>CM038141.1:191051494-192279210 GCA_021437245.1 Aegilops speltoides | reverse complement strand
GGACTTTGCCATCTTGGTTCATCGATCAAAGCAGGAGCAGAGCCCTTACATTCTGTCAATAGTTAACTTGCTTTGATTTCACCTTCTGTTATGTTAGGCTACTTATCTAAACCCCCACCCCACCCCCCATGTAATTTGTATAGTGCTGGACACTCTAACCCCCCTAACCTTTTCTTCTTAATGTAAAAGGCAGTGAGAGAATCTCACTGTCATCAGTTCTAAAAAAAAGAATATGATCCTACAGACTACTAGAATATGGTGGTGGTGGGGTGTCACAAATCCGTCAAGCGAATCTCAAAATCTTACCAGTTTTTACCCAACAGCAGGTGGTGATCGGCAACCATTGTAGTCAAAACTCTCAAAGCTTGGATAGAGCGATTACCAAGGAGAGTCAAACGCATGACGTAGATGTATGTGGAGCTGGGACGGCTTATAATATGGTAGCAAAAAGGGTCAGCAATAATCAATTCAGAGATGCAAAGTTGAATAAATGCTCAACGACGGTAATGTGCTGGTCCAAGGCTAGAACGTGCTAGAGACGCGAGCCTAGAACACTAACAAAATCACGACGCTGCACGGAAACAAGGGAGGAGCACACTCTGAATTTTTTTCTCTTTTTTTCACTTTTTTTTTCACTTTTTCTCTTCTTTTTTTTGCTCTGCAACAATTTTTTACCAAAAAAATCTACAAATGGCCTAAAAACTGCCTAGCCAGAATTTTCCAGACTTAGTTTTTTTTGAAAGTGGAACTATTTTTCTACTGCGGGTAACACGGAAGTTGGGGAATCCTACTCTGTCACGACTCAGAGTATGGCGTGATCTCGCAATCCAAAACAGAGTAACAAAATACTGGACTCGGACTAGGACTAGTGGCGGAGATGAATCTGGTGGAACTCGGCCTGGTGGTGGAGATGCTGGTGGAACTCGGACTGGTGGTGGATATATGTTGCAGGTGGACTCGGATTGGCGTGATGGCGGCGGATATGTGGTGGCGTATATGGACTCTTATTGGCGGTGAATATGTGGTGGTGGTATATGGCAGCAGCGATGAAGTTGGTGCGGTGGTGGTATACGGCAGCAACAATGATGATGATGCGGTGGTGATATATGGCAGCGGCGACGTGACAACCTATGAACAGAACTCGAAACTCTAAAGAACTAGACGCTAAGACCAGCAACTTGACACGACGATGCAACCGCAAATTCAACAAAGCAAATACAGAAAAAATTATGCAAAGACTCAGATCGGTTCGGATAGGATGAACTAACCCTAATTTTTTTGGCTTTTTCGTGGACTATAGGTATGAAGAAATAGACTCGATCTAAACTACGAAAAACTATAAAATCTCACCGAGCAACCTGAAAATCTGATACCACTTGATAGAGGCAAAGGTGTCCTGATGTTTCGATGAGATGGTGGCTATCGTTTTCTGTGGGAGTCGACCTTGACGATGTGACTACGAACGTGCGAGACGTCGCGCCTTAGCAATCGCTAAACCAACTTCCGAGGGTTATTGACCACGCCGGAGCACGATCAACCTGACCATGAGGGCCTGTTTCCTGCGAGCAAACGTAGAACAAGCAAGAAACTGAGATTGCAATCTGGATATTGCGAATATAAGAGGAAAGCTTTATTAATGAAGGTTGGGTTCCGTGACATCTTGGTCTGGTCATTGAACACAAACGAAGTACGCGAAGTTGCAGCTATGGCGAACTTTTAATCTAAACAAAACCCAAAGTCTAAACGGTGCCCTAAGGGCTGTATATATGGAGGAAGAGGGGGGGGGGGGGATTTCGTGGCCCTTGGTGGAGGGGTCCGAAACCAACCCTATCTCTTGTTTCCCCACACATACGGACTCTAAAAATAGCCTATACTTATGTATTTCGAAATTACATGGGCCTGGCCCAATAAAAAGGTGACACAACACCTATAATAGGCTCTGGACGAAATTTATGAAGTGGCATCTTGTACATTTCGTCCAAGGCTTCATGCACTCGTTATGGTGGCTTCAAAGCCCTGAAATCATCACTTGTAACTCCGTTCTTGTTCCTCTTGCGCATGCCATCATCTCCATGCTTGTTCTTTCTCCAATGTTCATCCTTCTCCAAGCTAGGCCCTTCATTTGTAAGCAAAACAAATGTATCCAATTTAGGCAGCATCATATTCTCATGAACATTAGAATCATTACCAAGAAACGGAAGTACCTGGTAATTTAGTTGGCGTGCGCAAGCTCTAGTAATTGGTCCAGTATGTATAGCAACATGGGCTGTGGGTGTAACAATGGTATTGATGTCCTCATCATGTGTGATTGTTATAGCTTTGTAATACTTTCCGATCTATGAGTTTTCTTTAGCCATTTGATGAGTAGATCTTTAGTGGAAGTGGTGCATAGTAGTAGGTTCAATCTTGCGGTGTCCTCACCCAGTGATAGAAGGGGTAGCAAGGCATGTATTTGTATTGTTGCTACTAAGGGGAAAATGACGGGTTTCAATTATATTCATGGTTATTCTATCTACATCATGTCATCTTGCTTAAAGCGTTACTCTGTTTGTCTTGAACTTAATACCATAGATGCATGCTGCATAGCGGTTCATTGGTGGAGTAATAGTAGTAGATGCAGGCAAGAGTCGGTCTACTTGGCACAGACGACATAATGCCTATGTACATGATCATGCCATGAATAACGTCATCCTACAGGAAGACTTGGCTGTTCCTGACCCGAAAGCACAATTGGTGGCGGCTCTTCACGTCATCCCAGATTGGACGGTGCCATATTTGGCTTATATGACCCGGGGCGAGTTGCCTGAGGATGAAACCTTGGCCAGGCAGATAACCCGGTGGTCTAAGTCAATGACAATTGTCAATGGCGAGTTGCATCATCGCAGTGTCACTAGGGCGTTTCAGCGTTGTGTTTCTCCTAAGGAAGGCCAACAAATTCTTCGTTTGATTCATAAAGGGGATTGTGGCCATCATGCCGGGTCAAAATCCCTTGTGGCCAAGGCTTTCCGTCATGGATTTTATTGGCTGACGGCTCATGTTGATGCGGAGGATTTGGTCAGTAAATGTGACGGTTGTCAGAAGTTCTCGAGATGTGCTCACGTGCCGGCTCAAGAGTTAAGGATGATTCCAATTACTTGGCCGTTTGCAGTCTGGGGACTTGACATGGTTGGGCCTTTCAAAAGGTCCAAAGATAAAAAGACCCACCTCTTGGTGGCGGTTGACAAGTTCACAAAGTGGATTGAGGCAGAGCCAGTTAGTAAGTGTGACGCAACTACGACGGTTCAATTCATGAAGAAGGTGATATTTCGCTTCGGCTTTCCACACAACATTATAACTGACAATGGTACCAATCTGTCTAAAGGCGCCATGGAAGAATTTTGTCAACGTGAGCATATTCGGCTTGATGTTTCATCAGTGGCTCATCCTCAGTCCAATGGTCAAGCTGAAAGAGCCAATCAGGAAATCTTGAAAGGAATCAAGCCCCGGCTTTTGGTTCCTTTGCAACGGACGCCGAGTTGTTGGGTTGAGGAGTTATCCTCTGTGATATGGAGCATCAATACTACTCCTAACAGGTCTACGAGTTATACGCCTTTGTTCATGGTTTACGGAGCCGAGGCGGTTCTCCCTAGTGACATCCGGCATGCCTCGCCCCGTGTGGTGGCTTACGTTGAAGCTGATAACGAACAAGATTGTCAAGATGCACTGGATCTGCTAGATGAAAAGCGTGACTTGGCAGCAGCCCGTTCGGTGATTTACCAACAGGATCTGCACCGCTATCACAGCCGCCGGGTTAAGTCAAGAACCTTTCAGGAAGGTGATTTGGTACTCTGGCTCATCCAGGATCAAACTGATGCACACAAGTTATCGCCACCTTGGGAAGGGCCCTTTGTGGTCAGCAAGAACTTGAACAACGGGTCATACTACCTTATCGATGTTCGAGAGCACAAAGACTCATGTAAGTCAGAGGAGGAGACCCGCTGACCGTGGAATATCGCGCATCTGCAGCCTTACTACACTTGAGCCACAGGCTCTCATGATGTACATATTTTGAAGATGTATATATTATGATAAGTAATAAAGCAGGACCTCTGTCCTTTTCATCCTCAATGTTCATATGTCTTCATCATTATCATTTCAAATGATCAATCGGGGGCTGATCGTATTCGAATCTAGCTTCACCCTCTTGGTCCGGCTCATGATCGTATTCGAATCTAGCCGTCAAAACTTATGATCACCAGGGGGCTTCCTGTTCAAACATAGGTCGTATTCGAACCAAAGAGAACATAGCTGTCGGTACCCTATTGATCGACACACTGCCAAACTCACTAGGGGGCTTCTTGATCGTATTCGAATCATAGCTTAACCCCCTTTGGGTTAGACTTTGATCATATTCGAACCAGAGTCGTTAAAAACTCTCAAGGTCACTAGGGGGCTTCCTGTTCAAACATGGGTCGTATTCGAACCAAAGAGGACATAGCTGTCGGTACCCTCTTGACCGGTGCAACGCCAAAGTCACTGGGGGCTACATGATCGTATTCGAATCCTAGCTTAACCCCTTTGGGACGGTTTACTGATCGTATTCGAATCAGGAGCCTTGATTGTTTCTTCGTATTTGGTTTAAGTTTTATTTGAAAGCAACCTTTCTTTTGACTTGAGACTTTTTGTTCAAAGATCTAAGTATAAGTATGGTTTAAATTTAACCCGGCTTAATTTTGGATGATAAGTCGCCAACATATGAGAATCATCTTATCTTTGGAAGTGTTGGTTTCCACAAATTGGGTTATCACCCTTATTGTTCGGGTCACATAAACTGGCAGTACAAATCCAAAGCTCACAAGTATGATATTATAGTTGTGTTTCAAAGTTATATTTCACAACAGACTTATCTGTGACTTTTTCTCCATATTAATGGTTAAAGATATTATGACCCGCCTTGCGGTAAGCCGCCAAGGGATCTTGTGATCTATTCCTGTGTGCAGGGCAGTTCAGAGACTTGCGAAAGCATAAGGAGAGCAGATGATAAGTATGATACGGGTAAATATAAGATGGCGGCTTTGAAGGAAATATGCCCTAGAGGCAATAATAAAGTTATTATTTATTTCGTCATATCATGATAAATGTTTATTATTCATGCTAGAATTGTATTAACCGGAAACATAATACATGTGTGAATACATAGACAAACACAACGTCACTAATATGCCTCTACTTGACTAGCTTATTAATCAAAGATGGTTATGTTTCCTAACCATAGACATGTGTTGTCATTTTATTAATGAGATCACATCATTAGGAGAATGATGTGATTGACATGACCCATTCCGTTAGCCTAGCACTTGATCATTTAGTATATTGCTATTGCTTTCTTCATGACTTATACATGTTCCTGTAACTATGAGATTATGCAACTCCCATTTACCGGAGGAACACTTTGGGTGCTACCAAGCGTCACAACGAATCGGGTGATTATAAAGGAGTACTACAGGTGTCTCCAAAGGTATATGTTGGGTTGGCGTATTTCGAGATTAGGTTTTGTCACTCCGATTGTCGGAGAGGTATCTCTGGGCCCTCTCGGTAATGCACATCACTATAAGCCTTGCAAGCAATGTAGCTAATGAGTTAGTTACAGAATGATGCATTACGTAACGAGTAAAGAGACTTGCCGGTAACGAGATTGAACTAGGTATTGGATATCGACGATCGAATCTCGGGCAAGTAACATACCGATGACAAAGGGAACAACGTATGTTGTTATGCGGTTTGACCGGTAAAGATCTTTGTAGAATATGTAGGAACCAATATGGGCATCCAGGTTCCGCTATTGGTTATTGACCGAGAATAGTTCTAGGTCATATCTACATAGTTCTCGAACCCGTAGGGTCCGCACGCTTAACATTACGATGACAGTTTTATTATGAGTTTATAAGTTTTGATGTACCGAAGTTTGTTCGGAGTCCCGGATGTGATCACAGACATGGCGAGGAGTCTCGAAATGGTCAAGACATAAAGATTGATATATTGGAAGCCTATGTTTGGACATCGGAATAGTTCCGGGTGAAATCGGGATTTTACCGGAACACCGGGGGGTTACCGGAACCCTCCCGGGGGTTAATGGGCCTTAGTGGGCCATGAGGGAGAAGAGGAGGGCCGGCCAGGGCAGGCCGCGCGCCCCCTCCCCCTAGTCCGAATAGGACAAGGAAGGGGGCGGCGCCTCTTCCTCTTTCCTCCCCAAGTCCTAATCCAACTAGGAAGGGGGGGAGTCCTACTCGGTGGGAGTAGGACTCCTCCGCGCCGCCTCCTCCTAGGGCAGCTGCACCCCCTTGCTCCTTTATATCACGGGGCAAGGGGCACCCTAGAACACACAAGTTGATCTACGATCGTTCCTTAGCCGTGTCGGTGCCCCCTCCACCATATTCCACCTCGGTCATATCGTCGCGAGTTTAGGCAAAGCCTGCGCCGGTAGAACATCATCATCGTCACCACACCGTCGTCTTGTGGAACTCATCCCCGACGCTTTGCTGGATCGGAGCCGTGGATCGTCATCGAGTGAGCGTGTGCTGAGCGGAGGTGCCGTCGTTCGGTACTTGGATCGGTTGGATCGTGAAGACGTCGACTACATCAACAGCGTTGTCATAGCGCTTCGCTTACGGTCTCACGAGTGCGTGGACAATACTCTCCTTCTCGTTGCTATGCCATCACCATGATCTTGCGTGTGCGTAGGAATTTTTTGAAATTACTCGTTCCCCAATGGCATCCGAGCCTGGTTTTATCGTAGATGTCATATGCACGAGTAGAACACAAGTGAGTTGTGGGCGATCTGGTCATCTTGCTTACCGGATGTCATACTTTGGTTCGGGCGGTATTGTGAGATGAAGCGGCCGGACCGACATTACGCGTCGCTTAGGCAAGACTGGTTTCACCGTTCGAGCACTCGTGCTTAAAGGTGGTCTGGCGGGTGTCTGCTCTCTCACTTTAGCTGAATCGAGTGTGGCTCGCCCGGTCCTTGCGAAGGTTAAAACAACACTAACTTGACGAACTATCGTTGTGGTTTTGATGCGTAGGTAAAACGGTTCTTGCTAAGCCCGTAGCAGCCACGTAAAATATGCAACAACAAAGTAGAGGACGTCTAACTTGTTTTTGCAGGGCATGTTGTGATGTGATATGGTCAAGACGTGATGCTATATTTTATTGTATGAGATGATCATGTTTTGTAACGAAGTTATTGGCAATCGGCGGAGCCATATGGTTGTCACTTTATTGTATGAAATGCAAGCATACAGTAATTGCTTTACTTTATCACTAAGCGGTAGCGATAGTCGAGAAGCAATAGATGGCGAACGACAACGATGCTACGATGGAGATCAAGGTGTCGCGCGGTGACAATGGTGATCACGATGGTGCTTTGAAGATGGAATCACAAGCACAAGATGATGATGGCCATATCATATCACTTATATTGATTGCATGTGATGTTTATCCTTTATGCATCTTAACTTGCTTTGATTGACGGTAGCATTTTAAGATGATCTCTCACTAATTATCAAGAAGTGTTCTCCCGAGTGTGCACCGTTATGAAAGTTCTTCGTCTTTGAGACACCACGTGATGATCGGGTGTGATAGGCTCTACGTTCAAATACAACGGGTGCAAAACAGTTGCACACGCGGAATACTCAAGTTAAACTTGATGAGCCTAGCATATCTGAGATATGGCCTCGGAACACGGAGACCGAAGGTCGAGCGTGAATCATATAGTAGATATGATCAACATAGTGATGTTCACCATTGAAACTACTCCATCTCACGTGATGATCGGACATGGTTTAGTTGATTTGGATCACGTAATCACTTAGATGACTAGAGAGATGTCTGCCTAAGTGGGAGTTCTTAAGTAATATGATTAATTGAACTTAAATTTATCATGAACTTAGTACTGATAGTATTTTGCTTGTCTATGTTTGTTGTAGATAGATGGCTCGTCTTTGTTGTTCCGTTGAATTTTAATGCGTTCCTTGAGAAAGCAAAGTTGAAAGATGATGGTAGCAATTACGGATTTGGGTCCGTAACTCGAGGATTATCCTCATTGCTGCATAGAAGAATTACGCCCTGGAAGCACCGCTGGGTGCGAACTGCTTCTGATGATGGCCAGACGGCGTTAAGAGCGTCTGGCGAGCAAAGCCGATGACCACTCGATAGTTCGATTGTGCCATGCTTTACGGCTTAGAACCGGGTCTTCAACAACGTTTTGAGCGTCATGGAGCATATGAGATGTTCAGCGAGTTGAAGTTAATATTTCAAGCAAATTCCGGATTGAGAGATATGAAGTCTCCAATAAGTTCTATATGGAGGAGAATAGTTACATCGGTGAACACATACTCAAAATGTGCGGGTATAATAATCACTTGATTCAACGGGAGTTAATCTTCACGATGATAGTGTCATTGATGAAATTCTTCAATCACGCCACCAAGCTACAAGAGCTTCGTGATGAACTATAATATGCAAGGGATGGACAAGACTATTCTCGAGCTCTTCGCAATGCTAAAAGCTACGGAGGTAGAAATCAAGAAGGAGCATCAAGTGTTGATGGTTAACAAGACCACCGAGTTTCAAGAAAAAGGGCAAAGGGAAGAAGAAGGGAACTTCAAGAAGAACAGCAAACAAGTTCTTTGCTCAAGAGAAGAAACCCAAGTCGGACCTAAGCACGAGGCCGAGTGCTTCTCTTCGCAAGCGATGGACACTAGAAGCGAACTGCCCCAAGTATTTGGCGGATAGGAAGGATGGCAAAGTGAACAAAGGTATATGTGATATACATGTTATTGATGTGTACCTTACTAATGCTCGCATAGTACACAGGTATTTGATCTTGGTTACATTGCTAATATTTTCAACTCGAAGCAGGGACTACGGATTAAGCGAAGATTGGCTAAGGACGAGGTGACGATCTTGGCGTGGGAAATGGTTCCAAAGTCGATGTGATCGTGGTCGGCATGCTACCTCTACATCTACCATCGGGATTAGTTCTAGACCTAAATAATTGTTATTTGGTGCGGCGTTGAGCATGAACATTATATCTGGATCTTGTTTGATGCGAGGCGGTTATTCATTTAAATCGAGAGAATAATGGTTGTTCTATTTATATGAGTAATATCTTTTATGGTCATGCACCCTTGAAGAGTGGTCTATTTTATTGAATCTCGATAGTAGTGATACACATATTCATAGTGTTGAAACCAAAAGATGCAGAGTTGATAATGATAGTGCAACTTATTTGTGGCATTGCCGTTTAGGTCATATCGATTGTAAAGCGCATGAAGAAACTCCATCTTGATGGGCTTTTGGAATCACTTGATTATGAATCACTTGGTACTTAAGAACCATGCCTCATGGGAAGATGACTAAAACGCCGTTCTCCTAACTATGGGCGAGCAACGATTTGTTGGAAATCATACATCTTGATGTTTGTGGTGCAATGAATGTTGAGGCTCATGGCGGTATCGTTATTTTCTCACCTTCACGGATGATTTGAGCAGATATGGGTATATCTACTTAATGAAACACAAGTCTGAAACATTTGAAAAGTTCAAAGAATTTGAGTGAAGTGGAAAATCATCGTAACAAGAAAATAAAGTTTCTACGATCGATCGTGGAGGAGAATATTTGAGTTCTGAGTTTCGTTTACATTTGAAACAATGAGGAATAGTTTAGCAACTCCGCCACCCGGAACACCACAACAAAATGGTGTGTCCGAAAGTCGTGTCGTACTTTACTAGATATGGTGCGATCTATGATGTCTCTTCTTGATTTACCGCTATCGTTCGGGGTTATGCTTTAGAGGCGGCGCATTCACGTTGAATAGGGTACCATCAAAAACCGTTGAGGCGACTCCTTATGAACTGTGGTTTGGCAAGAAACCAAAGTTGTCGTTTCTTAAAGTTTGGGGCTGCGATGCTTATGTGAAGAAACTTCAACCGATAAGCTCGAACCTAAATCGAGAAATGTATCTTCATAGGATACCCAAAAGAGACTATTGGGTACACCTTCTATCACAGATCCGAGGGCAAGATTTTCGTTGCTAAAATCGGATCCTTTCTAGAGAAGGAGTTTCTCTCGAAAGAAGTGAGTGGGAGGAAAGTAGAACTTGATGAGGTAATCGTACTGCTCCCTTCTTGGAAAGTAGTTCATCACAAGAACCGGTTCTGTGACAACTACACCAATTAGTGAGGAAGCTAATGATATTGATCATGAAACTTCAGATCAAGTTTCTCTTGAACCTCGTGGGTCTACGAGTAAGATCCGCACAGTGGTACAAGGTAATCCTATTCGGAAGTCATGTTACTTGACCATGATGAACCTACGAACTATGAGGAAGCGATGATGAGCCCAGATTTCGCAAAATGGCTAGAGGCCATGAAATCGAGATGGGATCCATGTATGAGAACAAAGTATGGACTTTGGTTGACTTGCCCGATGATCGGCAAGCCATTGAGAATAAATGGATCTTTAAGAAGAAGACGACGATGGTAATCAGAATCGCTATAAAGCTCGACTTGTTGTGAAAGGTTTTCGACAAGTTCAAGGGGTTGACTACGATGAGACTTTCTCACCCGTAGCGATGCTTAAGTCTGTCCGAATCATGTTAGCGATTGCCGCATTTTATGATTATGAAATATGGCAGATGGATGTCAAAACTGCATTCCTAAATGGATTTCTGGAAGAAGAGTTGTATATGATGCAGCCAGAAGGTTTTATCGATCCTAAAGGAGCTAACAAAGTGTGCAAGCTCCAGCGATCAATCTATAGTCTGGTGCAAGCCTCTCGGAGTTGGAATAAACGCTTTGATAGTGTGATCAAAGCATATGGTTTTATCTGAGACTTTTGGAGAAGCTCAGTATTTACAAGAAAGTGAGTGGGAGCTCTGTAGCATTTCTGATATTATATGTAGATGACATATTATTAATTGGAAATGATATAGAATTTCTGGATAGCATAAAGGGATACTTGAATAAAAGTTTTTCAATGAAAGACCTCGGTGAAGCTGCTTACATATTGGGCATCGAGATTTATAGAGATAGATCAAGACGCTTAATAGGACTTTCACAAAGCACATACCTTGATAAAATTTTGAAAAAGTTCAAAATGGACCAGGCAAAGAAAGAGTTCTTGCCCGTGCTACAAGGTGTGAAGTTGAGTCAAACTCAATGCCCGACCACATCGTAAGATAGAGAGAAAATGAAAGATGTTCCCTATGCTTCAGCCATAGGCTCTATCATGTATGCAATGATGTGTACCAGACCTGACGTATGCTTAGCAATAAGCTTGGCAGAAGGTACCAAAGTAATCCAGAGTGGATCATCGGACAACGGTCAAGAACATCTGAAATACCGTAAAGGACTAAGGATATGTTTCTCGTATATGGAGGTGACAAAGAGCTAGTCGTAAATGGTTACGTCGATGCAAGATTTGACACTGATCCGGACGATTCTAAATCGCAAACCGGATACGTATTTTTATTAAATGGTGGAGCTGTAAGTTGGTGCAGTTCTAAACAAAGCATCATGGCGGGATCTACATGTGAAGCGGAGTACATAGCTGCTTCGGAAGCAGCAAATGAAGGAGTCTGGATGAAGGAGTTCATTTCCGATCTAGGTGTCATACCTAGTGCATCGGGACCAATGAAGATCTTCTGTGACAATACTGGTGCAATTGCCTTGGCAAAGGAATCCAGATTTCACAAGAGGACCAAGCACATCAAGAGACACTTCAATTCCATCCGGGACCAAGTCCAAGTGGGAGACATAGAAATTTGCAAGATAAATACAGATCTGAATGTTGCAGACCCGTTGACTAAGCCTCTCTCACGAGCAAAACATGATCAGCACCAAGACTCCATGGGTGTTAGAATCATTACTATGTAATCTAGATTATTGACTCTAGTGCAAGTGGGAGACTGAAGGAAATATGCCCTAGAGGCAATAATAAAGTTATTATTTATTTCCTCATATCATGATAAATGTTTATTATTCATGCTAGAATTGTATTAACCGGAAACATAATACATGTGTGAATACATAGACAAACACAACGTCACTAGTATGCCTCTACTTGAGTAGCTTATTAATCAAAGATGGTTATGTTTCCTAACCATAGACATGTGTTGTCATTTGATTAATGAGATCACATCATTAGGAGAATGATGTGATTGACATGACCCATTCCGTTAGCCTAGCACTTGATCGTTTAGTATATTGCTATTGCTTTCTTCATGACTTATACATGTTCCTGTAACTATGAGATTATGCAACTCCCATTTACCGGAGGAACACTTTGGGTGCTACCAAGCGTCACGACGTAATCGGGTGATTATAAAGGAGTACTACAGTGTGTCTCCAAAGGTACATGTTGGGTTGGCGTATTTGAGATTAGGTTTTGTCACTCCGATTGTCGGAGAGGTATCTCTGGCCCTCTCGGTAATGCACATCACTATAAGCCTTGCAAGCAATGTAGCTAATGAGTTAGTTACGGAATGATGCATTACGTAACGAGTAAAGAGACTTGCCAAGAATCTAGATTGAACTAAGTATTGGATACCGACGATCGAATCTTGGGCAAGTAACATACCGATGACAAAGGGAACAACGTATGTTGTTATGCGGTTTGACCGATAAAGATCTTCGTAGAATATGTAGGAACCAATATGGGCATCCGGGTTCCGCTATTGGTTATTGACCGAGAATAGTTCTAGGTCATGTCTACATAGTTCTCGAACCCGTAGGGTCCGCACGCTTAACGTTACGATGACAATTTTATTATGAGTTTATAAGTTTTGATGTACTGAAGTTCGTTCGGAGTCCCGGATGTGATCACGGACATGACGAGGAGTCTCGAAATGGTCGAGACATAAAGATTGATATATTGGAAGCCTATGTTTGGACATCGGAATAGTTCCGGGTTAAATCGATTTTACTGGAACCCCGAGGGTTATCGAACCCTCCGGGGTTAATGGGCCTTAGTGGGCCATGAGGGAGAAGAGGAGGGCGGCCGGGGCAGGCGTGCCCCCCCTAGTCCGAATAGGACAAGGAAGGGGCGGCGCCCGCTTCCTCTTTCCCCCCCCAAGTCCTAATCCAACTAGGAAGGGGGAGTCCTACTCGGTGGGAGTAGGACTCCTCCGCCGCCTCCTCCTAGGGCAGCCACCCCCCTTGCTCCTTTATATCTGAGGCAGGGGGCACCCTAGAACACACAAGTTGATTCTGGATCGTTCCTTAGCCGTGTGCGGTGCCCCCTCCACCATATTCCACCTCGGTCATATCATCGCGGAGTTTAGGCGAAGCCCTGCACCGTAGAACATCATCATCGTCACCACGCCGTCGTCTTGACGAACTCATCCCGACACTTTGCTGGATCGGAGCCGTGGATCGTCATCGAGCTGAGCGTGTCTTGAACTTCGGGGTGCTGTAGGTTCGATACTTGGATCGGTCGGATCGTGAAGTCGTCGACTACATCAACAGCGTTGTCATAACGCTTCGCTTACGGTCTCGAGTGCGTGGACAATACTCTCCCCTCTCGTTGCTATGCCATCACCATGATCTTGCGTGTGCGTAGGAATTTTTTTGAAATTACTACGTTCCCCAACAGGCTTAACAGTGTTGAGCACCAAAAATGTGCACGATGGCACGGCAAGACAAAGTTATTTCTACCCTATTACATGACTCCCCGAGTCCAAATGATTAATATTGTTTTTCAGCAGATCGCAGGTATGAACCGCCTGGCGGGTTAATTATCGTGTTGACCGGAAGCGTCCGGGTCAGCCCTCTCCGTTTCTTCGCCCTGTTCCCTTTCCTGGAAGGTTGATGATGACTAGTCAATGCCATTCAAAGCTTCAAATTCAGCTTCATCATCAATTAGTCCGGCTGGGTCAACTTCAGGGGTGAAGGTATACTTACAGATTGGGGGGATCAGGCTGGTCACTTATAATGTGGCGTTGGAATTCTCCGGTTCTCCGCGTCATAACCCGGCTGGTACTTGGAGAGATCCGTTTCATCAGCTATCAGGGTGGCCACGGGGCGTATCTCCTTCACACAAGTGGCGAAGTTTTCCTGTTCAAAGGGAGTGCCATCCTCCCTAAGGCTTGGATAACCAATGGCGATGCCGGCCGGGTCTAACTCTGGTAACCAAGCTTTGGCCCGACTTAAGGCAGCTACGACTCCGGCTCTTGCGGACGAATGCCTTAGTTCAGTGAATCGCTGGGGCGGCACAGAGAGTTTCCTTAGCACATCCACCAGGAGTGTGGGCACTTCATTTGACAAGGCCACTGTGGCTAAGGCACGCTGAGACCTGATGTAGAGTTGTTCCACTAGCGTATAAACCGCCTTCAGCTTTATCAGCATGTCTTGATTAAGATTTGAACTCCTGGGGCCTGCATAATATTGTCAGGTGAGTTAATGACAATTTATATGATCACTAGAAAGATTCAAATATTTGACACTTGTAGGGCGACTTACCAAAGATTGCTGAGACCATCTGAGAGACATGGCATTTTAAGCCGGATAATTCACCAGTCGCCTCTTCAAGAGCCGCCTCTGTTTTCTCAGCTTGATTGATCAAAGCAATCTTTTCATCAGCCCAGGCCTTTTTTCTCCATTTCAAAGTCTTTTTTCAATTTTTCTTGTTCAGATATACTGAATTCAAACTTGGAGTTGGCTCTTTGGGTTTCTGTCTCTTGTGCTTCCAAGCGGTTCTTTAGGTCAGATATTTCTGACTCAAGTTGACTGGTGGTTGCCTGTACAAATACTGGGTCAAAATCATGACTATTATCATACAATATTAAGTCCCAAGCCTTTTGCAAGCAACAACACTTGGCACTTGGGGGCTAATGTCTACCGAAGAATTTTACTTAAGTGGCGGTTCATGAGACTTGTTTCTAAGTCTACAACATATGCATCATAAACAATAGACTTGGGGGCTGACATAATAAGGATAAATTAGTACAGAGAAGGGATTGTACCTCAAATTTCTAGTGCATCTGCTTCACCATATCAATTTCAACGTCACAGGCTGCTGTGTACTTGGTTCATATAGCCAGAAAAAACTTCTCAAATACTCATGTGTGTATAATCAGCAACATCAAGCTTGACCCTGCGGCGTTCCAGAAGCTCCTTCTTGGCGGAACATTTGGCCAGCACGGTTGGCCTCCCCGGCTCAGCAAAGTCGGTCTTAGTAATCTCAACATCAGTACTTTGCGGATCGTCTGTCTTGGCCGGGCTAGGAACTACCGGGTTTTTAGAACCATCAGCGGCTTGTTCGGCAGGTGGGTCAGCAGCTGGTGTTGGCGTGTCATGAGTGTTGGAAATATGCCCTAGAGGCAATAATAAATTAGTTATTATTACTATATTTCCTTGTTCATGATAATCGTTTATTATCCATGCTATAATTGTATTGATAGGAAACTCAGATACATGTGTGGATACATAGACAACACCATGTCCCTAGTAAGCATCTAATTGACTAGCTCGTTGATCAACAGATGGTTACGGTTTCCTGACCATGAACATTGGATGTCGTTGATAACGGGATCACATCATTAGGAGAATGATGTGATGGACAAGACCCAATCCTAAGCCTAGCACAAAGATCGTAGTTCGTATGCTAAAGCTTTTCTAATGTCAAGTATCATTTCCTTAGACCATTAGATTGTGCAACTCCTGGATACCGTAGGAATGCTTTGGGTGTACCAAAGGTCACAATGTAACTGGGTGGCTATAAAGGTGCACTACAGGTATCTCCGAAAGTGTCTGTTGGGTTGGCACGAATCGAGACTGGGATTTGTCACTCCAGTAAACGGAGAGGTATCTCTAGGCCCACTCGATAGGACATCATCATAATGTGCACAATGTGACCAAGGGGTTGATCACGGGATGATGTGTTACGGAACGAGTAAAGAGACTTGCCAGTAACGAGATTGAACAAGGTATCGGTATACCGACGATCGAATCTCGGGCAAGTACTATACCGCTAGACAAAGGGAATTGTATACGGGGTCAATTGAGTCCTTGACATCATGGTTCATCCGATGAGATCATCATGGAACATGTAGGAGCCAACATGGGTATCCAGATCCCTGTTGGTTATTGGCGGAGAACGTCTCGGTCATATCGCATAGTTCCCGAACCGGAGGGTCTACACATAAGGTTCGATGGCGCTTGAGGTTATAGAGGAAGTTTGTATGTGGTTACGAATGTTGTTGAGTCTCGGATGAGATCCCTGACGTCCACGAGGAGTTCGGGAATGGTCCGGAGGTAAAGATTTATATATGGGAAGTCTGTTTTGGTCACCGAAAAGTTTGGGTTTTATCGATGCGCATCGAGACCACCGGGAGGGTCGAGGTCCACCAAGTGGGGCCACCATCCCCGGAGGGCTGCATGGGCCAAGTGTGGGAGGGGACCAGCCCCAGGTGGGCTGGTGCGCCCCACCACAAGGGCCCAAGGCGCCTAGGGTTTGGGGGAGGGGGCGCACCCACCTAACTTGGGAGGCAAGTTTCCTCTCTCCCCCCCTTGGCCGCACCCTAGGGGTGGAACACTAGGTGGGGGCGCGGCCCTCCCTCTCCCCTATATATACTTGAGGGTTTTGGGGCTGCCAACACATGAGTTTCACCTCTCCCTGGCGCAGCCCTACCTCTCTCCCTCCTCCTCTCCCGCGGTGCTTGGCGAAGCCCTGCAGGATTGCCACGCTCCTCCATGACCACCACGCCGTTGTGTTGCTGCTGGACTGAGTCTTCCTCAACCTCTCCCTCTCTCCTTGCTGGATCAAGGCATGGGAGACGTCACCGGGCTATACATGTGTTGAACGCGGAGGTGCCGTCCGTTCGGCACTAGGATCTCCGTGATTTGGATCACGACAGTCACGACTCCTTCAACCCCGCTCTCTTGAACGCTTCGCTTAGCGATCTACAAGGGTATGTAGATGCACTCTCCTTCCCTCGTTGCTGGTTTCTCCATAGATAGATCTTGGTGACACGTGGGAAAATTTTGAATTTCTGCTCGTTCCCCAAAGGGCATCATGAGCTAGGTCTATTGCATAGATTCTTTGCCCGAGTAGAACACAAAGTAGTTGTGGGTGTTGATTTTGTTCAATATGCTTACCGTTACTAGTCCAATCTTGATTCGGCGGCATTGTGGGATGAAGCGGCCCGGACCGACCTTACACGTACACTTACGTGAGACAGGTTCCGCCGATTGACATGCACTTGTTGCATAAGGTGGCTAGCGGGTGCTAGTCTCTCCCACTTTAGTCGGATCGGATTCGATGAAAAGGGTCCTTATGAAGGGTAAATAGCAATTGACATATCACGTTGTGGTTTTGCGTAGGTAAGAAACGTTCTTGCTAGAAACCCATAGCAACCACGTAAAACATGCAAACAACAATTAGAGGACGTCTAACTTGTTTTTGCAGGGTATGCTATGTGATGTGATATGGCCAAGAAGAATGTGATGAATGATATGTGATGTATGAGATTGATCATGTTCTTGTAATAGGAATCACGACTTGCATGTCGATGAGTATGACAACCGGCGAGAATATAGGAGTTGTCTTTATTTATTGTATGACCTGCGTGTCATTGAACAACGCCATGTAATTACTTTACTTTATTGCTAACCGGTAGCCATAGTAGTAGAAGTAATAAGTTGGCAAGACAACTTCATGGAGACACGACGATGGAGATCATGGTGTCATGCCGGTGACGATGATGATCATGGAGCCCCGAAGATGGAGATCAAAAGGAGCAATATGATATTGGCCATATCATGTCACTTTTTGATTGCATGTGATGTTTATCATGTTTATGCATCTTATTTGCTTAGAACGACGGTAGTAAATAAGATGATCCCTCATTAAAATTTCAAGAAAGTGTTCCCCCTAACTGTGCACCATTGCGAAAGTTCGTTGTTTTGAAGCACCACGTGATGATCGGGTGTGATAGATTCTTACGTTCACATACAACGGGTGTAAGCCAGATTTACACACGCGAAACACTTAGGTTGACTTGACGAGCCTAGCATGTACAAACATGGCCTCGGAACACAAGAGACCGAAAGGTTGAGCATGAGTCGTATAGTAGATACGATCAACATGAAGATGTTCACTGATGATGACTAGTCCGTCTCACGTGATGATCGGACACGACCTAGTTGACTTGGATCATGTAATCACTTAGACGACTAGAGGGATGTCTATCTGAGTGGGAGTTCATAAGATGAACTTAATTATCCTGAACATAGTCAAAAGATCTTTGCAAATTATGTCGTGGCTCGCGCTTTAGTTCCTTGTTTAGATATGTTCCTAGAGAAAATATAGTTAAAAGTTGACAATGGCGATTCTGCGGACGATGAAAGCTTATGTCCTTAATGCACCACTCGATGTGCTGAACCCCAAACGTCGTTTGTGGATGTTGCGAACATCGGACATACACGTTTTGATAACTACGTGATAGTTCAGTTAAATGGTTTAGAGTTGAGGCACCAAAGACGTTTTCAAAATGTCACGGAACATATGAGATGTTTTCGAGGGCTGAAATTGGGATTTCAGGCTCGTGCCCATGTCAAGAGGTATAATACCTCCGACAATTTTCTTAGCCTGCAAACTAAGGGAGAAAAGCTCAATCGTTGAACTTGTGCTCAGATTGTCTGAGTGCAACAATCACTTGAATCGAGTGGGAGTTGATCTTCCATGTGAGATAGTGATGTTTCTCCAAAGTCATTGCCACCAAGATGCTAGAGCTTCATGATGAACTATAACATATCAGGGATAGATATGATGATCCTTGAGGTATTCACGATGTTTGACCCCGCAAAAGTAGAAATCAAGAAGGAGCATCAATTGTTGATGGTTGGTGAAACCACTAGTTTCAAGAAGGGCAAGGGCAAGAAGGGATACTTTATGAAACGGCAAATCAGCTGCTGCTCCAGTGAAGAAACCCAAGGTTGAACCCAAACCGAGACTAAGTGCTTCGTGATAAGGGAATAGTCACTAGAGCGGAATTACCCTAGATACTTGGTAGATGAGAAGGTGGCAAGGTCGATAAAAGTATATTGGATATACATTATGTTAATGTGTACTTTACTAGTACTCCTAGTAGCACCAGGGTATTAGATACCGTTCGGTTGCTAAGTGTTAGTAACTCGAAATAAAAGATCTACGGAATAAGCGGAGACTAGCTAAAGGTGAGTGACGATATGTGTTGGAAGTATTTCCAAGTTTGATGTGATCAAACATCGCACGCTCCCTCTACCATCAAGATTAGTATTAAACCTGAATAATTGTCATTTGGTGTTTGCGTTGAGCATAGACATGATTGGATTATGTCTATCGCAATACGGTTATTCATTTAAGGAGAATAATGGTTACTCTGTTTATTTGAATAATACCTTCAATGGTCTTGCACCTGAAACGAATGGTTTATTGAATCTCAATCGTAGTGATACACATTTTCATGCCAAAAGATATAAGATGGTAATGATAGTACCACTTACTTATGGCACTGCCATGTAAGTCATATTGGTATAAAACGCATGAAGAAGCTCCATGTTGATGGATCTTTGGACTCGCTCGTTTTTGAAAAGTTTGAGACATGCGAATCATGTCTATTGGTGTATACGCATGAAGAAACTCCATGCAGATGGATCGTTTGGACTCACTTGATTTTGAATCACTTGAGATATGCAAATCATACCACATGGGCAAGATGACTGAAAAGCCTCGGTTTCAGTAAGATGGAACAAGATAGCAACTTGTAGGAAGTAACACATTTTGATGTGTGCAGTCCAATGAGTGCTGAGGCATGCCGTGAATATCGTTATGTTCTTACTTCACAGATGATTCGAGTAGATGTTGAGTATATTTACTTGATAAAACAAAAGTCTGACTTATTGAATGGTTCAAGTAATTTCAGAGTGAAGTTGAAGATCATCGTGACAAGAGGATAAAATGTCTATGATATGATCATAGAGATGAGTATCTGAGTTACGAGCTTTGGCACGCAATTAAGACATTGTGGAAATTGTTTCACAATTAATACCGCCTGGAACACCATAGTGTGATGGTGTGTCCGAACATCATAGTTGCACCCTATTGGATATGGTGCGTACCATGATGTCTCTTATCAAATTACCACCATCGTTCATGGGTTAGGCATTAGACAACCGCACTCACTTTAATGGGGCACCACGTAATTCCGTTGAGACGACACCATTTGAACTGTGGTGTAACGCCCTCGATGCGGCTATATCTCCCACGTGTCGAAGCACGACTTAGAGGCATAACCGCATTGAAAGCAATGTCGCAAGTGAGGTAATCTTCACACAACCCATGTAATACATAAGGGAAAGAGATACATATTGGCTTACAATCGCCACTTCACACAATTACATGAATAAAGCATTACATCATCCAAATACAATCAAGGTCCGACTACGGAACCAAAATAAAAGAAGAACCCCAAATGCGACAAAGGTCCCCAATCGACCCCAACTGGGCTCCACTCTTGATCAACTAGAGCGAAACAACACAAAGGGAAGATCTTCATCGAGCTCCTCCTTGAGCTTGGTTGCGTCACCGCTTTCGATAACATAGGCACCGCAAACTGGTTTTGGAAGTATCCGTGAGCCACGAGGACTCAGCAATCTCGCACCCGCGAGATCAAGACTATTTAAGCTTATGGGTAAGGTAAAGGCATGAGGTGGAGCTGCAGACAGCGACTAGCATATATGGCGGCTAACATACGCAAATGAGAGCGAGGAGAGAAGGCAAAGCACGGTCGATAAAAGTATGATCAAGAAGTGATCCTATAGCAACCTCGTCAAGCATAACTCAATACGTGTTCACTTCCGGACTCCGCGGAAAGAGACCATCACGGTTACACACTCGGTTGATGTATTTTAATTAAGGTCAACTTCGGTTTTCTACAACCGACATTAACAAATTCCCATCTGCCACATAACCGCTGCACGGCTCTCGAAAGTTTATACCTGCAGGGTGTCCCAACAGCTCATGACAAGCTCTCGCGATCAACGAAGAATAGACCTTCACCCAAGGCACTCCGATCGGACTCGGTATCCCGTACATCAAGACATTTCGACAATGGTAAAACAAGACCAGCAAAGCCTCCCATTGTCCGACAAATCCCGATAGGAGCTGCACATATCTCGTTCTCGTGGCACACCGGATGAGCCAAGCGTCGGGTTGGCATAGACCTGGTTGCCAGGGGCGCCGGACATCGCTTCGAGTTGGACCAACACTCGAAGAGCACCGGCCGGGGGGCTAAAATAAAGATGACCCTCGGGCTCCGAAACCCAAGGGAAAAAAAAGGGCTAGGTGAGGCAAATGGTAAAAGTCAATGTTGGGCCTTCTTTGGACAAGTTTTATTCAAAGCGAACTGTCGGGGGTCCCATAAATCACCCGACCGCATTAGGAGCATAAAATCCGGGAACATAACACCGGTATGACGGAAACTAGGGCGGCAAGAGTGGAACAAAACACTGGGCATAAGGCCGAGCCTTCCACCCTTTACAAAATATATAGATGCATTAATAATATAAGAGATATTGTGATATCCCAACAAGTAAACATGTTCCAACAAGGAACAACATCTCCATGTTCAACGAGGAACAAACTTCAATCTTCACCGCAACTAACAACGCTATAAGAGGGGCTGAGCAAAGCGAAAGAACATAGCCAAACAACGGTTTGCTAGGAATGGTGTCAAAGGTTAGAGGTTTGACATGGCAATTAGGGAGGCTGACAAGCAAATGGTAGACATCGTAGCATTGGCATAGCAAAAGAGCGAGCAAACTAGCATAGCAAAGATAGTAGTGATTTCGAGGGTATGATCATCTTGCCTGCAAGGTTCTCAGAGTTGTCGAAGGCTTGATCCTCGTAGGCGTTCTCAACAGGTTCCTCGTTCACGTACTCGTCTCCCGGCTCTACCCAAAGCAAGAACACAAGCAACGGAACCACAATCAAACAAGGAACAATGCACAAGCAATATGATGCAATACATGACATGCTATGCGAGATGTGATATGCAATGCATATGTATGCTCGGAAGGAAAATGATGAACTGGCATCAACTTGGCAAACCAAGTATGCCGCTGGAAAGATGGGATGATTTGGGTGAAATCGATATAAAGATCACCGAATCGGATGCACGGTTTGCAAATGACAAGCAAAACAAGAATGATGCAAATCTGCGTTTAACACCCGATGCTACTTAGCAAGCAACAAGAAACTATGCTACAAACACCCCAACATAAAAACAAAGCATATGGCAGCGAACTACAAGAGATGCTTAACAAAAGAGGAACACTGAGCTACGGCTAAAACACATCATAACATGTTCAAACAAGCATGGTGAAAGTGCTAAAATAACAAGCGGGCGGCGGAGGCGGATGGGCCCCGCTGGCTCGATCCGGCCAAGCAGCGGGCGGGCGGCGGCGCGGCCCGGGGGGCCACGTGGCGGCGCGGGAGTGGACGCGGACGCGGCGGCTGCTGACGTGGCACGCCCTGATTGGGCGGACCGACGTGTCCGGCGGACATGTCCGGCGGGGTCCGGACGTGTCCGGCTGCGGGAGGAGGACGAAGGCTAGGGTTGGACTGCGGGAATTTCGGGAGGAGCACATATTTATAGGTAGAGGAAGCTAGGAGAGTCCAAATGAGGAGCGGTTTTCGGCCACGCGATCGTGATCGAACGACCGAGAGCATGGAGGGGAGTTTGGTGGGTTTTGGGCCACTTTGGAAGGGGTGTTGGGCTGCAACTCAAAGAGGGCTTTACGGTTACCCGGTTAACCGTTTGAGTACCAAACGACCTCCAAATGGCACGAAACTTGACAGGCGGTCTACCGGTGGTATACCAAGGCCGCTTGGCAAACCTCGGGCCATTCCGAGAAAGTTTAATACCCGCACATGAAAAGAGAGAAGAGGGGACGCCGGGAGACATAGGAGTGCCGGATTGCAAAACGGACAACGGGGAAAAGGCTCGGATGCATGAGACGAACATGTATGCAAAATGAAATGCACATGATGACAAGATAAAATGCAGATGATGACATGGCAAATGCAACACGCGAGCAAATGACATGGCAACGACGGCGAATAACTGGCAGACACCTGGCGCAACGGATCCGAGGCGTTACAACACTCCACCACTACGAGAGGATCTCGTCCCGAGATCTAGGATGGCACCTGAGGAAAAGGAAGAGGAGAGGTAAACCGATGTTGCTTGTTTGACCAATGAATGAAACCAAAGAACCTTGAGAGGTTGAGCAATTTAAAAGAAAGAGTACAACAGAGATGAACGAGATTGCAAACAATCCGGTAGAAAAGAGGAACAAGGAGACATTATGGGGACTTGAAGGTTGCAAAGGCATGAATCAAGAGTTTAAAGGACAAGATAGAATTCGAAACCACTCCGGTTAAAACAAGATGAGAGAGGAAGAATGATATAATTTGGGCAGCACTCCGACTGAAAGAAGGAAAACTTGATAAGATGAAAAGAACTTGAAGAGATGACACAACACTCCGGTTAACCGGATAAGCAAGAAAAAAAGACGATCCTCACCAAAGGAGGTGATGTGTGAAGAGCATAACATCACAATGCCTCCGTAACAAAAGAATAGAAGTTAGACCGTTGGGATAAAGGGACGGAGAAGAAAATGACAACTTCTGTCACAAATGAGCTTGGAAAGCATCCTTGCAAAGAAGAATTGAACGGAGTTGTTGCAAAACCAACAACTAAACGAATAGGCTTGTAGTGGGCTTATGGAAAGCATCTCAAGACTATGAGGTGACAATCGGCCACTAAAGGAAACAATTGATTGGTTGAGATCAATGAAGATAAGAGAAACTTCTTCCACCAAGTGAATAGAGAGCAAGCTTGGGTCATGCATAATCACCACAAATAGCAACATTCCCAAAGGAAGGCTTTAAGTGAAATATATCCCAAGATAACTCCAACAAAGGGATTGATGGATTTAAAATACCTCATTCTTGACAACATATGAATCATGGAACATGAACTCAAATTATCAAGAATGACATAATACCACCTCAAAAGCTAAGGTAGAAAGAATTGCACTTTGGAATGCACGATGAAGAATGCTTGAACTCCTCAAAACAAAACAAGTGTTGGGCACCTTGTTTATTTTAGAGTATAGCTTGGCGGATCTTAACTTCGAGAGAAAACTTGATGAACAATTGAAGAATTAAAAGAATCCTTGACGAAGCACCATGAAGAAACTCCGGTATTAAAAGGATGATGAAAAGAAAGAGAAGTTGAAAACACAAGGTGAATCCTTGCAATGATTTAGATGGATCTCCGTGATAATTAGAGTTTGGAACTCCGAAAAGAAAGATGAAACAAATGAAACCGAGAATTTATTCATCATGAATAAACTCCGAAAGAAGGAATTAATCACTTGGATGAAACAATAATAAGAATTACGTTATGCCTATCCTTCACCAATTAAATTGATGACCCACAATGGATTTGGCATGCCACTTATTCTCGTAGAAAGGATTAAAAGAGATATATCAGAACTTGAGAAGGTCTTCAACGAACCACCGGTAGGATTGGAACAACAAATGAATTGATATGATAACGAAAGAGGTGAAATCTTGAACGAACCACCGGTATGATTTGGAGAACGAGAGCTGAAAGCTTGAATGAATAATACTAAGATGATGGGCTTCAAAGAATGAAACTGAAATGACTCCTAAAACGCTCCGGATGGGTGAAAAAGATTCTCACGATCGAAAACAATTATGAGCGGATGACAACAAGCTAGCACCATGAATCTTGAAGAGAATAGAGCAAGATTAACGAGAAACTCTTCTTCGGTCTTCAAATGATGAGAATGACAACGAGAAACACCACCAAGAATTATTGAGGCACACCGGAAGAATCAAAAGCGAAGAGGTTGAGCCAACTATGAATAGAATTTGAAAGATCTTGGAGAAAAGCATTTGGTGATGATAACTCATTCTTCGTCAAACTTGGAGAATAATTTAGGATAGCTCGGGAAAATAGAAGAGTCAGGTAAGATCCTGGGAAAAGACCTGTGGGTTAGGGCCCACTCAAAAGAAAACACCGTTGAAAAGATTTAAAAGAGATGTTGCACCGGTTGAATTAAATGACTTGAATGAGATACCAATCTCGAAAGAGCTTGAACGAATGCAGAGTGGAAACACGAATCTTCGAGATATCTTGAGCACTCCGGAATAACAAATAGCGAGAAGAAGAATGAAAATGAGGTGCACCAGTATGAGAAGACATTGGAATGAGGAAAAAGGTATGATCAACAAAACTTGACTTGAATCCACCGGAGAAGAAAAGAATGGCGAATGATGAACTAGTAGAACATCTTCTTGAGAACCACCGGGTAAGAACATTGATTGAAAAGAATGAAGAGACTTCACATGAATAAATGGATACTTGATTAAAATAAATGAGTCCTTGAAGAAAAAGGGGTGGGTGGGCGGTAAAGAACAAAGACAACTTGGGAACGGATGAAACAAACACCGTTGAGAAAACTTAGAATTGATCTCACAAATGTTGAAATGATCGGATTCACTTGAAGAGAAGCACACCGGTTGAAAAAGGATTGACATGACAATCTCGATGATCAAGAAGGATTAGTATTCACATAGCAATATGAGAACACCGTTTAGGAAAGGTATGGATTCAACATTTGACTTCGAAGCAACTCGAATACCACAACTCAAAACAAAACAAAAGATTTGGCTTGCAGAATAAGCCGGAACAAACATATGATAGAGATTTCGTCCGAAGTTTTCGTGGTGGGGCCTACACGGGCTCAATCGTACAGCACCATCATGTACATGGCAGTGCACATGACATACGAAGCGTCCCCGAGTCGGCATAGCCAAGGACTCTTTAAGACACAACGAGACCACTGTAAAACCAACCGTGAATAGGCGAACCACTAGACGTCAAACCCCAATTTCATATCATACATCCGTCGGAAAGATATCCTAGGAGCTACTTGAATTCCCACCTATAAAACTTCTGAAACTTTCTGGTTATGCAATCTGGTGTTGGGGATACATGGGAGCAATATATCTCACCCAAACTAACAATCCCTACATCCAGCTGTATCCATCCGTCAACACATAACCAAGAAACGTTCGGAAATCGTCTACCTCAACCTTCGAAAAGCATCCGTTATACAAGTCATGGCAATACTCCCGTACTCACCTCAGTACTGGGTTAGCGGGGTTATCTCACCAACAACTGCATAAAAGAGATTTTCGATGTCGGCGTACTAAACTCAGGTATTCCAGAACTGCAACGATAAAATTATGACGACAACACCTCGGAGATCAACTCCCCGGGACACTGCCACAACCCCTAAATGACAGGAGGCACCAAGAACAATGTTCTCGCCATAAGAATATCGGAACGATTCTAAGATACCCGCGTGATCCTAAAAATTTTTTTAGTGAAATTTGAGAAGAGAAGAGTCAAAACTCTATGTCAGGATACCTCACCAGAAGGTCGAAGGGACTGGGGAGTAAAAAGAATTCCTAAACTCTCCGATATATATAATCCTAAATGACTCAAAACATTTTTTTCTAGACACAACTCGGCCACTAAAAGCGATCAAGCGGTGGGGGCTCCTAAGGTCGGGATGGCTCGATTACCAACTTGTAACGCCTCGATGCGGCTATATCTCCCACGTGTCGAAGCACGACTTAGAGGCATAACCGCATTGAAAGCAATGTCGCAAGTGAGGTAATCTTCACACAACCCATGTAATACATAAGGAAAGAGATACATAGTTGGCTTACAATCGCCACTTCACACAATTACATGAATAAAGCATTACATCATCCAAATACAATCAAGGTCCGACTACGGAACCAAAATAAAAGAAGAACCCCAAATGCACAAAGGTCCCGATCGACCCCAACTGGGCTCCACTCTTGATCAACTAGAACGAAACAACACAAAGGGAAGATCTTCATCGAGCTCCTCCTTGAGCTTGGTTCGTCACACCGCCGGTAACATAGGCACCGCAAACTGGTTTTGAAGTATCCGGTGAGCCACGAGGACTCAGCAATCTCGCACCCGCGAGATCAAGACTATTAAGCTTATGGGTAAGGTAAAGGCATGAGGTGGAGCTGCAGCAGCGACTAGCATATATGGCGGCTAACATACGCAAATGAGAGCGAGGAGAGAAGGCAAAGCACGGTCGATAAAAGTATGATCAAGAAGTGATCCTATAGCAACCTGCGTCAAACATAACTCCAACATCGTGTTCACTTCCGGACTCACGGGAAAGAGACCATCACGGTTACACACTCGGTTGATGTATTTTAATTAAGGTCAACTTCGGGTTTTCTACAACCGGACATTAACAAATTCCCATCTGCCACATAACCACGGGCACGGCTCTCGAAAGTTTATACACTGCAGGGGTGTCCCAACTTAGCTCATGACAAGCTCTCGCGATCAACGAAGGAATAGACCTTCACCCAAGGCACTCCGATCAGACTCGGTATCCCGGTACATCAAGACATTTCGACAATGGTAAAACAAGACCAGCAAAGCCTCCCGCTGTGCCGACAAATCCCGATAGGAGCTGCACATATCTCGTTCTCAGGGCACACCGGATGAGCAGACGTCGGGTTGGCATAGACCTGGTTGCCCGTGGGCGGACATCGCTTCGAGTTGGACCAACACTCGAAGAGCACCGCCCGGGGGCTAAAATAAAGATGACCCTCGAACTCCGAAACCCAAGGGAAAAAAAGGGCTAGGTGAGGCAAATGGTAAAAGTCAATGTTGGGCCTTCTTTGGACAAGTTTTATTCAAAGCGAACTGTCGGGGGTCCCATAAATCACCCGACCGCATTAGGAATAAAATCCGGGAACATAACACGGTATGACGGAAACTAGGGCGGCAAGAGTGGAACAAAACACTGCATAAGGCCGAGCCTTCCACCCTTTACCAAATATATAGATGCATTAATAATATAAGAGATATTGTGATATCCCAACAAGTAAACATGTTCCAACAAGGAACAACATCTCCATGTTCCAACGAGGAACAAACTTCAATCTTCACCTGCAACTAACAACGCTATAAGAGGGGCTGAGCAAAGCGGTAACATAGCCAAACAACGGTTTGCTAGGAATGGTGTAAAAGGTTAGAGGTTTGACATGGCAATTAGGGAGGCTGACAAGCAAATGGTAGGCATCGTAGCATTGGCATAGCAAAAGAGCGAGCAAACTAGCATAGCAAAGATAGTAGTGATTTCGAGGGTATGATCATCTTGCCTGCAAGGTTCTCAGAGTTGTCGAAGGCTTGATCCTCGTAGGCGTTCTCAACAGGTTCCTCGTTCACGTACTCGTCTCCCGGCTCTACCCAAAGCAAGAACACAAGCAACGGAACCACAATCAAACAAGGAACAATGCACAAGCAATATGATGCAATACATGACATGCTATGCGAGATGTGATATGCAATGCATATGTATGCTCGGAAGGAAAATGATGAACTGGCATCAACTTGGCAAACCAAGTATGCCGCTGGAAAGATGGGATGATTTCGGGTGAAATCGATATAAAGATCACCGGAATCGGATGCACGGTTTGCAAATGACAAGCAAAACAAGAATGATGCAAATCTGCGTTTAACAGCCCGATGCTACTTAGCAAGCAACAAGAAACTATGCTACAGCACCCCAACATAAAAACAAAGCATATGGCAGCGAACTACAAGAGATGCTTAACAAAAGAGGAACACTGAGCTACGGCTAAAACACATCATAACATGTTCAAACAAGCATGGTGAAAGTGCTAAAAATATCAGGTTCACAGACTTAGTGAAATTACTAACATGCCAGGAATTAACATCAGGAAGGCATGTTTAGAGCAAGCAAACATCATGCTACAGGAACTTATAATAGCAAAACAAGGCATGACATGATTCTAATCAAAGCATATATCAATAGTCCCTTACTGACCATAAGCCAAAAAGGGCTCTAAGAAATGATGGCACCCATGTAAACATTGCAAGTTTTATTACAGATTTCAGACTTAGCAGAAAAACTGGGCATGGCAAAAACAGTTAACGAGTAGGCATGTTCGTGAGCTCGATGCACTCACTACAGAGCAATACATGGCATGGCAAGGCAACCAACAGTAAGAAGGCATGATTATGAAGCTAAGAATGGCAAGATCAAGGTCATAGCATACACGGATCAACTACAACGACCTCGTGAAAATTGAATCTCATGCAAACAATCTGCCAGGAAACATTTTCAAGCAAAAGTAGAGCACGAAAATAACATGCTAGACTACTCCATAAATACCAACAAAGGCATGGATGGATAGAGCACACCCATATGTTCAAAACACCCTTACTGATCATGCTCAAAAAGGCCATAGATCTCTCTGTAACAACATGAACATATGGCATAAAAATAACAGCAGGACAGGACAGTGAAAACACTAAGTTCCTGAAATCAGCAACATCATCATCCCTACTTTGCATGCTTGTTCTAGTCAACACATAACTCACAAAAATACATGGCATACACCCCTGGAAAGATGGCATGGCAAATTTTAACTCACATGTAGGACTCAAGTTCATAGGGTGCACACATAAATCATGGTAAAAATGACAAAAGAGCTCGAGCTGATAAGATTCTGGAACTAACGATCTGAAGCCTTCTTCCAACAGCATTTCGGGCATCAAGATGAGATCAAATGCAAATGATGCAATAGAATGAAATGATGTACTCTTCGAGGCGAACAATTTGACATATTATACGCCCAAAACGGAGCCACGGGTGAGGAGATGTGATGCAATGAAAACGCATGAAAATAAACACAGATTCGGGGACTTAGGAATTTTAGACCTCGCGGAAAAAGTCAACGGACGAGGTGGCCGGGGATCTCGCCGGAGAACGGCGGCCGGAGCTTGAGGGGGCGATGAAGATGAGGCCCGGGGGCGGCGGATCCGGGCTCCTCCGGCCGGATCTCGCCGGATCCGTCCCGGCGAGGTACGGCGGGCGGCGGGAGAAAGCTGCGGCGCTCTGGCCTGGCGGCGCGGAGGAGCGGGCGGCGGCAGTGCTGCAGCAGCCCGGCGGGCCGGAGCGGAGGGGCAGCAGCGGCGCTTGAGGCTTCGCCGGCCGGGCGGCGGTGGCTTGAGACGAGGGCGCGGCGCTTCGCGGCGGGGCGGCCAGGGGGAAGGCGGCGGCGGTGAGGAGCTCGCCGGCGACGGGCGCGGGCTCCAGCGGCGCAGAGCGGCGGATGGGCCCCACGGGCCCGATCCGGCCGCTGGTGGGCGGCGCGTGTGATGGCAAGTCGGGCCACGGGCGGCGCTGGAGTGGACGCGACGCGGGCGGTTGCCGACGTGGCACGCCTCGATTATGGACCGACGTGTCCGGCGGACATGTCCGTGGGGTCCGGACGTGTCCGTGCGGGAGGACGAAGGCTAGGGTTGGACTGCGGGAATTTCGGGAGGAGCACATATTTATAGGTAGAGGAAGCTAGGAGAGTCCAAATGAGGAGCGGTTTTGCCACGCGATCGTGATCGAACGAATCGAGAGCATGGAGGGAGTTTGGTGGGTTTTGGCCACTTTGGAAGGGTGTTGGGCTGCAACTCAAAGAGGGCTTTACGGTTACCGGTTAACCGTTTGAGTACCAAACGACCTCCAAATGGCACGAACTTGACAGCGGTTCACCGGTGGTATACCAAGGCAGCTTAGCAAACCTCGGGCCATTCCGAGAAAGTTTAATACCCGCACATGAAAAGAGAGAAGAGGGGACGCCGGGAGACATAGGAGTGCCGGATTGCAAAACGGACAACGGGGAAAAGGCTCGGATGCATGAGACGAACATGTATGCAAAATGAAATGCACATGATGACAAGATAAAATGCAGATGATGACATGGCAAATGCAACACGCGAGCAAATGACATGGCAACGACGGCGAATAACTGGCAGACACCTGGCGCAACGGATCCGAGGCGTTACATGTGGTTTGGAGAAACCTAAGTTGTCGTTTCTTAAAAGTTTGGGGCTGCGACGCTTATGTGAAAAAGTTTCAGGTTGATAAGCTCGAACCCAAAGCGGATAAAATGCATCTTCATAGGACACCCAAAACAGTTGGGTATACCTCCTAATTCAGATACGAAAGCAATAGGGATTCTTTCTTGAATTGGGTCCTTCCTCGAGGAAAAGTTTGTCTCGAAAGAATTGAGTGGGAGGATGGTGGAGACTTAATGAGGTTATTGAACCATCACTTCAACCAGTGTGTAGCAGGGCACAGGAAGTTGCTCATGTGGCACCTACACCAATTGAAGTGGAAGTCGATGATAGTGATCATGATGCTTGAGATCAAGTCACTACTGGACCTCGTGGGTCGACAAGGACGCCAGACTACTTGAGTGGTACGCACTCCTATCTTAGAGGTCATGTTGCTAGACAACAATGAACCTACGAGCTATGGAGAAGCGATGGTGGGCCCAAATTCCGACAAATGGTTAGAAGCCATGAAATCCGAGATAGGATCCATGTATCAGAACAAAGCATGGACTTTGGTGGACTTGCCCAATGATCAGCAAGCCATTGAGATAAATGGATCTTTAAGAAGAAGACGGACGTGGATGGTAATGTCACCATCTATGAAGCTCGATTTGTGGAGAAGAGTTTTTCACAAGTTCAAGGAGTTGACTACGATGAGATTTTCTCATCCGTAGCGATGGTTAAAGTCTGTCGGAATCATGCTAGCATTAGCTGCATTTATGAAATCTGGCAGATGGATGTCAAAACGAGTTTCCTTACCAGTTTTCGTAAGGAAAGGTTGTATGTGATACAATCAGAAAGGTTTTGTCGATCCTAAGGATGCTAAAAGGTATGCTAGCTCCAGCGATCCTTCCATGCACTGGAGTAAGCATCTCGGAGTTGGAATATGCACTTTGATAAGATGATCAAAGATTTTGGTTTATACAAAGTATATGAGAAACTTGTGTTTCCAAAGAAGTGAGTGGGAGCACTATAGAATTTCTGATAAGTATATGTTGTAAACATATTGTTGATCAGAAATGATGTAGAATTTCTAGAAAGCATATAGGGTTATTTGAAAAGTGTTTTTCAATGGAATACCTGTATTAGGCTACTTGAACAATAAGCATCAAGATCTACAAGATAGATCAAAATGCTTAATAGTACTTTCAAATGAGCACATACCTTGACATGATCTTGAAGGTGTTCAAGATGGATCAGTCAAAGAAGGAGTTCTTGACTGAGTTGTAAGGTATGATGTTAAGACTTAAAGCTCGACCACGGCAGAAGAAAGAGGAAGGACGAAGGTCGTCCCCTATGCTTTTGTCATAGGCTCTATACTGTATGCCATGCTGAGTACCGCACCTGATGTGTGCCTTGCCACATGTCTGGCAAGAGGGTACAAAGGTGATCAAGGAGTGGATCACCAGATGGCGGTCAAAATTATCCTTAGAGGAATAAGGATATGTTTCTCGGTTATGGAGGTGATAAAGAGTTCGACGTAAAGAGTTACATTGATGCAAGCTTTAACACCTATCCGAATGACTCTGAGTAGCAAACAGGATACATATAGTGGAGCAACCATTTGGAATAGCTCCAAGTGGAGCGTGGAAGCAGCATTTACAATATGACCTAGAGATTTGCGAAGTACATACGGATCTGAATGTTGCAGACCCGTTGACTAAAACCTCTCTTACAAGCAAAACATGATCAAACCCCGAACTCATTGAGTCTTAATCACATGATGATGTGAACTAGTTTAGTGACACTAGTAAACTCTTGGGTGTTGGTCACATGATGATGTGACTCAGTGAGTGTTAATCACATGGCGATGTGAACTAGATTATTGACTCTAGTGCAAGTGGGAGACTGTTGGAAATATGCCCTAGAGGCAAAAATAAATTAGTTATTATTACTATATTTCCTTGTTCATGATAATCGTTTATTATCCATGCTATAATTGTATTGATAGGAAACGCAGATACATGTGTGGATACATAGACAACACCATGTCCCTAGTAAGCATCTAATTGACTAGCTCGTTGATCAATAGATGGTTACGGTTTCCTGACCATGGACATTGGATGTCGTTGATAACGGGATCACATCATTAGGAGAATGATGTGATGGACAAGACCTAATCCTAAGCCTAGCACAAAGATCGTAGTTCGTATGCTAAAGCTTTTCTAATGTCAAGTATCATTTCCTTAGACCATGAGATTGTGCAACTCCCAGATACCGTAGGAATGCTTTGGGTGTACCAAACGTCACAACGTAACTGGGTGGCTACAAAGGTGCACTATAGGTATCTCCGAAAGTGTCTGTTGGGTTGGCACGAATTGAGACTGGGATTTGTCACTCCGGTAAACGGAGAGGTATCTCTGGGCCCACTCGGTAGGACATCATCATAATGTGCACAATGTGACCAAGGGTTTGATCACGGGATGATGTGTTACGGAACGAGTAAAGAGACTTGCCGGTAACGAAATTGAACAAGGTATCGGTATACCGACGATTGAATCTCGGGCAAGTACTATACCGCTAGACAAAGGGAATTGTATACGGGGTCGATTGAGTCCTTGACATCGTGGTTCGTCCGATGAGATCATCGTGGAACATGTGGGAGCCAACATGGGTATCTAGATCCCGCTGTTGGTTATTGGCCGGAGAACGTCTCGGTCATGTCTGCATGGTTCCCGAAACCGTAGGGTCTACACACTTAAGGTTCGATGACGCTAGGGTTATAAAGGAAGTTTGTATGTGGTTACGAATGTTGTTGAGTCCGGATGAGATCCCTGACGTCACGAGGAGTGCGGAATGGTCCAAGGTAAAGATTTATATACTGGAAGTCCTGTTTGGTGACCGAAAAGTTTCGGGTTTTATCGGTAACTTCCCGGGACCACCGGGAGGGTCCCGGGGGTCCACCAAGTGGGGCCACCATCCCCGGAGGGCTGCATGGGCCAAGTGTGGGAGGGGACCAGCCCCAGGTGGGCTGGTGCGCCCCCCACAAGGGCCCAAGGCGCCTAGGGTTTGGGGGAGGGGGCGCACCCACCTAACTTGGGGGGCAAGTTTCCCCTCTCGCCCCCTTGGCCGCACCCTAGATGGGTTTTTGCTGGCCGCCGCCCCTAGGGGTGGAACCCTAGGTGGGGGCGCAGCCCTCTCTCTCCCCCTATATATACTTGAGGGTTTTGGGGTTGCCAACACATGAGTTTCACCTCTCCCTGGCGCAGCCCTACCTCTCTCCCTCCTCCTCTCCCGCGGTGCTTGGCGAAGCCCTGCAGGATTGCCACGCTCCTCCATGACCACCACGCCGTTGTGTTGCTGCTGGACGGAGTCTTCCTCAACCTCTTCCTCTCTCCTTGCTGGATCAAGGCATGGGAGACGTCACCGGGCTGTACGTGTGTTGAACGCGGAGGTGCCGTCCGTTCGGCACTAGGATCTCCGGTGATTTGGATCACGACGAGTACGACTCCTTCAACCCCGTTCTCTTGGACGCTTCCGCTTAGCGATCTACAAGGGTATGTAGATGCACTCTCCTTCCCCTCATTTCTGGTTTCTCCATAGATAGATCTTGGTGACAAGTAGAAAAATTTTGAATTTCTGCTACGTTCCCCAACAATGAGCTAGTTCAGGTGGCGGCTCATGAGTAGAGGCTTCAGGTGCGGCCGTTCCAAGTTCCGGCTCTTTGAAGATCGGCTCTTCGGCCGGCTTGTTCTTCTTCACCTTTTTGCTGGGCTTTGCTTCTCCGCTACATAAGATCAAAAGGTCAGTGTAAATACAACGAATTTAAATGAATACGAATAAGCAGGTTATCAGTACCTTGGAGCGGTTTTGAAAGCTGGCAAATTGGACTGCATTGAGTCGCCGGAGGAAGGTGAAGTTTCCTTATAATTCGAGTCAGAAGAATTGAGTGGTTGACGAGTGAGACCCGCCAAAGGATAACAGGGATTTAAATCGGAAGTGACCTCGTTCCGACGCTTCCTTGGTGTATTAGGTAAGCCGGAGGAGAGTTCCGCATCCTTCTTGGTCCGGGCCTGCCTCCGGCTCTCATGAATCTGTCGCTTCAAAAGAAATTGAGGATCTTGATAAGCTAAGGGATGTGAAAATCTTACTTTCCGAGTTACTCTTCGGATTTTCTGTCTCGGCAAAGGCTCGGAGTCGGAGGAAATGATAGTTACCTCTTCATCCTGTCCATGGCTTGTTCCTGTGTCCTCCTGCTGCTAATCAGTGTCAATAAGGTGGTTAAAAAAGGAGCCAAGAGAGTCAAGGGCTAGCTCCAACTCAGAAGTATCTTCTAGTCGAAGCAAGTCAGAAGCGGTGGCCTTCTTGCCCTTCTTCTTCGCAGCCTCTTTTCTGGCGGCTCTCTTGGCCTTCCTGGCCTTTTTTGCAGCCTCGTGATCATATTTGACCTTCCAAAATTTATTACCAACCTGTGAAAAATCGGCAAAAGTGTGAGTACGGATGAAATATCAAAAGATAAAGGTAATTTATTCAGATGGGCGGTTTACCGCTGGAGCCGGGTTAGCTTCGCAGAAAGGGCTTAAGCCCACTTTACCGTAGTCTGCTAGGCTTTCATTCAGGAGAGACTTGGTCATGTCGTTGATGACGTGGTCAGGCAAATCGTCAGAACTGTGCCATAGAGGGTCATCTTTCTTGCCTGTGTAGGTGCACATCAAGCCGGGGCGGCGGCTCAATGGAATGACCCGCCAGGCGAGCCAAACCCGGACTAAATCGATGCCATTTAGCCCGTTCCCTAGAAGAGCCTTGATTTTAGCCAGGGTGGGGGCGAGCGTCTTACGTTCCGCGGCTGTTATCTTATAAGGAAGTGTATGTTTGGACTCCAGACACAGAGCACGAAAGCTGGGCATAGGATTTTCATCAGCCGGAGAAGTGTCTTGACAATAGAACCATGTCTGGTTCCAGTCTTTGGGATGACTTGGTGGGTTGGCTGTAACCGCCCAGATCCGATGCGCCATGTGTCTTCCGTTTATTCGCCAAAGTTGCCATGTCATTTGCTTGCGTGTTGCATTTTGACATGTCATCATCTGCATTTCATCTGCATGCTTTTCAAAACTTGCATCTGTTCGGGTTCCGCCGGTTCTCTCCGTTGTCCGTTCTGAGCCCGAGCACACTCGCACGTGCCCCATCGCCCCTCTCAGACCTTGTTTCGTGAGCGGGATAAAAACGTTCTCGGAATGGACCGAGGTTTGCCGAGTGGCCTTGGTATAGCACCGGTAGACCTCCCATGAAATTTCGTTCCATTTGGAGGTCGTTTGATGCCCCAACGGTTAACCGAGCTAACCAAAAATCCCTTTTCTCTTGCAGCCCAACACCCCTTTCACACAGCCCATGAGCCCATTCAAACCCCCTCCATGCTCTCGGTCATTCGATCGTGATCGTGTGGGCGAAAACCACACTCCATTTGGACTCTCCTAGCTCCCTCTACCTATAAATATGCCCTCTCCCCTGAATTTTTCGTCCAAACCCTAGCCCCCTTCCCCTCGCACCGCCGGACGTTTCCCCCGCCACCGACGGACATGTCCGCCGCCACTGTCCGGCCAACCCGCGCTTGACACCTGTCCCTCACTGTCCTCCCTGCCGCCGTGGCCCGCCAGTTCACAGCGACCGCCTGTCCGCCCTTGCCGCGCCTCCCGATGGCTCCTCTGGCGTCGCCGAGCCGCCGCCCTCTGGGCCCGCCCACGCTGAAGTCGCGCCCTTGCCGCCCGGCTCGTGCCCGCCGCCTCCGTGTCTTCCCGCCGTCCCCAACGCCTCCCAGCCGCCGCGCTGGAGCACCGCCGCGCCTAGCTCCGTCCGCTGCGCCACCACCCGCGCCCGAGGCCGCCACTCTCGCCATCGAGCTCCTCCACCGGCGCCGCTACTCCGGCCAGATCCGGCCACGGGAGCCCCGGATCCGATCGCCGGCAACCTCCCCGACCATCTCCCCACCTCGCCGGACCTTCCTCTAGTCATCTACCACAACTCCGGCCAACCTCGTTCTCCGCGCCGGGTCAACCCTAGATCCAGATTCGGAGGGTATATTTTCACCGTCTTTTTCCCCGTGTAATTTTTATGCCTCCTTCAACATGCTATATCTCGGTGACCATGGTTCCAAATCATGCATATGATATGTCAAAATGGTCATCATGAGGTGCTCTTCATTTTGTTCCATTGTGCCATGCTTGTTTGGATCCATCTTGATGCCCTAATCATCGTTGCAAGAGTGCTATATGATGATAACTGCTGTCTGTTAACAGAACTTGGTGATTTATCTTTTTCATTGCATTTTGTGTGTGCGTCCTATGAGCTTGATGTCTACATGAGTTTTGAGCTACATCGTGCCATCTTTACTGTGGTGCAATACATTTATTTTTGTGAGTCTTGTAGTGAGTGCATCAAGCTCGTGAAGTAGGGTACTTGCTGTTATTGTTTTGCTAGGCTGAATCTGTTATACCATGATGCTATGTAAACCTGCTGCTACAAGTCATTCTGTGCATAATCTGGAGATGTCCACTAAGGATGTTTTGTTATACATGTCATGCTCTATCCATATATTCCCTTGGTTTCATTAATATCCTACTGTAGCTTGTTCTTATCTTGCTCTCAACTTGCTAAATAATGTTGTTGTCAGCCTGTTAACATTAAGTTCAGTTTTGCCATGTGATTTGCTAGTGATATATGCACCCTGTGACTATGCTATTGCCATTTTTAGCTTCATAATTATGTCATCTTACTGTTGGTCACCTTGTCATGCCATGTGTTGCTTTGTTGTGAGTTGTACAAGCTCACAAACATGCCTACTTATCGTTGTTCCTGTCATGTACTATTATTCTGAATCTGTCATATTACTTGCCATGTTTGTATGGATGCTACCATCTTTTCTGTTGATCTTTGGAATTAGTTCAGTAAGGAAGTTTTGTTCTTTGTCTTTAGTATTAGCATTCCATGCCTTTGTTTGCCAACTTCCTGGAGCAGGTTGTTTGATAGCTCTAAACATTGCAGCCTGATGTTATTTCTGCCATGTCCAGTGATTTCTGCCAAGTCTATGAAACTTTTATTATTTGCAATCTTGCCATGTCCTTTTGAGCATGTTCTAGTGATTTCTGGAGATAGCTCAGTGTTCATGTTTTGTCATCCTTTACCTGTACATCATTTTCATCCCTTTTGTTTTCATGCTGAGGTGCTGTAGTATATTGTTTTGATGCTTGCTAGATGCCTAGTTGCTGTTTTGGACAGCTTGTCCTTTAAACTTGTATAGTGTGTATGTGTTGAACCGTTGCTCCGTTTTGAGTGTGCTCTATATGAAACTTGCTTAGATTTGCATGTAGTTTCATATTGTCATGTTGGATCCTTGTTTTGAGAGTGTTTGTTTGATGTTTGAATGCCTTTTGCATCAATACCATGTTCAACTTGTTTTGCTCATATCTTTTAGGCCGTAGCTCCGAACTAAATGAACTTTATATGTAACTTGACTAGAATTTCGTGTAGATCATCTTGGTGCATTTTAACTTGCTGTTAAACAACTTGAACATAAGGTTTATTCAGATTTGGACCAATTTCTAAATTTACATATGAGGACTTACCGGATTAGTTCTATGTTGTTACCGGCCTCATTTAAACTTGTTTTGATGTGTTGTTCTTGTATGCATCATCTCTTGTCATGAGTAGCCTCACCCAGCCTTTGTCATGCATCATACTTGGTTGAGCATCATGCCATGTCTATGTGTTGTGTGTTTACCTTGTTGTTTGCTTCTTTCCGGTTGTGCTCCTTCTCGTTAGTTCCTATTTCGTTGCGATCGTGAGGATTCGTTCGACTACGTTGGGTTCGTCTTCGCCCGTTCATCTTCTTCATGGACTCGTTCTTCTTCCTAGTGGGATTTCAGGCAAGATGACCGTCACCTTGGATCTCATTACTATCATTGCTAAGCTAGTTGCTTCGTTCTATCGCTATGCTGCGCTACCTATAACTTGCTCTTCAAGGCTCCCAAATTGCCATGTCAGCCTCTAACCTTTTCACCCTTCCTAGCAAACCGTTGCTTGGCTATGTTACTGCTTTTGCTCAGCCCCTCTTATAGCGTTGTTAGTTGCAGGTGAAGTTGAAGATTGCTCCATGATGGACAGGATTATGTTGGAATATCACAATATCTCTTATTTAATTAATGCATCTATATACTTGGTAAAGGGTGGAAGGCTCGGCCTTATGCCTGGTGTTTTGTTCCACTCTTGCCGCCCTAGTTTCCATCATACCAGTGTTATGTTCCTTGATTTTGCGTTCCTTACGCGGTTGGGTGATTTATGGGACCCCCTTGACAGTTCGCTTTGAATAAAAATCCTCCAGCAAGGCCCAACCTTGGTTTTACCATTTGCCTACCTAAGCCTTTTTCCCTTGGGTTTCCGGCCCGAGGGTCATCTTTATTTACCCCGGGCGGTGCTCCTTCGAGTGTTGGTCCAAACAGCAGATCAAGGGCCACCATGGGGCAACTCGAGGTTTGGTTTTACTCGTAGGCTGACCTATCCGTTGTGCCCTGAGAACGAGATATGTGCAGCTCCTATCGGGATTTGTCGGCACAGACGAGCGGCTTTGCTGGTCTTATTTTACCATTGTCAAAATGTCTTGTAAACCGGGATTCCGAGACTGATCGGGTCTTCCTGGGAGAAGGAATATCCTTCGTTGACCGTGAGAGCTTGTGATGGGCTAAGTTGGGACACCCCTGTAGGTTATAAACTTTCGAGAGCCGTGCCCGCGGTTATGTGGCAGATGGGAATTTGTGAATGTCCGGTTGTAGAGAACTTGACACCAGATTCGAATTAAAATGCATCAACAGCGTGTGTAACCGTGATGGTCACTTTACGGCGGAGTCTGGGAAGTGAACACGGTTTTGGGTTATGTTTGACGTAAGTAGGAGTTCAGGATCACTTCTTGATCATTGCTAGCTTCACGACCGTTCCGTTGCTTCTCTTCTCGCCCTTATTGGCGTATGTTAGCCACCATATATGCTTAGTCGCTACTGCAACCTCAACAGTTTACCCCTTCCTTACCCATTAAGCTTTGCTAGACTTGATACCCATGGTAATGGGATTGCTAAGTCCTCATGGCTCACAGACTACTACAACAACAGTCGCAGGTACAGGTTATGCGATGATCATGACGCGAGAGCGATGTTTGCTTGTTTTGGAGTTCTTCTTCTGCTTCTTCTTTGATCAGGGGATAGGTTCCAGGTCGGCAGCCTGGGCTAGCAGGGTGGATGTCGTTTGAGTTTCTGTTTTGTGTTTCATCCGTAGTCGGATGATGCTCTTATGTATGATGTTGTTGTATTCGTGTGGCATTGTATGCCTCTTGTATGTATCCCCAACTATTATGTAATGGTACGATGTAATGATATCCACCTTGTAAAAGAGTCTCCAATATGCGCTTCTATCCTTAGTGGGACCTTCGAGTTCCTTTAGGATAGGGTCGCATATTGGGCGTGACAAGTTGGTATCAGAGCCTCGACCGACCATAGGAGCCCCCTTGATTGATCGTATAGTTTGGCCGATGTCGAGTCTAGAAGAAAACTTTTTCGGAGTCTAGTTATATCAGAGGGTAGGAATTCTTTTTACTCCTCAGCCCCTTCGTCGCTCTGGTGAGGAATCTTGACGTAGGTGTTTTGAATTACTCCTCTTCCCTTTCAAAGTTTCTTTAGGATCACGTAGTTGTTTTTTTATCATTGTTCCTCAGCTCTTTGCATCCAGTGCATTTCTCGTCAAGGTGATTCTACCCTCTCTGTTTTTGCAAGTCCAATTCTCAGTTGTCTTTTTTTCCCACCCGCCCACCCCTTTTTTCTTCTCGGAGCCGCAGTCCCTAATCGAGTATCCATCCTACTCGTGCGAAGCCTTTGCTTTCTTTCAACTGGTGTTTTCTCTTTAAGATATTTGTCGGTTCTCCCTTCCAGGTGCCTTTGTTTTTCCGCCCTCCCACCCTTTTTCTTCCTGGAGTCTGACTCTCTCTCGACCATCAATTTCATTCGTGCGGAGCCTCTTCAGTCTTTCGTTAATCATTTCAACCGGTGAATTCTCGTTTTGTTTGACATTCTTCATCTCTTTTCTGGTGGACTCAATTCAAGTTTTTCAGGTTTATCACATTCTTTTCCTTGGATCAAGTGTTCTCCTTGCTCGTTTGCCTCTCGCCATTCAATCATTCTAGAGTTCGGAAGACATCTCAGAAGATTCGTTTGTGTTCCAATTAATTCGAGGTTGTCACCTCATTCAAATATTTCAATTGTTCCGGTGCTTCATCTATCTGTTCAACATCCCTTTCCAACTGTGTTTTTCTCTTTAGTGGGCCCTAACCCACAGGTCTTTTCCCAGGATCGTACCCGACTCTTCTAATTATTTCGGAGCTATACCCAATTCTTTTCGAAGTGTGACATAAGAATGGACTCCATCAGTCACATGCTTTCTTCAAGATCGCTTTAAAATTCTTTTCATTGTTGGCTCAACCTCTTTGCTTTTCATTCTACCGGAGTACCTCAGTAATTTTGGTGGTGTTTTCCGTCGTCATTTCAAGACCTAAGAAGAGTTCCTCTTAAATCTTGTCTGTTCTCTCAAAGATTCGTGGTTCTAGCTTTATGCTATCCTCTCGAATTATTCCATTTGTCAGATATTCTTTTCTTACCCACCCAGAGTATGTCAGAATTTGTTTTCCCGTTTCTTTTCACCGGAGGCCATCGTTCCAGAAGAATTCTTCGTCCTCACATTTCAGCTACCGTTATCCAATTATCCCGGTGCTTCGTTCAAGTGTTCCCTAATCAGCTCATGATCTCTTTGTTCTTTTGCATCTAAATCCCCTCTAGCATATTTGTTCTTCTAATTCTTCCCGGTGATTCATTCTCTTTCATCAGTCGTTTTTTAATTCTTACGGTGGTTCCTTCAGATTCTTTTTCCTTTGTTATCATATCAATTCATTCGTTCTTTTCAATCTACCGGTGGTTCATGAAGACTTTCTCAAGTTTTGTGCCACATTCCCCTTAATCCTTTTTCAACAAGAATAAGTAGCATGCAAAATCCGTTGCTTGTCATCAATTTAATTTGGTGAGGATAGCATAACATAAATATTATTCTTATTTCATCCAAGTGAGTAATCCCTTCCTTCAGAGTTTGTTCTTGGTGAATAAATTCTAGTTCCAAGTGTTTTCATCTTTTCTTTTCCAGAGTAAAAAATTACTCGGCCATTTCGTCGGAACCTACATCCAAATCATCGCAAGGCTCATCTTATTCTTTCATCCTTCATTCTATCTCATCATCCTTTTGTCACCGGAGTCCTCCATGGTGGTTCTCCATGATTTAATTCATTCTTCAAGAGTTCATCAAGAATTTTGTTGGTGGAGTCTTTTCTTCTCACGTCTCGAAGTGCAATTAATTCTCCGTATTTATTTTGAAGTGGAGTTTTGGCATTTCTTCGTTCTTCTCAGCTATTCAGACATTTGGTTGTGGTATAATTTCACCTCAAGTTTTGAGATGTTTTTGATAAGTCCACAAGAAGCTTATTCTTTCGTTGTTGATTTTCTCAACAATTCCGTTCAATCCTTCCTTCTAAGTTCTTTCCATTCCATTTTTCAATTCTTCCGGAGGCATCGTGTTGTTCACCTCGTCAAGTGCCATCCCATCTTGTGAAGTTTATGTTCTATTCCTTCTATTTTCAGTCAGAGTGTTGCCGAAATTCTTTTATTTATTCCTTTTCTATCTTGTTCTAACCGGAGTGTTTTCAGAGTCTGCCTTATTCCATGAGCTTTTGATTCTCGCCATATTCGTCGTCCATCTTTTCTAACCGAGTGCTTTCGACTTTGTTCTTCTTATTTCTTCTTGTCTTTTTTCACCTCTTTCCCTTTCTCTTTCGTCTCGTGCCTAAGATCTCGGGATGAGATCCCTTGTTAGTGGAGGAGAGTTGTAACGCCCTGGATCCGATGCGCCACGTGTCTTCTGTTTATTCGTCGTAGTTGCCATGTCATTTGCTTGCGTGTTGCATTTTGCCATGTCATCATCTGCATTTCATCTGCATGCTTTTCAAAACTTGCATCCGTTCGGGTTCCGCCGGTTCTCTCCGTTGTCCGTTCTGAGCCCGACCACACTCGCACGTGCCCCGTCGCCCCTCTTAGACCTTGTTTCATGAGCGGGACAAAATGTTCTCGGAATGGACCGAGGTTTGCCGAGTGGCCTTGGTATAGCACCGGTAGACCGCCCTTCAAATTTCGTTCCATTTGGAGGTCGTTTGATGCCCCAACGGTTAACCGAGCTAACCAAAAACCCCTTTTCTCTTGCAGCCTAGCACCCCTTTCACACACCCATGAGCCCATCCAAACCCCCTCCATGCTCTCCATCGTTCGATCATGATTGTGTGGGTGAAAACCACACTCCATTTGGACTCTCCTAGCTCCCTCTACCTATAAATATGCCCTCTTCCCCGAATTTTTCGTCCAAACCCTAGCCCCCTTCCCCTCACGCTGCCGGACGTTCCCCCGCCTCCGACGGACATATCCGCCGCCACCGTCCGGCCAACCCGCGCTTGACACCTGTCCCTCGCCTCCCCCCATCGCCGCTGCCCGCCGGGCCCAGTGCAACCGCCCAGTCCGTCTGGGTCGTTAAATCCGCCCCACGCCCCCGCATGGCTCCTCCCGAAGCGCCGCCGAGCCGCTGCCCTCGCCGCGCCGCCCGCTGCCGAAGCGCCCTCGCCGCCAAGCCGCGCCCCCTCCTCCACGTCTTCTCCGCCTTCCCAGCGCCTCCCCGCCGCCGAGCCGGAGCACCGGCGCGCCTAGCTCCGTCTGCCGCGCCACCACCCGCGCCCGAGGCCGCCTCTCTCGCCATCGAGCTCCTCCGTCGGCGCCGCTCCTCCTCCAGCCAGATCCGACCACGGGAGCCCCGGATCCGGTCACCGGCATCCTCCCCGACCATCTCCCCGCCTCGCCGGACCTTCCTCCGATCATCTCCCACAACTCCGGCCAACCTTGTTCTCCGCGCCGGGTCAGCCCTAGATCCAGATTCGGAGGGTATATTTTCACTGTCTTTTCCCCCCTGTAATTTTTATGCCTCCTTCAACATGCTATATATCGGTGACCGTGGTTCCAAATCATGCATATGATATGTCAAAATGTTCATCATGAGGTGCTCTTCATTTTGTTCCATTGTGCCATGCTTGTTTGGATCCATATTGATGCCCTAATCATCGTTGCAAGAGTGCTATATGATGTTAACTGCTGTCTGTTAACAGAACTTGGTGATTTGTCTTTTTCATTGCATTTTGTGTGTGGATCCTATGAGCTTGATGTCTACATGAGTTTTGAGATACATCATGCCATATTTACTGTGGTGCAATCCATGCATTTTTGTGAGTCTCTTAGTGAGTGCATCAAGCTCGTGAAGTAGGGTACTTGCTGTTACTGTTTTGCTAGGCTGAATCTGTTATACCATGATGCTATGTAAACCTGCTCCTACAAGTCATTCTATGTATAATCTGGAGATGTTCACTAAGGATGTTTTGTTATACATGCCACGCTCTATCCATACATGCCCTTGGTGGCATTTATATCCTGCTGTAGCTTGTCGTTATCTTGCTCTCAACTTGCTAAATAATGTTGCTGTCAGCCTGTTAAACATTAAGTTCAGTTTTGCCATGTGATTTGCTAGTGATCCGTGCACCCTATGACTATTCTATTACCATGTTTAGCTTCATAATTATGTCATCTTATTGTTGGTCACCGTGTCATGCCATGTATTACTCTGTGGTAGTTGTACAAGCTCACCAACATGCCTACCTATCGTTGTTCCTATCATGTACTGTTATTCTGGGAAATGCTGAGAGGGCTATGACCTTCACTATCAGGGTGCTCCTCCGCCTAGCCCCTCCGGCTAGCCCCTCCACCTAGCCCCTCTGCCTAGCGGCCTCCCGGCCGTCCGCCGGCCAACCTCACCTAAACGGCGCCGTGTGCCACTCCTGGCACGGCGGACACCACCCAATCCTGATGGCGTTAGCCGATCTAAACTTTGACAAAGGTCAAGATTTTGCCCAAGAGGTATGGATAAAGTGGGGTGTGCCCATCAACTACGAAGAAGGTAAAGATCTCGAGGAATTCATTCTTGTGGCGAAATTTACCCGCTCCAAGATCCGTCTCACGGTGGACTCGGTTGCCACCATTCTCCTGGCTTGCTTTGGAGGTCGAGCATCATTGTTCAAGGTACAACTTCTCCAAAATTGGTCCTTTCGTTTCTCCGTCTCCTCCAAAGAGGTGGGTTTTTCGATCATCAAAGGAGGTAATATTGCACTCCCCGAACTCAACATCAATTTCCTTCTTTGGGGTTCGGGAGGGCCAAACTCATCTTGGGAGCTTGATCAATACCCTCAAGAAAAGGAAAATGAATGGACTCATGTTTTTCGTGATCACCCTAGGAAATCTTACCTCCAATCTCTTAGATCTCCTTCCTCATATCAGATCCATGATCGTACGAGTGGCAATTCCAGGGCAAATCATGTTCATCATGATCACTCCTAATCTGCGGACCGTAATCGCCGCGCAGTTAATGCGGCTGCCACTGGGAACAGAGTGGGATCTCTGGCTTTTCAAAATGGGGTTTCTGGGCTTTTTTGTGTCCGGTGCTTATTATCGGGTCATCTTCGGCCCAGCTGCAAGAATCATATCAAGTGTCGTGCATGTAAGAAATGGGGACACATTGCACACGACTGCTATTCCGTTGGCCCTTCCGCCACGGATTCTGGCACTCAGGACCAAACCAACTGCCCACCCAACTAGGCCCAAACCAATAGCCCACCCACCCATAGACAGAATCCCACTGTTCTCGCGATTACGACTAATCAGCCGGTCATACATCAACCTTTTCAGGGAAATTGCGGTGGCACCTCGATTCTGCCTCCTTCAGTTGGTATCCGCCATTACTCAGGCTCCTCCCCTTCCATCTCACATAGACTTCTCGCAGTGCATCCCAATCCAATGCACCCTCCCCATCCACCAACCTCTCCCTCTGCCACACCTTGAGCTCGGGAGATTCGACAATGGCGACTTTCCCGTTTGATCCTACACCCTTCATCCCTCAAGGCCACCAACGTATTGATGTGCCTGGTCGACCGGCCAGGGTTCGCATCTTGGCGGATCCAGTCCCAGCTCTGCATGAGGAATGGGCTATCACGACGATTGTTCCTATGCCCAATCTACAAGTTCAGTTCAACACCATCCGTGAGGTATTATCTGAATTCCTCACTGACGACAAGCACATTGATTTCTGTGAGATCTCTCCTTGCCCTTTCGGTCAAGCCTATATTAGGCTCAATAGTGTTTTTGATAGAGATGCTTTGGTCAGAAACAGCCCACATCAGTACACGGATGTTCATGTGAGTTTTGAGAAACACAACCAAGGCATGGATTGGCGGAGGTTAGAACTTAGCAGAGAAGTGTGGATCCTGCTCTGTGGATTCCCCTTGGATATGAAGAGTATTCATGAGATTAATAATGCTGCCAATAAGTTTGGCAAATTTGTGATGTGGGACAGGAATAAGAGTGCCCGTGCAAATCAAATGGTAAAAGTTAAAGTAGAAGAGCTCCGTGACATCCCTGCCAGCATTGTGATTGGGGAGGGAGATGACACTGCTACACTCTCTGTTCGAGTAGTGATCTTACAAGATTCCATGCTGGGCATTATTGCTCCTGATGAGAACCCAATCCCTCCATTGGTAACCATCATCTAGTACCCATGCAAGCTAATTTTCATCAAAACCAGCATAATCATTTTCTGGGACCCTTGCAGCATCATGAACAAGAAGATAATAATCAGCAGGCTCAGCATGATCTCAGTCTGCAGCTTGCTCCCAACAATGATGCTGTGATGGAGGAAGAGGAAGAAGTGGATCAAGATTTACCTGGATGGGGTCATTGGGCCCTGCCTGCAGATAATGAGCTTGTGGATCAGGAGTTACATGCTGGTGAATTTTTGAATCTCAATGAGATTGTTGAGCCCTTGGGGGAGGTTCAGGATCTACAGGGTGGGGATGGTAATAGTAATATCACTTTATCTCAGGAACCCCCAAATGACAGTGCAGAGACTGCTGTTTCTACTAATGGGCCTTTGGCACCAGCCCTACCTGATTTGAATGTTCTAGTTGGGCCTCAAGAGCACAGTGATCCCCTTCCTCTAAGGGCCCAAGCACATCATGTTACTGGGCCCCTTTATGATGATCCAAGCTTGGCTGCTATGCTACAAAACCATTCTGAACCATTCTTTTCTGCTGAGGATCCAATGCAATTGGAGGTTTCCAATGCGGTTTTGGTTAGCAAAGTGACTCACATTGTTCCTGCCACATCTAGCCAGATATCTCCCATTGGTAGGACTGACAACATAGAGGACAGAGCTGTTCTCCATGGAAAGGAAACAGATATGAGCATTGTTGAGGACAGAGGGATTGCTTTAGAAGTTAACAGAGCTGTTCCTGCTGTTGAGCATGTTAAAGAGGATTTTCAGCTTGCTATGGATCAAAGCAATGATCTCACCCTGTGACTCAAGTATCCAAAGATCTTCCCATCCTTGAAGCCCAAAATCCAGGTAAATCTCTTTCTGATATCTCTGCACCACTTGGTTTTTCTCAACCCATTTACCTTCATAATTTGCATCCTGCTAAGAGTTCCTCTGCCCACATTTCCCCAGATCCTCCTCTGGATGAACTACTTGGTAAGGAAGGAGCCACCACATGGGAAACTCACTTTGCTCCTAAAGAACACAGCAAGCTCATCATTCAGGTTCCTATGGAGTGGGTTAACTTTCTATCTGTCACTTTTCTTACTCCTGATAAATTTGAGTGGGCACAGAAATTTATTAAGTCCTAAGTTTGGGCGATCATTACAAAGAATAAGGAGGAGACTAAGAACTACCTGCCTTTTGCCATCCCAGATTCCTGTCCAAATTCTAACTGCATGTCCTCTTTAATGAATAATCACCAGGATCAGGAAAACACTCCTTCCTCTAAAGGGGGTACTCAGGAACTATCTGCTTCCCCAACATCTGCTCCGCATCAGAACAGGAAAAGGAAAGAAAAGGGGCCACTGGTGGAAACTGAGGTAAGAAGGAGCTGCATACTACATCAATTACAAAAAGGATTTAAGAAATCTATTTGTATGGACAAAGATTGTTTAGCTTGTCACTCTCTGCCTCCTTCCTTACCTACCAAAGTGATTAAGAACTTGAATACCTCTTTTTGCAAGGTGAATGCTTAGAACACCTCAGAGGAGAAGCTCTCCAACATCCCCAAGAAGGCAAAAACTATCAGCAAGTCCAAGGAAGGTGGTAGCTTCACCTTGCTCAAAACTGGAGCAAGGTGAATGCTCCAGTCTATGCTGTGGTCTATCCACACGACCGCGGCTAAGCCGACTGGCGAGATCCCGTTCTTCCTCGTCTACGGGGCTGAGGCCGTCCTCCCTCACGAGGTCAGGCGTCGTTCCGCACGTGTCCTGGCGTTCGACGAGACGCAGCAGGACGCCATGCGGGGGACGGATCTCGTGCTGGGGGAGGAACACCGTCGAGAGGCCGCATTGCAAGCAGTAAGGTATCAACAGGAGCTGCGACGATACCACTGCCGCAACATCCGCCCCAGAAGTCTTGAGGTAGGGGACCTCGTGCTCAGACGAGTCCTCTCCAGGGAAGGGTTGCACAAGCTCTCTCCGATGTGGGAGGGCCCATTCAAGGTTGTTCATGTTTCCAGGCCCGGCTCCGCGCGCTTGGAGACCTAGGAGGGGGTACCTATCCAGAACGCATGGAACATTCAGCATCTCCGAAGATTCTACCCCTGAGCGAGGCCCAGTGCATATGGGAAAGGCCCGGTGCCTGTGAAGAAGGCCAATGCCTGTGAAGCTACCACATTTTGGGAAAGGCCCGATGCCTGTGAAGAAGGCCAACGCCTGTGAAGCTACCGCATTTTGGGAAAGGCCCGGTGCCTGTGAAGAAGGCCAATGCCTATGAAGCTACCACATTTTGGGAAAGGCCCAGTGCCTGTGAAGAAGGCCAATGCCTGTGAAGCCACCGCGTTTTGGAAAAGGCCCGGTGCCTGTGAAGAAGGCCAGTGCCTGTGAAGCTCGCCGCCCGTGACACTCTCACGTAATAATGAGTGGGGTTGTACACGTCCCAGAGTCTCTGGAGTGCCACCCTCGGGCCTCGGGAGCTCCCGCCCATGCCCAGTGGCAGCACTTAGCTCCGCGCCGGTGAGAAGATGTCAAAGACTAGATTAGGTGCCGGACGCGGCTTTTTCATCTGCTTTCTGCAGTTGGCTTGTTCTTTCCTATTTGAAGTTTTTATCGAAGCTGTCGCTATCTCTGGCTTGTGACCCTTTGTCTTTTTCACTCACTTGCCTCGGTTTTTCCTCGCGCAAGTCTCGTGAGGGAGGTACGCGGGCACCCTCGCGAGTGTTTTCTGCCCCGGTCGTTGGAGCTTTCCCATCTGATTCCACTGAGGGAGCACCCCTCCTAGTCCTTGCCGCACAGGCATCGTGACGCAAGCACAGGACCTGGGTCGGTCGCCCCCGCAACCAAAACTGAAGGCTACCCCTCTTGACTAATCCTTGCAGGACATGGAGCACACGACGAGGCCTCGGCCTCGGGAGGCGAAGATCACGACAGGCCTCCCCGAGTTAAGTAACTCCCGCACACGGGCACACGGCACGAAAACATAGAACAGAAACAGCGGAAACAACGCGATAATTAACGGTAACAGTTCAACATGCCCCCGCGGGGCCCTACACTACTTTCTCTTTTTGCGCAGGAAAGGAAGAAAAGCAAAACAGGCATGACTTGCTCGGCACCAGCTCACGGCGAAGGCTCGTGCTGCCTCTAGAGCTCAGTCAGATCCCCCCTCTCGCTTCACCGGGGCGCGACGACGGACTGACCCGCTGCCTTCTCCCAGGCGGGCGCGATGACGCGGGGGCTGGTCGCGACCCCCACTGGAGGAGCTACAGTCTGAAGGAGAGTCGCCGAAGCTTGGCGAGCCCCGAGCACCGCTGCCCACGCGCCGGCCGCTGTCTTCGTCTTGACCAACGCCGGGGCTGGGCGCCCGGCCGCGGTCATCGTCTTCAGGGCAGAACCCAGCACGGCGGCCGTCTTCCCCGAACAGCCTCACGTAGAGGGTGGCGTTGCCATCAAACTTGAAGTGCAGGGTGGACCGCCGGCTCAGGCCACGCGCGCGGGCAAAAGTTTGCCAGCCATGGGTCAGGGCCAAACCCCCGACGGCGGAGACCTCCAGTGAAGCCCAGGAGGCCCTGCTGCAGCAACCGTCCGCCTGAGGCCAGAGGCCACCCGGAGCGCCAGCCGGAAGTTCACCTATAAAGAAGCGAGGAAGCTGGAGCCAGGAGCTGGTCGGGTCCGCCGACCACACGACGAACTCCGGCAGCACCTCCGCCGAGTGGAAGCGCGGCCTGGGGGTCGCGCAGCCACGGCGTGCCTCCCATCGACGACCGGGCGCCCATCACCGCGCAGGGAGCCGTCTCCACAAGCACGAGAAGACACCACGGGGGACGCAGGATGCTTGCGGGGGCGGCCCCGACCGCGCTTGGTCGGGGGGGGGGAGTCAGGCCCTTCCTGATGAGCCTTTCCCTTCTCCGCGGCCGAGAACCTCTTTGGCGGAGCCATGGGGATGGCGAGCAGCAGGGATGAAGAAGAAGAGGAGTAGCAGGGAGAGATGAACTAGAATGGCTCGCGCCGTTCTGTACTTATAGCCGGAGGAGGCCAACCGTCGGCCTCCACGATCGCAGGTAATCATGACCCATTTTTGCATGCAGAGACATGTGAAGTCGTGCGGTTGCCGAGGCATCATGGGGAAGCGGAGACGCCCACGTCCAATCAATCGCCACGTGGCACCCAAGGCCGCAGGCTGTTGGGGCCCGTGGCGCTTCGCACTTGCCCCTTCGCTTCTCTGCTAAGCCAAGTCCGGGCGCGCCTTGGGCTCGGGGGCTACTGTCGGCGTTCTGGGAACGAGGGTCCCCAGACTTGCCTGCCTGCGGCCTGCGGTGTGGCTCGAGTGGGGGCCCAGTGCAGCCCAGTTTCATCAGCTCAACCTCAAGACCCTCGCGAGGGGCCAAGCCTGGCGGGGCGGACGACATGAAGCTTCCTCAGGAGCAGCCTCCTCAGGCAGGCTCGCGGGGAGGCGGAGAGATCAAGGCAGGGTACCTCCCGAGGAGCCCATGACACAAGCCATGACGATCGAGACCAGGCGGGCACCAGGCGGGCACCGGCCTGCGCAGTGTCCTTGTTTCCCTTTCGGTGCAAAGGGGGCAAGCACAGACCAAGGCATCGGGCAAAGGTTACCGTTTCGGTGCAACAAGACCAAGACCAGCAGAACGACAGGATGGAGGTCATCGTGGAGCCCAGGACGGTGTCATCGTCAGAGCCTTTGGCAGCCGAAGACCAACTTTAGTCAGGATAAGTGTACTAGATGTTCCCCTTCAAAATGGCGAAGTGTTGGCGCCCTTCCCGCTCATTATTTGGGAAGAGGCCTAGGGCCTCCATCTATAAATAGGACTAGCCACCCGCAGGGTAGAGGCATCTGGAGATCGACCAGAAAGAGAGAGTGAAGCGACGGAACTCACCCTAGCAGTTCATCGCACCAGCTCAAGAACAGCCCCTCGCGAGGCTATTCTCCCTTTGTACTATTCATCATCAGCCCCTGAGGCAATCCACCACACCACACACTAGAGTAGGGTATTACACCACAATGGTGGCCTGAACTAGTATAAATCCCGTGTCCCTTGTGTGTTCTTCTTTCTAGCTTAAATCCTTGTGAGACTTTGACGCATGAGCTGGTAGGGGAAAGATCTTCGTGCGCACCCCAGTGTTCTAACCTCAAGGGTCTGCTGGAACCCGAAATCTGACACACGCAATACATGAGCGTGAGCCATGGACATAGCACTATATGTGGAATAGAATGGTGGTTGTGGAGAAGACAAAAAGGAGAAGATAGCCTCACATCAACTAGGCATATCAATGGGCTATGGAGATGCCCATTAATAGATATCAATGTGAGTGAGTAGGGATTTCCATGCAACGGATGCACTAGAGCTATAAATGTATGAAAGCTCAAAAGAAACTAAGTGGGTGTGCATCCAACTTGCTTGCTCACGAAGACCTAGGGCATTTTGAGGAAGCCCATCATTGGAATATACAAGCCAAGTTCTATAATGAAGAATTCCCACTAGTATATGAAAGTGACAACATAGGAGACTCTCTATCATGAAGATCATGGTGCTACTTTGAAGCACAAGTGTGGTAAAAAGGATAGTAGCATTGTCCCTTCTCTCTTTTTCTCTCATTTTTTATTTGGCCTCTCTCTCTCTCTCTCTCTCTCTCTCTCTCTCTCTCTCTTTTGTAAAGTCCAAAGTCTCATCCTGACTTGTGGGGGAATCATAGTCTCCATCATCCTTTCCTCACTTGAGACAATGCTCTAATAATGAAGATCATCACACTTTTATTTACTTACAACTCAAGATTACAACTCAGTACTTAGAACAAGATATGACTCTATATAAATGCCTCCGGCGTTGTATCGGGATATACAATGAATCAAGAGTGACATGTACGGAATTATGAAGGTGGCTTTGCCACAAATACGATGTCAACTACATGATCATGCAAGAGCAATATGACAATGATGATGCGTGTCATAACAAACGGAACGATGGAAAGTTGCATGGCAATATATCTCGGAATGGCTATGGAAATGCCATAATAGGTAGGTATGGCGGCTGTTTTGAGGAAGGTATATGGTGGGTGTATGGTACCGGCGAAAGTTGCACGGCACAAGAGAGGCTAGCAATGGTGGAAGGATGAGAGTGCGTATAATCCATGGACTCAACATTAGTCATAAAGAACTCATATACTTATTGCAAAAATCTACAATCCATTGAAAACAAAGTACTACGCGCATGCTCCTAGGGGGATAGATTGGTAGGAAAAGACCATCGCTCGTCCCCGACCGCCACCCATAAGGAAGACAATCAATAAATAAGTTGTGTTCCAACTTCATCACAAAGTGGTTCACCATATGTGCATGCTACGGGAATCACAGACTTCAACACAAGTATTCTTTGAATTCATAATCACCCCACTAGCATGACTCTAATATTACAATCCTCATATCTCAAAACAATTATCAAGCATCAAATTGATCATAGCATCCAATTCACTTTCTATGATAGTTTTTATTATACCCAACTTGGATGCCCATCATTCTAGGACCAAATTTATAACCATAGCAAATACCATGCTGTTCTAAAAGACTCTCAAAATAATATAAGTGAAGCATGAGAGATCAAAAATTTCTTCAAAATTAAGCCACCACCATGCTCTAAAAGATACAAGTGAATCACTAGAGCAAAACTATCTAGCTCAAAAGATATAAGTGAAGAACATAGAGTATTCTAATACATTCCAATAAAGTGGGTTTCTCCCAAAAGGTGTGTACAGCAAGAATGATTGTGGTAATATAAAAATCAAAGACTCATATCATACAAGGCGCTCCAAGCAAAACACATATCATGTGGCGAATAAAAATATAGCTCCAAGTAAAGTTACCGATGGATGAAGATGAAAGAGGGGATGCCTTCCGGGGCATCCCCAAGCTTAGGCTTTTGGTTATCCTTGAATATCTTGGGGTGCCATGGGCATCCCCAAGCTTAGGCTCTTTCCACTCCTTATTCCATAGTCCATCAAATCTTTACCCAAAACTTGAAAACTTCACAACACAAAACTCAACAGGAAATCTCATAAGCTCGGTTAGTGCAAGAAAGAAAAACCACCACATAAGGTACTGTAATGAAATTATTATTTATTTATATTGGTGTTAAACCTACTGTATACCAACTTCTCTATGGTTCATACCCCCCGATACTAGCCATAGATGCATCAAAATAAGCAAACAACACACGAAAAACAGAATCTGTCAAAAACAGAACAATCTGTAGCAATTTGTAACTTTCGAATACTTATGGAACTCTAAAAATCCTACCAAAATAGGAAGTCCTGGGCAATATTTCTATTGATATACAGCAAAAAGAATAAACGTAAAAGCATGTTTCTGTTAATTAGTAAAATTATTTTCGTGCGTGCAACAATTTCTGTTTTTCAGCAGAATCAAATTAACTATCACCATAGGTTATCTTATAGGTTCTACATGGCACAAACACTAATTAAAACATGAAAACACATCTAAACAGAAGCTGGATGAAATAATTATTACTAAACATAAGCAAAAAGCAAGAAACAAAAATAAAATTGGGTTGCCTCCCAACAAGCGCTATTGTTTAACGCCCCAAGCTAGGCATAAAAGCGAGGATAGATCTAAGTAGTGCCATCTTTGGCATTCAATTCATAAGTAGCTCGCATGATAGATTCATCAGGTAATTTAACTTTGTTTCTCAGAAAGTGTTCCATGCCTTTCCTTAATGGAAATTGGAATCTAATATTCCCTTCCTTCATATCAATAATTGCACCAATCATTCTAAGGAAAGGTCTGCCAAGAATAATAGAACATGAAAGATTGCAATCTATGTCAAGAACAATAAAATCTACGGGCACATAATTTCTATTTGCAACAATAAGCACATCATTGATCCTTACCATAGTTTTCTTAATGGTGGAATCCGCAAGGTGCAAATTTAAAGAGCAATCATCAAAATCATGGAAACCTAGCACATCACATAAAGTTTTCGGAATCGTGGAAACCCTAGCACCCAAATCACATAAAGCATAGCACTCATGATCTTTAATTTTAATCTTTATAGTAGGTTCCCACTCATCATAAAGTTTTCTAGGCATAGAAACTTCCAAATTAAGTTTTTCTTCATAAGATTGCATCAAGGCATCAATGATATGTTTGGTAAAAGCTTTATTCTGACTATAAGCATGAGGTGAATTCAACACGGATTGCAACAAGGAAATACAATCTATTAGAGAACAATTATCATAATTAAATTCCTTGAAATCCAAGATAGTGGGTTCAATGTTATTTAAAGTCTTGACCTCTCCAATCCCACTTTTACCAAATTTAGCATCAAGATCTAAAAATTCCGAATTATTGGGATGCCTTTTAACTAAAGTAGACTCATCTCCAGTCCCATCATTATCAAGATTAATATTGCAAAACAAAGATTTAATAGGGGACACATCAATAGCTTTTAGATCTTCATCATTATTTTCATGAAAACTAGAAGAACACGCTTTTACAAAGCAATCTTTCTTAGCACGCAACCTAGCGGTTCTTTCTTTGCACTTATCAATGGAAATTCTCATGGCTTTGAGAGACTCATTGATATCATGCTTAGGAGGAATAGATCTAAGTTTCAAAGAATCAACATCAAGCGAAAGTCTATCAACGTTCCTAGCCAAATCATCAACCTTAAGCAATTTTTCTTCAAGCAAAGTATTAAAATTCTTTTGAGAGATCATAAATTCTTTAACGCTATTCACAAAATCAGAGGGCATCTTACTAAAATTTCCATAAGAGTTGTTGTAGGAATTACCATAATTATTAGAGGAATTACTAGGGAACGGCAAATGGCAAATGACAAGTGGGCAAGAGGAAAACGAGAGGCAAATGGCAAATAATGTAATGCGAGGGAGATGAGTTTGTGATGGGTACTTGGTATGTCTTGACTTGAGCGAAGACCTCCCAGGCAACGGCGCCAGATATCCTTCTTGCTATGTCTTGAGCTTGCGTTGGTTTCCTTGAAGAGGAAAGGGTGATGCAGCAAAGTAGCGTAAGTATTTCCCTTAGTTGTTGGGAACCAAGGTATCAATCCAGTAGGAGGCTCCTCAAAAGTCCCACACACCTACACAAACAAACAAGAACCTCGCAACTAACGCAATAAAGGGGTTGTCAATCCCTTCACGGCCACTTGCGAAAGTGAGATCTGATAGAGATAATATGATAAGGTAAATATTTTTGGTATTTTTAAGATATAGATTGGAAAGTAAAAGATGCAAATAAAAGATAGATGAAAACTTATATGATAAAAGATAGACCCGGGGGTCATAGGTTTCACTAGTGGCTTCTCTCAAGATAGCATAAGTATTACGGTGGGTGAACAAATTACCGTCGAGCAATTGATAGAAAAGCGCATAGTGATGAGATTATCTAGGCATGATCATGTATATGGCATCACGTCCGTGACAAGTAGATCGAAACGATTCTGCATCTTCTACTATTACTCCACACAACGACTGACTCCTGCCTGCATCTAGAGTATTAAGTTCATGAAGAACAGATTAACGCATTAAGAAAGATGACATGATGTAGAGGGATAAACTCATGCAATATGATATAAACTCCATCTTTTTATCCTCGATGGCAACAATAAAATACATGCCATGCTGCCCCTCCTATCACTGGGAAAGGATACCGCAAGATTGAACCCAAAGCTAAGCACTTCTCCCATTGCGAGAAAGATCAATCTAGTAGGCCAAACCAAACTGATAATTCGAAGAGACTTGCAAAGATAACTTAATCACACATAAAAGAATTCAGAGGAGATTCAAATATTTCTCATAGATAAACTTGAACATAAACCCACAATTCATCGGATCTCGACAAACACAACACAAAAAGAGTTACATCGAATAGATCTCCAAGAAGATCGAGGAGAACTTTGTATTGAGAATCAAAGAGAGAGAAGAAGCCATCTAGCTAATAACTATGGACCCGAAGGTCTGTGGTAAACTACTCACAACTAATAGGAGAGGCCTTGGAGATGATGTAGAGGCCCTCCGTGGTTGATTCCCCCCTCCGGCGGAGTGCCGGCGAAGGCTCCAAGATGGGATCTCGCGGATACAGAAGGTTGCGGCGGTGGAATTAGGTCTTCGTGGTCGCTTCTGATGGTTTCAGGGTACGGGAGTATATATAGGAGGAAGAAGTAGGTCGGTGGATGCTCGAGGGGCCCACGAGGGTGGGGGGGGCACGCCCACTGAGGGAGCCCTGCATTAGGGGGTCCTCGGATAGCTGGACTATATGCTTATGCCGGACTGTTGGACTATTTAGATGCAAGATTGAAAACTTCGTCCCGTGTCTGGGTGGGACTCTCCTTTGTGTGGAAGGCAAGCTTGGCAATTCAGATATGTAGATTCCCTTCTCTGTAACCGACTCTATGTAACCCTAGCCCCCTCCGGTGTCTATATAAACCGGAGGGATTAGTCCGTAGGACAAGAACAATCATAATCATAGGCTAGCTTCTAGGGTTTAGCCTCTACGATCTTGTGGTAGATCAACTCTTGTAATACTCATATCATCAAGTTCAATCAAGCAGGAAGTAGGGTATTATCTCCATAGAGAGGGCCCGAACCTGGGTAAACATCGTGTCCCCCGCCTCCTGTTACCATTAGCCTTAGACGCACAGTTCGGGACCCCCTACCCGAGATCCGCCGGTTTTGACACCGACATTGGTGTTTTCATTGAGAGTCCCACTGTGTCGTCACCATAAGGCTTGATGGCTCCTTCAATCATCTACGATGATGCGGTCAAGGGTGAGGTTTTCCTCCCCGGACAGATCTTCGCATTCGGCGCCTTCGCACTATGGGCCAATTCACTTGGCCATCTAGAGCAGATCGATAGCTATGCCCCTGGCCATCAGGTCAGGTTTGGAAGCCTAAACTACACTGCCGACATCCGCGGAGACATGATCTTCGACGGATTCAAGCCCATGACAGGTGCACCCTACAGCCACGATGAGCGTGACCTAGATCTGCCATCGGACGGTGTTCAGGAGACCCCACCTGCAGCTGCCCTGGCTTTAGATCCAGTGCTGATCGTGCCATCCGAGGACGGGAGGATGGACCCCTCCATGAAAGCCGCACACTTAACAGCGATAGAGCCGAACACAGATTTCACTTCCAATGAGGTCTGTGTCATCGGACCCTCGGACTCATCTTCGGCCATAGGCTCCGAACCGCGTGTATCTGCACCCATCGGATCTAACTAGGCGCCGATCATGGAGTTCAGCTCCGCGGATATCTTCCAGCACTCGCCCTTGGGCAACGTGCTAAACTCATAAAAATCTCTCTCCTGGTCAGGAAACTCTTGGCCGAACTATGTCCGGCTTGAGTGGGAAGCGGACGATGAAGGAATTCGTTACCCACCCACCACCCACTTAATAGCCACTATCGACGACTTAACCGACATGCTTGATTTCGACTCCGAAGACATCGACAGTATGGACGACGATGCCGGGGTAGAACAGGAACCACCACCCACAGGACGCTGGACAGCCACCTCATCATATGACATATATATGGTGGACACACCCAAAGAAAACAATGGCGAGGATCAAAAGGATGCAACGGAGGGTGATCCTCTTGAGAAGCAACGTAAGCGCCGACATCAGCTGCGCCGCTCTAAACCCCGCCATAGCAAAAACAGCGATACCGGCACAACAGACAATAGCACTCCGGATGATGCCGAAGACGAAAAAAATCCCGCCCAGCCAAGCTTCGAGCAGGCCGTACGTGAGGACGTGCAAGCTAGACCTGATGAACAGGCAATGGATGAAGACTTGGAGGATGACAATTACATGCCCCTATCCAAAGGCGAGGTGAGCCTCGGCGATGAAGAGTTTACCGTGCCTGAGGATCCCGTCGAGCAGGAGCGCTTCAAGCGCCGGCTTATAGCCACTACAAAGATCCTGAAGAAAAAACAGCAGCAGCTTCAAGCTGATCAAGATTTGCTCACTGACAGATGGACTGAGGTCCTGGCAGCCGAGGAATACAGACTCGAGCGCCCAACCAAAAGTTACCCGAGGTGCATGTTGTTACCTCAATTCGGGGACGAGGCACTAGAGCCTATATTACCAGCGCAGGATGCGGCTGACCAACCACCTCGTGGCCGAGACAAAGCGGCATATCAGCCCGAACACCAGCCCGCACCCCGTCGCCGAACAAATAAAAACACGAAGGCCCGGGGCTACACGCATGACCTGCAAGATGAATTGGGAAACAAAGTAGGACAGTCAAGATCGATCTACGGATCGCGGGGGCGCGCCCCAACACACGACGATGACCGCCACGCAGGATATACTAAATACAAATCCGTCCGGGCCGAATACAGCAGACCAGACTCATTCGAACTGCGTCGCGATGTAGCCTGGCATAGAGGCGCCGCACACCCCCTATGCTTCACTGACGAAGTAATGGAGCATGAATTCCCAGAAGGGTTTAAACCCGTGAACATCGAGCCATATCATGGGACAAAAGACCCCGCGATATGGATCGAAGATTTCCTTCTCCACATTCACATGGCCCGCGGCGATGATCTACATGCCATCAAGTACCTCCCACTAAAACTCAAGGGACCAGCTCGGCATTAGCTGAACAGTCTGCCGGCAAACTCCATTGGCAGTTGGGAGAACCTGGAAGACGCATTCCTCGACAACTTCCAGGGCACTTATGTGCGACCACCGGACGCTGATGACTTAAGTCACATAACCCAACAACCCGGAGAGTCAGTCAGGAAATTCTGGACTTAGTTCTTAACGAAAAAGAACCAAATCGTCGACTGTTCGGATGCCGAAGCCCTAGCGGCCTTTAAGCATAACATTTGTGACGAGTGGCTTGCCCGACACCTTTGCCAAGAGAAGCCGAAATCCATGGCAGCCCTTACGACACTCATGACCCGCTTTTTTGTGGGCGAGGACAGCTAGTTGGCTCGTAGCAACATCACATCAAGAAATCCTGGCACTTCAGACGCCAGAGATAGCAACGTAAAGCCCCAGCGCAACAGACACAAGCGTCGCAATAATGGCGACAACACCGAAGACACGTCCGTCAATGCTGGATTCAGTGGCTCCAAGTCCGGTCAATGAAAGAAGCCATTTAAAAGAAACAATCAGGGCCGTCCAGTCTGGACCGCATACTCGATTGCTCATGTAAAATCCACGGCACCCCCGATAAACCAGCCAACCACACCAATAGAGAATGTTGGGTATTTAAACAGGCCGGCAAGCTGAATGCCGAAAACAAGGAAAAGGGGCCGCATAGTGATGACGACGAGGAGCCCCAGCCACCGAACACAGGGGGACAGAAGAAATTTCCTCCCCAAGTAAAAATGGTAAATATGATATACGCCACCCATATGCCCAAGAGGGAGCATAAGCGCGCACTAAGGGACGTCTACGCGATGGAGCCAGTCGCCCCAAAGTTCAACCCATGGTCTTCCTGTCCGATCACCTTTGATCGCAGGGACCATCCGACCAGTATTCATCACGGCGGCACAACCACACTAGTCCTTGACCCTATCATTGATGGATTCGACCTCACACGAGTCCTCATGGACGGTGGCAGCAGCCTGAACCTGCTTTATCAGGATACAGTGCGCAAAATGGGTATCGATCCCTCAAGGATCAAACCCACCAAAACCACCTTGAAAGGTGTCATATCAGGTGTAGAGGCCTATTGTACAGGCTCAATCACACTGGAAGTGGTCTTCAGATCCCCGGACAACTTCCGCAGCGAGGAGTTAATCTCCGATATCGTCCCCTTCCATAGTGGTTATCATGCGCTGCTAGGAAGAACCGCATTCGCTCGATACAATGCAGTGCCACACTATGCCTACCTAAAGCTCAAGATGCCTGGACCTTGCGGGGTTATAAGAGTCAATGGAAATACAGAGCGCTCCCTCCGTACGGAGGAGCACACGGCGGCCCTTGCAACAGAAATATAGAGTAGCCTCCTTAGGCAGACCCTCAATTCGGCAATAAAGCCCCCGGACACCGCCAAGCGAATCCGAAGTACTCTGCAACAAGATCATCTGGCCCGTCCAGAGCTTGCCTATCAATTCGGCCTCCGTCCTAGTCCCAGTCAAGCGGTGAAATTGGTGCCGCGCGTACATAATTACACACTTAAAATACCATGGGCATGGACGGAGGCACAGCTAGACCGCGGTCCACAATGCGGCTCAACCGCCCCGGACCCGCATACCTTCACGTTTTTCTTTCTTGCAGGTTCCTCTTTTCTTGAGGCTCTTCGGATAACCTGATCATCGACCCATCACGGGACAGATACACCAAGGAAGCAAGGAGCTTTGACATTCAAAGGGAATCCCCAGGTGGTCGCTGCTAACGATCGCTATGCCTGTTTTACATACCCACACGCAGCTCGCTCTTGGTTAGGGCATGTTAAATAGCCCTATTTTCTCATTAAATTACTTGTATACATACGCCTTGACGTATTATTCAAATAACAATGGAAAATAATCTGCAACGTCAGCTTATTACTTTATTTTTTTCCTTGACTGTTTATTTATTACAAATCGCACCCGTACATTCTGGTATGCTCAGTTCGCTAGGGGCTTCAGTGTACCCCATAACACGGCAAGAAAGTTTGAACACTTTTAACAGTGCAGCACCCCGAACTTATAGCATTATATGCATCAGCTCCGAATCATGTCTTGGGTCAATAGTTGGGTTGCCCGGCTCCTGTGCTTGCTACCCTACGTTCCGCTATATCGGCTAGGGTAGTAAAGGGAGAACTACTGCGATTGTGTCTCGGTTCTTTCGAACGAGCACCTCAGTAGAGAAAGCTGAAAATTGACTGTCATGATGCAGCGAGAGCTGGTCGCTGTTCGAGAGGTTTCAAATCCTTAAAGATTTTTTCCGCTTTATGCGAGGAATCGGTCTTTGTCCGGTTTAGGCATGTATAGAGCCCCAAGTTCGGCCTTCTGAATACCAGGGGCTACGCCAAAATTTAAAATTATAGAAATTCTATGGCTAAGTGGAGGTGATAAAGCTGTATAGTTTGATTACCTTGTTCGTTGCGCTAAACACCTCCTTAAAGGACCACAAACTTGGATAAAGAGTGTTTAGATTTATCCCGAACACCCGTGTACTAGTTACATGGTGGCAGAAGCCGACGACTGGCCAACTCTTAGATTTTACAAACGGCCGCAAATGAGGTAAAATTTTAAATCAACAAGCATTGTACTGCGCAAATGAACTTGTTTCATATTACAGGATAAAATGAATGTATTCATTCAAAGATTACATCCTTGGTACATTGCTCCGCCACAAGGCGGGAGCTCTTCAGGACACTTTCATAATACTTTTCGGGTCGGCGGTGCTCCTTGCCCTTCGGCGGCCCCTCGGTCATCAGCGCCGTGGCATCCATCTTGGCCCAATGCATCTTTGCACGGGCAAAGGCCATCCGCGCACCTTCAATGCAAACCGACCGCTTTATGACTTCAAGCTGGGGGCAGGCACTCACAAGCCGCTTCACGAGACCGAAGTAGCTGCTGGGCATAGGCTGGGAAGGCCATAGCCGGACTATGAGGTCCTTCATGGCCAGTTCGGCTGCCTTGTGCAGCTCGACCAGTTGCTTCAGCTGGTCGCTCAAGGGCATCGGATGTTCTGTCCCAAGAAACTGAGACTAGAACAACTTCTCCGTTGAGCTCCCTTCTTCGGCTCGGTAGAACTCTACGGCATCAGATATGCTATGGGGCAGATCTGCGAACGCTCCTAGAAAACTCCAAATTCGGGTAAGTAAAAAGAATGTCTCCTTCACATGCTTGCTTTGCATAACGCCCGCCGCAATCTTCTTGGCCGCCTGGATCTCTTGGAGGGCCTTCTGGGCTTCGGCTTTGGCGTCCTACACGGTCTGGAGGGCCTTAGCAAGCTCGGACTCTTGCATCTTAGAGTCACGCTCCAAGGACTCATATTTCTGGACGAAATCCTAGAGCTCTTGCTGGACCTCGCTGACCCGAGCCTCTTCCTTCTCGTGCGCGGCATGTTCCTTGGCCGCTTTGTCTTTGGCCTCGGCCAGCACCTTCTTTAGGGCCGCCACTTCGGTTGTGGCCCCTATAAAAGTTTATGACGCTTTTATCAGCAGAAACCATTTATCCTTAATAAGTACACGGGCAGGGTATTTCGTACCTTGACCTTCCTCCAGCTGCCTCTTCGCGAGGACAAGCTCTCCCTCAGTCCATTCCAGGTCCTGCTTTAGTCCAGAGACCTCCGTAGTACGAGCGGCAGCGGCCAGCAGCGACGCCTGCTTGTTCACATAGACATCTTATATTAGACTCCTGCGAATATTATTTGATCCTCTGTTCGGCTTTCTTTCCGAACACCAAACAGAGCATCCGGGGCTACTGTCTACACGGTGATATTCTCTCACAATTTTATTACTTACCTCAAAGCCTATTAGAAGGCTAGCGCAGGCTTTGGTCAATCCGCTTTTGGCGGACCGGACCTTCTCAATCATCGTACTCATAAGAGTACGGTGTTCTTTATCAATGGAAGCGCTGCGAAGCGCTTCCAGCAAGTTGTCCGGTGCCTCTGGATGGGCAGAGGTCATCGGTGCAGGCGGCTCGCCCTCCTTAGAGAGAGGCTGCCCGCCTGAATCCGGAACCACTTGGGTTTCCGGAGCCGTATTCGGCTGGGGGCCAAACTGGCTGCGACCCCCATTATCGGAGTCCATGGGGGTCTCCCCCCATGTGCCTGGCGACTGGGATTTTGCCTGGGGCATATCCGAAAATGTCTCCCCTTGGCCTGGTATCCTTTGTGATAACACCTCGGTGTCATCCGCGGCCCTAGGGGAGGAGGCTGTCGGAAGTGAATCGCTGTTCATCGCCGATGGGTCTAGAGACCCCTCCGAAGAGGAGGATATCTCGATGTTGGATTTGGCCAGACTGCAGGTGCACGTCTGACATGATAAGAAGCGATAAAGCAAACATACTGGAAATACTATTGTGTTCGGATACTTACGACTTAGCCAGGGGCTTGTCCCTTGGCTCCCACTCCTCACCGCTGTTGGTGGCTGTGGTGGAGTGGTCCGGAAGGAAGGTTTTTCCCTTCTTGGACACCTCGGCCTCCCCGTGTGTGGCGGCCTTCCTCTTCTCTCTCCCCCCGGTGGGGGGGGGGGATGGATTTCCTCCTCCTCCTCATCTTCGGTGGAGGAGTGCATCTTGGAGTTTCGGACGTCATGTCCGATGCAACCTTGCGCCGGAGACCTTCTCTGGTCCCCGTGGCCGTCTTCTTGGCCTTCTTCTCCGACACCTCATAGGGCGCCGGAAACAACATCTTCTTTAGAAGAGGCGATTCTGGATCATCAGGTAGCAGAGCCGGACAGTCGATCTGCTCCGCTATCGCTACCCAGGCCTGTAAAATTGGCATGGAGGCTTAGATTCCTCCCGCGGATGTGCTGGTAAAAGGCATATCTTGCAAAATACTAAAACTTACTGGATTGGCTCGACATTTTGCGCTGAGTCCGCGATCTTCGGTTAGGGGCAGTGGTACCTCGTTGGCCTTGAAAAGCACCTTCCAGACGTCTTCGTGCGTCATGCCGAAGAGCTCTCGTAGTGTCTGGTGTTCGGCCGGGTCGAACTCCCACAGATTGCAAACCCGTCTCTGACACGGAAGGATCCGACGGAGGAGCATAACCTGGACCACGTTGACGAGCTTGATTTTCTTGCTTATCATATTTTGGACGCAGGTCTGAAGTCTGGTCAGTTCCTCCGTTGAGCCCCAGGCTAAGCCCTTCTCTTTCCAGGAGGTGAGCCGCATGGGGACGCCGGATCGAAATTCTGGGGTCGCCGCCCAGTTAGCGTCGCGCGGCTCGGTGATGTAGAACCACCTCGATTGCCACCCCTTCACAGTATCCGCAAAGGAGCCTTCGGGCCAGGTGGTATTGGGCATCTTGCCCACCATGGCGCCCCCGCACTCCGCTTGTTGGCCGTCCACCACCTTTTGGCATCACGTTGAAGGTCTTCAGCCATAGGCCAAAGTGAGGTGTGATGCGGAGGAAGGCCTCGCACACGACGATAAACATCGAGATGTTGAGGATGAAGTTGGGGGCCAAATCATGGAAGTCCAGCCCGTAGTAGAAAATTAGTCCACAGACGAATGGGTGGAGGGGGAATCCCAGCCCGCGGACGAAGTGAGAGAGGAATACTACCCTTTCCTGGGGTTTCGGGTTAGGGATGATCTGCCCTTCGTCCGGAAGTCGATGCGCGATGTTTGCGGACAGGTATCGGGCCTCCCGAAGCTTCTTGATGTCCTCCTTCGTGATGGAGGATGCCGTCCATTTGCCTCCCGCTCTAGACATGTTTGGAATGATTTTGCGGAGAAGGTGAAAGCTTGGGCGTTGGAGCTCGAGAATGGATGAGTAGAGGAAGAAGAAGGCGTGGGTGAAAAAGGGGAATCCTTATCTCCTTATAAAGGTAGAAGGGTTCATGCGCCTCCCCACTTGCCCAGGAAACTCGCTTATTCCCCAAGCGTCGTGTTAATGGCGCGGTTGGGTTACCCACACCCGTATTGATGAGAATCCCGTGATAAGGGGACACGATCTCTACTTCGACAAGACGTGCCAATAAAACCGCCTCGTAAGATGTGCAGTAGCAGGTTGAGAAAATGGTTCGAATAATGACTGGGCCACGGCATGATGTCATGCTATGGAAAAGTTGCCAGCAGATTAGACCCGTGGAATATTGTGCTCTCTACGGTGGTGTGACGAATTTGTTTTGCAGAGCCAGACACGATTCTTGTGTTCAAGATCTACTTTGGAGCATTCGGAGAAGGAACCCACCTTGCAATGCCGAAGACAATTTGCGCGCCGGACTCATCGTCATTGAAGCCTGGTTCAGGGGCTACTGAGGGAGTCCTAGATTAGGGGGTCCTCGGACAGCCGGACTATATGCTTATGTCGGACTGTTGGACTATGAAGATACAAGATTGAAGACTTCGTCCTGTGTCCGGGTGGGATTATCCTTTGCGTGGAAGGCAAGCTTGGCAATACACATATGTAGATTCCCTTCTCTGTAACCGACTCTGTGTAACCCTAGCCCCCTCCGGTGTCTATATAAACTGGAGGGTTTAGTCCGTCGGAAAAGAACAATCATAATCATAGGCTAGCTTCTAGGGTTCAGCCTCTACGATCTCATCGTAGATCCACTCTTGTAATACTCATATCATCAAGACCAATCAAGCAGGAAGTAGGGTATTGCCTCCATAGAGAGGGCCCGAACCTGGGTAAACATTATGTCCCCCGCCTCCTGTTACCATTAGCCTTAGACGCACAGTTCGGGACCCCCTACCCGAGATCTGCCGGTTTTGACACCGACACCCACCCCCAGGGGGCGCGCCGGGCACCCTCGTGGCCACCTCGGTTGTTGCGTGACGTCCACTCCAAGTCTCCAGGTTTGCATTTGTTCCAAAAAGACCGCTCTCGAAGGTTTCATCCTGAAAGGATCGAGAAGAGGTGTCTAGGGGGGGGGGGTGATTAGACACTAAGTACCAAAAGTTGCAGTTTTTAACTTCTTTAAGTTTAAATGGAGTTTAGGCACAAGTTTAACAATCACAATACATAACAAGCAAGCATGCAAAGAGTATATGAGCAGCGGAAAGTAAAGCATGCAACTTGCAAGAATGTAAAGGGATGAGATTGGAGGATTCAAGCGCAATTGGAGACATGGATGTTTTTGTTGTGGTTCCGATAGGTGGTGCTATCGTACATCCATGTTGATGAAGACTTCAACCCACGAAGGGTAACTGTTGCGTGAGTCCACGGAGGGCTCCACCCACGAAGGGTCCACGAAGAAGCAACCTTGTCAATCCCACCATGGTCGTCGCCCATGAAGGACTTGCCTCACTAGCGGTAGATCTTCACGAAGTAGGCGATCTCCTTTCCCTAACAAACTCCTTGGTTCAACTCCACAATCTTGTCGGAGGCTCCCAAGTGACACCTAGCCAATCTAGGAGACACCACTCTCCAAGAAGTAACAAATGGTGTGTTGATGATGAACTCCTTGCTCTTGTGCTTCAAATGATAGTCTCCCCAACACTCAACTCTCTCTCACAGGATTTGGATTTGGTGAAAGAAGATTTGAGTGGAAAGCAACTTGGGGAAGGCTAGAGATCAAGATTCATATGGTAGGAATGGAATATCTTGGCCAAACGCAAGAGTAGGTGGTTCTCTCTCAGAAAATGTATGCTGGAAGTGTAGGTTCGTTCTGATGGCTCTCTCCACGAATGAAGAGGAGGTGGAGGGGTATATATAGCCTCCACACAAAATCTAACCGTTACACACAACTTGCCAAACTCGGTGGGACCGAATTGGTAAACTCGGTCGGACCGATTCAGCAAATCTAGTGACCGTTAGGATTTTCGGTGGGACCGACATGCAAGTCGGTAGGACCGATATGGTTAGGGTTAGGGCATAACGTAATCTCGGTGAGACCGATTACACAAACTCGGTGGGACCAATTTTGGTAATAAGCTAACCAGAGAGTTGGTCAGGCAAACTCAGTTTGACCGATTACACAAAACTCGGTGGGACCGATTACACAAACTCGGTGGGACCGATTTTGGTAATAAGCTAACCTGAGAGTTTGCATTGTAATCTCGGTAATACCGATTACTCAAACTCGGTGAGACTGATTTTGGTAATGGACATACACAGAGATATTACAATCCCATCTCGGTGAGACCGAGATCCCTATCGGTGAGATCGATTTGCCTAGGGTTTGTGGCAGTGGCTATGACATCTAAACTCGGTGGCGCCGGATAGAAAGAATCGGTAGGGCCGAGTTAGACTTTTGGTTTAGGACATATGTGGATGTGGGAAAGTAGTTGAGGGCTTTGGAGCATATCACTAAGCACTATGGAGCAAGAAACTCATTAAGCAACACCTCATCCCCTCTTGATAGTATTGGCTTTTCCTATAGACTCAATGTGATCTTGGATCACTAAAATAGAAAATGTAGAGTCTTGATCTTGGAGCTTGAGCCAATCCTTTGTCCTTAGCATCTTGAAGGGGTTCCACATCCTCTAGTCCACGCCACTCCATTGTTGAACTTGTCTGAAACATACTAGGTAGAAGTGTTAGTCCAACAAGAGATATGTTGACTTTAATTACCAAAATCACCCAGGGAGCACTTGTGCTTTCAATCTCCTCCTTTTTGGTAATTGATGACAACATACATCAAAGCTTTAGATAAAGATATAGAGAATAGCAAGTAAAGCTTTGGAAAGACATGTAACATGCATAGGCTCCCCCCTACATGTATGCAATCATGTGAATATGGAATATAGAAGCATGTGAGAGCATAACAATGGCAGAGTAAGCAATGTGTTACATGTATCTTGGCTATATGCATCAGAGCAAATGATGTGAATATGGGAAATGTACCTTCATGCTCATGAGTCCTTCTTGCAAACAGTATGTACATCAACAAGAATTCCTCATACGCATGATTGTGATGCATATACTTACCTTGTGGTCTTGAGTTGGCTTAGGATGGAATGAACCTATGAAAATAAGGTTAGATAACACAAATACACCTACTAGCCAGGGCAAACAAAAGAAACCACAAGAGTACCAAGACTGGGATGACATGTAGAGAGTGAGTACTAAGTACCACATCTGATATAGACATGTCCCCAAAGGTAAAGATGTGCAATGAATTTAAAGAATTTCTTTCCCTTAGATGTCTTGCTCCCCCTGAATCTAGCATGGTATACTGGGAGGAGATAGGGAACAGAAAATCAGAGAAAAATGCAAAATCAGAGCTCAAGGAAACAGATGAACAGAGCTAATGCAAATAGGCACATATGAACATGTCTTTCCCCTCAAGAAGACATGTGGCATCTCTCCTCTTGAACACCAAGCATCTGGGATCCTTGAAGATTACTCTCTCCTTGAGTAGTCTCTCCCCCTAGAGATATCTCTCTCCCCCTGTTGAAGTGATTAAGCTTTGATGTGATCTCTCTCTCCCCCTTTGACATCAATTTCCAAGAAGGGCCTTCTGGAATTTGTCGTGAATGGGCTTGGTCCTTGAGTCACATCACAAAGCACTGATATAATTGTGATGCTTGTAGAGGACAAGATTCATTGAGTGGAGCTGGATCAAGAGTAGTGCAGGAATAAATGGCAAAATGTTTTTCCTGTTGTGAAATCGGTGGCACCGAGTTGTATGCTTCGGTTGTACCGAATGATTTCGGTTAGACCGGAAACAAGAAACCGGTGTGACCTAGTTCATTACAGAGAAAACACTTGTCACCTCAGCTCACTAGACACGTAAGATCTCACAAGGATTTGCAAGGAATTAAGTGAAAGATTTGCAATGAATTTGATGCAGGGAATGCAGAACAAATAGAAAAGAAAAAAAATCTAGATGAAGTTTTTTTTGAAAAAGGGGAAACAAATATGCATGAGATAAATGCAAGATCACAAAAAAGAAAACAAGAAAACCTCATCTAGACATGGTCGGCGACTAGGTCACCTATGTTAGAGTATATTGACTTAGGAGTCAAGTGAGATCACTTGATCATAGGTCATACTCATCGTTTAAGCTCAAAATGGGGTTACCATTTTTTGTTTAAGCATCTTGATGTATTCACATCTTGTCGAGTTGCTTTGACTCATGACTTGGAGTAAAGCTTCTCTAAGATGGAATAACATACCTTGGGTGGTGGTGGTGATCGTGATCATGTAGTTGAACTTATGTGGGTTGCTCAAAGTTGATGTAGCTCATCAAGAGTTGGGAGCACCACTTGGAATTTGAGTTCATCTACCTACATGGGTTAGTTCTTGCAAGGAAGCACTTGTGTATCCAAAATTACAATCATGGAGTTCAATAATGAATTTGTCAAAGGATATGTTTGAGTGGTTCCGTGCTTCCTTGTCTTCAACCACCGTTGTGTAGAGACTTGGTGATGTAGAGATTTCCCAAGATGTGAGTGAGTTGCAATCTCATAGATTTAGATTCATCCAAGTACCTACAAGGGTTAGATAAGATGCAAGGTGTAAATGTATCCAAGACATAAGATAGTCATCATAAGAGAAAGTCAAGGATTAGTCATAGGCTCATGCTTTGCATGTATCAAATGGAGTTCCTACTCCAAGTTTGAGGCATCAATGATGTTCAATTCATCTCTTAACCTGCAAAACACTTTCTCATCAAGTGGTTTAGTGAATATATCCGCTAATTGCTTTTCGGTGCGAACATGCTTAAGATTAATGTCACCCTTAGCAACATGATCTCGAATGAACTGATGACGAACTTCAATATGCTTAGTTTGAGAGTGTTTCACGGGATTGTGAGCAATCTTGATAGAACTCTCATTGTCACAAAGTAATGGAACATGTTTCACATATATCCCATAATCTTTAAGTGTTTGGGTCATCCAAAGTAATTGAGCACAACATGAACCAGCGGCAATGTATTCCACTTCGGCGGTGGATAAGGATACCGAGTTTTGTTTCTTGGAAGACCAAGATACAAGAGATCTACCAATAAATTGACAAGTACCCGAAGTGGACTTTCTATCAACCTTGTCACCGGCATAGTCCGAGTCGGAGTAGCCAACAAGATCGAAAGAGGCCCTCTTTGGATACCAAATGCCAAAGTTTGGTGTATGGATTAAGTATCTCACTATCCTTTTCACGGCCTTAAGATGACATTCTTTAGGAGCAGCTTGATATCGTGCACACATGCACAAACTTAGCATGATATCAGGACATGAAGCACATAGATATAACAATGAACCATTCATAGAGCGATAAACTTTTTGATCAACCGGTTCACCATCTTTGGTCAAATCAAGATGTCCACTAGTAGGCATGGGTGTAGTCATACCTTTGCATTCTTGCATATTGAACTTCTTGAATAAGTCCTTGGTGTACTTCGTTTGAGAGACAAAGGTACCTTCCTTAGTTTGCTTGATTTGCAAACCAAGAAAGAATTCGAGTTCACTCATCATAGACATCTCAAACTTTTCCGACATTAGCTTCCCAAACTTTTCACTAAAATGAGGGTGAGTAGAACCAAATATAATATCATCAACATAGATTTGGCATACAAATAGTTCTCCATTGACCCTTTTAGTAAAAAGAGTAGAATATATTTTTCCAATTTCAATGCCTTTTTCAATAAGGAACTTGGTCAAGCATTTATACCACGCTCTAGGAGCTTGTTTAAGACCATAAAGAGCTTTGTGAAGTTTGTAAACATCATCAGGTTTCTTAGGATTAACAAAGCTGGGAGGTTGTTTAACATAAACTTCCTCCTCTATTTCACCATTTAGAAAAGAACTTTTAATGTCCATTTGGTACAAGGTGATATCATGGTGATTAGCATAAGCAAGTAAGATGGGAATGGACTCAAGTCTAGCAACGGGAGCATAAGTCTCACCATAGTCCATACCTTCGACTTGTGTGTTGGGCCACGAGACGTGCTTTGTTGCGAACTACTTGTCCATCTTAAACTTGCTTGTCGCGAAACACCCATTTGGTACCGATGATGTTGTGGTTGTTGTCGGGCTTCTCAACCAATGTCCAAACTTGATTTCTCTCAAAGTTGTGTAGCTCTTCATGCATAGCATTTATCCAATCCGGATCTTCCAGTGCTTCATCAACCTTCATAGGTTCAATGCTAGAGATAAATGAATACTGTTCACAAAAGTTAGCTAAACGAGTTTTAGAACGAGTGATTCTCCCGGTTTGAATATCTTTGTAGATTTGCTCGACGGGGTGGTCTTTAGCAATTCTTGCTCGAACTCATGAAAGCTTTTGCTTGGGTCTTGGTTGAACATCTTCTTCATCTTGTTCTTCTTCTTGGCCTTTGATACGTCTCCAACGTATATATAATTTTTGATTGTTCCATGCTATTATATTACCCCTTTTGGATGTTTATGGGCTTTATTTTACACATTTATATCATTTTTGGGACTAACCTACTAACCGGAGGCCCAGCCCATATTGCTGTTTTTTTGCCTATTTCAGTATTTCGAAGAAAATGAATATCAAACGGAGTCCAAACGGAATGAAACCTTCGGGAGCGTGATTTTTGGAACGAACGTGATCCAGAGGGCTTGGAGTGCAAGTCAAGAAGCAGCCAATGCCCCCACGAGATAGGAGGCCACGCCCCCCTATAGGGCACGCCCCTGTCTCGTGGGCCCCTCGGGCAGCCACTGGCGTACTTCTTCCTCCTATATATACCTACGTACCCAGAAAACAAGAAACACAATTTCCACCAAAGTAACCTTCTGTATCCGCGAGATCCCATCTTGGAGCCTTCGCCGGCACTCTGCTGGAGGGGGAATCGACCACGGAGGGCTTCTTCATCAACATCCTTGCCCCTTCGATGAGTTGTGAGTAGTTTACCACAGACCTACGGATCCATAGTTATTAGCTAGATGGCTTCTTCTCTCTTTTTAGATCTCAATACAATGTTCTCCCCCTCTCTTGTGGAGATCTATTCGATGTAAACTCTTTTTGTGGTGTGTTTGTCGAGATCCGATGAATTGTGGGTTTATGATCAAGTTTATCTAAGAATTATTTTTGAATCTTTTCAGAATTCTTTTATGTATGATTGAGTTACCTTTGCAAGTCTCTTCGAATTATCAGTTTGGTTTAGCCTACTAGATTGATATTTCTTGCCATGGGAGAAGTGCTTAGCTTTGGGTTCAATCTTGCGGTGTCCTTACCCAGTGACAGAAAGGGTTGCAAGGCATGTATTGTATTGTTGCCATCGAGGATAACAAGATGGGGTTTATATCATATTGCTTGAGTTTATCCCTCTACATCATGTCATCTTGCTTAATGCGTTACTCTGTTCTTATGAACTTAATACTCTAGATGCAGGCAGGAGTCGGTTGATGTGTGGAGTAATAGTAGTAGATGCAGGCAGGAGTCGGTCTACTTGTTATGGACATGATGCCTATATACATGATCATGCCTAGATAATCTCATAACTATGCGCTTTTCTATCAATTACTCGACAGTAATTTGTTCACCCACCATAATACTTATGCTATCTTGAGAGAAGCCTCTAGTGAAAGCTATGGCCCCCGGGTCTATCTCTTATCGCGTTGGTTGCGAGTTCTTAGTTTGTTTGTGTAGGTGTGTGGGACTTTTGAGGAGCCTCCTACTGGATTGATACCTTGGTTCTCAAAAACTGAGGGAAATACTTACGCTACTATTGCTGCATCACCCTCTCCTCTTCGGGGAAAACCAACGCAAGCTCAAGACATAGCAAGAAGGATTTCTGGTGCCGTTGCCGGGGAGGTCTTCGCTCAAGTCAAGACATACCAAGTACCCATCACAAACCCATCTCCCTCGCATTTACATTATTTGCCATTTGCCTCTCGTTTTCCTCTCCCCCACTTCGCCCTTGCCGTTTTATTCGCCCTCTCTTTCCCAATCTCCTCCTCTCTCTTTCGCTCGTTTTTTTTCCCACCTTGCTTTTATTTGCTGCTATGTCTGAAATCAGGGAGATTATCATCAATATGGACAATAATGATAGCGTGGAAAATCCCGAGGCTCCGGCCGATGAACCCCCTATCTTGCATACTAAAAAGTTTCGAATTGGTAGTGGTAATATCATTGGAAAGGGTGTTATTCAGGATTTCTTTACTTGTGCCAGTGCTTTACCTTCCATGGGTGGTTCTATTCTTCATAGAACCAATAGTCTTGCGGATACCATCGCTATGCTTGTAGTTGAGCTTGAAAGACAATTTATGCATATGCATCCTTGCATACAAAGATTTTTTCTAGAATTTTCCAATATTGAGCATTCTTTTGTTAAACGCGCTGTCACTATATTTTTGGCTCAAGAGTTTAGATTTATCATAAGAGAGGCCAAAGAAATCTTTGCGCACTATAGGGTGGACGCCGGTCGTCCTCCCATAGAGGCGATCCTCTATGATCAAGAGGAATTTAGGCGTTTTCAATCTTCGGACTATGTTGCTTTTAATGAAAACCTTAGAAAAAAGGTTCCTACCAATGTCTTGGTTGATAGAATTAATGAGCTTAATAATGAATTTGCCCTTCGAAACAATGAGCTAGGATACTCTCTTGAGTATAGGCTCACAAGATTTTGCCAAAAGAATGCATTTAGTGATGAAATAGTTGTGCACTATGAAGGGCCAAGAGAGGAACCCGTTCCTCCTGTAATTTATCTTGGGGACCTTTGTCCCACTAAATTTAGCCTTTTTGATTACTTTTTCTTACCTCAAAGAAAACTTGCTGCCGAACATAGAGAATATGTGATGAGCTTTCAAGATCTATCTTATTATTATGGCACTACTTAGATCTATCCTTGCTTTTATGCCTAGCTAGGGGCGTTAAACGATAACGCTAGTTGGGAGGCGATCCAATTTTCTTTATGTTTTTGTTTTTGCTCCTGTTTAGTAATAAATCTTGCATCTACCTTCTGTTTATATGTGTTTTTATCTTTTAATTAGTGTTTGTGCCAAGTAGAACCTATAGGATAGCCTACGATGATAGTTGATCTGATTCTGCTGAAAAACAGAAACTTTGCATGCACGAATATAATTTTGTTAAACCACAGGAACGTGTTTTTGCGTTGATTCTTTTTGATGCTGTTCAATAAACAAATTGTCCAGGAGTTCCTATTTTGGTAGGATTTTTAGAGTTCCAGAAGTTTGCGTTAGTTACAGATTGCTACAGACTGTTCTGTTTTTGACAGATTCTGTTTTTCGTGCGTTGTTTGCTTATTTCAATGCATCTATGGCTAGTAAATTAGTTTATAAACCATAAGGAAGTTGGAATACAGTAGGTTTAAAACCAAAATAAATAAATAATGAGTTCATTACAGTACCTTATGTGGTGGTTTTCTTTTCTTTCACTAACGGAGCTTATAAGATTTCCTGTTGAGTTTTGTGTTGTGAAGTTTTCAAGTTTTGGGTAAAGCTTTTATGGACTATGGAATAAGGAGTGTCAAGAGCCTAAGCTTGGGGATGCTTATCGCACCCCAAGATATTCAAGAATAGCCAAAAGCCTAAGCTTGGGGATGCCCCGGGAAGGCATCCCCTCTTTCGTCTTCGTTCATTGGTATCTTTACTTGGAGCTATATTTTTATTCGCCACATGATATGTGTTTTGCTTGGAGCGTCGTGTATTATATTAGTCTTTTATTTTAGTTTACCACAATCATCCTTGCTGTACACACCTTTTGGGAGAAGCCTATTTGATTAGAATTTGCTAGAATACTCTATGTGCTTCACTTATATCTTTTGAGCTTGATAGTTTTTGCTCTAGTGCTTCACTTATATCTTTTAGAGCACGATGGTGTCTTAATTTTGAAGAAATTTCTAGTTTCTCATGCCTCACTTATATCTTTTTGAGAGTCTTTGAGAACAGGATGGTATTTTCTATGGTTACAAGTTGGTCCTAGAATTACGAGCATCCAAGTTGGGTATAATAAAAACTATCATAGAAAAAGAATTGGATGCTATGATCAATTTGATGCTTGATAATTGTTTTGAGATATAAAGGTAGTAATATTAGGGTCATGCTAGTGGGTAATTATGAAATTGAGAAATACTTTTGTTGAAGTTGGCAAGTCCCATAGCATGCACATATGGTAAAAGTTGTGTGACAAATTTGTTGCATGGGGTGCTCTTTTGATTGTCTTCCTTATGAGTGGCAGTCGGGGACGAGCGATGGTCTTTTCCTACCAATCTATCCCTCTTGGGGCATGCGTAGTAGTACTTTGCTTCGAGGGCTAAGTAGGCTTTTGCAATAAGTATATGAGTTCTTTTTTGACTAATGCGAGTCCATGGATATATGCACACTCATCCTTTCACTTTGCTAGCCTTTATTATTACCGCGCAACTTTCGCCGGTATCATAAACCCCTTATTTACCTTCCTCAAAACAGCCACCATACCTACCTATTATGGAATTTCCATGGCCATTCCGAGATATATTGCCATGCAACTTTCCACCGTTCCGTTTATTATGACACGTTCCATCATTGTCATATTGCTCTTTGCATGATCATGTAGTTGACATCGTATTTGTGGCAAGGGCACTTTCATAATTTTCATACATGTTGCTCTTGATTCATTGCATATCCCGGTACACCGCCGAAGGCATTCATATAGAGTCATATCTTGTTCTAGCTTTGAGTTGTAATTCTTGAGTTGTAAATCCATAAAAGTGTGATGATCTTCATTATCAGAGCATTGTCCTAGTGAGGAAAAGATGATGAAGGCTATGATTCCCCCACAAGTCGGGATGAGACTTCGGACTTTACAAAAAGAAAAAAAAATGAGAAAGGCCAAAAAGAAAAAAAGGAAAGGCCAAATAAAAAGAAAAAAAAGAAGAAAGAAAAAAAAAGAAAAAAGAGAAAGAAAAAAAAGAAAATAATAATAATAAAATGAGAGAAAAAGAGAGAAGGGACAATGCTACTATCTCTTTTTCCACACTTGTGCTTCAAAGTAGCACCATGATCTTCATGATAGAGAGTCTCCTATGTTGTCAGTTTCATATACTAAGTGGGAATTTTTCATTATAGAACTTGGCTTGTATATTCCAATGATGGGCTTCCTGAAAATGCCCTAGGTCTTCGTGAGTAAGCAAGTTGGATACACACCCACTTAGTTTCTTTTGTTGAGCTTTCATATATTTATAGCTCTAGTGCATCCGTTGCATGGCAATCCCTACTCACTCACATTGATATCTATTAATGGGCATCTCCATATAGCCCGTTAATACGCCTAGTTGATGTGAGAGTGCCAAAGCCGCTAAGGCCGAAGCCGACAAGGCCCTCCAGGAAATCGAGGCATTGAAGAAAATAGCGGCGGGTAAGGCATTCTTCATGCAAATCAAGCATGTAAAAGTGAATTACCTATTACTTACCCAAATTCGGAGCTCTCCAGAAGCGTTCGCAGATCTGCCTCATAGAGTGTCTGATGCTGTCACTTTCTACAGAGCCGAGAAGGTGAGCTCGACGGAGAAGGTGTTCTGGTCTCAGTATGCTGAGGCCGGACATCCGGTGCTCCTTAGTGACCAGCTTAAGCAGCTGGTCGAGCTCCACAAGGTGGCCGAACAGGCCATGAAAGGCCTCATAGTTCGGCTGTGGCCCAAAGAGGCCATGCCTGGGAGCTACTTCGGCCTGGTGCGGCGGCTGGTGGATGCTTGTCCATGGGTTGAGGTTATCAAGCATTCCGCCTGCATTGAAGGTGCCCGTCGGGCCCTTGCCCGTGCTAAAGTGCACTGGGGCAAGATGGATGTTGAGAAGCTTGTGACGGACGCACCACCGCCGGGCAAGGAGTATCACACGCCCGAGATGTATTATAAGGGTGTCCTGAAGGGTGCCCGCATTATTGCGGGTGAGTGCTCCAAAGATGTAATATTTGAGTAGACTCGTATTTTGTTATCCTGTGCGCCGAAAACTTTGTTCATATGCGCTAAGCAACACTTGTTAATTTAAAATATTACCTTCTATGCGGCCATTTATCAAATCTGAGAGATGGCAAGTCGTCGGCTTCAGCCCCCATGCCACGAGTGCTGGGGTGTTTGGGATAAACTTGAGCGCTCTTGTTCCCATTTTTGGGTCCATCTAGGGAGGCGCTCAACACAACGAACGAGGCAACCAGACTTATAATGCTTGAACACTCTCACTTAGCCATAGAATTCTATAATTTTAAATTTCGTGAAGCCCCTAGTGTTCGGAAGGTCAATTCGGGCGCTATCCACGCTGGGCGGACAAAGCCGGTTCCTCGCTCTAAGCGGCATAAGTCTTTAGGGACTCGAAAAAACCTCTCGAATAGCGATCGACTCTCGCCTCATCATGACAGTCAGTTTTAGCTTTCTCCACTGAGGTGCTCGCCTAGCTCAACTGGGGCACAATCGCAGTGGTTCTCCCAGCGCTACCTTAGCCGATATAACATAATGTAAGGTACAAAACATGGGAGCCGGGCAAACCCAACTATTGACCCAAGACATTATTCGGAGCCGATGCATATAATGCTATAAGTTCGGGGTGCCGCACTTGTGAAAGTGTTCGGACTTATCACACCATAATATGGGGAACTTTAAGCCCCTGGTGTATTTAGCCGTACCAAAGTGTACGGATGCAACATGTCATAAATGAACATATGTATAAGAAAGGAATGCAATTATAGGCAAAAGCGATGCATTGTTTATTCAAAAAATACTGCCATGAATGCAGCACGATACAAATAGTGCGATAAGCAATGGGTGGAACTATTTATCATGTCCCCTTCCAGGGGTAGGCTGTGGAATGGTGTATAAAACAGGTATAATGCTCGTAATGGAGACCACCTGGATACTCGTCGTGGCCTTTCTTCTTCCCTGGCTGTTGTATCGTGAGTCCGGCGGGTCCGCTTCCGGACAGGGCCTCTGGTAAACGGAGTCCTGAGGAAAAAGAAAAAGAAAAAAGAAAAAGATGATGACCTATTTGGGGGCCCCTGGTGTGGTTGAGCCGCACTCTGGGCCTGCCGTGGTCGTCCCCTCCCCCTTTGCCCATGGTATTTCTAGAGCATAGTGATGTACGCGGGGTACTGGTTTTGCAATTTTGCAAGGGCTGGGGTTGGGGCCGCATTGCTACGCGTGCTCGGAATGTGCTAGGTGGTCTTGTTGTAGGTTACTCCGGGCGCGCTTAATGGTGTCCGGTCGCTTAGCTGCTGGACTCGAGAATTGCTTTAAGAGGCTACTCTGAACCTCGGCTGCGAGGGCCATTGTATGCTCCTCCGTGCGGAGAGAGCGTTTGGTGTTTCCGTTGACTGTTATGACTCCTCGAGGGCCAGGCATCTTGAGCTTGAGGTATGCGTAGTGCGGCACCGCATTGAATTTTGCAAACGCGGTTCGTCCGAGCAGTGCATGATAGCCGCTGCGGAACGGAACTATGTCGAAGATTAACTCCTCGCTTCGGAAGTTATCCGGGATACGAAGACCACTTCCAAAGATAATCGAGCTCGTATAATTGGCCTCTACACCTAGTATGACGCCTTTGAAGGTCGCCCTTGTGGGTTTAATCCTTGAGGGTCTATGCCCATCTTGCGCCTTGTATCCGGTAAAGTAGGTTCAGGCTGCTGCCGCCGTCCATCAGGACTCTAGTGAGGTGAAACCCATCGACGATTGGGTCTAGAACCAATGCGGCGAACCCGCCATGGCGGATGCTGGTGGGGTGGTCCGTTCGATCAAAAGTATTCGGACAGGAGGACCATGGATTGAACTTTGGGGCGACTGGCTCCATCGCGTATACATCCCTGAGTGCACGCTTCCGCTCCCTTTTGGGTATGTGGGTTGCGTATATCATGTTCACCGTCCGCACTTGTGGGGGGAAACCTGTCGGTGCACTAGAGTAGGGGTACCCTAGTATCCCGAACTGTTGCACGGGCAGTTACAGCGCCCCGCGGCAAGGCTTGCCGGGTGCCCGCCAAGGTCCTCCGTGGTTCCTTTGGAGCCATTCAAGAACAAAGTGTTCAAGTCAAGGAGACAAAGCCCCGGCAAGAGGAGCTTGCCGGGAAGGAGACAAGGCCCCGGCAAAAGGAGCTTGCCGGGAAGGCCAACCGAGGCATTTCAAGGATTTTGCCGCGACACGCTACGCGTCCCAGAAAGGCCCGGCGAGCGACAAGCTTCCGGGCACGACAAGACAACAACCGCGGCAAGGCGCTTGCCGCGGCAGGCCACCTCTCTGTACCCACGCTCCAGCGCATCCGTCGACGTGTCGCCATGGGACCTTTCCAGGCGCGCGTGGCGAGAAGCTGCGCAGCTAGCGGTGCGAGGTGGCAAGCGGCACTGACAAGACCGCCATCATGGCGAGCGGTGGCGCCCCTGACGGTCCCTTTTATGCACTGTTTGGGCGACACAGACGGGCATTTAATGCTTTTGTCCCCTGCCGTCAGTGTTAGGTAGGATACACTGTTCAAGTAGGTGTACCAACCACAATTCCTTTCCAGTTTTACCCTTGCATGCGTTGCCACCTGTCGGTGACCCCTTGAGCATATAAAAGGAGGCCCATGCGCAACGTTGAAGGGGTTCGGAGCATTCGAAACCAGAGAACACCCACACTCTCGAGCAAGAACTCAATACAACCACAAAGCAGCAGTAGGAGTATTATCTCTCCGGAGAGCTCCGAAGCTGGGCAAAAATCGCTCGTGTGCTTCGCCTCGATCCGCTCTTCGTGCGGTCTCCGCCCTCCGCCGGACCGAAAGGGGCTCCGGTCCCATAGGTGTTCGTTCCCACGACAACTTTGGCACGCCAGGGTAGGGGTGGTCGAGGTTGTGTGAACCCGATCCGGCGTTCACGCGAGCCAGATCTTCATCTTCTTCATCATCTTCATCGACATGCCACCGAAGAAGAAGGCTTCGGAGGTGGCTGCTCCGTCCACGTCGATCCCACCGCCACCGGAGCAAACGGGTGGTGGGGTAGACGCCGGCGGAGGAACGGGCGTCGACGAGGGAGCTCACGCTGCCGTCAGGTCCAAGGACAAGGCCGCGCAAACCTCGGCATCCGTACATGCACCGCGCCCGTCTCAGGAGGTGCGGGGCCAACAGCGTCATGGTACTCGCGGTACCATACGCTCGTTGGACCAAAATCGAGCTGGTGGATCTCAGGGTGCTCAAGACCAGCATGCACGCCAACCTGCTGGCACGAGCAAGACGCGGTCGCCTGGACAGGATCCTGCTCCTTCTAACATAGTTAGAAGTCCGAGCATATCCCGCTCCTCGCACCGTTTGCCACCGCCACCCAAAACTTCGGAAGAAGCTTTGGCACGAGCTCAACTGCTCCTGGATTACCCTCCAACGGCGGACAGGATCGACAATTGGAGGACCACCATTCAGAGTCTCATCGGCTTCGCCAACGGCGACACTCCACGGCAGCCAAATGCGTCGTAGCCACGGCAAGATTGCCGGACGCGAGCCGATGGCAACAAGACCGGTTGGGGTGCAACCACCGTGCACTCTCCGCCCCGAAGGCCAAGATCGCCGACTCGCCGGGTCAACCTCGACACCGACTCCACAAATCATCAGATCCACGAGCTCGTCGCGATCAGCGCCAAGTTCTTCAAGAACGACAAGAAGAAGACGCCAGATTGCCGAAGGCCAAGAGAAGCGCGCGTCGGTCGGACCAGCGCGCTGGGCCCACTATCGACATGCATGCGCCAGGAAACCAGCGACTTGTCGTCGCGATAGGTTGCCTGCGCTCACTCGTGAGCTGCGGCAAGTCCAAAGGGCCCAGCACAAAGAATTTCAAGCCAAACGTGCGAGAGAAGTACGACGGCAGGTTGCATCCGTCGGAGTTCCTCAAAGATCTACACCATCGCGGTGCAGGCTGCGGGCGTGATTTAAAAGATCCTTGCCAACTACTTCCCACCGGTGCTCAAGCCCAATGTCGATCTGGCTCATGCACTTGCGGACAACTCCATATCCTCATGGGCGGATCTGTGCCATCAGTTTGTCGGCGCCTTTACAGGCGGCCACAAGCCTCATGGCCAAGAGAGCAACCTTCATCTGCTCGCCCAGAAGGAAGGAAAGCCCCTGCGCAAGTATATTCAGAGATTCAGCCAAGTGCAATGCAACATCCCAGATGTCCACCCTGCCGCGGTCATCAGCGCGTTCCATCAGAACGTGCGTAACCGCAGGGTGCGGGAGGAGATGGCGATGTGCAAGATCAGAGACGTCAGTGAGCTATATGCCCTGGCCGACAAGTGTGCACGTGCTGAAGAAGGGAGGAAACTTCCCGGAGAGAACACAGGAGTAGGGGGATCTGACAGCGAGGATGCCGCCCCGGCAAGGAAAAACCGGTGGCGGAACAACAGAAAGAAGAAAGGCAAAGATGCACTAGTTGTTGAGCAGTCCGGCAACGGAGGTGGCGCCAAGGAAGCCGAAGCCGTGGCGGCCGCCGACAAGCAGGACGGCTCCGGCAAGATCCACCGCACCAAGGGCCATGATCTCCAGAGCTGCAAGAAGGTCGAACAGCTTGTTGAGCAGCAGAAGGCTGAGTACGAGCGACGCGACAAGGAGAAGGCCCAAGAAGGTACTGGAGGATCCGGCAAGAAGCGTCCCGGCCGGGGAGGACGCCCGCGGCAAGGCTAAGCAGCGGCAAGGAGACAGGCCTCCCCGCGGCCGCGACAAGGATGAAGATGAAGATGACGATGAAGATATGGAGGATGACGAGGCCAATGAGCAGGAGTTCCAGAAAGCCACAGAGGTCCTGTGCGTTGACGGCGGTGCTTCTCTGCATACTTTGCACCACCAGCTCAAACAATGGGTGCGGGAAGTCAATGCAGCAGAACCACCCGTCAAGTCACGCAAGCCTTTGAGATGGTCCAGCACGCCTATCGTCTTTGATATTGAGGACCACCCTGATCGCATAACTGCGGTCGAGTGCTTGCCGATGTTGGTTTCACCAACTATCCGCAACCTCAAGGTCACTAAGATGCTAGTTGACGGTGGGGCCGGCTTGAACCTGATCTCCTCCGCGGTACTCCAGAAACTCCAGATCCCTGACAGTGAGCTCGAAGAGACCGACACATTCCAAGGAATCAATCCGGGAAGGAGCAAGCCGAAGGGAAAGATCACGTTGCCGGTAACATTTGGCAGCGAGTTGAACTACAGGACTGAGAGGGTCACTTTTGACGTTGCCGATTTTCCATTGCCTTACAATGGGATACTCGGCCGTCCAGCGCTCGCCAAGTTCATGGCAGCCTCTCACTATGCCTACAACGTACTGAAGATGCCGGGCCCGATAAGTGTCATCTCTGTCCCTGGCGACAAGAAAGATGCTCTTATCTGTACCAACAAGATCTACCGGGAAGCAGCAGCCTCAGCGGATCGCAAGCCACTTGCCGCTGAAGCTCCCGGGGGGAAGAAGAAGACCAAGTTAGGCAAGAGCTCTGATGCCCACTCCTGCAAGCGCACCTCTTCGGAGTGCTGCGCTACCGTCGAGGACGCACCATCGAGCTCCACCGGCAAGTGTAAGAAGACGAAGGCAGCTCCGCCAGAGACCAAGAAGGTGCCCGCCAAGGAGGACGGCACTGGTGGTACCTTCACCATCAGTGCCACTCTCGACCCCAAATAGGAAAGCGCTTCGTTGCTTTCTCGCGGGCGAACGCCGACGTGTTTGCGTGGCAACCGTCGACATCCCCGTGTTCCTGTGAAAGTAATTGAGCACCACCTTGCCGTCTGTCCTCACGCGCGGCCCGTCAAGCAGAAAGTCAGGAAACAAGCAGTGGAGTGCCAAGAATTCATTGCAGAAGAAATCAAGAAGTTGGAAGTAGCAGGCCTTGTCAGAGAAGTGCTCCATCCTACGTGGTTGGCCAATCCTGTAGTCGTGCGCAAGGCAAACAGGAAATGGAGGCTTTGTATTGACTTCACTGATGTTAATAAAGCTTGTCCCAAAGACCCATTTCCCTTACCGCGCATTGACCAGATTGTTGACTCCACGGCTGGATGTGACTTGCTTTCATTTCTTGATGCATACTCTGGATATCATCAGATCTTCATGGCAGAAGAGGATGAGGAGAAGACCGCATTCATCACTCCATGTGGCACTTACTGTTTCGTACGGATGCCCTTCGGTTTGAAGAATGCTGGTTCAACATTTGCAAGAGTAGTCCATGACGCTTTTGAGCCACAGTTGCACAGAAATGTGGAAGCCTACATGGATGACATAGTGGTTAAGAGCAAGGACAAAGCAACTCTGATTCAAGATTTAGACGAGACCTTTGCAAATCTGCGCAAGATCAACCTCAAGCTCAACCCCGAGAAGTGTGTGTTTGGAGTTCCCTCCGGCAAGTTTCTCGGGTTCTTCGTGTCTCAGCGGGGAATTGAAGCCAATCCCGACAAGATCAAGGCCATTGAGCAGATTGAAGCACCGAAGCGCATCAAGGATGTACGAAGGCTTGCCGGCTGCGTGGCTGCTCTCAGCAGGTTTATCTCTAAGTCTGCTGAGCGCGCCCTGCCATTTTTCAAAATATTGAAAAAGGCAGGTCCAATGAAATGGACTCCGGAAGCGGAGGCTGCGCTGCAGGACTTGAAGAGATACCTGTCCTCCACTCCAATACTTGTTGCACCTAGGCCACAAGAGAAGTTGCTGCTGTATCTAGCGGCAACCAATAAAGTGGTTAGTGCTGCGTTAGTAGCGGAGAGGGAGGCGGACGATGAGCCAGCGACCATGGCAAGTGCATCCAGCGACAAGCAGGGGGCTTCCCCGACAAGCTCTGGTCCCGACAAGGATGGATCTGCACAGGCACAGGAGGAGAAACAAAAGAAAATGGTGCAGCGCCCAGTTTACTTTGTCAGTTCCCTTCAGCAGAGGGCTAGGTCAAGGTACTCTGGGGTGCTGAAATTGCTTTTCGGCCTTCTCATGGCCTCGAGAAAGCTACGCCATTACTTCCACGCACATGAGATCATAGTTGTCACTCGTTTTCCGCTGAAGAGGATACTGCAGAATCCAGAAGCAACAGGCAGGATTGTCGAGTGGGCACTAGAACTATCAAGCTTTGGCCTCAAGTTTGAGAGTACTTCAACTATCCAGAGCCGAGCATTGGCAGAATTCATAGCAGAGTGGACGCCAACACCAGATGAAGCAATTCCAGAGATGAGCATCCCCGTCAAGGAAGCAAGCAAAGAGTGGCTGATGTACTTTGATGGTGCCTTTTAAGCTACAAAGCTGCTGGGGCGTGTCGCTTTGTCGCACCCACCGGAGAGCACCTCAAGTACGTAGTCCAGATGCACTTTCCCAAGGAGCAAGCAACAAACAATACTGCAGAGTATGAAGGTTTGCTTGCCGGTCTCAGGATGGCAGCAGACCTTGGGATCAAGAAGCTCATTGTTAGGGGTGACTCGCAGCTTGTCGTCCGCCAAGTCAACAAGAGTTATCAGAGTCGTTGATGGAAGCCTACGTTGACGAAGTGAGAAAGTTAGAAGAGCACTTTGACGACCTTCAGATGGAACATATTCCGAGAGCTCAGAACGACATTGCAGATGGCCTGTCAAAGTGCACTGCACTTAAGTTACCTGTGGAACCTGGGATTTTTGTGCTCAAACTAACTCAGCCATCCGTAACGCCATTAACTGGACAGAGCAAGAAGAGGAAGTTGGTTTCTGGTGACTATTTTCCGGCAGAGCTCCCCGAAGCCGCCGCCAAGAAGGTCCCCAAGATCAACACCAAGAGTGCTAAGGAGCAGTCTGCTCCGACAAGCCCTAGGGTTTGTTCCGTTGAAGCAGACGCTCCCGACAAGTTTTGCTCCGGCAAGCTTGCCGGGGAACATCATGCTCCGGCTGAGCCGCAGGTTCTTGCCGTGGAATCGGATGTTCCCGCAGCAGCATATGTGCCTTTAGTCCTTGTTGTCGACCCGCAAGCTCCAGCATGGGCACAGCAGATTGTCCATTTCCTTCAGACAGGAGAACTTCCCGAAGAACAAGAAGAAGCAGAAAGAGTAGCCCGGCAATCAAGTATGTACCAGTTTGTCGACGACACACTGTACGGAAGAAGATTCAATGGTGTGAAATTAAAGTGCATTCCCCGGGAGGACGGACAGAAGCTGTTGGCGGAGATACATGGAGGCATATGCAGTCACCACATTGGCGCAAGAGCACTTGCCGGCAAAGCATTCCGGCAAGGTTTCTTTTGGCCGACAGCCCTCCAGGATGCAACTGCACAAGTAACCAAGTGTGAAGCGTGCCAGTTCCATTCCAAGCAAATACACCAGCCAGCTCAAGCTCTCCAGATGATCCCTTTATCCTGGCCATTTTCGGTCTGGGGGCTTGACATCCTCGGCCCCTTTCCCCGAGCTGTCGGGGGCTTTGAGTACTTGTACGTTGCAATCGACAAGTTCACAAAGTGGCCGGAAGTGGAAGCAGTGAGGAAGGTGACGGCACAGTCAGCAGTCAAGTTCTTCAGGTCGATTGTTTGCCATTTTGGGGTCCCTAACAGGATCATCACCGACAACGGCACGCAATTCACAAGCCGCACCTTCATGCAGTACGTCCAAGATCTTGGCGCCAAGGTCTGCTTCGCTTCATTGCTCACCCAAGAAGCAATGGCCAGCGGAGAGGGCAATGTTTGAAGTGCTCGCGCAGGCTCAAGACCGGGACTTTCGACGAGGCTGCACAAGTGTGGAAAGAAGCTGGATTGAGGAGCTGCCGCTGGTTCTTTGGTCAATCAGGGCGACACCAAATCGAGCCATCGGCGACACCTTCGCTCTAGTCTATGGAGCGAGGCGCTTCTCCCCACGGAACTCAGATACGGATCGCCTCGAGTGCTCGCTTATGATGAGCTTGAGCAAGAGCAGCTGCGACAAGATGACGCGCTGCTCCTTGATGAGGATCATCTTCAGGCTGCTGTACGGGCTGCTCGATACCAGCAAGCTTTGCGCCGCTACCATAGCCACAAAGTTAATGCCAGAAGTCTCGAGGAAGGCGACCTTGTTCTTCGGCGCGTTCAATCCGCCAAGAATTCCAACAAGTTGACGCCGAAGTGGGAAGGCCCTTATCAGGTGAAACGAGTCACTAGGCCTGGCGCTGTCCGCCTTGAGACCGAAGATGTCTTTCCGGTGAGCAACTCCTGGAAAATTGACCATCTTCGTAAGTTTTACTCAGAGAGCGCGGTTGCGGAACCTGTTCCAAGCAACCACCTTTTGCACAAGTCTTGCCGCTGTTGCATGTAATCCTATGTGCAAAGCCGGGCGCAGACCCCGTGCATAAATAAAGCTCATGTGCTCCGCACATCTTGTCAAATTTCATGCTTTCTATTTTTTGCATGTGTTATCTGACACTTTGTGCAGCACCTACCCCCGGTAAGCAATAACGAGCCTTAAGGCTCCATATCTTTATTTTCTCTTCTTTCTTTTTCTCAAAAGGAAGGTTCCCTCGCCCACAAGTTTGCCAGGGGGAAGGAGGAGATAATGGTGTGGACCAGGCGTCGTTCGAGAAAGTATCGCCTTGTCGGGACGCAAACGACAGAAAAGCTAAGTTGCCAAAGTTTGAGCAATCAGTTTCAAAAATTTCTAAGTTATCTTCCTCGAACGACCGTGCTTTGTATGGAAAACCTATGCGCGGAGGAACCAACTCGTAGCTAGTTGCGCCCTTACTTTGTTTCGAGTCCGCTCAACAACTTAATTGTGCTGCAACTAGTTGCGACAAGGTTTCTTGCCGGTAGCAGCACCGCCAAAGAGTTGCCGATGTTCGCACTCAGCGCTTCATGAAGGGGGCCTGCGCCGACAAGTTCCCTGAAAGCGTAGGGTAAAAACATACAAAGGAAGGAATCAAGTAAAGGAAATAACATAGCATTCGATACCTAGAATAAAAGTTATATTACAAAGATAGCTTGTCGCAGCTCTAAACAGATTGTTTTTCATAACATGGCTAGCAGCGGCAAGAAAAGGTGAAAACAGGCGGCCTAATCTACGCGATCACCGTCAACCCTCCTGACTTCATTCACCTTGTCCACAATGGGTGCGACAAGGGCCTTGAGCTCTTCCAGATCAGCATCCGGAGGCAGCTTCCTGAGGATGTTGGTGAGGTTGAGGCCTGGGTTGCAAAAGGCCACCTTCACCAGCACCTTTTGAAGAACTCTCGTGCAGATCGTGCGCGACTCGTCGGCCAGCTGCTTTGGGATCCTTTCTCGGAGTTGCTGGAGGGCCGTCGCCACGCCCTTGAAGAACAGAGTAAGCTTGGCACTCGGCTGGAGGTTCTCATCGGAGGAATACCCGAAATCTTCCATCCCCAGCTGCGCCAGCTCCTCGTCGATGACTGCGGCGATATTCACGAGACCCTCATCCGAGTTCCACCGCCTCCTGAAGGTGTTCTGGGTTTGGCGCCCTCGTCGTGCCAGCTTCATTGGCCTTGATCTCCTCCTTCAAGGCCACCTCCCGCTCCTTGGCGCCGTCCAACGTCTCGGTCAGCGTAGTCAACTTCAGCTCAAGATCAGCATTGGAGTCCTTAGCGGCGCTCAGCTCTTTGCCTTTCTCGAGGAGACGACCCTGCAGCTCACCGTGGGCAAGGGCGTCCTTCTCGCGCTCGCACTGGAGCGTGGCAAGCTCTTCGTCCCTCGCCCTGAGATCGGCCTCCAGCTGCGCCACCTTCGTCTCCAGCTCCTTCTTGGCGGCCTCAGCAGTTGCGGTAGCATCCTTTGCCTCCTTGAAAGCCCCGCCAAGTGTCTGCTCGTGCGGAGCAAGCTCCTCCTCATAGCTGTCAAGATTGATCTTCCGCTGTGTCAACTCGCCTTCCCGCGCGGACAGCTCCTCGGCGGAAGCCGCTGTTGCTCTTCAGCTTCAGCCTTCTCGAGGAGGAAGGCCTTCCGCGCCTCGACAAGCTGCGCCCACTCCTCTCCAATGGACCGGAGGGCTTCCTGGTTGCGACTCTGGAGCTCCTCCGCATGCTTCTCAATATCCACTCCCGCCTGCGCGACAAGCGCTTCCCAGGATTCCAGCTTGGCTTGTCGGGCGCGGTAAAGTAACAGCAGCCTCCGCAGCAGCTATTCCTCCTCAGGCTCGCTGCTGCTGCTGCTTGGCGCGTCGACCAGTGTCAACCCAGCGGAGGCGAGCACTTCCCCGTCAAAGACTTCTCCTTCGACCGGCACCCTGGAACTTGACGCCCAGGGGAGCTTGATGAAGACGCCATCGCCGGCCTTCAGATAGGCGTCGGGCTGGGGCTCTTCGAAGCCTGGCGCTGCGGCGGCGGCGGAGGGATCGGCGTCGGCGTAGCGCCTTGCGCTCCTGCGGCCTCGGGGCCGTCAGTGCGATCGCCGGACCCCTCGCCAGCACCTGCGTCGGCAGCTTTGGCGGCCTCTTCGCCGGCGGGATATTCAGCGCCAACTTCTCCTTCGGTGGCAGCAGCGTCGTTGGTGTCGCCGTGCGCGTTCTCCTCGCCGGTGGCCTCGGTCTCCATCGGCTCCGTGGATGGTGGATCTGAAGGCAGGAAGAGGGAGAAAAAGTCAAGCAAATATCCAAAAAGAAGATTAGAAAAAGAAGAACCCAAGGGAAGTTTTCTGGCAAAGAGGATTACCTGTGCTGGGCTCCGCGGTCATGGGCTCCACCACTGGGGGGTCGCTGGTGCCGTCCCTTGCCGGAGAACTGTCCCTTGCCGGAGACTCCTCCCCTGCCAGAGAACGCCCCCTTGCCGGGGAATCCTCCCTTGGCGGCGTAGTTGAAGCAGATAGCATCTCGGGGGTGGCTTCCGGTTGCTCCTGGTGAAGCTGCTCTGCTCCTACACAAATCAATAGACAGATATCAGCAAATAAAGAGCACCCATGCGCGCCCAACAATGCGAAGTAAACAGATACTTACGCTGGGGCTGCGCTGGGGGCTGCTTCGGGGAGTAGTTGCCGGGTCCGGCAAGGTGGTCTCAGGCGCGCCCCTACCGTCGCGGTGGGCTTGTCCTCGATGATAATCACCGGAGCCTTGGCCCTCTTTGCCGCTCTCCGAGCCAGGGTCCTAAAAAGGAATGAGTTCAGAGTAAAGCAAATCAGATGCAAGACAAAAACAACAAGAATTGAAGAAATACAAGTACAACAAAGAATCATACTCTTCTTCTTCCTCCTCGTTGGAGCTGAGCGCGGAGAGGTCGAAGTCGGGCCCTCTCTCGGCGCGACGAGGTGGAGGAGTAGGCTCTCTTGGTCGCTTGGCGGGGGCAGCGGCAGGATCAGAAGCGGCGGTCCGGGAGGACCCCGCTCCAGTTGCCGCAGCAGCATGAGACGCTCCCGCGGCAATGGTGCTTGTCGCGGTGGAGCATGTCCCGTGGCGCGACGGTTGTTGACTCGTCTGCCGCCCCGCTACGTCCCCGGTCCTACGGAGGCGCCTTCTTGTCGGAGCTGGGGGCTGCGCTGGGAGCTCTGCTTGCGGCAAGCTACTTGAAGACGGCTGGCCGCTCGCGCCCTCGGCGGGCTCGCTCGATTCTGCTTCGGGCTCGGCAAGCTCCCCCTCGCCAGCAAGCTCTCCGGCAACCTCATCCCGATCGGCAAGGCTTGCCGCCTCGGCCGCCTCTGCCTCCTCCACGGTGAACTCGAACTCGCCCGCGGCGGCAGCTGCCGCCGCCTCTTCCGCCCTGGTGGCGATGCGCCGCATCTCCGCGTCGGTGGTGTCGCGGGTGAGGCTCTTCTGCTCATCGGCACGGACCGCCACTTCCACCAGGCCGTCGAGGAACTGCTGCACAACGTCGTCGGCGGGCTCTTGCCAAGTTGGAATAATTCCATGCGAGTCGCACTCCGGCATCATTGCGCGGATGCGATCGAGCGAGGAATTGTTGCACAACAGAACGACGCCCTGCGGCAGCCTAAACCATTCGGGATGCTGGGGATAATGCTTGAACAGCTCCTTGAGCATCGCGTCCAGCTCCAGGACGGTGAAGTTGAAGTTGAGGCCCGAGCGCAGCCTCATGATATCCGCCGGACCCCCGAACTCCTAGGCGGGTCTCCTCCTCTCTTGCGAAGCGTCGCGGCGAAGAAATCTCGCCAAGAGCGCCTCTGATGAGCCCGCAAGCCCGAGCCGCAAGATCCGGTGATGGCAATCTTGACTTGTCGCCGTCGCGCCGTGGCGCCCGATCATTGCCGCGCCTTCTTTGGGGCTTAGCGCAGGCGATGAACGGCTGCGGGTTCTCCTCAACAATCCAACACCATTCTGCTCTCCACTCCTCCCATTTGCTGCGGAGCTCCCCCTCCAGATAGCCTCCTTCTTGCCGGCTCTCGAGATCCAGGCGATTCCGCCAGCCAAAGGCTCTCCTCTCTCGACCCGGGGCATAAAGAAGTGGCGGAAAAGGGCTACGTTTGGGTGGACTCCGGCAAAGTTTTCGCAGAGATGTGCGAAAACCGCCATGGTCAGAACAACATTGGGGGTGAAGTCAAGGAGATGGAACCCGTAGGTGTTCATAATGTCACAGAAGAATTCAGAGAAAGGCGGGCAGAGCCCGCAGTAGAAGAACAGCGCCAAGAAAGGGTATCCGTTCGGAGCCCGTTCGGAAGCGGCGGCGGAGAGTACCTTCGTGCGCGGATGCGCCCGCGTCTCCGTCGACCAGAAGAGGTAGTACCACTCCCTCAGCTCCTTCGCGGCGAGCTCGGGGAGGGCCGCTCCTTCGTAGCACCTCGAACCGCAGCGCCTCGGCTGACTTCACACCCTTCCCAGTTTTCGGAGCCATGGCGGAGGTGGTGGGGGAGATCGACGGCGTTGGTGGCGACGGTGGCGATGGGGGGCGGAGCGCTGCTCTTTCTTGGCTTTGGAAGAAGGGGGGAGCGGCGGAGATTTCTGAGATTGGAAGTAGCAACGGGTAAGATGGGCGAACTGCCCCTGTTTCCTCTGCTTATAAAGAGGGAGGGGGCGGACGTTCCACTTTTCTGAATAAAGAACCCCCCACGATCTCTCCCACGACGCCGCAATCGACGCGTGCCATTAGGGGAGGGCGCGGTGGATACGGAGTGAGATACGGCATGGGCCCAGGCCGCGCGTGCCCGTGCCCTGTTTTGGGCCTGGCCCAACAGCGATCGGCACCGTGTGTGGCCCAGGCCCGGGGGCTCCTGTCGGTGTACTAGAGTAGGGGTACCCTAGTATCCCGAACTGGTGCACGGGCAATTACAGCGCCCCGCGGCAAGGCTTGCCGGGTGCCCGCCAAGGTCCTCCGTGGTTCCTTTGGAGCCATTCAAGAACAAAGTGTTCAAGTCAAGGAGACAAAGCCCCGGCAAGAGGAGCTTGCCGGGAAGGAGACAAGGCCCCGGCAAGAGGAGCTTGCCAGGAAGGCCAACCGAGGCATTTCAAGGAACTTGCCGTGACACGCTACGCGTCCCGGCAATGCCCGGCGAGCGACAAGCTTCCGGGCGCGACAAGACAACAACCGCGGCAAGGCGCTTGCCGCGGCAGGCCACCTCTCTGTACCCACGCTCCAGCGCATCCGTCAACGTGTCGCCACGGGACCTTTCCAGGCGCGCGTGGCGAGAAGCTGTGCAGCCAGCGGTGTGAGGTGGCAAGCGGCGCTGACAAGACCGGCATCGTGGCGAGCGGTGGCGCCCCTGACGGTCCTTTTTATGCACTGTTTGGGCGACACAAATGGGCATTTAATGCTTTTGTCCCCTGCCGTCAGGGTTAGGTAGGATACACTGTTCAAGTAGGTGACCAACCACAATTCCTTTCCAGTTTTACCCTTGCATGCATTGCCACCTGTCGGTGACCCCTTGAGCATATAAAAGGAGGCCCATGCGCAATGTAGAAGGGGTTCGGAGCATTCGAAACCAGAGAACACCCACGCTCTCAAGCAAGAACTCAATACAACCACAAAGCAGCAGTAGGAGTATTATCTCTCCGGAGAGCTCCGAAGCTGGGTAAAAATCACTCGTGTGCTTCGCCTCGATCCGCTCTTCGTGCGATCTCCGCCCCCCCCCCCCCCGCCGGACCGAAAGGGGCTCCGGTCCAATAGGTGTTCGTTCCCACGACAAAACCCTTCTGTCCTCTGTTGTTCGGCGGCCGGGTTTCTTCCTCCTCATCACTATGCAGCCCCTTGTCATTGTTTTCGGCAATTAACTTGCCTGCCTGTTTGAATACCCAACAATCCCTGTTGGTGTGATTAGCTGGCTTTTCGGGGGTGCCGTGTATCTGGCACTAGCGGTCGAGTATTCGGTCCAAATTGGACGGACCCGGAGTAGTTCTTTTGAATGGCTTTTTCTGCTGACCAGGTTTGGAGCCTCTGAATCCGGCGTTGACTGCCGTATCCTCAGTGTTATCGCCGTTAATGCGGCGTTTGTGCTTGTTGCGACGTGACCTGCCATTGCGGTCCTTGGTATCCGGACTACTAGGATTTTGTTGAGGTTGTTACTGCGGGCTAGCCAGCTGTCCTCTCCCGCGCAGAAGCGGGTCATGAGTGATGTGAGGGCTTCCATGGATTTCGGCTTTTCCTGTCCTAGGTGCCGGGCGAGCCACTCGTCGCGGATGTTATGTTTGAAGGCTGCGAGGGCCTCTGCATCCGGACAGTCGACAATTTGATTTTTCTTGGTTAAGAACCGTGTCCAGAATTGTCTGGCCGATTCGTCTGGCTGCTGAATTATGTGGCTTAGGTCATGAGCGTCTGGTGGTCGCACATATGTGCCCTGGAAGTTATCAAGGAATGCGGCTTCCAGGTCCTCCCAACACCCAATTGATTCTGCTGGCAAGCTGTTAAGCCAATGCCGAGCTGGTCCTTTAAGCTTGAGTGGGAGGTATTTGATGGCATGAAGATCATCACCACGGGCCATGTGGATATGGAGGAGATAGTCTTCGATCCGAACCGCGGGGTCTGTTGTGCCATCGTAGGATTCAATGTTCACGGGTTTAAACCCTTCGGGGATTTGATGATCCATTACTTCATCTGTGAAGCATAGGGGGTGTGCGGCGCCTCTATATTGGGCTATATCACGACGTAGCTCAAGCTGGCTTTGTCTACTATGTTCGGCCCGACCGGAATTGCTGTATCCGGTGCGACGGTTGTCGTCGCGTATCATGGGGAGCCCACGCGATCCGTAGATCAATCTTGATTGTCTTGCCTTATCCTCCAATACATCTTGCAAGTCCGGCGCATTCCCCCGTGGCTTTGTACTTTTCGAGCGATGCCGGGGTGCGGCTTTAGGGGAAGGCCAGAGGCCTCTCTGTCGCGGCCACGAGGTGGCCGGTCGGCTGTATTGTGCGCTGGTGATGTAGGTTTATATGCTTCCTCCTCTAATCGGGGCAGTAGCTTGCGTTTTGGGTAGCTTTTGGAGGGGCGTTCGAGTTCGTACTCTTCGGCCGCAAGGACTTCGGTCCATCTCTCGGCTAGCAAATCTTGATCAGCTCTAAGCTGTTGCTACTTTTTCTTGAGGCTGCTTGCTGTGGCCATAAGCCTGCGTTTGAAATGCTCTTGTTCGACGGGATCCTCAGGCACGATGAATTCGTCGTCGTCGAGGCTTGCCTCGTCTCCGGAGGGAGGCATGTAATTATCATCCTCTACCTCTTCGTCTGCCGCTCTCTCGTGAGGGCTGGCTTCTCCGTCCTCCTGTGCTGAATCTTCTTTGGAGGGGTTGTCTTCGACCTTGTCCGGGTGTTATTGTCTCCGGTGCGGGAATCTCCATTCTTGCTGTGGCGGGATTTAGAGCGGCGCCGCTGACGCCGGCGCTTAGGCTGTTTCTTGGAGGGGTCTTCCTCTGCTGTTCCATCGTCATTCCCATCCTTTGGGATGTCCACCATGTATATGTCGTATGACGAGGTGGCTTTCCAGTGCCCCGTAAGCGTTGGCTCTTGGTCGTCTCCGGCATCATCGTCCATACCGTCGATGTCTTCGGAGTCGAAGTCCAGCATGTCGGTTAGGTCGTCGACAGTGGCTAGGAAGTGGGTGGTGGGTGGGCTTTGAATTTCTTCGTCGTCCGCATCCCAACCGTCCTGACCGTGGTCCGGCCAGGGCTCTCCTGATAATGAGAGATACTTTAGCGAATTCAGGATGTCGCCGAAAGGTGAGTGCTGAAAGATGTCCGCAGTGGTGAACTCCATGATCGGCGCCCAATCGGATTCGATTGGTAGGGGCGCGGGAGGTTCGGAGTCTGGCAAGGAATCCGGCACCTCGGAGTCACGAGCTTCACAAGGGACAGGGTCGGTATTCGGCTCCATCATCGTAGAGGTAGCGGCCCCCGAGGCGGTGTCTAGCCACCCATCCTCGATTGGCGAAGTCGGCTCCGAGTTAAGGGTCGGAGCGGACTCTTGTGCGGCCTCCAGGGCACTATCCGGCAGCAGAGCTAGATCATGCCCATCGTGACAGTGCGGCGCGCTCGGCTGTGGCTCGAATTCATCGAAGATCAAGTCTCCGCGGATGTCGGCCGTGAAGTTCAAACTTCCAAATCTGACCTGATGGCCAGGGGCGTAGCTTTCAATCTGCTCCAGATGGACAAGCGAATTGGCCCGCAGTGTAAAGCCGCCGAACACGAAGATCTGTCCGGGGAGAAAAGTCTCACCCTGGACCGCGTCGTTGTTGATGATCGAAGGAGCCATCGGGCCTATAGGTGACGACACAGAGGAACTCTCAATGAAAGCACCATTGTCGGTGTCAAAACCGGCGGATCTCGGGTAGGGGGTGCTGAACTGTGCGTATAGGCGGATGGTAACAGGAGACAAGGGACACGATTTTTTTACCCAGGTTCGAGCCCTCTCGATGGAGGTAAAACCCTACTCCTGCTTGATTGATATTCATGATATGGGTAGTACAAGAGTGGATCTACCACGAGATCAAGGAGGCTAAACCCTAGAAGCTAGCCTATGGTATGATTGTTGTCCGTCCTATGGACTAAAAACCCCTGGTGTATATAGACACCGGAGAGGGTTAGGGTTACACAGAGTCGGTTACAATGGTAGGAGATCTACATATCCGTATTGCCAAGCTTGCCTTCCACGCCAAGGAAAGTCCCATCCGGACACGAGACGAAGTCTTCAATATTGTATCTTCATAGTCTTGGAGTCCGGTCAATGATGATAGTTCAGCTATCCAGACACCCCCTAGTCTAGGACTCCCTCACCCCTGCGTTGGTGTATTGGGTGGATGGGGAAGAAAGTACACAGAGCGCTCTGCCTGGCAAGTCGCTAGGAGAGGGCAGCTGCACAGTTACCTATGCGTAAAGGTTGCCAAGGGTTTGAAGCCCTATAACGGTTGCCTTGGCCCTCCTTTTATAGCTCAAGGGGTTACCATAGTGGCAAAAAGGTCACTACAGGGTGATTAGATTGATATCAGACTATCATACCTAACTTTGCTAGTTAGGATAGAAATGCATTAAATGCGCTGCTAGGTGTCGCATGGAGGAGGAGCCCCGACAAGGCTGCCACACCACTTGCTCAACTACCTCCTATTAGCATGACACGCCATTAGGTCGGGCGTTAATAAAGGTAATTTCCTTCCCAGCTAGCTGACACGCACAACCTGCATCAACCTAACCACATGCGGGCTCGACACCTTACCGATCAGCGACCAACTGGCCAGAGAGGTGGAGCACTGGCGTTTGGCGGCAAGTATGCGCTCGAGGGGCTTGCCGGGTCTTGTCTTGCCGGCTTGTTCTTTCCAGGGCCGACTGCTTCTGTTGTGAATCGTGTAGCTTGTCCCAAGTTTCGGCCTTCTTAATGCACCTTTTGATCTGATGAAGAGCGGCTTCTCCGGTCTGGTTGTATATGAGTTCGATCCTTGCTGGGGGAGCTGCAACACGTCTGTGCATAGGTCAGCGTAGCAAACGCCCATGTTTGCTGTGCCGACACAATGCCAATGAAACAAGAAAGAGAGTGAGGATCGGTTACTGCTTTATAAAATTTTTGTTTGGAAAGAAAATATACCAACATCACGGATCCACTTACCTTCCCTTCACTGGGAGAGAATAACAATGGCAGAAGCGAGTGTTGGCTTTTATGAAGATGGTGCGGGAGAAGGGGATTCAGTGAAGAGTGAAATGAGGGTTGCTTCATCCGTCCAATTTAGACTGCGGGGAGGTGGATTTTTTTGATATGACGGCTCGTTACTACCGCGCTACGACTGGGGTGACTCTCCTCCTACATACTGCCTTCTAATTTGGTGGATGCCATTTGGGCCCGCGCGCTGCATGACCCGCTTGTCGGTGAACTAAAGTAAAACGACAGTCAGTAGCGGGAGCCGTTTCGATGACCGAGGAGGAGCCATAACAGCGGTAGTGTATCCACTGTACTAGTAGTAATTGTTGTCGGAATCGGGGCTCCACGGACACTGGGAATGGTTCAAACTCTAGGGTGTGCACGAAGAACTCCACTAAGCTACAACTCGCCCCAGTCAAAAAAAAGCTACAACTTGCTGCTCGTTATCTCATGAGGATGCTCCGTCATGCTCGAGCGAGAAGGACACAAGGATTTACCCAGGTTTGGCCACCTTGCAGTGTAAAACCCTACTCCTGCTTTGTGGTGGATTGCCTCGCGAGGAGGATGAGGATGAACTAGTACAAGTGTAGCCAAAGTGCTTCACCACATCGACCTCTCTTTACGGCGGAGACTAGCCTATACTTATACTACCCTTGGTCCCCTTCCCCTAAAAACTCTAGGTGGGAAGGGATGACACAACGGCCAAATTCGAAGGGGGACATGAGTGCACCCTATCCTGACTAAAGGCGGTCTTCATCTCCAAAGCTTCTAGTCGGGACGCGCAGGTGGGCTTGGCGATGACCTCCTTCTTGCCGAGCCCGTGGTCTTGGTCTTGTCGCACCAAAGAGGTAAGCTTTGGGGATTCCTTGGGAACCCGCGTGCTGGCCTTGTCCCGTTAACACCAAAGAGGAAGCTATCCTAGACTGCGCCCACTGGAGCCCTTCTGGCTCCACTTGTCATGGCTCACGTCACCACGCGCCTGGTGAGGCGGGGTGCAAGCCTAGAGATGTCCGCCCCTCGGAAGGCTGCCTTGGGAGGCTGCTCCTCAGGAGGTCTTGACGTAGTTCGCCTTGTGAGGCTGGGGCCCTCACGAGGGTCTTGTTCATGAAGTCTTGACACTGGGCCGTGCCGGGCCGTTGGTGGAGCCATGCACTGGGCCGTAGAGCCATCATTGCTCCTCCTCGTCTTGCATCTTCCTCATTCTTCCGTGATCCCCTTTCTCTCACGTGAGGCTCCTCCATTCCAAACAGAGCGCTACTTTTCCTTCTTCCTCGCCGGTGTCAGCAATTCCGCGAATGGTGACCACCGGGAAAGCAAGGTCTGCAGCCCCGGTCGTGAGCTCCTCCTCCCTCGCGCCGACGTTTTTACCCTCCTCCTTCATTGCTAAGGAGGAGGACCTCAATCCGGTGCTCCCGCTGCGGCCGATGACCGTAACGAGTGGGGCGTGACCCAGATCTGGCCCAGCTCCGTGGCGTGGAGTAGCATGGCGGGGTCCGTCTACCCCTTCTTCCTGCACACTGTCTTTGCCGGGCTGGTTCCGCCTTTCTCCGAGTTCTTCTACGCCATCCTCAAGCACTGCCAAATCCGCGCCCTTCACCTTCATCCCAACTCCATTCTCCTGTCCGTCTTCGCCTTCTACTACGAGACTTTCATGGGCGTGAGGCCCCCGGTGGCGCTCTTCCGCCACTTCTTCAGCTTGCGGTTCACCGCCCTGACCCAATGATCCTCGTGTGTCTCCTTTTATCGATGTGCTCAGCAGAAACACGCTCCTGAAGGCCGGGAAAAAGGCGGAAGGCTTCCAGCATCGCTGGGTCTTCTTGGACGCTCGCGGCATTGACCCACGTCTGGCACATCCGGAGGTGTTGCTCGAGCAGCCCCCTGAGTGGAGCTCCGCAAAGCTCATTGACCCCCGAGCGAGGCCCATAAAAAAGAAGATAGCCTCACACATGAAGGTGAAGCTGCTGACAGTGGCAATGATAGTGAAGGAGTTCCTGGCACATCGACTCGCGCCGATCCAGTTGCGCTTGAAGCCCTTGTGGGACTATGAAGGCGCGGGGGACGCGATGAGGGTGCCCATCGCCGGCCTGACAAGCGAGGAGCTGTACATGTGTAACGCCTTGAGACCGATGCGCCAGATGTCTTCCAGTTACTCCCCATCGTTGCCATGCCATTGGCTTGCGTGTGGCACTTTGCCGTGTCATCATGTGCATTTCATCTGCATGCTTTTAAAAACATGCATCCGTTCGTCGCTGGCTTCCCCGTCCCTTCCGTTCTTCGTTCGGGGTCCCGACACACTCGCACGAACCCACCGCACCTCTGAATATTTTTTTATGAGTGGCGGAAAAACATTCTCGGAATGGGCCGAGAGTTGATGAGCGGCCTTGGTATGTCACCGGTAGACCGCGTGTTAAATTTCTTTCCATTTGGAGGTCGTTTGATGCCCCAACAGTTAACCGTGTTAACCGCCGGACGTTTCGGTACTCCGAGATGAGCCTAGCCTTTTCCCTCCTTCTCTTTGCAGCCCACCACCTCTCAACAACAGCCCACTAGACCATCTAACTCCTCTACATGCTCTTCGCCGTCGGATCACGATCGTGTGGGCGAAAATGGTTCTCCAATGCCCTCTCCTAGCTCCCTCTAGGTATATAAATACCCTTTCTCCCTAAAAATCAGCTAACCATAGCCCCTAGCCTCCCCTAACCTACCTACAGCCCCCTCGCCTTGGAATTCACGCCGGCGCGACCCTCTACCACCGCCACGTCACCGCCACCGTCGCCCCGAGCCAATCCCGAGCTGCCACCCGTCCTGCTGCCGCTCCTTGCTGCCAGGCCCGCTCAGGCCCAGGGCAAGCCCGCCCCGGGCCGAGCCAGATTCCGCCCCGCACGCCTCCCTACGCCAGCCTCCCGAGCCGCGCCGCCTGCGCGCCTCCGCCCGCCAGCGTGCCTCCTCGCCGCGCCGCTTCGCTGCTGCCTCGCCGGCCTCCCGCATCACCGCATCGCCTTGCCCCGCGCGCCGCCATCGCCGGACCGCACCACTGCGCCACCTCGTCCCCACCGCCCCGCGCGCCACCTCGCTGCCTTAGAGTCGCCGGCTGCCATGTCGCTCATCGCCCCTCGCCGGAGATCGCTGGAACCCTCACCGGAGCTCGCCATCGCCGGATCCACTGGAGGGTCGACGAGATCCACAAGTTTGCGAACCATACGCGGCGCCCCATCTCGCTCCGCTCCGTCCCGGGATCTCCCCGTCCAACTACACGCGAGGTCGCATTTCGCCCAAGTCCCCAGATCTGCTATATTATGTGTGAATGTTTGTCATGACATAATGTTTATGCATGTTGCTCCGATTGGAGTGTATAATATGTTGAATTATTCACCTCTAGATGCTCTTCATGATGGTTGCATTTGCATTCATGTTACTGTTCGTCTTGATGCCTTAATCATTGTTGCAAAAGTGGAAGTGATATAAACTGCTGAAAACTATTATAACTTGTCATGTTTTCTTTTTCATAGCATTTTGTGTGATTTTCTTTTGAGGAACATGCCTACATATTTAGAAGAACAATCATGTCATCTTTGCATTGGTGTAACTCATTTTTCATGATATGCCCTGTGATGAGCAAAACAAGCTTGCAAAGTGGGCTACTCGCTGTTTGTTGTTTTCTAAGAGTAATTTCTGCCAAGTCTGAATCTATTATATTGTGATGCCATGTTTGCTTAAGGCTACCATCAAATCTATGCATAATTTGGAGATGTTCGGTAATCATGTTTTGATGTCCATATTATGTTATTTCATGCCATGCCATGGGATGCCTCATATAAGTCCTGTAACATATGTTTTTGTTGCTATGAACTTGCCTAAATGATGTTCCAGTTTTCTGTTAACTTCATGATGCCATGTTGTGAGCTTGTTATTAATTAACCTATGCCTCTTATTGGAGATGCTCAAAACACTTGAACTGAAGTGTGTTATGTTTACTTTTATGCCATGCCTTTGGTTGCTATGTAAAGTTGATGTAACATGTCACTTTCTTGCTCTCAAATTGCCATCATGATAAATCTGTCAATCTGTTAACAATATGTTCCATTTTGCAAAAATCATAGTAATTAATATATGCATCATATGAACTTGTGCCCCTGGAATAAGGAAGTATATCATGTCTACTATATGCAAATGCCAATTTCATAAATATTAAAATTGCTATGCTTGCTGTTATGTGCCTCTCAAGTCAGCATCATAATGTTGTTGTTTTGCATTCCCAGATTTTCACCGTCTGAGAATCTGTTGTTTCATGTTTGCATCTTGTCTGGATGATTCCCATGAACCTGTTGCTCCTATATACATGCCATATTGTGTAATTTGAGCTCTAGGTTATTGCTAGCATGATATACCTTTTGATTCCATGTTCATGCACTGTAGCACACTTGTTTCATGCCTCGAACATGCCATCATATTAACTCTGCGCACATGTATGCCCAGTTTTTCACTATCAGGAATCTGTGTTATAAAGTTGCCTTTTGCATTTATCATATTGGTTTAATCTTGATGCCTATGAACCTTAACTTTAATGATATTTGAAGTATGTCACCTGTACTTCAAGTGGCATATCAAGTGTGTGCTCATATTATTCCTGTAGCATGTTGATTTGATGATTGCAAAGTGCCTAGTTGTTGTTTAGGCAGATTGTTGTTATTTCTTGCTTCGAGTGTGTGTTGAACCGTTGCTCCGTTTTGAGCATGCTCTACATGAAACTTGCTTGGTTTTGTGTGTAGATTCATATTATCTTTTTGCATCCATGTTTTGAGTATGTTTTATTGTTGTTTGAATGTATTTTGCATCAATGCCATGTTTAACTTGTTTTGCTCATATTTTCTAGGCCGTAGCTCCAAATTAAACGAACTTTATATGTAATTTGAGTAGAAAGACGTGTAGATCATCATGGTGCTTGTTAACTTGATGTTTAACAACTCTAAATTAATGTGTTATTGACCAATTTCGAAATTTGCATACGAGGACTTAGCGGAATTGTTATATGTTGTTTCTGGCCTCATTTAAACTTGCTGGATGTGTGGTCTTGAATGCATCATCTCTTGCCATGGGTAGCATCATGTAACCTTATCATGCATCATAATTGGATGAGCATCATGCCATGTTTATGTGTTGTGTTTTTACCATGTTGTTTGCTTCTTTCCGGTTGTGCTTCTTCTCGATAGTTCCTATTTTGTTGCAATCGTGAGGATTCATTCGACTACGCTCGGTTCATCTACGCCCGTTCATCTTCTTCATGGACTCGATCTTCTTCCTAGCAGGATTTAAGGCAAGATGACCATCACCTTGGATCTCACTACTATCTTTGCTATGCTAGTTGTCTCGATGCTATCGCTATGACACGCTACCCACCACTTGTTTATCGAGCCTCCCAAATTGCCATGACAAACTCTAACCTTTTTCACCATCCCAGCAAACCGTTGTTTGTCTATGTTACAACTTTGTTCAGGTCCTCTTACAGTGTTGCTAGTTGCAGGTGCAGTTTCCTAGTGTTCTGTTCCACTCATGCCGCCCTAGTTTCCATCATACCAGTGCTATGTTCCTTGAGTTTGCATTCTTAACACGGTTGGGGTTTATGGGCCCCCCTTGACAGTTCGCTTTGAATAAAACTCCTCTAGCAAGACCCAACATTGGTTTTACCATTTTCTCAACATAATAACTAAACATGATAATAAACTTGACGCAAGGGAGTTAGCGCTACCCGAGGTTCGTTATTGAACATAATACAGGGGGGCCAATGCTAATGGTGTTGGTCCCAAACTAGAGCAGCTTGCGGCGCCACCCCTTGGAAACTTTGGGTATTTGGTCGCTGTAACCATAGCTCATCCTCGTGGCATGAGACGAGATACGCGCGGCTACTATCATGGTGTCGGCACGTCGGGAGGTCTTGCTGGACTTGTTTTACAATTGTCAAAATGTCTTGTGAACCATGATTCCGAGTTTGATTGGGCTATTATGGGAGGAGGATTTTCCTCCGTTGATCGTGAGAGCTTATGATGGGCTAAGTTGGGCTACCACAGCAGGGTTTAAACTTTCGAGAGCCGTTCTCGTGGTTGTGGCAGATGGGAATTTTAATGTCCGGTTGTAGAGAACTTGACACCAGATCTGAATTAAAATACACCACCCGCGTGTGTAACCATGACTGTCTCGTTTTGAGTGCGTCGAGAAGAGAACACGATGGGGTTATGTTTGAACATAAGTAGTTCAGGATCACTTCTTGATCATTACTAGTTTGCGACCGTTTTCGTAGTTTCTCATCTTATTCTTGTACTCGTAAGTTAGCCACCATACAATGCTTAGTCGCTTGCTGCAACCTCACCACTTATCCTTTCCATACCCATTAAGCTTTGCTAGTCTTGATACCCATGGTAATGGGATTGCTGAGTCCTCGTGGCTCACAAATTACTACAACAACAGTTGCAGGTGCAGGTAATGCGATGATCATAATGTGAGAGCGATGTTTACTTGTTTTGGAGTTCTTCTTCTGCTTCTTCTTCGATTAAGGGATAGGTTCCTGGTCGGCATCCTGGGCTAGAAGGGTGGATGTCATTTGAGTTTCTGTTGGTTTTTCATCCATAGTCGAATATTGCTCTTATGTATGATATTGTTATATTCATGTGGCATTTTATGCCTTGTATGTATCCCCATCTATTATGTAATGGTACGATGTAATGATATCCACCTTGCAGCGTCTTCAATATGCGCTTCTATCCTTGGTGGGACCTTCGAGTTCCTCTTGGATAGGGTTGCATATTGGGCGTGACAACATGGCCTTGTCCACCTTGCTCGGCTGTATCCCAGGGGACATTCCCGAGGCCGCCGCCTCGCTGTACAACTGCGACGATATGAAGGAGCCGGTCGCGTCCATGCCCACCTTCGACAAGTGGGGGCTTGAGCCGCGTGACCACCCCGATTTGCCCGTGGTGCTGTCCTCCGGTGACGGCGACGAGGACTCAGAGGAAGCGGAGGAGGACGACCTCGAGAGGGCGTCCCCTCCATCGCAGCGCTAGCTCCTCCTTGACCTCGAGGATGATGATGATGCTGATGAGCTCAAGGCCGCGGATTCCCCAGGTCCCATCAAGGCATCCAGGAGGGAGGAGTCCGCCCCTCCAGCCACGCCGATACTGGGCGAGATGGCTTTCATGCGAGGGGGAGGTCGAGCCTTCTCCGGTATGCTCCTCGCGTCCCGCTTTGCTGGCCATGCTACTGATGGCCACGGGAGCCTCTACCGGGATGGCTGAGCCCTCTCCGACCGGGGCCCCTTAGGGAAATCCTGGTGCCTTGCCGAGGAGCGTGAAAGTGCAACTATCTCTGGGTGGTTTTGGTAATGATTAACAACATATAGCTCATTGAACTAATGCCATTACAAGATAAATATTTCAGGAAAGTTCATTGATTGGCATGGCATGGATAAGGAATGTGGACCCCTCAAAACGCTAAGGACAAAAGATTGGCTTAAGCTTTAAAGTCCAAGACTCTACATTTTCTATTTAGTGATCCAAGATCACATTGAGTCTATAGGAAAGCCAATACTATTAAAAGGGGATGAGGTGTTGCTTAATGGCTTGCTTGCTCAAATTGCTTAGTGATATGCTCCAAAAGCCCTCAACCACTTTCTCATATCCACATATGTCCCAAACAAAAAGTCAAACTCGGCCCTACCGATCTGACCCATCCGGCGCAACCGAGTTCATTTGACATAGCCACTGCCAGAAACCCTAGTCTTTCCGGTCTCACCGATAGGGATCTCGGTCTCACCAAGATGGGGTTGAAAACTCTCTATTTCCCTTCATAATGTTTCGGTCAAACCGGGATGAGCAATCGGTCCCACCAAGTCTGCAATGCAAACTCCCTGTTTCCATTTCGTTATGCTTTGGTCCCACCGAGATGAGCGAATCGGTCCCACCGAGTTTGCCTGACCAACTCTCTGTTAGCTTATTACCAAAGTCGGTCCAACCGAGTTTGAGTAATCGGTCCAACCGAGATTACATTATGCCCTAACCTTAATCATATCGGTACCACCGAGATGACATGTCGGTCCCACCGAAATTGCCTAACGGTCACATATGTACTAAATCGGTCTGACCGAGTTTTCTGATTCGGTCCCACCGAGTTTGGTATAATGTGTGTAACGGTTAGATTTTGTATGGATGCTATATATACCCCTCCACCCTCTCCTCATTCATGAGGGAAGCCATCATATCGTGCCTACACTTCCACTACCAATTTTCTGAGAGAGAGCCACCTACTCATGTGTTGAGACCAAGATATTCCAATCCACCCATATGAATCTTGATCTCTAGCCTTCCCCAAGTTGCTTTCCACTCAAATCATATTTCCACCAAATCCAATCCTGCGAGAGTGTGTCCAGTGTTGGGGAGACTATCATTTGAAGCACAAGAGCAAGGATTTCATCATCAACACACCATCTATTACCTTTTGGAGAGTGGTATCTCTTAGATTGGTTAGGTGTCACTTGGGAGCCTCCAACAAGATTGTGGAATCAACCAAGGAGTTTGTAAGGGCAAGGAGATCACCTACTTCATGAAGATCTACCCTAGTGAGGCAAGTCCTTCATGGGCGATGGCGATGGTGGGATAGACATGGTTGCTTCTTCATGGACCCTTCGTGGGTGGAGCCCTCCGTGGACTCGCGCAACCATTACCCTTCATGGGTTGAAGTCTCCATTAACGTGGATGTACGATAGCACCACCTACCGGAACCACGACAAAAACATCCGTGTCTCCTATTGCGTTCGCACTCTCCAAACCCATCCCTTTACATTCTTGCAAGTTGCATGCTTTACTTTCCGCTGCTCATATACTCTTTGCATGCTTTCTTGAATTATGTTAAGATTGCTTGACTTGTGCTAAGTTGTTAAAATCTCCCAAGAACTAAAATTTGGAAAAGGTTAAGTTTTTATTTGGTCAAGTAGTCTAATCACCTCCCTCTAGACATACTTTCGATCCTACAATTGGTATCAGAGCTTTGGTCTCTATTTGCCTTTATTTCCATAGCCTTTGGTGATCATAGCCTTGGTTTCACAACTTAGGAGAGTATGGCATCTAGCGAGGGAATTTACCACCGTAGAGGTCCTTACTTTGATGGTACTCATTTTGCTAGTTGAAAGCATAAGTTGAAAATGCATATTCTTGGACATAACCCCGCCGTTTGGGCTATTGTGTGTATTGGCTTGCAAGGTAAATTCTTTGATGGGAGAGAACTGAACCGTGAAGCTATCGCGGAAGAGTTGAAGATGCTGCAATACAACGCTCAAGCTTGTGATATCCTCTTCAAGGGATTGTGCCACAAAGAATTCAACAAAATCAGGTGCCTTGAGAATGCAAAGGAAATTTGGGATCTTTTATTGACATGCACGAAGGTACCGAATCCATCAAGGAATCCAAATTGGATGTTCTTCAAAGTCAACTTGACAAGTTCAAAATGAAGGATGGTGAAGGTGTCACTAAAATGTACTCTAGGCTTGATCTCATCACAAATGAGATTGCCGGCTTAGGAAGTGAAGAGATGACCGATAAATTCATCTTCAAGAAGATCCTAAGAGCCTTTGATGGAAAATATGATACCGTGTGCACATTAATCCAAATGATGCCCAATTACAAAGATCTCAAGCCAAGAGAAGTCATTGGAAGAATTGTTGCTCATGAGATGTCACTCAAGGATAAGGAAGAGCTTCACAACAAGTCAAGTGGTGCTTACAAAGCCTCATGTGATGCTCCTACATAATCAAGTGAGAAACAAACCTTCAATGAGGAATTGAGCTTAATGGTGAAAAACTTCAATAAGTTCTACAAGAGTAGAAGCAAGGAAAGAAGTTCCAAGTCAAGGTCCTACAATGACAAAAGATCTTCGAGTCGTGAACGTAATTTCTACAATTGTGGAAGACCCGGACACTATTCCAATGAGTGTACGACTCCTTACAAAAGGAGAGATGATTCACCCAAAAGAAGAAGTAGAAGAGAAGAATCACCACCAAGAGAGAGGAGGAGTAGAGATGATCATTATGAATGAAGAACCTCCCGGAGAAGCAAGGATTCAGAAAGGAAGGACAAATTATCGAAGAGCTACACAAAGCGAAGACATCAAGCTCATGTTGGTGAATGGGTATCCAGCTTCGACTCCGACCATCACTCCGAGAGAAGCTATCACTCCGACTCCGAATATACTCAAGATGAAGGTGTTTCCGGTCTAGCACTTGTGTCAACCAACTCCTACGACATATTTGACTCACCAAATGAAGGAATTGGAAGATGCTTCATGGCTAAAGGCCCAAAGGTATCACACCCTGAGTATGTTGATTTCAATAGTGATGAAGATGACTTGTTAGGTGATGATGATTTACTTGTTGACAACTCTAGTGATGAATACTATGATGAAACGTCAATTAATCATGCCAATCAAGATAAAACGAATGGCAATGATAAGGAGAAGATTGAGCGCCTAACTAAAGAACTAAACACTCTTAAGTTAGCTCATGAAACTACCTTGGAAGATCAACAAGAACTTTTATAGACTCATGAGAAGTTACGCTTTGAAAAGCTCAATCTTGAGCAAGAGCATGAGGTTTTAAAGGCAATCAATGATGATCCTCCAAGAAAAGTTCTTCTTACATTGCCAAGCATTTACTCGTATCTACTTACATGCCACAAGTCAAGTCTAGTAACAAGAGTAAGAAAGATTCTTTCTCTAGTAGTAACAATAATCATGCTAAATCCAATGTTGTTGCTTCTAGTAGTTCTTTTGATTCCACTAATTATTCTCTTAGCCAAGTTACACTTGAGCAAGAAAATAGCTTATTGAAGGGAATTATAGAGAAGGGTGTCTACAAGAGCCTTGCCAGAAGTAAGCAATTTGAGAAAATTGTACGCAAGGAAGGAAGGCACCGGAAGAATCAAGGTTTGGTTTTGAACGAAAGTTCAATGCCAGTGGAGTTGAGTGGGAAGAAGATCAATACCCCAAGACGAAGTTTGTTGCCCAACAAGAGAAGTATGATCCTACTTGTTTCCAAGGGACACAAGCTCAACATGATATTCCACCACAAGACAACAAGCAAAGAGGCAAGGACAAGCTTCAAGAGGAGATTGATGCATTTGAAGAAGCTCCCAAGGCCTTGGTCAAGTGGGTTCCCAAGACTACATCAAGTTCTATTTCATCAAGTTCCACTACTACCCCAAGGATTCCCATCAAAATGATGTGGATCCCAAAGAAGAAGGACTAGAGTTCTTGAGGGTGACTCTGCCAATATTATTCACTCACATCATTTTGGCAAGGACAAGTGCAATCAACTTCCACATCTTGCACTAGTTCAAGGAGTCACGAACCCTCTTGTTGGTAAGACAAGGGACAAGGTAAACCAATGCTTTCATGGACACCATCTTGTGTGTGCATCACTCTATGTCTATGGATATCCTTGCTTGTTCCTTGTGGGACTAACCCGTCTAGGTATTGAAAGTGCAACTCACTCCAATGCATTTCTCCAAATGATCTACAACAACATTGAGCATCCACATCTTCAACACCTACATGAAGCCATCATCGACAAAACCCAAAGTTAGTTCATCCCTATTAGGGGGGATCTCACATCTAGGGGAAGCTTTACTCTAAAGAATGAGCTAAAGAAACTCTAATGGTGTGAACACAACAATGCTTTATTTAAAAGTGGTAACCCCACTTGTGCTTAAACGATGAGTATGACCTATGATCAAATGTTCTCATTTGACTCCTAAGTCAATATACTCATATATATATGACCTAGTCATCGCTAATTTTATGATTGATGCTAGAATTGGTTGTGCATGCTTTGCCACATATTTCATTTGCCATCTTATTGTGTGAGCATGTTGGTTGCATATTTTACTCATTCGAGGACATCCACTTGTTGCTTTGTTTGTTTGGCTCTTTTTCTTTTGCCAAGTGGATGGACAAGAATGCCTAAGAATCTTCTCTAGCTATCTATGCTTTTCTCATCTCAAACTCTATTCATGCTACATCACAAAGTTTGATCAAGTCAGATTCAAACCACTCTATGTGAGGAGCACTCGGAGTCCCCGATTCAGCATAGAGTTAAACTTCCAAAACCTCTTTGTGCATTTCGGTCTGACCAAGAAATCCATTTCGCTCACACCGAGTTCACTAAGTTGATCTAGGTTTTCATCTTGGTGCAACCAATTTGAACACTTCGGTCACACCGAGTTGCAGCAACCGCTTGCGATTCTGCAATCTCGGTCCCACCGAGTTGTTCCACTCAGCCACACCGACAGGGCCGGGATATAAATACCCATGGGTGAGATTTTGGAAATTAATTCAAATCCACTCAGCCCGTGCGTGTCCTGCTCTGCCCCCTCGGGTATCCGGATCGTCTCCTTGCCGCCAACGACCTCCTGCCGTTGGATTCTGCCGCCGTCGACGGATTCTGCTCTGCCGTCGCCGCCGTAGTGAACACTCGCCATTCTAGGGTACGTGTTCGACCCCTTGTGCTGTCATTTTCAGTCTGATTCCTAGCACAAGGACAATGCCATGTTTCTTTCCATGAATGAGATTAATCTATCCAGCAAAAACTTCCTTAGGTCTAGATTGATTCAAAAATTTTAGGGCTAGCTCTCCGTAGAACTCATCTCGGACCGACCGAGTCGTAGAAATCGGTCTCACCGATTCGGCTTATGCCATTGCACATGTACTTTTCGGTCCAACCAAAAATTGCAAATCGGTGTGACCGAGTTCAGGATTCTGTGAAACCCTAGCAATATCGGTGCCACCGAACTATGACTCGGTCCAACCGAGTTCACTAGTTTCCAATTGTTGCTTCAGTATCACCGAGTTTGTCAATTCGGTAGCTCCAAGATCACTTTTGTAGAGAACTAAAACTAAGTTTTTTGACTCAACTTTTTTGCAAAACCTCTATACTTTGTGATGGTAATCTACTCTACCTCATCTACAACCTATTCACAGGGTCTGCTGACAGTTTGCCTGCAAGATGTCTGACCAGAGTGATAGCCAGAACAGGTCTTGAAAGCACATTTGCTCCCTAGGTGGTTTTGGTAATTAATGACAACATACTCTGTGGTTGGACTAATGCTTTTAACAAGTATGTTTCAGGAAAGTCAACCACTCTGGCATGGCAAAAGGACTAGAGAGGTGAACCCCTAAGATGCTAAGGAAAGGATTGGCAAAAGCTCAAGACTCCATTTTTGGTTTAGTGATCCAAGATCACATTGAGTCCATAGGAAAGCCAATACTATTAAAAGGGGGTGAGGTTATGATGATGATCTGGTTGCTCTAAGGTGCTTAGTGATTTATCTCTCGAACAATCAGCAATCTTTCATTCCAACATGAACTCATAAGTAATCTCGGTCCCACCGATTCCAAACTCACCACACCGAGATGAACCACCTCACCATATAGCCAAACCCTAAGAATCTCGGATTTTCCGATTCCAAACTCGGTCATTCGAAATTGGTGTTGCCAAGCTTCTGTAACCTTCTGTACTCAAATCGGTGTCACCGAGATGAGAAAGTCGGTCCCACCGAGATTGGCAAACCCTAGACTTTGGAAGAATCGGTCTAACCGAGATTGTATTTTCGGTCCCACCAAAAATCCCAACGTTCACAAGATTTGAACTTTCGGTCTGACCGAGTTGTCAACTTCGGTCTGACCGAGATTGCTCAAATGTGTGTAACGGTTGGATTTTGTGTGGAGGCTATAAATACCCCTCCACCTCCTCTTCATTCGTGGAGAGAGCCATCAGAAAGAACTACCACTCCTACCTTACATTTCCGAGAAGAAAACTACCTACCCTTGTGTTGAGATCAAGTTGCTCCTCTCCCACCATATGACACTTGATTTCTAGTCTTTCCAAGTTGCTTTCCACTCAATCCCTTCCTCCACCACAGCCAAATCAGGTGAGGAGAGTTGAGTGTTGGGGAGATTATCATTTGAAGCACAAGAGCAAGGAGTTCATCATCACCAACCCCATCTATTACCTTTTGGAGGGTGGTGCCTCCTAGATTGGTTAGGTGTCGCTTGGGAGCCTCCGTCATGATGTGGAGTTGAACCAAGGAGTTTGTAAGGGCAAGGAGATCGCCTACTTCGTGAAGATCTACCCCGAGTAAGGCTAGTCCTCCGTGGGCGTAAGCCATGATGGCATAGACAAGGTTGCTTCTTCGTGGACCCTTCGTGGGTGGAGCCCTCCGTGGACTCGCAAGCCGTTACCCTCCGTGGGTTGAAGTCTCCATCAACGTGGATTGACGATAGCACCACCTATCGGAACCACGAGAAAAATCTCCGTGTCTCCAATTGCGTTTGCTCTTCACAATCTCTCCCTTACTATTCATGCAATTTACTTTCCGCTGCCCTATACTCTAGAATTGCATGTTTAGTATGTTGCTCGACTTGTATGCATGATGCTTGACTTGCCCTTCATTGTGAACTTGCTATGATCTTATGATAATTAAAAGGCATAAACTTTTATCTTGTCGAGTTGTCTAATCACCCCCTCTAGACACTCTTGCCTTCAACGATCCTACAATTGGTATCGAGCTTTGGTCTCCATTGTTCGGTTTGCACACCATTGGAGGAAGATGGACGTGTCACGCTTTGGGAGTGTTAGTCATAGAGTGCCTATTCTTGATGGAGTGTCTTATAACTCATGGAGGATTGAAATGCTTGCTATCTTCAAGATGTACAACTTGCAAATATGTTGAAACCCCATATGTACCACCATTTGACCCCTTGCACCCTACATAGATGAAGAACTTGATTTGCTTCAGAACCTTAGAACTGTCAATCTTATCATTAGAGGTTTGCCTGATAACTTGCTTGAGCTTGTCACGAACTTTGAGTGCGCCCATGCTATGTGGAAGTTCTTGGAAGAACTTTATCCGGACTACTCTTTGAGAGGTCTTGATGAAATTCTATACAAGACTGTTGAATTTGATATGTTGCGCCCCAAAGATCCTAACTTTGATAAATGCTTCTTTGAGCTTCGTGATCTTATGAAAAAGAAGGGTGATCCCGGTTTTATCAATGTTCGAATAAGAAATGCTCTTGTATTGCATTCCGATGATTATTATCACGTTGATAAAACTGATGCAAGTCATTATCAAATTGACCTAGGTGTTGATGATGAATTATCTATGGGTCAATATGATGATGAGCATGAGCATGATGACAATTCGACACCGAGCTGGACAAGATCATGAAGAGTCTCAGTCTTATGGCAAATATGAGAGACTACATATCCGGAGGAAAAGAATGGATTCTTGATAGTGGATGCACCGATCACATGACCGGAGATGAAGACATGTTTCGAGAGCTTGCAAAGAACGATGGTCCACGCAAGTATGTGACTTTTGGAGACAACTCCAAGGGTAAGGTACTTGGCCTTGGTAAGGTGGCCATATCTCATGATAGCTCGATCAAAAATGTCATGCTTGTTGAATCACTTGGATACAATTTGCTTTCCGTGTCTAGATTAGCTGACTTTGGATACAATGTGCTATTCACCAAAATAGATTGCCAAGTTTTTCATAGTGACAATCACAACATGGTCTTTACTGGCATTCGTAGAGGTGACCTATACATTGTCGATTTCACTAAGAAAGCTCAACCTAGAACTTGCTTTATCGCTAAATCTGCAAAAGGTTGGCTTTGGCATAGAAGGCTTGGACATGTTGGTATGCGAAATTTAGATAAGCTAATTAAAGGTGATCACATTCTTGGTGTTAAAGATGTTTTCTTTGACAAAGATAGACTCTGCGAAGGCATGTCAAGCAGAAAACAGGTTGGAGGAAGTCATCCCGTGAAGAATATCATGACCACAAGGAGACCGCTTGAGCTTCTTCATATGGATCTCTTCGGTCCCAATGCTTACAAAAGCCTTGGTGGTAACTCCTTTGGTCTAGTTATTGTAGATGACTTTTCCAGATTTACGTGGGTATTTCTACTTGATGACAAATCGCAGGTTCGAAAATCTTCAAAACCTTTGCTAGAAAGGCTCGTAATCAATTTGAGGTGAAGATCAAGAAGGTTCGGAGGACAACGAACGGAGTTCAAGAACACCCATGTGGACTCTTTTCTCGATGAGGAAGGGATTCTACATGAGTTCTCAGCTACGTACACACCTCAACAAAACGGGGTTGTTGAGAGGAAGAACCGAACGCTCATTGAGATGGCGAGGACAATGCTTGATGAATACAAGACACCAAAACACTTTTGGGGTGAAGCCGTTGAGACAGCTTGTCATGCCATCAACAGACTTTATCTTCACAAGCTTCTCGGCAAGACTTCATACGAGCTCCTTACGGGTAACAAACCCCAAGTGGGATATTTTCGTGTCTTTGGATCAAAATGCTATATTCTTGATAAGCATCGTCGGTCTAAATTTGCTCCTAAAACTCATGAAGGCTTTTTCCTCGGTTATGGATCAAACTCTCACACTTACCGTGTCTACAATAATTTCACCCGAAAGGTTGAAGAGACGGTAGATGTGAAGTTTGATGAATCTAATGGCTCGCAAATAGAGCAAATGCCTATTGATGTAGGAGATAAGGACCCATCGGAAGCTATTCAAGATTTATCCATTGGAAAGATTCGTCCCATGGAAGTGAAGGAGAGTACCTCATCTACATACGTGGAGCCCCTACCTCACGGCAAGGTGAACCTCAAGGCAACATGGAGGCCTCCACAAGTGGAACTCACCAAGATGAGGAAGTGCGACAAGAAGATCCACCACAACCTCCTTCTCCACCACCTCAAGACAACACCAACAACACCGATGAGGAAGAAGATGAGGATGATGAGGAAGCTCAGCCACGACCACGACAAAAGCTATCCCGAGTTCGAGAAAGAGTCAAGAAGGACCATCCTGTGGAACAAATGATGAATGACATCGACTCGGGAGAATCACTCGCCTAAGACTCGTTTAGCTAACTTTTGTGAGCATTACTCATTTATTTCAGTCTTGAACCTATGAAGGTAGAAGAAGCGCTTGAAGACCCGGACTGGGTGAACGCTATGCATGAAGAGCTGCACAACTTCGAGAGGAACAACATTTGGTCTTTGGTAGAGAAGCCCAATGATGACCAAAACGTCATTGGAACCAAATGGGTGTTTCGGAACAAGCAAGATGAGGATGGACAAGTCATCCGCAACAAGGCTCGTCTCGTAGCACAAGGTTACACACAAGTCGAAGGTATGGACTATGGTGAGACCTATGCCCCCGTTGCTAGACTTGAGTCCATTCGCATTCTTCTTGCTTATGCCAACCACCATAACATTACTCTCTATCAAATGGACATTAAAAGTGCTTTCCTAAATGGTGAAATTGAGGAGGAAGTATTTGTGAAACAACCTCCCGGATTTGTGAATGCTAAAAAACCCAATCATGTTTACAAATTGCACAAAGCTCTTTATGGTCTTAAACAAGCCCCTAGAGCTTGGTACAAATGCTTGACTAGCTTTCTTCTTGAAAAAGGATTTGAGATTGGTAAAATTGACTCAACGCTATTCACAAAAAGGGTTGACGGAGAACTATTTGTGTGCCAAATATATGTCGATGATATTATCTTTGGATCAACTAACCCCGATTTCAAAGTGAGAAGTTTGGAAAGCTTATGTCGGAGAAGTATGAGATGTCCATGATGTGTGAACTCAAGTTCTTCCTTGGGTTGCAAATCAAGCAATCTAAGGAGGGTACTTTTGTCTCACAAACCAAGTACACTAAGGATCTCTTCAAGAAGTTCAACATGCAAGAGAGCAAAGGTATGAGAACCCCCATGCCTACTAATGGACATAATGACTTGACAAAAGGTGGAGAACCTGTTGATCAAAAGGTCTATCGATCCATGATTGGTTCTCTACTATATCTCTGTGCATCTCGTCCTGATATTATGTTGAGTGTATGCATGTGTGCTCGATATCAAGCTGCTCCTAAAGAATGTCATCTTAAAGCTGTCAAAAGAATTGTGAGATATTTGATACACACACCTAACTTTGGCATTTGGTATCCTAAGAGGGCCTCTTTCGATCTTGTTGGCTATTCCGACTCGGACTATGCCGAGATAAGATAGATAGAAAGTCAACTTCGGTACATGTCAATTTCTTGGTCGATCCCTTGTGTCTTGGTCATCCAAGAAACAAAACTCAATATCATTATCGATTGCGAAGCGAGAATATATTGCTGCTGGTTCGTGTTGTGCTCGGCCTATGGATGAAACAAATGCTTAAGGACTAGGGGATACATGCAAGACATGTTCCTTTGCTTTGTGACAACGAGAGTGCTATTAAGATTGGACACAATCCTGTACAACACTCTCGCACGAAACACATTGAAGTTCGTCACCATTTTATTCGTGATCATATTGCAAAGGTGACATTGATCTTAAGCATGTTCAGATCGACAAACAGCTTGCAGATATCTTCACAAAACCACTTGATGAGAAAGTGTTTTGTCGCTTGAGGAGTGAGTTGAACATCATTGATGCTTCAAACTTGGAGTGAAAACTCCATTGATGCATGCAAGGCACGAGCCTATTTGACTAATCCTTGATATTTCTCTTATGATGATGATCATATGTCTTGGACACATTTGCCCCCTTGTATTGCATCTAACTCCTTGCAGGTACTTGGATGGTCTACATTCAACAAGATTATCACTCACTCAAATCATGAGTAATCTTGTCATTAACCAAGTATCTAGCTCTTTGGGATGTTGAGTCCAAGGAACAAAATTCCACATATCCTTTTAGACACCATATACTCCTAGTACTTCATTCATGTCAAATTGGATATTCTTGAGTATTTCCTTGCTTGCCTAACCCATGTAGGAAGATGAACTACACACTTGAAATGGTGCTCCAACTTCACATCCTATGAGCAACTACATCAAGTTCACCTACATGAGAACAAGCAACAACAAGCCCAAGGTATGTCTTTCACATCTTGAAAAAGCTTTGCTCAAAGTCATGAGTACAAGCAGCTTCAAAAGATGTGATCACATCAATTGCTTAATCGAAAAATGGTAACCCCATTTTGAGCTTAAACGATGAGTATGACCTATGATCAAATGTTCTCATTTGACTCCTAAGTCAATATACTCAAACATAGGTGACTTTGTCGCTGACCCCTGTCTAGATGAAGTACATATGTTTTGGAGTTTTTCTGTTTTTCTCTTATGCTCTCTCATTGAGTTCCCTGTTTTTTTCAAAAAAAAAAAAACTTCATCTAGCAATCTTTTTTTTGTTTCTTCTGTTCTTGTATATATCCTTTATCTCTGATAAATTCCCTAAAAATCATTTCCAAATTCATTGCAAATCTTCTGAAACATTCCTTGCAAAGTGAGCTGAATTATTTCAGATTTCCTTGAATTAAACTCAAGGCCACCGATTTAAATATTTCGGTCTCGACCAAACAGATCTGCCCTAAGTCTCGACTTTCGGACCCACCGATCCATATCAATTCGGTGTCACCGATTTACATTCACCAGGATATCATCTTCTACAGCTCATCTAAATGATTTCCATTCTACATTCTAAATTTGCTCGCCAGTGATTCTTCATGAACCCACTTCTTTCCTTCCATCTTTCCTGCCCTTCCTGGTTTACTGTCCTTTTCGGCACTTGATGTCAAAGGGGGAGAAGATTTAGGGGGAGCTGGGGAGATTAAAGGAAGAACAATCTTATCTTAAGGGGGAGAGGATCACATCAAAGCTTTGCCATATATCTCTCTGTGCTAAATCTCTTGGCATTATTCTCCTGATTTTGCTTCTCTTGCTCTCACAATTGGTATCCTCTAAAGATCACAATTGGTATCTTATGAAAAGCAAAATCTCTCTGAGCTCATTGAAAATCTTTCAGTCTTGGGAGACATGTTGGCTGATTCAAGCTAGTACTCGACATGAGACACTCTTTATACATGTCATCCCTGGCTTGGTACTCTTGATGTTCTTGCTGTTAGTTGAAGAAATACTCTTGTGTTATCTAACCCTGTTTTCCCAAGTTTATTTCTTCAGGTACATCACCAAGGAACTTCAAGGTAAGTATATGCATCTTGCAGGATGTGCATGATGGTGACTTGCTTGTGAATACTTGTTTGCAAGAAATCACCATGCACATATGCATCATATCTCACTTACCTTATCTGCTCTGATGCATATAGCCAAGCTGCATGTAGCACATTTTGCTTTTCTCTCATGTGTGCTTGTGATAGTCCAAAACCAAAATCTAAAATCCTGCACACTTGTAGGGGGAGCTTGTGTACTACATGTCCACAAAGCTTTAATGTTAACCATGTCCTTCTTTTAGTAAGCTTTGATATCCTTTTTCGTGTGTTGCCATCAATTACCAAAAGGGGAGATTGAAAGCACATTTGCTCCTAGGTGGTTTTGGTAATTAATGACAACATACTCGTGGTTGGACTAATGCTTTTAACAAGTATGTTTCAGAAAGTCAACCACTCGCATGGCAAAAGGACTAGAGAGGTGAACCCCTAAGATGCTAAGGAAAGGATTGGCAAAAGCTCAAGACTCCATTTTTGGTTTAGTGATCCAAGATCACATTGAGTCCATAGGAAAGCCAATACTATTAAAAGGGGGTGAGGTTATGATGATGATCTGGTTGCTCTAAGGTGCTTAGTGATTTATCTCTCGAACAATCAGCAATCTTTCATTCCAACATGAACTCATAAGTAATCTCGGTCCCACCGATTCCAAACTCACCACACCGAGATGAACCACCTCAGCCATATAGCCAAACCCTAAGAATCTCGGATTTTCCGATTCCAAACTCGGTCATTCGAAATTGGTGTTGCCAAGCTTCAGAATCCGTCAGACTCAAATCGGTGTCACCGAGATGAGAAAGTCGGTCCCACCGAGATTGGCAAACCCTAGACTTTGGAAGAATCGGTCTAACCGAGATTGTATTTTCGGTCCCACGAAAATCCCAACGCTCACAAGATTTGAACTTTCGGTCCGACCGAGTTGTCAACTTCGGTCCGACCGAGATTGCTCAAATGTGTGTAACGGTTGGATTTTGTGTGGAGGCTATAAATACCCTCCACCTCCTCTTCATTCGTGGAGAGAGCCATCGAAAGAACTACCACTCCTACCTTACATTTCTGAGAAGAAAACTACCTACCCTTGTGTTGAGATCAAGTTGCTCCTCTCCCACCATATGACACTTGATTTCTAGTCTTTCCAAGTTGCTTTCCACTCAATCCCTTCCTCCACCACAGCCAAATCAGTGAGGAGAGTTGAGTGTTGGGGAGATTATCATTTGAAGCACAAGAGCAAGGAGTTCATCATCACCAACCCCATCTATTACCTTTTGGAGGGTGGTGCCTCCTAGATTGGTTAGGTGTCGCTTGGGAGCCTCCGTCATGATGTGGAGTTGAACCAAGGAGTTTGTAAGGGCAAGGAGATCGCCTACTTCGTGAAGATCTACCCCGAGTAAGGCTAGTCCTCCGTGGGCGTAAGCCATGATGGCATAGACAAGGTTGCTTCTTCGTGGACCCTTCGTGGGTGGAGCCTCCGTGGACTCATGGCAGCCGTACCCTCCGTGGGTTGAAGTCTCCATCAACGTGGATTGACGATAGCACCACCTATCGGAACCACGAGAAAAATCTCCGTGTCTCCAATTGCGTTTGCTCTTCACAATCTCTCCCTTACTATTCATGCAATTTACTTTCCGCTGCCCTATACTCTAGAATTGCATGTTTAGTATGTTGCTCGACTTGTATGCATGATGCTTGACTTGCCCTTCATTGTGAACTTGCTATGATCTTATGATAATTAAAAGGCATAAACTTTTATCTTGTCGAGTTGTCTAATCACCCCCCCTCTAGACACTCTTGCCTTCAACGATCCTACAGGTCTGAACAGCAAGAGCAGTTGAGTGAGGGCACTAGTCCCTCCAGTAGCTGTGATGAGGGCAGCAGGAGCACACCTAGTAACTTGCCCAAGGCAGCTACTAGAACAAGGAAGAAGAGAACTTCTGATTGAGAGGATGAAGACTATGTTGCAGCTGAGGATGAGGCCACTTCCAAGAAGAAGGTGGTGAAGAAAGAGTTTGGCACTGCTGCATCAACTAGGCCAGGCTTGAACAAAAAGGCACTAGCTAGGAGAGTGCCTACATCCAAGCCATGGAAAGTTGCCACAGGTGAAACTATGAAGTTCACCATTGAATCTGAAGAAGAGGTAGCTGGCGAGGACAAGAAGAAGAAGAGGGCAAGAACAACAACAGCCAAAGTTCTTGGAAAATCTTCAATGGTGAGATCTGATGATGAAGAGGAAGAGGATGGTGCTCCAGCACCTAAGGCACATAAGTTGCTATTAAGTCAGGGGCTGCTGCTAAGCCCAAATCTGCTCCCAAAGCTGCCACTCCAGTTCCCAAGACTCCACCCAAGAGGAGTACCAGGAACATACCTTCTGAGAAGAAGAACAAGGCCCTAGTGCCTGAAGCTAAAGAAGAGGAAGCTGAAGCCCAAGTGCTAAGTAAGCTAAAGCCAAAGATCCCAGACCATAATGACGCACATCCTGTTGCAGAGGATATGAGGATCAGGAAGGATGCAGGACTGAGACAGTGGAGGAAGGCCGACCCATGTGCTGTCAGGAGGAAAACTGTTGTGGATTACAGGTTCCACACAAAGGAACAACAAGATTTCTATGAGACAATCCTGCTTGACAAGAATCCCATAGTGTGTGACATGAGATGGGTTGACTGGACCTACATTAGAGATAATGAAGTTAACTTCGCAGGTGTTTATGACAGCTTCAAGGCCTGTGAAGTTGACAAGTTTCTTGGCTAGAATCTCACAAAGTGGAATGATGAGCTGATCATGCAATTCTACTCTACTGCTCATTTCTATCCAGATGGCAAAATTGTATGGATGTCAGAGGGTACAAGGTACCAGTCTACAGTTGATGAGTGGGCCAGACTGATCAATGCCCCAGAAGCTCATGAAGATGACTTGGATGTCTATGCCAAGAACAAGAAGGATCATAAGTCAATGGCAAGCATGTACTAGGAGATTCCTGATGCAGACCTGGAGACTCACAAGTTAGGCTCAGTGAAGCACTTGCTGTCAGCGCTTCCAACTATCAATACCATTCTGAGGCACACTCTGTTGCTAAAATCTGGAGATCACAGAATGATAAGAAGACACTCCATCAACTTGCTGCATATATTTGATGTCCCTCAAAAGTTCAAAGTGACGAGTCTGATTGTGGAAACAATCAAGAGGACTGCTACATATCAGAAGAGGTCTTGTGGGTATGCTCCACAAATCCAGGTGCTCATCAACTCCAAGATGGGCACAGGCACATATCTGTTGGACAAGGATCATTTACCCCTCAGGCCAGACTTTGAGGACAACATTGTTGTCATGGATGAGGAAGATCCTTCCTCAGTGCAAGCACATGAAAAGAGAGAGAAGGCAAGGGCTGAGAAAGCTGCAAATATGCCAACAGCTGAAGAGGCATCTCAGGTGTTCTTGAAGAGCAAGCAAGATCAACTTGGATATCTGATCCAATCCACCTTGAGGATTGAGAAGGGCTTGGCCACCCTGACTCAAAACCAGGAGAGCTTGGAGAGGATCATTGAGCAGAAATTCTATGATCTTGATGTCAAGGTAACTGAGATTCAGTTAGTGGTAGAGCAACTTTAGGAGGAAGTGGAGGAGAAGAAGGGAAAGTCTACTACAGATGCTTTCACTAGAGTGCCCAGAAGTCAGAGGTCTGCTGCAGTGCCTGTACCAGATACAAGAGCTACTACATCTGCACCAGCAGCCACAGCTTCAGTGCCACCAGCTCCAGCAGCCACTCCACCAGCTCCAGCTACATCTACAAAAGCTTTCGTCCTTGGAGTCATCTCACCACCTCATGAAGACCAAGCCTGAGAGAGATGCATAGCACTATGCATTTTTTTCCTATTTGGTAACTTGTTCCCAAAGGGGGAGACATATGTATAGATCATAGTCTTTGAGAGAGAGAGTTTTGTTTTGTCTCTCTTTGCATTTTATTTGCTTGAACTTTATTGTGTGTTTTCTTGATGCACTATGCCTTTTGTGAGATACTTGGATGATCATGTGTTTGATCATATGCTACTTTAATGCATGCTTGAATGATATTATCCTGCATATCCATTTATGATCATTCACTTTGCTTGGTGATGAGTGCATGATTTCAATTAATATCATTTTGAGCGCTCCACCAAGATGTATGTGACATGGAAGAGTGACCCACGATCCTAACACATTGTGAATTTGCAGTCCAAAGAAATTTTTAAATAATGCACAAATTTAGGGGGAGCTCTTGTTTGTCACATACTTCTCAAAGCGACAATGTATTTCAATCTTATTATCATTTGTCGAAGCTTTGATCTATATGTTGTCATCAATTACCAAAAAGGGGGGGGACTGAAAGTGCAACTATCCCTGGGTGGTTTTGGTAATGATTAACAACATATCGCTCATGTATGTCAGGAAAGTTCATTGATTGGCATGTCATGGATAATGAATGTGGACCCCTCAAAATGCTAACGACAAAAGATTGGTTCAAGGTTTAAAGTCCAATACTCTACATTTTCTATTTAGTGATCCATGATCACATTGAGTCTATAGGAAAGCCAATACTATTAAAAGGGGATGAGATGTTGCTTAATGGCTTGCTTGCTCAAATTGCTTAGCGATATGCTCCAAAAGCCCTCAACCACTTTATCATATCCACATATGTCCCAAACCAAAAGTCAAACTCGGCCCCACCGATTTGATCCATCCGGTGCCACCGAGTTCATTTGACATAGCCACTGCCAGAAACCCTAGTCTTTTCGGCCTCATCGATAGGGATCTCGGTCTCACCGAGATGGGGTTCCAAACTCTTTGTTTCCCTTCGTAACGTTTCGATCAAACCGAGACGAGCGATCGTTCCCACTGAGTCAGCAATGCAAACTCCCTGTTTCCTTTTCGTAATGCTTCGGTCCCACCGAGATGAGCGAATCAGTCCCACCGAGTTTGCCTGACCAACTCTCTGTTAGCTTATTACCAAAGTCGGTCCAACCGATATTACGTTATGCCCAAACCCTAATGATATCGGTCCCACCGAGATGACATGTCGGTCACACTGAAATTGCCTAATGGTCACATATGTACTAAATCGGTCCGACTGAGTTTTCTGATTTGGTCCCACCGAGTTTGGTATAATGTGTGTAACGGTTAGATTTTGTGTGGAGGCTATATATACCCCTCCACCCTCTCCTCATTCGTGAGGGAAGCCATCAGATCGTGCCTACACTTCCACTACCCATTTTCTGAGATAGAGCCAATTACCTGTTGAGACCAAGATATTCCAATCCAACCATATGAATCTTGATCTCTAGCCTTCCCCAAGTCGCTTTCTACTCAAATAATCTTTCCACCAAATCCAATCCTACGAGAGCGAGTTGGGTATTGGGGAGACTATCATTTGAAGCACAAGAGCAAGGAGTTCATCATCAACACACCATCTATTACCTTTTGGAGAGTGGTGTCTCCTAGATTGGTTAGGTGTCACTTGGGAGCCTCCAACAAGATTGTGGAGTGAACCAAGGAGTTTGTAAGGGCAAGGAGATCGCCTACTTTGTGAAGATCTACCCTAGTGAGGCAAGTCCTTTGTGGGCGATGGCCATGGTGGGATAGACAAGGTTGCTTCTTCATGGACCCTTCGTGGGTGGAGCCCTCCGTGGACCCGCACAGCCGTTACCCTTCGTGGGTTGAAGTCTCCATAAACGTGGATGTACGATAGCACTGATGACCCACAGGTGTTGGGGATCTATCATAGTCCTTTCGATAAGTAAGAGTGTCGAACCAAACAAGGAGTAGAAGGAAATGACAAGCGGTTCTCAGTAAGGTATTCTCTGCAAGCACTGAAATTGTAGGTAACAGTTACTTTTATGATAAGATAATTTGTAACGAGTAACAAGCAATAAAAGTAAATAAGGTTCAGCAAGGTGGCCCTATACTTTTTGTAGCAAAGGACAAGCCTGGACAAATTCTTATAATGAGAAAAGCACTCCCGGGGACACGTGGGAAATATCGTCAAGCTAGTTTTCACCACGCTCATATGATTTGCGTTCGTTACTTTGATAATTTGATATGTCGGTGGACCGATGCTTGGGTATTGCCCTTTCTTGGACAATCATCCCACTTATGATTAGACCCTATTGCAAGCATCCGCAACTAGAAAAGAAGTATTAAGGTAAACCTAACCATAGCATGAAACAAGTGGATCCAAATCAGCCCCTTACGAAGCAACGCATAAACTAGGGTTTAAGCTTCTGTCACTCTAGCAACCCATCATCGACTTATTACTTCCCAATTCCTTCCTCTAGGCCCAAGTAATGGTGAAGTGTCATGTAGTCGACGTTCACATAACACCACTAGAGGAAAGACAACATACATCTCTTCAAAATATCAAACGAATACCAAATTAACATGACTACTAATAGGAGGACTTCACCCATGTCCTCAGGAACAAACGTAACTACTCAGAAAGCATATTCATGTTCATAATCAGAGGGGTATTAATATGCATTAAGGATCTGAACATATGATCTTCCACCGGATAAACCAACTAGCATCAACTACAAGGAGTAATCAACACTACTAGCAACCCACATGTACCAATCTGAGGTTTTGGTACAAAGATTGGATACAAGAGATGAACTAGGGTTTGAGAGGAGATGGTGCTGGTGAAGATTTTGATGGAGATTGACCCCCTCCCGATGAGAGGATCATTGGTGATGACGATGGTGATGATGGGAAGTTTCCCTAGCAGAACAGCTCCACCGGAGCCCTAGATTGGTTCCGCCTCATGGCGGCGGAGTTTCGTCCCGTAAGCTTGCTTATGATTTTTTCCAGGGTAAAAGACTTCATATAGCAGAAGATGGGAACCGGAGGGCTGCGAGGTGGCCCACGAGGCAGGGGGCGCACATTGTAAGGGTGGGCGCGCCCCCACCCTTGTGGACGGTGGGTGGCCCCCTCAGGTATTTCTTCCGTTGAATAATTATCATTAATTCCAAAATGACTTTTGTGGAGTTTCAGGACTTTTGGAGCTGTGCAGAATAGGTCTCCAATATTTGCTCCTTTTCCAGCCCAGAATCCCAACTGTCGGCATTCTCCCTCTTCATGTAAACCTTGTAAAATAAGAGAGAATAGCCAAAAGTATTGTGACATAACGTGTAATAATAGCCCATAATGCAATAAATATCGGTATAAAAGCATGATGCAAAATGGACGTATCAAGCACCACCTATTGGAACCACGACAAAAACATCCGTGTCTCCTATTGCGTTTGCACTTTCCAAACCCATCCCTTTACATTCTTGCAATTTGCATGCTTTACTTTCCGCTGCTCATATACTCTTTGCATGCTTGCTTGAATTGTGTTAAGATTGCTTGACTTGTGCTAAGTTGTTAAAATCTGCCAAGAACTAAAATTAGGAAAAGGTTAAGTTTTTATTTGGTCAAGTAGTCTAATCACCCCCCATCTAGACATTCGCGGACGAGAAGAAGAGAAACTGGACCGCTCCCGATGAGTAAGTATTCTTACCTTACCATCTATTTCCCAGTTCGTAGCCAATTTACTCATACATTCTCCCCACCGTGCCGGACCAGAAGTGGTGGAGAGAAGAAGATGACGAAAACGACCGTGCAACACCGACCTGGTGCCATGCTTGGGCGCACGGGCACCATCAAGATTGGGCTTGTGGGCACCCTTGCTCCTCCCAGTGGTTCATCAATGGCGTCAGGAGGGTCGATCATTGAGGCCGCAGCGGCTCAACCCATTGCGCTGCTCGCGGAGGCAGTGGTAGTTCCAGCCACGGCAAGGAGACGGCACCTCAGGCCCCACCTGTCGTGCTCGCGCCTGCTGCCAAGAGCGATGCAGGGCATGCCCCAGAGCAGCCTCAGGCAGTGCCCACTCCCATGGTTCAGCGTACGGAGGCGGGGGTCATCCCAGCTGTCGGTGTCAAAACCGGCGGATCTCGGGTAGGGGGTCCCGAACTGGGCGTCTAGGCGGATGGTAACAGGAGACAAGGGACACAATGTTTTACCCAGGTTCGGGCCCTCTCGATGGAGGTAAAACCCTACTCCCGCTTGATTGATATTGGTGATATGGGTAGTACAAGAGTGGATCTACCACGAGATCAAGGAGGCTAAACCCTAGAAGCTAGCCTATGGTATGATTGTTGTAATGGTTGTTCGTCCTACGGACTAAAAACCCTCCGGTTTATATAGACACCGGAGAGGGCTAGGGTTACACATAGTCGGTTACAATGGTAGGAGATCTACATATCCGTATTGCCAAGCTTGCCTTCCACGCCAAGGAAAGTCCCATCCGGACACGGGACGAAGTCTTCAATCTTGTATCTTCATAGTCCGAGTCCGCCGATGATGATAGTCCGCTATCCGGTCACCCCTATTCCAGGACTCCCTCCCTGAACCAGGCTTCAATGACGACGAGTCCAGCGCACTTATAGTCTTCGGTGTTGCAAGGCGGGTTCTCCTTCAAATTCCATGTGCTTGCCGAATAGTGTCCGGCTCCCTTACAAATGTTGCGCTCCTTGCCTTCCATGCCCAATAATGGCCCTCTTCCATGCGTCGCATGAATGCGAAAAGCCAGGGTACCTTTTATGTTTTACCCCCTAGCTGCGCAAATAATCTGCCTATAAGAGAGATAAGAATCCAGATCCAAATCACACCATCCTCCTTCCGCGAGTACTCATCGGAGCGCTTCCAGCCGAAAACCCATTCCATCATGGACCATCGACGTGGCTCCTCCTCTCGCGCTCCCAGCCCTCCGCCAGGAGATTGGAGGAGATGTTCAGTTCCGCACAACGAGCTGGTGAAGCTTCAAGCGGAGGGATATCTCCCTCCGGCCTTTATGGTCCCAGTTCGAGCTGGGCTGGCCACTTACAAAGGCGGGAAGCAAGCAGAGGCCACCCCTAGCCCCTCTAAAGGGGAGCGGGTGTGCTTCGTCCCCTATCTAATAAGGGGGCTTGGATTTCCCATTCATCCGCTCTCCGCTGGCTTCGGAGTTCTATGGACTCCAGCTCCATCACCTCACGCCCGCCTCTATTCTCGCACATCGCAGTTTCGAGCTCTTTGCGAGCTATTCCCGGGCATCGAGCCCCATTTTGCGCTGTGGAAGAGGCTATTCGCCTCGCACTTCGCTCTCACGAGGGGTCAATATATCAAGTGGGCGGTGCCGAAATATGGCGATCGCCGGACCGGATATCCATCCGAACCCCAAGAAGGCGCCGAAGACTAGCCTTCGGAATGGTTTTATGTAGAAGACGCCCATTGCGGACCCAGCTTTGGATCGGCCTCCCGAGTTCAGCAAGGCTCCTCTAAAGAAATGCCTGTTGGCGCCATGAGCCCCCAACCGAGGAAGACAAGGGCGCCCATTATTTGATGGGCCGGATAAGGTTGTTGGCCCATTCGGATTGACCATGATTGGAGTCATGGCCACGCAGCATAATGCGGGGTGCAGCCGCTGCAATGAGGGCCACCCATGTGGGATTTCAACGGGAAAATGATGCCACCCGCCATGGCCGCAAAGGGCCGGATCGGCCAAGATCCGTGAAGATTCTGTCCGCCTGCATAAGGGGAGAAGGAGGACTTCTTCCAGACGAGCCCATTGAATGGGTTCTCCATGAATAACCCTCGGCGCTGGGTAAGCGGACATTTCATTTATCCGACCAGTGCTTTCGAAGTTAAGTACCTTACTTTATGATTTTGACGCAGGAGCTGCGTCGGGATGTGGAGGGCATACATAGTCCGGCTCCACAACCCGAGGATCCAGAAGATCCTTGATCCGCCTCCAAGAGGATCCGACATAAAGGTGGAGCTAATCGACGGGTGTTCCACCAACTCAGCATGGACAACGCTCTAGTCGCCATTACGGCTGACTACCCCGGCTTGTTACCGGCTTCCCAGGTACTCATGACCGAAGTCCTGACACCATTATTTCGTCCTTGCGCATCCCTGACCACCATATACAACGGTGTCTTGCAGGAGGTGCCTTCAAGGCGGGAAGCCGAACCCGCGGCGGCTGACCAACATGGGTCAGCCCGACCCCGCAGGCAGAAGAGGGGTGCGGTGCGAATCGAAACGTCACCGCAACGGTATAGTTCGAGACCATTATTTAGGAAAAGATTCCTAGGGGGTGTATTAATGCTCATGACTTTTTCAGGAGAAAGAGCGCCACGGATCAGGCGGGCGAGGTTGCCACCTGCCTCCGCCACCAGCTCCAACACCGTCCGGAGGGGGAGGCGAGCAAAGGCGCGAGCCGGATACTCCTCCAACGGAGGATGCCGACAGGCTGTCCGCCACCAGGTCTGAGGTGGAGAACGCTATGAACCATAGGCGCCGCCGGACAGTTTTTTGTGACGCGTGTTTCTCCCCTGAGGCGTTGAATGCCTTTAACGCGGGAGACGCGCACCTTCGTGCTGCTCAAGATGGTTTGACCAGAGCCACGGAGCAGTATGTAAAAGACATACGGGTAAGGGATTATAATAGCGGTATATGCCAGTAGCCCCTGAGACTTAAAGTAGTTAAAATAACTGATTTAAGGATCTTTTAATGTGCAGGATCTTACAGAGAAGAATACCCAACTACCCCAGGAGCTACAAGAGTGCAAGGCCCAACTTGAGGCCGCACTCGCTGCCGTAGGAGGAGACATAGAGACCCGTCCAGGTAACACATTATTTCAAAAAGATAAGCGGTGTGCGGCGTGCGTGTGAGTCTGACAATGATACTGCAGATGTTGCCGGACTGGATCCGGACAAGCAACACCTACCGCGCCAGCTGAAGGCCGGCGAGAGGGTGCTTATGAAGGTGCAGCAGGAGAGGAACAAACTCCAGGATGCCCATACCCAGCTTGGGGAAGAGCTGAAAGGTGTTCGAGCCGAGCTGTCTGGCTCCGTGAAGGAGAATCAGCGGCTTCATCGCGGCATCTATGGTAAGTGCTTGAGCGAATTCTTTTGAAAAGAAGAGTTTGGCGAGGAAGCCTATTGACAGAAATATGTCTGTAGGTGCGCTCACAGGTCGCCCTGCGGAGTAAATGCAGGGTTCAATGGGTGACCAACTTCCCGAGCTGGTGCAACTGCTCGAACGTGTTCGGCAGGCGATGAGTGGCGTCGTCCAGGCCCTATGGCCATCCGTCTCCCTACCCAAGGGCCTTGGAGAGCTTGCGGAGAAGCTTGTGAGCGCGCAGCGCCTCCTTATGGAAGATATCAGCCGCCGTCAAGGTGCTGTGGAGGCTGGGCCATGGTGAAGACGCTGTACAAGAAGGCGGATCCAAACCACATGGCCGAGGTCGGACCTGTGGGGCCCGATGGGAAGGAGATCCCTGTGAGCTTAGTATACGGCCAAGTAGAGTTGGCCACTAAGTATTCCCAACGGGACTGTAAATTAGACAGCCTATTAGACGGGATTGAGGAGGAGTACAATTAGTTAATTTGACGATGTATTTAAAATGACATGTAAAATGCCTTCCAGCCGGATTGTAGATCGTTTGTCTTTGCCGACCTTTTCGCTTCGACCTCGGGACCCTAGAGTCCGGAGTGTGTCTGAATACCTTCTCGGTTATGACAAAACCAGGCATGCATGGAGACCAAAGTAGGGGTCATTAGTGCTTTATCGCATAAGTGCCCAACTAGTTATGTTATATTACATGGTTAGTAAGAAACATCTTCTAGGAGAATAGTTCCGTGAAGGGTTCCTTTCTCAGGAGGCATGCCCTAAAGTGCATGTCCGAATCTGCAAAAAAGCAGAAAACATCTGGGGCAGATAGATAAATGTGTAAAAATCATCTTTTAAGTCACCGATCAATATTCTCTTAAGAACGCTAGCTTTCGCTTCACCTACCTGAGGTACACATCCGGTGACCCGGCAAGAATAATCGCAGAGGTGCTCCTTTACCTCCTAGCCGAACAATCGGGAACGAGGGGTAAGCACAAGAGCCAGCAACCCAGCTTGGCCAAAACTTAAGTCATATCGATGCATATAATGGTGAATAAAAGGTACATGTGGAAGTTTGACACATGTGCTGGGCATGAAGCCCTTATAAGTAAGCTTCTGTTAGAGAAGCCCCCAGGTATAATGAGTGCGAGTAGCACATCAGGTGTGTGTGAACAATGCGCAAATAGTCCCTCAAGGGCTTTTATGAAAAAGGTAGGAGAAGATAGAGAAACAAAAGATAGCTGAAGTGTGAAAATGTGGAGGAAGGAGACGAACTCCTAGTCCAGTGCTAGGCATAGAATCTTCGGAGGCGGGCTGCGTTCCATGGGTTCGGATCGAGTCGGTTGTCCGATGCATTCCGCAAACGGTATGCTCCGCCGGTCAGGACTTGGTCGATGATGAAGGGACCTTCCCATTTGGGCTTGAGTTTGTCCTTTTCTTGTCCGCAGCGAGAACTAGTTCGCCAACATTGTAAGTTTTAGCCCGCATCTCGCTTTGATATCTTCGAGCTGCTGCCGATAGAATGCGGAACGGGCCTTTGCCACATTATGTTCCTCCTCCAATGCGCCCAAGCTGTCCCCGCCGATCCAGCTCGGCTTCTCTTTCTTCGCACATGCGCACTCGAGGTGAGTCATGGATTATGTCGCAGGCAAACCGCCTCGCGCCATATACCATAAAAAATGGTGTGAATCCGGTAGTATGGTTTGGCATGGTCCACAGCCCCCAAAGTACGGAGTCGAGCTCCTCTACCCTGTGCATGTTAGATTCCGTAAGGGACCGCACTAGCCTGGGTTTGATGCCGCTCATTATTAAACCATTTGCTCGTTCCACTTGACCGCTGGTTTGAGGGTGGTAAACCGGCGTAGTCGAGCTTAATGCCCATATTTTTGCACCGAGTTTGACCTCGCCGGCCGTGAAGTTCGTGCCGCTATCGCAAATGATGCTGTGGGGACGCCAGAACGGTGTACCACCCTCGATATGAAGTCTATCACAGGTCCGGACTCGCTGCTTTAACTGGCTTAGCCTCTATCCATTTGGTGAATTTATCCACCATGACCAAGAGGTATTTTTGCTTGTGGGTTCCCCTTTAAGGGGTCCAGCCATGTCAAGCCCCCTGCATCATGAACGGCGTAATGGGAATAGTTTTGAGGGTGGTGGGTGGCATATGGCTCGATTAGCAAAGAGCCGACAACCAACGATCTTTGGACTAAGTCCCGAGCATCCGCCGGGCCGTCGACCAATAAAATCAGACGGAAGGCCTTGCCTACAAGGGCCCGGCTGCGACGTGGTGTCCGCCTAGTCCGCATGAATTTCAGCCGAAGGTTTCGCCTTCCTCTTGGAGATACACCTTTGAAGGATTCCGGTTGTGCTTTTCTTATAAAGTTCTCCCTCGTGTACCTTGTAGGCTTTAGATCGCCGAACTATGCAGCGGGCCTCATTTTGGTCTTTGGGAAGTTCCTGCCTAATTAAGTAGGCTAGGAATGGCTCTGTCCACGGGGCGATTACTGCCATTATTTCGTGGGCTGAAAATGTTATTTCATCGGCTGAGCTGCCGATTATGTCAGATTGTTCTGTGTTGGGTGGTGCGGTTGCTTCCGGGTTCTTATTTCCGGACTCCTCTTCCCATAGTACGGATGGCTTGAAGAGCCGCTCCAGAAGATGTTTGAGGGACAGCGTCGCGCGCTACCGATGCGTGCTAACACGCCGGCTGCTTGGTTATTATCCCGGCTACGTGGTGGAATTCGAGTCCTTCGAATCGAAATGACGCTTTTAGGACAGCGTTATGATAGGCTGCCATTTTCGGATCCTTGGCGCCAAAGTCTCCATTTACTTGGGATATTGCAAGGTTTGAATCCCGGCGCACCTCTAGGCGTTGAATGCCCATGGAGATTGCCATCCGGAGGCCATGTAGGAGGGCCTCAGATTCGCTGCATTGTTGGAGTCCGTGTACATTATCTGGCACGATTGGATCGTGTCTCCGGTTGGGGACGTCAATACGACGCCAGCCCCCAAGCCGGCCAACATTTTGGAGCCGTCGAAATGCATAATCCAACTAGAGTATGTGCCGTACTCTTTAGGGAGTTCGGCTTCAGTCCATTTAGCGACAAAGTCAGCCAAGACTTGCGACTTTATAGCTCGCCGAGGTTTGTAAGTTATATCGAATGGTAAGAGCTCGATGGCCCATTTTGCAATCCTGCCCGTCACGTCGCGGTTGTTTATAATGTCGTTGAGGGGCACTTCGGAGGCCACTATTATCGAACACTCTTGAAAGTAGTGTCGAAGCTTCCGGGATGCCATGAACACCGCGTACGCTATCTTTTGATAATGCGGGTACCGGGATTTGCAGGGAGTTAAGACAGTGGATACGTAGTACACTGGTTTTTGAAGAGGAAATTTATGCCCTTCTGTTTCTCGTTCGACGACGAGCACCGCGCTTTCAACTTGATGTGTTGCCGTGATATATAACAACATCGGTTCGCCCAGGTTAGGCGCAGCCAGGACCGGATTTGTTGCCAATATGGATTTTATTTCTTCGAGTCCGGCAGTGGCAGCATCCGTCCACTCGAAGTGTTCAGTGCGCCTGAGGAGGCGATAGAGGGGCAATGCCTTTTCTCCCAAATGGGAGATGAAGCGGCTTAGAGCTGCCACGCATCCAGTTAATTTTTGTATTTGTTTGAGGTCTTTTGGAATATCCGGCTGTGACAGAGCTCGGATCTTGGCTGGGTTTGCTTCAATTCCTCTACTGGATACAATGAAGCCCAGAACCTTTCCGGCTGGTACGCCGAAAACGCATTTTTCCGGATTCAGCTTAATGTCATATGCTCGGAGGTTGTCGAATGTGAGCTTGAAATCGTCTACTAGAGTTTCGACGTGTTTGGTTTTGACGACGACATCGTCTACGTATGCCTCTATTGTTTTGCCAATCTGGGTAGCCAGACATGTCTGAATCATGCGCTGATATGTTGCGCTGGCATTTTTGAGTCCGAAGGGCATCGTGTTGAAGCATAATGGTCCATATGGAGTAATGAATCCATTGCGGCTTGGTCCGCCTCCGCCATCTTGATTTGATGGTAGCGAGAGTATGCGTTAAGGAAGCACAATGAATCGTGTCCTGCAGTAGCATCGATTATTTGGTCGATGTGGGGAAGGGGGAAGGGATCCTTTGGGCAGGCCTTGTTGAGGTCTTTAAAATCGACACATAGGCGCCAGGATTTGTCCTTCTTTGGTACCATTACCAGGTTTGCTAGCCAGTCCGGATGTTTGATGTCTCGATGAATCCGCTTCCAGAGTTTGGCTAGCTCCTCTCCCATTGCCTGCCTTTTGGGTTCGAAAATCGCCAAGAGCCTGTTTGATGGCTTGAATCCTTTTAGGATGTTTAGGCTGTGTTCGCCTAATCTGCGGGGATTCCCGGCATATCTGAAGGGTGCCAAGCAAAGATGTCCCAATTTTCCGGGAATTTCGAGTCTGGCATCTACATCGTGGTTCAATTGTGCCCGATGGAAGCCGCCTTTGTTGGGTCCGCTGGATGGACCTCGAATTTGACTATTTCATCCGCTGGTTTAAAGGAGGTGGACTTGGATCTCTTATCGAGTATCACATCATCCCTATTCATCGAGAGCGCAAAGGTGTGAGTTCCTCCGCCGCTAGGGCTTTGGATAGTGCCTCGTGGCTAATGCGGCTGTCTTGTTTTCGGCGCTGAGTGTCGTGTCCGGATCACTAACGAGAGTGATTATTCCGCCGGGCCTGGTTATCTTAAGCTTCATGTACCCGTAATGGGGTATGGCTTGAAAAATTGTGAATGCCTCTCGTCCTAATATAGCGTGATATACGCTGCTGAACGGGGCCACTTGGAACGTGACCTCTTCGGACCTGAATTGTACAATGAGCGAACACCACATCAAGTGTGATTTTTCCCGCAGCATGCTTCGGGCTAGGGATTATTCCTCTAAAGGTTGTGCTGCTTCGCCAATGCGGCTCCAGCCTATTTCCATTTTTTGAAGAGTTTCCTCGAGATCAGGTTTAATCCGCTGCCGCCATCCATGAGTACCTTGGTAAGACGAAAGTTGTCCACTATTGGACTGAGGACCAATGCGGCTGGTGCTCGGGCTGTTCGTAATTTAGGTTCGTCGCTGGCGTTGAAGGTGATGGCCGTCTCGCTCCATGGATTTGTTATTGCTAATTGGTAGACTTCGGCGAGGCTGCGGATTGTTCGCTTTGATATTATTTGATGCGAAAGTCTCAAGACTGCTGACACCGTCTTGGGTACTATTGGAGTGGTTCTCCGGGGCTAGAAGCTCTTCGCCACTTTTGGCCACCGCCACAAGATCCAACATGCTCAAGGCTATGTGTTGGAGTGGCGCTTTCAGATCGTGAATTTTACAGGGTCCGCTGAGCCATCCCTCCAATACAGTTCCGTGCCCTTTATGGGGTTTTTGCTTTTTGGTTTTTGTACCTGGTGCCTGAGTGTGATGCACCCTTTTGTTTCGGACTAGGGTTGTATTCGGGCCGGATTGTCCCAAAACTTAGTTTCGGTTTTCCGAAGTTTCCATCGCACAAGATTTTCGCATTATGGACGCCAGATCGACAAAGCGTGTAATTTCACGACGACTGACGGCGTTCAAGATTCCCTCGTCCGTGCAATTATTGCAGAAAATTGAAATTGCGTTTTCCTCTCGGCAGTCCTTTATCCTGTCCATGACTAGGAGGAATCTGGCCCAGTAATGATGTACTGTTTCAGCGGGCTCTTGCCGGATTTGAGATAGATCGCATATGTCTGGGTGGGTGGGTGGAATTGAGTCCGGAACCCTACCCATCTCGAGGCTCAAGGGCCGAAAAGTTTCCAAATTTGGAAGCTTGTATTACTGGACGTTGCCCAACGAGTCTGGTCCGATGCCTGACTTTAGGTTTAGTGCTTGATCGACGTCCGTCCCTCCGCGGGAATCCGGCATGGAGGGTTCGGGAGTCCGGACATGACTAGTTTTCAATACAGAAGAAGAGTCGCCGCGTTGTTCCTCTACCACCGCAACATGGTGGGTAACCTGGGGAGAGTTAATCTCTCTCAGATCGGTTTTAAGCCCAATCTGATTGTAGTCTGTAGCGACTCCCAGGGCGGCGATGCAATCCAAGAGCTCGCTTATGGACGAGAGCTCTATTGGATCCATCTGCTCGGCGAATTCCGAGTTGACGTGAAGATTGCTTTTGATGACCCGAGAGGTCGTCGTCGAAGCAGTGGCCAAACAAGCGGTCATGAGAAAACCACCTAGCCGGATAGTTTGGCCGGCGGCCAAAGCTCCTTTGGTGATGGTTCCGTCATTAAAGATGGGAAGAGGTATCCTTCCGATCGCGACGCACACAGAGAACTCTCAATGAAAGCACCAACGCCGGTGTCAAATCAAGGATCTCGGGCAGGGGTCCCGAATCTGTGCGCCTAGGCGGATGGTAACAGGAGACAAGGGACATGATGTTTTTACCTGTGTTCGGCCCTCTCGATGGAGGTAAAACCCTACTCCTGCTTGATTGATATTGATGATATGGGTAGTACAAGAGTGGATCTACCACGAGATCAAGGAGGCTAAACCCTAGAAGCTAGCCTATGGTATGATTGTTGTAATGGTTGTTCGTCCTACGGACTAAAAACCCTCCGGTTTATATAGACACCAGAGAGGGCTAGGGTTACACAGAGTCGGTTACAATGGTAGGAGATCTACATATCCGTATCGCCAAGCTTGCCTTCCACGCCAAGGAAAGTCCCATCCGGACACGGGACGAAGTCTTCAATCTTGTATCTTCATAGTCTTGGAGTCCGACCGATGATGATAGTCCGGCTATCCGGACACCCCCTAGTCCAGGACTCCCTCACCAGCCATGTCATGCGAGCCGAGCGAGGCAAAGGCCCTGAAGCCCCCTGCACCTCAAGGGTAGTATGTCGAGGCCTCCCGGCCGTGGTGTCAATGGATGCGTCGGTGCTGCCTCCTTGCCAGGCCCTCGCGCTCGCAAACTGCGGCACCTTCATAACGAGCGAGGCTTTGGCCGATGCCCAGGCCGCGCTCATACGATTCAAGGCGGAACTCCGGGATGCCGACAAGCGCCTCGCCATGGAGCGCCTCAGGCTCGCTTCAGGGTAGCTCCAGCTCAAGACATCTACCAAGGAGGCCTAGAGTTAGGTCAAAGCCGCCGTCGTGGAGAACAGGAAGGAGGCTGCCGACGTAGGAACGGCTCGCGATGCCACACTTGGTGAGGCAGAGGCAGCCGCCATATGCGGCGGCGAGGCGGAGGCCAACCTGAAGGTGCTCCAGGATGACCATGCCGCGTGCACGCGGCTGCTTCAGCAGCAAGAAGAGGAGGTCAAACCTCGTGAGGCGAGGCTCGCGGCCCGTGATTCTGAGTTGGCGGAGGTGAGTGCCGGGAAGGCCACAGAGCGCGGGCGTCTGGAAGTGTTGTAGCCCAAGCATGTCTCCGAGGTGAGCGCTCAATTGGACACCAGGGAGAAGAAGATCTAGGCTAACGTCAAAGTGGAGGCAGCTGCGGACCATGCTGCATTCTCTTCCCTTGAGCTTAGGTCCCGCCAAGAATTCAAGTCCATATGCAGGGAGGAGTTCAAAGTCCCGCTCGCAAACCCCGAAGATGGCCATGCAAAGGTCTCCTCCAAGCTCGTTGCGGAGCTCAAAGGCGCTGCCCAAAAGGTGGATGCAATCCTGGATGAGGAGTGCCGCGACCTCTTCACCGTGGCGATGACACACGTCTTCAGCCACCTTTAGCTCCGCGACCCCGGCTTTGACTTCGACACGGTGATAGGCCCTGTCCCTCGCGAGTTCCGCAATGCCATGGCGGAAGCCGTGGAGGCCATGTGGCCACGCTTCTCAGGAAGTTCACATGCGATCTCGATGCCGGATCTGTTGAAGCCGCGGTGGGTGGTGGCGATGGCGGCAATGGCCTTTTTTTCCTAGAGTTTATCCTGCAACAGATGATCGTGCCTTGTGGAGGCATATGACTTTGTTTGAACTTGTGATGCATTTGATGCCTGTAATAACTATTTGAACTCCATTACTTCCCCTTCATGCTCGACTTCATTCTTGCTTGCCCTTGTGCTCTGCGTCAACAGGGCCCAGCCCTGCGCATACCTCGGCCGCCATTAGGAGGTCAGGTCGCGATGCCTGGAAATAGCCAAGGGGCAAGGGGCTACGAGACTGGTGAGGCTCCTGATTTGCGATACTCAGGGGTCCCCCTTCATGTACAAGCGGCCCACATGAAGGAAATGTGGGCGATGACGAGGATAACCCGGGGCCCTTCCTACCTTTCTCTCGTCAGCCTACAACTAGGGGTTATGGGAGGAGACCAGACACCAAGGACCTTGGTGGGGTGACGTGCGCAGGAGCAAGCCCGTGAGCGAGATCCCGGTTCCTTGCATTTCTCAGCGCTGCTGGGACTGACCCGAGCATAGGGACCATTTCTAGCCCCCTCTCATGTGAGGCCCAAGGGAAGTCTACGAGCAGTGTTGCTAGAGGGTTGAGCGGCCATCCTGAGGTTAACTCTATCCGTTGGGCGCCCTCAGTTGTTTATCCACCAGCGCAGAGCACGGGGCTTCCACTGGGAGTGGGACTGTATCCGCTAGCCTGAGCATGGTGCTTCCACTAGGCATGGGTAGGTGCTCTGTACGAGAGTCTCCGGGGTGTGTACAACCTTGTTTTGTTTGTACGCGTGGATGGCATGACATAACTTTGAGGAGGTGTTTTTGGACGCTCGTGAGCCAGCGCGGGGCTCAGGAGGTCCTACCTCAGGCGGGTGCGCCTAGCTTTGGCACAGTCGCGCACTTGTGTAACCTGAGTTATGAGGGCGACCTGCGCTGAATGAACATCCATAGGCCATTGCATGAGAAGGCAATACACCAAGGACCCACATGAGGTGACGTGTACGGGGCCGGCCCACCAGACAGAGCTCGGTCACTTGGTTTATCAATGCTGTAGGGACGGACCCGAGCACAGACGCCGTGCCAAGTCTTCTCATGCAACAATCTAAGGGAGGGCACTCGGCGTACTGCTCCTACAGTGGCGAAGCACCAAGATCGCGGTTGTACGTAGCGAGCCGCATATCCTCACACACCTACTCGTGATGAGCTCATACAAGGACAAGGCACCAAGGACCCCGGGAGGTGACGTGCATGGGAGCTGGCCCGCCAGACAAAGCTCGGTCACTTGGATTTAACAACGTTGTAGGGATGGAACCGAGCATAGACGCTGTGCCAGCCCTTATTCATGAGGCGGTCGAGAGTGGATTTGTGAGTGCGAGGTGCCATTCATGGTGATGAAGCATCGGACACACAGATTAAATCATCAGGTAAATTTTATCAAGGCATGGACAGTTCTGATACATGAGCAAAATGATGCAACTGTTGGGGCGGGCCCTAATAGCCTGAGGATAATGTAGCCCGAGGGGCGCCCTCAATTGAACAAACAAAAAGTCACCTGGCAATGATGCTGCAGAACCGTCGAGGTAGCTGATGAAGCATGGCGCAGAGGTCCATTCCTCACGAGTCGAACAGCTCAGGAGGCGCCAGCACCGAGCGCCTGGCTTCGTGAGACGCCGACACGAGCTACGCGAACCACCGGTAGAAGGCGCTTGTGTTCAGCAGGACGAAGGGCATGCAAATGTAGTTGCACAGGAAGCCCTCGCTCCGGTCGACGTGCGACGGCTAGAAGAGGTCCTATGAAATGGTCCTATTGAGGCCCAGGATGTTGACGCAGAGGCACAACTTGCCACCCGCATCGGGGGCAGTAGCTGCATTAGCGGTACATGCGGGGCGGCACTCGCCATGCATGGCTTGTGCTTCCTGAAGTTCCTCGATCGCCTTGGTGATGAACTCTCGTGCTCCAGGCGCCTCACACCTTGTTCCTTGCTTGTGGGGGCGCGCATCGAAGCACACCTCCAAGTGGTGCCTGAGCACCTCCCTCGTCGCACTGATCAGGTGAGATGTTGTCCATTTGGAAGCCCCCGAGCCCATCCTGAGGGAGGCACCGAGCATGAATTCCTATCCAGGAGGGAGGCACGCCCCAGCGCTTGGCGCGGTAGCCGATGTGTCACCTCCAGGTGCCTTCTAAGCCTCTGGACGACTCTTGGGGATGAGCTGCTTCTTCGAGGGGGCAGCCTCGCGAGGGGCGACGTCACACTCGCCGTTGGAGTTCTCGTTCTTTGCGACCCAATATGCGTGCTCGAGGGAGCAGACCGCATCCTTCTCATCACAAGCAACAATGATGATGCCGCTGCACCACGACATCTTGAGGACGTTGTAGCCATGGTGCGTAGCCACCATGAACATGGCGAGGGCAGGGTATCCCAGGATGGCGTTGTATGGGAGGCCGATGTGGGCCACACCAAAGTCGATGAGCTCAGTATGCTAGTTCTCGTGCTTGCCGAAGGTGAAAGGGAGGCGCACCTGCCCCAGGGGAGTGGTGGAGCCGTCGGTCACCCTAGAGAATGGCATGGTAGGCATGAGCTAGTCATAAGGCACTTGGAGCATCTCGAAGGTCTTCACAGAGAGGACATTGAGGCCGGCACCGCCGTCGATGAGGGTCTTGGTGACTGAAACATTGCTGATGGTGGGCGTGCACAATATGGGGAGCGCATCAACAGTGGCTGAATACCTGAGGTGGTCCTTGGAGTTGAAAGTGTTGGCGTACTGTGACAACTTGAGGGGACGCACAGCCTCGAGCCTCGTAAGGGTTGCGTTCACCTCACGAGAGAACTGCTTGAAGAGGTGGTTCGAGGCGGGTGCCCGGGCACCATCGAGGATGCAGGCAATCACGCGAGGCTCCTGATAACCCCCGACCCCCTCGTCTTGATGGTCATTGTCGTTCCTCCTAGGCAGCGGTAGCAGAGGTGGAAGGCCAGTGTTGCCCTATGGACGGATCTCACGAGGCTAATCACGCCAGCCGCCCTCGTGAGGCTGTCATGCCTGGCGCCATCACGAGGCTGGTCGCGCCAACCCTGTCGTGGGTTGCGGTTGTCCGAGTGACCTCAGCCGCGGCTGAGGGAGTCCTGAACTAAGGGGTCCTTGGGCATCCGGTCTATTCGATATGGGCCGGACTAATGGGCCGTCAAGATACAAGGAAGAGGACCACCTCTCGTGTCCGGTTAGGACTCCCGTATGCGTGAACGGCAAGTTTAGGTGTCCGAATATACTATTTCCTTTTTGTGGAACCGACTTTGTACAACCCTAGGCCCCTCTGGTATCTATATAAACCGGAGGGTTTAGATCGGAGGCAGGATCACAACATTGAGAGGCTTGCCAAGCTAGGGTTTAGCCATTACGATCTCGAGGTAGATCAACTCTTGTAACCCCTATACTCATTGAATATAATCAAGCGAGAGTAGGGTTTTACCTCCGTTAAGAGGGCCCGAACCTGGGTAAACATTGTGGTCCTTTGATTATTGTTACAATCGATCCTCAGACATACAGCTTGGTGATGTCTACTACGCAACCTTCTTCTTGTAGACGTTGTTGGGCCTCAAAGTGCAGGGGTTTGCAGGACAGTAGCAAATTTCCCTCAAGTGGATGACCTAAGGTTTATCAATCCGTGGGAGGCGTAGGATGAAGATGGTCTCTCTCAAGCAACCCTGCAACCAAATAACAAAGAGTCTCTTGTGTCCCCAACACACCTAATACAATTGTAAATTGTATAGGTGCATTAGTTCAACGAAGAGATGGTGATACAAGTGCAATATGGATGGTAGATATAGGTTTTTGTAATCTGAAAATATAAAAACAGCCAGGTAACTAATGATAAAAGTGAGCGTAAACGGTATTGCAATGGTAGGAAACAAGGCCTAAGGTTCAAACTTTCACTAGTGCAAGTTATCTCAACAATAATAACATAATTGGATCATATAACTATCCCTCAACATGCAACAAAGAGTCACTCCAAAGTCACTAATAGAGGAGAACAAACGAAGAGATTATTGTAGGGTACGAAACCACCTCAAAGTTATCCTTTCTAATCGATCTATTCAAGAGTCCGTAGTAAAATAACACGAAGCTATTCTTTCCGTTTGATCTATCATAGATTTCGTACTAGAATAACGCCTTAAGACACAAATCAACCAAAACCCTAATGTCACCTAGATACTCCAATGTCACCTCAAGTATCCGTGGGTATGATTATACGATATGCATCACACAATCTCAGATTCATCTATTCAACAAACACAAAGTACTTCAAAGAGTGCCCCAAAGATTCTATTGAAGAGTCAAGACGAAAATGTGTGCCAACCCCTATGCATAAGTTCACAAGGTCATTGAAGCCGCATGTTGATCACCAAAACATACATCAAGTAGATCACGTGAATATCCCATTGTCACCACAGGTAAGCACATGCAAGACATACATCAAGTGTTCTCAAATCCTTAAAGACTCAATCCGATAAGATAACTTCAAAGGGAAAACTCAATCCATTACAAGAGAGTAGAGGGGTAGAAACATCATAATATCCAACTATAATAGCAAAGTTAGCCATACATCAAGATCGTGCCAAATCAAGAACACGAGAGAGAGAGAGAGATCAAACACATAGCTCCTGGTACATACCCTCAGCCCCGAGGGTGAACTACTCCCTCCTCGTCATGGAGAGCACCGAGATGATGAAGATGGCCGCCGATGATGGATCCCCCTCCGGCAGGGTGCCGGAACAGGGTCCCGATTGGTTTTTGGTGGCTATAGAGGCTTGAGGCGGAACTTCTGATCTATTGTGCTCTTGGATGTTTTCAGGGTATACGTGTATATATAGGCGAATGAAGTCGGCCAGGGGAGCCACGAGGGGCCCATGAGGGTGGGGATGCGCCCAGGGGGGTACGGCGCGCCCTGGACCCTCGTGGCCAGCTCGTTGCTTCCCTGACGTCTACTCCAAGTGTCCTGGATTGCGTTTGTTCCAAAAATGATTTTCCCGAAGGTTTCATTCTGTTTGAACTCCGTTTGATATTCCTTTTCTGTGAAACACTGAAATAGGCAAAAACAACAATTTGCACTGGGCCTCCGGTTAATAGGTTAGTCCCAAAAATAATATAAAAGTATATAACAAAGCCCATTAAACATCCAAAACAGATAATATAATAGCATGGAACAATAAAAAATTATAGATATGTTGGAGACGTATCAAGCATCCCCAAGCTTAATTCCTGCTCGTCCTCGAGTAGGTAAATGATAAAAAATTTGATGTGGAATGCTACCTAACATAATTCTCAATGTAATTTTCTTTATTTTGGCATGAATGTTCAGATTCGAATGATTCAAGATAAAAGTTCATATTGACATAAAAATAATAATACTTCAATCATACTAAAAAAGTAATCATGTCTTATCAAAATAACGTAGCCAAAGAAAGCTTATCCCTACAAAATCATATAGTTAGGCCATGCATCATTTTCGTCACACGAAATGCTCCCATCATGCACAACCCTGGTTTCAGCCAAGCAATTGGTTCATATTTTTTAAGGCGCTTCAGCATTTTCAACCCTCATGCAATACATGAGAGTAAGCCATGGATATAGCACTATTGGTGGAGTAGAGTATGATGATAGGGATTATGTGAGAGAACAAAAAGGAGAAAGTCTCATATTAACGCGACTAATCAACGGGCTATGGAGATGCCCATCAATTGATGTCAACATGAGGATTAGGGATTGCCATGCAACGGATGCACTAGAGCTATAAATGTATGAAAGCTCATCAAAAGAAACTAAGTGGGTGTGCATCCAACTTGCTTGCTCACGAAGACCTAGGGTATTTTGAGGAAGCCCATCATTGGAATATACAAACCCAAGTTCTATAATGAAAAATTCCCACTAGTATATGCAAGTGACAACATAGGAGACTCTCTATCATGAAGATCATGGTGCTACTTTGAAGCACAAGTGTGGAAAAAGGATGGTAACATTGTCCCTTCTCTCTTTTTCTCTCATTTTTTATTTTTTTATTTGGGCCTTTTCTCTTTTTTATGGCCTCTTTTTTCTCTTTTTTTAATTTTTAGTCCAGAGTCTCGTCCCGACTTGTGGGGGAATCATAGTCTCCATCATCCTTTCCTCACATGGGACAATGCTCTAATAATGATGGCCATCACACTTTTATTTACTTACAACTCAAAAATTACAACTCGACACTTAGAACAAAATATGACTCTATATGAATGCCTCCGGCGGTGTACCGGGATGTGCAATGAATCAAGAGTGACATGTATGAAAGAATTATGAACGGTGGCTTTGCCACAAATACGATGTCAACTACATGATCATGCAAAGCAATATGACGATAATGATGCGTGTCATAATAAACAGAACAGTGGAATGTTGCATGGCAATATATCTCGGAATGGCTATGGAAATGCCATAATAGGTAGGTATGGTGGCTGTTTTGAGGAAGGTATATGGTGGGTGTATGGTAGTGGCGAAAATTGGATGACACAAGAGAGGCTAACAATGATGGAAGGGTGAGAGTGCGTATAATCCATGGACTCAACATTAGTCATAAAGAACTCACATACTTATTGCAAAAATTTATTAGCCCTCGAAGCAAAGTACTACTACGCATGCTCCTAGGGGAAGGATTGGCAGGAGTTAACCATCCCGCGATCCCGACCTCCACTCATAAGGAAGGCAATCAAAAGAACACCCCATGCTTCAAATTTGTCACACAACGTTCACCATACGTGCATGCTACCGGACTTGCCAACTTTAACACAAGTATTTCTCAATTTCATAATTACCCAGCTAGCATGACTCTAACATTACCACCTTTATATCTCAAAACAATCCTAAAGAATCAAAATTTTCATTGTATTCAATGCATCAAAGCTGTCAGGACCCCGATTCTATGCCACATCGATCTAGCATGTAACACTTCATATCACTTTGCGGCCTCACGCATGGTATTCCCACGGCTGTCGCCTTACCATGCCCGACACTGTTTGTGCCTTTTGGCACACGTATATGATAGTGTCGCTAGCATCCATATGACAAGAACCCGGGCTGACATGGCTAGTCGTGAACCCGAAGTGGCACAAACTTACAGGGATAGGCATACATGACCCAACATCGAACGTGTCGGTCATCAGCGAGTGAATCCGGGCTGTAGCAGCTGGGCTAGCAGGACTTCGGTAAGCCGGGCTATAGCAGGCTAACAGGACTCCGGTAGACACCGCGTGACATTTCCCGAAGGGACAGACACAGGAACGAAGAAGGACACATGCCGGTCAGCCTTAGTGTTCCGGAGCAGTAGCAAGCTACCAGGGCTCAGTGGAAGCACTAGGAGACATTTCCCGGTAAGAGAGGCTACTAAGGATAAACAACTAGATAGTCATATCGCACACATAGCAATACACATTACACGTACGCATAACATGCATGTATGTGATGTACAACATGGCATCACAACATAACTCTACAACTCGTATAGATAAAGGCTCATAAGAGCCATCATAGCATTTATTACAAATAGGGGTCACATGACCCAACATTCAGAGCAAACAAGCAACAAGCGGAAGCATTACATGTCTTAGTACAGACATCTACAAATGAAAAAGGCTGAAGAGCCTGACTATCTACAACGTTCGATCAAGATCGTAGCTGAGGTACAAGCTACTTGTCGAAGCCCACGAAAACACTAGTAAGACCGAAGTCTCCGCTGCAAAAACATAAATAAAGCAACATGAGTACAAAGGTACTTAGCAAGACTTACATCAGATCCTATCATACATGCATAAGTATCAAGAGGGTATTGTGGGGTTTAGTTGCTGCAAGCCAGCTTTGACTTTGTGGCTATCCTGTTCTACGACTACCAGAACTTCTTTGAGGTGATATGGCGCACACGAGTCCACTAATCACCACACAATACACTACTATGGATTCATCCCCGTCTCCCTACGAGAAGGCCATCCATAGCACTCACACTTGTCTTGAGCATTTTAGAGTATCCACTTCAAGTTGTCTATGTACCATGTAAGCATCCAAGAAGTCCATAACCATGACCCGCTATTCAATAGATCATGTTAACCCCGCAGGGTGTACTTCTTCACACACGCCTCGCCACTTACCGCCATGTACACGCTATGTATCTCGGCAACCTTCAAGCGGAAGCTCGGCGAGGGTGTCGGCCACGACCGCACTAACCACACAAGACTCTAGCCCAGTTTATCGCCTATTCGGTTCCATCCGCAAGGAGATCCAGCCGGGGTGTCGCTCACGGCCGCAAACCATGTGTGCAGGGTTCTCGAGCCCACCATCTGGGTGCCACTCGGTACACCAGGCCACGTGTGCCTAGTCTGTCCCAAGCCCACCCTGCCGGGTGCCACTTGGTAGAAAAATAACACTACCTACAAACACCAGAAACTAGTTGCGACTCCTGGACAGAGATCAAGTTGGTTAATAAGTCGAGAGAGTCAATTAAGGATCCCAATGTGTGGTAATAGCTGTTCATGGATCACAAACACAGAACTCAGTTCCTGAGGACGGTTTCAATGAGACAACCCACCATGTACTCCTACATGGCTCACCGCTACCTTTACCAAATCGTGTTCACACACTTAGCTCTCAAGAGTAGGACATGTTCACACACCTCCGATTCATCCCCGATGAATCAGACCTGACACAACTCTAAGCAATAGCAGGCATGACAAACAAGCATGAATGAGTAGGCACATCAGGGCTCAAACAACTCCTACTCATGCTAGTGGGTTTCATCTATTTATTGTGGCAATGACAGGTCATGCAGAGGATAAAGGCTGAGAAGTCTGACTAACTACTAGATTGTGCCGAGGGCACAAGATCGCAGCTGAGGTAACAAGCTAAACGTCGAAGTTCACGCGGAACTACTAGTGAGACTGAAGTCTCCCTGCAAAAACATAAAATAGGCAAACGTGAGTACAAATGTACCCAACAAGACTTACATCAGAACTAACTACATATGCATCATTATCAAGAAAGGGGATGGTGGGGTTTAACTGCAGCAAGCCAGCTTTGACTCAGTGGCTATCCTAAACTATGAGTGCAAGTAACTCTTTTGAGGTGGCGCACACGAGTCCACATATTCACCATATCAATACACCACTATGGATCCGCTCCCGTCTCCCTACGAGAACGCCATCCATAGCACTCACGCTTATCTTGCGTATTTTAGAGTATCCACTTTCACTTGTCTATGAACTGTACGGGCAACCCAGAAGTCCTTTACCGCGGACACGGCTATTCGAATAAATCATATTAACCCTGCAGGGGTGTACTTATTCACACTCGCTCTCGCCACTTACCACCATGTACACGTCGTGTATCTCGGCAACCTTCAAGCGGAAGCCTGGCGAGGGAGTCGGCCACGACCTGACTAACCACACAAGTCTCTTGTCCAGGTTTATCGCCTATTCAGGTTCCATCCGCAAGGAGATCCAGCCGGGGTGTCGCTCACGGCCCCAAACGATGTGAGCAGGGTTCCCAAGCCCACCTCGACGGGTGGATCTACGCTTGGTACACCGTGCCATGGTGCCTAGTCTGTCGCAAGCCCACCTGTACCGGGCGCCACTTGGTAGACTACTAACACTACCTACAAACACCAGAAACTAGTTACGACTCCTGGACAGAGATCAAGTCGGTTAATAAGTCGAGAGAGTCAATTAAGGATCCCAATGTGTGGTAGTAGCTTTTCATGGATCACAAACACAAAACTCAGTTCATGAGGACGGCTTCAATGAGACAGCCCACCATGTACTCCTACATGGCCTCTCACCGCTACCTTTACCAAATCGTGTTCTCACACTTAGCTCACACACAGTAGGACATGTTCACACACCTCCAATTCATCCCCGATGAATCAGACCTGACTCAACTCTAAGCAGTAGCAGCCATGACAAACAAGCATGTATGAGTAGGCACATCAGGGCTCAAACAACTCCTACTCGTGCTAGTGGGTTTCATCTATTTACTGTGGCAATGACAGGTCATGCAGAGGAAAGGGGTTCAGCTACCGCAGCAAGTAACAAATATGTCGTTTTTGTCCTAATGCAGTAAAAGAGAGCAGGAGCGAGAGAGTGGGACTGTATTGGAATGAACAAGGGGGTTTTGCTTTCCTGGCACTTCTGAAGATAGTATAGCTCTTCATCGGTGTCATCGATCACATCGTTGGAACACGTCTACTGAGAGGGGACAAACGCCGGCAACAGAGAAGGAACACAATCAATGCAATGCAACAATATGATGCATGAGTGTGACATGGCAATATGCTGTGGTTTGAGCTAATGCAACTAGCAACCAGATTAAATGAAGTTGGTTTGAATCCAAGATTCAAATTCAAACTCCATATGTGGGTATTTAAATGCCATTTATATGATTTGTGCTAAACGACAGCTATAGGTTGTTCTAACATGCATAGAAATAGTACAGATGGATAGATTGGATTTTTCTGATCATTTTTCATATATAAATTATTTCATTCTGAGTTACGGTTGAATTTATATGAATTTTTGAAGTTTTGGTTCTTTTCTGGAATTTCCTAAATTAAAATTAATCCAAAAAATGAGTTATGGTGTCACCACTACGTCACTGTGATGTCAGCAGGTCAACTGACTCGGTCCAGGTCAAACCTGACCAGTGGGGTCGACACGTCAGTGACACAATTAACTAACAAGGTTAATTAAATCTAACTAATCAAATTAACAGCCACTGGGCCCACTGTGAGTGTCAGCAGGCATAATTAGTCCTAAACTAATCTAGTCAGGGGCGGGGCCCACGTGTGTTGACTCCAGGGAGGTCACACCCCGGATCGAATAGGTCAGACCTGCCGGTGACTCGACACCGGCGAGGCCAGACGCGGAGGAGGGCCTCGGTTTGATCCTCTGGTGACCAAATCGACGGTGGAGACGTGCTACGCATAGCTGGGGAGCTGCTGCATCCAGTGGTGCAAGTGGTTGGACACGGGGATGCCGAAAACGACGCTGGCGAGCTCGACGGCGGCGGCCGGAGTTCAGCTGGGTGCGGGGTTAGTGCTGCAGCTTGCAAACGAGCCGGCTGTCGTGCTAGTTTTGCTCTACGGGACGTTGCGAGTGCAACGGACGCACGCGCAGGACCAAAAGGTCACCGGGGCTTCGCGGGCGATGAGCCCGTGTGGCGGCGGCTATGGTAAGCAAGGGGGCGAGGGCTACGACGACCAAACGGAAGCGGGGTTAGGGGAGAAATGACCGGAGGCTCACCACGGTCACGAAGAGATGCTTGGCGGGCTCGGGGCGGGCCGGACGGCGACGAATTTGTTGGCGGCGATCGTCGGGCAGAGGTTGGTGACGATGGCGATGACAATGTTCTAGGGCCTCCGACGTTGTATAACTCGGTGGAGAGGACGAGGTTAACACAGCGGTGCTTCTGGGATCAACGGCAGGGTGAGGGGGGGGGTGCGGTAGCCGTGGCTGCCGCGAATGGCGGCGATGGCTCCACTCAGCTTTGGGGGAGAGAGCGAGAGAGGCGAGGCAGGGAGAGAAGGGAGCGGTCGAGGGGGTCCAGGGTGCTGCGTGGCGTGTTCTTGGGCATCGAGGCAGCGGCGGGAAGCAGGAGGTGGCCGGGAACGCACGCGCGCGCGCCACGCTTCCCCTCTGCCTACTGGTAGGAGGAAGAAGATGGCTCTGCCCTCGGTGGGCTGGGCCGCTACAGTGCCAGAACAGGTAGGCCGGCCCAGGTAACTCTCTCTCTCTGTTTTCTAACTTAAATTGTTTTTGTTTTCTATTTATTCAGTTTTGTTTTGATTTAATAAAATACTAAACCATTTTATAAAATACTGGAAATAATTAGGGGTGCTGTCTGAATTATTCCAGTGACCCATAACAATTTCCAACATTTTTGGAGCACCTGAAATATGTATATATATATATATAGCATTTAAATAGCTCCAATTCAAATATGTTTGGATTAATTCAAAGCCCAAATATGTCCTGAAAAATGTAAACCATCTTTGGTAGATGCTTCCACCTCAAACCAGAAATGTTGAACATTTTTAAAGGGCATTTTGAGTTCAATGAAAAAGATTTTATTTTGACCCTAGTCAAATTCATTTGGTGCTAGGGTTTGAGAATCCCCATTTCATATTTAAATGAAATTTAGACATGATGACATGAAGATCATGCAAGGACAAGCAAAGGCTAAGCTAGGGCTGTGACAACTCACCACCACTAACAAGAATCTCGTCCCGAGATTCAAGACGTGAGGTAAGAAGACAGAGGGGATACAAAGCTAACTCAAACTTCATGATCCAGGTTGCACTTTATAAGAACGCTGATTCGATCATCATACTTGTCTCGACGTCTTGCTCTGAGAACTCCATCCAACATGACAACAAGAAGAAAGGGAAGGCTCTAGAATAATCGATCTTCACGAAGATCGATCAACTGGCGATCAACTCACGGAATGAGACGTAGGAACATCTCTGGAGCTGAGGGGCAAAACATGCATCAGGAGGGACGGAAGAAACAATTTGACGAGGGTTTCAAAGTAGCGAGGAAAATTGCTATGATTCCATAACGGAGCACCTCACGGAAGGTGACTCCTAGATTTATCCTTTGATGTGGCAAAAAGAATTACCTTTGATACAAGTATCATTGGGACTCTTTATACCAGGCTAGGGCAAATTGCAACCGGCCGTTTGAAGAAGTCGGAAAGGATGGCATACTCAGACTAGAATGGATGATGTGGACTACCTTGTTGAAGACAACGCAAGGGATGATTTTGCTTGCGCGTGCTCTCCAGAACTTGAGCATTTCCATGTTCATCAAGGTTTTACCAATATCCGTGTCAAGGATCCTGGCAACACAGGGCAGTACCATGATGAACAGTGATGGACGATGCAAATGCAAAGGAAGATAACCTTCTCGAATTTCACCTTAGCGGGGCCAAGGGATCAAAATCTGGATGATTGACCGAGAAACATTTAGCACTCCGCTTCTAATGTTCTCCTTGATGTTCTACATACCACAGTCATACTTGAAGCATTAACGTGGCCATCAAGTATAGGTCGGACTTCGGAAGAGAAAGGATTTATAAGGAACACTTCTAGAAAAGTCACATGAGATCCTTATAGAGAAGATGGGCAAATTGCTCATTCAAGATACTACAATGATAGATCTTCCGGCTAGGTGTGTCGGCCAAAACATCAACCTTGCCAGAGCCTACATCACATATCTTGGAAAAGTACCAACCATCACATCTGCCTGAGATTTAGATATGATTGGTGATAGGATATTTTAGACATGATGTCTGGAAAAGAAACTTTGCAACACAAATCGACGGGATGACGTTGCGAGATTCTCGGGAAATGAACTACGATAGCAAACTCCAAGGCATGAGCTGGTTCTGCTACACACATGTGAACACGATGTCCCAGACAAGCATGACCACATAGTAGTCTTATAATAAAAATACTACCGAGTTCTGGTTGGGAACCATCATTGAGGATATCGAAGTCTTGTGCACTTAAATTAGACTTATTTACCTAGAACAAGTCAATCAGTGGCTTGGTGTGCTACGGAATTCATATGGAGTGGAGGTAATTAATCTACCAAACCATAGTATACTTTGCACATGCATGACTGACTTGGGACAATCCCAAAGGAAGCAAAACTAACTTTCTCAAATTCACCTGTGGCAACTTGCATCGAATGCACATGAATGAGAGGAAGTCACTTCTTTCATCCAAACATATACTTCATGAATGGGGCATGAAGAAAATGCTTACACAAGTTTCCAACACCAGCTGGATGTTCAACACGAATCATGGAGGAGACAAAATGCTGCTGATGGGCTCAACAGCAACTCATCGGAATTTCCATATCACTGGACTTCCACCACTATGTGAACAATGTAATGGTATTGCAGACCAAAGATGTAATGGTGTATGCTCGAGGAATCAACCACGAGTAAGACAACATTACGAATATCGTTGGTTCTAACTCGATTTGACAATGGCCCACACTCAAATCAAGGTTTGGGCAAGACGATAGGTTCAACAACTGATCACGAGGACCAATCGATGAAGAATCATCTTTCTACAATAAACACACAAACACAAGATATCCCTTTGGAAATGAACTAAGTTAGACAAGCTTTTATCTTCCAACTCTCCAAGTTGTTATTTAGCTTGACCAACTAGCTTAGGGGTATCCGACACAGATTCTTGGAGAAGGGGTGGTTTATAAGAAAACCAACTTGATCACGAGCTCAATATAACAGTTAGGGGATAACCTGGTAACACTTCCGAGAAGATATTCGGAAAATCACGAGCCACCGATATGCTACTAAGCTCGAGATCAATCTTGCTTCTGAGGTAAGATGATATGATCAAAAGAGCAAGGGATTGACACAGTCCTAACTCATTGACCAAAGAGTACACCAGAAATATGGACTAGGTAGCATGATCAACCTTAGGATGGTGATTCAATAACCAACACACTAAGGATGAAGTTATTGTCCTTTAACTACCAAGCAATAGGGTTGCTAGGAGTATTGATTTCACACATCATAGTTCATCTGTCGGCATTCCGGTTGCAATAACACGGGAGCCGAGAAATGAATAATGAGGGCGAGAAGTATCACTATATCAAGAGTTTATAAGAGGGTGTGCAATTCTCACGATACTCTTGTTATGGAAGAGGGTGATACTCCAAGGTAGAACAGAACAAAAGCTGGATTGGCATTTTGATCTGCGAAGTACAACTACTTTGACCCAATCCTAGAAATGGATGAGATACTGGAGTTTGATTCTCCTGGTCATTCCAGAATAGAATGGCTTGACGGACCACAAGAGTAATAGACATCGATGAGCGAATGCCTGCATACTCTTGACTATCAATTGATAGACAAGGGACAGAAAACAACTAAAGAGGGAAAACTCAAAAGAACATATGATTTTCTGAGTTGTGGGTGCATAGATTAGCATGTCGAACGAGTTCAACATATTTCTTCTTGATAACCCATGCAGAAAGGTAGAACTGGCAGAGCCACAATATAGAATGGAGAACTCGCCAAGAGCACTCTGGTTGTGATCTTTCAGTTCAACGAGGAACTTCTGCCATAAGTAGTTCATGGTATTTGGAAGAAAGAAATACCACGAACCTTGAGGACTATTGCAAAGGTTACTAATATCCTAAAGGAACTAGCCAACACTAACAACATGAAGTAAGTAGGGAAATCTCGGGTTCAAAAACCCAGGAGTAGAATACCTACTAACTAAATGACATCACGGGATTCTTCGAGAATGATGGCCAGAATCATCACACTGGGACACTAAACATGGCTAAACTACTAGGTGATCCCCTAAGACACCTAGGGTCATGATAATAACTCCAATATATATGTCGAGGCAATAGGGTACCTCAACTCAGCAATTAGTGTGATTAACCTGGCGTAGAAGAACATCGAAACCAGAGGGAAAGGATTTTGCAAGTGCATCAGATTGTTTAGAAACCTGGGTGACTCGGATAGCATAACGGCTGTAAATGCTCGAAAATATTTGAGACATCCTACAAAATGGTGGCATAACCACTCAACATCACAGTATCAAGGTTCCGAGTTCAATAGCCAACATACGGAAGTAGTAGAGACTGAACTGAGGCTTGAATCCAACAATTTTATGAGTCTACTGATTAGTAACACGTGATCCTGATAGAAAGAAGAGAAAGTCTAGTTTCTTAACCCCATAAGAAGATAGGATGACTTAGATCAGAAGGGCATGAGGTAAAGAAGTAAAAAGAGCCTTACATTCCATCCCACAATCAATTCCCTTATATAACTAAAGAATTTCTAGACTCAACTTCGACCAGTTTGGCTTGGTAATCCTCAGCAAATCAAGCTCTGATACCAAATGCTGTCAGGACCCCGACTCAATGCCACATTGATCTAGCATGTAACACCTGATATCACTTTGCGGCCTCACGCACGGTATCCCCACGGGTGTCGCCTTACCTTTGCCCGGGACCATTTGTGCCTTTTGGCACACGTATATGATAGTGTCCCTAGCATCCATATGATAAGGAGCCCGGCCGACATGGCTAATCGTGAAACCCAAAGTGGCACAAACTTACAGGAACGATCCATGACCCAAAGATCGAACGTGTCGGTGATCACGAGTGAATCCAGGATGTAGCATCGCGCTAGCAGACTCGTGAACCGGCTGTAGCGGCTAACAGATTCGGTATTCGCCACGTGACATTTCCCGAAGGATGTACACATGAACGAAGAAGGACACATGCCGGCCAGCCAAAGTGTTCCAGAGCAGTAGCAAGCTACCATGTCTCAGTGGAAGCACTAGGAGACATTTCCCGGTAAGATAGTCAGATCCCACACATACCAAGCATTTCAATAACATACACACAATATGCTCGATATGTGCAAATAAAACATGGCATCACAACATGACTCTACAACTCAAGTATTTATTCAATAGGCTCCGAGGAGCGAGATATTACAAACATGGGTCTCACGACCCAACATTCAGAGCATACAAGTCAAAGTACATGCGGAAGCTTAACATGTCTGAGTACAGACAACTACAAATGAAAAAGGCTGAGAAGCCTGACTAACTACCAGATCCTGCCGAGGGCACAAGCTCGTAGCTGAGGTAACAAGCTAAACATTGAAGTTCATGCGGAACTACTAGTGAGACCGAAGTCTCTCTGCAAAAACATAAAACAGGCAAACGTGAGTACAAATGTTCCTAGCAAGACTTACATCTGAACTAACTACATATGCATCATTATCAAGAAAGGGGATGGTGGGGTTTAACTGCAGCAAGCCAGCTTTGACTCAGTGGCTATCCTAAACTACGACTACAAGTAACTCTTTTGAGGTGGCGCACACGAGTCCACATATTCACCATATCAATACACCACTACGGATCCACTCCGCCTCCCTACGAGAACGCCATCCATAGCACTCACGCTTATCTTGCGATTTTAGAGTATCCACTTTCACTTGTCTATGAACTGCATAAGCAACCCGAAGTCCTTTACCATGACACGGCTATTCAATAGATCATATTAACCCCGCAGGGTGTACTTCTTCACACACGCCTCGCCACTTACCACCATGTACACGTCGTGTATCTCGACAACCTTCAAGCGGAAGCCTCGCGAGGGAGTCGGCCACAACCTGACTAACCACACAAGTCTCTCGTCCAGGTTTATCACCTATTCAGGTTCCATCCGCAAGGAGATCCGGCCGGGGTGTCGCTCACGGCCCCAAACGATGTGAGCAGGGTTCCCAATCCCACCTCGACGGGTGGATCTATGCTTGGTACACCGTGCCACGGTGCCTAGTCTGTCCCAAGCCCACCTGTACCGAGCGCCACTTGGTAGACTACTAACACAACCTACAAACACCAGAAACTAGTTGCGACTCCTGGACAGAGATCAAGTCGGTTAATAAGTAGAGAGAGTCAATTAAGGATCCCAATGTGTGGTAGTAGCTGTTCATGGATCACAAACACAGAACTCAGTTCCTGAGGACGGCTTCAGTGAGATAACCCACCATGTACTCCTACATGGCCCCTCACCGCTACCTTTACCAAATCGTGTTCTCAAACTTAGCTCACACACAGTAGGACATGTTCACACACCTCCAATTCATCCCCGATGAATCAGACCTGACTCAACTCTAAGCAGTAGCAGGCATGACAAACAAGCATGTATGAGTAGGCACATCGGGGCTCAAACAACTCCTACTCATGCTAGTGGGTTTCATCTATTTACTGTGGTAATGACAGGTCATGTAGAGGAAAGGGGTTCAGCTACCGCAGCAAGTAACAAATATGTCGTTGTTGTCCTAATGCAGTAAAAGAGAACATGAGCAAGAGAGTGGGATTGTATCAGAATGAACAAGGGGGTTTTGCTTGCCTGGCACTTCTGAAGATAGTATAGCTCTTCATCGGTGTCATCGATCACATCGTCGGAACACGTCTACTGAGAGGGGACAAACACCAGCAACAGAGAAGGAACACAATCAATGCAATGCAACAATATGATGCATGAGTGTGACATGGCAATATGCTGTGGTTTGAGCTAATGCAACTAGCCACCAGATTAAATGAAGTTGGTTTGAATCCAAGATTCAAATTCAAACTCCATATGTGGATATTTAAATGCCATTTATATGATTTGTACTAAACAGCAGCTACAAGTTGTTCTAACATGCATGAAAATGGTACAGATGGATAGATTGGATTTTTTTGATCATTTTTCATATATAAATTATTTCATTCTGAGTTACGCTTGAATTTATATGAATTTTTGAAGTTTTGGTTATTTTCTGGAATTTCCTGAATTAAAATTAATCCAGAAAATGAGTTATGGCGTCAAGACTACGTGGCTCGTGATGTCAAGAGGTCAATCGACCCGTCCAGTCAAACCTCGACCAGTGGGGTCGACACGTCAGTGACACAATTAACTAACAGGGTTAATTAAATCTAACTAATCAAATTAACAGCCACTGGGCCCACTGTCAGTGTCAGCAGGCGTATAGTCCTAAACTAATCTAGTCAGGGGCGGGGCCCACGTGTGTTGACCCCGTGGAGGTCAAACCCCTGGTCGAACAGGTCAGACCTGCCGGCGACTCGACGCCGGCGAGGCCAGACGCGGTGGAGGGCCTCGGTTTGATCCTCCGGTGACCAAATCGACGGTGGAGACGTGCTACGCGTAGCTGGGGAGCTGCTGCATCCAGTGGTGCAAGTGGTTGGACACGGGGACACCGGAAACGACGCCGGCGAGCTCGATAGCGGCGGACGGAGTTCGGCTGGGTGCTGGTTTAGCGCTGCAGCTTGCAAACGAGCCGGCTGTCGCACTAGTTTTGCTCTACGGGACGTTGCGAGTGCAACGAACGCACGCGCAGGACCAAAAGGTCACCGGGGCTTCGCCGGCGATGGGCCCGTGCGGCGGCGGCTACGGTAAGCAAGGGGGCGATGGCTATGACGACCAAAAGGAAGCGGGGTTAGGGGAGAAATGACCGGGGGCTCAGCACGGTCACGAAGAGATGCTCGGCGGGCTCGGGGCGGGCCGGACGGCGACGAATTTGACGGCGGCGATCGTCGGGGGAAAGGTTGATGACAACGGTGATGGCGATGTTCTAGGGCCTCCGACGTCGTACAACTCGGTGGAGAGGACGAGGTTGACGCGGCGGTGCTTCTGGGATCAGCGGCAGCGAACGGCGGCGATGGCTCCGCTCAGCTTCGGGGGAGAGAGCGAGAGAGGCGAGGCAGGGAGAGAAGGGAGTGGTCGAGGGGGTCCAGGGTGCTGCGTGGCGTTGTCCTGGGCGTCGAGGCAGCGGCGGGAAGCAGGAGGTGGTTGAACGCCGCAGGCGCGCCACGCTTCCCCTCGCCGCCATCGGCAGGAGGAAGAAGATGGCTCGCCCTCGGTGGGGGGCGCCACAAAGCTGCAATGTAGGCCGCCTGTAACTCTCTCTCTCTCTGTTTTCTAATTTAAATTGTTTCTGTTTTCTATTTATTCAGTTTTGTTTTGATTTAATAAAATACTAAACCATTTTATAAAATACTGGAAATAATTAGGGGTGCTGTCTGAATTATTCCAGTGACCCATAACAATTTCCAACATTTTTGGAGCACCTGAAATATATATAGAATTTAAATAGCTCCAATTCAAATATGTTTGGATTAATTCAAAGCCCAAATATGTCCTGAAAAAATGTAAACCATCTTTGGTAGATGCTTCCACCTCAAACCAGAAATGTTGAACATTTTTAAAGGGCATTTTAAGTTCAATGAAAAAGATTTTATTTTGACCCTAGTCAAATTCATTTGGTGCTAGGGTTTGAGAATCCCCATTTCATATTTAAATGAAATTTAGACATGATGACGTGAAGATCATGCAAGGACAAGCAAAGGCTAAGCTAGGGCTGTGACACTTTATATGAAAGTTTTTATTATATCCCTCTTGGATGCCCATCATATTAGGACTAAATTCATAACCAAAGCAAATTACCATGCTGTTCTAAAGACTCGCAAAATAATATAAGAGAAGCATGAGAGTTCATCTATTTCTTTAATATAAAATCACCGTCGTGCTCTAAAAGATATAAGTGAAGGACTAGAGCAAACGACAAACTACTCCGAAAGATATAAGTGAAGATCAATGAGTAGTTAAATAATTATGTGACTATGTGAAGACTCTCTAACCTTTAAGAATTTCAGATCTTGGGATATTATTCAAACATAAAGCAAAACAAAATAAAACAACATGACGCTCCAAGCAATACACATATCATGTGGTAAATAAAAATATAGCTCCAAGTAAAGTTACCGATGAACGAAGACGAAAGAGGGGATGACATCCAGGGCATCCCCAAACTTAGGCTCTTGGTTGTCCTTGAATATTACCTTTGGGTGCCTTGGGCATCCCCAAGCTTAGGCTCCTGCCACTCCTTATTCCATAGTCCATCGAATCTTTACCCAAAACTTGAAAACATCACAACACAAAACTCAACAAAAAACTCGTAAGCTCCGTTAGTATAAGAAAATAAATCACCAGTTAGGTACTGTTGTGAACTCATTCTAAATTCATATTGGTGTAATATCTACTGTATTCCAACTTCTCTATGGTTCATACCCTCCGATACTACTCATAGATTCACCATAATAAGCAAGCAACACATAGGAAACAAAATCTGTCAAAAAGCAGTAATAGTCAGTAGTAATCAGAATCTCTCGAATATACAGAACTCCAAAAATTCTGAAATAAATTTGTGGACCCGAGGAATTTGTCTATTATTCTTCTGCAAAAATAATCAACTTAAAAAACTCTCCAGTAAAAAATGGCAGCTAATCTCGTGAGCGCAAAACATTCTATTTTTACAGCAAGATTGCATAGACTTCACCCAAGTCTTCCTAAAGGTTCTACTTGGCACAAACACTAATTTAGATACATTAAAACTGTGCACTCTAGGAGGTCTCTTACAGCATCAACAATTTTGGCCGTCGGATCACGTGACATAATTATTTCTAACTGTCTGATGAGCCCCGTTCGCGCGTATGGGTCGCTCATGCTCGCGGTCGCTACTCCGGAAATAAAATCGTAGCTCTCCCGTTCGATCCAGAATGGAAGGGCACGATAGGGCCGTGTGTGCATCAACCAACTAGACTGCTGACTCCTCCTTCCGCCCCGACACCACACAGGGCACACCCCTCATGATCTAGGCCTAGGGAAAAACCTAGGTGCGCCGCCACTGTAGTCGCCGCCGGAGAAATAGAGAGAGAATCGATTTGCCTGAGAAGTGACTCAGTTCCCATGCTTGTCCCCTCCACTTCCTCTATCTCTCACTCACGGGCGATGTCGACAAGGACGAGACCGATATACTGGGTGCAAGGGGAGCTCCAGAAAATGATGCAGGTGTGCCCGTCCCGTCCCTTGGTCGATAGGGCATGGCACTCCTGTCACGCGGAAAGGGAGTCGAATTTGGAGTCCGGCTATGGCGAGGGCCATAGTGCACGAGGGAGAAGCTGGGGCGATGGATTCATGAGAAATTCACCCAAACGCCTTCTTCAGTAGCTGCCTGGGCGGCCAGCGCTGGCTCGACCTGCAACAAACTCCGTGTCCTGGAATTGTCACGTCAGATCTCCTTGTGAAAGGACTTAATCATGGAGCAATCGCAACTAGGAAGCTTGAAGGGGTTAATCGGGACAAGAGAAACGATAGGTTTATACTAGTTCGGCCCCTTACGGTGAAGGTAAGGCCTACGTCTAGTTGGGTTGGTATTGCTTGATGTTTCAAAGACCGGGGAGTGAGATATGCTATGCCCGGTTCTCGATGAGTTGTTTCTTGCCCTAAACCGCCAGCGGGTTGTCCCCTTATATACACGGGTGGACGCCCTGCGGCCTACGGAGTCCCAGCCGACTCATAAACAGTGTCCGGCTCGGTAACTAGTTAAGTCTACCTTATGTTACAAGTCATATCATCATGGCGGTTTACTACCATGGGCCTTAAGCCGCCTGTGGGCCTTAGACCCTTTATTGAAATGTCATCTTCATGCTTGGTCTTGGGCTTCTTTGTGATGAGTCTTCTTTGCGTAACCCGGCCCCCCTGGGTGGCTTACACAAATAGTTATATCCCCAACATTAGGCCCCAGATTGATTTGAGCCGGTTCATGTCAATCTTAAAATACCTTAAGAAAAGAGCCTTCGGTCTTCTGTCTGTGCAAAAGGGTTTAACCCGCCATGACGTCATCTTCTGGATCCACGTTAACCCGTCGTGACGTCCTCCCTAATTAAATCCTTATTTTATTCTGCTATATCCTCAACGGATCTTTGCCTTTACTAACTGTCTCGAATCCCGAGGCGTCGGGGTCGCTGGATAATGATGTTCGGCCTCCTCGTTTCTCGCGCCTTCTCAGTCAGCCCTTCCTTATAAATAGGCACGACCTAGGTCTTTTCCATTCTCCCCCTTCGATCGTCTTCTTCCTCTCACTGTTTCTCTGCCGCTCGAGCTCCGCCGCCGCCGCCGTCGCAGATCTCCTCGTCCTCGCCAACTCAGGCCGCTGCATCAACCTGATTTGACCAGAAAACCACGACGAACCTCCACAGCAACTCTGCATCTGTAAGTTTCCTCCTTCTTGCTTCTCATATCCGCATTAGGACCTTTGAGTTCCTCGTTGTTCTTCGCTGTTCGTCAGGAACCCCTCATAGATTTCATCACCACCGCCGTTTCTTGATCCTTAAGATGATATAAAACTGATGCGGTAGCTATTTCGCACCCATTCGAATGCAAATAGATTCCTCTTCTCTGTACAGAAGCCTTGTTTATAACTGATGAACTCATCTGTACTAGTCGTAGCTCTAGAATATTTTCTTTTCTGTGCACCTGTTTGATCCAAAATAATATCCACCAACTGCGAAACCTGTTTGTGCGACACTTAGGCAAAATCCGTTTCTGTCAGATCCATTTAATCGCAGCGACTCTCACCGCCGGCTCTAAAAAAGATAGCACTGAATCACAGCTTTACCAATTCCTGGCGGTTTAGAATAACTTAGTTGCTTCTGATATTCATAGCGGCTTAACTGACCAGATATAATCAGCCATATGTCATTAGTCCCCGTCTTAAGCCGCCATTTTGAATAGACTTAAAAATACTTTCCTTCCGGGTTAAAATTGACCCGGAGATTCTTATTTTGTCATAGGCTTCCACTTACGTCATGGCACCTAAAGAAACCAAGGCTCCTGTGACCTGTAATTGGGTCCAATCCACTGTCACAAAGAGCAAATTGTCCGAATTTGTGAAATCTGGCCATCTGCCCAAGAAGGAGGTCATGTCTTATCGTGCCCCTGACCCGTCCGAGGAGAAACCTCGGCCCAAAGAAGGGGAGGTGATAATTTTTACGGATCATATGAGCCGGGGATTTGCTCCACCCGGTTCAAAATTCTTCAGAGATGTTTTGCATTTCTTTGACCTCAGACCTCAAGACATCGGGCCCAATTCCGTGTCAAATATTTTCAACTTCCAAGTCTTTTTCGAGGTGTACCTGGGAGAAGAGCCCAATCTGCTTTTGTTCAGAGAGCTATTTTACTTAAACTGGCAGAATGAACGTGCCAACGGGCCCAGTCTTGAACTCGGTGGCATCTCGATTCAGCGGCGGAGAGACTGCCAGTTTCCTTATGGTGAACTGCCGAGTCATCCAAAGGATTGTAATCAGACGTGGTTCTATTGCCAGGACACTTCTCCGGCTGACGAGAACCCTCTGCCCGTCTTCCGCGCTCTGCGCCTTGAATCAAATCACCCGCTGCCGGATAAACTAACCGTTGTTGAACGTCTATCACTTGCCCCTACCATCAAGAAGATCAAAGCCCTCTTAGGCAATGGCTTGAACGGTATTGATTTGGTGCGAGTTCGGGTCACTTGGCGAGTGCTTCCGTTAAGCCGCCGCCCCGGCTTAATGTGCACTTACTCGGGCGAGAAGGATGACCCTCTGCGTCATAGTCCTGACGACTTACCAGATGATGTAGTGGAAGCTACGACCCAAACGTTGTTGAAAGAGGGCACAGACTAGTAATGCCTTTGTCTTACTTCCTTTCTGCAAGTAGAACCCGGCCCCTGCAGTGAGTCATCAACCTCAATGAATACTCTTCACCATATTACACCTTGCTTTTACTCATAACCCCTTATCTTTTTCCACAGGCCGATGACAACTTCTGGAAGGTCATGTATGACCATGAGGCTGCCAAACAAGCCAGAGCGGCCAAGAGAACCGATAGAAAAGCCGCCAAAACGGGAACTTCAAGGAAGAAAAAGCCAAGCACTTCCGATTTACTCAAATTGGACGACACTTCTGAGGATGAAGAAGAGGTAACTTCTAACTCCCTTGGCTCTTTATCATCACCTTACTGACATTAAATCTTTCTAGGAAGACACGGGGAACAGGCGGGCCGCCGAGGAAGAGGTAACTATAATCTCCTCCGACTCCGAGCCCCTGCCGTGTCAGAAATTCCGAAGAGTAACCCCGAAAGTAAGATTTTCACATCCTTTAGCTTATCAAGATCCTCAATTTCTTTTGAAGCAACAGCAGTTTGAAAGCCGGAGGCAGACTCGGACCAGCAAGGATGCAGAGCTCCCCTCCGACTTACCTGACGTAACCAGGAAGCGTCAGACTGAGGTTATCTCCATTTTACGTTCTGTTTTACCTTTGGCGGGTTTAATTCGTCAACCTCTCAATTCATCTGACCCCAATTATCAGGACACCTCTCCTTCCTCCGGCGATTCTATGCAATCTAACATGCCGGCTTTCAAAACTGCCCCTGGGTAATGTACTTTTGTTTACCTTATGTTTTACCTTACTCATGCTTTTGTACTCATCCTTCTGCCTTTGTCCACAGCGTACAAGTGAAACCCAGTAAGAGGGCAAAAAAGAGTAAGCCATCCCAAGACCCGGTCGTGACTGAACCGGAGCTTGGCACGGCTGCTCCTGACAGTTCTACCCATCAGCCTCCGCGTGAACCATCCTATGACATTCCAGCACCAACCTCTGATCCACCCACCGAAGATACTCTCAACAGCTCTGATAACCCTGGATCTCCTAGCCCGGCCAAGACTATTGATCCGGAAGTTGAGATTCTGAAGACTCAATTTGTTGAGCCAGGGCGGCCCACTGTCCTTGCCAAGTGTTCTGCTAAGGAGGAGCTTCTGGAACACCGAAAGGCCAAGCTAGACATTGCTGGCTATACTCATTTAAGCATTAGAGATATAGTCTCTGGCTATCTCAATCAAGTTCATAGCAACCGTGACCTGGAAATTGACATGGTGAAGCAAATACAGCAAAAATCTGAGGTATAACTTATGCCCCTTTTCTGAATCATACTTACTGTATCAGCCCCCAAGTCTATTGCTTATGAATAAATATGTTGTAGACTTAGGAAACTGCTTAGCACTACTCTGTCCAGTTTAGAAATAAGAGATTTAACCCAGTTGTAACACGATACCTTGAACTTGTGATATACCTTATCCCCCAAGTGTCAAGTATCTTTGCTTGCAAAGTGCTTGTGACTTAATTTTCATGAATCGGCATTGTAAGTTAAAATTCTTTAGCATACATTAGCCCCCAAGTGTCAAGTACTTTGCTTGCAAAGTGCTTGGGACTTAATGTTATCTTACCATGATTCTGATTATAACCCGGCATCAATACAGGCCACCATAAGTCAATTTGAGTTGGAGATTGCTGACCTGAAGAGCCGTCTGACAGCTCAAGAACTTGAATCTCAAAAGGCCAACTCCAAATTTGAATTCAACTTCTCTGAACAAGAGAAGTTGAAGAAGAATTTTGAGGTGGGGAAGAAAATCTGGGCTGATGAGAAGGCTTCACTGGTGACCCGGGCCGAGACGGCAGAGGCATCACTTGCAGAAGCAACAGCCGAGCTGTCCAGCTTAAAGCACCAGATATCTCAAATGGTCTTAGCCATCTTCGGTAAGTTACTGTATATAACCTCAAATATTATAATCCTTCCTTTGATGACTATTTTAATCGTTATCTCCAGCTCACCTTATGTTTATGAATGCAGGCCCTAGGAGCACAAACCTCAAGCAGAACATGTTGATCAAACTGAAAGCGGTTTACACTCTAGTGGAGCAACTGTACACCGGGTCACAACGTGCTTTGGCCGTTGTAGCTTTATCAAATAACACTCCCCACCTCCTGCAAGATGTGCTGAAGTGTCTTGCTGTACTACCTCAACGGGTCCAAGATCTAAGGTGGGCGTCCTCAAGAGCCGGGGCCATAGCCGCGTTGAGCCGGGCAAAAGCATGGATTCTAGAACTAGACCCGGCCGACCTCGCTCTTGGATACCCGAGTCTGAAAGAGGATGGGACCGTATTTGATGAACAGGATTTCACCGCCCACGTCAAAGACATGCGCCCGCCCTCATTGGGAACGACACTGACCTTACCAAGTATCAACCGGGCTATGACAGTGAGAACCGGAGAATTCCAACACCTCCCTATGATCAAGTCAGCCTGATCCCTCCAACTCGTAAGCATACCTTTGCCCCTGAAGTGGACCCAGCCGGTTTAATAGATGATGAAGCTGAGTTTGAAGCCTTGAGTGGCATTGACTGGGCCTCGTCAACCTTCCAGGACAGGGCAACCGACGGAGAGGCGGAGAAGGATAACCCAGAATCTTGAAGCCCACCAAAGGAGTGAACCGCCAGGCGTTTATGACTTTGTGAAAACAATGCTTCATTATTCAGACTCGGGGAGTCTTGTAATACGGTAGAAAAAACCTCTCAATTTTCATCATGCCTTCCCACATGTTTATGGCGCTTAATACTTTCGTAAGCCGCCATCGCTATATATTTCCAGCTTATGTTGATCGTTTATTTACTTGATGTTAAATTTGTCTGCCTTATCCTGCATACAAAACAAGCTAAATTCCCTTGGCGGTTTGATCGCATCGAGGGTCACATAAGGTATTGATAACCCAGAGTGCGAACCAAAACATCATAACCAGGCCGGTCTATGATTATATTTGTTAAACATAATCGCAATAGCATACCTGCGATCCCTTTGGTAATCTCGCCTGCTTATATGACCTACACTATGCGGGTAAATTCAACTCCTGAAAGTTGGAACATATAATGTTCACCTGATACTTAACAACCTGGGGTGATCAATATTAAGCCGGAAGAACAAAAAACCATCTCATAGTGCTTTCAAGACGGTCTCAAGATAGTCAAATAATTATGCTTATGAAATATAATGGATAATAAACAATATTCAAAGGCTTCTGATTCGAATACAATCAGTAAACCATTCCAAAGGGGTTAAGCTAAGATTCGGATATGATCATATAGCCCCCAATGGCTTTGGCGATGCCGATCAAGTGGGTATCGACAGCTATGTTCTCTTTGGTTCGAATACGACCTATGTTTGAACAGGAAGCCCCCAAGTGACAATAAGAGTTGTTTAATGACGCTGATTCGAATACGATCCACGTCAGACCCAAAGGGGTTAAGCTATGATTCAAATATGATCAAGAAGCCCCCAAGTTGGTTTGGCAGTGTGCCGATCAAAGTGGGTATCGACAGCTATGTTCTCTTTGGTTCGAATACGACCTATGTTTGAACAGGAAGCCCCCAAGTGATCATGGCTAGATTCAGATCGAATCATAAGCCGGACCAAAGGAAAGCTGGATTCAGATATGATCCGCTCCCTGTTGGTTGTTTCCACCACCTGATAAAGAGGACACATAAACTTTTGAAGGTGAAAAGGACAGAGGTCCCGCTTTATTGCTTTATGTAATATACATCGTCAAAATATATACATCTTGAGAGCCGGTGTCTCAACTATAGTAAGGCCGAAGATGGGCGATATTCCACGGCCGGCGGGTCTCCTCCTCCGACTTACGTGAGTCTTTGTGCTATCGAACATCGATAAGGTAGTATGACCTGTTGTTCAGATTCTTTCTGATCACAAAGGGTCCTTCCCAAGGAGGGGATAGCTTGTGCATATCAGCCTGATCCTGGATGAGCTGGAGCACTAAGTCGCCGTCCTGAAAGGTTCTGCTTCTAACCTGGCAGCTGTGATAGCGGCGCGGGTCTTGCTGGCAAATCGCCGAGCGGGCTATTGCCAAGTCTTGCTCCTCATCCAACAAGTCAAGTGCATCCTGACGAGCTCTTTTGTTATCAACCTCAACGTAAGCCGCCACGCGGGGTGAATCGTGTCGGATGTCACTTGGCAGGACTGCCTCTGCTCCATACACCATGAAGAAAGGTGTATACCCTGTAGATCTTTTAGGTGTAGTGTTGATGCTCCATAGTACAGAGGATAACTCCTCCACCCAACAACCAGGAGTCCGCTGTAAGGGGACCAAGAGCCTTGGTTTGATACCCTTCAGAATCTCCTGATTAGCTCTTTCTGCTTGACCATTGGATTGAGGATGAGCAACAGCCGAAACATCAAGCCGGATATGTTCTCGTTGACAAAACTCTTCCATGGCACCCTTGGAGAGATTAGTGCCATTATCTGTTATGATGCTGTGTGGAAAACCAAAACGAAAGATCACCTTTTTCATAAACTGAACCGCCATGGCTGCATCACACTTACTGACCGGCTCTGCTTCAACCCACTTTGTAAGCTTATCCACGGCCACAAGGAGGTGTGTCTTTTTATCCTTAGACCTCTTGAAAGGTTCAACCATGTCAAGCCCCCAGACTGCAAACGGCCAAGTAATTTGAATCATCCTCAATTCTTGAGCCGACACATGAGCCTGTCTTGAGAATTTTTGACATCCGTCACATTTGCTGACTAGATCCTCCGCATCAGCATGAGCCGTCAGCCAATAGAAACCATGACGAAAGGCCTTGGCCACAAGAGATTTTGAACCAGCGTGATGACCACAGTCTCCTTCATGGATCTCACGAAGTATCTCCTGACCCTCTGCAGGCGACACACAACGTTGAAACGCCCTAGTGACAGTGCGGTGATGTAACTCGCCATGAACAATCATCATAGATTTGGACCGCCTGACAATTTGTCTTGCCAAGGTCTCATCCTCAGGCAACTTTGCCCGGATCATATAGGCCAAATATGGCACCGTCCAATCCGGGATGACGTGAAGAGCTGCCACCAGCTGTGCCTCCGGGTTTGGCACTGCTAGGTCTTCCTCTGTAGGTACCTTGACAGAGGGGGTTATGCAAAACATCGAGAAAGGTGTTAGGCGGCACCGGCTTACGCTGAGATCCCAACCGGCTTAAAGCATCAGCTGCCTCATTCTTCCTTCAATCAATGTGCTCCACTTGATAACCTTTAAAGTGCCCAGCCATAGCATCTACTTCACAACGGTAAGCCGCCATAAGGGGATCCTTGGAGTCCCACTTGCCTGACACCTGTTGGGCCACGAGATCTGAAGCGCCCAAGCATCTTACCCGGCTCAAATTCATCTCTTTGGCCATCTGGAGACCATGGAGTAAGGCCTCCTACTCAGGTGCATTGTTAGTACAAGGAAACATAAGCCGGAGCACATAACAAAATTTTTCACCTCGAGGGGAAGTTAAAACAACTCCAACCCCCGAGCCTTCTAACTGCCTGGACCCATCAAAGTGAATAGTCCAATATGTGTTATCGGGCTTCTCCTCAGGAGCCTGCAACTCTGTCCAATCATTGATAAAGTACACTAAGGCTCGAGACTTAATAGCAGTACGTGGCATATACTTCAAACCATGAGGCCCAAGCTCAATAGCCCACTTGGCAACTCGTCCTGTGGCTTCCTTTACGGATGATGTCTCTAAGGGGCGTAACTTACCATAGTTATAGGATGACTTTGGAAGTACTGCTTCAGCTTCCGGCTTGCCATAAACACTCCGTAAACAAGTTTCTACCAATATGGATACCTTTGTTTAGACTCAATAAGCACCTCACTGATGTAGTAAACCGGCCGTTGAACCACTTGCTCCTTGCCTGTCTCCTTACGCTCCACCACGATGGCAACACTGACAGCTCGTGAATTAGCAGCCACATATAACAACAATGTCTCTTTATAAATGGGAGCCGCAAGGAACGGTGACTCAGACAACTGTCTCTTTAAATCTTCACAGGCAGCATCAGCATCATCATTCCAGACAAAGGTGTCCGTTTTCTTCATCATCTGATACAACAGTAGGGCCTTCTCACCTAACCGGCTTATGAACCGGCTTAAAGCAGCAACACGACCCGCCAGTCGCTGAACATCATTGATGCACGCCGGTTTAGCCAGAGAGGTAATCGCCTTGATCTTCTCTGGATTAGCTTGAATGCCTCCGTTTGAGACCAGAAAACCCAAGAGCTTGCTTGTAGGTACACCAAACACACACTTGGCTGGGTTAAGCATCATCTTATAAACCCGGAGATTATCAAAGGTCTCTTTCAAGTCAGATATCAAGGTTTCCTTCTCTCTGAACTTCACCATGATGTCATCCACATAAGCATGAACATTGCGCCCAATTTGATCGTGGAGACAGTTCTGTACACATCGCTGATAAGTCGCCTGAGCACTCTTGAGCCCAAATGGCATAGACACATAACAGAAAGCTCCAAACTGAGTGATGAAAGCCGTCTTCTCCTGGTCCTTAACTGCCATTTGATCTGATGATAACCAGAGTAAGCATCCAGAAAACTTAAACGCTCGCAACCCGCCGTAGCATCAATGATTGGATCAATACGGGGGAGAGCAAAGGGATCAGCCGGACAAGCCTTATTTAAGTCTGTGTAATCCACACACATCCGCCAGGTGCCAGCTTAAAAGATATTAGTCTTGAAATACTCATCTGACTTTCAACCGGCTTAAAGATGTAGATCTTGCTGATTTATGATTGCCAAAATTGTCGGGTTATAAACAAATGATACCGGGTCATATAATTGTTGCTGATGCCGGGTTAATCTGATGATGACGCCAGGTCATAAACTTTGCAGATTTCTTCGATATTAATATCATACCCACTTTGCTCAAAACTGAGGATTTGAAGTTATTCCTCCCTTATATGCATATCACCTGTAGCCCCCAAGTGCCGGGTTGTCATGCTTGCAAAGAACTCGACTTATAATTGCTTTATGCTCATAAAACATCAACGATGTAGCCCCCAAGGGCCGAGTCGTTATGCAATAATGAGCAGGACTTTGTAAATATTATCATGTAAACCGAGCAGCAACATGTAGCCCCTAAGGGCCGCTCAAGAAGATATTACTGAGCTGGGACTTTGTATATAATTCATTGATAATAACATCATATGATGTAATCTCCACCATGGGGCTTGAACCCACGTCCACAAGGTTAAGAGCTTTGTGCTTTACCAACTGAGGTATGGATCCTTCAATATAATGGATTAAGACTTGTGTACCTTGAACTGTTGACAGGAGCAATTGGTAGCCCCAAAGGGCCAGCTCATTACGATGTGATGAGTTGGGTTTTCAATGAGGTGAGCAAAAAATGACTTTGCATTAGCCCCCAAGTGTCATGGTGCATGTTTGCAGTGACAGGAGACTTGCATATTTGATGTAACCTCAATTTGAATAATGTAGCCCCCAAGTGCCGGGTCGTAAGCCTGCAGCGACTCGGGACTATTCCTTCCATTGTAGAATAAATCATATCCATTAATAAAATAATAACCATTGCGCCAAAGCGACTTTGAATACCTCGTCTGTTGATAAGTAAATCTGGAGTTTAAATACTCGGCTGCTCTTGGCCGATGGCGATTTAATACGCCTCCATTATAAGCCAGAATTTTTATAACCCGGCGGCTTATAGCCTTTGAGAAAAATCCAGAACGGATAATCATTTTGAAGCATCAACTTTGGTAATGATCATGAACTTAATCATTTATATGTCATATTTCTACAAATCCTGCAAAGAGTTTAAACAACATATGCCCTGGCAACTTAGCGTCAAAGCCAGGGTGGGTCATAATATCTCACATATAACCACTATGATATTGAATTCGTATTGCCGGTTGAGGGAGTCCTGGACTAGGGGGTGTCCGGATAGCCGAACTATCATCGTTGGCCAGACTCCAAGACTATGAAGATACAAGATTGAAGATTTCATCCCGTGTCCAGATGGGACTTTCCTTGGCGTGGAAGGCAAGCTTGGCAATATGGATATGTAGATCTCCTACCATTGTAACCGACTCTGTGTAACCCTAACCCTCTCCAGTGTCTATATAAACTGGAGGGTTTTAGTCCGTAGGACGAACAACAATCATACCATAGGCTAGCTTCTAGGGTTTAGCCTCCTTGATCTCGTGGTAGATCCACTCTTGTACTACCCATATCATCAATATCAAGCAAGCAGGAGTAGGGTTTTACCTCCATCGAGAGGGCCCGAACCTGGGTAAAAACATCGTGTCCCTTGTCTCCTGTTACCATCCGCCTAGACGCACAGTTCGGGACACCCTACCCGAGATCCGCCGGTTTTGTCACCGACATTGGTGCTTTCATTGAGAGTTCCTCTGTGTCGTCACCTATAGGCCCAATGGCTCCTTCGATCATCAACAACGACGCGGTCCAGGTGAGACTTTTCTCCCGGATAGATCTTCGTGATTCGTGGCTTTGCATCGGGGCAATTCGCTGGCCATCCGGAGCAGATTGAAAGCTACGCCTCGCCATCAGTCAGATTTGGAAGTTTGAACTTCACGGCCGACATCCGCGGAGACTTGATCTTCGACGGATTCGAGCCTACCGAAAAGCGCCAGACCGTCACGATGGGCATGATCTAGCTCTGCTGCGGATAGTGCCACGAGGCGCTGAAGAGTCCGCCCGACCCTTAACTCGAGCCGATCGCGCCAATCGAGGATGGGTGGCTAGACAACGCCTCGGGGCCGCTACCTCTGGGCGATGGAGCCGAATACCGACCCTGTCCCTTGTGAAGCTCGTGACTCCGAGGTGCCGGACTCCTCGCCGGACTCCAAACCTCCCGCGCCCCTACCAATCGAATCCGATTGGGCGCCGATCATGAAGTTCACCGCTGCGGACATCTTCCAGCACTCGCATTTTGGCGACATCTTGAATTCGCTAAAGTATCTCTCGTTATCAGGAGAGCCCTGGCCGAACTACGGTCAGGATGGTTGGGATGCGGATAGCGAAGAAATTCAAAGACCACCCACCACCCACTTTGTAGCCACTGTCGACGACCTAACCGACATGCTAAACTTTGACTCCGAAGACATCGACGGTAGGGACGGCGATGCCGGAGACGACCAAGAACCAGCGCCCACAGGGCACTAGAAAGCCACCTCAACTCACGATGTATACATGGTGGATACTCCAAAAGGAAGCGATAACGAGGAACAACGAGACGTGGCGAAGGATAATCCCCCCGAAAAACAGCCAAAACGGCGACGCAAGCGCCGCGTGAAGTCCCGCCTCGATAACAACAACACCCATACAGACCTAGCCATAGAGCAGGGCGAACCAGTGGACGACGAGCATGCCACCAAGCAACCGTCCGAACAGGACGAATTGGACGAGCAACCCACCCCTGGCGAAAACAACAGTCCAGATGATCTCACGCCGGACACATCACCGGAGCATAAGAACCTCCACAAAAGGCTCGTCGCCACTGCAAAAAGTTTGAAGAAGCAAAAGCGAAAGCTCAAAACTGCGGAAGACGTACTCAGAATGAGATGGAGCAAAGTACTCAAGACCGCAGGTAAATACGGTGATAGTCACCAAGCAAAGAGCTACCCGAAGCGCAAGCTGTTGCCCGAATTTGACGAGGAGGCCGTGGAGCCCCCACAGTCAAAGAACAAAGAGGCCACCTGGTTGGATAGTCGACCACATGACAAGCAAAGAGCGGCAAGCGGCACCGCACACATGCCGGCACACGATCCACATAAGGATCCTCACAAAAAGGATGGCCCGGTCAGGTCCATCTATGGGCCAAGAAAGAAGCCTCCAGGGAGCAACACAACACGTCGAGTGTTCGAAAATAACGGTACACCTAAATACAGGGGCGCCGCACACCCCATATGTTTCATCGACGAGGTACTGGATCATGAATTTCCAGTGGGATTCAAGCCCGTAAACATAGAGGCATACGACGGAACAACAGACCCCGGAGTCTGGATTGAGGATTATATCCTACATATACATATGGCTAGAGGAGATGATCTCCACGCCATAAAATACCTACCCCTCAAGCTCAAAGGGCCAGCTCGGCATTGGCTCAAAAGCCTCCCAGAAAATACCATTGGAAGTTGGGAAGAGCTCGAGGATGCGTTTTGAGCAAATTTTCAGGGGACTTATGTCTGCCCTCCGGATGCAGACGATTTAAGTCACATAACTCAATAGCCCGGAGAGTCAGCCCGCAAATTCTGGAACAGGTTCCTCACCAAAAAGAAACAAATAGTCGACTGTCCGGATGCCGAAGCCTTAGCAGCCTTCAAACATAACGTCCAAGATGAATGGCTCGCTAGACACCTCGGCCAGGAAAAGCCAAGGACAATGGCCGCACTAACAGGTCTCATGACCCGCTTCTGCGCGGGAGAAGATAGCTGGCTGGCAAGATGCAGCACCAGCGACCCGAGTACATCCGAGGTCAGGGATGGAAATGGTAAGCCACGACGCAGAAAAGACCAGCGCCGGACTAAGGAAAATGGTCCAAAGAACACGGCAGTCAACGCCGGGTTCAAAAGCTCTCGGCCGAACAAAAAACCACTGCCTCTTACGGACAACAGTGACGAGCTATCCAACCCGAACAAAATCTTGGACAGGATATGTCAAATCCACAGTACCCCCGGGAAGCCTGCAAACCATACCCACAGAGATTGTTGGGTCTTCAAGCAGTCCGGCCGACTTAATGCCGAACACAAGGGGCTCGACACACCAAGCGAGGACGATGACGAACCCCACAAGCAGAGCACCGGCAACCAAAAGATTTTCCCACAAGTAGTCAAAACAGTGAATTCACTTCAAGTGATAACAAGGAAAGATAGGGCGGCACCCACTAAAGTACGCGCCGAACGGTCCACCCCAGCGGAGTCCCGAAAATGGATGTCAAAACCAATTACTTTCGACCATCAGGATTACTCCAGAAGTATTCGAAACGCAGGACGGACTGCTTTGATATTGGATCCTATAATTGGCGGACTACAATTTACACAAGTCCTAATGGATGGCGGCAGTGATATAAACCTGCTATACCAGGACACAATCCGCAGAATGGGGATAGACCCTACCAAAATTCGCCACAGCAACACTTCCTTTAAAGGAGTAATGCCAGGCCCTTATGCCAATTGTACGGGCTACTTACTACTAGAAGTCGTGTTCGGTTCATCCGACAACTTCCGTCGCGAAAAGCTAATCTTCCATATCGCCCCATTCAAAAGTAGCCATCAAGCACTATTGGGACGCGAAGCTTTCGCCCGCTTCAATGCAATACCACATTACACGTCTCTCACACTTAAAATGCCCGGTTCACGCGGTATCATCTCATTGAAGGGAAACTTTGAGTGTTCCTCGACCCCGGAAGAACATGAGACCGCCTTGACAGCCCCACACTAATCCGGCCTTGCTGATCAAAGCCCCTAAAACAGGTCATTCAGACCCCAGACACGGTTAGGCGAGTTCGGTATAAATAAACAAGGGGCTTCCTAGCCGCGTACCCCTTTACAAGGGGCTGCACGAACGAAGAATGAGAGCCAATAAAGCTCAATTTTATTCATTTCTTCAATCATACTCTATTTTAAATACATTTTTCACACGATCTTTTTTCAAACTAAGTTCTTCTCTTTTATAGATGAACAACGTGCTACACACGTCCAGGATACAGCACAACGGAGACACAGGCGCAGACGTGCAGCAGGGACCCGTTGCAAGGATTCTTTTCAGATTAAGACCCTGCGTAAACCTTTTTTACTGTCTCTTGTTGATACACATCCCCCGGTTTCTTACCATAACCGAGGAGGAGGCTGACGTTTTGGCATCGGCCGCGTCAGAAGATTTCGCGCGTACCTGGGCACTAGGGGCTTAGGGCATCGTTCTGCCCATTTCCATAATGACCGAATACCTTAGGGAGTGTTTGGCGTCTCGAGTTAGGCCTTATATGCATCAGCTCCGAATCATGTCTTTGGTCAAATGTTGGGTTTTCCCGGCTCCTGTGTTTTGCTGCCTTACATTCCGTTTTATCGGCTAACGTGGCACCAGGAGAACTACTGCGATTGTGCCCCGGTTCGGCCTGGCGAGCACCTCAGTAGAGAAAGCCGAAAACTGACTGTCTTGATATAGCGAGAGACTGGTCAACCACTCGATCGACTACCGGAATGTCTAGAATTCCTCCGCTTTGACGAAGGACCGTTTCCCGGTCAGGCACACACGCGCCCCGAATTCAGAGAGCGCGGTGCCCCTAGAGGCTATATCATAGCCCCACCTTCAAACTCCTATGGCTAAGTGAAAGTGATAAAGCATTATAGTCCGGTTGCCTAGTTTGCTACGCTACCACCTCCTTCACACGACCAAGACGTTGGATTAAGTGTGAAAATGCGCTTTTACAACGCTTCAAGACCGTGCGTGGGGTGAAAGTCAAGAACTGCCATCTTTCAGGTTATATATACATATACATTAACGACCGCACAGGAGATATTTCAATACTTGAATGCACATGTATAAAAAGCCCTTATATTATAAATATGGTTTTACAAATCATACATGTCATTTGAACATAACGTTCTTCGAGCACTGCGACTCCACTAAACGAGCGCCCCGCAGGACTTCCTCAAAATAGTGCTCGGCGGGTAATCGGCTTCTGTCCGAATCCCGGGATGCAATGTCGGTGGCATCCATCTCTCCCCAGTATGTTTTGACATGGGCGAGAGCCATCCGTGCACCCTCTATGCATGTCGGCCGCTTCATCGCCTTGATATGCGGCACCGCATCAAGGAATTGCTGCACTAAGCCAAAACAACTCTTCGGCTTGGGCCTTTCTAGCCACAGATGAGCCACGACATCCTTCATGGCAAGTCCGGACAGCCAATTCAGGTCAGCCCACTCAGCCAACCGATCGGTTAACGGAAGTGGACGCTCTGGACAATGGAATTGAGACCAAAACAGCTCTTCCATCTCGTGATCCTTTTGGCTTCGGAAGTGCACAACTGCGTCTGCCGCACACACAGCCAAATTCAGATAAGCATCCTCCGCACCCCACAACTGGCCCAACGGAGCATACTTTGGATCCGTGAACTTCCTACACAGCAGAAAGGGCTTTCCAGCCGCAATTTCTCCGGCCTGACGCAGCTCCTCCTTTATAGCCCTCATCGCAGAGCGGGCATCCTTGGCTTCGGCGGTGGCCTTCTTAGGTCCTCTTGCCCCGCTTGGCGTTCTCTTTCAAGAACCTCATAGCGGTCAGTAGCATCCTTCAGCTTCTTGGCTATTCCGGCCATCTCCTCCCTACTTAGACAGTGAGCAGCCTTTTCGGCTTTTAGCTCTTCGGCTGCCTTCGAGGCAGCCGCATCACTCTTTCTAGCTTGCTCCTTGGCTCGAGTAAGCTCTGCCCAAAGGTCCTCCATAGTAGCGGCACCATCTGCATCAAGCATACATGTTGTAAGGCGTGGGCATTAGCTCCCTTACCAGGTGACCACGGAGAAACCACCTACCTTGTGACTCGTCAAGTCGTTTATTGACCAGCGCGATGTCCGCATTCGCAACGTCGAGTTGCCACTTCAGTTCGGCAACTCTATCAGTCCGGATGGCCACCGAACGTTTCGCCACATGAATAGGAAGGGCGACATCTTATAACTGAGATTATGATCCTCGGCACGTTGTCATTTTCGACAACATACCGAGTCTCAGGGGCTACGATCTATACAGGACGCACTCTATGTGCAAAACTGACATAAGGTATATCATTTTTATGTACCTTAAACCCCGTCAGTAAACTTCTGAAGGCGTCATGCAACCCGCTCTCAGCGGATGAAATCCTTTCAATCACCGTACCCATTAATGTACGGTGATCTTCTGAGATAGAAGCCCTCCCGAGCAGATCCTTCAGCTCCTCCGGCCATACACCAGTTGGTGCCGAACTCTCCGGCCCCGCCGGACTCGGGGAGACCCTCCGCGACGACACCTCAGGGTCGTCCGCCCCGCCTGACAGTGCGGCAGATGGGGGCGTCTCGCTCTCCATCATCTCCGGAAGAAGATCCCCCGAAGATGAGCTCTGCTGAGAAGGGCTGAGATCCGAACTACAAGGTAAGAACTTCGGTTATCCTCAGAAATAAAAACAGGGATGTCCCTTACTACAAAACTCCCCTTTTTCTACTTACGGCTCGCTGGAGGGATGATTCCCGTGGGGAAATAGTGCGGCCGGGGCTTCTCTGGGCACAGGACCCTCCGGTGAAGATTTCTTCCCCCGCTTTGAGGCCTTGGCCTCCGGATCTTCGGAAGCGGTCCTCTTCTCCCCTTGGAGGGAGGGATTCTCGATCCCCCCTTTCTTGAGAGCCTCCTTAGCAGAGGCGGTAGTTTTCCTGTTTTCCCCTTCGCCCTCTTTTGAAGGCACAACCTCCAGCATCTTGACTAACACGGGATCCGGCGTGATCTCATGGAGGGGGGCCGGACACCGTATCAGCTTTGCTTTCGCTATCCACTCCTGTTCAAGGGATAGCTGGTTAAAAGGGAAGGGAAATCTATGATAAATAAATGGACGGTATGACCAAACACAAGACTACTTACTTGAGTATCCGGGCGATTGCAGCTTAGGCCGGCGTCCTTGGTCAAGACCGGACACATCTCTTGTGATCCGAAGAATAGTTTATACATCTCCACGGGTGTCGTACCCATGAAGTGTTGAAGAACTCGCTGTCCCTCCGGATTGAATTCCCACAGGCGGAGGGGGCGACGTTTGCAGGGCAGATGGCGCCGAATCAGCATAACCTGCGCCACTATGACCAGATTGATCTCCCTTTCCTGGAGGTCTCGAATGCGGCCCTGCAAAAGCGGCACGTCCTTGGACGGCCCCCAGTCAAGCCCTTTGTTGACCCATGACGCCAGCCGTTGTGGAGGGCCCGAGCGAAAGGCGGGTGGCGGCGCCTGCCTGCTGCCCCTGGGAGCAATGATATAGAACCACTCCTATTGCCACAAGCCGAGCTCCTCTTGAAAAGAGCCCTCGGGCCATGGAGCATCGGCCCTCTTACTTATAACTGCCCCTCCGCACTCTGCCTGTCGCCCCTCGATCATCTTCGGCTCCACGTTAAAGGTCTTGAGCCACAAACCGAAGTGAGGGGTAGTGCGGAGGAAGGCTTCGCAGAAGACGATGAACGATGAGATGTGGAGGATGGACTCCGGAGCCAAGTCATGGAATTCCAGCCCGTAATAAAACATGAGCCCCCTCACAAAGGGGTCCATCGGGAAGCCTAAACCCCGACGGAAGTGAGACACGAACACGACGCTCTCACCAGGCTCGGGAGTGGGAATGACTTGCCCTTGGGCGGGTAACCTATGCGAAATCTCGTAGGTTAGGTACCTGGCGTCTCTCAGCTTTAGCACGTCTTCTTCCGTGACGGAAGAAGGCACCCACCGGCCCTGTAGGTCGGATCCGGACATTGTCGAAGGTCCGAAGCGCCTGAATCTAGAGCCTTGGGTGTTGGAACTTGGGGCGAGGGGCGGGTTCGATTAAGGATCGAACAAAAGGAACATGCCTTGGTCTCATTATAAAGGGGGAGAATACCAAGAGCCGTCCCCGTGACCGTTTGGAACTCGCCTTCGATGGAGGGGGCGTGGAAACGGGTGCGGTTGGGTTACCCACGTCCGTATTGATGAGAATCCCAAAATAAGGGGACACGATCTCTGCTTCGACAAGACGTGTGAAGGAAACCACTTCGCTAAACGCGCTGAGGTGGAATAATAAAACCGATTCGAGTAAAGGCTTGGTTGCGGTGTGACGTCACGCCACCAAATACGTCAGCAGATTGAACTTGTGTAAATATTATTCTCTCTACGGTGGTACGTGCAATTTATTTTGCAGAGCCGGACACTATCCTGGCGTTCACAATCTTCTATGAATTATTCGGAGGAGGAACCTGCCTTGCAATGCCGAAGACAATATGCGCGCCGGACCCGTCGTCATTGAAGCCTGGTTCAGGGGCTACTGAGGGAGTCCTGGACTAGGGGGTGTCTGGATAGCCGAACTATCATCGTTGGCCGGACTCCAAGACTATGAAGATAGAAGATTGAAGACTTTGTCCCGTGTCCGGATGGGACTTTCCTTGGCGTGGAAGGCAAGCTTGGCAATACGGATATGTAGATCTCCTACCATTGTAACTGACTCTGTAACCCTAACCCTCTCCGTGTCTATATAAACCAGAGGGTTTTAGTCCGAGGGGCGAACAACAATCATACCATAGGCTAGCTTCTAGGTTTAGCCTCCTTGATCTCGTGGTAGATCCACTCTTGTACTACCCATATCATCAATATCAATCAAGCAGGAGTAGGGTTTTACCTCCATCGAGAGGGCCCAACACAGGTAAAACATCGTGTCCCTTGTCTCCTGTTACCATCCGCCTAGACGCACAGTTCGGGACCCCCTACCCGAGATCCGCCGGTTTTGACACCGACACCGGTTCACATGACCTGTGCAGTAAGGGTGATAAGCCAATCCTTAGAAGCCAATGCTTCCACATAGATGATGTTTGTCATAAGCTGGCGACTTTTAGTCAAAAGTCAAGCCGGGTTAAGCATAAAACACTTATATACATTTGAGATATAAGCTCAAAAAGGTCTCAAGTCAAACCCAAAATTGTTCACAAAAAAAGACTTAAAAATTTTAAGGCTTCTGATTTATATACGATCAGAAAACCGTTCCAAAGGGGTTGAGCTAAGATACGAATGCGATCATATAGCCCCCAGTGGCTCTGGCGTTGCCGATCAAGAGGGTACCGACAGCTATGTTCTCTTTGGTTCGAATATGACCTATGTTTGAACAGGAAGCCCCCAAATGACCTTGAGAGTTGTTTAATGACGCTGATTCGAATACGATCCACGTCGGACCCAAAAGAGGTTAAGCTATGATTCGGATACGATCAAGAAGCCCCCTAGTGAGTTTGGCAGTGTGCCGATCAAAAGGGTTTCGACAACTATGTTCTCTTTGGTTCAAATACGACCTATGTTTGAATAGGAAGCCCCCAAGTGACCATACATTAGTATTGCACCGATCAAGAGGGTACATGCAGCTATGCTCGATGAGCAGGAAGCCCCTGAGTGACCATAATAAGATAAGTCGTAAGGCAGGATACCTATGTTTGAACCGCGCATCATGGCAGCAGGTTCTTTTTGGCAACCTTTAATTTTTCTTAGAACTCGAATTTGCGAGAGATTAATTCTTTTTGAACCGGAACTTTAAACCGGATTTGAAAGCTTCGAAAATTTGTGAGGGACAAATTTACCTTGAGCCGGATTCTGAACCAGATTTGAGAGCTTCAGTGCTTTGTGGGACGAATTTACCTTGAGCCGGATATTGAATCCGGCTAGTTTTGCCGAGTCATACCATTGTAGCCCCCGAGTCTCAATGCGACTCGAGGAGTTGGCTTGAGATTCTCCATTTTTGACCATAGCAGGAGGTGTATATCATTGGCAGTGATAGCGCGATGTGAACCTACAGAAGGTTGAGGTGACTACGGCGGGTTATAAATGATCCCGTATGGGCCGTGTCAGCAACTCGGCCAATGGCTCCTTCCAACTGGCTGTTTGAAGTTAACCAAACTATAGTCGCGGCGACTTGTGCGCCTGCCCATTGAACCATCCAGTGCAGACGGCGGCTGATAATATATGATAATTTGCCTCCAATTTGTTGGAAGAGAAACCGGGCTTCCCAAGTAGTGACTTGCTCATACTCAATGAATAGCTCACGCAGACAGGCGCGGCCCGGTGTGTTGATGTAGACCAGGCTGCGAGAGACGGACGGTAAAGATGACCGCAGCATCAAAGGCGGCTCTGATAGATGAACCGGCCGTGGCATTGTAAGCCGGCATGGACGGGTGAGTCAATCACAGCGTTGTAAGCCGGCCAGATGAGAGAGTCGGCCGCGACATTGTAAACCAATGTAGATGAGAGAGTCGGCCACGGTGTTGATGTAGAATGAAACGCAGGGGCGGCAGCTCAAACTTTTGTCCATCAGGCAGCACGACTCGGACGACACCGCAGAACAATGCTGGCGCATGCTCCACATGTGCGATAATCACCACTTTTGTAATTGTTCTGCATAAAAAACACTGCAGGCCAGAGTAATTGTTGTGGAATGAATTAATGTATGTGATGAGAAAATATAGGAAAAATAACACCTGATATTTTTGTCGGATGACCGTGGACGCTCCCGTCTGATAATACTGGACATATCCAGGATGAAAAAACAGCGTAGGTAAATGCCAATTTGATGGGACGTGAGAAGCATGATTTGCTTAGCACCACGTGGCTAGCTTGGCCGCTTCTTCTTCTCTGTATTTTTTTTGATCAGATGGTTTCGGCCAGGTTTACTTTTGCCATGTGTAACATTTGTCAGCTGCTGATAGTATTCTGGTTCTTTTCTTGAGGTCCCGGCCACAGCAAGTGGCTGAAACGGGACTCGGTGGGGGCTCGCGGGCGCTGCCAGGGCGGCCCAACATCTTCAGACCATGGCGAAAGGGCGCGAGCGACTTGGCTAAGTGGCAACGGCAACCTAGGGCGTAACTGTGCCGATGGCGGGTCAACGGGGCGTGCCACGACAGCAGCTCGCAGGTGGCCGCACTTCTCTCTCAGAGAACAAATTGTGTATCCCTTGCGTATAGCTTCCCAGGATTCAGTACAAATTCTATCCACAAGATTTCTTCCAATCCCTTCCTTGTCCTCATTTGTTAGCAGAATATAATAAGAACTTCTTGGAGCAACTCTCAGTTTCTAGGACAGATTCTATGACGTCCTTGATGGCCAGGCGGCTCGAAGACGAAGATGACGGCGACTTGTAAACATGCCAAGGAGGCAACTCGGGCTCGGGCGGCAGCTTGCCGGTGCCGTGAGGGCTAAGACGAGCGGCAGGCCGTAGGCGCAGGGGAGTCCACTTGGCTGCGGCTTGCGGTCCAATAAGGAGAGGCCTGGACGGCTCGAGCGCGACAGAGACGGCGTCTCAGCAGAGATGCAGTGAGGTGTGGCAGAGGAAACGCTTGTAGGCACCAACCATGGCCGCGGTTGGTACCGTCGGTGGTAAAGGCATGTCGGGCCCACGGCGGCTTGGCGACGAAGTTGCTCGAGGTGGGTGCTGTTTGGAGGTGACGACGGCGACTCAGAGTTCGGCCAGGCTGGAGTACAGTGGTGGCTTGGAAGCAAACCGCAAGCGGGGACACATTCATTGTCACCGCGGCGGCTCTCGGTGGCAGGTCCCACGGAGATGGCAGCAGGCCGGCTCTCCGGCGGAGGCAGCGGCGGTTTAGAGGCGCAGTAGCAGGGGCGTCTCCGGCAAGGTGGGCAGCAACTCGGAGGCAAGTGGCTCGGTGATGGAGAAATCGAAGCAGCTGCATCAAAGTTGGTCCGCAGCAGGGCGGCTCAGCAATGGAGGCACGCCGGCGGAGGCCCGTGTGAGGGCTGCTCATACCAAAGGGTGGAGCAGCGGCACGGAAGGTCAGATAGCAGTGCCCAGCAGTTCCAAGGCGGATGTTGGCGATTTGAGCCCCAAGGCGCGACAGAGCCACTTGACAGAGGCAAAGTGCGCGCGGGGGCGGAGAACGGCAACGGCTTAGGGACAGCTCGACTGAGATTGGCCAAATAAGACCTGCGCCTTGAGGCACGGCTAGAAGCTGGTCATGCGGATGAGCGGTGTGCCAGGTAGCGAGGCAGAGTCAGCCTGCGGGCGTGGCAAGTTCGGAACCGCGGCGGATGAGGCCCTGCAGTAGCGAGTCCGGGTCGCTGTTATATCTTTTTCCAGGTCGTAGGAGTCTTTTTAGAAAATTCCCATCCGAGTCTTTGTGGCAGTCTTCTTTTCTTTCCTTCTTTTTGCTGATCGATCTCGGACTGGTCATCGACTTGCAGCAGCATCCGCGCATCCGATGCAACCCTAATTTTTCTTAAACTTAACCTTGTGTATCCCGCTTTGTCTACTCATTGGCTGTGGAAATCCTTCCATGCTAGCGGCAAAAAACTTCACGGTGAACATGTGAAATCCATTATTGAAGTGGAGCTTTTAATGCCGTTTCTTCATCATCCGGATGATTGCGAGCTTCTCGAACCCTAGAAGAGATCCCTCCAAGAACTCAACACCATCGTGCGCGAGCCCCACGGTGGGCGCCAACTGTCGTGGAATTGTGACGTCAGATATCCTAGTGAAAGGACTTAATCATGGAGCCATCGCAACTAGGAAGCATGAAGGGGTTAATTGGGAGAAGAGACACGAGAGGTTTATACTAGTTCGGCCCCTTATGGTGAAGGTAAGGCCTACGTCTAGTTGGGTTGGTATTGCTTGATGTTTCAATGACCGGGGAGCGAGAAGTGCTATGCTTGGTTCTCGATGAGTTGTTTCTTGCCCTAAGCCGCCAGCGGGTCGTCCCCTTATATACACGGGTGGACGCCCTGCGGCCTACGGAGTCCTGGCTGGCTCATAAATAGTGTCCGGCTCAGTGACTAGTTAAGTCTACCTTATGTTACAAGTCATATCATCATGGCTGTTTACTACTATGGGCCTTAAGCCGCCTGTGGGCCTTAGACCCTTTATTGAACCATCATCTTCATGCTTGGTCTTGGGCTTCTTTCTGATGAGTCTTTTTTGCGTATCCCGGCCCCTCCTGGGCAGCTTACACAAATAGTTATATCCCCAACACTCCGGGTGCTCCTCGACGTCATGGGTGCACCCCTTTAGCGCTTGTGCATGTACATGTCACTAAGCCGCCCCTGCATCTCAGCATCAAGGACACTCAAATGTCTCCAGTCGTAAGTGCTTCTGAATTTTGTTAGTGTGTGTTCGACCAAATGTTGAGCCGAATTTCTTCTTGGATGCCCGTGTCTTAATTCTTCAATTCATGATCTGCAAATCTGCATACTATATTAACTTATTTAACTCATGATTAGAGTGTTGCAAAAATTGTTCCTCCTTATAGGATTAAGGAGCTCATGGCGGAGGACCACAGTGAGGCTGCAGCGTGGCTATGGCTTCCATCTCGGTAAGGTTACTAAGAATCTCCCATGGATTAGATTTCAGACTTAGTCCCCTAATCCCCTTCCCCTCATACTTGTATAAAAAATGAGCATATTGTTCATTATGCTTAGCATCTGTTCACATAGAGAGATTTCATATTTCATCCATGGTCCTTGAGCTGAGCAGAGGGAGCACTCGATTGTTTCTATAAGTTATTTACGCTGCATAGTTTTATTTTTATGTCCATTGGGATTCGTAATGCTTGTGAATCTATCAGCGGGAGATTGGAGTACTTTAGCGGGGACTGAAATTGATATTGTAATTGTTCAAATTATGTATATAACTACTAAGAAGGAAATCAAATCGCCAAAGGATCATATTATTTACGGTGCCATTACAGTCATCTGAATATCGCATTTGTTGAATCCTAAGCTATTCCAAGCCATCTTGATTAGTGACATGTTCTTTTTTTAAGGTTTTGTCATGGCCAGTTCGTTAGCAAGCAAATCCAAATGATTTTACTTCCTGTAGTGTTGGAGATATAGCAATGGTTGCATGGGTTTTCTGCTGGTACTACAAAGCTTTCATCAAGGCCAATGCTCATGGAGGTGACGTTGGAATTTTTTATCAATGTTAATTTTATCCTACTTCGACCCGTTGCATACTGATGAACAACAAGCCAAGTGAAGTCGGTGCAAAAGATAGCAAAATTAATGGGAATACACTTGGTAGAAGACTATGTGTTGTTTCTAATTTCTCACCACTATGAGGCTCCCTTGGTTAGAAATAACTTTACATAATAAGATTTCTTGATAATGTGAGGTTTAATGTGAAGATAATCAAGTAATGTGATTTATGTTCCATAAATTGTTTGATCATCCCTTTTGCCTGATAAATTTTCTCGCTGAAGGTTCCTTCTATGCGTTCCACTCGAGTGACTGTCCAGAATTCAAATAGCCAATGTCATGGGTTGAATGCCACATTCTCCGTGGAAGGCATACAAATAGAATAATTGTATTTTTTTAAACTGAACTGAAGCAATGCCAAAGATTATTTAGCCACTTTAATGGAAGAAATCCACTAAATCGACTTAGTACTCAAAGTAAAAGAAATCATAACGAGCTTGCTATCTTTGAAATACATAATTTTCTTTTTAAAATCCATTTATGTGTCCTGCAATAGCCTTTATTGGCATCTGATCCCCCACCCAATCTTCTTGTCCTCTTAATCAAACATATTTATCTTATGCAGGGATGGTGAGAGAGGAATTCAGTGGGGGGCATTGGTCTCTGGGTAGTGGGGGATAAAGAGAGTAATGTGGTTGTTCTTCTTAAGTAGCTTACAAGTTTGTAGGTCAGCCCCATATCTTTGCATAAGTTTAATCCATCCTCTTTAATAAGAGCAGTCATATAAACTTATTTTTGTGTTTGCCGCTTAAATCTTCATTCATTAAACAACTCCTTTTGAACAAACTCAAACATAATATCTTGCATGAATCTTGCACAAGACGTACAAGTTCAATGCACCTTTATTTGCAAATTGTCTTGCTACTTCATGCCAGCACTGCCAATTTGATTAGTTTGGTAGTGTTACCCTTTGAATTGCAGTCATTCAGTATATGTGTACCAATATTATTACTGTCCAAAGTTAAGGCAATATCAATGTTCCAAAGTTTTTGACTTCTTCCCAATATATGTATTGGAACCAGTAGCCTATCATCGCCTATTATATCTTATCATCCATCTTTCATGCTTATAAATAACTACCATTTTACTGAAAAAGTAGATGGGCACGGCAATGCGAAGTACGAGCTCATGCTCAATCGCATATCGGCATCACCCTATTTTTTGTGACATGGCAATGCAAAGTATGTTGTGACAATTATTCGTATTTACTTTTATCCTTTCCCTTGCTAGATTGCAGTCTCGATTGCTCTGGCTGGATTCCACCAAATTTGTTCATGTTAGCCACCAGTATATGTTGGATCCGGTTGGACTTATTATTAGGAAAATATTAGTGTGTATAACCACTGGATCTTCTTTTCTGATGCAAAAGCGGTAATTATGGTGTTTCCCAATCTGATGTGTATTTGGCTTGATGAGTATGAGGCTAGGAGTTTGGACCAACTGCTAAAATTACGGAGCTACCTGCCCTGTTTATGGTGTTGAATCTATTGAATTTGAGACTATGATTGCTGAGTACGAAAAGGAATTAAAATTTGATTTTAGTTGTAATAACGTGTGGTCCTTTCTTTCTTGCATCTTTAGTGGATGTAGTTTGGTTTTGTGGTGACATCTACAATATAAGCAGTTGAGCACTGATAGGAGGGACACCTCGTGGGATGGCTTTGATACCTCTTAAAGTATGCATTCTAGATTTCTGCGTACTGATTTGATGATATGTCCACGAACTCCATGATTTGTATGTTGGTTTGGTTTTGGAAAGTAAAATTGTACTAGCATATATTATCTAAATATTAGGGTCTAGATACCTCTCTGCATGTAGGCAAACCTTTCTGCAACATGACAGTGAAATGTTGATACAGCAAATGTTTATCGTCTCTTCTGCCCGCTTCATGGTCCATTAATTTTGTGCAATACCTAAACATCTCGTGTGCAAAGAAATTGATACAAAATTCTTCATACCCGAAAAAGGCTTCCGCCCCGCTTTATAAATAAAGCCACAATCAATACAGATGAGACATACAAACACACACCCACACTATTGGGGAGACCAGCTCTACAAGTGAAGCACAAATAGCTAAAAATAGGAACCAAAAATAGGGACTAAGCAAAGCCAAGCTAAGCACAAAAATAAGAAAGCTAGCTAGATCCAGACATAAGCTAAGTCTTCTCGGAGCGCCTCAACACGCAGGCCACCACTCCAAGGCACACTCCACATGACGAGTCAGGTGACACAAGCAACCATCAGTTTGAAGGAGGAAGGGGAAAATCGACGGCGCCTCCAAGGAGGAGACGGGCATCTGCAAACGTCGTCGACGGTGGCCTGACAAAATTCTTTGTTAGCCTGAAATAGTACACTGATCATCGAAATCTTGGACAAATAATCAATGCTACACAACCGTGAAAAACTGTTATATGACCTTATTTTTGAATTCTTATTCTGCTTGACGTATTTATATTTTAAAAACCATTACGACGTCAATAGAGATGGAAGCATATCATGAAATTTCTAAATGATGTGAGAGAATATGCATTATACTTTTTCTGCGAGATCAAATATACATTATACTGAACAAATGTATACAACTTGTTTTCTATCCCTAACAACTAATGAGTTAAAATAGACAGGCACAGCAACGCGCGCTGTCAGTGATCTAGTTAAAGCATAAAACCACATCTAAATAGAGGCTAGATGAACTATTTATTACTAAATAGTAGAAAAAAAGCAAAGAACAAAAATAAAATTGGGTTGCCTCCCAACAAGCGCTAATGTTTAACGCCCTTAGCTAGGCATGATGATTTCAATGATGCTCACAAAAAAGAAGAATTGAAACATAAAGAGAGCATCATGAAGAATATGGTTAGAACATTTAAGTCTAACCCACTTCCTATTCATAGGGATTTCGTGAGCAAAGAACTTATGGGAACAATAATCAACTAGCATAGGAAGGCAAAAGAAGCATAACTTTAAAACTTTAAGCACATAGAGAGGAAACTTGATATTATTGCAATTCCTACAAGCATATATTCCTCCCTCATAATAATTTTCAATAGCATCATGAATAATTTCAACAATATAACCATCACCTAAAGCATTCTTTTGATGATCTACAAGCATAAAAATTTTACTACTCTCCACATAAGCAAATTTCTTCTCATGAATAGTAGTGGGAGCAAACTCAACAAAATAACTATCATGTGAGGCATAATCCAATTGAAAAGTAAAATCATGATGACAAGTTTCATGGTTATCATTATTCTTAATAGCATACAAGTCATCACAATAATCATCATAAATAGGAGGCATGCTATCATCATAATAAATTTGCACATCAAAACTTGGGAGGCTAAAAATATCATCTTCATTAAACATAGCATCCCCAAGCTTGGGACAAACATTAATTCCAACAAATATATTCTCAAACATGTCATTCTCATTAAACATAGCATCCCCAAGCTTGGGCCTTTGCATATCATAAGCATAATAACTCTCATCATTAATAGTATGGATAGCACCAATAGTATAGCAATTATCATCAGCACAATGAGTAACAGGAGCAACATCATTTGGGAGGGATACCTTTTTACCTTTGCTTCTTTGTCTTTTCTTTTTCTTCTTCATACTATGTGTGGGTTTAATCCTATTTTTGGAGCTCCTTATTAATGAGATTGGTTGAATAGAAAGCTCCTCCTCGTTACCTGATTCATCATAAGAAATAATAGGAGGATATTGGGAAGTCTCTTCCCTTTCATTAGTATTCTCTTCATCTTCTATTCTTTTTCTTTTCTTTATGTAATTGGAAATATAAGGATTTTCAATGCAATTCACCGCACAATGCATAAAAATTTCTTCTAGATCAAAATCAAGAACTTTGTCAAGGACAAACTTTGGCATATCTTTAGTTATACGTTTTATTTCTTCATAACCCAAAAGCAAACTAAGTTCATTATGATGTGCAAGGGAGATCAAGTAATCACAATTTTTGGACACGATACGAACATGAAACAATTTGCATGGGGGATTTAAATGACCACGCTCATTGCAAAGTTCACAAGGATGGCAAAGAAATATTAAATTTTTAGCACAAGCATCTAGCCTTTCTTGCAACCATATAGTTTCTCAATACTTATGCCTCTTGCAAAATCTATCTTCTCTATTTGGTGTGTACTTGCAAACTCTATGCACTCCACAAAAATTGACATGCTTATAAGAGACATTTTCGTCATAACTAGTGCAATCATCATTAGTACTATGGATATTCAAAGAGTTCATACTAACAACATTGAAATCATGCTCATCATTCAAAGATTTAGTGCCAAACATTCTATTGCAATCTTCCTCTAGCAATTCAGCACAATTATCAGAATCCTTATTTTCATGAAAGATATTGAAAAGATGAAGCATATGAGGGACCCTCGATTCCATTTTTTTTAGTTTTCTTTTATAAACTAAACTAGTGATAAAACAAGAAACTAAAAGATTCGATTGCAAGATCTAAAGATATACCTTAAAGCACTCACCTCCCCAGCAATGGCGCCAGAAAAGAGCTTGATGTCTACTATGCAACATTCTTCTTGTAGAAGTTGTTGGGCCTCCAAGTGCAGAGATTTGTAGGATAGTAGCAAATTTCCCTCAAGTGGATGACCTAAGGTTATCAATCCGTGGGAGGCGTAGGATGAAGATGGTCTCTCTCAAGCAACCCTGCAATAAAATAACAAAGAGTCTCTTGTGTCCCCAACACACCCAATACAATGGTAAATTATATAGGTGCACTAGTTCGATCAAGAGATGGTGATACAAGTGCAATATGGATGGTAGATATAGGTTTTTGCAATCTGAAAATATAAAAACATCAAGGTAACTAATGATAAAAGTGAGCGTAAACGGTATTGCAATGGTAGGAAACAAGGCCTAAGGTTCATACTTTTACAAGTGCAAGTTCTGTCAACAATAATAACATAATCGGATCATATAACTATCCCTCAACATGCAACAAAGAGTCACTCCAAAGTCACTAATAGCGGAGAACAAACAAAGAGATTATTGTAGGGTACGAAACCACCTCAAAGTTATCCTTTCTGATCGATCTATTCAAGAGTCCGTAGTAAAATAACACGAAGCTATTCTTTCCATTCGATCTATCATAGAGTTCGTACTAGAATAACACCTTAAGACACAAATCAGCCAAAACCCTAATGTCACCTAGATACTCCAATGTCACCTCAAGTATCCGTGGGTATGATTATACGACAATCTCAGCTTCATCTATTCAACAAACACAAAGTATTTCAAAGAGTGCCCCAAAGATTCTACCGAAGAGTCAAGACGAAAACGTGTGCCAACCCCTATGCATAAGTTCACAAGGTCACTGAACCCGCAAGTTGATCACCAAAACATACATCAAGTAGATTACGTGAATATCCCATTGTCACCACAGATAAGCAAATGCAAGACATACATCAAGTGTTCTCAAATCCTTAAAGACTCAATCTGATAAGATAACTTCAAAGGGAAAACTCAATCCATAAAAGAGAGTAGAGGGGAGAAACATCATACGATCCAACTATAATAGCAAAGCTTGCGATACATCAAGATCGTGCCAAATCAAGAACATGAGAGAGAGAGAGAGATATATCAAACACATAGCTACTGGTACATACCATCATCCCCGAGGGTGAACTACTCCCTCCTTGTCATGGAGAGCGCCGGGATGATGAAGATGGCCACCGGTGATGGATCCCCCTCCGGCAGGGTGCCGGAACAGGGTGCCGATTGGTTTTTGGTGCCTATAGAGGCTTGCAGCGACGGAACTCTCGATCTATTGTGCTCCTGGATGTTTTCAGGGTATACATGTATATATAGGCAAAAGAAGTCAGACAGGGGAGCCACAAGGGGCCCACGAGGGTGGGGGCGCGCCCGGACCCTCGTGGCCACCTCGTTGCTTCCCTGACGTCTACTCCAAGTCTCCTGGATTGCGTTTGTTCCAAAAACAATTCTCCTGAAGGTTTCATTGCGTTTGGACTCCATTTGATATTCCTTTTCTGCGAAACAGAAATAGGCAAAAAAAACAGCAATTTGCACTGGGCCTACGGTTAATAGGTTAGTCCCAATAATAATATAAAAGTGTATAACAAAGCCCATTAAACATCCAAAACAGATAATATAATAGCATGGAACAATCAAAAATTATAGATACATTGGAGACGTATCACTTGGCCCCCCCTATCCGATATCTGCCGGTTTTGACACCGACATTGGTGCTTTCATTGGGAGCTCCGCTTAGTTGTCAATAGAAGGATTAATGGCTCGCCTCTTCACCGACGATGATGCTCTGTCCAGGGAAACCTTTCTCCCTAGATAGGTCTCTGTGTTCGGCGGCTTCGTGCTTCGTGCCAACTCGACCGGCCACCTTGAGCAGGTCGACAGTTACGCCCCGGCCACCAGATCAGGTTCAGAAACCTCAACTACATCGCCGATATCCGAGGAAATCTGATCATTGAGGGGTCGCGGCCTTGGTTGCCCCCCCCTTCCCTCACGAAGGAATTTCTTCGGATCCGCTCTTAGATCCCGTCCAAGGGTCGACTCTCACACCCACTTCGGCCTTAGATCCGGTCATATCGTCCGAAGACGGGAGGAACAGCCCCGCCAGACTCTTCTCTATCATAGAACTTCCGACCGGAGACCCAAAGGCGCTCTTGGACTCGCCTCTGGACGATAACTCCGAACTATCGAGGTCTGTGTCCATTGGGCTCGATCAGGTGCTTATCACCGAACCCAACCCTGCAGATCCACGGACACATATTCGGCTTTCGCCCTTAGATGAAGCACTGGGCTTAATGTGGTCTCTCACCATTATGGAAGCTTTGTCTCCAAACTCACCCAACATTGGCTGCGGGCTGAGAGCGGGGAATTTTATGACCCGCCCACCACCCACTTAATAGCCATTGCCGAGGATTTAACCAACATGCTAGACTACGCGTCCGAGGGCATCGACGGTATGGACGACGATGCCGACGCTGAATCAGGCCAAGTCCCACCCATCACAGGGCATTGGACGGCCACCTCTACCTATGACGTATACATGGTGGACACTCCTGATAAAAAGGACGACAAGGAGAATTAGAATCCAGATAAGGACAAGACCGTCGACGAACCACCAAAACGCCGGCGCCAGCGGCGCTGCACACGATCGCGTCGGGCAAGGGACAGCAATACCGGCACCGGAGACAATGAGACTCAAGATAATATCGAAGACCTTGAACACCCCGTCGAGCCCACGTCCGAACAGGACGAGAGTCAAGAGGGTCAGCATAGCCCCGAACGCGCCGATCATGAAGATTCGGAGGACAAAAACTATATGCTAGTCTGCGAAGAGGGTGTTAGCCTTGGTGACGAAGATTGTATCATCCCAGAGGAACCTCTCGAACAAGAACATTTCAAGCGATAGCTCATCACCACTGCGCGAAGCCTGAAAAAGAAGAAGCGGTAGCTCAAAGCTGAACAGGATACACTCAATGAAAGGTGGACAAACATCCTGGCCACCGAGGAGTATGGCCCCGAGCGACCCGTAAAATTTACCCCAAGCGCAAGCTGCTGCCACAGTTCGACGACGAAGCCCTTGAGCCAATACCATCGGAATACAATTATGCAGATCAACCAGACCGACCACCATGTGGACGGGACAAAACGACACATCAAGCTTTGCCGAAAAGGCAAGGAGACAGCGGCAGCAGGCTATACATAAGATTTACATCAGGACCTAGCCAATAAAGTCGGTCAGACTAGATCTATCTATAGATAAAGAGGGCGCGCCCCGACACGAGATAACGGCTATGAAACCCGGTGTGATGAACATTACATTATTCGGGATCAGCACCGATGTCAGAAGTCATCCGATCTCCGCCGTGATGTTGCACGGTATAGAGGTGCCACACACCCTATGTGTTTTACTGATGAGGTACTGTAGCACCAGTTTCTGGAGGGATTTGAACCAGTAAACATCGAGTAGTATGATGGAACAACGGATCCGGCTGTCTGGATCAAAGACTTTCTTCTTCACATTCATATGGCTCGTGGAGATGACCTTCACGCCATTAAATATCTTCCTCTAAAGCTGAAAGGACCAGCATGCCACTGGTTGGACAGCCTCCCAGAGAACTCCATTGGAACCTGGGAAGATTTAGAATATGCTTTTCGGGCCAACTTTCAGGGCACTTATGTCTGGCCACCGGATGCTGATGACCTAAGTCACATAATCCAACAACCTGGCGAATCGGCTCGCAAGCTTTGGAATCGGTTCCTAATCAAAAAGAACCAAATCATGGACTGTCCGGATGCCGAAGCCTTAGCATCAACACATCGGCCATGATGAATGGCTTGCTCGGCACCTCGGGCAGGAAAAGCCGAAGACCATGGCAGCTTTAACTGCACTCATGACCCGTTTCTGCGCGGCTGAAGATAGTTGGTTGGCTCGTAGAAGCAACAACTCCGACGACCCCGGCACCTCTGGGGCAAGGGATGACAATGGCAAACCACGCTGCAATAAAAACAAATGTTGGAGCAATAACGACGACGCAGATGATACAATAATCAATGCTGGATTCAGTGGTTCTAAATCTGGTTAGCGGAAGAAACCTTTCAAAGGCAATAGTGTGGGTGTACAAAAGTAGGGGCTCTGCTTTTGACCCCTTTACTTGTGCACGGGCAGTTAGAGCCACCCGCCACGACCACGCATAACAGGGCAGGAAAGGGAAGCCGGAGAGAAGCCGAAGGCACAAGACAAACAAAGAAACGACAAGGACCAAGGCCACAAAGATCGGATGGACGAAGCAGGTGGCAGCCTCAGCGGCCTCGACAAGACCCTTGCCGGGGCAGCTCGCCCGCACCAGCTGAGCGAGCCACCTATGAACCCACAAACGCTAGACAAACGCATTGGGACAGGGCTCAGGAGGCACCTCCATGGTGGCATGCAGATCTTTGTGAAGACAAAGAACAGTCAAGATCGAATGAGGATAGGAAGGCAACAGTCCTCAGCAGGGTTCTTGCCGAGGAAGCCCACGAGACCCCCGGCAAGGTCCTTGTCGGGGATTACGGCATGCCGCGGCAAGACCCTTGCCGGGCCGCCCGGCAAGGCCCTTGCCAAGCGCACCAGCAGGGCCACTGCCAGGCCCACGCCAGCCAAGTCTCCGCCACCGTTCGCATGCAACTGCCGACCCAACCAGCTTGGCAGGAACCTGCGTGCCAACATGCAGCCCTTCGTGGAGGCTCCACCATAGTGCCACCTCAGCTGCCTGCTTGCCTACATGGCACCGCATGCATCGCTGGCCAGGGCGCATGTCAAAGCAAGGAGGAGCGGCGACGGATGGGACGGGCCTCGCCCTCGTCCCCGATAAAGTGAAGGGACACCTGAGCCTCGCATTAAATGCACTTTGTCCTGTAATACCAGTGATAAGCTCACAGCGCTGTAGCACTTTCCACCTCTTGTGTGCCATTGTGGCAGCCCCTTTTGCTTATAAAAGGAGGCCCATGGCACACTGGAGAAGGATTCGTCTCTTTCGAACCTGGCAACACCCAGAGCTAGTTCAAGAGCTCGAGAACACTAAATACATCCACCAGAGCAGGATCGTAGGGTTTTACGCATCTTTGCGGCCCGAACTTGGGTAAATCCCCTTTGTGCTGTCTACTAGTCCCGCTCTTCTCACGATCCAGTACCCCACAACCATAGTAGGGATTCCAATGTTCCCTTAGGTGTCGTTTCCCACCGACATCTTTGGCGCGCCAGGTAGGGGACGCAATTGTGAGAATCTGGTCTAGCAGTTGACCTAGCTGTTCTTCATCGCCATGGATCCTAAGAAGAAGACGACCACGATGATCGGTTAGTCTGGGACCATGTTGCCAGTACTGGTGCGGACCAGTAGCAGGCCAGTCGCGGAGAGAACCCGTGGCGCGGCCCGCGAACACCCACATCACCCTGGCGGTCCAGGCCTGGCGAGTGGCGTCGTTCGCGCGCCAGGCGACGAGCCACCAGTCGCGGACTCTAGAGATGGAGTCGGCCCCCCCGCGGGCGACGCGGAGCCCTCCAAGGGCGTCGCCGTCCCGCCAGACGGTGGCGCGGCGACCTCCAAGATGCCAACACCGGAGCCCATGGCGCGCTCTTCCCAGGTTGTGCGTGATGAGCAGCGTCACCCTGCCAGTGACCCTGCGCGCCGCCCTGGGAAGAGTCCCATGCGCCCATCACATGATGGGGAGGGCCAGCATGAGCGCCGAGGTGCGGACGAAGGTGGCGAACGGCTGCGGGGCCATGACACAGCTCCTTCTAACATGGTTAGAAGTCGAGGCGCATCGCGGTCCACCCAGCTTTCGCTGCCACCCACGCTAGCGGAAGCCCTAGCACGCGCGCAGCTGCTCCTCGAGTTTCCTCCCGCCGCGGAGAAGCTTGACGAATGAAGGGCCCCCATCCGGAGCCTCGTCGGCATCGCCAACAACGATGGGTTGCGGCCGGCGGGACCCGTAGGCCGTCGCTCCGCCGGGCCACCGCATGCCAGCGGAGGCCGTGCCGGAGGCAATGCGGCCATGGTTTCCTCCCCACCTCCATCTCGGCCACCCCGGGTGTCGGTCCGTCGCGACGACGCTCATGATGATATCTCCATCGCGTCGTCCGACACACGAACCAACCACGATCAGCGTCAAGTCCTTCAGGAGCGGGTTCATGAGGATGCTCGAACTACCATCGAGCGCCGACGTGACGCGCGCCACCAGTCGGACAGGCGGGCAGGGCCCGCTACGGACCACCCAGCGCCGGGAGGCTATGTTGGCCTACCCTATGAGGTGGGTTATCCGGCTTTCACCCGTGAGCTGCGGCAGTTCCAGTGGCCCTCCCACTGTACGTTCAAGCCCGACGTTGGCGAGAAGTACAACGGCAAGACTCACCCATAAGAGTTCCTCAGCATCTACACCATCACAATGCAAGCTGCTGGGGCCCACGATGATAAGGTGCTTGCCAACTACTTCCCGTTGGCACTCAAGCCTAATGTTATGTCATGGTTGATGCACTTGCCGGTGGATTCCATCTCTTCTTGGGCGGATCTGTGCCATGAGTTTGTTGGCGCCTTTACCGGAGGTCACCAAGCTCATGGCCAGGCGAGTGATTTACACATCATCCCCTAGAAGGAAGGAGAAAACTTGTGCAAGTACATCCAAAGGTCCAGCCGGGTGCAGTACAACATCCTCGATGTTCATCCCACTGCCGTGATTAGTGCGTTCCACCAGAATGTGCGCAACCGCAAGATGCAAGAAGAGCTGGCGATGAACAAGGTCAAGGATGTGGCCGAGCTTTATGTCCTAGCTGATCGACGCGCTCGCGCTGAAGAGGGAAGGAAGTACCACGGCGAAGATGCCGGTGCGCAAACCGACTCCACTGGTGACACCGCCACCCCAGCGAAGAAGGGCCGACGCCGTAACAGGAAGCGCAAGGGCAAGGCCGTGCTTGCCGTCGAGGGATCCGACGACACCGGTGCCACCAAGAAGACCAAGGCGAACGACCCCGGCGAGGAGGTTGCCAGGTGTGTCGCTTGCCGGGCCTTGGCGGCTGCCGACAAGCCGGGAGGCTCCGACAAGCAGTATTGCAAGATCCACCGCACCAAGGGCCATGACCTCCAAAACCGCCGGCAGGTAGAACTGCTCGCCGAGAAGCAGAAGGCTGAGTATGAGCGGAGGGACAAGGAGAAAGGCCCATATGGTGCCGAGGGATCCGGCAAGAAATGTGGCGGCCAAGGAGGCCGCCGCGGCAAGGATAACCAGCAAGAGAGGCCCACCCGGTGCCGCGACAAGAAGCAGGAAGACGATGATCATGACGAGGACGACGAGTCCGGCGACCACGAGTTTCAGAAAGCCATAGAGGCCATGTTCGTCGATGGTGGTGCCTTGCTGCATATGTCCCACCGCCAACTCAAGCAGTGGGCGCGTGAGATCACGGCGGTGGAGCCATCGTTCGATGCACGGAAGCCGCGGAAATGGTCCAGCATGCCCATCATCTTCGACACCGAGGACCACCCTGACCGCACTACTGCGGTCAGGTGCTTGCCATTGTTGGTTTCACCAACAATCCGCAACCTCAAGGTGACAAAGATGTTGGTTGACGGCGGGGCCGGCCTGAACTTGATCTCGCCTGTTGTGGTCAAAAGGCTGCAGATCCCCGATGGAGACCTCGAGGAGACGGGCACGTTCGAAGGGGTTAACCCGGGGAGGAGCCAGCCAAAGGGAAAGGTCACGCTTCCTGTGACATTCGGAGGCGAGCTGAACCACAGGACGGAAAGGATTATTTTCAATGTAGCAAAGATCCCCTTTCCTTACAACGGGATCCTCGGCCGCCCGGCACTAGCCAAGTTCATGGCGGCTTCACACTACGCCTAAAACATACTAAAGATTCCCGGGCCGATGAACATCATCACCGTCCCCTCCGACAAGAAAGATGCGCTGATCTGCGCTGACCAACTCTACCGGGAAGCAGTTGCAGCAGCTGCCACTAAGGCACCTGCTCCTCCCGGCGGAGCCTCGAGGGGGAAGAAGACCGGTGAGACCGCTCGCACCCACTCCGGCAAGCGCACCTCTTCGGGGTGTTGCACTCCCGTTAAGGACGTGCCAGAGAGCTCTGCCGGCAAGAGCAAGAAGTCCAGAGCCACACCACCAAAGACCAAGAAGGTGCCCATCAGGGAGGATGGCACGGGGGGAGCTTTTACCATAAGCTCCACCCTCGACAGCAAATAGGAAAGCTGCTCGTCACCCTCCTGTGGGCGAATGTCAATGTGTTTGCATGGCAAGCCTCCGATATCCCCGGTGTTCCCAGGGAGGTGATTGAGCACCACCTTGCTGTCTGTCCTCATGCGCGGCCTGTCAAGCGGAAGGTCAGGAAGCAAGCTCTAGAGAGGCAGGAGTTCATCACGGAGGAAATCAGAAAGCTAGAGGCGGCAGGCTTGGTGAGATGAGTACTCCATCCGACGTGGTTGGCCAATCCGGTAGTAGTGCGCAAGGAAAATGGGAAGTTGAGGCTGTGTATTGATTACACAGACATCAATAAGGCATGTCCAAAGGATCCCTTCCCGTCACCGCGCATCGACCAGATTGTTGACTCCATGGGTGGTGTGACCTGTTATCATTCCTTGACGCCTACCCAGGATACCACCAAATCTTCATGTCAAAAGAAGACGAGGAAAAGACAGCATTCATCACCCCATGTGGTACGTATTGCTTTTTACGGATGCCATTCAGGTTGAAGAGTGCTGGCTCAACCTTTGCAAGAGCAGTCCAAATTGGTTTTGAACCCCAGCTACATAGAAATATGGAAGCTTATATGGATGACATAGTGGTCAAAACCAAGGACAAAGCAACACTTGTGCAAGATCTGGAGGAAACATTCAGATACCTGCGCAAGATCAACCTCAAATTCAACCCTCAGAAGTGTGTCTTCGGTGTCCTGTCTGGCAAGCTTCTCGGGTTCTTTGTGTCGCAGCGCGGGATTGAGGCAAACCCAGACAAGATTAGGGCCATCGAGAAGATTGAGGCACCCAAACGGATCAAGGACGTGCGTCGGCTCACTGGCTGCGTTGCCGCCATGAGCAGATTCATCTCCAAATCCATGGAGCGTGCCCTCCCCTTTTTCAAGATCTTAAAGAAGACGGGCCCAGTGGAGTGGACCCCAGAGGCCGAGGCGGCGTTGCAAGACTTGAAGAAGTACCTCTCCTCTGCCCCGGTGCTGGTTGCGCCCAAACCACAAGAACCGTTGCTGCTATATCTAGCAGCAACAAACGAAGTGGTTAGCGCCGCATTGGTGGCGCTGAGAGAGGTCGATGAGGAGACAACTGTAGCGGCAGAGTCAATGGTTGGCGGGCCAGAACCCTCCTCGGCAGGGCCCGGTCCCGGCAAGACTGAGTCCCCGGCAGGGCTCGGTCCCGGCAAGACTGGCGCCAGTACGACAGGACCCGCATGGCCAGGTGAAGTGGCGCAAAGGAATAAGATGGTGCAGCACCCGGTTTACTTCGTCAGCCCCCTCTTGCAGGGAGCTAGGTCGAGGTATTCAGGTGTGCAAAAATTACTCTTCGGCCTCCTTATGGCCTCGAGGAAGCTGCGCCACTACTTCCAAGCGCACGAGATCACCGTGGTTACCCGCCTTCCGTTGCAACGGATACTGCATAACCCAGATGCAATAGGAAGGATCATAGAATGGGCCCTGGAGCTGTCAAGTTTTGGTCTAAAGTTTGAAAGTACTTCGACGATCGAGAGCAGAGTTGTCACACCCTGCATTTTGTAACATTTCATTTTCATTAATAAAGCATGAAAATTTGGACCAACAAAAACTTTTTGCTTTATTTGGCTTTTATTTGGTGTTGGTTTTCCCCATATGGTTTTCAAGTGCTCTTAATAGTCAACCACTCCACCTTCTATACTTCATCTCCTTACCCCAAGCTCCTGACCAATGACCATGCCATGTGTATAGTGCAATATAGAATATTCTTATAAAAATAATTTGGCCAGAAAGTATTTTCTAAATTTAGTTTTCCAAAAACCCCTGAATTGAGGTTTGCACTGCAAGTACTTGATTAAGGGCAGCAAAAATCTTTCCAAAAATATATTTGATTCCTATTAGATAAAGGATATCCAGAAACCACAAAAATATAATTTTAAAAGCTGTTTTACTATTTTATTTAAAGGCTTTTTCTTAAGGCCAGAAATGGTCTTTAATAGGGAAAAATTATTTTATTGTTTTAAAAATATTTGACAAAATTTAGGGAAACTCATAGGACATATATTGTCCATATATAAGAGTTTCAACACATGGTCATGTTCAAAATATTGGTCAAATCCCTCTAAAACCCTTCCTGGATATTTCAAGCTTTTGAAATATTTACAAAGGAAATATTCTCCAAAAATTCCAGGAAAAATCTATCATGTCACATATGACATATTAGATGATCTTGCCAAGTCTCATGACTTGGAGAACAAGAGAACCTCATCAAAACCCCTCAAAACTATTTCTGTCCATTCTGAAGTTTGATCAACTTTACACTGCCAAGTATGTTCAAATGTGCTCAAACTTGGTGGACATGCTTCATTGGTCTAATGATGCATCTGGACCAAATGGCACAGGTTGGAGAAGAGGAAATCTTGGTCAAAGTGCCTCAAAACCCTCTCTGACCAGAAGCAAATTTGAACAACTTTGTTCTACCAACTTCTTCTCCAAGACCCCAACTTTTGTGAGCATGTTCACATGACCAAATGAGGCCACTACACAAAGTGGTTCATCAAGGAGAAGTGTTATGCTCAACTAGATCTACTCAAGTCTATTTCTGCTCATTTCTAGGGTTCACAAAAGTTGCATTGGCAACCTTGCCCAAATAACCTCCCAATTGGTGGATGGCTATATTTATATGAGTTATTTCACCTTGTGGATCCTCATGGCAATTGGAGTTCATTTGCTTGCTCAAAACTCTATCAAACACCTTCTGACATTTTGCTAAAATCACTGTTTTGACCCCTTTCACTATTCTTGGAGAGCTCCAATTTTTACCACAGCTCTTCCTAGTCCACTTTCACCTCCAGTAACAATGGCAAGCCCTAGTTCAATAATTGAGGGGTGAAACCCCCCTCTTTCTCTCTCTGGTCAACCCATTTTCACCTGTCTCCTTCCTCCCTCCTCACTCCACTGGCTCACCAAGGCATCCAATGCCTCCCCCCTCCTTCTTTACTACCCCCTGGCGCTACTGGACATCAGTGGCCGCGCCCACAAGGCATATTATATGCCATGGCATGCCATATGGGCGCTGAGCACGCCATGAGCGCCTCAAGATCAGTAGCCGCCATCCGCCTAACGGCTCCGCCACCTCGGGCCACCTCCTCGCCACCGAGGCGCTGACGCCCGCGACACGCCACGGCGCTGTCCCTCCTCTCCTCCTTCCCGCGCCTCCGCTTATCAAACAGAACCGCCCGAGCGCACCAATGGCGCTGCTCACACGCGCGGTGCCTCTGGCCCCCTGCTCTCTCTCTCTCTTCATCCCCTGGGAGTAGTCGACCCCCACGAGCCCCCTAGACACGGTGCAGCGCCTCCCGAGGCCTGTGGCGACGAAAGCACGAGCCAGCGGCCAAGACGAGCCCACGGTGGACCGCTGTTCTCCTATAAAAGGGCCTCCCGAACCCTTCCACCTCACCCCTCGCTCTCGCACCACCTACACCTCCCCTGCACCCCAGTTCCTCTCCAGAGCGCCTCGAGCTCGAGATCGAGCTCGAGCTCCGCCGCTGGACTCCGGCGAACTCGTGGTATAGGCCTCCGTCCGCCTCTCTCTCTCGATCCGAACCCCTGCACCTCCTGAAGCTTCCCCTCCTTTCCCTCTCTTTTGCAGCTTGAAACGGCCGAGCAGCCGCCTCCAGCTCCTCCACAGAAACCTCGTCGGGCCGAACCCCAGACTCCGGCGGCTAACTCCGCACCACCCGAACGGCGACTGACGAGGAGCCCAGCGGTGCCATCAGCTCGACCACCGCCGTGCCTGCGATCGCCGCCGGTGAGCTCGCTGCCCTCGTCGCGAGAGTCGGAGATGACAGCGGGCCCCTGTCATCCTCACCTCCTCTCGCCTCTCTCTCTCCCATCAAGGCTGGGCCCCGCCTGTCAGTTTAAAAACTCATACAAGGCTGCTGGCTCGCCTGGGCCTCTTTTCCCCTGGGCCTGCTGCAGCCTGGGCTGTTCTGCCCGAGGGCACAAAGGTTCTTTTCCTTTTTTCTTTTCTCACAATATTCCAAATATTTCACAGACACAATATTTGTCCAAATGGATTAATTCCAATTTCTAAATTCCTAGAATATTGCAACCTATTTAATGGTGCAACTCTCACTCAAATCCAACCACCTTTTGTTCTCTGTAAATATTTAAATGTGGTTTTAGCATTTAAATAAACCTTTGAAAATCCATATCTTCTGCTCCACCACTCCAAATCCAAAACTAGCAAGTTTCCCATCTTATATTTCCATCTAGTATTTTACAAAAGAGTTGACATTTTTCTCGAGCACTTTGATTTTTCTGTTTTATTATTGCCTTATTTTTCCGTTATTATTTTGCGATTTATAGATTGCGTTGTCGACGAAGGAGTTGGACCGAAGACTTTGAAGACCTCAAGACTTTGTTGAGCCAGCAAGCAGCCCTTTGACCATGTCTATGAAACCCTTTTTATGCATGTCATATAGCACTTACTATTGTTGCATCGAATCATGAAGGATGGGTAACCACTTTGGTGGGTTGCCTCCGTACTTTTCTCGCTGACACTTGCATTGTGCATGACCCTACCTCCTTATGAGGGTCATGACGATGGGAGTAGATAGGATGCTAAGTAGTGCTACGCAAAAGGGACGGGATATGCATGGTGATGGAGACAAAATATTTTCAAAGTCTTTTGAAAACCCGTCGGGTGCCACTTATGCCCGAGGGAGATGATGGAATGGGTGACCACTTGATGACGAAGTGGTGTGCCAAGCAAAGGGTGTGTTGTTTTCAAAACGGATTGGTCGGAGTTGCACTGTTATTCCAACCTTACATGCGCGACCACTCTACCCTTATATGGGAAAGGGCATTATTGAGTACCTAGTCCGATACTAGCTTGGAGCCCGTGACACTAGTGACGGGGAGAGTTGGTGCTCTCTCTCGACGGGTCGTGCTGTAGGGCGGCCATGTCTGTCTTTACAGCACCGGACACACCGTTGGTACCCCGTGCTTGTGGTATGTGATGAATATGGGAGCGAGTCTCCACAACTTTATGATGAGAAATGTTTGGCACGGGGGTTACTACCAATCGAGTGGACTCCATGTTAGTATCGTCTAGGGAAAGGTAGTGATCGGGTGCTTACCCCGGGTACTTGAGGTACCGCGGGTCGTGGATGACACGGAAGTTCCCCGGATCTAGTGGGTAAAGTGTGCAACCTCTGCAGAGTGTAAAACTATTCGAATAGCCGTGTCCACGGTCAAGGACAGTTGGTTAACCGCTCTTGGGCTACGTCCACATGTTTTCAAACCCGGTGTGTGTGAGATGATGATGTTGTCTTGGATCAAGTCAAAGGACTTGACACGATTGAGATGGGTTGGTGCCCACTCCGTTTATGATAAATGGGTTGGTGCCCATTCTATTTATGTTGATATCTGTGACCTGTTCTCATGGTTACTTGAATTCTCTTGATGCATGCTTTATAGGATGTTGAACATGTCATTGCACTCAAAACTAGCTTTATGCAAAACTTTACCTATGTCATGCTTTACTATACCTTGAACCAAATCATGGGTTGCTTGCGAGTACATTCAAAGTACTCATTGGCTTGCCACTGGTTATTTAATTGACCAGGCATGGAAGAACCGGAGTTCGAAGAAGAGTTCTTTGGAGACGATCATGCGAACTAGGACGTTTCCCAGTCAGAATGCCTGTAGGGTTAAGGCAGATGGCATGGGTTCTACTTATCGACAAAGATTTCCGCTGCTTTGTTTCATTTGATGTTCAGCCCTTAAGGCTTTATCGATGTAAGACTTGACCATAATGGTCATAATTCGTGTAAGACGGTATGTATGGATGTAAGACTCTTGTTATTCAGCTTCTGTGTGTTCAGTGAGCATTGATCTCGGGATCATCAGACACGTGCATTCGGTGATCACGACTTCGAGTCGGGTCCCCACAGAGCTGGTATCGAGCCATCCCGACCAGAGGAAGCCTTAGTTAGCATGGACGTTAGTTAAACTTGAGACCATCTAAACCTCTCTTCTTTTCTCAAGCTTACCCCACCCAAGATGCATTTTCCTTATCGACCTCTCCCATTCAACCTTTGTAGATGGCTGCAGCATTCAAGACTTCGACCACCGGATTCCCGTGCTTCTCGAGGATAGCCTCAAGAGGTGCCGCCCACCGAGCCCCACTTTCACCTACCATGAGCATTGGATCAATGACGCCGAGACGGAGTATCACGTGGAAGTGATCGTGAAGGCCAATGACTCTCCAACAAGCTGGTTCTTCGAGGGACCCCAGATGGCAACACTAGTTCTTGCCGCCGAGACGGCAACCCTCAAGGCACTCACTGCGCCTCCGAGACCTTCTTCCGAGATGGCGACGAGTTGGCAACCCGCTTCTTGCCTTATCGGAAGGAAGGCGAGGATGAGAGCAATGCACCAGCTCCACCACTTAGAAGAAGGACTTCCACTCCGATTCCGCACTCTATTTCAGCCTTTGTGCCGATAGTTTGGCACAACACTTGGCCGCTGAATCAATGGAACTCCGAAGGAACTTCATGAGACCAAGGCACTTCTTCGCCAAGCACAAGAGAAGACGGATAGGATCAAGAAGGAAGGTGCTCCCCTCGACAGCCCGCAATCGCATACAGAGGCGGAAGACCCCAAAGGATGGAGAACCACCACAGAACCCCAAGATGAGCGCAAGGGATTACCGCAGCTCTTCACCCCACCAGCAAGCAACGCCTGTTGAGCTCCTCCACTCCCCACCCCTTCAAGCAGTGAAGAGAAGCCGCCACGATGAAGAGGAGGAAGACCTAGAAGAGCCAGACTACGCGACCGAGCATTCCACCACTTAGGCATCATTCACAACTTGGATATGCCCGTTAGTAACCCTCCGGTAGGATAGGTCGTGTACCCCTATGCGAAGTCGAGTCCATGTAATGGTTCTTATGAAACCATGTAGTGTTGTGTTTGCTTTTGCTGTGTTTGATGGACGTCGTACTTTCCTTCGGGAACTTGTAAATGACTACATCACCCATTTGGATTTTAATGAATGTGTTTGGCCCTTTGGCCCTTGCATGAAAACAATTAGTGTCATACCAACCCCCTTACTAGGCATCCCATCTATGTTGCTTTCCCATCTTTCCCCAATCTTGAACCTTGACCACTCCAACAGGATGCCTGTTGTAACACGATCGGTACCTCTACCCAGCAGAAGAAGCCGGAGGTTCTGCTGCGGAGACAGCCAGACCAAGCCCGAGGACAGACTCCACCCCACCACCTCCTCCAAGCATGGACATGGCTCAGCTTCTCCAAGCCTTCCGAGAGGAACGCCAAGCCAACACCGCAGCCCTCCAGATGATTGCTCAGTTGTCAACCGCCAATGAGCGGGCACGGCCATGGACGCTCCACACCGGTGGAGTTCAAAAGCATGCACCACCCACTTTCATCGAGATCGCTGAACCCCGGATGCACGATCGGGTCCGCACCATTGAGGATCTGCTGGCACTAGTCGGATGCACCGAGGACCGTGATAAAGTGGCGATGCCGCCCATCGTCTCGGGGACTGCCAGAGCTTGGTGGGATGGATTCAAGGCTATGCATGTTGAGCAAGACATCACTTGGAACACCTTCAAGACAGATTCCGCAAGGCCCACATTCCTTCGGAATCATGGCCATCAAGAAGCGTGAGTTCCGAGCCCTCAAGCAAGGTGGTAGCACCGTCAAGGAGTACATGCGAAGTTCAGTGTTCTCTCAAGGTATGCCTCGAGGATGTCAAGACCGATGCCGCCAAAGGAGCGCTTCATGGAAGGCCTTAACCAGACTCGCAGACTTCGCTTGTTGTGTGTGATGCCCGACCTTTCCTGATCTGGTGAACAAGGCACTCATGCTTGAGGACAAGCGACGTGCCTTGGATGACACTCAATAGCGCAAGATGATCGGCAAGGGTAGCTCCAAAGAACTGAAGCCTCGCCTGTGGCAGCCAGCTCGGTCAAGCCAACCTATCGGCACCAAGAGCTCCTGCACCCCGCACCAACTATCCACCTCAGAAGATGCCAACCCAGGCCAGCTTACAACAACCCCAATAACAATCTCGGCAAGGGCGTCGTCCCCAACCAAGTCACTTGTTTCGGATGTGGACAGCCAGGCATTACTCCAAGAATTGCCCCAACAAGAAGCCCGACGCCCGCGCCTAATGCGCAGAACCAGGACAAGGCCGTGGAATGCCACCAAGGAACCAAGCTCCCCGAACCTGCCCAACAATGGCAAGGGTCGTGTGAATCATGTCATCGCAAGAAGCCCAGAAGACCCGGACGTCGGCTGGGTACGCGTTCTTGTCAATTCAGCACCAAGAATCGTTTTGTTTGATTCGAGCCACGATTCATTTGTCACCCATAAGTTTGCATTAAAAGTGGCATGACCCTACACTCCTATATAACCCTATGGTGGTACAAACCCCGGAGCAGAGATGAGAGCCAAGACAGGATGTAAAGGAGTCGGGATTACCATCAACGGAGTAGATTTCCTAGCAGACCTTATCATCCTAAAATCACAAGGCTTGATGTGATCTTGGGAATGAATTGGCTCAGCAAGCACCAAGGCTTGATAGATTGCGCCAACCGGTGCATCACTCGTGACCAATGACCAAGGAGTCGGTTAAGTTCGCCTCCAACCCTCCTCTCGCTCAAGCCAACCAAGTCAATTGTCGTGAAGTTGGATTGGAGCAAGTGCCGATAGTATGCATACCCGATGTCTTTCCTGATGAGTTACCAGGAATGCCTCCTGACCGAGACATTGAGTTCATCATCGAGCTCATACCCGGAGCAGGACCCATCTATAAGAAGCCTTATAGAATGGGATCGGAGGAGTTAGCAGAATTGAAGAAGCAGCTGGAAGAGCAGTTGAGGAAGGGATTTATCCGCCCTAGTGCCTCCCCTTGGGGATCGCCTGTTCTGTTTGTGGCAAAGAAGGACGGTACCATCCGCTTGTGCATTGACTACCGCTCCCTCAATGAAGTTACAATCAAGAACAAGTACCCACTTCCCAAGATTGAAGATCTGTTTGATCAACTCAATGGGGCCAAGGTGTTCTCCAAGATCGACCTCAGATCTGGGTACTACCAACTCAAGATCGACCTCAAGATATTCCAAAGACGGCATTCGTAACCAGATATGGCCTGTATGAATGCACGGTCATGTCCTTTGGATTGACCAATGCCCCAGCTTACTTCATGTACCTCATGAATAAGGTCTTCATGGAATATTTGGACAAGTTTGTCGTTGTCTTCATTGATGACATCCTTGTCTTCTCGAAGTCGGAAGAAGAACACGAGCAACACTTGAGGATGGTCCTAGACAAGCTTCGAGAGCACCAATCGTATGCCAAGTTCAGCAAGTGTGAATTCGGCTGCGTGAAGTTGGATTCTGGGTCATGTTCTAACTCGAAGAGGGATTGTCACGACCCTGCTAAGATTGAAGCCGTGGTGAATGGCAATCCCCGAGCAATGTGAAGGAAGTCGAAGCTTCCTCGACTCGCAGGATATTACCGCAAGTTCGTTGAAGGATTCTCGAGCATTGCCCACCCATGACTCAACTCTTGAAGAAGGACAAGAAGTTCGAGTGGACACCGGCGCGAAGAGAGCTTCCAGAGCTCAAGAAGAGGCTAACCATCGCCTCAGCTTCTGCCACACCAGATATACACAAGGAGTTTGTGATATATTGTGATGCGCCAAGAATCGGATGGGAGGTGTTCGATGCAAGAAGGCGAGTCGTAGCCTACCTTTCAAGGCAACTACGACCTCACGAGAGAACTATGCTACTCATGACCTTGAGCTAGCAGCAATGGTTCATGCCTCAAGACTTGGCGACATTACCTCTTGGTAAGCGATGTGAAATATACACGGACCACAAAAGTCTGAAGTATATTTTCACCAAAGGAATTGAACATGAGGCGAGAAGATGGCTGGAGTTGATAAAGGATTATGACCTCGGTGTTCAATACCACCTCGAAAGGCTAATGTGGTAGCAGATGTTGAGCAGAAGGCTTGCTCCTTGAATGCTATGCTAAAGCACAAGCTACCCGCCTTGTATGAAGAACTTGAAAGCTTCGGGTTGGGACTGGTTGCACCAGATTCTTGGCCAACCTCGAAGTTAAGCCTACCTTGATGGATGATATCAAGAAAGCCCGTAAGGGCATGAGAGTATTGAAGGCATCAAGAGGAAGATCAAGGCAGGCAAAGCCTCAGGATTCTCGGAGGATGAGGAAGGAATTGTGTGGTTTGGGAATCGCATCTGCGTGCCCAACAAGGTTGAGCTCAAGAACCTGATCTTGCAAGAAGCTCATGACAGCCCATATTCCATCCACCCTGGAGGCACCAAGATGTATCAAGACCTGAAGGAAAGATTTTGGTGGCACGGGATGAAAAGGGAGATTGCCACCTATGTCGCAAAGTGTGACGTATGCCAGAGAGTCAAAGCTGAACATCAGCGACCTGCTGGATTACTCCAACCACTCAAGGTTCCCGAGTGGAAGTGGGACAAAGTCGGATGGACTTCATCACGGTTTACCCAGGTCAAACAAGGGACATGACTCCATCCGGGTCATCGCTGACCATTTGACCAAGGTGGCCCACTTCATTCTGTCAAGACAACCTACAAAGGGAACCAGTTAGCCGCCTCTACCTCAACCGAATCGTGAGCCTTCATGGTGTTCCCAAGGAGATTGTGTCGATCGAGGAACCCAGTTCACCTCAAGGTTTTGGAAGAAATTCCAGGAGGCCATGGGGACCAAGTTGTCCTTCAAGATCGCTTCCACCCACAGACGGAGGTCGACAGAGCAGTGAATCAAATACTCAAGACATGCTCCGAGCACGTGTCTTAGCTTATGGAGCTAAGTGGGAAGATTGCCTCCCTTTCGCCGAAGTTCTCTTACAACAACAGCTACTGTGCAAGCTTCAGATGGCACCATTTGAAGTGTTATACGGGCGGAAGTGCCGACACCTCTCAATTGGTCGAGACCGTGAAGGACTTGTCTTGGGCCGGATATCCTCCGTGAAGTCAAGAGCAAGTCCAGCTTGTCGAGAGCGCCCAAGTCTGCCAAGTCAAGACAAGAGCTACGCTGACTCACGTCGAGAGACATAAACTTCCGAGTTGGAGACCATGTCTATCTCCGGTCACCCTCTCAAAGGAGCCCAGCGCTTCCATGTCAAAGGAAAGCTCGCTCGAGATACATTGGCCCTTCAAGATCATGGAACGACGAGGAGAAGTGGCTTACCAGCTTGGAACTTCCACCGAAGCTCGATGTGCACAACGTGTTCCACGTGTCACAACTCCGAAGTGTCTCCAAGTTCCGCATAAGCCCGATCTCTACAAGGACGCCAATCACCAAGCCATTGACCTTCACCTGATTTGACTTATCGTGAGAGGCCCATCTGCATTCTCGATGAGGCCGAGCGACGACTCAAGCCGCGCCATCAAGTACTTCAAGGTCCAATGGAGCAACCACATCAAGGTATAACTTGGGAGCGTGAAGACTACCTTAGATCCGAAGCTCAGTATCTCTTTAAAGTTTAGTTTAGGAATCTCGGGACTAGATTCTTGTAAGGGGTAGGTCTGTCACACCTGCATTTTGTAACATTTCATTTTCATTAATAAAGCATGAAAATTTGGACCAACAAAACTTTTTGCTTTATTTGGCTTTTATTTGGTGTTGGTTTTCCCATATGGTTTTCAAGTGCTCTTAATAGTCAACCACTCCACCTTCTATACTTCATCTCCTTACCCCAAGCTCCTGACCAATGACCATGCCATGTGTATAGTGCAATATAGAATTTTCTTATAAAAATAATTTGGCCAGAAAGTATTTTCTAAATTTAGTTTTCCAAAAACCCCTGAATTGAGGTTTGCACTGCAAGTACTTGATTAAGGGCAGTAAAAATCTTTCCAAAAATATATTTGATTCCTATTAGATATAGGATACCCAGAAACCACAAAAATATAATTTTAAAAGTTGTTTTACTATTTTATTTAAAAGCTTTTTCTTAAGGCCAGAAATGGTCTTTAATAGGAAAATTATTTTATTGTTTTAAAATATTTGACAAAATTTAGGGAAACTCATAGGACATATATTGTCCATATATAAGAGTTTCAACACATGGTCATGTTCAAAATATTGGTCAAATCCTCTAAAACCCTTCCTGGATATTTCAAGCTTTTGAAATATTTACAAAGGAAATATTCTCCAAAAATTCCAGGAAAAATCTATCATGTCACATATGACATATTAGATGATCTTGCCAAGTCTCATGACTTGGAGAACAAGAGAACCTCATCAAAACCCCTCAAAACTATTTCTGTCCATTCTGAAGTTTGATCAACTTTACACTGCCAAGTATGTTCAAATGTGCTCAAACTTGGTGGACATGCTTCATTGGTCTAATGATGCATCTGGACCAAATGGCACAGGTTGGAGAAGAGGAAATCTTGGTCAAAGTGCCTCAAAACCCTCTCGACTGTAATCAAATTTGAACAACTTTGTTCTACCAACTTCTTCTCCAAGACCCCAACTTTTGTGAGCATGTTCACATGACCAAATGAGGTCACTACACAAAGTGGTTCATCAAGGAGAAGTGTTATGCTCAACTAGATCTACTCAAGTCTATTTCTGCTCATTTCTAGGGTTCACAAAAGTTGCATTGGCAACCTTGCCCAAATAACCTCCCAATTGGTGGATGGCTATATTTATATGAGTTATTTCACCTTGTGGATCCTCATGGCAATTGGAGTTCATTTGCTTGCTCAAAACTATATCAAACACCTTCTGACATTTTGCTAAAATCACTGTTTTGACCCCTTTCACTATTCTTGGAGAGCTCCAATTTTTACCACAGCTCTTCCTAGTCCACTTTCACCTCCAAGAACAATGGCAAGCCCTAGTTCAATAATTGAGGGTGAAACCCCCTCTTTCTCTCTCTCGTCAACCCATTTTCACCTCTCTCCTTCCTCCCTCCTCACTCCACTGGCTCACCAAGGCATCCAATGCCTCCCCTCCTTCTTTACTACCGGCGCTATCGACATCGGGTCATACCACAAGGCATATTATATGCCATGGCATGCCATATGGGCGCTTCGAGCACGCCATGAGGCGCCCAAGATCAGTAGCCGCCTTCGCCTAACGGCTCCGGCCACCTCGGCCACCCCTCGCCACCGAGGCGCCTCGACGTCCGCGACACGCCACGGCTGTCCCTCCTCTCTCCTCCTTCCTCGCGCCCTGCTTATCAAACAGAATCCGCCTGAGCGCACTAATGGCGCTGCCACACGCTGGTGCCTCTGCCCCCTGCTCTCTCTCTCTCTTCATCCCCGGGAGTAGTCGACCCCACGAGCCCCCTAGACACGGTGCAGCGCCTCCCGAGGCCTGTGGCGACAAGCACGAGCCACGGCCAAGACGAGCCCACGGTGGACCGCCGTTCTCCTATAAAAGGGCCTCCCGAACCCTTCCACCTCACCCCTCGCTCTCGCACCACCTACACCTCCCTCGCACCCCAGTTCCTCTCCAGAGCGCCCGAGCTCGAGATCGAGCTCGAGCTCCGCCGCCGGACTCCGCGAACTCGTGGTATAGGCCTCCGCTGCCTCTCTCTCGATCGATCTGGAACCCTGCACCTCCTCGAGCGCTTCCTCCTTTTCCCTCTCTTTGCAGCTTGAAACGGCCGGAGCAGCCGCCTCCAAGCTCCTCCGCAAACCTCGTCAGCCGGCGAACCCCGCGTGACTCGGCGCCAACTCCGCACCACCCGAACGGCGACTCGACGAGGAGCCCAGCGGTGCCATCAGCTCGACCCGCCAGGCCTCGCAGATCGCCGCCGGTGAGCTCGCTGGCCTCTCTGTCAGGTCGGAGATGACAGCGGGCCCCGCCTGTCATCCTCACCTCCTCTCGCCTCCTCTCTCCCATCGGCGGTTGGGCCCCCCGCCACAAGTTTAAAACTGGCACAAGGCTGCTTGGCTCTGGCCTCTTTTCCCCTGGGCTGCTCTGTGTGGCTGTTCTGCCCAAAGGTACAAGGTTCCCTTTCCTTTTTTCTTTCTCACATATTCCAAATATTTCACAGACACAATATTTGTCCAAATGGATTAATTCCAATTTCTAAATTCCTAGAATATTGCAACCTATTTAATGGTGCAACTCTCACTCAAATCCAACCACCTTTTGTTCTCTCAGAATATTTAAATGTGGTTTTAGCATTTAAATAAACCTTTGAAAATCCATATCTTCTGCTCCACCACTCCAAATCCAAAACTAGCAAGTTTCCCCATCTTATATTTCCATCTAGTATTTTACAAAAGAGTTGACATTTTTCCGAGCACTTTGATTTTTCTGTTTTATTATTGCCTTATTTTTCCGTTATTATTTTGCGATTTATAGATTGCGCTGTCGATTTAAGGAGTTGGACCGAAGACTTTGAAGACCTCAAGACTTTGTTGAGCCAGCAAGCAGCCCTTTGACCATGTCTATGAAACCCTTTTTATGCATGTCATATAGCACTTACTATTGTTGCATCGAATCATGAAGGATGGGTAACCACTTTGGTGGGTTGCCTCCGTACTTTTCTCGCTGACACTTGCATTGTGCATGACCCTACCTCCTTATGAGGGTCATGACGATGGGAGTAGATAGGATGCTAAGTAGTGCTACGCAAAAGGGACGGGATATGCATGGTGATGGAGACAAAATATTTTCAAAGTCTTTTTCAAAACCCCGCGGGTGCCACTTATGCCCGAGGGAGATGATGGAATGGGTGACCACTTGATGACGAAGTGGTGTGCCAAGCAAAGGGTGTGTTGTTTTCAAAACGGATTGGTCGGAGTTGCGACCGCTATTCCAACCTTACATGCGCGACCACTCTACCCTTATATGGGAAAGGGCATTATTGAGTACCTAGTCCGATACTAGCTTGGAGCCCGTGACATTAGTGACGGGGAGAGTTGGTGCTCTCTCTCTCGGACGGGTCGTGCTGTAGGGCGGCCATGTCTGTCTTTACAGCACCGACACACCGTTGGTACCCCGTGCTTGTGGTATGTGATGAATATGGGAGCGAGTCTCCACAACTTTATGATGAGAAATGTTTGGCACGGGGGTTACTACCAATCGAGTGGACTCCATGTTAGTATCGTCTAGGGAAAGGTAGTGATCGGGTGCTTACCCCGGGTACTTGAGGTACCGCGGGTCGTGGATGACACGGAAGTTCCCCGGATCTAGTGGGTAAAGTGTGCAACCTCGCAGAGTGTAAAACTATTCAATAGCCGTGTCCACGGTCAAGGACAGTTGGTTAACCGCCTTGGGCTACGCCCACATGTTTTCAAACCCGTGTGTGTGAGATGATGATGTTGTCTTGGATCAAGTCAAAGGACTTGACACGATTGAGATGGGTTGGTGCCCACTGCTTATGATAAATGGGTTGGTGCCCATTCTATTTATGTTGATATCTGTGACCTGTTCTCATGGTTACTTGAATTCTCTTGATGCATGCTTTATAGGATGTTGAACATGTCATTGCACTCAAAACTAGCTTTATGCAAAACTTTACCTATGTCATGCATTACTATACCTTGAACCAAATCATGGGTTGCTTAAGTAGTACATTCAAAGTACTCATTGGCTTGCCAACGGTTATTTAATTGACCTGCATGGAAGAACCGGAGTTCAAGAAGAGTTCTTTGGAGACGATCATGCTAACTAGGACGCTTCCAAATGTAATGCCCGTAGGGTTAAGGCAGATGGCATGGGTTCTACTTATCGACAAAGATTTCCGCTGCTTTGTTTCATTTGATGTTCAGCCCTTAAGGCTTTATCGATGTAAGACTTGACCATAATGGTCATAATTCGTGTAAGACGGTATGTATGGATGTAAGACTCTTGTTATTCAGCTTCTGTGTGTTCAAGTGAGCATTGATCTCGATCATCAGACACGCAGCATTCGGTGATCACGACTTCCGAGTCGGGGTCCCCACAAGAGTCTTGGCAGAGTTTGTTGCAGAATGGATGACGAAGAGGTACAGGAGACTACTCTCCCCGGCGAGGAAACAAGCGGCAACTGGATCATGTACTTTGATTGGGCTTTTTCGCTACAACGCACCGGTGCTGGTGTGCTGCTTGTCGCACCCACCAGAGAGCAGCTCAAGTACGTCATCCAAATGCACTTTCCCCGGGAGATGTCAACCAACAACACCGCCGAGTACGAGGGTTTGCTTGCCGGTCTCAGGATCGCGGCGGACCCCGGAGTTAAAAAGCTCATCGTCAGGGGTGACTCGCAACTCATCATCAGGCATGTCAACAAAGATAATCAAAGCCCGTTGATGGAAGCTTACATAGATGAGGTGAGGAAACTGGAGGAGCGCTTTGACGGTATCCAAGTGGAGCATGTCCCTCGGATGGAGAACGACATCGCCGACTACCTGTCAAAGCGCACTACCCTCAAGCTACCTGTGGAACCAGGTACTTTTGTGCTTCAGTTAACTCAACCATCCGTTGAGCCATCGACCGGGCAGAACAAGCGGAGGAAGCTAGGCTCCAGCAAGTACTTCCCCATCGAGCTCCCCGGAGCCACCGGCAAAGATGTTGCCGTGGATGCCGATCCTGCCGCTGGACAACCGACTCCGGCAGGACCTCGGGTCATGGCCGTGGAGGCGTCCGCTCCCGTGGCAGAAGAAATGCCTTTGGTCCTTGTCGTCGAGCCACAGGCTCTGGCATGGGCGCAGCACACCGTCCGATTCCTTCAAAAAGGAGAGCTTCCTGAGGAGCAGGAAGAGGTAGAAAGAGTAGCCCGCCGGTCTGCTCTGTACTCACCCGTTGATAACGTGACAGGCGTAAAAAGACCGAATGGGGTGAAATGGAAGTCCATCTCCCGGGAGGAAGGACTAAAGATGTTGGCAGAGATACATGGAGGCATATGTGGCTCCCACATAGGGTTGAGGGGCCTTGCCGGCAAGGCTTTCCAACTAGGTTTCTTCTGGCCCACCGCCCTCCAGGATGCGACGGCACTAGTAACCAAGTGTGAAGCGTGCCAGTTCCATTGGAAGAAGCTTCATCAACCAACTCAAGCCCTTCAAACTATCCCTCTCTCCTAGCCCTTCTCGGTCTGGGGGCTCGACATATTGGGCCCTTGCCCCCATGCTGTCGGGGGCTTTAAGTACTTGTATGTCGCAATCGACAAGTTCACAAAGTGGCCAGAGGTGGAAACAATGAGGAAGGTGACGGCAAAGTCAGCCTTCAAGTTCTTCAAGGGACTAGTGTGCCGTTTTGGGATACCCAACAGGGTCATCACCGATAATGGCACACAGTTCACAAGCCACGCCTTCATGCAATACATTGGGATCTCGGCAGCAGGGTCTGTTTTGCCTCCGTGGCACATCCACAAAGCAACGGCCAAGCGAAGAGAGCAAATGCTGAAGTCCTGCGAGGCTTAAGAACAAAGACCTTTGACAGGCTACGCAAAAGTGGAAGACGCTGGATTGGTGAGTTGCCGGCGGTTCTTTGGTCGATCAGAACGACGCCAAATCGAGCCACCAGCCAGACACCCTTTGCCCTGGTCTACGGTTCAGAAGCAGTTCTCCCTACGGAACTCATATATGGATCACCTCGAGTGCTCGCTTATGATGAGCTTGAGCAAGAGCGATTGCGGCAAGACGACGCATTGCTCCTTGAGGAAGATTGTCTCTGGGCGGCTGTGAGAGCAGCATGCTACCAGCAAGCTTTGCGTCGCTACCATAGCCGCAACGTCCATGCCCGGAGCCTTGAGGAAGGTGACCTTGTTCTTCGGCACATTAAGTCGGCCAAGAATTTCAACAAGTTGACACCAAAGTGGGAAGGCCCTTATCGGGTAACACGAGTCACCAGGCCCGGCGCAGTCCGCCTGGATACTGAAGATGCCATTCCAATGAGTAACTCCTGGAACATCGAACATCTTCGCAAGTTTTACCCATAAGGCGCGGCTGCTGGGTCTCCCGGCAAGCCACCCTTTTGTACAAGCCTTGCCGGCAAGGCATGTAACCCTTTGTGCAAAGCCAGGCACAGATCCTAAGCACTAATAAACGAAGCGTTGGCACCCTAAGTTATAGCATGCATGCTAGGTCAATTCTCCTCCTCGGTTAGGGTTGATAGTGCTTGGCAGGGATAACCCCTAGCCTAGAGGTTGAGTGTGCATCTCTCTGTTTCTTCCCTGTCCTTTTAGGTTCGCAGGACACATAAGTATTTCTGCCGAGCTGTTTGGAAGAGAGGGACGGACTGGTGCCCCGACCCCGGCAAGCCAAGGTTGCCGGGGGCTGCAAATACAAGGATCCGTCCGCGGCAAGCCAATGTTGCCGGGGGCTGCAGGTCCAGATAAGTCTTTTCTCCTCTATCATGCATTTCGTTATGAACTGGGAGATGTGAAACCGCATTTTATATCCAATCTACCGTGCTCCCCTCTTTCTGAAACCAAGGATCATCTCCTGGGTCCGAGGTTGGTCGTAGTCGCGGCAGCAAGGGCATAGAACGTGGAACCCAAACACATCTCATCCCTGCCTCCGCTAAGAGCGTGAGAGAGGTCGAGCGAGATGGGGGAACGACGAGGCCTATTGCCGGGCAAAAAATGTTTACCTTAGATGGCAATAAGGATTCGATCCTTGCCGTGGGTTTCACCCGCGAAGAAAAAGCCCGTCAAACATCCTTTTTCATTAAAAACATCCCGTATAGGTACAGTTCATACGGAATGAAAAACATGAGCAAGGGGATTACAAGTTCTAAATACAACAAAGGCCCGAAGGCTTACAAGACTAAAAAGAGATAAGGTGCCCATAATCCCTTTCTTGTCCCTCTCCTCAGAAAATGGAGCAAGAAGGCAAAAGGGCAAAAGGGGCGCCTAGGCGAAGCACGAGCAGCAGAAGGCACCAGGAGAACATCCCGGTGGCCACCCCAAAGGGAGGCTGGTGATGATGATGTCGGTAGAAGAGGTGGAAGACAAGGCGGTAGTACTGTCAATACGCTACGAAGGCGTCGGTGCCCGCGTACTCCGACTTGACGGCCTTGCCGCCCGTCCTCTTCCTCTTCCACAGCCTCCCCACGCCAGCCGCCTAAGGAGGCGACCCCGAGAAGTTCAAGGAGCCGGCGACACGGATGATGGGGTCACCGGTGCCACCCGGAGCGGCGCCACGACACCTAGTCGGACCTGGCCATCCCGCCGCCCGCTACCTCGCTGCCGCTGGCGCTGTCCTCCTCGTCACCCTCGCTCGAGGAGGAATGTTCATAGTCAGAGGAGCTCTCCATGCAGCACCTTACGCGAGTCCCGAAGTGCCTGAAGATCTTGACGGAGAGGAGGCCACCCTCCATTAATTTGAAATGGAGAGTGAGCTCCTCCATCAAGCTTTGGACGTGGGCGAAGGTCTTCCATCCTCGACGGAGGTACATGACATGAGGGGCGGGGAACTCGACATCGTCCCATATGCCGTTGTTCCCACAACCCCTCATATAAAGCCGCAATGCCTGCGGTGGATCCCGTTCCATCTCCAGCGGAGTCGGGAGGCGAAGACGACGACGCGATAGCTGGCGCAGCCTGATGAAGAACTCGCAAGGGTTGTCCCTAACGTGGCCCTCCACCGGAGGAGGGGCCGCTGGCGGAGGCGAAGCCGATCTACCACCCCGTCCTCCTCTCCCTCGAGCGCCACGGCGGCCTCGACCTCGCCCCCTCCTCCTCCCTCTAATAGGCGGCTCCGCCGCCACAAGCTCTGGGGGAGGAGCGATGCGTTGTCGAGCCAAGACCCTCGCCGCCACCTATGAAGCGTCGCCTCTTTATAAAGGGGTGGGGGTGAGGCTCGGCTGCCCCCTCTCGGCCAATCCGGCCCGTTGAAGTGATAGCAAGCGGGGCCGTCGACCGCCCTCCCCGCTCCATTGAAGGCGCGTGGCAATCGACCCACGCACGCGCACGACTTCCCACATCCCGCGTGCCTATCATTCGCCCTGCATCATGCATGCAGCGAATGTGGCGCAAGGGATAGGCGCAGTGGGACGCGTGGAGCGAAAGTTCCCAAGAGAGGTCAGTAAATGAGCAGCGGCCCTGCAGTCTCAAAGAGACACGCAAGCCGCCTCTTTACTATCCACCACGGGTTGAGGCCAACATACTTCCATCATGCGCGTGCATGACCCCCATGTCGCGCGTTCAACGCGGGTCGTGGGGAAGCGCAGTGCATGGAACAGTTACCGCCGCAAAAATCCACCCCAACTGCCCGTGCACCGTTCTGGGCCTGGCCCAACAACGTGTTGCACTTATGTATGGCCCAGGCCCGGGGGCTCTTGTCGGTGTATGTCGGTGTACTAAAGTAGGGGTACCTTAGTATCCCGAACTTGTGCACGGGCAGTCGCAGCGTCCCGCGGCAAGGCTTGCCGGGTGTCCGCCAAGATCCTCCGTAGGCCCTATTGATGCCATTCAAGAACAAAGTGTTTTAACTGAGAAGACAAGACTCCGGCAAGAGGAGCTTGCCGGGAAGGACAACCCATGGCACTTTAACGGGCTTGCCGCGACGCGCTGCGCGTCCCGGCAAGACCCGACGAGCGACAAGCTTTCGGGTGCGACAAGACAACGACCGCGGCAAGGCGTTTGCCGCGGCGACCCACTCTGCCCACGCCCAAATAAGATCCGCCGACGCACGCCGCAGGATCGCTCTGAGCGTGCGTGGCGGGAAGTCAGGCAGCCAAGCGGTGCGAGGTGGCAAGTGGGGATGACTAGAAGGCCATCGTGGCAAGCGTGGCGCTCTAACGGTCGCTTCTTGCACTGCTTAGGTGACGCGACGGGCATTAAATGCTGTTGTCCCCTACCGTCAGAGTTAGGTAGAGTGCCTGATATGGCGCTTGTACCAACCACCCTTTTACATTTGTACCCTTGATCAAGCTGCCACCTGTCGGTGACCCCTTGTGCCTATAAAAGGAGGCCCATGCGCAACGTAGAGGGGGTTCGACTCATTCAAAACTACACCACCCTCACACTCTCAAAGAACAGAATACAATCACAAAGAAGCAGTAGGAGTATTATCTCTCCGGAGAGCTCCGAAGCTGGGTAAAAATCCCTCGCGTGCTCCGCCTCGATCCGCTCTTCGTGCGCCCTCCGCTCCCTTGCCGGACCGAAAGGGGCCCTGCCCCATAGGTGTTTGTTTCCCCTGACATCTTTGGCGCGCCAGGTAGGGAAGCGTCGAGGTTGTGTGAACCCGATCCGGCGTTCACGCGAGCAAGTTCAGCATCACCTTCATCAACATGCCACCGAAGAAGAAGGCTTCGGAGGTGGCTGCTCCAGCCGCGTCGATTCCACCGCCACCGGAGCAAACGGGCGGTGGGGTAGACACCGGCGGAGGAGGGCGCGCCGATGAGGGGACTCACGTTGTTACCAGATCCAAGGACAAGGCCCCGCAAACTTCGGCATCCGTACAAGCACCGCGCCCATCTCAGGAGGCGCGGGATCGACAGCGTCATTGTGCTCGCAGCACCGTGCTCGCATTAGAACAAGGCCAAGCTGGTGGATCTCGGGGCGTTCAAGACCAGCATGCACGCCAGCATGCTGGCACGAGTGAGGTACGGTCGCCTGGACGGGGTACTGCTCCTTCTAACCCAGTTGGAAGTCAGAGCATGTCCCGTTCCTCGCGCCGCTCACCGCCGCCGCCGAAGACTCCAGAAGAAGCGTTGGCCCGAGCTCAACTGCTTCTAGACTACCCTCCAGCGCCGGACAAGATCGACGATTGGAGGGCTACCATCCAGAGCCTCATCGGCTTCGCCAACGGCGACACTCCCCGGCAACCGAGTGCATCGAAGCCGCGGCAAGACGTCCAGACGCGAGCCGATGGCGACAAGACTGGTGGGGGTGCAACCACCATGCATTCCCCGCCCTGAAGGCCAAGATCACCGACTCGCCGGATCAACCACGACACCGACTCCACGGCGTCATCAGATCCACGAGCTCGTCGCGATCAACGCCAAGTTCTTCAAGAACGACAACACGAAGCCGCTCGCACCCGCATCAAGCGTCGGAGAGAAGCGCGGCGTAAATCAGACCAGTGCGCTGGGCCCGCTGTTGACATGCATGCGCCAGGGGAACCATGCGACTTGCCGTACGCGGTAGGTTGCCCTGCATTTACTCGTGAGCTGCGGCAAGTCTAGTGGCCCAGTACCAAGAACTTCAAGCCAGATGTACCGGAGAAGTATGATGGCAGGTTGCATCCGTCGGAGTTCCTCAGCATCTACACCATTGCGGTGCAAGCTGCCGGGGGGCGCGACGAGAAGATCCTCGCCAACTACTTCCCGCTGGTGCTTAAGCCCAACGTCAGATCCTGGCTCATGCACTTGCCGGACAACTCCATCTCCTCATGGGTGGATCTGTGCCATCAGTTTGTCGGCGCCTTCACAGGCGGCCACAAGCCTCATGGCCAGGAGAGCGATCTGCATCTGCTCGCCCAGAAGGAAGGAGAACCTCTGCGCAAGTACATACAAAGATTCAGCCAAGTGCAGCGCAACATCCCAGACGTCCACCCTGCTGCGGTTATCAGCGTGTTCCATCAGAACGTGCGTAATCGCAGGATGAGGGAGGTGATGGAGATGTGCAAGATCAGAGACGTCAGTGAGCTATATGCCCTGGCCGATGACAAGCGCGTCTTTGAAGAGGAGAGGAAACTCCCCGGAGAGAATGCGGGAGCAGAAGGGTCTCACAGTGAGGACGCCGCCCCGGCAAGGAAAAACCGGCGGCGGAACAACAGAAAGAGGAAAGCAAAAGATGTGCTAGTTGTCGAGCAGTCTGGCAACGGAGGCGGCACCAAGAAGGCCAAAGCTGGTAACTCCAGCGAGGCTGTGGTGGCCGCCGACAAGCAGGACGGCTCCGGCAAGCAGTACTGCAAGATCCACCGCACCAAGGGCCATGATCTCCACACCTGCAAGAAAGTTGAACAGCTTGTCGAGCTACAAAAAGTTGAGTACGAGCGACGCGACAAGGAGAAGGCCCAAGAAGGTGGTGGAGGATCCGGCAAGAAGCGTCCCGGCCGGGGAGGGCGCCGCGGCAAGGCCAAGCAGGGTAGAAGGAGACAGCCTCCCGCGGCCGTGACAAGGATGAAGATGAAGACGATGACGAAGACATGGATGATGATGAGGCCGACGAGCAGGAGTTTCAGAAAGCAACAGAGGTTCTGTGCATTGACGGTGGTGCTTCTCTGCATACTTCGCACCGCCAGCTCAAACAATGGGTGCGGGAAGTGAATGCAGCAGAACCACCAGTTGAATCACGCAAGCCTTTGAAGTGGTCCAGCACGCCCATCATCTTTGACATTGAGGATCACCCTGATCGCATAACTGCGGTCGGGTGCTTGCCTATGTTGGTTTCACCAACTATCCGCAACCTCAAAGTCACAAAGATGTTGGTTGACAGCGGGGCCGGCTTGAATCTGATCTCCTCTGCGGTACTCCAGAAGCTCCAGATCCCCGACAGGGTGCTTGCCTATGTTGGTTTCACCAACTATCCGCAACCTCAAAGTCACAAAGATGTTGGTTGACAGCGGGGCCGGCTTGAATCTGATCTCCTCTGCGGTACTCCAGAAGCTCCAGATCCCCGACAGCGAGCTCGAAGAGACAGGTACTTTCCAAGGAATTAATCCGGGAAGGAGCAAGCCGAAGGGGAAGATCACATTGCCAGTGACATTTGGCAGCGAGCTGAACTTCAGGACAGAGAAATTTACTTTTGACGTCGCTGATTTCCCATTACCTTACAATGGGATACTCGGCCGTCCAGCGCTCGCCAAGTTCATGGCAGCATCTCATTATGCATACAACGTACTCAAGATGCCTGGTCCGATAAGTGTCATCTCTGTCCCTGGCGACAATAAAGATGCCCTTATTTGTACCGACAAGATCTACCGGGAAGCAGCAGCCGTAGCCGAACGCAAACCACTTGCCGCTGAAGCTCCCTGGGGGAAGAAGAAGACCAAGTCCGGCAAAACCTCTGATGCCCACTCCGGCAAGCGCACCTCTTCGGAGTGCTGCGCTACCGTCGAGGACGCACCATCGAGCTCCACCGGCAAGTGTAAAAAGGCGAAGGCAACCCCGCCAGAAACAAAGAAAGTGGCCGCCAAGGAGGACAGCACTAGTGGTACCTTCACCATCAGTGCCACGCTTGACCCTAAATAGGAAAGCGCGCTCGTTGCTTTCCTGCGGGCGAATATCGATGTGTTTGCATGGCAACCATCTGACATCCCGTGTTCCTGTGAAAGTAATTGAGCACCACCTGCCGCCTGTCCTCACGCGCGGCCCGTCAAAGCGTAAAGTTAGGAAGCAAGCAAGGGAGCGCCAAGAATTCATTGTCAAGAGATCAAGAAGTTGGAAGCAAGCGGGCCTGGTCGAGGAGTGCTCCATCCAACGTGGCTGGCCAATCTCAGTAGTCGCAGCAAGAGTTTAACGGGAAATGGAGGCTTTGTATTGACTTCACCGATGTTAATAAAGCTTGTCCCAAAGATCCATTTCCTTGCCGCCAGCATTGACCAGATTGTCGACTCCACGGCAGGGTGTGATCTGCTTTCATTTCTTGATGCATATTCAGGATACCATCAGATTTTCATGGCAGAGGAAGATGAGGAGAAAACCACATTCATTACTCCATGTGGCACGTACTGCTTTGTGCGGATGCCTTCCGGACTAAAGAATGCTGGTTCAACATTTGCAAGAGTAGTTCACGAAGCTTTTGAGCCACAGTTGCACAGAAATGTAGAGGCTTACATGGACGACATAGTGGTCAAGAGCAAAGACAGAGCAACTCTGATCCAAGATTTGGACGAGACCTTTGCAAATCTACGCAAGATCAATCTCAAGCTCAACCCCGAGAAGTGTGTGTTTGGAGTCCCTTCCGGCAAGCTTCTCGGGTTCTTTGTGTCTCAGCGGGGGATTGAGGCTAATCCCGACAAGATCAAGGCCATTGAGTAGATCGCAATCAAGCGCGTCAAGGATGTACGAAGGCTTGTCGGCCATGTAGCTGCTCTCGGCAGAGTTCATCTCTAAGTTCTGCTGAAGGCGCCCTGCCATTTTCAAAATTTTGAAAAAGGCAGGTCCAATGAAATGGACTCCGGAAGCGGAGGCTGCGCTGCTGGACTTGAAGAGATATTTGTCCTCCACTCCAGTACTTGTCGCACCTAGGCCACAAGAGAAGTTGCTGCTATATCTAGCGGCAACCAATCAAGTGGTTAGTGCTGCATTAGTAGCGGAGAGGGAGGCGGATGATGAGCCAAGAGTCATGACAAGCACGCCCAAATGATAAGGGGGGCTTCCCGACAAGCTCGTCCCGACAAGGATGAATCACAGAGCCACAAGAAGAGAAGCGAAGAAAATGGTGCAGCCCAGTTTACTTTGTCGGCCCCTTTGCAGGGGCTAGATCAAGGTACTCGGTGTGCGAAGTTGCTTTTCGCCTTCTCATGGCCTCGAGAAAGCTGCGCCATTACTTTCAAGCACACGAGATTACAGCTTGTCACCGCTCCGCTGAAGAGGATATTGCAGAATCCGTATAAGCAGGCAGGATTGTCGAGTGGGCACTGGAATTGTCAAGCTTTGGCCTCAAGTTTGAAAGTACTTCAACTATCCAGAGCCAAGCATTGGCAGAATTCATAGCAGAATGGACGCCAACACCAGATGAAGAAATTCCAGAAATGAGCATCCCCGTCAAGGAAGCAAGCAAAGAGTGGATCATGTACTTTGATGGTGCCTTCTCGCTGCAAGGCGCCGGTGCGGGCGTGTTGCTTGTCGCACCCGCCTGAGAGCACCTCAAGTACGTCGTCCAGATGCACTTTCCCAAGGAGCAAGCGACAAACAATACTGCAGAATATGAAGGCTTGCTTGCCGGACTTAGGATCGCGGTAGACCTTGGGATCAAGAAGCTTATTGTCGTCCGCCAAGTAAACAAAGATTATCAGAGTCCGTTGATGGAAGCTTACATTAATGAAGTGAGAAAGTTGGAAGAGCGCTTTGACGGCCTGCAGATGGAACATGTTCCGAGAGCTCAAAACGACATTGCAGATGGCCAGTCAAAGTGCGCCGCACTCAAGTTACCTGTGGAACCAGGGATCTTTGTGCTCAAGCTGACTCAACCATCTGTAACACCATCAACTGGACAGAGCAAGAAGAGGAAGTTGATTTCTGGTGAATACTTTCCGGCAGAGCTCCTCGAAGCCGCCGCCAAGAAGGTCCCTAAGATCAACACCGAGAGTGCTGAGGAGCAGTCTGCTCCGACAAGCCCAAGGGTTTGTTCCGTTGAAGCAGACGCTCCCGACAAGCTTTGCTCCGGCAAGCTTGCCAGGGAACACCAAGCTCCGGCTGAACAACACGTTCTTGCCGTAGAAGCAGATGTTCCCGCAGCAGCATTTGCGCCTTTAGTCCTTGTTGTTGAGCCGCAAGCTCCAAAGATGGGCACAACAGATTGTCCATTTCTTCAAACAGAGATCTTCCCAAGAACAAGAAGAAGCGGGAGAGTAGCCCGCAATCAAGTATGTACCAGTTTGTCGATGACATATCAGAGTAGAAGAAGATTCAACAGAGTGAAATTGAAGTGCATTCCTGTGAAGATGGATGTAAGCTGTTGGCGGAGATACATGGAGGCATATGTGGTCATCACATTGGCACAAGAGCGCTTGCCGGCAAAGCATTCCGGCAAGGTTTCTTCTGGCCAGCAGCCCTCCTAGATGCAATTGCACAAGTAACCAAGTGTGAAGCGTGCCAGTTCCACTCCAAGCAGATACATCAACCAGCTCAAGCTCTCCAGACGATCCCTTTATCCCGCCATTTTCGTCCGGGGATCGACATACTCGGCCCCTTTCCCCGAGCTGTCGGGGGCTTTGAGTACTTGTACGTGGCAATCGACAAGTTCACAAAGTGGCCGGAAGTGGAAGCAGCGAGGAAGGTGACAACACAGTCAGCAGTCAAGTTCTTCAGGTCAATTGTTTGCCGTTTCGGAGTCCCTAACAGGATCATCACCGACAATGGCACACAATTCACGAGCCTCACCTTCATGCAAGACGCCCAAGATCTTGGCGCCAAGATCTGCTTCACTTCGCTGCTCACCCGAGAAGCAACGGTCAAGCGGAGAGGGCAACGCTGAAGTGCGTCGCGCGGCTCAAGACCAGAACTTCGATAGGCTGCACAAATGCGTAAGAAATTGATCGAGGAGCTGCCATGGTTCTTTGGTCGATCGGACGACGCCAAATCGAGCCACCGCCGCACACCTTTTGCTCTAGTCTATGGAGCAGAGGCGTTCTCCCCACGGAACTCAGATAACGGATCGCCCGAGTGCTCGCTATGATGAGCTTGAGCAAGAGCAGCTGCGACAAGATGACGCGCTGCTCCTTGAGGAAGATCGCCTTCGTTGCCAGGCGAAGCTGCTCGATATCAGCAAGCTTTGCGCCGCTACCATAGCCGCAAAGTCAATGCCAGAAGTCTCGAGGAAGGTGACCTTGTTCTTCGGCGCGTTCAATCCGCCAAGAATTCCAACAAGTTGACACCAAAGTGGGAAGGCCCTTATCGGGTGAAGCGAGTCACTAGGCCTGGCGCTGTCCGCCTTGAGACCGAAGATGGCTTTCCGGTGAGCAACTCCTGGAACAATGAGCATCTTCGTAAGTTTTACCCATAAGGCGCAGTTGCCGGAACCTGTTCCGGCAACCACCTTTTGTACAAGCCTTGCCGCTGTTGCATGTAACCCTTTGTACAAAGCCGGGCGCAGATCCCGTGCATAAATAAAGCTCACGTGCTTCGCACATCTTGTCAAATTTTATGCATTTTTTTTGCATGTATTATCTGACACTTTGTGCAGCACTTACCCCCGGTAAGCAATAATGAGCCTTATGGCTCCATATCATTATTTTCTCTTCTTTCTTTTTCCCAAAAGGAAGGTTCCCTCGCCCACAAGTTCACCGGGGGAGAGGAGGAGATAATGGTGCGGACCAAGCGTCGTTCAAGAAAGCATTGCCTTGCCGGGACGAGAACGACAGAAAAGCTAAGTTGCCAAAGTTTGAGCACAATCAGTTTTAAAATTTCTTAAGTTATCTTCCTTGAACGACCGTGCTTTGTATGGAAAACCTGTGCGCGGAGGAACCTACTCATAGCTAGTTGCGCCCTTACTTTGTTCCGAGTCCGCTCAACAACTTAAGTGTGCTGCGACTAGTTGCGACAAGGTTTCTTGCCGGAAGCAGCACCGCCAGCAGGCTGCTGATGTTCCGCACTTAGTGCTCGCGGCAAGGGTGCCTGCACCGCAAGTTCCCTAAAAGCGTAGGGCAAAAACATACAAAGGAGGGAATCAAGTAAAGGAAATAACATAGCAGATACTGACCAAGATAAAGTTATATTACAAAAATGACTTGCCGCGCTCTAATAGATTGTTCCTATGACATATCTGGCAGCGGCAAGAGAAAGGAGGAAAAAGGCGGCCTAGTCTACGCGATCACCGTCGACCCTCCTGACTTCATTCACCTTGTCCACAATGGGTGCGACAAGGGCTTTGAGTTCTGCAAGATCAGCACCCGCCGGAAGCTTCTTGAGGACGTTGGTGAGGTTGAGGCTCGGATTGCGAAAGAGCACCTTCACCAACACCTTCTCCAAGACTCTGGCGCAGATTGCGGGCGACTCGTCAGCCAGCTGCCTTGGGATCCTTTCCCGGAGTTGCTGGAGAGCCGTCGCCACACCCTTGAAGAACAGAGTGAGCTTGGCGCTGGGCTGGAGGTTCTCATCAGAAGAGTACCCGAAGCCCTCCAAATCCAGCTGTGCCAGCTCCTCGTCGATGACTGCGGTGATGTTGACGAGGCCTTCCATCCATAGTTCCACGGTAGCCCTGAAGGTATTCTGAGTTTTGGCAGCCCTCGTTAGCAGCGCCTCATTGGCCTTGATCTCCTGCTTCAAGTCCTCTTCCCGCTTCTTGGCGCCGTCCAGCGTCTCCGTCAGCGTGGCCAGTTTCAGCTCGAGATCGGCATTGGCGTCCTTGGCGGCACTCAGCTCCTTGCCCTTGTCAGAGGGACGACCCTGCAGATCACCATGGGCAAGGGCGTCCTTTTCGCGCTCGCGCTGGAGCGTGGCAAGCTCTTCATTCTTTGACTTGAGGGTGGCTTCTAGCTCTGTCACCCTCACCTCCAGTTCCTTCTTGGCGGCCTCGGCAGCTGCAGCAGCATCCTTCGCTTCCTTCAGGGCTCCGCCAAGTGTCTCCTCACGTGCAGCAAGCTCCTCCTCATAGCTGTCCAAGTTGACCTTCTTCTGCGTCAGCTTGCCTTCCCGCGCGGATAGCTCCTCAGCGGCAAGCCGCTGTTGCTCTTCGGCTTCTGCTTTCTCAAGGATGAAAGCCTTCCGCTCTTCGACGAGCTGCGCCCGCTCCTCTGCAATGGCTCGGAGAGCTTCTTGAATGCGGACTCTGAGCTCCTCCGTGCTTCTCTATGTCCACTCCGCTGCTGCGACAAGCGCTTCGACTCGGTTTGGCATGAGCGGCGGTAGAGTGACACCAACTTCCGAAGCAGCTGCTCCTCCTCAGACTCGCCACTGCTGCTACTTGGCGCGTCCACCACTGTCAGCCCAGCGGAGGCGAGCACTTCTCCGTCAAACGTCTCTCCCTCGACCGGCGCCCTGGAGCTTGATGCCCAGGGGAGCTTGATGAAGACACCTTCGCCGGCCTTCAAGTAGGCGCCGGGCTGAGACTCTTCGGAGCTTGGCGCTGTATCAGCGGTGGAGGGATCGGCGGTCGGCGTAGCGCCCTTCGCTCCTGCGGCCCCAGGGTCGTCAGTATGATCGCCGGATCCCTCGCCAGCTCCAGCGCCAGCAGCCTTGGCGGCCTCTTCATCGGCAGGATCATCAGCGCCGGCCTCTTCTTCAGAAGCAGCGGCATCGTCAGTATTGCCGCGCACGTTCTCCTTGCTGTTGGCCTCAGTCTTCATTGGCTCCGCGGAGGGTGGATCTGAAGACAGGAAAGGGGAGAAAAAGTCAAGCAAATATCCAAAAAAGAAGAATCCAAGGGAAGTTTCAAGCAAGGGAAATTACCAGTACTGGGATCCATGGTCATGGGCTCCACCACCGGAGGGTCGTTGGTGCTACCCCTTGCCGGAGACTCCTCCCTTGCCGGGGACCTCTCCCTTGCCGGAGAGCGCTCCCTTGCCGGAGAATCACCCACGATCTCTCCCACGACGCCGCGTTTGACGTGTGCCGTTACGGGAGGGCGCGGTGGATACGGAGTTAGATTTGGTGTGGACTCAGGCCGCGAGTGCCCATGCCCTGTTTTGGGCCTGGCCCAACAGCGCTTGGCACCGTGTGTGGCCCAGGCCCGGGGGCTCCTGTCGGTGTACTAAAGTAGGGGTACCTTAGTATCCCGAACTTGTGCACGGGCAGTCGCAGCGTCCCGCGGCAAGGCTTGCCGGGTGTCTGCCAAGATCCTCCGTAGGCCCTATTGATGCCATTCAAGAACAAAGTGTTTTAACTGAGAAGACAAGACTCCGGCAAGAGGAGCTTGCCGGGAAGGACAAGACCCCGGCAAGAGGAGCTTGCCGGGAAGGCCAACCCAAGGTACTTTAAAGGGCTTGCCGCGTCGCGCTGCGCATCCCGGCAAGACCCGACGAGCGACAAGCTTTCGGGTGCGACAAGACAACGACCGCGGCAAGGCGTTTGCCGCGGCGAAGCCACCACTCTGGCCACGCTCCAAAGATCATCACACCGTGGTCGCCGCAGGATCGCTCCAGCGATGTGGCGGAAGCTGTGCAGCCAAGCGGTGCGGTGGCAAGTGGAGATGACTAGAAGGCCATCGTGGCAAGCGGTGGCGCTCTTAACGATCGCTTTCAAGATCATTTGGTGACGCAGACGACATTAAATGCTCTTGTCCCCGCCGTCGAGTTAGGTAGAGTGCATCAGATATGGCAGTTGTACCAACCACCCTTTTTACATTTGTACCCTTGATCATATTGCCACTGTCGGTGACCCCTTGTGCCTATAAAAGGAGGCCCATGCGAACGTGAGGGGTTGGACTCATTCGAAACTACACCACCCTCACACTCTCAAAGAACAAAATACAATCACAAAGCAGCAGTAGGAGTATTATCTCTCCGGAGAGCTCCGAAGCTGGTTAAAAATCCCTCGCGTGCTCCGCCTCGATCCGCTCTTCGTGCGCCCTCCGCTCCCTTGCCGGACCGAAAGGGGCCCTGCCCCATAGGTGTTCGTTTCCCCCGACAGTGTACAAAAGTAGGGGCTCTGCTTTTGACCCCATTACTTGTGCACGGGCAGTCAGAGCCACTAGCCACGACCACGCATAGCAGGGCAGGAAAGGGAAGCCGGAAAGAAGCCGCAGGCACAAGACAAACAAAGCAATGACAAGGACCAAGGCCACAAAGATCAGATGGACGAAGCAGGTTTCCCCGGCAAGGACCCTTGCCGGGGCAGCCTTAGCGGCCCCGGCAAGACCCTTGCCAGGGCAGCTCCCCCGCACCAGCTGAGCGAGCCACCTTTGAGCCCACCAACGCTAGACAAACGCATTGGGACAAGGATCGGGAGGCACCTCCGTGGTGGCATGAAGACCTTTGTGAAGACAAAGAACAGTCAAGATCGAATGAGGATAGGAAGGCAACAGTCCTCGGCAGGGTTCTTGCCGAGGAAGCCCACAAGACCTTGCCGGGGATGCATCGCTGGCAAGGTCCTTGCCGGGGATGACGGCATGCCGTGGCAAGACCCTTGCCGGGCCGCCCGGAAAGGCCCTCGCCAAGCGTGCTAGCAGGGCCACTGCCAGGCCCATGCTTGCCAAGTCTCTGCCGCTGTTCGCATGCAGCTGCCGACCCGACCATCTGGGCAGGCACCTGCGTGGCAACATGCACCCCTTCGTGCAGGCTCCACCATCGCGCCACCTCAGCTGCTTGCTTGCCTACATGGCACCGCATGCATCGCTGGCCAGGGCACGTGTCAAAGCAAGGAGGAGTGGCGACGGACAGGATGGGCCTCGCCCCCATCCCCGATAAAGTGAAGGGACACCTAAGCCTCACATTAAATGCACTTTGTCCTGTAATACAAGCGATAAGCTCACAGCGCTGTAGCACTTTCCACCTCCTGTGTGCCACTGTGCCAGCCCCTTTCGCCTATAAAAGGAGGCCCATGGCGCACTGGAGAAGGATTCGGCTCTTTCGAACCTGGCAACACCCAGAGCCAGTTCTAGAGCTCGAGAACACTAAATACATCTACCAAAGCAGGATCATAGGTTTTACGCATCTTTGCGGCCCGAACCTGGGTAAATCCCCTTTGTGCTATCTACTAGTCCCGCTCTTCTCATGATCTAGCACCCCGCAACCGTAGTAGGGATTCCAGCGATCCCATAGGTGTCGTTTCCCACCGACAAGCAGGCACGGTCCATCCAACTTGGACAAAATCCTGGAGAGGCCCTGTCATATTCATGGCACACCCGACAAGCATGCTAACCACACCAACAGAAACTGTTGGGTTTTCAAAAAGGCCGGTAAGTTAAATACCGAACACAAGGGAAAGGGACCTCCAAGCGAGGACGATGATGAACCCCGTCAGCCAAACACAGGGGCCAAAAATAGTTCCCCCCCGAGGTGAAAACAGTGAACATGATCTATGTCACTCACATTCCCAAAAGGGAGCGCAATCGCACACTAAGGGACGTCTACACCATAGAGCCTGTCGCCCCAAAATTCAATCCATGGGAAGCCTGTCCGATCACCTTTGATCGCATGGATCACCCAACCAGTATCCATCACGGGGGCTCGACCGCCCTGGTACTTGATCCATTATCGACGGATACCATCTCACCAGAGTCCTTTTGGATGGCGGTACCAGTCTCAACTTGATTTATCAATACACTGTCCGCAAGATGGGCATTGACCATCAAGAATCAAGCCTATTAACATTACCTTTAAAGGTGTGATACCCGGTGTGGAGGCCCATTGTACGAACTGAAGAACTGATCTTCGACATCGTCCCCTTCCGTAGTGGTTATCACGCACTGCTCGGACAAGCTGCTTTCACCCGCTTTAATGCAGTCCCGCACTATGCTTATTTGAAGCTTAAAATCCCCGGACCACGTGGCATTATTACAATCAATGGAAATATGGAGCGCTCCCTTCGCACTGAAGAGAACACCGCGGCCCTTGTAGCCGAGGTGTATGGTGGCCTCATCAAGCCGAATAATTCGTCGGACATCAAAGCCAATGACATCTCTAAATGAGTCCGGTCAGCACATCACTGCGATAACTCGACGGATCCGGTCCTCGATTAGCAGTTCGGCCTGTGCCGATGGTCCCATAAGGTTGCGGCTTACGTACCGCACGTATTTAACTACGCACTCAAGATACCTTGGGCAACACCAGAGGCACACGACGAACAAAGTCCATAGTACGACTCGACCCTATTTGGACCTTATACATTTTTTTCACTGCAGGTTCATTAAGAGCCCTATCTATTGTATGGTTGCATGAGGGACCCTTTCAAGGCTAGCTTTCCCATCCTTTACGGACAACCATCAAAATACCCCTGTCAAAGGATTCGTTACTTAGGAGAAACGACACAGACGTGCGGCAGAGCATCATTGGAGTCTTCAAACCATTACTTGTAGGCCATGTGCTAGACTTTCCCTTATGTAAATTTTCAGGCATGTAACATGACCTCAATATTTATGGCATTGCCTGTCGAAACACGCCTCGACATACTGATAAGGATATAAAGGAAGTAGAAGATCACCACCTTTGGTTTGGTACTTATATTATATCGTAATCCGCATTCCCTACTTGCTTTCGACTGGCGTACGGGTTTTTCGACACGGCCTTCATGCCAGGGGCTGTATTCGGACCCACAAACTCTTAAAGTCCGAACACCTATAGGGAACTTTTCGGCGTCGCAGATATTGCACTATATGCATCGGCTCCGAACCATGTCTTTGGTCTATAGTTGGGTTGCCCGGCTCCTATGTTTGCCACCTTACATTCCACAAGTTCGGCTAAGGTAATAAAGGGAGAACTACTGCGATTGTATTTCTGGTTCATCCGGTCAAGTACCTTAGTAGAGAAAGCCGAAAGCTGACCATCATGATATGCGAGATATGGTCAGCGATCCGGTGACTTAGTGTTATACTAAAAATCGTTCACGATTTATGCCGTGTTATATGAGGGGCTGGGATTCGACCAGCCGTGTTGCAAAGGCACTGTAATCCGAATTTCCGTTCACACAATAGGGGCTAGTACTTTGCCCCACCAATGGACTCCTATGGCTAAGTGAAAGTAATAAAACTACATAGTCTGATGGCCTCGTTCACCTTATAAATAAACGGCCGCACAGGAGGATTAATTAACTAAATCAAAAGGTGCAAGCATAAATATTTCACGTCGTGAGTTCATTACATGGTTTTTACAACCCGAACTCCATTACTCAAATATGATATCCTTTGAACATTGGCCCTCTACAATTCGGGCTCCCTCGAGGACCTCGCTGAAGTACCTCTCCGGCCTCCGATGATCCTTGCCTTTGGGCGGCCCTGCGGTTGCAATTTCGGTGGCCTTCGTCTTCACCCATTGCACCTTGATGCGGGCGAAGGCCATCCGAGCATCTTCTATGCAGGACGATCGCTTTATGGCGTCAATCCGAGGACGCGCATCTACGAGCCACTTCACGAGTCGGAAGAAGCTACTGGGCATGGGCTTGGCCGGCCAAAGTTGGACTATTAAATCCTTCATGGCCAACCCGGCCACCCTATGCAGCTCGGTCAGTTGCTTCAGCTGGTCGCTGACGGGCATCGGATGCTGTAGCGCAAGATACTTCGACCAGAACAGCTTCTCCGTCGAGCTCCCCTCTTCGGCTCGGAAGAACACCGCGACATCAGCAACACTCGTCGGCAGATCCGCAAACGCGCCTAGAGAACTCCAAACTCGGGTCAGCAAGATGTTCTCCTACTTACAAATTTGCTCTGTAGAAGAAAGGCCTTACTAGCTGTTATCTGCCTCGCCTCCTGGATCTCCTGGCGAGCGCCCTGGGCCTCAACCCGGGCCTCCTTCACATTCTAGAGAGCTTTGGCGAGTTCGGAGGCTTGATCCAAAGTCTTCTGCTCCAAGGACTCACACTTAGTAATGGCGTCCTTGAGCTCTTGCTCGACTTCGCCCACCCGCGCCTCATGTTTTCGGCAGGTAGCTTGCTCCGCCTCCAACTCCTTCGCCGTTTTGTCAGTGGCCGCCCTGTTCACCTCCACCTCTTTTATGTCTTGGGCAAGCGTGCTCCTGAGGGACTCGACCTCGGCTGCACCAACTATGATTATAATCACAAAATCAAATAAGTAAAAAGAATTAATACACATATCACTCCTGGTATGTAAGTTCCGCATACCTTGCATTTCGTTAGACCGCTTATTGATGCGGTCAAGCTCCTCATCGGCTAATCGAAGCTTCCGATTGAGCTTGGGAACCTCTGCGGCTTGGGCAGTAGCCGCCAACATGGATGTCTGTCTCACACATTAGCACAGTACATTAATAATTTGTTTTCGGATCCTCTGTCTGGATTGTTATAATCCGGACAGAGTCTCAGGGGCTACTGTCTATACATGGGTTCATCCTTTTATATGAAAAACTTGTTAGAAAATTAAATCGCATACCTCATTGCCTGTCAGTAGGCTGTTGAAGGCTTTGTTCAGTCTGCTTTTCACAGACTGAACCTTCTCCATAGCCGCACCCATCAGGGTGCGGTGCTCCTCCATGATGGAAGCGCGTTGCAGCGCTTCCTCCAGAGCATGAGCGGCCTCCGGATTAACGGAGGCCGCCGATGGAGCTGCTGCTCCTCCCCACCTCTATCAAGGGGGGTTCCTGATCCGAACCTGGAGCCACATTGGTCTCCGGGACGGTGTTCGGTGGGGGCCCGAACTGTTGAGACCCTCCACCCTCGATGGCCATGGGGGTCGCCGTCCCCCAGTGTGCGGCATCTGAGGTATTAACCTCGGGCGCCTTCTAGACGGCCTCGTCCGCCACTCCTCGGCCAGGAAAGGTCCTTTGGGACGACACCTCGGTGTCCTCCATGGCAGTAAGGGAGGGGGCTTGTGATGGTCCGGCACTCTCCACCTCTTCAGGCGCCAGAGAGTTCCCGACGGAGACGAGGTGTTCGGGATATCGTGTGGAGGGCTGAAAAGCAAGCAAAGATATAATTTATATGACAGAGGCATGTAAGTGGAAGCTAAACAAGTAAGATTTTGATACTTACGATTCGGCCAGGGGCTGCACCCTGGAGTCTCTCCTCAGGCTGTGTTCGGACTCCGTTTCCAAACTGGCCGAGAGGGTAATCTTCTTCCTCTTCGGCACTGCATCCTCCGGGTTCTCGGAGGCCATCCTCTTCTTCCTCCTCAACTTGCGAGGAGAGTCACTCTCCACCTCCTCCTCCTCTTCTTCATCCTCGTCTTCCTCATGGGAGGAGAAGACCTCGGTCCCTCCGAACATAGCGTCAGAAGGACCTCTGAGGCGGGGCCCGCCCTTGGTCTCCTTGCCCTTCTTCATGCCCTTCTTCTCCGGTGCTTGGTAGGGTGCAGAAACCAACATATCCGTCAACTGGGGAGTGACTGGATCTTCGGGCAATGGAGCCGGACTCTTGATTTGCTCCGCTTTCTTTGTCCAGTCCTATAAAGAAGTGGGATGATAAGATTCATACTAATCAAAAATACATACCAGACAAATATTTGGAAAACTAATACTTACTAGAGTGGTAGGATTCTCGGCGTCAAGCCCGACGTCTTCGGTCTCCATAGGCCAGCTCTTCTGGGCCTTGAAAAGCAACTTCCATATCACTTTGTGCATTGTGCCGAAGAAGTATCCCTATCGATTGAACTCCCATATGGGGGAGGCCCGGCGTTGGCAGGGGAGAGTGCGGCGGAAGAGCATGTTCTGCACCACATTGGTGAGACCAACATTCTTGCCAAGCACGTTGGTGATGTGCGTCTGCAGCATCTGCACCTCCATTTGGGACCCCCAATCGAGGCCCTTAGCGGTCCACGAAGTGAGCCTCGTGGGGGGTCCGGATATGAACTCTGGAATTGCCGCCCAGTTGGTGTGGCGTGGCTCGGTGATGTAGAACCACTCTTGCTGCCAGACCTTGACGGTCTCGATGAAGGCCCCCTTGGGCCATGTGGCGTTGGGCAGCTTGCTTATCATGTCCCCACTGCAGTTCGCATGCTGCCCGTTGACCACCTTTGGCTTCACATTGAAGATTTTTAGCCATAGGCCGAAGTGTGGGGGGATGGGGAGTAAAGCCTCGCACATGACGATGAACGCCGAGATGTGGAGGAAAGAATTCGGGGCTAGATCATGGAAATCTAGCCCGTAATAGAACATGAGTCCTCAGACGAAGGGGTGGAGTGGAAAACCTAGCCCTCTAAGAAAATGGGGGAAGAAGACGACTCTTTCACCGGGCGCCTGAGTAGGGATGATTTGCCCCTTGTCGGGGAGCCTGTGCGCAATGTCAGCGGCCAGGTACCCTGCGTTTCGGAGATTCTTCACATCCTTCTCCGTTACGGAGGAGGCCTCCCACTGGCGCTTGGAACCGGATCCGGCCATGGCTGGAGGAGGTGGTAGTGGTGAGGAAGAAAGCTTTTTTCCTGTCATTGGAGCTTGGGAGATTGGAAGGTAGAGGCTGGAAGAGGGCATGGGGAAGAAAGGAGGAATCTATTGCCCTCTTATAGGCGGTAAAAATGCCAACCACCCCCCCCCCCACTTAGACCTTCAAACTCGCATGTCCCCAACGTGAGCATACGCCGTAAAAGGTTGGGTTACCCAAATCTTATTGATGAGCAATCCCGTAATAAGTGGGCACGATCTCTGTTTTGACAAGACAGTCCAAGGGGGCTCGACCTCGGAACATGGAACATGGAATGTGAAAACGATTCAAAACACTGAAGGGTCAAGTCTGACGCTTCACCGGAGAAAGTTGTCAGTAAAGACACTATTTCTATTTTTTATATATATCCTGCCTTCGCTGATAAGGGTTGTGTTAATTGTGAAAAGCCGAATACAATTCTTTTGTGGAGGAAAGCTGATGTATATTGTTCAAGGAGAGGAACCCGCCTCGTAATGTCGAAGAAAATATGTGCGCCGAACACGTCGTCATTGAAGACTGGTTCAGGGCCTACTGAGGGAGTCCTGGACTAAGGGGTCCTTGGGCGTTCGGTCTATTCGATATGGGACGGACTAATGGGCCATCAAGATACAAGGAAGAGGACCACCTCTCGTGTACGGTTAGGACTCCCGTATGCGTGAATGGCAAGTTTAGGTGTCCGGATATACTATTTCCTTTCTGTTGAACCGACTGTGTACAACCCTAGGTGTCACAGCCCTAGCTTAGCCTTTGCTTATCCGTGCATGATCATCATGTCATCATGTCTAAAATTTCATTTAAGTTGAAATGGGGATTGTCCAAACCCTAGCATTAAAGGAATTCACTAGGTTCACCTGAAATATTTTCAGGAAGTCCAAATGGCTTTCAAAAATGTTCATCATTTATGGGAAATACTGTAAAAGTGCAGCGAGGTGATGCACATTTTCCATGATATATTTGGGCTCAATTAAATCATACTCTATTTGAATTTGGGCATTTAAATACTATAAAATATTTAAAATGTCCAAATAATCCTAAACTGAAATGTTCCATGTTGGATGTATTCCAAACAAAGGTCCATGAGCAGTTTGGTGATTTTTGAGTGTGCCTAAGTATTTTTAATAAAGCCATCAAGTTGCAGAAAAATAGAAAACTGAAACAAAAGGAAAAGAGAGCTTACACAAACTTACAGCAACCCACCGGGTCGCCCAAAGATCTGGCCGCCCGTGCCACCTACATTTCCTTGCTGAGAGGCAGGCGGGGGAGGTGAGCATGGCGCGCCCGAGCTCGCCACGCACCACCCAGCCTCTCTGCATCGCCCTGGTCGCCGTTGCGCTGCGTGGATCGTCTCCTGGTCGTCGCCCCGACCTCGCCGACACCCCATTCACCCCCCTACGCCTCTCCTCGCCCGTTCCCCGCCATGGCCGAAGCCTCCATGGACGCGCTGCCGTAACCCCGCGCCCACAGCCACTGCCCCACCTCCCCGACGCATCCCAGAGCTCCTCCACGACCGCCTATTCCTCCTCGTAGACTCGCTCAACGCTGGACGCCTCGCAGCACCCTCCCTGACCCCTTCATCCTCCTCAGGTCGCCGGAGATCCGACCCGCCGCCCCGCTCGCTCCGACGCTTCCCCGAGCCCGCGTCGACGCTGCTGCAACCACTGTGAGCTTCCGCCTCGAAACCCGCTCTTCCCCAAGCTCGTTATGCCCTGTAGCCGTCGCCCCTTGCTGACCAGATCGCGCCGCCGCCTGAGCTCCTCACTGCCGTGGCCACGTCCACTTGAGCTTGAAACCGAGTGCATCACCGCGCTCAGCGCGTCACCACGGGGCCGTAGCAACCACCCGTTGCCCCTGCCGTGCCCTGCGACGTCGGAACGGTCGACGTCTGAACTCCGGCCGCCGCAGACGTGCTTGCCGCCATCATCTCCGGCTGCCCCAGCGCCTGCCACCAACACCGTTGGACGCGCCGCCTCGCGGGCCTTCCAACGAGCCCAACCCCGCCTCCTCTCGTCGCCTGAATCGCCGGGACGAGTGACTCCGCCGCGACTTGAGGTCGCCGGCGACTAATCGCTGGCAGTGCTGACGTGGCGATGTCATTAAACACTAATGACGCACTAACTAACCCCCTCCTTCACTGACTACTGGGCCCCACACCTTAACTAACGGTAGTTTAGTTTATGATTAGTTTTAACTAATCACAGTGGCCCCACAAGTCAAAGTTGACTGTGCTGAAGTGTCTGTTGACCGGACCCACCTGTCATTGACCCTAGGCTGCACTGGGTCACTGACCAGTGGACCCCGCTGGTCAGGTTTGACCCGGACCAGCCCCGTTGACTTGCTGACGTCACGGTGACGCCAGGCTGATGCAATAAACCCTTTTCTGGATTTATTCTTATATAGGAAATTCCAGAAAATAGTATAAACTTCTAAAAATCATATAAATTCAACCGTAGCTCAGAATGAGATAAATTATATATGAAAAATGATCAGAAAAATCCAATCTATCCATCTGTACTATTTTCATGCATGTTAGACCAACTTATAGTTGCTGAATTGGGCAAAACAAATAATGGCATTTGAATATCCACATATGGAGTTTGAATTTGAACATAGGGTTCAAACCAACTTCATTTAACCTGTTGCTAGCTGCATTAGCTCAAACCACAGCATATTTCCATGTCACATTCATGCATCATATTGTTGCATTGCATTGATTGTGTTTTCTCTGTGTTGCCGGTATTTGTCCCCTCTCGATAGGCTTGGTTTCGACGATGAATTCGATGACACCGATGAAGAACTATATTATCTTCAGAAGTGCCAGGCAAGGAAAACCCCCTTGTTCATTCCGATACAATCCCACTCTCTCGCTCCTGCTCTCTTTTACAGCATTAGGACAACAACGATTCAACTATTACTTGCTGTGGTAGTTGAACCCCTTTATCCTCTGCATGACCTGTCATTGCCACAGTAAATAGATGAAACCCACTAGCATGAGTAGGAGTTGTTCGAGCCCTGTTGTGCCTACTCATTCATGCTTGTTTGTCATGCGTGCTACTGCTTAGAGTTGAGTCAGGTCTGATTCATCGCGGATGAATTGGAATGTGGTGAACATGTCCTACTGTGTGTGAGCCAAGTGTGTGAACACGATTTGGTAAAGTTAGCGGTGAGAGGTCATGTAGGAGTACATGGTGGGTTGTCTCATTGCAGCCGTCCTCAGGAACTGAGTTCTGTGTTTGTGATCCATGAACAGTTACTACCACACATTGGTCTCCGGGCGCTCCAAGCCCTCTCGGCTTCTTAATCACCCTTGTTCTCTGTGCAGGAGTTGCAACTAGTTTCTGGTGTTTGTAGGTAGTGTTAGTAGTCTACCAAGTGGCACCCGATAGAGGTGGGCTTGGGACAGACTAGGCACAGGTGGCCCGGTGTACCAAGTGGTCCCCGGATGGTGGACTTGGGAACCCTGCACACATCGTTTGGGGCCGTGAGCGACACCCTGGCCGGATCTCCTTGCGGATGGAACCCGAATAGGCGATAAACCTGGACGAGAGACTTGAGTGTTTAGGTAGGTCGTGGCCGACTCCCTCGCCCGGCTTCCGCTTGAAGGTTGCCGAGGTACAGGACGTGTACAGGGCGATATGTGGCAAGAGCGTGTGTGAAGAAGTACACCCCTGCAGGGTTATCATTATCTATTCGAATAGCCGGATTCCTCGGATATGGAAACTTGGACCCCTTGCATAGTTCATAGACAAGTGAAAGTGGATACTCTAAAATACGCAAGATAAGTGTGAGTGCTATGGATGGCATTCTCGTAGGGAGACGGGAGCAGATCCATAGTGGTGTATTGATATGGTGAATATGTGGACTCGTGTGCGCCACCTCAAAAGAGTTACATTGCAGTCGTAGTTCAGGTTAGCCACCGAGTCAAAGCTGGCTTGCTGCAGTCAAACTCCACCATCCCCTTTGTTGATAATGATGCATGTGTAGTTAGTTCTGATGTAAGTCTTGCTGGGTACATTTGTACTCACGTTTGCCTATTTTACATTATGCAGAGATTTCCGTCTCACTAGTAGTTCCGCGTGGACTTCGACGTTTAGCTTGTTACCTCAGCTACGGTCTTGTGCCCTTGGCAGGATCTGGTAGTTAGTCAGGCTTCTCAGCCTTTTTCATTTGTAGTTGTCTGTACTCAGACATGTTAAGCTTCCACATGTGCTTTAACTTGTATGCTCTGAATGTTGGGTCGTGAGACCCATGTTTGTAACATCTCGCTCCTCGGAGCCTATTGAATAAATACTTGAGTTGTAGAGTCATGTTGTGATGCCATGTTGTATTTGCACATATCGAGCATATTGTGTGTATGTTATTGAAATGCTTGGTATGTGTGGGATTTGACTATCTAGTTGTTTATCCTTAGTAGCCTCTCTTACCGGGAAATGTCTCCTAGTGTTTCCATCGAGCCATGGTAGCTTGCTACTGCTCCGGAACACTTAGGCTGGCCGGCATGTGTTCTTCTTCGTTCCTGTGTCTGTCCCTTCGGGGAAATGTCACGCGATGAATACCGGAGTCCTGTTAGCCCGCTACAGCCCGGTTCACCGAAGTCCTGTTAGCCCAGTGTTATAGCCTGGATTCACTCATTGATGACCGACACGTTCGATGCTGGGTCATGGATGCCTGTCCCTGTAAGTTTGTGCCACATTGGGTTTACGACTAGCCATGTCAGCCCGGGCTCCTTATCATATGGATGCTAGCGACACTATCATATACGTGTGCCACAAGGCGCAAACGGTCCCAGGCATAGGTAAGGCCACACCCATGGGAATACCGTGCGTGAGGCCGCAAAGTGATATGAGGTGTTACATGCTAGATCGATGTGGCATTGAGTCGGGGTCCTGACAGGTTTGGTATCAGAGCTTGACTGCCTGTAGGATTACCAAGCCAAACTGGTCGAAGTTGAGTCTAGAAATGCTTTAGTTATATGTAGGGGAATTGATTGTGGGATGGAACGTAAGGCTCTTTTTACTCCTTTACCTCATGCCTTCTGATCTGAGTCATCTTATCTTTCCTACGGGGTTAAGAAACTAGGCTTTCTCTTCTTTCTATCAGGATCACGTGTTACTAATCCATAGACTTATAGGATTGATAGTTTCAAGCCTCAATTCAGCTTCCACTACTTTTAATATGTTCTCAATTCAACCAGAACCTTGATATGATGTTGTTAAGTGACTATGAAAATCCTTGTGAATGTCTCAAATCTTTATCTGAGCATTTACAGCCGTTATGCTGTCCGAGTCATCCCAGGTTTCTAAACAATCTGATGCACTTGCAAATCCTTTCCCTCTGGTTTTGATGTTCCTTTGGGCCAGGTTAATCACACTAATTGCTGAGTTGAGGTATTCTTTTACCTCGACATATATGTTGGAGTTAATATTATGACCCTAGGTGTCTTAGGAGATCATCTAGTAATCTAGCTATGATTTGTGTCCCAGTGTGATGATTCTGGCCACCATTCTCGAAAGCATCCCGTGATGCCACCTAGTATGTAGGTATTCTACTTCTGGGTTTTGAACTCCAGATTCACCCCACTTACCTCATGTTGATAGTGTTTGCTAGTTCCTTTAGGTTAGTAGTAACCTTTGTGATAGTCCTCGAGGTTCGTGGTATATCCTTCTTCCAAATACCATGAACTGCTTATGGCAGAAGTTCTTTGAACCAAAAGATCACAGCAGAAGTGCTCTCGATGAGTTCTCCATTCTATATTGTGACTCTGCCAGTCCTTCCTCTTCAGCATGGGTTATCCGGAAGAAATATGTTGAACTCGTTCGACATACTAATCCATGCATCCACAACTTAGAAAAACATATGTTCCTTTGGGTTGTCCCTCTTTAGTTGTTTTCTGGCCCTCGTCTATCAATTGATAGTCAGGAGTAGTTATGCATTCGTGTTATCGATACCTATTATTTTGTGGTCCGCCAAGCCATTCTACTCCGGAATGACTAGGAGAAACAAACTCCAGTACCTCGTCCATGTCTGGGATTGGGTCAAAGCAGTTGTATTTCGCAGATCAAATTGCTAATCCAGCTTCTGGTCTATTCTACCTTGAAGTATTACCATCTTTATGTCAGGAATATCATGGGAAATGCACACCATCCTATGAACTCTTGATACAGTGATACTTCTCGACATCATTATTCATTCCTCGGTTCCGTGTTATTGTAACCAGAACAACGACAAGTGAATCGAGATGTGTGGAATCTATGCTCCTAGCAACTCTGTTGCTTGGTAGTTAAGGGACAATAATTTCATTCTTAGCGTGTTGGGTTTTGAATCATCATTCTAAGACTGATCGTGCTACCTAGTCCTTATTTCCGGTGCACTCTCCGATCAAGAGTTAGGATTGTGTCAATCCCTCACTCTTTTGATCATATCATCTTGCCCTGAAAAGCAAGGTTGTTCTCGAGCTTAGTAAGATATCGGTGGTTTGTGATTTTTCGAATATCTTCTCGGAAGTATTACCAGGTTGTCCCCTGACTGTTATGTTGAGCTCGTGATCAATTTGGTTTTCCTATAAACCACCCTTTCTCCAAGAATCTGTGCTGGATACCCTGGGCTAGTTGGTCAAGCTAAACAACAACTTGGAGAGTTGGAAGATAATAGCTTGTCCGACTTAGTTCATTCCAAAGGGATATCTTTGTGTGTGTGTGTTGAAGAAAGATGATATCTTCATCGATTGGTCCCTATGATCAGTTGTTGGACCTATTGTCTTATAAAAACTTTGATTTGAGTATGGGCTATCTACAAATCAGAACCAACGATGTTCGTAGTGTTGTCTTACTCGTGGTTATCCCTCGAGCATACACCATTACATCTTTTGGGTCTGACCAATACTATCGCCTTGTTCACATAGTTTTGGAATTCCACCTATATGGAAGCCTGGATGGATTGTTGTTGAGCCCATTGACAACAATTTCATCTTGTCCATGATTCATGTTGAAATTAAGCTAGTGTTGGAAACTTGTGTAAGCATTTTCTTCATGCCCCGTTCATGAAGTATATGTTTGGATAAAAGAAGTGACTTCCTCTCATTCATGTGCATTCGATGCAAGTTGCCGCCGTGAATTTGAGAGAGTTAGTTTTGCTTCCTCTGGAACCGTCCCAAGTCAATTATGCATGTGCGAATGTATTCTATGGTTTGGTAGATTAATTACCTCCACTCCATATGTATTCCCTAGCACCCCAAGCCACTGATTGATTTGTTCAAGGAAAAGGAGTTGATGTGCGAATACTAGTTCATGCACAATACTTCGATATCCTCGTTGATGGTTCCTCACCTCAACTCGGTAGTATTTTATTATAAGACTACTACGTGGTCATGCTTGTCTGGGACAATGTGTTCACATGTTTGTAGCAGAACCAGCTCATGTTTTGGAGCTTGCTATCGTAGTTCTTTTCTCGAGAATCTCGCAACGTCATCTCGTCGATTTGTGTTGCAAACTTTCTTTTCTAGACTTGATGAGTCTGGAATATCCTAACGCCAACCAGATCTGAATCTCAGGCAGATATGATGGTTGGAACGTTTCCCAAGAACTATAATAATGGTCTCACCGTAACCGGTAACGTGGATGTCGTGGCCAACACACCTAGCTGGAAGGCCTATTATTGTAGTATCTTGGTTGAAGAAGTTCGTCACCTCCCCATAAGGATCTCATAAAACTTATTCAGTAGTTGTTCCTGATGGATTTTGTGTGCTCCCGAAGTCCGACCTTTTACTTGATCTTCTAGATATCCAACCATATCTATGAATGGGTTACGCTAGCACATCAAGGTGAACATTAGAAGCGGAGTGCTAAATGTCTCTCGGTCGATCTTCCAGATTTTGTTCCCCTTGGCCTCGCTAAGGTGAAATCTGAGAAGGTGTTGTCTTCCTTTGCATCTGCATTGTCCATCACTATTCATCATGGTGGTATGTTGTGTTGCCAGAATCCTTGACATGGATGTTGGTAAAACCTTGATGAATATGGAAATGCTCAAGTTCTTGAGAGCACGCGCAAGCGCTAGGTGTTATCATCAACACTAACTGGGTTTGCTCTCAGCTTCCTCGGTTATGCTATAACTTCTCAAACAGTGGACTCACTCTCTACTGTTGAGCTTCCCCCTAGTTATTAAAATCATCCCTTGTGTTGTTTTCAACAAGGTAATCCACATCATTCATTTTAATCCGGGTATGCCATTCTACCGAACCCCTCCAAATGGTCGCTCGAGAATTGCCTTAGCCTGGTATGGAGAGTTTCAGTGGTCCTTTTCGATAGAGTCCCCTTCTGACTTCGTCGAGTTGGATGAAGATCTCGAAAGTAAAGACGTCAAGATCAATATGAAGCAATGAATCAACATCTTCGAGAAGGGCAATTGGATCGAGAAGATTGTGATAGTTCTGTGCCCCTCTGTCTTCTTACCTCACGTCTTGAATCTCGGGACAAGATTCTTGTTTTAGTGGGGGTGAGTTGTCACAGCCCTAGCTTAGCCTTTGCTTATCCTTGCATGATCATCATGTCATCATGTCTAAAATTTCATTTAAGTTGAAATGGGGATTGTACAAACTCTAGCATTAAAGGAATTCACTAGGTTCACCTAAAATATTTTCAGGAAGTCCAAATGGCTTTCAAAAATGTTCATCATTTATGGCAAATACTGTAAACAGTAGCCAGAGGTGATGCACATTTTTCCATGATATATTTGGGCTCTGAATTAAATCATACTCTATTTGAATTTGGGCATTTAAATACTATAAAATATTTAAAATGTCCAAATAATCCTAAACTGAAATGTTCCATGTTGGATGTATTCCAAACAGGGTCCATGAGCAGTTTGGTGATTTTTGAGTGTGCCTAAGTATTTTTAATAAAGCCATCAAGTTGCAGAAAAATAGAAAACTGAAACAAAAGGAAAAGAGAGCTTACAGAAACTTACAGCAACCCACCGCCGCCCAGATCTGTGGCTTGCCCGTGCCACCAAATACTTTCCCTTGCTGGCAGCAGGGGAGGTGAGCATGGCGCGCCCGAGCTCGCCACGCACCACCCAGCCTCTCTGCATCGCCCTGGTCGCCGTTGCGCCGCATGGATCGTCTCCTGGTCGTCGCCCCGACCTCGCCGACACCCCATTCGCCCCCTTACGCCTCTCCTCGCCCGTTCCCCGCCATGGCCGAAGCCTCCATGGACGCGCTGCCGTAACCCCGCGCCCACAGCCACTGCCCCACCTCCCCAACGCATCCCAGAGCTCCTCCACGACCGCCTCTTCCTCCTCGTAGACTCGCTCAACGCCGGACGCCTCGCAGCACCCTCCCCGACCCCTTCATCCTCCTCGGGTCGCCGGAGATCCGACCCGCCGTCCCGCCCACTCCGACGCTTCCCCGAGCCCGCGTCGACGCTGCTGCAACCACTGTGAGCTTCCGCCTCGAAACCCGCTCTTCCCCGAGCTCGTTATGCCCTATAGCCGTCGCCCCTTGCCGACCAGATCGCGCCGCCGCCTGAGCTCCTCACTGCCGTGGCCACGTCCACTTGAGCTTGAAACCGAGTGCGTCACCGCGCTCAGCGCGTCACCACGGGGCCGTAGCAACCACCCATTGCCCCTGCCGTGCCCTGCGACGTCGGAACGGTCGACGTCTGAACTCCGGCCGCCACGGACGTGCTTGCCGCCATCGTCTCCGACTGCCCCAGCACCTGCCACCACCACCGTTGGACGCGCCGCCTCTCGGGCGTTCCAACGAGCCCAACCCCGCCTCCTCTCGTCGCCTGAATCGCCAGGACGAGTGACTCCGCCGCGACTTGAGGTCGCCGGCGACTAATCACCGGCAGTGCTGACGTGGCGATGTCATTAAACGCTAATGACGCACTAACTAACCCCCTCTCCCACTGACTACTGGGCCCCATGCCTTAACTAACCATTGTTTAGTTTATGATTAGTTTTAACTAATCACAGTGGCCCCACAAGTCAAAGTTGACTGTGCTGACGTGTCTGTTGACCGGACCCACCTGTCATTGACCCTAGGCTGCACTGGGTCACTGACCAGTGGACCCCGCTGGTCAAGTTTGACCCGGACCAGCCCCGTTGACTTGCTGACGTCACGCTGACGCCAGGCTGACGCAATAAACCCTTTTCTGGATTTATTCTTATATAGGAAATTCCAGAAAATAGTATAGACTTCTAAAAATCATATACATTCAACCGTAGCTCAGAATGAGATAAATTATATATGAAAAATGATCAGAAAAATCCAATCTATCCACCTGTACTATTTTCATGCATGCTAGAACAACTTATAGTTGCTGAATTGGGCAAAACAAACAATGGCATTTGAATATCCACATTTGGAGTTTGAATTTGAACCTAGGGTTCAAACCAACTTCATTTAACCTGTAGCTAGCTGCATTAGCTCAAACCACAGCATATTGCCATGTCACATTCATGCATCATATTGTTGCATTGCATTGATAGTGTTTTCTCTGTGTTGCCGGTATTTGTCCCCTCTCGATAGGCTTGGTTCCGACGATGAATTCGATGACACCGATGAAGAACTATATTATCTTCAGAAGTGCCAGGCAAGCAAAACCCCCTTGTTCATTCCGATACAATCCCACTCTCTCGCTCCTGCTCTCTTTTACTGCATTAGGACAACAACGATTCAACTGTTACTTGCTGCGGTAGTTGAACCCCTTTATCCTCTGGCATGACTGTCATTGCCACAGTAAATAGATGAAACCCACTATCATGAGTAGGAGTTGTTTGAGCCCTGTTGTGCCTACTCATTCATGCTTGTTTATCATGCCTGCTACTGCTTAGAGTTGAGCTGATTCATCGGGGATGAATTGGAATGTGGTGAACATGTCCTACTGTGTGTGAGCCAAGTGTGTGAACACGATTTGGTAAAGGTAGCGGTGAGAGGCCATGTAGGAGTACATGGTGGGTTGTCTCATTGCAGCCGTCCTCAGGAACTGAGTTCTGTGTTTGTGATCCATGAACAGTTACTACCACACATTGGGCTCCGGGCGCTCCAAGCCCTCTCGGCTTCTTAATCACCCTTGTTCTCTGTCCAGGAGTTGCAACTAGTTTCTGGTGTTTGTAGGTAGTGTTAGTAGTCTACCAAGTGGCACCTGGTATAGGTGGGCTTGGGACAGACTAGGCACAGGTGGCCCGGTGTACCAAGTGGCACCCGGATGGTGGACTTGGGAACCCTGCACACATCGTTTGGGGCCGTGAGCGACACCCCGGCCGGATCTCCTTGCGGATGGAACCCGAATAGGCGATAAACCTGGACGAGAGACTTGAGTGTTTAGGTAGGTCGTGGCCGACTCCCTCGCCCGGATTCCGCTTGAAGGTTGCCGAGGTACATGACGTGTACAGGGCGATAAGTGGCGAGAGTGTGTGTGAAGAATTACACCCCTGCAGGGTTATCATTATCTATTCGAATAGCCGGATTCCTCGGATATGGAAACTTGGACCCCTTGCATAGTTCATAGACAAGTGAAAGTGGATACTCTAAAATACGCAAGATAAGTGTGAGTGCTATGGATGGCGTTCTCGTAGGGAGAGGGGAGCGGATCCATAGTGGTGTATTGATATGGTGAATATGTGGACTCGTGTGCGCCACCTCAAAAGAGTTACATTGCAGTCGTAGTTCAGGTTAGCCACCGAGTCAAAGCTAGCTTGCTGCAGTCAAACTCCACCATCCCCTTTGTTGATAATGATGCATGTGTAGTTAGTTCTGATGTAAGTCTTGCTGGGTACATTTGTACTCACGTTTGCCTATTTTACGTTTTGCAGAGATTTCCATCTCACTAGTAGTTCCGCGTGGACTGTGACGTTTAGCTTGTTACCTCGCCTACGATCTTGTGCCCTCGGCAGGATCTGGTAGTTAGTCAGGCTTCTCAGCCTTTTTCATTTGTAGTTGTCTGTACTCAGACATGTTAAGCTTCTGCATGTGCTTTAACTTGTATGCTCTGAATGTTGGGTCGTGAGACCCATGTTTGTAACATCTCGCTCCTCGGAGCCTATTGAATAAATACTTGAGTTGTAGAGTCATGTTGTGATGCCATGTTGTATTTGCACATATCGAGCATATTGTGTGTATGTTATTGAAATGCTTGGTATGTGTGGGATCTGACTATCTAGTTGTTTATCCTTAGTAGCCTCTCTTACCGGGAAATGTCTCCTAGTGTTTCCACCGAGCCATGGTAGCTTGCTACTGCTCCGGAACACTTAGGCTGGCCGGCATGTGTCCTTCTTCGTTCATGTGTCTGTCCCTTCGGGGAAATGTCACGCGATGAATACCGGAGTCCTGTTAGCCCGCTACAGCCCGGTTCACCGGAGTCCTGTTATGTGGGGACCCCGACTCATAAGTCGTGATCACCGAATGCACGTGTACAGTGATCCCAGAGATCAATGCTCACTGAACACACAGAACTGAATAACAAGAGTCTTACATCCATACATACCGTCTTACACAAATTATGACCATTATGGTCGAGTCTTACATCGGTAAAGCCTTAAGGGCTGAACATCAAATGAAACACAAAGCAGCGGAAACCGTTGTTGATAAGTAGAACCCATGCCATCTGCCTTAACCCTACAGGCATTCTCGATTGGGAACGCCCTAGTTCGCATGATCGTCTCCAAAGGACTCTTCTTCAAACTCCGGTTCTTCCGTGCTCGGTCAATTAAATAACCAAGGCAAGCCAATGAGTACTTTGAATGTACTACGCAAGCAACCCATGATTTGGTTCAAGGTACGAGAATGCATGACATAGGTAAAGTTTTGCATAAAGCTAGTTTTGAGTGCAATGACATGTTCAACAACCTATAAAACATGCATCAAAAGAATTCAAGTAACCATGAGATCTGGTCACAGATATCAACATAAATAGAGTGGGCACCAACCCATTATCATAAACAAAATGGGCACCAACCCATCTCAATCGTGTCAAGTCCTTTGACTTGATCCAAGACATCTCCATCGTCTCTCACACACTGGGTTTGAAAACAAGTGGACGTAGCCCAAGAGCGGTTACCCAACTGTCCTTGACCATGGACACGGCTATTCGAATAGTTTTACACTCTGCAGAGGTTGCACACTTTACCCACTAGATCCGGGGAACTTCCGTGTCATCCACGACCCGCGGTACCTCAAGTACCCGGGGTAAGCACCCGATCACTACCTTTCCCTAGGCGACACTAACATGGAGTCCACTCGATTGGTAGTAACCCCCGTGCCAAACATTTCTCATCATAAAGTTGTGGAGCCTCGCTCCCATATTCATGACATATCACAAGCACGGGGTACCAACGGTGTGTTCGGTGCCCTGTGAAAACAGTCATGGCCGCCCTACCTGGCACGACTCCGTCCCAAGAGAGAGCACCAACTCTCCCCCGTCACTAGTAATGCGGGCTCCAAGCTAGTATCGGTCTAGGTACTCAATAATGCCCTTTCCCATATAAGGGTAAAGTGGTCGCGCATGTAAGGTTGGAATAACGGTCGCAACTCCGACCAATCCGTTTTGAAAACAACACACACTTTCCTTGGCACACCACTTCGTCATCAAGTGGTCACCCATCTCATCATCTCCCTCGGGCATAAGTGGCACACGACGGGGTTTTCGAAAAGACTTTTGAATTCACATTGCCTTCTTCACCATGCACAATGCAAGTATCAACGAGGAAGTAATCATGGCAACCAACCCACGTGGTCCACCAACTCATCATGATTCCGGTGCATCAATAATAAAGAACTAAAAAAAATGACATGCATATAAAGGGGTATCTTAGTTATGGTCAAAGGGCTGCTTGCCTGGCTCAACAAAGTCTTCGGGGTCTTCAAAGTCCTCTGGTCCAACTCCTTTGTCAGCAACGCAATCTATCGTCGCAAAATAATAACGGGAAACTAAGGCAATAATAAAACAGAAAAATCAAAGTGCTCAGAAAAATGTCAACTCTTTTTGTAAAATATTAGATGGAAATCTAAGAAGGGGAAACTTGCTAGTTTTGGATTTGGAGTGGTGGAACAGGAGATATGGATTTTCAGAGGCACATTTAAATGCTAAAAACCACATTTAAATATTTACAGAGAATAAAAGGTGGTTGGATTTGAGTGAAAGTTGCACCATTAAATAGGTTACAATATTCTAGGAATTTAGAAATTGGAATCAATGCATTTGGATTAATATTTAATCTGTGGAATTTTGGAATAAGTGATGAGAAAAGAAAAAGGAAAGAGCACCTTGGCTCTGCGGGGCCGTAACAGCCCTTGCAGGCAGCATGCCAGAGAGCCAGCCAAGACAGCCAAGGCTACCACCCATTTTCAAACCTGACGGCCGGGGCCCGCAGTCGAGAGAGAGAGGGGCGCGGGAGTGTGGGAGAGGATGACAGGCGGACCCCACCTGTCATCACTAACCCGTGGATAGGGGGGTCGCGGTGCTCACCGGCGACGATCAGACGACGGCGAGCTCCGCATCTGAGGGATGGCCAGGGTCGCCGCACGTCGGTGGGTGGTGGACTTGGCCGGCGGGGGTGCCTGGTTCGCCGGCGACGAGGTTCGCGGCGGAGGAGCTTCGGGAGGCGGTGGTTCCTGTCGCTTCCGGCTGCGACAGAGAGGGGAAACGGAGGGAAAAGAGTCAGGGGAATGCAGGGGTTCCAGATCGAGGCAAAGGAGGAGCGGGGGAGGCTTATACCTCGCGATCTCCGGCGAGCCGACGCGGCGGAGCTCGAGCTCGATCTCGAGCTCGGGCGGCCTTGGGGCGAACTGGGGTGCAGGGGAGGTGTTGGGGTGCAGAGAGAGAGGGTGAGGTGGAAGGGCTCGGGAGGCCCTTTTATAGGAGAACGGTGAGGTCCGTGAGACCCGTCGCCGGAGAGCCTCTGCTTTCGCCACAGGCTCGGGAGGAGCCGCGCCGTGTCTAGGGTGTTCGTGGGCATCGACTACGCCTAGGGGAAGAAGAGAGAAGGAGTGGGGAGGGGTCAGGGGTGCGCGCGTGTGAGCAGCGCCATTGGTGCGCTCGGGCGGTTCTGTTTGATAGCGCGGAGGCGCGGGGAAGGAGGAGAGAGGAGGGGGGCAGCGCCGTGGCGTGTCGCGGACGTCGAGGCGCCTCGGCTGGCGCGAAGGGAAGGCCCGAGGTGGCCGGAGCCGTTGGGCAGAGGGCGGCTACAGTCTTGAGGCGCCAGAAGGCCTCAGCGCCTATATGGCATGCCATGGCATATAATATGCCTGTGGTGCGCGCCACCGATGTCCAAGAGTGCGGGAGGTAGTAAAGAAGGAGGGAAGGCATTGGATGCCTGGATGGCCACTGGGGTGAGGAGAGAGGTGAGGAAGAGGAGAAAGGGCTGTCCAGAGAGAGAAAGAGGGGGTTTCACCCTCAATTATTGAGCTGGGGGCTTGCCATTGTTACTAGAGGTGAAAGGGGTCTAGGAGGAGCTGTGATAAAAATTGGAGATCACCAAGAATAGTGGGAGGGGTCAAAACAGTGGTTTTTGCAAAATGTCAGAAGGTGTTTGATAGAGTTTTGAGCAAGCAAATGGACTCCAATTGCCATGAGACTCCACAAGGTGAAATGACTCATATAAATATAGCCCTCCACCAATTAGGAGATTATTTGGGCAAAGTTGCCAATGCAACTTTTGTGAACCCTAGAAATGAGCAGAAATAGACTTGAGTAGATCTAGTTGAGCATAACACTTCTCCTTGATGAACCACTTTGTGTAGTGGCCTCATTTGGTCATGTGCACATGCTCACAAAAGTTGGGGTCAATGGGAGAAAGTTGGTAGTACAAAGTTGCTCAGATTTGCTTCTCAGTCGAGAGGGTTTTGAGGCACTTTGACCAAGATTTCTTCTTCTCCAACCTGTGCCATTTGGTCCAGATGCATCATTAGACCAATGAAGCATGTCCACCAAGTTTGAGCACATTTGGACATACTTGGCAATGTAAAGTTGATCAAACTTCGAATGGACAGAAATAGCTTTGAGGGTTTTGATGATGTTATCTTGTTCTCCAAGTCATGAGACTTGGCAAGATCATCAAATATGTCATATGTGACATGATAGATTTTTCCTGGAATTTTTGGAGAATATTTCCTTTGTAAATATTTCAAAAGCTTGAAATATCCAGAAAGGGTTTTAGAGGGATTTGACCAATAATTTTAACATGACCATGTGTTGAAACTCTTATATACGGACAATATATGTCCTATGAGTTTCCCTAAATTTTGTCAAATATTTTTAAAACAATAAAATAATTTTTCCCTATTAAAGACCATTTCTGGCCTTAAGAAAAAGCTTTTAAATAAAATAGTAAAACAACTTCTAAAATTATATTTTTGTGGTTTCTGGGTATCCTATATCTAATAGGAGTCAAATATATTTTTGGAGAGATTTTTACTGCCCTTAATCAAGTACTTGCAGTGCAAACCTCAATTCAGGGGTTTTTGGAAAACTAAATTTAGAAAATACTTTCTGGCCAAATTATTTTTGTAAGAAAATTCTATATTGCACTATACACATGGCATGGTCATTGGTCAGGAGCTTGGGGTAAGGAGATGAAATATAGAGGGTGGAGTGGTTGACTATTAAGAGCACTTGAAAACCACATAGGGAAAACCAACACCAAATAAAAGCCAAATAAAGCAAAAAGTTTTTGTTGGTCCAAATTTTCATGCTTTATTAATGAAAATGAAATGTTACAAAATGCAGGGTGTGACAGACCTACCCCCCTTACAAGAATCTCGTCCCCGAGATTCCTAAACTAGGCTTTAAAGAGATACGGGAATTCGGATCTAAGGTAGTCTTCACGCTCCCAAGTTGCTTCTGCTTCAGTGTGGTTGCTCCATTGGACCTTGAAGTACTTGATGGTTCGGCTTGAAAAGTCGTTCACCTCATCCGAATGCAGATGGGCCTCTCACGATAAGTCAAATCAGGCTGAAGGTCAATGGCTTGGTGATTGACGTCCTTGTAGAGATCAGGCTTGTCTGGAACTTGGAGACACTTCCGGAGTTGTGACACGTGGAACACGTTGTGTACATCAGAAAGTTCAGGTGGAAGCTCCAACTGGTAAGCCACTTCTCCTCGTCGTTCCATGATCTTGAAGGGGCCAATGTATCTCAGAGCGAGCTTTCCTTTGACATGGAAGCGCTGGGATCCTTTGAGAGGGGTGACCCGAAGATAGACATGGTCTCCAACTCGGAAGTTTATGTCTCTTCGACGTGAGTCAGCGTAGCTCTTCTGCCTTGACTTGGCGGACTTGGACGCCTCTCGACAAGCTGGACTTGCTCTTCGCTTCACGGAGGATATCCGCCCAAAGACAAGTCCTTCACCGGTCTGTGACCAATTGAGAGGTGTACGCACTTCCGCCAGATAACACTTCAAATGGTGCCATCTCAAGGCTTGCTCAGTAACTGTTGTTGTAAGAGAACTTCGGCGAAAGGGAGGCGATCTTCCCACTTAGCTCCATAAACTAAGACACAGGCTCGGAGCATGTCTTCGAGTATTTGATTCACTCGCTCTGTCTGACCTCCGGTCTGTGGGTGGAAAGCGATCTTGAAGGACAGCTTGGTCCCCATGGCCTCTGGAATTTCTTCCAAAACCTTGAGGTGAACTGGGTTCCTCGATCGACACAATCTCCTTGGGAACACCATGAAGGCTCACAATTCGGTTGATGTAGAGGCTGCTAATCTGGTTCCCATTGTAGGTTGTCTTGACAGAATGAAGTGGGCCACCTTGGTCAAATGGTCAACGATGACCCAGATGGAGTCATGTCCCTTGTTTGACCTGGGTAAACCGTGATGAAGTCCATCCCGACTTTATCCCATTTCCACTCGGGAACCTTGAGTGGTTGGAGTAATCCAACAGGTCGCCGATGTTCAGCTTTGACTCTCGGCATACGCCACACTTTGCGACATAGGTGGCAATCTCCTTTTCATCCCGTGCCACCAAAATCTTTCCTTCGTGTCTTGATACATCTTGGTGCCTCCAGGTGGATGGAATATGGGCTGTCATGAGCTTCTTGCAAGATCAGGTTCTTGAGCTCAACCTTGTTGGGCACGCAGATGCGATTCCCAAACCACACGTTCCTTCCTCATCCTCTCGAGAATCCACGAGGCTTTGCCTGCTTTGATCTTCCTCTTGATGCCTTCAATACTCTCATGCCCCTTCCGGGCTTTCTTGATATCATCCATCAAGGTAGGCTTAACTTCGAGGTTGGCCAAGAATCTGGTGCAACCAGTTCCAACCCAAGCTTTCAAGTTCTTCATACAAGGCGGGTAGCTTGTGCTTTAGCATAGCATTCAAGGAGCAAGCCTTCTGCTCAACGATCTGCTACCACATTAGCCTTTCCAGGTGGTATTGAACACCGAGGTCATAATCCTTTATCAACTCCAGCCATCTTCTCGCCTCATGTTCAATTCCTTTGAGTGAAAATATACTTCAGACTTTTGTGGTCCGTGTATATTTCACATCGCTTCCCAAGAGGTAATGTCGCCAAGTCTTGGTGGCATGAACCATCGCTGCTAGCTCAAGGTCATGAGTAGCATAGTTCTCCTCGTGAGGTCGTAGTTGCCTTGAAAGGTAGGCTACGACTCGCCTTCTTGCATCGTAACACCTCCCATCCGATTCTTGACGCATCACAATATATCACAAACTCCTTGTGTATATCTGGTGTGTCCAGAATCGGGCGATGGTTAGCCTCTTCTTCAGCTCTGGATGCTCTCGCACTTCCGGCGTCCATTGAACTTCTTGTCCTTCTTCAAGAGCTGAGTCATGGGTCGGGCAATGCTCGAGAATCCTTCAACGAACTTGCGGTAATATCCTGCGAGTCCGAGGAAGCTTCTGACTTCCTTCACATTGCTCGGGGATTGCCATTCAGTCACGGCTTCAATCTTAGCAGGGTCGACTGACAATCCCTCTTCAGTTAGAACATGACCCAGGAATCCAACTTCACGCAGCCAGAATTCACACTTGCTGAACTTGGCATACAGTTGGTGCTCTCGAAGCTTGTCTAGGACCATCCTCAAGTGTTGCTCGTGTTCTTCTTCCGACTTCGAGAAGACAAGGATGTCATCAATGAAGACAACGACAAACTTGTCCAAATATTCCATGAAGACCTTATTCATGAGGTACATGAAGTAAGCTGGGGCATTGGTCAATCCAAAGGACATGACCGTGCATTCATCTGAGCCATATCTGTTACTGAATGCCGTCTTCGAATATCTTGGGGTCGATCTTCGCTAGTAGTACCCAGATCCGAGGTCGATCTTGGAGAACACCTTGGCCCCATTGAGTTGATCAAACAGATCTTCAATCTTGGGAAGTGGGTACTTGTTCTTGATTGTAACTTCATTGAGGGAGCGGTAGTCAATGCACAAGCGGATGGTACCGTCCTTCTTTGCCACAAATGAATAGGCGATCCCCAAGGGAGGCACTAGGCGGATAAATCCTTCCTCAACTGCTCTTCCACCGCTTCTTCAATTACGCTAACTCCTCCGATCCCATTCTATAAGGCTTCTTATAGATGGGTCCTGCTCGGTATGAGCTCGATGATGAACTCAATGTCCCGATCAGAGGCATTCTGGTAGCTCATCGGGAAAAACATCGGGATACTCGCATACTACGGCACTTGTTCCAATCCAACTTCAATGACAGTTGACTTGGTTGGCTTGAGCGAGAGGAGGGTTGGAGGCAAACTTAACCCGACTCCTCGGTCATTGGTCATAGTGACCGTCCAGTTGGTGCAATCAATCAAGCCTTGGTGCTTGCTGAGCCAATCCATTCCCAAGATCACATCCAAGCCTTGTGATTTTAGGATGATAAGGTCTGCTAGGAAATCTACCCCGTTAATGGTAATCCCGACTCCCTTACATCCTATCTTGGCTCTCATCTCTGCTCCGGGGGTTTGTACCACCATAGGGTTATTCAGGGGTGTAGGGGTCATGCCACTTTTTAATGCAAAACTTTGGGTGACAAAAGAATGCGTGGCTCTAGAATCAAACAAAACAGTTGTGGGTGCTGAATTGACAAGGAACGTACCCAGCACGACGTCCGGGTCTTCCTAGGCTTCTTCTGCAGTGACATGATTCACACGACCCCTGCCGTTGTTGGGCAAGTTGCGGGGAGCTTGGTTCCTCGGTGGCATTCCACGGCCTTGTCCTGGGTTCTGCGCATTGGGGCGCGGGGCGTCGGGCTTCTTGTTGGGGAAATTCTTGGAGTAATGCCCTGGCTGTCCACATCCGAAACAAGTGACTTGGTTGGGGACGACGCCTTGCCAAGATTGTTATTGGGGTTGTTGTAAGCTGGCCTAGGGTTGGCATCTTCTTGAGGTGGATAGTTGGTGCGGGTGCGGGAGCTCTTGGCTGCCGATAGGTTGGCTTGACCGGGCTGGCTGCCACGCAGGCGAGGCTTCTGTTCTTTGGAGCTACCCTTGCCGATCATCTTGCGCTTCGAGTGTCATCCAAGGCACGCCGCTTGTCCTCAAGCATGAGTGCCTTGTTCACCGATCGAGAAAGGTTGGGCGGTCACACACAACAAGCGAGTACTCGCAGAGTCTGGTTAAGGCCTTCCATGAAGCGCTCCCTTTGGCAGCATCGGTCTTGACATCCTCGAGGCATACCTTGAGAGAACACTGAACTTCTGCATGTACTCCTTGACAGTGCTACTACCTTGCTTCAGGGCTCGGAACTCACGCTTCTTGATGGCCATGATTCCAGAAGGAATGTGGGCCTTGCGGAATTCTGTCTTGAAGGTGTTCCAAGTGATGTCTTGCTCAACATGCATAGCCTTGAATCCATCCCACCAAGCTCTGGCAGTCCCCCCGAGACAGTGGGCAGCATACGCCACTTTATCACGGTCCTCAGTGCATCCGACTAGTGCCAGCAGATCCTCAATGGTGCGGACCCAGTCGTCTGCATCCAGGGGTTCAGCAGTCTCGGTGAAAGTGGGTGGTGCATGCTTCTTGAACTCCACCAGCGTGGAACGTCCATGGCCGTGTCCCGCCGGCTGGCGATTGACAGCTTGAGCAATCATCTGGAGGGCTGCAGTGTTGGCTTGGCGTTCCTCTCGGAAGGCTTGGAGAAGCTGAGCCATGTCCATGCCTGGAGGAGGTGGTGGGGGTGGAGTCTGTCCTTGGGCTTGGTCCTGGCTGACTCCCGCTTCAGCAGAACCTCCGGCTTCTTGCTGCTGTGTAGAGGTACCAGTACGTGTTACAACAGGCATCCTGTTGGAGTGGTCAAGGTTTCATGATTGGGGAAAGATGGGGAAAGCAACATAGATGGGATGCCTAGTAAGGGGGTTGGTATGACACTAATTGTTTTCATGCAAGGGCCAAAGGGCCAAACACATTCATTAAAATCCAAATGGGTGATGTAGTCGTTTACAAGTTCCCGAAGGAAAGCACGACGTCCATCAAACACAGCAAAAGCAAACACAACACTACATGGTTTCATAAGAACCATTACATGGACTCGACTTCGCATAGGGGTACACGACCTATCCTACCGTAGGGTTACTAACGGGCATATCCAAGTTGTGAATGATGCCTAAGTGGTGGAATGCTCGGTCGCATAGTCTGGCTCTACTGGGTCTTCCTCCTCTTCATCAGTAGCGCGGCTTTCTTCATTGCTTGAAGGGGTGGGGGAGTGGAGGAGCTCAACGTGGCGTTGCTTTGCTGGTGGGGTGAAGAGCCTGCGGTAATCCCTTGCGCTCATGCGGGGTTGCTGTGGTGGTTCTCCATCCTTTGGGGGTCTTCCGCCTCTGTATGCGATTGCGGGCTGTCCAGGGGGAGCACCTTCCTTCTTGATCCTATCCGTCTTCTCTTGTGCTTGGCGAAGAAGTGCCTTGGTCTCATGAAGTTCCTTTCGGAGTTCCATTTATTCCGCGGCCAAGTGTTGTGCCAAACTATCGGCACAAAGGCTGAAGTAGGTCCGAATCGGAGGGAAGTCCTTCTTCTAATGGTGGAGCTGGTGCATTGCTCTCATCCTCGCCTTCCTTTCGATAAGGCAAGAAACGGGTTGCCAACTCGTCTGCCATCTCTGGAAGAAGGTCTCGGAGGCGAGTGAGTGCCTTGAGGGTTGCCGTCTCGACGGCAAGAACTAGTGTTGCCATCTGGGGTCCCTCGAAGAACCAGCTTGTTGGAGAGTCATTGGCCTTCACGATCACTTCCACATGATACTCTGTCTCGGCGTCATTGATCCAATGCTCATGGTAGGTGAAAGTGGGGGCTCGGTGGAACTGGCACCTCTTGAGGCTATCCTCAAGAAGCACGGAAATCCGTGGTCGAAAGTCTTGAATGCACGCAGCCATCTACAAAGGTTGAATGGGAGAGGTCAATAAGGAAAATGCATCTTGGGTGGGGTAAGCTTCAAAAAGAAGAGAGGTTTAGATGGTCTCAAGTTAACTAACGTCCATGCTAACTAAGGCTTCCTACAATCAGGATGGCTCTGATACCAGCTCTGTGGGGACCCCGACTCATAAGTCGTGATCACCGAATGCACGTGTCTGATGATCCCGAGATCAATGCTCACCGAACACACGTAACTGAATAACAAGAGTCTTACATCCATACATACCGTCTTACACAAATTATGACCATTATGGTCGAGTCTTACATCGGTAAAGCCTTAAGGGCTGAACATCAAATGAAACACAAAGCAGCGGAAACCGTTGTTGATAAGTAGAACCCATGCCATCTGCCTTAACCCTACAGGCATTCTGACTGGGAAACGTCCTAGTTCGCATGATCGTCTCCAAAGGACTCTTCTTCGAACTCCGGTTCTTCCGTGCTCGTCAATTAAATAACCAGTGGCAAGCCAATGAGTACTTTGAATGTACTACAAGCAACCCATGATTTGGTTCAAGGTACAGTAATGCATGACATAGGTAAAGTTTTGCATAAAGCTAGTTTTGAGTGCAATGACATGTTCAACAACCTATAAAACATGCATCAAAAGAATTCAAGTAACCATGAGATTTGGTCACAGATATCAACATAAATAGAGTGGGCACCAACCCATTATCATAAACAAAATGGGCACCAACCCATCTCAATCGTGTCAAGTCCTTTGACTTGATCCAAGACATCTCCATCGTCTCTCACACACTGGGTTTGAAAACAAGTGGACGTAGCCCAAGAGCGGTTACCCAACTGTCCTTGACCGTGGACACGGCTATTCGAATAGTTTTACACTCTGCAGAGGTTGCACACTTTACCCACTAGATCCGGGGAACTTCCGTGTCATCCACGACCCGCGGTACCTCAAGTACCCGGGGTAAGCACCCGATCACTACCTTTCCCTAGGCGACACTAACATGGAGTCCACTCGATTAGTAGTAACCCCATGCCAAACATTTCTCATCATAAAGTTGTGGAGCCTCGCTCCCATATTCATCACATATCACAAGCACGGGTACCAGCGGTGTGTTCGGTGCCTGTGAAAACAGATCATGGCCGCCCTACAGCACGACCCGTCCCAAGAGAGAGCACCAACTCTCCCCGTCACTAATGTCATGGGCTCCAAGCTAGTATCGGTCTAGGTACTCAATAATGCCCTTTCCCATATAAGGGTAAAGTGGTCGCGCATGTAAGGTTGGAATAACGGTCGCAACTCCGACCAATCCGTTTTGAAAACAACACACACTTTCCTTGGCACACCACTTCGTCATCAAGTGGTCACCCATCTCATCATCTCCCTCGGGCATAAGTGGCACCTGACGGGGTTTTCGAAAAGACTTTTGAATTCACATTGCCTTCTTCACCATGCACAATGCAAGTATCAACAAGGAAGTAATCATGGCAACCAACCCACGTGGTCCACCAACTCATCATGATTCCGGTGCATCAATAATAAAGAACTAAAAAAAATGACATGCATATAAAGGGGTATCTTAGTTATGGTCAAAGGGCTGCTTGCCTGGCTCAACAAAGTCTTCGGGGTCTTCAAAGTCCTCTGGTCCAACTCCTTCGTCAGCAACGCAATCTATCGTCGCAAAATAATAACGGGAAAATAAGGCAATAATAAAACAGAAAAATCAAAGTGCTCAGAAAAATGTCAACTCTTTTTGTAAAATATTAGATGGAAATCTAAGAAGGGGAAACTTGCTAGTTTTGGATTTGGAGTGGTGGAACAGGAGATATGGATTTTCAGAGGCACATTTAAATGCTAAAAACCACATTTAAATATTTACAGAGAATAAAAGGTGGTTGGATTTGAGTGAAAGTTGCACCATTAAATAGGTTACAATATTCTAGGAATTTAGAAATTGGAATCAATGCATTTGGATTAATATTTAATCCTGTGGAATTTTTGGAATAAGTGACAGAAAAGAAAAAGGAAAGAGCACTGTGCCTGCCGGGCCAGAACAGCCGCAGGGCAGCGGCCCAGCCAGCAGGCCGGCCCAGCCGAGCCAGCGCACAGCGCGCGCGCGCCCACCCATTTTCAAACCTGACGGCTGGGGCCCGCAGGTCAGAGAGAGAGAGGGGCGCGGGAGTGTGGGAGAGGATGACAGGCGGACCCCACCTGTCATCACTAACCCGTGGACAGGGGGGTCGCGGTGCTCACCGGCGACGATGCAGGCGACGGCGAGCTCCCATGAAAAGGGATGGCTTGTGGGTCGCCGCATGTCGGTGGGTGGTGGACTTGGCCGGCGGGGGTGCCTGGTTCGCCGGCGACGAGGTTCGCGGCGGAGGAGCTTCGGGAGGCGGTGGTTCCTGTTGCTTCCGGCTGCGCGAGAGAGGGAAACGGAGGAAAAGAGTCGAGGAATCAGGGGTTCCAGATCGAGGCAAAGGAGGAGCGGGGGAGGCTTATACCTCGCGATCTCCGGCGAGCCGACGCGGCGGTGCTCGAGCTCGATCTCGAGCTCGGGCGGCCTTGGGGGCGAACTGGGGGTGCAGGGGGAGGTGTTGGTGGTGCAGAGAGCGAGGTGAGGTGGAAGGGCTCGGGAGGCCCTTTATAGGAGAACGGTGAGGTCCGTGAGACCCGTCGCCGGAGAGCCTCTGCTCGTCGCCACAGGGCTCGGGAGGAGCCGCGCCGTGTCTAGGGTGTTCGTGGGCATCGACTCGCCTAGGGAAGAAGAGAGAAGGAGGGGAGGGGTCAGGGTGCTTGCGGTGAGCAGCGCCATTGGTGCGCCAGGCGGTTCTGTTTGATAGCGGAGGCGCGGGAAGGAGGAGAGAGGAGGGGGCAGCGCCGTGGCGTGTCGCGGACGCCGAGGCGCCTCGGTGGCGCGAGAGGAAGGCCCGAGGTGGCCGGAGCCGTTAGGCGAGGGCGGCTATAGTCTTGAGCGCATCAGAAGGCCTCGAGCGCCCATATGGCATGCCATGGCATATAATATGCCCAATGGGCGCGCCACCCTGATGTCGATGAGTGCCGGGAGGTAGTAAAGAAGGAGGGGAAGGCATTGGATGCCTGGATGGCCACTGGGTGAGGCGAGAGGTGAGGAAGAGGGAGAAAGGGCTGTCCAGAGAGAGAAAGAGGGGGGTTTCACCCCTCAATTATTGAGCTGGGGGCTTGCCATTGTTACTAGAGGTGAAAGGGGTCTAGGAGGAGCTGTGGTAAAAATTGGAGATCACCAAGAATAGTGGGAGGGGTCAAAACAGTGGTTTTTGCAAAATGTCAGAAGGTGTTTGATAGAGTTTTGAGCAAGCAAATGGACTCCAATTGCCATGAGACTCCACAAGGTGAAATGACTCATATAAATATAGCCCTCCACCAATTAGGAGATTATTTGGGCAAAGTTGCCAATGCAACTTTTGTGAACCCTAGAAATGAGCAGAAATAGACTTGAGTAGATCTAGTTGAGCATAACACTTCTCCTTGATGAACCACTTTGTGTAGTGGCCTCATTTGATCATGTGCACAAGCTCACAAAAGTTGGGGTCAATGGGAGAAAGTTGGTAGTACAAAGTTGCTCAGATTTGCTTCTGGTCAGAGAGGGTTTTGAGGCACTTTGACCAAGATTTCTTCTTCTCCAACCTGTGCCATTTGGTCCAGATGCATCATTAGACCAATGAAGCATGTCCACCAAGTTTGAGCACATTTGGACATACTTGGCAATGTAAAGTTGATCAAACTTCAGAATGGACAGAAATAGCTTTGAGGGGTTTTGATGATGTTATCTTGTTCTCCAAGTCATGAGACTTGGCAAGATCATCAAATATGTCATATGTGACATGATAGATTTTTCCTGGAATTTTTGGAGAATATTTCCTTTGTAAATATTTCAAAAGCTTGAAATATCCAGAAAGGGTTTTAGAGGGATTTGACCAATATTTTGAACATGACCATGTGTTGAAACTCTTATATATGGACAATATATGTCCTATGAGTTTCCTAAATTTTGTCAAATATTTTAAAACAATAAAATAATTTTTCCTATTAAAGACCATTTCGGCCTTAAGAAAAAGCTTTTAAATAAAATAGTAAAACAACTTCTAAAATTATATTTTTGTGGTTTCGGGTATCCTATATCTAATAGGAGTCAAATATATTTTTGGAGAGATTTTTACTGCCCTTAATCAAGTACTTGCAAAGGCAAACCTCAATTCGTGGGTTTTGGAAAACTAAATTTAGAAAATACTTTCGGCCAAATTATTTTTGTAAGAAAATTCTATATTGCACTATACACATGGCATGGTCATTGGTCAGGAGCTTGGGGTAAGGAGATGAAATATAGAGGGTGGAGTGGTTGACTATTAAGAGCACTTGAAAACCACATAGGGAAAACCAACACCAAATAAAAGCCAAATAAAGCAAAAAGTTTTTGTTGGTCCAAATTTTCATGCTTTATTAATGAAAATGAAATGTTACAAAATGCAGGGTGTGACATGTTATCCCAGTGCTACAGCCTGGATTCACTCGTTGATGACCGACACGTTCGATGCTGGGTCATGGATGCCTGTCCCTGTAAGTTTGTGCCACTTTGGGTTTACGACTAGCCATGTCAGCCCGGGCTCCTTATCATATGGATGCTAGCGACACTATCATATACGTGTGCAAAAAGACGCAAACGGTCCCGGGCAAAGGTAAGGCAACACCCGTGGGAATACCATGTGTGAGGCCGCAAAGTGATATGAGGTATTACATGCTAGATCGATGTGGCATTGAGTCGGGGTCCTGACACTAGGCCCCTCCAGTATCTATATAAACCGGAGGGATTAGATCGGAGGAAGGATCACAACATTGATAGGTTAGCCAAGCTAGGGTTTAGCCATTACGATCTCGAGGTAGATCAACTCTTGTAACCCCTATACTCATCGAATATAATCGAGCAAGAGTAGGGGTTTTACCTCGGTTAAGAGGGCCCAAACTTGGGTAAACATGGTGTCCCTTTGATTATTGTTATCATCGATCCTCAGACATACAGCTTGGGCCCCTACCCGGATCTATCGATTTTGACACCGACAGCGGCCTCCTTGGCGGCCGAAGCCATGATCGTTGCGCTCGGGGGGGTGGCAGGTGCTCGTCACAGAGTGCCTTGAGATCCTGACAGTTGTCGGTGGTGTGGGTGCACATGTTGTGGAAGGCGCAGAACAGGCGATCTTCCTTGGCGGGCTCGTCGCGGTCACGGCCGCACTTCTGCTCCGGCTCCGCTGCCAGCACAGCAGGGCCCTTGCGCTTCACTTCCTTGGGGTTGATATTTTTGTCTTCGGGCTCGACGTCCAGGTGTTTGAGGAGGGAGAGGCGGCCTTCTTTGGCCCTGGTGCACTTGTCAGCCAGGTTGAAGAGCTCCAGCACCATGCACAAGTCATCATTGATGGTGAGTTCCTTGCTCATCTTGACGTTCGTGATGCCCTCGGTGAACGCCGAGATGATGGCTTTGTCCGAGGCCTTTGGGACCTTGAGGCGAACTTGGGTGAAGCGCTGAATGCACTTGCAGAGAGCCTCGCCAGGGCGCTGCTTCACGCGCTGCAGGTCATTGACAGTGAGAGCACGGTCACGGGCGCCTTGGAAGTTGGTGATGAACCGCTTGCGGAGCTCATCCCATGAGGAGATCGACCCTTCTGGGAGGTGCATGAGGCAAGAGCGCACGCCCTCCTTAAGGGCCATGGGGAACCAATTCACCATGACCTTGTCGTCGCCGTTCGCCGCCTCGATGATCAGCGCGTAGAGCGGGAGGAACTCTACGGGGTCAGGGATGTTATCGAGCTGCAAAGGCAAGTCCGGCTTAAATTTGACCGGCCAGGATACTCGGCGTAGCTCACGGGTGAAGGCGCAATAGCCGGCGGCAGTCACAGGTGCAGCTCATGCGGGAGCGCATGGTCCTGGGGCCCACGCGCCCCAGCTTCCTAAATGGAGCGATCTTGGTGCTAATGTGGCGACACGGGGACCGCGTGCGCCTCGTACAACAACTGCTGCATAATCTAATAGCTGACCTTGTTTGGCACTTGCGCGACATGCGGCGGGTCGCACGGTTGTACCTCGTGCAAAGGCTCGGCGTGGTCTCGACGCACGTGTGGAGGCGAATGCGCGTCGTGTGCCATGTTGCCTACGCGAGGAGACGGGGGACGGAGTGAGTGGGAGGGCGACGAGGCCTCGCGTGTGGCATTGATGAGCTCCGTGATGCGGCCCAACCAGGCGTCGTAGCCTTTGTTGGCTGGGCAGTAGTGCAGCAGTTCGCGCGTCATGAACAACACGGCCAATGCGTTCGCCGGCCCGCAGCGAATGTGGGAGGACGAAGCCGGGGACGGAGTGAGGGAAGCTGTGGTCGTGCGACCATTGCGCTGCACGGAAGGTGGTAGAGAGGAGTCCTGCTGCTCATGAGCGGCCGGGTCGGTGACGGCAATGGCCGTGGCAGAAACGGAGTTGCGGTGGGCAGCGCGGCCCACCGGCGCCATCACAGTGACGTGAGCTGGATGGCGCTCAGCACAAACAGGATGAGCGTCGGCCCTGGGAATGACAGAGAAAGAATCGGGGTGGAACGGAAGAGCTTGGGCACACCCCTACTTGGCACGCCAAATGTCGAAATCGGGGCTCTGCGGACCCTGGAATTGGTTAGAACTCTAGGGTGTGCACGAAGAACTCCGCTAAGCTACAGCTCGCTGCTCGCTATCTCACGGTGATGCTTCATTGTGCTCGAGCAAGAAGGAAGATGAATGGGACCCAGAGATTTACCCAGGTTCGGGCCACCTTGTGGTGTAAATCCCTACTCCTGCTTTGTGGTTGATTGCCTCACGAGGAGGATGAGGATGAGGATGAACTAGTACAAGTGTAGTCAAAGTGCTTCACCGGATCGACCTCTCTCTACGAAGGAGACTAGCCTATACTTATACTGGCCTAGGTCCTCTTTCCCCGAAAACTCTAGGTGAGAAGGGATGCCACAACGGCCAAATTCGAAGAGGGACTGGAGTACACCCTATGCTAACTAAAGGTGGTCTTCATCTGTAAAGCTTCCGGTCGTGACGCGCACGTGGCCATGGCGATGACCTCCGTCCTACTGAACCCGTGGTCTTGGTCTTGTTGCACCGAAGAGGTAACATTTGGGGATTCTGAAAGTGCAACTAATCCCCGGGTGGTTTTGGTAATTAATAACAACATATATATCATTGAACTAATAGCTTCTTGAGAATCATTTCAGAAAGTTCAGTGATATGGGTATGGCTATGACTGAAGAAGTGGACCCCTCAAAATGCTAAGGCAAGCATTGGCAAAAGCTCAAGACTCCATTTTTGGTTTAGTGATCCAAGATCACATTGAGTCCATAGGAAAGCCAATACTATTAAAAGGGGATGAGGTTATGATAATGATCTGGTTGCTCAAAGTGCTTAGTGATATATCTCCCAAACTATCAGCAATCTTTCATTCCAATATACACTCATAAGTAATCTCGGTTCCACCGATTCCATAAACTCAGTCACACCAAGATGAACCACCTCAGCCATAAAGCCAAACCCTAGAAATTTCGGATTTTCCGATTCTGAACTCGGTCTCACCGAAACTAGTGTTGCCAAGCTTCTGTAACCTTCCGTCATCAAATCGGTGTCACCGAGATGTTAAAGTCGGTCCCACCGAGATTGGCAAACCCTAGTCTTTGGAAGAATCGGACTCACCGAGATTGCATTTTCGGTCCCACCGAAAATCCCAACGTCAAAAGATTTGAACTTTCGGTCTCACCGAGTTGTCAACTTCGGTCTGACCGAGATTGGTCAAATGTGTGTAACGGTTGGATTTTGCGTGGAGGCTATAAATACCCCTCCACCCCTCTTCATCGTGGAGAGAGCCATCGAAAGAACTACCACTCCTACCTTACATTTACGAGAAGAAAACTACCTACCCTTGTGTTGAGATCAAGTTGCTCCACTCCCACCATATGAAACTTGATTTCTAGCCTTCCCAAGTTGCTTTCCACTCAATCCTTTCTTCCACCACAGCCAAATCGGTGAGGAGAGATGAGTGTTGGGGAGATTATCATTTGAAGCACAAGAGCAAGGAGTTCATCATCATCAACACCATCTATTACCTTTTGGAGGGTGGTGCCTCCTAGATTGGTTAGGTGTCGCTTGGGAGCCTCCGTCAAGATGTGGAGTTGAACCAAGAAGTTTGTAAGGGCAAGGAGATCGCCTACTTCGTGAAGATCTACCCCAGTAAGGCTAGTCCTCCGTGGGCGTATGCCATGATGGCATAGACAAGGTTGCTTCTTCGTGGACCCTTCGTGGGTGGAGCCTCCGTGGACTCTCGCAGCCATTACCCTCCGTGGGTTGAAGTCTCCATCAACGTGGATTGACGATAGCACCACCTATCGGAACCACGAGAAAAATCTCCGTGTCTCAAATTGCGTTTGCTCTTCTCCACCTCTCTTTACTACATGTGCAATTTACTTTCCGCTGCCAATACTCTAGAATTGCATGTGTAGGGTGATACTTGACTTGATCATCATTGTGAACTTGCCAAAAACTTGTCTTTATCAAAAGGCTAAATTTTTATATTGTCAAGTAGTCTAATCACCCCCCCTCTAGACATACTTTCGATCCTACAAGTGGTATCAGAGCTTTGGTCTCCATTGTATTGGTTTCCATTGCATTGGACTCCATAAGCTTGGTTTCACAACCTAGGAGAGTATGGCGTCTAGTGAGGGTAATTTTCGTAGAGGTCCTTACTTTGATGGTTCAAACTTCGCTAGTTGGAAGCATAAAATGAAAATGCATATTCTTGGACATAACGCTGCCGCATGGGGCATTATTTGTGTTGGCTTGCAAGGTGAGTTCTTCGAGGAAGGAAAAGTTCCGGATCGTGAAGCTACAGCGGATGAATTGCGGATGTTGCAAAACAATGCTCAAGCTTGTGACATTCTCTTCAATGCTTTGTGTCCTGAGGAGTTCAACAAAATCAGCCGTCTTGAGAATGCAAAAGAGATTTGGGATACTTTGGTCGAAATGCACGAAGGTACCGAGTCCGTGAAGGAATCAAAGCTAGATGTTCTTCAAGGTCAACTTGACAAGTTCAAGATGAAGAAAGGTGAAGGAGTCGCTGAAATGTACTCTAGGCTTGCTCTCATCACAAATGAGATTGCCGGCTTAGGAAGCGAAGAAATTACCGACCGATTCATCATCAAGAAGATTCTCAGAGCTTTGGATGGAAAGTATGACACCGTGTGCACCTTGATCCAAATGAGGCCAAACTACAAGAATCTCAAGCCTACCGAAGTCATTGGAAGAATTGTTGCTCATGAGATGAAACTTAAAGATAAGGAAGAGCTTCACAACAAGTCAAGTGGTGCTTACAAAGCTACAAGTGATGCTCCCACAACCTCAAGTGACAAGCTAGTTTCCAATGAAGAGATAAGCCTAATGGTGAAGAACTTCAACAAATTCTACAAGAGTAGAAGCAAGGAAAGAAGCTCAAAGTCAAGATCATATGATGAAAAGAGATCTTCTAGTCGTGATCGAAACTGCTACAATTGTGGAAGACCCGGACACTACTCAAATGAGTGTTCGGCTCCCCACAAGAGAAGAGAAGAATCTCCAAGAAGAAGAAGCTCAAGAGAAGAGTCACCTCGAAAAGAGAGAAGGAGTAGAGATGATCGTTATGAACGAAGATCCTCTCGGAGAAGCAAGGATTCAGAGCTACACAAGAAGAAAACATCAAGCTCATGTAGGTGAATGGGTCTCCGGCTCCGACTCCGACAGTCACTCCGAAAGAAGCTATCACTCCAACTCCGACTACAGTCAAGATGAAGGTGTTGCCGGTCTTGCTCTCGTGTCCTCCAACTCCAACTCCTATGACTTATTTGATTCACCAAATGAGGGAATTGGAAGATGCTTCATGGCTAAAGGCCCCAAGGTATCACAACCTGAATTTATTGACTTTGATAGTGATGAGGATGACTTGCTTGGTGAAGATGAGCTTTTACATGACAAATCTAGTGAGCCTAGTAATGATGAACATGCTAGTAGTCTTTATAGTCGAGAAGAGTCGAATGACAATGCTATGAAGGAGATTGAGCGTCTAACTAAAGAACTAAACACTCTTAAGTTAGCTCATGAAACAACTCAAGAAGATCATAGAGAGCTCCTAAGATCTCATGAGAAGCTACGCTTCGAGAAGCTCAATCTAGAGCAAGAACATGAGTTTCTAAAAGCAATCAATGACGATCTTCGAAAGAAGAGTTCTTCATATCTTGCCAAACGACTTCTCTTGTCAAATTTCTTGCCAACTATTAAAACTAAGCATGACAAGCATAAGAAAAATTCTTCATCTAGTAGTAACAATAACCATGCTAAATCCAATATTGTTGCTCCTAGTAATTCTCTTGATTCCACTAACAATGTTTCAAGCCAAGTTACACTTGAGCAAGAAAATAGTTTATTGAAAGGGATTATAGAGAAAGGTGTCTACAAGAGCCTTGCCGGAAGCAAGAACTTTGAGGAAATTGTTCGCAAGCAAGGAAGGCACCGGAAGAATCAAGGAATTGGTTTTGAGCGAAAATTCAACGCCGAGGGTGTTGAATGGGAAGAAGGTCAATATCCCACTCCAAAGTTTGTTTCTCAAAAGGAGAAGTATGATCCTACTTCTTCAAATGTGGAACAAGCTCAAGATGATCTTCCACCACAAGACCACAAGCTAAAAGGCAAGGACAAGCTTCAAGAGGAGATTGATGCATTTATTGAAGCACCTAAAGCCATGGTCAAGTGGGTTCCCAAGGAAACGTCAAGTTCTACTTCGTCAAGCTCAACTACAACCCCAAGGATTCCCATCAAGATGATGTGGATCCCGAAGAAGAAGAACTAGAGAGTTCTTGAGGGTGACTCCGCCAACATACTTCACTCACATTCATTTTGGCAAGAACTTGTGCAATCAACTTCCACATCTTGCACTAGTTCATGGAGTCACAAACCCTCTTGTTGGTAAGTCAAGGGACAAGGTAATCATTGCTTTCATGGACATCATCTATTGTGAACTTCAATCTATGTCCATGGATATCTTTGTTTGTTCCTTGTGGGACTAACCCATGTAGGTATTGAAAGTGCCCGAATCCAATGGATTGCTCCCAACTCTTGATGATCTTCATCAACATTGAGCATCCACATCTTCAACATCTACATGAAGTCTTCTACGACAACCCAAGGTTAGTTTGACCCTTTAAAAGGGGTTCTCACATCAAGGGGGAGCTTTGCTCTAAACAATTGAGCTAAAGCATCTTCAAATGATGTGAACACATTAATGCTTTATGTAAAAGTGGTAACCCCACTTGTGCTTAAACGATGAGTATGACCTATGATCAAATGTTCTCATTTGACTCCTAAGTCAATATACTCATATATAGATGACCTAGTCATCGACAAATTGTGTGATAGTAGCTAGTATTTTTGATTGTGCATGTTTGACACATATTTCATTTGCTATCTTATTGTGTGAGCATGTTGGATGCATGATTTTATCCATTCAAGGACATCCATTTGTTGCTTTGGTCGTTTTGATTTTTCTGACCAAATGGATGGACAAGAATGCCTAAGTTCCTCCCCTAGCTATCTATGCTTTCTTGTCTCAAATTCTATTCATGCTTTTATCACAAACTTTGAACAAGTCATTTTCGGACACACCGAGTGAGGAGCACTCGGAGCCACCGATCCGTCAAGGGCTTAACCTCCAAAACCTTCTAAGTAATTTCGGTCAGACCAACCCACTCAAACTCGGTCAGACCGAAAGCACTTGGATTGATCTAGGTTTTCACCTCGGTGAAACCGATTTGTAATTTTCGGCGTGACCGAAGTGTGTAACTGCCTGCAGTTATCCATCTCGGTGCCACCGAGTTTTACAACTCGATCCCACTGACAGCTAAGGGGTATATATATACTCCGAGGGCAGCGCGCGTTGATTCCTACTTCAAAACGCCTCGCCCCAAACCCCTTGCTGCCGTCGCCGTGGTCTCCGGATCGTCTCCGTCGTCGCCTGTGCGCCCTCGCCGCAGGTCTCCGTCGCCGTCAACGGACATTCTCTCCGCACCGTTGCCGCCGTAGAGGAACTCCACCAAGTTAGGGTGAGTTTCGATCCCTCTCGTGGTTCAACCTCCAATTCTATGCACGATTGGTTTGCCTAGCATCTTGCCACGTTTGAGATCTTCCTATCCAGCAGATTAGTTCTTTGAACGAAATTCGAGTAAAAGTTTTAGGGTTAGGTTTCCGCCGAACACATCTCGGTGAGACCGATTCTACATTCTCGGTATGACCGATTTGGCCTCTGGCCATTGCACTGCACCTTTCGGTCCAACCGAGTTGTGCAAATCGGTGTGACCGAAATGAGGATTTAGTGAAACCCTAGTGTTTTCGGCAAGACCGAAACCCATTTCGGTCCAACCGAAAGTGGTGTGAATGGTTCTGTTTAGACACTTCGGATTCACCGAATTTTAGACTCGGTCTGACCGAAATGCATTCTGTGAAAACCTAAAACTGAAATTTGAACTCATATTTTTTGCAAAATCTTCTGCAGTTTGTGATAACTCTTCTACTCTGCCTACACCTAATCTATTCACAGGTTGTCCGCCATGTCAGATGCCAGTGACAGCAAGAACAGGTCTGAGTCACCAATTGCTGAAATTCCAGAGGCAGGCACTAGTCCGGAGGCCAGCAACTTTTCAGATGATGGTGAGAGGAGCACACCAAGTGGTTTGCCTCCTGCAGCCACCAGGGCCAGAAAGAAGAGGAATTCTGATGAAGAAGATTCTGATTTCATTGCTGAGGAAGAGATCTCCTCCAAGCCAAAGAGGAAAGTTGTTGCCAAAGAGCATCAAGGGCAGCAAACCAAGAAAGGCACCAGCAAAGTGAAGAAGTCCACTATTGCTAAGAAGCTGAGTATGGAAGAGGAAACTTCGAGCAAGGTGAAGAAAACTTCCAAGAGGAAGAGGATTGTGCATGATGAAGCAGCAGATGATGATGATGAGGATGAGGAAGCTCCACAGCCTCCTCCTCAGAAGTCTAAGTTCATGGGTGATGCCATCAGGGCTGGAGCCCCTTCTAAGCCCAAGCCTTCTGCTCCCAGAGAAGGGCAGCTCAAGCCAAGCCTCTTGCCAGGCCCAAGAAAACTGTCAGAACATTCCAGCTTCAGAGAAGAAGAAAGATAATGTGCCACCAGCTGAGTCAGATGATGAGGCACCTGTATTGCTGAAACTTCGTCAGAAATTGCCAATTCACTATGATGCTCATCCTCGAGCTGAAAACATGAAGGAAAGAAAGGATAAAGGTCTCAGGCTATGAAGACAAGCTGATCCATATGCTGTGAGGAGAAGAACTGCTGTAGATCCAAGGTTCCACACCAGAGAGCAGTAGGACTTCTATGAGACTGTGCTGATGGACAAGAAGCACATTGTTGCAGATACTAGATATGTTGACTGGGCATACATTGATAGTGAAGAGCACAGAGACTTCTTTCCACATGTGCATGAGAGCTTCACTGCATGTGGTGTTGCTGAGTTTGTTGGTCAGAAGCTGACAGATTGGAATGATGAGATGATCATGCAATTCTATGCCACAGCTCATTTCTCTCCAGATGGAAAGATCACATGGATGACTGAAGGCCAAAGATTCTCTTCAACTGTTGAAGAATGGGCAGCACTGCTGAATGCTCCAGTGCAGAGAGAGGATGATGTTGATGTCTATGGTATTCCCAAGAAGAACCATGAATCTATGAAGAATATGTACAATGAGGTACCAGCTAAGGATGTAGAGATCTGGAAGCTCGGCTCAGTGTATCATCTCCAGGCAGGTCTCCCTACCACTAACACTATTCTGAGGCATACCTTGATGCCCAAGTCTGGAGATCATCGCATGATCAGAGGGTATTCTATCAACATGCTGCATATACTTGATCAGAAGGCACCTTTCAAGGTGATGGACCTGATAGTTGAGACTATCAAGAGGACTGCAGCAGACCAGAAGAGGTCATGTGGATTTGCCCCGCACATTCAGATGCTTATCAATGCCAAGTTTGACACGGGCACCTACTTGTTGGATAGACCACATTTGCCACTGCAGCCTGAGCATGAGGACAATGAAGTTGTGATGGATGAGGATGATCCAACGTCTGTTGAAGGTCAAGCAAAGACTGAAGCTGCCAAGAAAGCTAAAGCTGAGAAGGAAGCAGCAGCAGCAGCAGCTAAACCCAAGAGTGTTGGAGAGCAGCTCCTTGAAGCTACCCAGAGGATTGAACAACGCCTGGCCAAGATTGTGCGCCTCGGGAGAGTCTTGAGAGGATTGTTGAAGACAAGATCCATGCTCTGGATGTCAAGCTGACTGAAGTTCAAGTCACCGTCAACAAGCTTGAGGCAGATATCGAGGAAGCAAAGAGGGAGAAGGAAGAGCTCATGCGTGAGATGCAGGATGACCTAGTCCAGGATGATTATGAACAGCCTGCTCCGGTTCCTACAAGACCCCGATCAGCTGCTATTCCAGTGACAGATACCAGGACTACAACCTCAGCACCTCCCACAGCTCCATCAGTTCCAGCTCCAGCTCCAGTGACTACTCCTCCAGCTCCACAGACATCAGCTGAAGCCTTTGCAGATGCAGCCATCTCAACTCCATCAACCTGCATAGAGCCGCCAAAGAAAGTCCCCAGTGGCGTTTAGCTCTATACCTTCGAACTTTTTGGTAACTTGTTGCCAAAGGGGAGAAATTGTATAGATCATAGGACTTCGAGAGAGAGAGTGCTTTGTCTTTGCACTTTTGCTCTTTCGTTTTTTTGCGGTCTTTTTGAGATACTTTTGAGATTTTCGAGACATTCCATGTGTTTGATACTACGTTTGCTCTACTTTGATGAGTGCTTGGTCGTACTATGCCTTAATGTGTGCTTAATGCTTATCATATGCTATTCATATCTTGTATGACCATTTACTCATGTCTTGGTGATTGGGTGCATGCTATTCATTCATATCATTTTGTGCGCTCCACCAAGATGTATGTGACATGGAAGAGTGACCCATGATCCTAATCGATTGTGCATTTGCATTCAAACGCAAATCTTAAATAATGCACAAATTTAGGGGGAGCTCTTGCTTATCACATACTTCTCAAAGCGACGATGTTATTCATTGATTATATCATTTGTCGAAGCTTTGATCTATATGTTGTCATCAATTACCAAAAAGGGGGAGATTGAAAGTGCAACTAATCCCCGGTGGTTTTGGTAATTAATAACAACATATATATCATTGAACTAATAGCTTCTTGAGAATCATTTCAGAAAGTTCAAGGATATGGGTATGGCTATGATCAAGAAGTGGACCCCTCAAAATGCTAAGGCAAGCATTGGCAAAAGCTCAAGACTCCATTTTTGGTTTAGTGATCCAAGATCACATTGAGTCCATAGGAAAGCCAATACTATTAAAAGGGATGAGGTTATGATAATGATCTGGTTGCTCAAAGTGCTTAGTGATATATCTCCCAAACTATCGACAATCTTTCATTCCAATATACACTCATAAGTAATCTCGGTTCCACCGATTCCATAAACTCAGTCACACCGAGATGAACCACCTCAGCCATAAAGCCAAACCCTAGAAATTTCGGATTTTCCGATTCTGAACTCGGTCTCACCAAAACTAGTGTTGCCAAGCTTCAGAACTTTCACATCAAATCGGTGTCACCGAGATGATAAAGTCGGTCCCACCGAGATTGGCAAACCCTAGTCTTTGGAAGAATCGGACTCACCGAGATTGTATTTTCGGTCCCACCGAAAATCCCAACGTCAAAAGATTTGAACTTTCGGTCTCACCGAGTTGTCAACTTCGGTCTGACCGAGATTGGTCAAATGTGTGTAACGGTTGGATTTTGCGTGGAGGCTATAAATACTCCTCCACCCCCTCTTCATTCATGGAGAGAGCCATCAGAAAGAACTACCACTCCTACCTTACATTTCTGAGAAGAAAACTACCTACCCTTGTGTTGAGATCAAGTTGCTCCACTCCCACCATATGAAACTTGATTTCTAGCCTTCCCAAGTTGCTTTCCACTCAATCCTTTCTTCCACCACAGCCAAATCAGTGAGGAGAGATGAGTGTTGGGGAGATTATCATTTGAAGCACAAGAGCAAGGAGTTCATCATCATCAACACCATCTATTACCTTTTGGAGGGTGGTGCCTCCTAGATTGGTTAGGTGTCGCTTGGGAGCCTCCACAAGATGTGGAGTTGAACCAAGAAGTTTGTAAGGGCAAGGAGATCGCCTACTTCGTGAAGATCTACCCCGAGTAAGGCTAGTCCTCCGTGGGCGTATGCCATGATGGCATAGACAAGGTTGCTTCTTCGTGGACCCTTCGTGGGTGGAGCCCTCCGTGGACTCTCGCAGCCGTTACCCTCCGTGGGTTGAAGTCTCCATCAACGTGGATTGACGATAGCACCATCTATCGGAACCACGAGAAAAATCTCTGTGTCTCCAAATTGCGTTTGCTCTTCTCCACCTCTCTTTACTACATGTGCAATTTACTTTCTGCTGCCAATACTCTAGAATTGCATGTGTAGGGTGATACTTGACTTGATCATCATTGTGAACTTGCCAAAAACTTGTCTTTATCAAAAGGCTAAATTTTTATATTGTCAAGTAGTCTAATCACCCCCCCTCTAGACATACTTTCGATCCTACAGATTCCTTGGGAACGCACATGTTGGTGTTGCCTCTTTAACATTAAAGAGGAAACTATGCTGGACTACACCCACTGGCTCCCTTCTGGCTTTTCTCGTCATGGCTCACATTACCACGCGCCTCGTGAGGCGGGGTGCGAGCTTATAGATGTCCGCTGTCGGTGTCAAAACCGGCAGATCTCAGGTAGGTGGTCCCGACCTGTGCGTCAAGGCTGATGCTAACGGGAAGCAAGGGACACCGATGTTTACCCAGGTTCGGGCCCTCTCGATGGAGGTAAAACCCTACTTCCTGCTTGATTAATATTGATGATATGGGTGGTACAAGAGTAGATCTACCACGAGATCGTAGAGGCTAAACCCTAAGAGCTAGCCTATGATGGTATGATTGTAATTGTGATCGGCCTTCTAAGGACCAACCTCTCCGGTTTATATAGACACTAGAGAGGGCTAGGGTTTACATGGAGTCGGTTACAAGGAAGGAAATATAATATCCGGATCGCCAAGCTTGCCTCCCACGCAAAGGAGAGTCCCATCCGGACACGGGCCGAAGTCTTGAGTCTTGTATCTTCATGCTTCAATAGTCCGGATGTTGTACACAGTCCGGTTGTCCGGATAGCCCCTAATCCAGGACTCCCCCAGTAGCCCCTGAACCAGGCTTCAATGACGATGAGTCCAACGCGCAGTATTGTCTTCGGCATTGCAAGGCGGGTTCCTTCTCCGAATACTTCAAAGTACCTGTTACGATGAATAGTGTCCGGCCTCCAATCAATGTTGTGCTCCTCGGCTTCAGCACCTCAGTAATGACCATCTCCACGTGTCGAGCGAATGCGAGGAGTCGAGGCATTTTTGCATTTGCCATCCTCGATCCTCCGGGCCAACCGTCTATTTGAAGGGACAGGGATTCTTAGACCCAAACCTCACTCTCCTCCCTTGAGCTAGCATCCTAGAACGCTCCGCGAAAAGCCATTCCAACATGGCCGGCCGTCGCAGCTCTTCTGCTTGCCCTCCTCGCTCTAAGTCGGGGGATTGGGGAGAGTGCTCAGTTCCTCATAGCCGTTTGGTGAAGTTACAAACCCAAGGGTTTCTCCCACCGACATTCATGGTCCCCGTCCGAGCTGGAATAGCCACTTATGACGGAGGGTAACAAGCTGAGGAATCTCCTAACCCGTCTCCGGAGGAGCGGATATGCCTCATTTCGCATCTACTGAGGGGCGTCGAGTTTCCTATCCACCCGTTTCTTCGCGGGCTCCTGGAGTTCTACGGCCTCCAGTTACACAATCTTACCCCAGCCTCCATCCTGCACATAGCGGGGTATGTCGCACTTTGCGAGCTGTTTTTAGGCTGCGAACCACACTTCGGATTAGGGAGGAAGCTGTTCTGCTTTGTCCCCCGCACCCAGGGAGAGTCCTTATATCATGTGGGCAGGGCCGAAGTATGGCGCATTGCCGAGACCAGATACCTATCTGGCACTCCTAAGAAGGCACCAGAAAACTGGCCTTCAGAGTGGTTCTATATAAATGACGTTCCCCTTCTGGATCCAGTCCGGATAGGTCTCCCCAAGTTTAGCAACGCCCCGCCGAGGGCACGCTTAAGCTGGCGCCCCCGGGGCCCTCAAGAAGAGGACACAAGGGAGATATACCTCCTGATGAACAGGATCAAGTTGCTGGCCAAGTCCGGACTGATGATAGTTGAGGTCATGGCGATATGCATAAGGCGAGGAGTGCAACCGCTCCAATATCGGGGGAAGCCCATGTGGCATTTCAACGGGGAAGACGACGCCACTCGCTGCGGCCGTAAGGGTCCAGACTCCGCTGCCGCTTTGGCAAGGATATTGTCCAATTTATACAAAGGGGAAGAGGAGGAATTCCTTCGCATAAAAACGCAGGACGGATTCTCCATGTACAACATCCCAAAGTGGGGCCATTCTTTTCCCAACTTCACCTACTCTAGCGTTCTTCCGCTGAGGTTACTTGCATCAATGCTTCTGAGCAGGAACTGAGGAGGGCTGTAGAAGGAATCTTCAGCCCCTCCCCGCAACCAGAGGACCCTGGAAGGGCCCTAGATCCGGGACTCAAAGTAGATCCGGATATTACTGTGGAGCTTGTCAACGGGGTATTTTATCAGGCGAGCTGGGATGGCGCCCTAGTGGCCATTACGACCGATTACCCTGGACTGCTACCCGCGTCGCGTGTAAGCCGAGCTAAAAAACCCTATCCTCCGAAGAGGACTCCCCCCAGGTATTATAATTTACCCTTGAGGCGTCGTTCTATTTGCAGAAACGACGACCGGAGCGAGGAGCCGAGCCCCTAGGGACTCGTCAACCACGAGCGTTCGGATCGGGCAGGCTCAAAAGGAAGGCGGTGAGGGTTGACACACCGCTATAGAGGTAAAGTAATGACCTGTTCTGTAATTTATAGAATTTGAAATATGACCTCGCCCTTTGTGTCTGGCAGGAAGAGGAATAACCGAACTATATCCGGTGACCCTACCAATCACACCTCCACTAGCCGGGTTCCAGAACCGGCTTCGGGGGCGAAGGTGGACATGGGACTAGCACCGCATAGCCCCCCAATGGAGGATGCGGATATGTGTTCGGCCACGAACTCCGAAGTGGAGAGCGCCATGAATCACCGGCGCCGGAGGGCCGTGCACGGGAACAACATTTTTTCTGAAGAGGCTTTTAATGCCTTCAATTCGTCGGATGCATATGTCCAAGCTGCTTGAGGCGGGCTTGCCCAAGCGACAAACCAGTATACCATAGACCTACGGGTCAGAAGTTTTGATAAGTATGTATAGTAGTAGCCCCTGAGACTTGGAATAGTTGGGACAACTGTTTGAAGGATCAATATATGCACAGGTCCTTGTGGACAAGAATGAACAATTGGCGTGGGAGCTGGAGGCATTCAAGACCCATCTGACTGATGCGGTAGCCAAGTTAGAGGGATCCCAAAAGGCCACCTCTGGTAATATTTGTCTCCATTATGCGCAGATGTACCATTTAGTAAATGGCTGGTGTAGTTAGCCTAACAAAAAATTCTACAGACAATCCCGGGGTGAATCTGGAAGGCATAATGGGTGATGAATCGCATCTCCAACAACAGCTAAAGGCTGGCGATCGCATCCTTACGCAGGTGACGGAAGAGAAGAACAAGCTACAAGATGCCAATATTCACCTGGACGTGGAATTAAAGGACGTCCGTGCCCAACTGGCAGACTCTGTGAAGGAGAACAAAAGGCTTCGACGCGGCATTTATGGTGAGAGCTCAAGCGAACTGTGTGATAGTTCAGCGAGGAAGTTTTTTGAAAAAAAATTTGTTTGCAGGAATGTTAACGGGTCGCCCTGAAGAGGAGATGCCCTCATCTGCAGGTGATTTGCTGCAAGAACTTTCGCAGATGCACGAGCATGCTCGGCAGGTGATGCACAGCGTTGCTCAGGCCTTGTGGCCATCAAGCCTCATGCCGAATGGCATGGGGGAGGTTGCGGACCTGCTTCAAGGAGCCCGGCGGCGCTTCCGTTTGTGGAAGATATCGGCATGCCGGCAAGGAGCAAGAGAAGCTTGGGCAATGGTGAAGACGCGCTACACCAAGCTGGACCCGAACCATATGGCCGAAGTAGGAACGGCGGGGCCCGATGGGCAAAAAATTCCCATGAGTCTGGTATATGACCAAGTAGCATTAGCCGCTAAGTATTCTCAACAAGATTGTAGGCTAGATAGCCTGTTAGATGGTATAGAGGAGGAGTATAGTCAGTCTCAGTGACTTTGTAATTTAATTGGCATAAATACCCCTAGCCAGATTGAAATCATGTGTCATGGCGGACCTTTTCGCTTCAGCCCCCGGAACCTATAGTCCGGGGTGTGTCCGAATACCCGCTCGGTTATACAAGAACCGGGGTATGCGTGGAGACCAGGCGTAGGGGTCACAAGTGCTTGAACAGACAAGTACCCAACTAGTTATGTTATATTGCATGGATAGCAAGAAACATCTTCCAGGGAGAGGGGTATGCGTGGAGACTAGGCGTAGGGGTCATAAGTAGTCTAATCACCCCCCTCTAGACATACTTTCGATCCTACAAGTGGTATCAGAGCCTTGGTGTCCATTTGCCTTGATTTCCATAGCTTTGGTGATCATAGCATTCGTTTCACAACCTAGGAGAGTATGGCATCTAGCAAGGGAAATTACCACCATAGAGATCCTTACTTTGATGGTACTAATTTTGCTAGTTGGAAGCGTGTCGGGGGGCGCACGTCTCTCTGTGCGGCCACGAGCACCTATGGGGCACGGGGGCCCCTTCTAGTCCGGCAAGGGAGCGGAGGGCGTGCGCAGAGCAGATCGAGGCCGGGCGCGCGTAGGGGAGACGGGCGATTTTTACCCAGCTTCGGGGCTCTCTGGAGAGATAAAACCCCCTACTGCTGCTTTTGTGCTTGTATTTGATCTTGCTTGAGAACGCGAGCGGATGGCGGTGTTGTGGGTGTCGAATCGACCGAACCTCTTCTACGTGCGCATGGGCCTCCCTTTTATAGTCTGAAGGGGGCATCCACAGGTGGCAGCGTAAGAAGAGGGGGTAGAAAGGTAAAATCGCAGGTTGGTACAACAGTGACCAACAGTGTTCCCTACCTAACTCTGACGGCAGGGGACAAGGGCATTTAATGCCCGTCCGGTCGCCTAACAAAGGCAAAGAAACAACCGTTAGGTGAGCCACCGGTTGCCACGATGGCGTCTCTGTCAGCTTCGCTTGCCACCTTGCCCTGCATGGCTGCGCAACGCCTCACCACGTGACCTCGACGGCCCTGGGTGACACGCCACTGCGCGCTGGACTTTGAGTGGCAGCCTTGCCGCGGCAAATGTCTTGCCGCTGCCCTTCTCTTCTTTGCTGTGCGGCAAGCTTGCCGCCGCCGGCCTTGCCGGACGCTGCAGCGCGCGCGGCGAGTCTTCTGAAATGCCTCGATATCCTTACCGCAAGCTCCTCTTGCCGGGCCTTTGTTTTCTCGATGATACTTTGTTCTTGAATGGCAGTAGTAGGTATGATGGAGGGTCTTGGCGGGCGCCCGGCAAGCCTTGCCGCTGGTGTCAGAATCGCCTGCAGACAAGTTCGGGGTACTAAGGTACCCCTACTTTAGTACACCGACAGGAGCCCCCGGGCCTGGGCCATACACGGTGCCGAGCGATGTTGGGCCAGGCCCAAAACAGTGCACGGGCATCCGCGGCTTGGGCCCACTCAAAATCGGACTCCGCGCCCACCGCGCTCTCCCGCAACGGCACGCGTCGATTGCGGCGTCGTGGGAGAGAACGTGGGTGGTGTGTGCGATCTTCAAGGCGTCCACCCCCGTGTTTATGGGGCAGGGTGAGGTCATTTCATCCGTCGCCTCGGCTTCGCCTCCCCGCCACGCGGCCCTCATGCGCATGGGGTCGTGGGCGGCGAAGGTGGGAAACCGAGCCGTCACGGGCGGAGGTGGTGGGCCGGCCCCGTTCCTCTGCCCTTCCTGCGCTCCGATTGGTTGAACGGGGCCAGCCCCCACCTCGCTCCTTTAAAAAGGGCGGAAGGGGAGTGCAAAAATCCCGCACTTCCCCCTCTTCCTCTTTCTTCAACTTCTGCTACTCTTCCTCCCATCTGCCATGGAGGGAGGGAACCCTGGTCCTTCGTCGGTGGCAGCGAGGGTGGCCACCAGGCAGCGCGCCTCTCCTTATCCCGCGCCTGTGGTGGCGGAGCCAACCGCGAGGGGAAGAGGGAGGGGGCGAGGCCGCGGACAAGGTCGAGGACGCGGTCGGAGCGCTCGGGGAAGAGGCGGCCGGGCAGTGCGCCACCTCCGTCTCCACCGGCAGCCCCTCTCCTCGAGGCGGTCCACACCGGGGACGACCCCTGGGAGTTCTTCATCAAGCTGCGCCGGGCCCCTCGTCCCCGCCTCTGGCTTCCGGCCCCGTTCGCGAGCGCGATGGAGCCGGACCCGCCCGAGATGCTGGAGTTGCGCAGGAGGTGCTGCGGGATTAGCGGCACTCGGGTTAGTGTCGTATCCCCAGCCCCCGGCGTGATGTTCTTCGATCGAGGGTGGAAGACGTTCGCCCACATCCACAGCTTGACGGCGGGGTTTACCCTCCATTTTAAGTTAATGGAGGGCGACCTTCTCGCTGTCAAGGTCTTTGGGGACTCCGGCACCCGGGCGAGATGTTGCGTGGACAGCTCCTCCGATAGCGGAGACTCCCCCTCGAGCGAGAGTGACGAGGAGGAGAGCGACAGCGACGACGACGGCGGCGATGAGTCCGGCTAGGCGTCGGCCGTCGCCTCGTGCGCCACCGGCGACCCCATCATCCGGGTCGCCAGCCTTCTGAACTCCCGGGGGCCGTCTCCTTGGGCGGCTGGCGTAGGGAGGCTGCGGAAGAGGAAGAGTGGTGGCGGCAAGGCCGTCAAGTCGGAGTACGAGGGCGAGGCACCCTCGACAGCGTGCTGACGTCCTGCCGCCCCGTCTTTGAGCTCTGCCTCTGGCGCCTCCGTCTCCGCCAGGCTCCTGGCCGGCCCCCGGGAAGTTCTCTTGGTGTCTTCTGGCACCCGTAGTTCACCTAGGCGCGTCTTTTGCCCTCCCCGGCAAGCTCCTCTTGCCGGGGCCTCCTTGACCTACCTCCTGAAGAGAGAAACAGGAGAGGGATTACGGGCATCTTATCTCTTTTTAATTTGTAAGCCTTCGGGCCGCAGCTGTATTTAAAACTTGTAATCCTCTCTCTCATGTTTTTCATCCTCTATGGACTTGTACTAAACTGGGATGTTTTTTAATGAAAAGAGGGGAGTGCTTGCCGGGTAACGTCCTTTACTTGACTCTGTGCCTTGTATGTTCCCACCCTACGCTTCTAGGGAACTTGCCGGCGCTAACACACTTGCTGAGTGTGGAACGTCAAGAGTTCACTGGCGGTGTTGTATCCGCAAGAAACCTTGCGGGCGATTCTGCAAAGACTTGTATTGTTGAGCGGACTCGGAAACAAAGCAAGGGCGCAACTTGGCCGCGACTCGGTCCCTCCGCGCACAGGTTTTTTTTATACAAGGCACGCTCGTTCAAGGACGCGGCCTCGCTTTCCCCAGTCCATAAGAGGATACATGAGGAGGGATGAAAAACTTATCTAATATCACGGCCCCTGGCGACTCTGGCTCGCCGGGGATGAATCTTGGTATTTGCAGCCCCAAAGAACGCTGGTTCGCGAGGCCTGTGTGGCGCGCCTTCCAGTTCTCTCCTTGCAGCTGTTATTTCAGTTACGAAAACAACTTAGACAGTGCCGCATCAAGTTACTTTTTGTGACGTAACTTTAAGTTGGGCAATGCAATGCGACGTTTCGCCCTTTGTATGTTTGTGCTCTCGCTTAGGGAGTTGCGGTGAATACACGCTTGCTGAGTCGCGAACATCAAGAGCCTACCGGGCGGTGTTGTATCTGGCAAGAAACCTGGTTGGGCTAGTTGCAGCGTGCTTTCATGGTCGAGCGGACTCGAAAACAAATCAAGGGCGCAACTTAGCCACAAGTCGGCTCCTCTGCGTACAAGTTTCTCATACAAAGGGCGACCCACGGCAAGGCTTGCTATGCTACATCCTCTACGCATTACATCCCTTGTATGTTCTTACCCTACGCTTTCAGGGAACTTGCCGGCGCTAACACACTTGCTGAGTGCGGAACATCAGCAGCCCGCTGGCGGTGTTGTATCCGGCAAGAAACCTTGTCGGGCCAGTTGCAGCGCACTTCATTGTTGAGCGGACTCGAAACAAAGTAAGGGCGCAACTTAACCACGAGTCGGTTCCTCTGCGCACGGGTTTCCCATACGAGGCACGAACGTTCAAGGAATATAACATAAAAGCCTAGAACTAAAAGTGCTCTGTACTCAAGCTCGGGTGACTTAGCTTTTCCGTCTTCTGCGATCCGACGAGGCCGCACTTCTCCCTTGTCTTCCTCCCTTGTACGTCTTCACCCTCATGCTTTCAGGGAAACCCGCGGTCAGACATCGCTTGCCGAAAAGCGGACATCAGCAGTTCAGCGGCGGTGTTGCCCCCGGCAGGAAGAACTCGTCGGGCTAGTCGCAGCGTGCTTTCATCGTTGAGCGGACTCGAAACAGATCAAAGGTGCAACTCAGCCACGATTCGTCCCCTTTGCGCACAGGTTTTCCATACAAGGTAGGAGCTTTCAAGGAATGCGACCCAAAATTTTGAGACTGACTGTTTTCTTTGCCCTACTGGCCGGCGGAGCTCGATGGCACGTCCTCGACGGCAACGCAGCACTCCGGAGAGGTGCGCTTGCCGGAGTAGGCACCAGAGCCTTTCTTGCCGGGCTTGGTCTTTGGTGGATCTGCCTCCGCCTTCTTGCACTTGCCGGTGGAGCTCGATGGCGCGTCCTCGACGGCAGCGCAGCACTCCGGAGAGGCGTATTTGCCGGAGTGGGCACCAGAGCTGCTCTTGCCGGACTTGGCTTTCTTCTTCCCCCGGGGAGCTTCAACGGCGAGTGGCTTGCTCTCTGCCGCGGCTGCTGCTTCCCGGTAGATCTTGTCGGCGCAAATAAGTTCATCCTTCTTGTCACCTTGGACGGAAATGACACTTATCGGGCCAGGCATCTTGAGTACATTGTATGCATAGTGAGAGGCTGCCATGAACTTGGCAAGCGCTGGTCGGCCGAGTATCCCATTGTAGGGTAATGGGATATCAGCAACATCAAACGTGACCCTCTCTGTCCTGAAGTTCAGTTCGCCGCCAAATGTCACTGGTAGTGTGATCTTCCCCTTGGGCTTGCTCCTTCCCGGATTTATCCCTTGGAAGGTACCAGTTTCTTCGAGCTCGCTGTCGGGGATCTGGAGCTTCTTGAGCACTGTGGAGGAAATCAGGTTTAGGCCGGCCCCGCCGTCAACCAGCATTTTCGTGACATTGAGGTTGCGGATCGTTGGTGAGACCAACATCGGCAAGCACCCGACCGCGGTGATGCGATCAGGGTGGTCCTCAACATCGAAGATGATGGGCGTGCTGGACCATTTCAGAGGCCTGCGCGACTCGACGGACGGCTCTGCTGCGTTCACTTCCCGCACCCACTGCTTGAGTTGGCGGTGCGAGGTGTGCAGAGAGGCGCCGCCGTCGATGCACAACACCTCTGTTGCCTTCTGAAACTCTTGGTCATCAGTCTCATCTTCCTCCATCTCATCATCCTCATCTTCATCTTCGCTCTTGTCGCGGCCACGGGGAGGCCTGTCTCCTTGCCGCGGCTTGGCCTGGCCGTGGTGCCCTCCCCGGGCGGGAAACTTCTTGCCGGATCCTCCGCCACCTCCCTGGGCTCTCTCCTTATCGCGGCGCCAGATTCAGCTTCAGAGCTCCGCCATCTGCTCGACTTTTTTGCAGGTTTGGAGATCATGGCCCTTGGTGCGGTGAATCTTGCAATACCGCTTGCCGGAGCCATCCTGTTTGTCGGCGGCTACCACAGCCTCGCTGGAGTCATCGGCTTTGGCTTTGTCGGAGCCGCCTCCGTTGCCGGAATGCTCAACAGCTAGCACATCCTTAGCCTTTCTCTTCCTGTTGTTCCGCCGCCGGTTCTTCCTTGCCGGGGCGGCGTCCTCACTGTCAGACCCTTCTGCTCCTGCAATCTCTCCGGGGATTTTCCTCCCCTCCTCAGCCCGTGCACATTTGTCGGCCAGAGCATAGAGCTCGCTGACATCTCTGATCTTGCACATCGCCATCTCCTCCTCATCCTGCGTTACGCGACGTTCGATGAAACGCGCGATAACCGCGGGGTGGACGTCCGGGATGTTGCGCCGCACTGGCTGAATCTCTGATGTACTTGCGCAGGGCTCTCCTCCTTCGGATGAGCAGATGCAGACGCTCTCTCGCCATGGGGCTTGTGGCCGCCCGTGAAGGCGCCGACAAACTGGTGACATAGGTCCGCCCATGAAGAGATGGAGCCGTCCGGCAAGTGCATGAGCAAAGATCTGACGTTGGGCTTGAGCACCAGCGGAAGTAGTTGGCGAGATCTTCTCGTCGCGCCCGACAGCCGCACCGCGATGGTGTAGATGCCGAGGAACTCCGACGGATGTATCCTGCCATCGTACTTCTCGGGCACATCTGGCTTGAAATTCTTGGTTTAGGGCCACTGGACTTGCCGCAGCTCACGGGTGAACGCGGGGCAACCTGCCGCGTACGGCAAGTCGCCTGTTTCTCTGGGTGCATGCACGTCGACGGTGGGCCCAGCGCGCTGGTCAGATTGATGTCGCGCTTCCCTCCGGCGCTCGATGCGAGTGCGGGCGTCTTCGTGTTGCCGTTCTTGGAGAACGTGGTGTTGATCTCGGCGAGTTCGCGGGTCCGACGACGCGGTGGAGTCGTCGTTGGGGTTGGTCCGACGAGCCGGCGATCTTGGCCTTCGGGGCTGGGAGTGTACGGAGGTGGCACCCCCAGCGGTCTTGTCGGCGTTGGCTTGCGCCTGGGCGCCTTGCCGGGGCCTTGATGCGCTCGGTTGCCGGGGCTTGTCGCCGCTAAGCGGCCGACGAGATCAGATATGGTCATCCTCCGCCGTCGATCTTGTGCGGCGCGGGGTAGTCTGTATAGCCGGGCTCGGGCCAGCGCTTCCTCTGTCTTTAGGTGGCGGTGGCGACGAAGCGGCGCGAGGAACGGATTCGCCGACTCCCAACCGGATTGGGAGGTGCAACACCCGTCCGGGCGATCGAACCTCGCTCGCCAAAGATGCGGGCGTGCATGTCGACCTCGAAGCGCCCCGCGACCCACCAGCTTGGCCTTGTTCCATCGCGAGCACGGTGCTAGAGCACCGGGCGTTGTCGACCTTGCACCTCCCGGGAAAGGTGCGGTGTCTGCACGGTCGCCGACGCTATGGGCCTTGTTTTTGGACCTGGTGACGACGTGAGTCCCACCGCCGGCGCCGCTCCTCCGCCGGCGCCCACTCCACCGCCTGTTGGCTCCGACGGTGGTGGCGGAATCGATGTAGACGGAGCGGCCACCTCCGAAGGCATCTTCTTCGGTGGCATGTCGATGAAGTCGTTGATGTAGCGCACGCGGAGGCAGGATCAGATGCTCACGACCTCGACGCGACCCCTACCGGGCGCGCCAAAGATGTCGGGGCGACGCTCTCTCAGGCGCCACGAGCACCTATGGGGCACGGGGCCCTTCTAGTCCGCAAGGGGAGCGGAGGGCGGCGCAGAGCGATCGAGGCCGGGCGCTGGGGAGACGGGCGATTTTACCCAGCTTCGGTCTCCGAGAGATAAAACCCCTATCGCTGCTTTTGTGCTTGTATTTGATCTTGCTCGAGAACGCGAGCGGATGGCGTGTTGTGGGTGTCGATCGATCAACCTCTTCTACGTCGCATGGGCCTCCCTTTATAGTCTCAAGGGGCATCCACAGTGGCAGCGTAAGAAGAGGGGGTAGAAAGGTAAAATCGCAGGTTGGTACAACAAGGACCAACAAAGGTTCCCTACCTAACTCGACGGCAGGGACAAGGGCATTTAATGCCCGTCCGGTCGCCTAACAAAGGCAAAGAAATGACCTTTAGGTGAGCCACCGGTTGCCACGATGGCGTCTCTGTCGACTTCGCTTGCCACCTTGCCCTGCATGGCTGCGCAACGCCTCACCACGTGCCCCTGGGACGGCCCTGGGGTGACACGTCGCTGGGTGCGCTGGACTTTGAGTGGCAGCCTTGCCGCTGCAAATGTCTTGCCGCTGCCCTTCTTTTGTGCCGGCAAGCTTGCCACCGCCGGCCTTGCCGGACGCCTTGGCGTCATGGCGAGTCTTCCGAAATGCCTCGATTGGCCTTCCCGCAAGCTCCTCTTGTCGGGCCTTTGTTTTCTCGCTTGATACTTTGTTCTTGAATGGCAGTAGTAGGTATGATGGAGGGTCTTGGCGGCGCCTCGCAAGCCTTGCCGCTGGGTGTCTGCGATCGCTGTGCACAAGTTCGGGGTACTAAGGTACCCCTACTTTAGTACATCGACAAATCGTAAGATGAAAATGCATATTCTTGGACATAACCCCACCGTTTGGGCCATTGTGTGTATTGGCTTGTAAGGTGAATCTTTGATGGGAGAGAACCAAATTGTGAAGCTACCGCAGAAGAATTGAAGATGTTGCAATACAATGCTCAAGCTTGCGATATCCTCTTCAACGGTTGTGCCTCGAAGAATTCAACAAAATCAGTCGTCATGAGAATGCAAAGGAAATTTGGGATACTTTGATTGATATGCACGAAGGTACCGACTCCGTCAAGGAATCCAGGTTGGATGTGCTTCAAAGTTGTCTTAACAAGTTCAAAATGAAGGATGGTGAAGGTGTCGCTGAAATATACTCTAGGCTTGCTCTCGTCACAAATGAGATTGTCAGCTTAGGAAGTGAAGAGATGACCGACAAATTCATCATCAAGAAGATCCTAAGAGCCTTGGATGGAAAATATGATACCGTGTGCAGTTTGATCCAATTAATTGTCACATCCCTACTTCTGGTCTGCTTGGGTTAGCTAGTCTTGTGTTGCATCATGTTTAAATTTCTCCTAAACCTGAAATGGGGATCAACAAACCCCAGCACCCCCCCCTCAAAATACCAGGTTCAACTGAAAAACATTTCAATGAACCCAAAATGCCTTCACAAAAGTTCATCATTTTTGAATTGGTCTAGAACCTCTCCCAAAAATGGTGCGCATTTTCCTAGGCCATTCCGGATTTTTCAATTAAATCATATAGTATTTGCATTTGAGCATTTAATTGCTAAATAATATTTTAAATGCTCAAATAATCACAAACTGAAATGTTTGCTGTTGGAAATATTCCAAACAGTGACATTGAGCAGTTTCATGGTTTTTGGAAATGCCCTGGCATTTTTAATAAAGCCAAGCACAATTACAGAAAATAGAAGACAGAAACAAATGAGAGAGAGAGAGAAGTGCATACCTGTCTGCCTCTTCTCCCAAAGAAGCAGTGGCCTCCGCCGCGCGATGGAGTAGGCCCTATGCCATCCATCGTTCCGAGCAACACGGGGAAAGTCTGATGTTGACTCCTGTAATGGACGTCGTCGACGGACCCTAGCACCAGTGGCGGCGGTAGGACTTCGGTTGATGGATTGACCACTTCTTCGACATGCACGAACACTCGATACAGGTACATCCCTAACATGGTCCGCGGCGGACTTGGTGGCGACGAATAGTACAACCCCGGTTCCTGCAACAGTATCTCAACACCAATCACCTTCGGTATGGTGGACGACTTCTTCATCCATTCCATAACCGTCAGAGCCCAGCTATTTGGAGGAACAAACATACTTACGAGCTCACCCCCAAGGTCGTTGATAAGCTCATTCATGGACTCGCTGTTCCAAGCACGTCGAGGCATGCCGTGGAAGGTAAGATTTATTAAAAACTCAAGCTCAGAGGGAACCGAGCCCCATCCTGGGTGCCACCGATCAAAGCCCACCAGCGCGCCATCGCAGAACAAAAACCGGGAAGATTTGAACACACGACTGCAGCCAAAAGTTGTCCGGAACCTGACAAAAAAAATCAGCCGGTGGCAGACATACTTCGACGAGCAAGTCACTTATTTGGATTCCGTGCGCAATGCCAAGAGCTTTGACAAGGTCGTCCGACGAGACGGGAGGCCAGTCGCCATTGATGGTTACCATCAGCACTTTGGCGGCAAACTGGCTATCAAGCGGCGCCATGCCACTATTGAGCGATAGCACGCAGTGACCGAAGGCAGGACGGACCTCAGGATCTCCGGCTCAGAGATCCGCATTGACCGGCGGCATGATAGCGCACTTGAGTACAGGGAGTACAGGAGGGGGATTTGGGGGAACTGGAGTAGGAATAAAGATTCCAGAGGTGGGGGAGGGGCAGGAGATTGGGGATGAAAAGGTAGCATGAATTTTGAACACGCGCCAATATACTCTCGGTGCGCAAGTGCACGAAAACACCGGTGGCGCCCACATGTTGGCCTAAGAGTCCTTATTCTTTCTTTTTTGGAGAGCCCGGCCCTTTTTTTGAGGATCTGTTGAGAGCCCGGCCTGAGAGTCATAATTGACATGTTTGGCATTGCGTTACTACTTGGCCCATATTCAATGACACCTCACTGGCCCAAACAAGTGTACATCATCGAAAAGACACTGAGCTCACATTATAACTTGAAAAAAGGAGATATACTCCGAACACTAGAGAATGGTGACGCCCACATTTAGCCCACCAGCAGTTCGAGACAATAAAAAGTTTGAAACAGATATATACAACATTCAAACACTAACTAATGACTACTGCTGACATAAAAAACAAGACATGATTGTTCATAAGAAGTCTTGCTACACCACCAAAATGCACCCATCTGCAGCGCTCAGACTCTTGTGATCTAGACAAGAATGACATTCTAAATAGAGGCAACTATTACATAGTAAGAGTGACATAGACGAGGATGACCAAATGAAAAAGAATATGCATACCAAAAGAGAGAACTACCCATCCAGAACAAGTAGCAAAGAAAACAAGTCATTCGAAGAGGGATGATCCAACACCATCATAATTTGCAGCCCCGCTTCAGCAACCAGTGATCCGGAGACACCAGTACTTCACCCTTTCGAAGCAACGGCCCAATTACCTATCAACCTGAAGGCTTGAACCACATCACTGCCTGTTGTACTTGAGACATCCAAGGATCAATGTTAATCCAGATGCCTTTGTCATTCTCACCTTCTTTTGGCTGCAGGCTGTATCGTTGACAATCAGGGGAGTTTGCTCCCGAACTCCTAGGGCTCGCCATGTAGACACAATTTTCCATAGCAAACAAAGCCTCTCTGCCATCAACGTCCTTGCCAACGGTGATCTCCTGGTTAATCGGATAATTGAGTCCAAGAAACAGAGAGTGTGAACCAAGGTTGTTTACCCGCCTCCAACTCAAAAATCCTGAAGGCCCCAACAAGCTGGTATCCTGCTCATAGACGTAACAACCACTGTCCAGATACTCACGTATTTCACAGTGCTTGTATACAGTGGGGTTTTTGCAATATAACTTTTCTGGCTCATGTGTTCGAATGATCATTAGTCTTTTGCTAGTCGTCTGATCGAGCAAGGAACCAGTTGTGCTTCCCTGTTTTTGGAAAGGTGGTGTGATTAGAAAGGGAAGTAACTGTAGGGACACTACACCATATCAAAAAGGACAGGCATTGTTAATGTAAGATCAGCATTGTTCAGAGTATGAGTATGATAATGCAAGAAACAACATTGATATGTCCCTGTTGGAACTGGGAGGAAAATACAGGGAAATTTCCACTGGGTTCGAAAATATAGAAGTGCCATGCATGGTTATCCTCATGTTATCTCGCAATCGATTCTTCACAGGAAACTACTATGTCATGCATGTTATGTAATCATGTTCTGTCCTCGCAAACAAATTCTTCAAGGTAACTAACAGACAATGCATTATTATATACTCCTGCTCTGTGGGCAAAAATTTTGTGAGGATATTATTCTAGCCATTGATTGCTGAAGGGCGAATATAGGTATGTACACATGGTAAGCATTACCGGATTTCACTACTTCCAAATATAGAGTTCTCCATATGCACATTTACTTCCCTAATGTATGGTTAGATGAAACTAATAGTGTGGTGCATGTTTCTACATCATGAAAATGAGGAAACTAACATGGCCATTGATACACACTCATATTTAGTAGTAGTATATAGATTACTGTAAAATAAGGACAATATCCATATATTCCTAACCATTTGATTAATCAGGAGTACAAATTGGATGTAATGACATGGTCACAATCACATGAATTAACTCATTCCAAATATAGATGATTTACGGCGTCTCTAATACATTGCCATAGTTCTACTCAAATTCGGCTCAAACAGGGATATGCCAATCATTACAAAAAGTTCAAACAGTGTCATGGCGTCATCATTAACATCAGACAGAAACAACTTACAGGGTTAATAGTGGTACTGGGGGAGGCGAGCGAGGTGAGGGTATGCAGGGGCACAGTGAGATGATGCGGGGGCAGAGCGAGATGGAGATGGAGATGGAGTGGTGCTAGGGGAGAGGGAGACAAGGCGAGGCATGCTATACAAAGAGCGGTGATGTTGGATCGCACAAAGGCACAAGGTGAGGCTGACTTTGGTAACCCGAACACGCCGCCTGGACTAGTGTCACCTCAGGCGTAGGGTCTTGTCACTTCACTGTGAGGACCGGATGAATAATATTTTGACCATCAAGCGTACCATAGTTGTACTACTACTAGTAGTAGGAGTAGTAGGAACATGAGTAGTACTCTCGTGCTAGCATGCCTCTGGGTTCACTTCATCCTCCAGGTATCATCCATATTGCGAGTAGAACCAAATTCTCGTGCATACGGAAGCGTGAAGAAGGCATTTTCTTTTTTGAGGATAACCGCATATTCCTTAACTAGAGAATGTTGTGTCTCCCACGCACGTGCCAATATACATCCGAACCAGCTATGACACTTTTTTTATCCGTTTGCATAGATCCCACCTGTCAAGAGGGGTGCAAAAATAAAAAGGAATCATAAAATGTCTCGCAACGGTGATTCAAAAGAGTGACCTCAACTAGCCAGTGGCACATGTAGCGCTAGAAGGATGGGCACGTATAGGGACAGGTACCACTCCTGAGTGTACCCGCGTATCCTTTTTGTTTAGTCTGCCTAGCCGTCTAATCAACTGCCTGCAGGCCACTTCTCCCATTTAATTCTCCATTTGGAACCGATTTTCCTCGGCTTCTTCACTACTCCTTCATCTTCATTTGCATCCAAGCCACACTCCCTTCACATTGTTTTAACCTCTTCACATCCTCCTGGAGTAATTCTGAAGCCCCTTTAAATAATCATCTTTTTTAGTTGGACTAGCCATCTAATCCTAATTCTCCAAACCATAGCCATCCGGTCCAGCGGTTCCAAATGTTGAAAGAGATCGAGATGCAGGTTTTTAGCGTCCAACATGTCCTCGTCGAAGGCTCATTGAGCATAGTTGCCACACTCACCGACCACCCAAGGGTTGTTTGGAAGTGGATCAACAATGTATCCAACTCCCTCCAAAAGGTGGAGATGAAGGTCGTCGGTCTCGACGCAGAGTACATGGAGCGTGCCACTGGGAAGATCCAACGCGCTGCCGTCCTTCAGCTGTGCCTCAAGGATGATGTTTTGGTGTACCACATCATATACGCGCCATCCATACCAGGTGAGCTTCACGATTTCTTGTCTCGGGAGGACTCATACTTCTGTGGGGCAGCCATCGCAGGGGACAAACGGAAGTTGGAGCCATACAATCTTGATTTGAAAAGAATCGCTGACGTACAAACCAAAATAAAAATCCATGTAGAAGATTTTGATAAACCGACACCATCCCTATTCGACGTAGCAAATTTTGTACTTGGAACAAATCTTCAGAAGGGTGACGAGACACTGGCATTAAGGCCATCTGGATGGGAGAATTATCCCTTCACGTACGAGCGGATAAAATATGCTGCCCTCGATGCCCATGTGAGTTTCGAAATAGCTGCAAGGTCCAGAGAGCTTGTTGTGAAGCCGTCTCCCACAGAAAATGAGAACAACAACAACTAGAAGAAGAACAAGAATAATAATAATAATAATAATAATAATAATAATAATAATAATAATAATAATAATAATAATAATAATAATAATAATAATAAGAAGAAGAAGAAGAAGAAGAAGAAGAAGAATAAGAAGAACAAGAACAAGAAGAAGAAGAATAGGAATAAGAAAAAGAATAAGAACAATAAGAGGAAGAATAAGAATAAGAATAAGAAGAAGAAGAAGAAGAAGAAGAAGAAGAAGAAGAAGAAGAAGAAGAAGAAGAAGAAGAAGAAGAAGAAGAAGAAGAACAAGAAGAAGAACAAGAATAAGAATAAGAAGAACAAGAACAAGAAGAATAAGAATAAGAATAAGAATAAGAAGAAGAAGAAGAAGAAGAAGAAGAAGAAGAAGAAGAAGAAGAAGAAGAAGAAGAAGAAGAAGAAGAAGAAGAAGAAGAAGAATAATAATAAGAAGAAGAAGAATAAGAATAAGAAGAATAAGAAGAATAAGAAGAAGAAGAAGAAGAAGAAGAAGAAGAAGAAGAATAAGAAGAAGAATAAGAAGAAGAAGAAGAAGAAGAAGAAGAAGAAGAAGAAGAAGAAGAAGAAGAAGAAGAAGAAGAAGAAGAATAAGAATAAGAAGAATAAGAAGAATAAGAATAAGAAGAAGAAGAAGAAGAATAATAATAATAATAATAATAATAATAATAATAATAATAATAATAATAATAATAATAATAATAATAATAAGAAGAAGAAGAAGAAGAAGAAGAAGAAGAAGAAAAATTCCCTTCCGGTGTATATTGATATAGACAGACTATTTCGATGGTGTGCATGTCTTTGGAACAAGTAGTAGTGTGGGTCTGCTTGACTATAAGGAACTATTTATCCTCCTATCTTTCTCTACTACTCCTTCCAGTGATCGGTATGCAATGCATGTGTCCGTAGACATGACAACTTGTTCATGGAAGTTCAACTACGACGACCATCATGTTTCATCCACTACCACCCGCGATTCCCATGACGCCGGTCCAACCCACGGCACCACGTCCCCCAACATGCGCCTCACCCCTCTCTACCGCGACGCCCCTCTGCCTTTGTGTGCATGACATGTGGGTCACCTGAAATGCGCTGAGCATTAAGTTTCTACCACAGCCACACACGATTCCCACGACGCCGCTCGAACCCATGACACCACATGTCCCCCAACCTGCGGCTCACCCCTCTCGGCCCCACTGCTTCTCTACCTTCGGGAGCATTACATGTGGACCAGCCACCTATCGGGTCCACATGTTATTGACTCAAAGGCAGGTTTAGTAAGGCACTGAAGGTCAGTCCCGAGGGCCCTAAGAGGGAAATGTAACTCCTGCACCAGGACTTGTGGTGCTACCGCTGCATGAACTCGTGCCATACTCGAGATTTGTTTCTTTACTATACATGCACACAACTATTTAATGGATATTATAATCTCAACATGTGATGGGGAGCTCTAAATTTGAATTTGAAACTTATAAAATGAAAAAAATTGAAACAAATAAACTGGGAGAGAGGGAGTATACCATAGGATGTGTCCCCTAGTTTGTCACCGCGAAGATGCGGTTAGAAAGGAGCACAGCGTCTTCGTACTCGTACGACAACAAATCGGCTGGACACAACATGGTCCTCCTTTGACCGCCATGTGCAAGGTTCGTGCTATCTTCTTCAATCTCACCGTGGTTCCATCGTACCAATCCAGGTGGTGGCCCGTTGCATGGCTGATCCCAATGTTGGAAAAGGTTCTACGGGAATGGTGTCACCATTGTAAATGTTATGCAAATTGATGTTGGTACCCTCCCGTACATATGCAAGCCAATCTCCACTCGCACCGAGCCTAACCTGTGAAACAGTGGGAAGGGGGAGAATTAGGAAATGGACATGGAAGTAGTCTTTAGAATGCATTTACTACGTGATCAAACTCATCTTACCTGCTCATTGGAGAAAATCAGAGGGCCCCTCAACGTCGACATCTTATGGGGCGTCAACTTGCAACTACGGCCACGTCGCGCTGGAGAGACCCCCAAGGAAACATCCTCGTGCGTTGCACGGAACATCAAGATGCATTTGTATGAGTAGTTTATCTTGTGAGAGAAAAGGATGAAGGAGGGAAGGCCTTATTTCCAAATTTGGAGAGGGGTGTAGGTATCTTTTTGCCAAATTGCCATAGTTCTCTTCCCATCTGTCAGATATAAATCGGACGACCTATATTGCAGGATGGCGGGCACACCATCATCACCAACTCTGTTTTTTATAATACTAGCAAGATGCACGTGCGTTGCACGGAACATCAAGATCTTGTGGGAGAAAAGGATGAACGAGGGAAGGCCTTATCTGCAAACATGGAGAGGAGTGCAGGTAAATTGTCATAGTTTCCTTCCTATCCGTCGGATATAGATCGGATGGCCTATATTGTAGGATGGCAGGCACACCATCATCACCGACTCTACTTTTTACAAGAGCATATATCCTGCTAGTATAAGGCTACTAGCAAGATGCCCATGCGTTGCATGGAACATCAAGATGGATTTGTATGAGTAGTTTATCTTGTGGAAGAAAAGGATGAATGAGGGAATGCCTTATTTGCAAATGTGGAGAGGGGTGTGGGTATCTTTTTGCAAAATTGCCATAGTTTGCTTCCTATTCGTCAGATATAAATCGGACAGTCTATACTATAGGATGGCAGGCACACCATCATCAACAACTTTGTTTTTATAAGAGTAGAGATAGAGATAGAGATAGAGATAGAGACTACTACTACCAATGTGCTGGCCCATGCGTTGCAACGGATCCAAAGTACTACAATAATACTTGTTCACGGGCTTGAAATATAAACACTCTAGTTTTGATATACATGTGTCAGCAGACATGACAGCTTGTCCATGGAAGTTCAACAACGACGACGATCAAGTTTCTTGTTTCTACCACTACCACACCCACACACGATTCCCACGATGCCGCTCCAACCCATGACACAACGTCCCCTGACGTGCGCCTCATCCCTCTCGGCCCCACCGCTCCTCTGCCTTCGTGTGCATGACATGCGGGCCAGGTGAACTCCCGCGACCATCAACTTTCTACCATAGCCCTAGCCGATTGGACGTGGTTTTCCTGCTCCGCTCCTGTGCTCCGATCCGTACTCCCGCACCATCGAATTTTTATCCAGCGGCTGTGACACATTTTGTCCCGGGCATCAATCCTCAGCTGGAGTACTTCTGTACTACAGGTAGTACCCGCCGTTATGGCCATCTACGCCTCGTAACGCCCCGACGCCCCGCTGTGGCACCCTCACCACGACCACGCCACCACCGGTCGGTTCATCTCAAACGAGTGAGTCACGAACCACGCCACTACCATGAGAATGACATGTGGACCAGCCGCATTTAAGGTCCGCATGTCATTGACTCATAGGCTGGTGCACTAAGCCACTGAAGCTTGGTCCCGTGGGCCCCGAGAGGGAAATGTAAGTCCCGCGGCAGGCCTTGTGGTGCTCCCGCAGTACGAGCTCGTGCCAAATCCGAAATTTGTTTCTTACTACTACCAACTAGTAAGGTACATGTGCATTGCACACATGAGATTCTGGTGGTTTGTGCATTATGCTTAAGTGCAACCATGGAGTCTTCCAGATTCTACATGTGGCAGAATCTGGTGGAATGTAGATGATATCCAACGGCCAGTAGTGCTCGGATTTGCCATCTTTGTACTATTGGATTGGCTTCATCGAACGACCAACTTTCAAAGTTATTCACACACTATATAGGGGTATAGATATAGATGTGCCAGCCCATGCGTTGCAATGGATCCAAAGTATAACTATTTAGTGGAGTGCACTCTAAACATATTATCTATTTATGTTTATCTAACCTTTCGTAGCCATGCAACAAAGCCACATAAGCTTCATGGGTGCCCCCCACATCATATTATTCTTACTATGTTGACTGAAAGAAAGATAAATCACCAAAACAAGATCTTCCCATTTTTGTTGCTACGATGTTGTGCCGTGCATGTACCTAGTTTTATAGTGGTAGTACTAGTTGTATAGTACAAACATGGTACTAGTAGGAGTAGTAGTACGGAATGCTCCTACTCTATCAACGAGCCCCATCTGACACCAAATTTTTTGGCTTCTTTGCTACAGTTAGATCTTCCCCTCGTTTCTGTTTTCCAACCCGGCGGTGGGCGGGGTGTGGTTTGCCAACAATTGGTTTGCTCAATGGCGGCCCCACATGAAAGTGAAAATGATAGGAAACACGCCTTCCCTAAGCTATGTGGTGTGCCGGACGGGCCGTGGAGTACTCCCGATTCCCGGGCATGCGGGGGTGCGACGGGAACGCGGTAGGCCTTTTCCTTTTACTAGCAATGTGCCCGTGCGTTGTGACGGATCCAAAGTAGTAGAATTGTAGTACTTGTTCAAAAACTTGAAAGAAATCACTCTTGTTTTGATAATACTCCTAATATATTACTTTTCGCTCAAAATATATTTCTAAGGCTGTTTTGATGAGGTGAGGGAGGGATGTAGTTGCTTTCAAGATAACAAGGGGTTTTCTGCAAATTGGACCAAAGAAGTGGGTTATTGTTGCAAAAATGCCACAACTTACCTCACAACTGTTAGATGCTTATCTAATGGTCAGAAGTGACAGATGGCAGACACACCACAATCAATAACTTAGTCTTTTATAGGAGTAGGAGTAGAGAAACATGTATAAATTGTAACATTTGGTTCTGCTCCTTATTACGATCGATAGATAGAAATAACGATTGGAAACACTAGGGTGGGGCTATTTCTGCCAGATAAGTAGGGTACATAGTAGCTAGGTTGGTGCATCGTCGTTTTGGTCACGTGCGGTCCGACATGTTCTAGTGTTTCTAGAAAGATGCTTGCATGTTGCAGTAGTTGATGGAAATGGTAAGCACAACTTATAAATTGACGGATGGAGTACTAGTTAGAGTGATGCATATAATTAAGCAAAGGGATCGCACATGTCGGTATTGACTGGAACGAGAATGCAATAGCACAATAAGAATTAAGGCCACGATGATGCGATTGTAGTGGTGGTTATAGGATCCATCAATGTACGACCTCCTCCTCCTCAACTTAGTGCGCCGGGCCACCGACTGGCGGCTAAGGAGCGACGGCTTTTGTGGGGAGGTCGAGGTGCATCTCAGCAAAGGCATCCAACGCTTCCAGCCGGTTGAGGAAGGACAACATCATAGCGGCCTCACTGGCCTTGTAGATACCTATGTACACGATTTGCTCGTACACGTGGATGTGTAGGTCGGCGAATTCTTGTAGGGCGAGGCCCCTTGCGGCGAGCGCGACCTTGAGGTGGACATTCTTCGTGGCGTCGGCCGGTAGTCGCAGGGCCACCAGTGCTTGAAAGAGGTTCCAGCCATGGAGGACGATTAGGGTGGCAGGCAATGAGGAGCCCGAGCGCGCGGGCTAGAGGAGTACGACGATGTCATCCGCGAGCTTCTTGAAGACAAGGAACTTGTTGGTGCTGGCAACAATCATCTGGTCCAACTGAGAGTCGTAGTTGGCGTCGATGGCGGACATCCACCAGCCGGTCGCCAACACCGTCTGGAGATGATCCTCAGCGCCATGCCGCGGGCTGGCATCATGGACCATCTGGCACAGCCGCTGGCCTCTCGCGCGCATCGCCGCCATGGGTCTGGAGTGAGCACTTTTATGCTTACTGCAGGTACTTAGGCAAATGCTTAGGTGCGTATGATGTGGTAGATGCATTCGAATGGAGTGGCGCCTTTATATGAGTGCAAACTGTGTTGCATTCATGTCATGCAGCCTCTTTTCCCGGCTCTCCTCAGATTACTTCCCTCATGCATTCACGATGTAATTGAAGGAGGATGCATTGGCCGTTCAACATTTTAGGAACCGCCCACTGTCAAATTGAATAGTACTGCGCCGCCTGCTGCACGCCCGACTGAACACGCCTCCTCGCCTCCATCAAACCCCTCCGTTAAACCAACATGCAAACCGAAAAACCTACTCCAGCCACATGTTCGTTCATGAGTGGGCCGGAATTAAATACAACACTGTCCGAGCTCCTCCCGTCCACCCTCAGTTTAAATGAGGCCAGGCGCTTGCCAAGCTCCTACGGCCCGCCCTCTATTTAAATGAGGCCAGACAAACAGCGGGCAAGAATCGCACCCCTCCGCTGCTCCCCCATCTCCTCCTTCACCATTTTCTCCACTCTTCTGATGGCTTCCAAGGAGCCGTTCTCCGGCATACTACCCGACTGGGTGGCCCGCCGAGCACTTCGGATACGGGCGAGGCTGCTCGGTGCTTCACCAACCTCGCTATTCGACGGAGCGCTTGCCGCCTAAGCAAAGCGTAGGGTTCAGCAACTCGCCTCTCCAGTTCAGCTCGATGAGGAGTGGCGAGTTGCTCCACGCCAGCACGCCGGCGAGCACGCCGATACGGGCGTCGTCCCTGCCGCATCGTACCGTGCCACCAGTGTCTGTGATGGCCGCGCCTCCCATTTCTGTGGGCGCGCCTCTCGTGCCTGCGGCCGTGACTCCCATGCGTGCGGCAGTGCCATGCAGGCAGAGAAAGAAGTCGGGTGCGTGGAGAGCGGCGAGTCAGTGGATAGCTTCTCCGTGTCCGCCACCATCATCGAGGAGAAGTAGAACACAGGAGGCCGCCACCACTTGGGTCACATGAAGGCCACTGCCGAGGCAACGACTGCGCATTCAGGTGGTTTCTTTGCTGCTTCGTCTTTTCCGAGGGCCTTCGTCGACCCCACAAGTGTCTGTCGGACATGAGGAAGACAAAGGGATCCATGGGCGGCCATTGGATTATGTACTCTCTCTCCAGCTGGCGGGAAATATTTGTTTTAAGAATGGATAAATTGTATGTATCTATAACTAAAATAAGTCTAGATACATCCATTTCTAGGACAAGTATTTCCAGACAGAGTGAGTATTAATTATACCAAGAGAGCCGGATTAGCACCGCTTTGTTCATGTAAATGTAATGAAATCCATCATGTTTATATGAAGATTTGGGTTTTATACGAAATCCTTCATGCTTATATGAAATCAATCTGTGTTTGCACGAACATCATCTAGCTGGTTAGAGTTGTGAAAATGTATGCCGCTGGCGTTTGATGTCGTCCTCCGCGGAAGGAAGTGAGAGGAAATTTGCCGGGTGCCGTTGCAGATGCTCTTATGCTGGAAATAATAGAGTGACATCCAATCCATTTGACTTAATTGCATGTATGATTCTCCCTCTATAAAAAGTTAATTGCATGTACAGTGTACACGTGACTTGCAGGGTGGCTACAGCTTCGTATAGAAAGTTAAAAAGAAGCAAGTCCATCCCTTAATCTTGTATTCTAAGTACTTTGTGGGTTCCACTGTCAGTACAGTAGTGCAAGAAGTATATATTAAATAAGTAATATATAATATAAAAATCTAAAGTTAAAGACATAATTCGAACTCAGGTCATCGCATTGCAAGCATCCAACGCTAACGAGTCCAGCATATTTTTGTTATAGACCATGCTGGAGATATATCTCCATGTCTACTCTTATACTCCATCCGTTCCTAAATATTGGTGTTTTTCAGATTTCAAATGGACTACCACATATGGATGTGTATGTAGACATATTTTAGCGTGTAGATTCACTCATTTTGCTCCGTATGTAGTCACTTGTTGAAATCTCTAAAAAGACAAATATTTAGGAACGGAGGGAGTAGAAAACAGAGTTGGTGATGATGGTGTGCGTGCCATCCTGCAATATAAGTCGTCAGATTTATATCTAATGGATAGGAAGGAAACTAAGGCAATTTTGCAAATAATATACCCACACCCCTCCCACGTTCGCAAATAAGGCCTTCCCTCGTTCATCCTTTTCTCTCACATGATAAACTACTCATACAAATGCATCTTGATGTTCCGTGCAACGCACGGGCATCTAGCTAGTTTCTTTAAAATAGTTACTACGATAATTGGGTTGAAGTGATATATTTTATGTCTGCCCCGAATGATTTCAGATTAACTAGTAGTAACAAAGAAAAGGTTGCCTTGTTAATTAACAGAAAACAAGGTGAAAACTATCACATGAGGCCAGAAAAAACAAGGCACACTGGGTTCAGCGCCATCGTCACTGCAGCTATGCGCGTGCGAGAAGTCTACATATCGAGGGGGCTACGGAGAAAAAGACGTATCGAGTGTGTCTGAGCGAGGCACAAAGACACAATGTTTGAGAGAGAAACCAATTGAGATATAAAGATCAGATCGAGTTGTCACCCTTCTGCTGTCGTTGTTGGGGTGGGGGAGGGGAGGGAGAGAAAGACGTACCGTGAGTGTGCGCGGTAGGCACAAAGGCACAACTGGCGAGTATGTGTGTGTGTATGTTTGTGTGTTTGAAAGAGGAGTAGATAGATTACTATCAAGATCAAGGTGCCACCCTACTCCTTCGGTGTCGGGAAGTGTGTGTGGGGGGAGGGGCAGTGACACTTACATATCTCTACTCTTTTAAAAAACAGAGTTGGTGACAACGGTGTTCCTGCCATCCTGCAATATAGGCCATCTGATTTATATCCGACGGACAGGAAGGAAACTATGGAAATTTTGCAAAAAGATACCCACACCCCTCTCCACATTTGCAAATAAGGCATTCCTTCGTTCATCCTTTTCTCCCACAAGATAAACTACTCATACAAATGCATCTTGATGTTCCGTGCAACGCATGGGCATCTTGCTAGAGGGAGAAGGAGTTTGTGTGACACATATCTAGGTATATTAAGGGATAGGTAGATAGCATGTGTGCAAGGCATACTTAAAGCATCACGAAGATAAACATACGGTGTGCATGCAACTGCCGGAAAAATGAAGCGAGAAACAATGTGTACGCGCGTGTGTGTGTGTTTGTGTGTGTGTGTGTGTGTGTGAGAGAGAGAGAGAGAGAGAGAGAGAGAGAGAGAGAAAGAGAGAGATAAATCTCAAAACAAAAGGTGCTCTGCTGGAATCCCATTGTATGTATTCATACAGTTCCGGAACTCGAGTTAACCTCAGGCATATGTGTGAGAGACATAATTATACTTTGAGGCATTAGTGGCTGTGGGTGGGCGGAATTAAAGGGGTGGGCGTGTTCGACAGAGAGAGCGTGTGTGTTATGTGAGAGACTTGTAGGACGGGGTGGAAAGTTGAATTCTAACCTTGACGGAGGGAGAGAAATACATGAAGTGCGCGTGTGTGATTCCGATGCCCAGAGGGAAATGAGATATGTATGCGTGTGAGAGAGATTGCACAATTCGTTCACGTACCACTATCTAGCGATCGTGGATGTGCATCGCTTGAACATAAATCAATATCTACTTCCTATCATGGCCAAATGTACAATATCGATTCAACGCTATAAAGATTGGACACTCACATATCACATTTTGTCTATCTAAATAAAACTTTTCAGTTGTGCATGCCAAAGTTACAGCGATGTTTCTTCAAACAACCAATGTAGCTATCATGCACATGCACCATTGTTACTCTTGCATTCGAATTTATTAGTCTTGGATGATTTAAGGTTCTATTATGAAGTAATATATGTAATATTCATATATGAATTCAACGGGTACGCAATTTAGAAAATGGAGGCTATGTAATCATATGAGGTAACACTTTTAAGTTGTAGACTACAGTATCCATTTCTTTTGTGGGACTACAATATCCATTTCTTTTTGTGCGCCTCTACACTAACACGTCAATGCATTATGTTTAAAGTAAATAACCAATGGCACTAAATTATCTATTTACACGAGAAATACATAGGCTGAGCGTTTGATCCCTTTTTTGTGCATGCACCTCTACACCCATACGATTAGCCACGCCCGTGTGAATGTCCAAGTTATCGGCGCATCATCCCGAGTTATTGTCTTTTTTTCTGGGGTGGACTTCACACCAGTTATTAACTGCTGACACGTGCGCCGTGTACACAGTCTCACATGACCTTCCCACTAGCACGGTCCAAAATTAGTTGAAACTGGATACGAACGATCCCGCAGGCGGCAAAATCTCCCGCCTCCTTCGAAAATTTCCGCCACCTAGTCTTTAGCATGCGAAACTCCCCTTTTGTAATTGGTGCAAGGATACCAACCGTTACAATACCGCCCTCATCTACATAATAGGTCGGGGCTGCTTTGGTAACTTTCGGTTCCCCCCACCACATGGCACCCCCATTTCCTCTCCCCCTCCCACAAAAACGACTAACTCCACAACACCAGAGCATCTTACATCACGCCATCGTACTTCATCGGCCTTTCTACCCCTCCCCTCTCGAAACCCTAGACTGATCATTCACCGGTGTACCAGAGCCCATTCACTACCAGCGGCATCCAGCTCGCCGGATCTGCTTCTGCAGCCGCATCTACCCCTCCAACCTCCCCTAGAAACAAGTAGACTGCTCATCCACCACTGTACCACAGCCCATTCAGTGTTGGCCTTGTCCACCGCGCCGGATCTGCTTCACCTGTACTCTCTCAACCGCACGCATCTGTAACGGCTCATTCGTACTCCCCACCAGAGACGCTTCGTCCACACCCCGCGGAGCCGCCCCACCGACGCCCCTGTCGACAGCCTCTGATCCTCTTCGCCAACACCTTACTCAACCCTACCGGAGCCGCTTTGCCGACACCATCGTCAACCCTACCGGAGTAGCTTCGCCTATACCATTCTCAACCCTACCGGGGTCAATTTGCCAACTCACAAGTCCACGGCCTTAGAACCGCTTCATCACACCCGCATCCAACCTACCGGAGCAGCTTCTGACGCCCCATCCACGGCCACAGATCTGCATCATCAACACCATCCTTAACCCAACCATAGGAGCAGCTTCACAGATGCCCTCATCCACGACCATAGATCCGCTTCGCCCACACCGTAGTCCACCCTACCGGAGCCGCTCCACAAACACCCTACTCGACGGTTCTAGATCTCCTTACTGGACCCTAACAACCAGAGCAGCGTCATTACCCTTGACGTTTCTAACCTGATTCCCACCGTCTGGCAAGGTGCCAAGCACTCGCCACGGCCTAGTTACTTGTCACCTTTAAACCTGTCCAGCATCACCTACCTAATGTACTTCGAATATACTAACAGGTCGTTGTTACCTCTTAGGCAACTGGCAAAAACTACAAGTACGATGTTTCTTCTGGATCTAACAGCTTGGCCAACCAAGATCCTGGACTGAGGCATTGCTATGATCTTGTAAGTGCGTCTCTATCTCTCTCTCTTATTGTTGTGTGCTGCCAGCGTGCTTTGCTAGGATTTTCGACCAGTAATCCCTTTGTGCACACAATGATTTCTACTATTGGCTGCTGAATTAGATATGTAGATGTCATACATGATACTACCTCGTACCTCCGTTCCTAAATATAAGTCTGTCTAGAGATTCCACTATAGGCTACATACGGAGCAAAATGAGTGAATCTACACTCGAAAATGCATCTATATACATCTGTATGTGTTCCATACTGGAATCTCTACAAAGACATATATTTAGGAACAGAGGCAGTACATTACACAAAATCGTAGGTGGCATGTAGGAATTCCAGTGCACTACATTAGGCTCACTCAGAGTGCCTGCTAGTCCAGCACACAGAGTCATGGCTAGTTTATTCTACGCACACAATCAGTAATTGGTGGTTTAAATATGCGCAAGGGATATGCAATGTATTATCATGTAGAGATGTCTGAAATTAGCCGTGTCAACTTGCAGATAGGGTTACACAATGAAAAAGTAGAAGATGTATGTGGCAATTTCATGGAACATCGCAAAAAAGGAGAGGCAGCGGTGAGCCTATACAGTGTGCAATGGTAGGTCACTCCTCCATTGCAATCATTGTGACATGTTATTTGTATGTCAGTTCTATTGGCCAAGTTTCTTAGGGATAGCTATTACGAGTTATCCTAAGAAAATAAGCACCTGTGAATATAAGCTCCAGGTAATAAGCCAACCAATTCTATTCATTGCCTTCCTTTTCAGCTTATCTTTGGTATGATCAGTGAAAAGTCTAGATTGCATTATATTTTCTTATTTTGCTGCCATATGAAAATTAATTTGACTTGCAAACATCACAAATTGAACCCAATGCGGTATTTAATATGATAGGAAAACAGACCATCACTATTTGTTCAAAATGCAAGTACAAAGATACCATCTACTTGGCACAATCTACTTTGGTCAATGTCTTCCATAGAGATCCCATTGCCTAATTTAAACGAAGAACGCATGACCACATTTAAATGAAGAACAATTATTTATTGAAAATTTGATGGTCCAAGTGGTTGGTTATTATCATATAGCAGCACCACCTGAAAGCATCATATAGCAGCAGCAGCAGCAGCTCATAGAAACTCATCATACAGCAGGAGCAATGTGCAATTCATCATATACCAAACTGGCTCATAGCAATTCATCATATAGCAACAGCAGGAGCAGCTCATAGCAATTCATCATATAGTAGTAGCAGGAGCAGCTCATAGCAATTCATCATACAACAGCAGGAGGAGCAGCTTATAGCAACTCATCATATAGCAACAGTAGCATCTCATAGTAATTCATCATATAGCAGCAGCAGCTCATAGCAATTCATCATATAGCAGTAGCAGGAGCAGCTCATAGCAATGCATCATATAGCAGCAGCAGAAGCAGCTCATAGCAATTCATCGTATAATGGATCAGAATGAAAATTTGACAAAAAATCAGAGGAGATCCTCACCTTGTTGGATGAGCTCATCCTTCAACAACACCTCAAGGCTACGACCTAGGAGGAGGGGAGGGGGAATAAGGTGCCTTCACACAAGGTGGCATCAATCAGATTTGTAAGGGCGCCCACGAGTAGTGCATTGGACGGACCAAAGTGGAGCAGCTGCTGGAGACCATGAGAATGAGGGGCGACGCCAGAGGGAGGAGCAGCTGGGGATATTTGCCCCTACCGACCGGCCATGTAGCCTAGCTGGACAGAGCATCCTCGAGGACCAGGCCAGATGGGACCAGTGGCGACGGCTCGCTGGAGGAACCCTAGTGCTGCAGGCAGGGGATCGAGGTAGAGGGAAAGGGGAGAGGAGATGCAAGCGGGCAGGGCAAAGAACGCTTGCGTGTTTGTTTTTTCTTGAGGGTCAGGTGTGACGTCGGCGTGAGCAGTTGCATTTTGAGTGTAATATAGGCAGACAACAGAGTCATTTCACTATTCCCCTTCCCTTAATTTTTTAGTGAGCTTCTACCCGAAACACCCCCCTCCAAAGCGAAATAAGTTAAGCCTAAGCCCATAACTCAAAAATGACTTCTTTACATCTTTTATGGCTTATTTTGACAATAAGCCCTGAAAAGGCAGAATCAAACTGGCCCTTAACCTGCAATACAATTGTGCATGCAATGATGAATCACTACTGCCTGCTATGGTGTACATTTAGGCATCATCATACATGGCATAACCTAATACATGTGAATTCCATTGTAGAATCCTGAATATGCAATGTTTATGTTAGTTCATATGTTGCACATGATGTTTAAATGCCCCTTAAATCTAGTCAGTCAAGTGATGGTCTTTAAGCCTCCTCCTGTGCTTCTTTTCTTGATATGTAAGATTTTCTCACACATCTGTTCAATTTCTTGTTTGCATCAGCCAGCCATAATAGGACTGTTTGCTTCGATTACTTGATGTTCTTGACCTAACACTCTAACAGAGCTTGTCTAACTCATAGGTGACATAAAGGTTTGGCTGTACACTAAAGTAGGCTCTCCAAGAGTACCTGGAGATCCAGTTCGAAGGTATGCCTAGTTTTTTTCCATAGTGCAGACATAGTAAATGCTCATTTCATTTTGTGAAAGTGCAAGAGATATGGCGTGTTTCATTATGTGGTGTTGTTTTGTTATAATCTCATCCATTTGTGTTGTTCACAGACTAGAAAGTATGCATATTTATCTTCCAAGGAGACGAGTAACTAGTTTGTGTCACCTTGCAGAGGGGGTGCAATGAAGATAAGATTGAGGATTTCCAAGTACAAGATGTTAGGAAGGAGTCTTGCAAGAGAAGTAGGAGCTGCGCTGAGCCTGTTCAACCAGTTAAGGTAAGTCACTGTATCCTACTCAACAGTTCAATTCCTTGTTTGTTTCAGGCATAGTTAATTTGCTCTTTTCAATTGCTTTATTTGTCCTCAATTAATGAGATGCCCAAATAATGATGCCTGATGTTGGGTGCTTGTTGACATAATTAAAGGCTTTACCATTTAATTACTCTGGCGAAGTGTTCCTGAAGCTTTAAAGTCTATTAACCAACTATTATTGCATGAGGCTCGCAATCTAGTTTACACTAGGCTAATGATTGCATAGTTTTGCTTGTTGTAGTATGTTTATATGAATACGTCTGCTGTTCATTATGCTCCCTAAGACTTTAATTGAGCTACAGAATGGCGAACTGCTTGCTTACTTATATGCAACGTGCTGTCTAAATTTGTATCTTGTCTGTGTTTTGGATTGGGCCCCAACATTATTGTTAGTCCTATTTTGCCATGTACAAATAGTCTGTCTTGCTCACTTCACTGTTGTAACTATATATTTGCCCTAGTCATGTGTACTTACAGAAACATTTCAGGATGAAGTGACATCAACACAAAGATCTGCGAGCAGTGCGGCATGGCCGTTGCCGAATGATTATGGATTGGAATTGGAATGTGCTTCTCAAGCATCAACTAGAGGTGGCAACACAACGTGTACATGTTATCAACGTACAATCAACAAGTTGAGACTGGACATGCAGGTATTAGATGCAGGAGTCAAAAATGAAACAAGACACTGAGCTAACCACGAAGGAATTAGAGATTTTGCATACTGAAATTTGTGCTATCTGAATCCGGCCAATCCTATTTCCCGAAGAGATTATAGTTCGAATGGTAAGTTCTGTTGACGCGTGTCCATGATGTATGAGCTTTATTTGTCCAGTGTATGTAATTTGCTGTTTGTGTACGCTTTATTATCACTGGTGCCGAACTATAATGCCCAGTGGGTATATTTGTCTGTAATTTCTTTATTGTATAGTCTAGGATTATTCTACGTTTCTATGCCTTATTCTATTTTATTGTATAGTGTATGTTTTTTAGAGGCGGGCCTTTATTGGGCTGGTCAAAATAATATTAAGTGGATCCCAAATCACTACAAAAAAAGACACATCCATGACATTTTGGGCTGAACAATTTTTTTCTGTCATACTTATGACATTTCTATGATGATAATTGTGACAAAACCCGGTATCATCATAGATGTGGTGGGCTCCTACTTCTATGACAAAAAATCATGACAGAAAATGGGCTTTTCGTCCTGGGCGGGCCGAAGACGCAGCTACATGACATTCTTTGGGCCGTCCATGACGGAAAAAACCATGGTAGAATCGAGGGCCAGGAAAATTTCGAGGAGTTCCCGGTTACGGTGGGTGGTCGGGGGCCGACCGATGCGCGTTTCTCTCGTACACGTATGCGTGTGTGTGCGAGGCGTTAGCTCTAACTGAACCTGAGTGAGGGCATTGAGCTCTAACTGAACCCGAGCGATTGCACTACAGGCTACGCATTATTGAACCCGAGCGATCGATCGATGGCTGTTAACTGAACCCGATCGAGCGATTCCTTCGGTACTGCTGCTAACGGAAGCCAATCGATGGTGCCTCTCTGGATGAATAGTGAGCGTTGCGGGGGGGGGGGAGGGGGTGGATGAACAGTGAGCGGTGGTGTTGCCTCTGGATGAACAGGACCCTATGGTGTGGAGGGCTGGATGAATAGGACGACCCCGTGGAGGGCTGGATGAATAGTAGACGGTGGAGGGGTGCCCATGGAGGGGTGGTTGAATAGTAGCCGGTGGAGTACTGCCAAGTGGAGGCTGGATGAATAGGAGCCCGTGAAGGCTGGAGGAGGTCGGCGGTAGCCCGTGGAGGCTGGAGGAGGTCGACGGTGGAGATGAACAGTGTCCCGTGGAGTCCCGTTTTGTAGTACGCCACACCCCTCCTGATGAACAGGACCCCCGTTTCGACCGTAGCGCTCCAACACTAGTCCGTTTCGTCCGTTTTGCGGTACGCCAAACCCCTCCCGATCAACAGGACCCCCGTTTCGACCGTAGGTGGTCCGTTTGCTCCGTTTTATGGTACGCTAGACCCCTCCCGATGAACAGGATCCCGTTTCGAATGTGGCCGGTCGAACACAAGGCCGTTTCCTCCGTTCTGTGGTACGCCAAGCCTCATTTCCATCGCCTGTTCCGTCCAAGCCCTCCCGATGAACACGACGATGCATTCCATTCCGACCCAGCCGGTTGGCTCCCCATGAACATGACGACGATGTTGTTTCTTCGTTCCGACCCAGCCATGTACATGAGCCCTGGCCATACGTATGCGCGAGTAGGCGTTCGGGACCCCGCCCATATGTACACATACGTGGCCGTATTTTCATTCTTGCACACTGGCCGCTATATGTACATGTACATGCTACGTGTGTGCCTCTACTACGACACGTACGTGCCTCTACATCGACCAGTATATATGTACGTACACGTTCGCGACCAGAATGACAACGCTACATATGCTTCGACCAGGTCGGTCCCGACTGTCAGGCACTTCCTTGCGTGCGAAGATGTAGCTGGTGGGTCCCAGTAGTCAGGGGGGCGAATTGTTTCTTTGGACGCACTTCCTTGCGTGCAAAGATGTAGGTGGTGGGTCCCAGCAGTCAGGGGGCAAATCGTTTTTTATTTTGCCCCGATGCACTTTCTTGCGTGCGAAGATGTAGCTGGTGGGTCCCAGCAGTCAGGGGGCGAATCATTTTTTTTGCCCGGGCGCACTTCCTTGCGTGCGAAGGTGTAGCTGGTGGGTCCCAGCAGTTAGGGAGGAAACATTTTTTCGTGAAATACGGTGGCCCGTCCCATGGGTCCCTCCTGTCAGGTGGAGGAATAATTATTTTGCGCGTAATAAGGAGGCACTTCCTTGCGGCCGCCGTGGACCCACCGTCACCTCTCCACGTCAAGACTCTTCCGATGGAAGTCGGTCGTTGACCACATTGACCACGCCGCGCCGAGAGCACCACGGCGGTGGACGACGGTGAGGCCTAGGAAGGGGACTACGCGGAGCCGGGGAAGACGCGGCAGTGGATGCCCATGCGTAGAGGAGTATGAGGGTTCACTCATTCAGCTGCGGTGTGAGGCTACCGTCGCCGCAGAATAACAGGGGGTGTGGGTGAGTGGAGGGATGGCCTGGCCAGCGGTGGGAGTAGTAGGGGGCGGTGAGGCCTCCGCGGCATCACAGCCGGCTACGGGAGGTAGGAGCAGGCGGAACAATCGGCGCTGCTTTGGGCGGCTGGAGCTAGAAGACCAGAGGTTGAAGAAGCACGATGGCCGTTGGATGGACATCGTACGATCACTGCAGCTAGAATCGTTCATATTGACTAAGTTGACAAAGCCCTCTGTCCCCGTCAACTTAGTGGGCCCCACAAGTCAGCCTCCCACCAAGGTGGGTCCCAGCTAGCAGGGGGAGTATTCATTTTTTTTCTGCTTAATAAGGAGGCACTTCCGGTGGGTCCGAGCTGACAGCGGGAGGAACGTTTTTTTCGCGAAATACGGTGGCCCGTTAGGTGGGTCCCAGCAGTCAGGGGGCAAACGTTTTTGTCGCAAAATACGATGACCCGCCCAAAGGGTCCCTCGCCGCCGCTTGAGGAATCATTATTTTCCGTAATAAGGAGGCACTTCTTGTCGCGTCAGGACCCAAATTGCCGACTCTCCACGACAAGATACTGATGGAAGTCGCCTCGACCACGCCGACCACGCCGCTTTACGCTGCATGCATGCGCCCATGGGTGTGGTGCGCCCCCACTATCGCCTTCACGCACAAATATCTTCCGATGACTCTCGGTTGTCAATTATGTTGACCACACCGTGCCGAGCGCACCTAGACTGGAACGACCTAGAGATGGGGAAGACGGGGCCGTGGAGTCGCAGATGGAGAGGAGTGGGAAACTTCACTGGTTTGGGTGCGCGGCAAAGACAGCCGCAGCAGCTTACGGAGACAAGAGAAAGAACAGAGGTTGAAGAAGGAGCACGGCTGTTGGATTAACATCCAACGGTCCAGCTGCTAGAATCATTTGTTGATTAAGTTGACAAAGGCGTGCGTACACGTCCACTTAGTAGGCCCACAAGTCAGCCACCAAATCTGACGGGTCCCAGCTATCAACGGGATGAATAATTTTTTTCGCAAAACAAGGAGACACTTCCTTCCGTGCGAAGATATAGCTGGTGGGTCCCAGATGTCAGGTGGAGGAAACATTTTTTTTAGCTTAATGAGGAGGAACTTTCCTTGCGTGCGTCCATGGAACTCGTGGGTCCCAGCCGTCAGGCTCTCTACGTATAGTCCTCTTCTGATGACACTCGTTTGTTGACCACACCGTACTGAGCGCAGCGAGGCGGTGGACGATGGCGAGGCCCCGGACGGGAATGATTCGGAGATGGGAAGACGCGGTAGTGGAGTCGCAGATTGAGAGGAGGAGAAGGGTTATAACTGGTTCTGTTGCGGCGTGGGGCTGCAGTCTATGGAGAATAACAGGAGGTGTCGAGGGGTGGAGAGATAGCCTGGCCGGCGGTGGGGTATCGCTTCACAGTGATGCGTGCTAAGCAGAGCCGCTATCCGCCGGAGGCCGGACAAGGCGGTCCCGGCGACGCTGGAGGAAGAAGACGAGAGATTGAAGGTGCATGCTGGCTGTTGGATATAAATCCAATCGCTGTGGATGACACAATCATTTGTTGACCAACTAGACAACGCCCTGCGTATGCTTCGACCAATTGGCCCACATGTCAGCCTACAAAAATGTGGCATATATTTAACCCATGTTTTCTAGAATGTACAGTCCATTTGCTGGGCTGGGTGAACAAGTAATTTCGCGTCAATCAGGCCCATTTATATTTTCTAAGAAATCCCAGCCCGTTTGCACTTCCTTGAAATACACGTATTAGGTGGGCTCGTTATATTTATAATGTTATGTTAGAAGGAGCAATTAATATCAAAGAATAAACCGGAGAGGCACATTATATATATATATATATATATAATTAACAAATTAGCGAATTATTGCTCAAAATGAAAATGAGCGCGTTATTATTAAATTGGGCCTTAAAATCTTCGCAAGCTTTTATACGCAATCACCAGGATTTTACTTGCCTGTGAGTCAAAAACAACCAGGATTTTCCTTGCCAACTTCCGTTAAACATTTACTTTTATAAGTTAATAACACGTGGGATGTTTTTATAATGTATATATAAGTCTCTATAAAATATACGATAATAGTAATAATATAAATATATATAATGTGGTTAGAAGGGAAAACATAAATTGGACACAACATTATTATCCTTATATATAGATAAATAGAACAGAGACCTGCGTTTTATTAAAAAATACATTGGGCTGCCGATCTTTTAGAAAAAGCCCATAGGCCGGTATGGACCTCAAAAAATAAGTTGAAACCACTGTCTCTGTATGTCGTGGGCTACGCATGTTAAAATACAAAACCTAGGCCTAGCTGATACTTGTTCACCCTCTGAAAAAAATGATACCATATCCCCGAGCGAACTGGATTAAAGAGGGGCCGGCGGCACGACTGAAGAAGCACATCAGGAGCGATTTTTTTTCATCAGTGGATGGCTCTCGATAGCGTTTTTTACTTGCCTCTGCACCATACAACTTGTATTTTTGACCTCCCAGTCCGTCGTGGTGGACCAGCAGCCCATTTGCTGGGCGGGCCAACCTACAGAAACCAGCACTCGATTTTCATCAAGCCCCAAAAACAATGTAGTACTATGTTTGTTTTGTGGCCGAAAACATTATGGCACGGGTTGAGCGGGGGAGAGGGGAAGACAGAGTAATAAAAGATTAAAAGAGCTGATGCACCGTTGCTACCGTAACAAAGCAGGTGCAATTCTTGTCGGGAGGAAGGTGTGTCGTTGACACCCACACGTCACATACCCCACAGTAGGCATACTAACAAGTTCACACACAAATACAACAGAAAAGGTAAACATTCGTATCAAACTCAGGTTCACAGGACACATTCATATTCATAGCCAACATTCACTATCAACAACTCAAAACATTCATATATACACAAGCTCAGAATATCTATGCATCCAAATGATTGATAGATCACACGATAATATTCATACATAATTCACAAAAAGATTTAGATATACACATGTTTAGTATGTTTATGCATCCAAATGATTGAGATCACAACCAATATGATCCATGTACGAACTTTAATTACCTAGGGTACAGACTGGTAAATGGTGTTCAATCGGAGGTACTTCTTGCTAAAATTAGTTCTTGTACGAGTAAACTTTCGAGGAGATAAGAGGCAGCACAGATAATCTGAACTTTACTTGTAGGTTTATCCTCAAATAGTGGCCTCGTGCCGAGGGAGGTTTGAGCAACTTGGCCACTAGTTTCATACAACTAGTTTACTGGCTCATCTTGGTCCTATATCTCGCCAAAATTCTACATTGCAGACGAGAAAGGAGGCGGTTGAGAAAATGAACCACCCAAATTTTTGTGCGCTTCAACCGAAATGGAGCATCCTTGGCGCAGCAGATCGATTATGTGCCAGATGAATATACGCGTTAACCAACTTGTCTGGAATCTTTAGACTCCATGCCATATAGTTCGCTACCATATGTGCCGATAACCAAAAGGCACAAGTTGGGACCAAAGACTGGACTGCGTTTTTCTGGGCTATGCACCAAGCAATATTTTTGGCGTTCACTCTCCTAATACATGGAGTTTGACAATTGGTTGACGCCGGTTGATACTCGAATGAATATAGGCACTTCTTCTTGTCAACATCGATGCTTGTCTGAGTGAACTTTTGAGTACATAGCAGCAACATAAGTGCCTGTCCATCTGATCATTTTGTGCAGTTCTACTGAAATCACCCGATGTAATGATTTGCCTGCGAGTTCAGGCTCCAAATTACTCCTTTATGAAATCGACAAATAGTAGCACAATACCAAATTACCAATACATATGACAAGCACAATAATCAGGATAAAGACCAGTACCAACTTGTGTGAGGTAGCATATCGATTACTATTTCCTTTGACTGGAAGCCGAGATAAGCGAAGCGACTGACAGCGAAGGAAGAAAGCAAGCCAAGATTAGCGGTTGACAGGAAAGGATGGAAGCTGTCGAGGCAATGAAGCACTGAAAGTTTTTGTGCAGTTCCACCAAAATCGAGCATCCCTGTTGGCACATATATTGAGAGATTGAGATTACTGTAATAGTGGGACTAGTTGATGAAACATACACTAACAAATAGAAGAACCGTCATTATCTTAGTGGGTAAAGTTAACAACATAGTAGTCTTGCTTAAAGAGAGGTATTAGTTTATTTAATCAGTGCCAATTAGCTCAACACTCAAAGCATTGCCATTTATCATAGGTTGCAAAACTTTAACGTGCAAAGATAAAGGAGTTTCTCATGACAGTAGCACGATACAAATAGACATGACAACAAACTAATATGGATGAAGGCCTTAGGCCCGTACCAACCTAAGAAAAGAAGCTTATTCATGTAGTCCCATAAGGGATGATAAAGCACTCAATGGAATCACACAATAGTATATATTTTTGTGCACTTCAAATGTATGGTTGAAATCACTCTTGTTTACCAGTGCTGAGATTATATCGAAAGATTATCAAGAACTTCCAGCAGAGTTAAAGCACTGGCTAGAATACAGTTCATTATATTGTCTTGTGTAGTTCCACTAAAATGTATGATTGGCACAACATGATCCCTGTTTGCACAAGTAGGAACGAGGTGAAACCTTCATTAGCTTAGTGAGAAAGGATAGGAATACATTAGCATATTACTCAAATAGTAGCATCAAATTCATGATGGACAATACACAAAACATTGCCTCATTGAACCAATGGCAATAAATTGACATGCAAAACAATAGCACTATTATGTCATGACACTAATAATATTCCCTCCCTGCTCCACCACATGATTCACCTCCATAGAAAAACATACACACGCATATGATTCAAATAGGGTCCTACTAAAGATTTGTTTAACTCGACAGAAAATTAGGTAGTAATAAATTAGTGGTACTTAAGTACTCCAATTAATTAAGTGAGACAGCAGAAGTGGAAGGGCTCCTCGGAGGATCGCCTCACATGTAAGGTAGTCATTGTCGGAGCTGCTTAATGGCCTCGATCGAGGCCTCCGGCTTCAAAGAAGATCGCCTTTGCAATCGCTTATTCTTCTTCTTCTTCTTCCTCTTCATGCTCGCTTTCTTTCTCCTCACCAGTTGGTGAAACCAAGTACATGATTGGCCTTCTAATTCAGAATTGGTTTTGTTAGTGAGGGAGTACAAGTGTACTAGTAAAAAATAGCATTATTTTCTCATTGCAGTCGGAAAATAGAGATTGACACATGCATTAAATATCATTCTTACCTAAAGGAAGGTTATGGCGCCAATATGGATGATGAGGATTGGAACACAGATCTCCCTTTGTGCAGTTCCACCGAAATGAACCAATTGTTCCATTCTGACATTCCAGTTAAACAACACAAAAGTCACTTCTTTTAAGAAGAGTTTTGTGCAAGGCACTGTAAGGTCACAACAAAGAACTGTGTGAATTGATATCCTGTTTGCACAAAAAGGTACAGAGGTAACAGTCAGAGTCTCAAACAATTACATGCAAAAACATTTGGCTAAACTTGTCATGGCTTATAACAGTGGCAAGGCATTCTTTTTTACTAGGGACAGTAGATTAAGAACAGCTAAATATTTGGTATAAGGGCATGGGATAGTGGGTGCACCAGCAGTCCAGCACCATGTACGTAAACAGGGGCATAAAGTGGTGATTCATAGTTTGTTGCCTCGAGAAACAAACATCCAAGAAACATATCTGGGTTGGTCCCATTTTCGTTCACTCTAGCCACCTATTCCTATGTGTGGATAGCAAATCTAGTCCTGGTCATACCACTATGTACAATCTTACCCCTATGTTTCCCTTTTCGACCTAGAGACCGGTTGGATGACCAGTCTGTACTACTTTCACCCCCTTTCCTTCCTGTTTGTACCAAGTCCGATATACATACTAAATTCCCCCGCCCCCACTTTATTTCTTGTTTGAATTATATTCTCCGTCCGGAATTACTTGTCATCAAAATGGATGTGTCTAGAACTAAAATAAATCTAGATACATCCATTTCAATGAAAAGTATTTTCGGACGAAGGGAGTACAAGATTCGACTCAATGAAGTAGCTTTACCTCTAACAATAGAAGAAAAAATAGGTGACGTTGGACCATCTGATTGAGAGGGGCTCAGAGGTAGAAAATGATGCACATGCAGCGACGTAGCGAGCTGGGGAAGTAGAGCTAAGGCAGTTTCGAACGAAGATATACCTGAAGGTCGTTGGGATGTGGATAGGTGGGCGGCGGGAGGCCGGATCTGCCCACAGGAAACAACGAAGCGATCAGAGGACCTCCCACGCTGGCGGCCAGCCAAAGCTAACACTGCGGCCGGCAGTGTGTCTCCTCCCACGCTGTCGACGACGGCCTAAAAGCTGCCCCTCCCCCCTTCACCGGCGGAGGGGGATACGTCGGATCTGTAACCAGCGGTGAGGATAGAAAGCCAGTGCTTTTTGAAGGGAGAAAGACAGTGTTACTACCCCTATCTTGTTTAGATCTGGAGAGGATGAGAGTGTGTGAATAGAGCAACCCTAGCAATCAAGCGCGGAGGCTCCGCCTATATATACGAGGGGGTAGTTTTCCTTTTTCACTGCATCAAAAAAATCGTTTAAAATTGTGTACTACTACATGCCAGGTCGCGGTTTTTTTAGTTGTTGATTGTTTTTTGAGATAGCTACCCGCTTGTTCCAAGTGGTGTTACGGTGTGCCAGGTCGCACTTTGTATCATTCAAGTCTGGTACTACAAGTCTCTCCATTAAATGAAAAACCACCCCCTCGTAAAAATTGTGAACAATCCCACGACTAAAATTAGCGGAAACATGGGTTGCCCCGACATGCATTATTATTTATATTTTCTACTCCCTTCGTTCCTAAATATAAATCTTTTTTATTAGCCACACCTAAGACAAGAATTTTTTTATTAGCAGTGAACCCCACATGTCTTAGACACAAAAATTGTGGCAAGATTCCCTTAGGCAAGCCAAAGTGTGTCTAACAATTTGAGAAACTCAGGTTAGGCAAGTGTGGCAAGTGTGGGCAAAATAATGTGGCAACATAAGACAAACATAGTCACAATCCAAACAGCCCCGTAATTTTTTGTGACATGCATGAAAATTTGGTTAGTTAAATTTATAGTCAAAATTTGGCAAGGTACATCAAATCAACACATGCAAGTATCAAAAGGAAAGTCACGACATGCATGCATGCGTTGTACTCCCTCCGTTTCCAAATATAAGTCTTTTTAGAGATTGCAACAAGTGACTACTTACGAAGCAGAACATGTCTACATACGAAGTAGTCCATTTGAAATGTGTAAAAAGACTTATTTTGAGTGCAGTGCTTTGATGTGTCGCGTCAACTCGTACAAGACCGAGAAATTTGATTACTACAACGCCTCTCCTCATGGATCGAGCTCGGTGCCTTAACTGCACATACCTTTGGCTGCATGACAGGAGGGCCAACCACCTGTTGGGCCCACATGTCATAGACGCAAAGGCAGGAGCAGTAAGTAGAAGCTTTCGCTACATGCTATCCCTCCTGCACGAGGTGGACGGACATGCAGTAGTGGATTCGATACTGTAGAAGTAGGAGTAACATCACTGTTCATCTTCCCAAAGAGGCGAAGAGCCAAGCACAACCCGAACATGGCAGTTGCGAATGCTCGCGTGGTGCGGTGCCTTGGAGCACGCATATACTAGCCAGGATCTTGCATGAGGCAAAATTGCTATTGTTTAACAATTAAACTCCATCATCCATTGGTTGATACTTATTCTGCATAGGTCCACGCGCTTAGCATTGTTTCCTCCTGGGGTCACCAATGTTTATTTGCTAATTAATAGCATTGCATGCAATGAACTAGCCATTGCATGTCATTAAAAGTATGCACACCTCTCATCTCTTATTGGTTGATATGTCAAGAAACAAGAAACAAGGTAGAATTAATGCACTGTGCCTAAGTGTTTTGGGACTATTTGGTGTTCGTAAGATGACTTACACACCTAGACGGAGGGAGTAGTATAGCCCTGTAAACAGGAAAGGAGTATTTGCCTTTCAAGAGATTTCAACAAGTGACTAGACTAAACCGCGTGCAGTACTCCCTCCCTTCCGGTGTATAGGGCTCAAATTTGAAATCTCATGAACCAAGGCATTTTGCGATTGGAGGAATGTATCTCATACTTTACAAAACTACCCTAATTAAACTCATTCATTAATTACGTAGTTCTCTCATTTTCCTCTTCGCCTTCGTCGCGGTGCACAGTATTGAGCACTCCTATATGACTAGCCACTCTATCTACATGCGAGACATTTCGAAGCATCCGGGCCCGTGTGCCATCCACTAAATCACAGCGAGGTGCTACAGTCGAGACTCACATGTCACCCCGGTGTGGCCGTCATGACCCGTCATATCACAAAACCCACACCTTTACAAGCAGTGGTAAGGTGGCCTCCAAGTTGGACTGGACGAAGCAACCATCATTTCACTGGAACGCTCGTTCAAGCCCTTTCTTCCCTTTCTTGAAGAAAACCTCACTCCAGGCTACTCATTTCTGCCATTTTTCTTCGGTATCGATGCAGGAAAGGTGGGCAAATCAGTTATGCTGCTATATTTTCATTCCAAGAATCTTCCTTTTGCGAAGCACCAACCGATTCTCACTTCCTATTCTTTTCCCGTTTTCATTGCGATTGTGGTTTCCTTTCGATTGCTTTTTTGTTTGTCAGTTCATTGATGGATCCTGGAGCACTAGGCATAGAGTTGCCGGCAGACAACCCACTGGAGATAACAATCTCCAGGAAGCGAGCACCGACCAACGAGTTGACCATGTTGGCGGGCCAACCCATGGAGACGAAGAACTCCAAGAAACAAGCACTGGCCAAAGAGTTGATGACATTGGCAGACGAACTCCTCAAAGAAAGTTGGAAGAACAGCAAGGGCCCCACCGTGCCTACCCCATGAACTCTGATGGCCACCTATGCGAGGCTCAAGGCCGAGTTTAAGGTGATAGTCGCCGTTGAGAAGCAGTATTCCCCTGGCAAGGTGATGGCCCCCATCGAGGACGAGGAGATGGCCCCCGGAGGGATGAGATCCCCCGGTGAGCTGCACAAGGTAAAAAATAATGGCTTATTACCATAGTTGTGGTTTTTTTATTATTTGCAATGTTTTTGCTAATATGTTAGGGTTGGGTAGGTGTCGGTGGGCGTCTGATACGTCTCCGTCGTATCTACTTTTGCAAACACTTTTGCCCTTGTTTTGGACTCTAACTTGTATGATTTGAATGGAACTAACCCGGACTGACGCTGTTTTCAGCAGAATTGCCATGGTGTTGTTTTTTGTGCAGAAAATAAAAGTTCTCGGAATGTCCTGAAACTCCACGGAACACCTTAGAAAAAATAAAGAAAAATTGTCGCCAAAGATGAAGGCCAGGGCTCAGACTGTCTGCGAGGGGTGGGGCGCGCCTCTACCTCGTGGCCCTCGGTGGCCCTCCGACGCCAACTCCAACTCCATATATCGGCTTTCGGGAGAAAAAATTAGAGAGAAGAAATCATCGCTTTTACGACACGGAGCCGCCGCCAAGCCCTAATCTCTCTGGAGGGCTGATCCGAGTCCATTTGGGGCTCGGAGAGGGGATTCGTCGTCGTCGCCATCATCAACCATCCTCCATCACCAATTTCATGATGCTCACCGCCGTGTGTGAGTAATTGCATCGTAGGCTTGCTGGACGGTGATGGGTTGGATGAGATTTATCATGTAATCGAGTTAGTTTTGTTAGGGTTTGATCCCTAGTATCCATTATGTTCTGAGATTGATGTTGCTATGACTTTGCTATGCTTAATGCTTGTCACTAGGGCCTGAGTGCCATGATTTAAGATTTGAACCTATTATGTTTTCATGAATATATGTGTGTTCTTGATCCTATCTTGCAAGTCTATAGTCACCTACTATGTGTTATGATCCGGCAACCCCGAAGTGACAATAATCGGGACCACTCCCGGTGATGACCATAGTTTGAGGAGTTCATGTATTCACTATGTGCTAATGCTTTGTTCCAGTTCTCTATTAAAAGGAGGCCTTAATATCCCTTAGTGTCCAATAGGACCCCGCTGCCATGGGAGGGTAGGACAAAAGATGTCATGCAAGTTCTTTTCCATAAGCACGTATGACTATATACGGACCACATGCCTACATTACATTGATGAACTGGAGCTAGTTCTCAGGTCACCCTATGTTATGATCATACATGACGAACCACATCCGCATAATTATCCATCACTAATCCGTGCCTACGAAGTTTTCCATATATCGTTCTCGCTATTTACTTTTCCGTTATATCGTTATAGTCACTACAAAATACCAAAACATTACTTTTGTCAGTTTTTACTTTTGTTACCGTTACCACCACTATCATATTACTTTGCTACTAAACACTTTGCTGCAGATATTAAGTTTCCAGGTGTGGTTGAATTGACAACTCAACTGCTAATACTTGAGAATATTCTTTGGCTCCCCTTGTATCGAATCAATAAATTTAGGTGGAATACTCTACCCTCGAAAACTGTTGCGATCCCCTATACTTGTGGGTTGTCAAGACCTTTTTCTGGCGCCGTTGCCGGGGAGCATAGCTCTATTCTTTGAGTCACTTGGGATTTATATCTGCTGGACACTATGAAGAACTTGAAAGACGACCGAACTACTATTTTGCCCTCAACTACGAGGGGAGTTAAGGGACTGCCATCTAGCCTTGCACTAGATTCTCCTTCTGTTATGAGTAAGTTTGCGACACCTAAACCTACTACTGCTATGAATTCTAATATGTCGCATGTTATTGATGATGCCACTTCTGCTATGCATGATACTTATGATGAAACTACTGCTATGCTTGATACTACTGTGCCACTTGGTGAATTTCTTGATGAGCAAATTGCTAGGTGTAGAGAAAGAGAAATTATTGAACCTGAACACGATGATGTTAGTGATGATGAACCTATGCCAGCTATTCTTGAGGGTTATCTTTTTGATGCTGAATCTTCAGCAGCTATTCTTGCTTGCAAGGATAGACATGAACTTAAGAGGTTGCTACTTAAATGGAGTAAAGAATCTTTTAGAGATAGAATGAGCCCGACCCTGCTTTTGCTACTTCACCTATCTGTGTGCCTGATCAGGATTATTATGATTTTTCTGTTGATCCAGATATAATTAGTTTGGTAGAATCTGATCCTTTTTATGGCTATGAATCTGAAACTGTTGTGGCACATCTTACTAAGTTAAATGATATAGCTGCCCTGTTTACTAATAATGAGAGATCGCGCTACCTCTATTTACTCAAAATATTTCCGTTCTCATTAAAGGGTGATGCTACGATATGGTTTAATTCTCTTGATCCTGGTTGTGTGCAAAGTCCCAAGGATATGATTTATTACTTCTCTGCTAAATATTTCCCTGCTCATAAGAAACAAGTTGCCTTGAGGGAAATATACAATTTTGTGCAAATTGAAGAAGAGAGTCTCCCACAAGCTTGGGGGAGGCTTCTCAAGTTACTTAATGCTTTGCCCGATCATCCTCTTAAGAAACCTGAAATATTTGATATCTTTTATAGTGGACTAACTGATGCTTCCAGAGATTACCTGGATAGTTGTGCTAGTTCTCTTTTCAGGGAAAGAACACCGGATGACGTTGAAATTCTATTGAATAATATGTTGGCTAATGAAAATAATTGGGCACCTCCCGAGCTACCTCCCAAGCTAGTTCCTGAGCCAATTAATGAGCCTATTCCTAAACCAACTCCGAAGAAGAGAGGTGTTCTATTTCTCAGTCCCGAAGATATGCAAGAGGCAAAGAAATCTATGAAAGAAAAAGGTATTAAAGCTGAAGATGTTAAGAATTTACCTCCTATTGAAGAAATACATGGTCTTAATTTATCACTTTGTTGAAGAAGTATATGATCTCAATTACTTATTTAATGAAGAACCTCCCGATATCCCTACACGTAGTAAAGGTAAATTCTCTCTATAGATATGATAAAGTCAAGTCCCTCCTACTAAAATTGCTAGTCAGTGCTTGGATGAGTTTGATGACTTTATGTTTAAGCAAGATGATTTTAATGCTTATTTTGGTAGACAATTAAAACAGAATACCTTTATGATTAAATGCTTGGGTGATTATATGGCCGATATTAGAGGTGAACTTAAACTTGTTAGCAAACATGCTTCTATGGTTACCACTAAAGTAGAACAAGTACTTAAAGCTCAGAAAGAAGCGCTTGATGAAATGAATAGTAAGAAAAATGATTATGCTGTTAGAGTGGCTACTAGAACCGGTAGAATGACTCAGGAACCTTTGTATCCTGAAGGCCACCCTAAGAGAATCGAGCAAGATTTTCAAAGAAATAATATTGATGTACCTAGTTCTTCTAAGAGAAAGAAAAAGAAAATTGATAGGACTTTGCAAACTTCTAGTGAACCTATCGCTGAACCACCTGAGAATCCGAATGATATCTCTATTTCTGATGCTGAAACACAATCAGGTGATGAACATGAACCTAGTGATAACGTTAATGATAATGTTAATGCTGATGCTCAACCTAGTAATAATAATGATGTAGAAGTTTAACCTGCTGTTGATCTTGATAACCCACAATGAAAGAATCGACGTTATGATAAAAGAGATTTCGTTGCTAGGAAACATGGTAAAGAAAGGGAACCATGGGTTCAGAAACCCATGCCTTTTCCTCCGAAACCATCCAAGAAAAAGGATGATGAGGATTTTGAGCGCTTTGCTGAAATGATTAGACCCATCTTTTTGCGTATGCGATTAACTAATGTGCTGAAAACAAATCCTTATGCTAAGTATATGAAAGATATTATTACTAATAAAAGAAAGATACCTGAAGCTGAAATTTCCACCATGCTTGCTAATTATACTTTTAATGGTGGAATACCAAAGAAACTTGGAGATCCCGGAGTACCTACTATACCTTGCTCCATTAAGAGAAATTATGTTAAAACTGCTTTATGTGATCTTGGAGCCGGTGTCAGTGTTATGCCTCTCTCTTTATATCGTAGACTAGACTTGAATAAGTTGACACCTACTAAAATGTCTTTGCAAATGGCTGATAAATCAACTGCTATACCTGTCGGTATTTGTGAGGATGTGCCTGTTGTGGTTGCAAACATTACTATTTTAACGGACTTTGTTATTCTTGATATTCCCCAGGATGATAGTATGTATATTATTCTTGGAATACCTTTCCTTAATACAGCAGGGGCTGTTATTGATTGCACCAAAGGCAATTTCACTTTTCATGTTGATGGCAATGAGCACACGGTACACTTTCCGAGGAAACAACCTCAAGTTTATAGTATCAACTCTATTGGAAAAATTCCATCGATTATATTTGGAGGTTTTGAATTTCCTCTCCCTACTGTCAAGAAAAAGTATTGATATTCTTATTGTTGGGGATTTTCACATCCCCATAGAGGTAACTTAGTGTCATTCGAAATTTCTCGGGTTCCGTGATTATTCGGAATGAGTTTGTTAACAAGACTTGATCAACCTTGTTAGTGGGTTCATTTTAATGATCACGAGATGGATGAAACTAGAAGCACAACCTTCTGTACCATCTTTTTATTTTCTGTTATTTAGTAGAAATAAAGTAAAATAGTATTTTTCTGTCTGTTTCCCGACTTATCTGTGCAATATAAAAATATCCCGAAAATAAAAGTCCTCAGAATGCCATGCCAATTTAATATGATTTTTTCGGGAATATTTGAGAATTTACTATGCAAAAATCACCAGGGGGGAGGGGAGCTGCCACCTGGCCACGAGGGTCGAGGACGCACCCTACCCTCCCGGGTGCGCCCCCTGCCTCGTAGGCCCATGGTGGCCCTCCTCCACTTATTCCAGCACCCATCTTCTTCCTCTGCCTCACACAAACACAAAAAACCAACTCAAGCATGAGTTCCAGCCCCCGTTGCTGTGATCTTCGATCTCCTTGCGCAAAGCACCTCTCGCAAAACTGCTTGGGGAGATTGTTCCTTGGTATGTGACTCCTCCATTGGTCCAATTAGTTTTTTGTTCTAGTGCTTTATTCATTACAAATTTGTGCTGCATAGGTGACCATGTTCTTGAGCTTGCATGTCAGATTTATATGGTTCCAAGTAGTTCCAATGCTTTATATAGGCTCTAGGCACTTGTGGGAGTTGTTACTATCAATTTTATTGAAGTTGGTTCACTTTTATTTGAAGTTACTAAAATTTTTAGATTGTTTCAGAAATAATGAAGAGACTTTTGAGGGGCTCGTCGAACCGAAGCTCTAAGGAAAAACAAAAGGAAGAAAGGAGAAGCCCAAATTGAATTTGCCTCGCACCGCGGAGGTCCGGCCATGTGAATGGCCCTCCGATGACTTCTTGAGGAGAGCAAGGATTTATGAGGATTTCTATTTATTGATTGAGAATGCCGGCCTCACCGACTTCCTCCATGACCAACGTCATCAGTATCTTTTACTCACAAATACTTTTGTGCAAAACTTCTACTTTTTTCCCTAAGAAATCATCTCCAACAGTAGAGTTTCATTTATATGACGTTGTTAAAGAGATGACATTAGCTGAATTCTGTGAGGTTTGCAGAATACCCTTTGAGGGCACCTTAGATGAACCCCACCGTAATGAAGTAGAAGCTTTTATTAACACTATCACTGTGGGAGAAACCAGGAAGGTTTCTGATGCAAGGATCACTAGCATACATTATCCTGTTTTACGCTACTTTGCCTTATTTGCTAGTCATTGCTTGATTGGACGCGGGAACTTTGGTAACCTTAGTATTCCTGATATTATTATTTTGCTCCATGGTTTATACCGCAATAACTCTATTAGTATGGGTGGAATTGTTGCTAGACGGTTAAGTCTGAACTGTACTAAGGGCCCCATCTTTGGAGGCATTTATGCTTCACGCCTAGCTGAGCATTTTGAAATACCTATTAGGCATGCAGAGAAAGAAGAAACAGTGCTGCCCCGTGCTTATTTAGATTACAAGAGTATGATAGCGCATGATTTTCTTGTTAAGAGTCGCGATGGGGAGCTCAAATATAAATTATACTTTGATAAACATCACCCTGAGACTATTACTTTGCCTGCTCCTTCTTTGTTTAACTTGTTTGCAGAACCTCACATCGTTCCGTGGTCGGCTGTTCAATCCTATCGGAACCCTGCACCAGCCCCGGAGCCAGAGCCACAAGATGAGCCTCCACGACTATCTGTTTATTCTTGGGGTCCAGAGGAGGCTCCCAGCCAGTGGCAGTCGGAGTCTTCTTCATCGCAGTACGACCCCAGCTTCACCTACGGATATCCGCCAGGCCATCCCTGGCAATAGACCAACTTAGGCCAAAAGCCTAAGCTTGGGGGAGTACGTATTTCCCACCGACATTATATTTATGTTCACACACACAATCATTGGTAGATGTCGGTGCTCATACTTTTTCATTGTATTATCCATGCTAATTTAAATTCCTTTTTCCTGCTTTCTTCTTGTGTGTTTTATAAACTTTAAGAAAAACAAAAAAAATAGTTAGTTTACTTTTCATGCTTGTAGTAGAATTAAAAAAGAAAACCCAAAAATATTTCCCATTCTTCTTTTACATGTTGGGAGCTTTCCAGTGTAAATAATTTTTATTTCTTTTCCTTTCTTTGGGGGTCGAGAAGACTATATTGAAAATGCTTAATGGCTCTTATATGCATGATTGTTTATTTAACTTAGATCCCATATTACTTGTCTTCTCTCTTGAGTTGAATGCTTGTAGATTCCAGCTTAGTCCAATGCACGTGCACTCTTATTATTATACAAACCGTTCGGTCGTGCAAGTGAAAGGCAATGATGATGATATATGATGGACTTATTGGGAAGAGAAAAGCTGGTATGAACTCGACCTCTCTTGTTTTTGTAAACATGATGATTCATCGTTCTTAATTTAGCTATTATGAGGTAAACATATTTGCAATGACATATATAGATTATAGTTGCTTGTGCCATGCTTGATTAGCTATGAGTTATAATGGTTTACCTTGCGTGCCAACATGCTATTAGAATGATTATGATGTGGTATGATGGGATGGTATCCTCCTTTAAATGTATTGAGTGACTTGACTTGGCACATGTTCACGCATGTAGTTGAATCAAATCAACATAGCCTTCATGATATTTATGTTCATGGTGGATTATATCCTACTCATGCTTGTACTCGGTGTGAATTAATTTTAATGCATGTTTACGACTGTTGTCGCTCTCTCAGTTGGTCGCTTCCCAGTCTTTTGCTAGCCTTCACCTATACTAAGCGGGAATACTGCTTGTGCATCCAAACTCCTTAAACCTCAAAGTTATTCCATATGAGTCCACTACACCTTCCTATATGCGATATTTACCTGCCGTTCCAAGTAAATTTGTATGTGCCAAACTCTAAACCTTCAAATAAACATTCTGTTTTGCATGCTCGAATAGCTTATATGTCAACTAGAGCTGCCCTTATCTTCCGTGTTAGGAGGGTTATTCTCAAGAGGAGTGGACTCCGCTCCTCATTCACGAGAAAATGGCTGGTATCCGGGATGCCCAGTCCCATGCTTTGTGCAAACTAAATCAAAATAACTGCAAACAAAACTCCCCTTGGGACCCGTTGAATGTTGGAGGCACTCGTTGTTTCGAGCAAGCCATGGATTGATGCTTGTGGAGGAAGGGGAGTATAAACTTTACCATTCGGTTTGGGAACCGCCTATAATCTTTTTAGCATGGAAGATATCGTCGTCTTTTAGTTGTTATGTTGACAATGAAAGTATGCCGCTCAAAATATAATTTATCTCTATTTCAAAACTGAGCTGTGGCACCTCTACAAATCCCTGCTTCCCTCTGCGAAGGGCCTATCCATTTACTTTTATGTTGAGTCCTCACCCTTCTTATTAAAAAGCACCCGCTGGAGAGCGCACTGTCATTTGCATTCATTATTATTGGTTTATATTGGGTATGACTTGACTGGATCTCTTTTACCATGAATTACAATGTTTAGTTAGTCCTTGATCTTTAAAGGTGCTCTGCATCTATGTTTTGCGGTCTCAGAAAGGGTTAGCGAGATACCATTTTGTTATATTATGTTATGATTATTTTGAGAAAGTGTTGTTATCCGAGTTTTGCTATTATGGCTCGCTAGGTGATTATGCTATTGATATTAGTAATTGTGAGACCTACGTGTCATTGTGAGTATGGTTAGTTCATAATAATTGCTGAAACTTGAATGCTGGCTTTTCATGTTTACAACAACAAGAGCAAACAGAGTTTGTAAAAGTTTTTCTTTTTCTCTTTAAGTTTGTCAACTGAATTGCTTGAGGACAAGCAAGGGTTTAAGCTTGGGGGAGTTGATATATCTCCGTCGTATCTACTTTTCCAAACACTTTTGCCCTTGTTTTGGACTCTAACTTGTATGATTTGAATGGAACTAACCCGGACTGATGCTGTTTTCAGCAGAATTGCCATGGTGTTGGTTTTTGTGCAGAAAATAAAAGTTCTCGGAATGTCCTGAAACTCCACGGAACACCTTAGAAAAAATAAAGAAAAATCGTCGCCAAAGATGAAGGCCAGGGGGTCCACACCCTGTCCACGAGGGTGGGGGCGCGCCTCTACTGTGGCCCTCGGTGGCCCTCCGACGCAAACTCCAACTCCATATATTGGCTTTCGGGAGAAAAAATTAGAGAGAAGAAATCATCGCTTTTATGATACGGAGCCGCCGCCAAGCCCTAATCTCTCTCGGAGGGCTGATCTCGAGTCCGCTCGGGCCCGGAGAGGGGATTCATCGCCGTCGTCATCATCAACCATCCTCCATCACCAATTTCATGATGCTCACTGCCGTGTGTGAGTAATTGCATCGTAGGCTTGCTGGACGGTGATGGGTTGAAAGAGATTTATCATGTAATCGAGTTAGTTTTGTTAGGGTTTGATCCCTAGTATCCATTATGTTATGAGATTGATGTTGCTATGAGTTTGCTATGCTTAATGCTTGTCACTAGGGCCCGAGTGCCATGATTTCAGATCTGAACCTATTATGTTTTCATGAATATATGTGTGTTCTTGATCCTATCTTGCAAGTCTATAGTCACCTACTATGTGTTATGATCCGGCAACCCCGAAGTGACAATAATTGGGACCACTCCCGGTGATGACCATAGTTTGAGGAGTTCATGTATTCACTATGTGCTAATGCTTTGTTCCGGTTCTCTATTAAAAGGAGGCCTTAATATCCCTTAGTTTCCAATACGACCCCGCTGCCACGGGAGGGTAGGACAAAAGATGTCATGCAAGTTCTTTTCCATAAGCACGTATGACTATATACGGAATACATGACTACATTACATTGATGAACTGGAGCTCATTCTGTGTCACCCTATCTTATGACTGTTACATGACGAACCACATCCGGCATAATTATCCATTACTAATCCGGTGCCTACGAGTTTTCCATATACTGGTTCTCGCTTATTTACTTTTCCGTTGCTACTATTACAATCACTACAAAATACCAAAAACATTACTTTTGCTGTCTTTACTTTTGTTACCGTTACCACCACTATCATATTACTTTGCTACTAAACACTTTGCTGCAGATATTAAGTTTCCAGGTGTGGTTGAATTGACAACTCAGCTACTAATACTTGAGAATATTCTTTGGCTCCCCTTGTGTTGAATCAATAAATTTGGGTTGAATACTCTACCCTCGAAAACTGTTGCGATCCCCTATACTTGTGGGTTATCAGCATCCTTGATGATTCCGATGTCGCGGCCCGTCCTGTTGGCATCGCCCCGGAGATCGATTCCGATGCCGCTGTCCATCCTGTGGACATCGCCCCAGAGATCGATTCTGATGTCGCGGTCAATCCTATGGACATCGCCCCAGAAATCAATTCCCATGCCGATGTCCGTGCTGTGGTCATTGCCCGAGAGATCGATGACAAGAAATAGTTGGTCACGCTAATCCTTTAGGGTAGCTTGCATTTCCCTGTGTTTAATTACCAGAATGATGCGTGTTATCAAACAATCTTAGGGCTAGTGCACTGTCTTGTGTCGGCGGTACTTGCTACTTTTATTTGATAGTGAATCATGCGAACCCTCTCCGAGTTATGGAAACAGATGTATCGTCACCAGCTTTTGATGTAATATATGGCATGCTTAGATGTAAGTTTGAACTGTTTATCATATCAGCAGGGCTTGTTTGATGATTCATGGTGTTAGTAGGCTAGCTACTGTGCGAGCTATAGTACTTGCAAAACACTCACCGAACAGAAACGTTGGTGCTGATGAGCTCGTGGTACGCTTATGCTTATCCCTCGTCGATCGACCAATAGCCCTAGCTCCTAAAATTGTAGTCTTAGCGATCGATCAGACAATAGGCGACACGGATACATTCAGGCCTCATTTGGTTCATAGGGTAGGAAAATCATAGCTAAAGTACAGAGAACGTGCAACACAAAATCATAGCAGTGCAGAGACGTACTCCCTCCGTTCCAAAATAGATGACCTAGGCAGGCTAGTTTGGCCTAGTGGGTTTTAGTGATATGACGTGGTACAGTGTCGTCCAGTCTTCGCGTGTGGTAGCAGTATTGCGGGTACAATAAGTTTTCTTGAAGAAGCGGAATTCAATGAAGTCATGATGGTTCCTTCATCCGAATAACTTACAGTGGGAAAGGTTGGGCCTGCGATACGACCGGGGTAGACCAGGATAATTTTGTGCATGGCAGGTGGACCAGGATGGTCAACATCCCACATGTTGGCGAATGAAAGTATCATTTCCGATATAGAGGATGAGCAACGAGTATTCATTGTTTATTTTTGATGAAAGCTATTGTCTCCACTGTTACGACGGAGGAGTGTGAAACATGGCAGCCCAGTGAACTTGGCATGTGCACCACTCCCTCCTTCCTCATGTAATGCCCAAGTTACAACTTTTTCTCACTTTCTCTCTATCTATTTCCTCTCAAATGTTTTTACCTTTCTTTTTTTAGACACAAACGTTTTTATGCCTTTTTTTAGAATTATTTTTTTATACCTAGGAGCACGTGTAGAGACGGGCTCTTGCAGAGCCCACTCCTAGACTTTGTCAATGCCTCTCTCTCCTCCACATAAGGAGTACTACTTGCTATGCATGCATGCGGCAGGCAGCTCGTGTCTTGAGGGGCCAGGGCGGTGAGAGCGGGCTCCGGAAGCGGTCCGGACTCCAACATGGCCCACCTCACATTATCACCATATATTTCTTGGAGTTCGTGCACGGCGGGCGATCTCTTCTCCCTCCCCCGTTTCTCTCTTCTTAGCCGACGCCCGCCGAGCGATTAGATTTCGGCTATCGACGTTTTATTCAATTACGGTCCCACACGTCAGTGAAATTGCAAGACAACGCGTCCCCTCCGTGAGCGCGCGTGAGCTCGACCGTCGGGGTGCGACGCGTACGAGTAGTAAGTGTGCCGCCTTTTCCTTTAGAACTTGTGAAGCGTAACATTTTCATGCGATCGACCGATAGAAATCCAGAATAAAATGACGAGGGCGGTGCTTTCCCGCTCGTTAGGCGGGCTAGTTCGAGTGATATGGCATGCTACAGTGTCGTCCATCTGCTCCATTTTTATGTAAGCAAGAGTTTACACTCTTACGCGGGAGGAGTGCGAAACACTGCGGATCTGATTTTGATCGAGGGATAACTGTTCCCTGCCAAATAATGGAGGACCGTTAGCAATTATAGCATGATAGTTAGGGCATCTCCAGTGCTGGCCCAAAAATTTACATCGACATCTGTCCGAGGACACTGATGGATGCCATCCGATGCTCCCCGCATACCTTTCGACAACTATATGAACTAACCGGATAAAATTCGTGTAAACAAAGCAAATTTCAAATTAACCGGATGAAATTCATTACATTTCTAAAACTTTTCCTACAAACTGGACGAAATTCATTACATATTTCGCACAAACCGTACTAAAACCTACTGTAAACCTAATCTAAACGATCGCCGGCGCCCGACCACCATGTCCGGCCATGAACCCAAGAAAGTCGGCCATTGCCTCTGCCTCCTCCTGATCCGCCTCGATAACCTCCTCCTCTGAAGCACAAGGTTCTAAAGATTTCCGCCTCCACGTCGCCGTCAAGCGGCTAATCGGCCGCCGATGTTTGCCCCACCAAGCTTGGCATCGACCGAGTGGAGTAGCGGTGGCCTTCCTGGGACCAGACCGGCTGGCTTCGTGGTCTTGGCGGCGGAGGGCGGCCGGGGGGGTGCCGGTGATCTCCTTCATTTGCTCCTGCGACAGTACATCAAAGAGAGCTTTGGAGCGCGCCCGGAGCGGAGCCGCCGATGTCCCTCGTCTGCTCCTGCGACAGTACGTCCAAGAGAGCTTCGGAGCGCCAGGAGGCCATGGTTGGAGTGGTGCCGACAGAAGGAAGGGACCGGAGGAGAATAAGTGTGGGTCTTTGGCTATGGCTGGGAGCTGGGGCTCAAGTTAATATAGCGCGCGAATGGGAATGAGCCGCGGCATATGGATGGACAACTAGCGCCGGAGTAGGTTCGTCGGGTGTGAATATGAACACTGCTTCAGTGACTTAACTGCAGATGCGTTGGGTTACTGACATGTGGGCCCAACGGGCATCTGGCCCGCATGTCAGTGACACACCAATTGCACTTGCAGTTAAGTCCGGTGAATGCGGCATTGACATTCTGCAGAGACGGTGACCGTTTCAGGCGAGAAGCACGCGCTAGCGATGGAAGGGGTTTCGGTGTGCAGTGGCACTAAGATCGGTCGCTCACGATAGTACATACTCTGTACCATACTACCATAGTACCCTCTCTAGCTAGGCTGTTTTATAGACTGTCGTTGTGATGGACGATAAACATCAGCAAGGTGCTCCGAGTATGACCGTTGGTGTTGAGCCAGGTGAATACATGCTCGGCATTCGCGTAGGCCTCCATCAAACGTCTAAACGGTAATCTCAGGCATCGCCAGTGCGCGCAGGTGATGGGCTCGCCGTTTGCGTTGCGCCATGAGCAAGACTTTGATTTAGAGGGCGACGTGCATGCATTAGCATGCTTTGACAGTGTGAGCATGAGTGTCTGACACAAAGTATTTCATTTTCATTTGGCTGACGAGGGTGTGTTGCAGCGACGAGTCCGTAGTTTGATTCCCCACATACGCATAATTTTTGTTTTTACAGTATTTCTTTCTCCATTGACAGGTAGGTCCGTGTAGATAGATAAAGAACATGAGCTGATGAGGCACATGCAGACTGTTTGACTATTTGACCAAACAAATACGGTGCGATACGCTGAGCCAGTGACCGTATAATCACCATATCTCGTACACAATGATCAAAGTGAGCTATCAAGACAAGTTCGATTACCGCCAGTGCATTTTACTCGGTAATAAATGACCAGGATTGAAGGGGAATCCAAATTTCCTTTGTCTTCTGCCATTGAGCTCTTGACAAACCAATGCACTATACGGTTGTCCGGCCACTCCACCCCAGAGCTCTCACCAAGCGTCGTTCATGCCACCGCGCCGCACACTAACTGGTAAGGCAGTGATGGCATCCTGCCGCGCCGAGTTCCTCGCCGCCCACGACCGCACACAAAATGGTAGGGAAGCAATGGCATCCCGCCATGCCGAGTTCATCGCCGCTCGTGACCTCACAACTATGGGCGGTAGAGCAAGAGGCGGCCAAAGCCGCACAGAGGGAGCGAAAAACTTAGAAATCACTCAAGAAAAGAGAGGCCCACCACCGCAAGAAAGAAAAGGACGCACGCGCTGCTGCGGAGAGGTCGGCAGAGATCCAAGCACGGTGGGGTGTCGCCGACAAAGCCGGGAAGGAGAACGACGGCGTCTGGCCAGCATGTGAGAAGTAGTAGTACTAGTAGTTAGTGTGTGTGTCTGTGTCTGAGTACGAGCATGTACCGGTACTACTAGTTAATACTGTAGTTTTTAGAGCAAATTACCAGTACATTAGCCTAGACTAAATGGATAAATTCCTATCCTATGCATCAAATGGCATCTCTTTCTCTATAGGAATGTGACGCCCGGATAATTAGGCTACAGTAATTCCATGCTAATGATGCCACGTCACCTCGGTTACTATTGTTAATCTCGCGATGGTCCAAAAATGATTCAAATTCAAATTTAAAATAAAGACAAACATCAAAGTTTCCAAACATTAAAAATAAAATGTTCGAGTTGTGCCAAATAATGCATAGGTAATCATGGTGGAGAAACCACACTTTTATAGAATTCTTAAATAATCTAAGATGAATAAAACAGTAGCAAAAACTATTATTTACATACTTTTAAATAACAATTAATTACGAAACTATTTTACTTTGGGTAGCAAAATTAATGTGGCAATGGCATAATTGATGACATCAATTTAGGTGCCACTTTGGTATATTGTTAAGACTAGAATAAACAACAACTAAAATAAACAGAAATAAAAAAAGTAAAAAAATAAAAGGAGAAGACCCTTGGCCAATCACAAACGGCCCACCCGCCAGCCCACCGCCCAACCGCCCGCCCCACTACATAACCTCCTCCCACTCTCCCAACCCTAATCCCCACCCACGACTCCCACTCCCTATCCGGATCGGGCAATCGCCGATCCCCATCGTGAACGCTGCTCTTTGGCGCCCGACCCGCCGACCTCGTCACCTCCGCCGAGAACGGCGCGACCGTCTGTTGCCGATCACCGCCACTCACGGACTCGCCCCACCATCGCTGCCGCATCCAAGGTCGCCCCTGCCACGCGAAGTTTTCCAGGAGGAGGACATCATCATCTTCGCCGTCTCACGCCGGATCCGAGCCGGAAGCCACCAATCGCCGCCATCGCCCTCTTCTTCCCATCTGCATCGCCACATCCTTCGCCTCGTCTGCGCCACCCGAGCTCCTTCGGCTTCACCGAGTCCGCCACAAGCTCGGCGTGAGCTCCTCCTCGATCCCCACTTTCCCGTTGCTATTGTCACCGCAGACCGCCGCACCATCCTCGCCAAAGTCACGCCCGCCGTGGACCTTCGCCATGAACGGCTACGCTGGCAGCACTCTCCACGCGCTTTGGCGCCTGTGGCGCGCTTTGCCCACGCCTCGCCCGCCTCCGCCTCGGCCCCCATTGCTTGCCGCCTTGGGGCTCCGCCCTCGCCTGTCTCGCCGCCTTCGTCCGGTCCAGCCCCGCCTCGCCAGCCTGCCCACACATTGCCGGGCGGACTGCCTCGCCGACAGCTGGTCTCGCCGAGGCCGGCCAGCCGTGCTTTCGTTCCACCGGGCGCTGTGTGGCCGTGCCCAGCCGCCAGAATCAAGAAACCCACTAGCCCCACATCGACCGACTAGGGGCCCCGCCCAAAACGGTTTTTAGAAAGAAAAAAAAAAAAGAAGAAAAGAAAATAATATTAATATAATTAAATAATAAATTATTTAATTAACTTAATTAACCCTGCTTAATTAACATAATTAATTAACTAACCTAACTAACTCATTAATTAAACTAATTAAATTGGTTAATTAGTTAGCGAGTATGACCATGGGACCCACCGTCAGATTGACCCGACCAACACCTCTGCTGATCGCTGACGTCATGCTGATGTCATGTTGACATCAGCGCACTATTCTCGATAATGTTGATTTAAATAATTAATTAAATTCCGTAAATTAATAAAATCTTTAGAAAATCATATCTTTTAATCCGTAACTCGGATGAAAATACTTTCTACATGAAAGTTGCTCAGAACAACGAGACGAATCCGGATACGCAACCCGTTCGTCCGCCACACACCCCTAACATATCAAACCTACAACATTTCACCTCCGATTCATCTGTCCGAAAACGCGAAACACCGGGGATACTTTCCCGGATGTTTCCCCCTTTCACCGGTACCACCTACTACCGCGTTAGGTCACCCCTAGCACCGCGTATTACCATGTTATGCTTTGTGTTACCTTGATTGCTCTATTATTTATTGTGTTCCCTCACACTTTTTTCCTGAGCCAGAGACCGCCGGGCGACCCCCAGTTCGACTACGGCGTTGACGACCCCTCTCTCTTGCCAGAGCAACCAGGCAAGCCCCCCCTTTGATCACCAGATATCGCCTATTCTTCTCTATACTGCTTGCATTAGAGTAGTGTAGCATGTTATTGCTTGATTACTCCTATTCTGTTGCATAGCCTGTCATTGTTGCTACAGTCATTGAAACCTTACCCGCAATCCTAAATGCTTAGTATAGGATGCTAGTTTATCATCATTGGCCCTACACTCTTGTCAGTCTGCCTCGCTATACTATCGGGCCGTGATCACTTGGGAGGTGATCACGGGTATATACTACATACATACATACTATACAGATGGTGACTAAAGTCGGGTCCGCTCGAAGAGTACCCGCAATTGATTCTGATGAGGGGGCTGAAAGGACAGGTGGCTCCATCCCGGTAGAGGTGGGCCTGGGTTCCCGACGGCCCCCGACTGTTACTTTGTAGCGGAGCGACAGGGCAGGTTGAGACCACCTAGGAGACAGGTGGGCCTGGCACTGTTCGGCGTTCGCGGATACTTAACACGCTTAACGAGATCTTGGTATTTGATCTGAGTCTGGCCATGTGGTCTAAACGCACTAACCATCTACGTGGGAGTAGTTATGGGTATCCCGACGTCGTGGTATCAGCCGAAGCCTTCTTGACGTCAGCGACGGAGCGGCGCGCGCCGGGTTGGACTGCGTTAACGCAACTTCCTTTGTAATGGAGGTTGCTAGGTTCGCCACCGGCACAAGACGCAACGTGCGAGTGTGCTCGAGGCGATGGGCCTGCACTTCTGCGCTTTAGGTTTAGACCGGCGTGTTTGACCTCTCTGTTGTGCCTAGGTGGGGCTGCGACGTGTTGATCTTCCGAGGCGGGCATGACCCAGAAAGTGTGTCCGCCAAATGGGATCAAGCGTGTTGGGTTATGTGGTGCACCCTGCAGGAAGTTAATCTATTCAATAGCCGTGTCCTCGGTAAAAGGACGACCGGAGTTGTACCTTGACCTTATGACAACTAGAACCGGATACTTAATAAAACACACCCTTCCAAGTTCCACAGACAACCCGTGATCGCTTCTCTAACAGGCAACGAGGAGAGGATCGCGGGTAGGATTATGCTATGCGATGCTACTTGGAGATGCTACTTGAGATGCTATTTGGAGGACTTCAAGCTACTCTCTTCTACATGTCTGAGACGGAGGAGGCTGCGAGCGTAGTCTTCGACGTGATTAGCTATCCCCTCTTATTCTAGCATTCTCAGCTCACCCCACCGATATGGCCTCCTTACACATATACCCATGCATATGTAGTGTAGTTCCTTGCTTGCGAGTACTTTGGATGAGTACTCACGGTTGCTTTCTCCCCTTTTTCCCCTTTTCCTTCTTCTTTACGGTTGTCGCAACCAGATGCGGAGCCAGAGCGAGGCGCCACCGCCGATGACGACTACTACATGGAGGTGCCTACTACTACGTGCGGTGTCTGTTGACGACGACCGTGAGTAGTTTAGGAGGATCCTGCAGGGAGGCTGCGCTTCTTTCGATCTGATCCCAGTTTGTGCTAGCCTTCTTAAGGCAAACTTGTTTAACTTATGTCGTATCAGATATTGTTGCTTCCGCTGACTCGTCTATGATCGAGCACTTGTATTCGAGCCCTCGAGGCCCCTGGCTTGTATTATGATGCTTGTATGACTTATTTATGGTTTTTAGAGTTGTGTTGTGATATCTTCCCGTGAGTCCCTGATCTTGATCGTACACATTTGCGTGCATGATTAGTGTACGATTGAATCGGGGGCGTCACAAGTTGGTATCAGAGCCGACTGCCTGTAGGAATCCCCCTTCCATACTCCTTGGCCGAAGTCGAGTCTAGTCAATACAAAACTTTTACTAACATGGCTGTGTGTCTTACGGGCACACGTCGCCATTGGGTGGTAGTAGGATCTTTTACTCCTCGACCTATACTCTGGGACTCTGACATCTCTTCTATTCGGGTTAAATGATTTTGCAAAGAACAAAACTAACTTTAGGTTCTCGCAAGTACTTCCTCCCGGAGAGCCCCTGGTTACCGATGACCGCCTGCTGCACCAGAAGATTCCGAAGATACTCTACGATGTGCTCTCGAGACTATGTGCCATCGCTTTTGCAATTCACTTCCATCGATAAATCCCTCTGGATAACTACTTACACCTATCGTTCATATTTTCATCCCCGCTGTTTTGTTATTACAAGATGTCCCAAATACTCGCGATATTCCGAGAATTCTTTATGCTTATCGCCTGCGCAGTTCCTTGCTGCATGAATACCCCTATGGATAATTACTCGCGCTTGCCGAGTATCCGCTGGTACAAAGTTGTTCATGTGTTTCACCAAAATTACATTCAAATACTACCCGATCTTCCAAAATCCCGAGCAGCCTATTGCTCTTGGAATTCTTGCTTACTTGCATTATGGTTAATCCCATAAGTCTCGTAATCTTAATGGCATCCCTTGTCATTATCATTTTGAGTCTGTTGACTCAATATGTGTGCGAATGCACACAATCATCTATCAACCCTTCTAAATTATCTTTCCGCTCGGGCGTCATTTTGAACATGAGCTGGTTCTCGACCAAACTATTTGTCGTCAATTGTGCCTCTGGTCTATCCAACTTATCCATCTTTAATCAGAGCATTACTTCTGATCCTTCGATTTGGATTCATAATTCCTTTGCATTTATGCTTCGAATTAGTCAGATGATTCTATAACCTGATGCCTTTGCATTCTTTCTTTTTCTGGTTGAGTAGCGATACTCACATCAGATCCTTTTGTGGACCGTCAAGTCTTTTGTTGGATTGTTATCCGACATGTTGTCCTTCATATTCAATCACCTTGCGAGTTCTTCCCCGATACATAGTGCCTTTGGTAAATTGTATCCTCTCCTTTTGCCAACCATGCTCGCTTTCGAGCTGGTGATATCTACTCTTGAAGATTGTGGTATATGTTTCCACGATACCCTAACGGGTTGATCCGATGCCTTCCTTTATATGTGTGAACTCGAAGTTTTCACGAGTCATACTCATCCGGTATTTCACCGTAAAACTTTCAACACTAATACCTTTATCAAAGCGAAAAGTGAATGATAGGTTATGCATTGGAGAAGTGGAGTCGACCTTGAACTTTGTGTTCATGCCCATGGACACGATGTAGATCTTGTCAGGGAAGCTTCTCGTAATAATAATTATCCCCTTGATATAATTTCATCTTATATCTGGGATTTGGTCTTTTGCAATCGTGGTTTCCGACCAGATTGTTCTTCCTTGATCCAATTTCTCGGACAAGTTCAAGCACTTGTCTTCTGAAGAGAAATGACCTAGTCCAACCTCTACTTTGATCTGACGTCGAGTATTACCCCCTGGTATCTCAAGATTATCACGGAACTGCATAACTTCTTATGAATTCTTCATCAAGTGCTACATTCTCATTGATTCCAATTTTTCACGGGCTCTGAGTTATTAATCACTCAAAGACACCGATAACTGACATGAGTCCGCATCGCGATTAAACAACTCTTGGTAACCTTCATTACTTACGAGTTTGAACTCAATCACGTCATTCCTAGCCTGTTTGGCTATATCCTTGTCGTGCCGATTTTAACTGTGCTACCTGGTCCTTCTTCCCAGAGCACAACTTTCGATGATGAGCTAAGCTTACGTCGAGCTTCCTCGTCCTATCAATTCTCCTTGAACAACAAACTTGATTTCGAGTTTGTGTCCTACTCGTGGGTCCAATAACCTTTCGCTTCATCATTCGTTGGACGTGATGTCATCGTTTATCGATTACATCTTTGTGAACTCTCTCGACAAATGTGTCGTGATCATCATCAGTATTTCGAGCTTTTCCAGGATATCAAATGAATTCATGATGAGAAATACCATCCTTGCCTCGATGGTTTGTATTATCATCGGCCACTTTATTGTCTTCCCTCCAACACAAACTTGTTCGTGTTTTGTGTTGTACCTTGAGTTCCTTGCTGCCTAGCATTGTTCTCCTTTACCTTGAAGTGTTACCATCTTTTAATATCAAGGATGTGGTGAGGATTGCTCCACCTCTTAAGAAATTCTTAGTATGGTGATACTTCTCATCATCACCATTCTTTCATGGTCCTCGTGTTGATTCCAACCGGGGTACCCACAAGTGAACGGTGCTGTTTGGACCCTGCAGTTCTAGCAACCCTATTGCTTTGAAGTTAATGATCGGCCGTTCATTCTTAGACTATTGATTATTGAATCACCATTCTGACATTGGTCGTGCAACCCAACCCATATTTCGGGCGCACCTTTCAACCAATGTTTAGTTGTGTATGTTCTCCTCGAGCATACTTACTTATATCATTTGGTTTGACAAATGTTATCTCCTTGTTCACTTAATTGTGGAAATCCATCTTTTGAAAATCTCGATGAATTGTCGTTGAGTTCATCAGCCAGCTCCTTGACCTCTCCTTGGGTTAATGATGAACTCTTGTTAACGGAAATCACTTCATAGTTCATTTCCCGAGAATCTTGCAGTGTCATCCTGTCAATCTGTGTTGCACCTTTCTTCTCAGGCATCCTAAGTCTGAGTTATCCTAACACCAATCAGATCTGAATCTCGGCCAGATATGGTGGTTGGAACATATTTCCAGGAGTTATAACATCTTTATATGACCCGGTAAGGTGATGTCATGCCTAGCACACCTGGCCGGAGGACTTATGGTTATAGTTCATCCTTTTTAGCAAGCTTATCCATTCTTCCATGAGGAAAGTGTAAGACTTATTCTACAAGTTGTTCCTGATGGATCCTTTTTGTTTCCAAAGTCTGATTTTCACCTGTTGACCATGTCAATGCTATCTCGAAGCATGTATGTGGTACTCCGATTTTCAACAAGAACATTTGAAGCCCAATTCTAAAAGTTTCCTGCTCAATTATCCAAACACTGTTGTATGGTAATGTCATGAAATTTCTCTCCCCTTACCTAAATGGTTTTCTACTTTCTATCCTGTAATGGATATCATGCTCCGCTTGTCCTTGGGAAGGATATACCCCCGTAATAGGTGTGTATACACATTTTTCCTTCCATTGTTCTGTTTAAACCTGATAACCATTTTTCCTTTCCATTGGTTTGTTTAAACCTTCTTGTGATCTATATTATACAAGAAGTAATATTTCCCTGCTTATGTAAACACCTCGTTGTACAAATTCTGTCAGCAAGACCCTGGTACTATTGATGATGACATTCTGGTAGCCACCGATGGACGAGAACTTTGCCTATTGGTCCGCCTCGTTCAATGAGCGGGAAAAATGGTTCTCTTCGTCCCTCGTCCTTGGTACCGGCATTGTTGCCGACATAACTGACACCCTATTCTCTTACATGCCTTGCTTACATGATCGTGCAAGATGTCACCGCCCTTCCTTCTTTTAACCCACATGGTGGGCCCATAACCCACAGTTCCACAGGATCGAAACCTGACTCTCCTGTACAATGCTGTTTATAATGGTTATTCCTCATGCTTGGCTTCGTATTTAATTCACGGGCCACCTTCCTAGTGTTCTATTCTGGTATCAGACGCAATCCTTACTCTCGTTGCTCTGAACCCCTTTCTCACCCTCGTTCGCACTCGAGCAACTATCTATCCGCTTGGAACCTCTTATTGTACCTTCGTACCTTACTCTCGATGTATTTTATATGTTCAACTCGAGAGATACTCTTATGCTCATTCTTGGGTTAACCCCAGCTTGTTTCCTCATAAGCATTTTTGTCGTAGCCGAGCTGCCCTTATTGATTCGTTAGTACATTGGAGATCCTGAATAAAGGATGACGGCTCCATCATGATGACCTGGAGCAGAGAAATGAAGACTTCAACGTAATGGATCCACCTCTTCGAGAAGAGCAACCAAAGACGAGAAGATTCGTTAGGATTTCGTAACCAGACCTTTCCCCCTAGTCCCCCTCTTAAATCTCGGGACGAGATTTCTTGTAGTGGAGGAGAATTGTGACGCCCGGATAATTAGGCTACAGTAATTCCATGCTAATGATGCCACGTCACCTCGGTTACTATTGTTAATCTCGCGATGGTCCAAAAATGATTCGAATTCAAATTTAAAATAAAGACAAACATCAAAGTTTCCAAACATTAAAAATAAAATGTTCGAGTTGTGCCAAATAATGCATAGGTAATCATGGTGGAGAAACCACACTTTTATAGAATTCTTAAATAATCTAAGATGAATAAAACAAGAGCAAAAACTATTATTTACATACTTTTAAATAACAATTAATTACTTAAACTATTTTACTTTGGGTAGCAAAATTAATGTGGCAATGGCATAATTGATGACATCAATTTAGGTGCCACTTTGGTATATTGTTAAGACTAGAATAAACAACAACTAAAATAAATGTAAATAAAAAAGTAAAAAAATAAAAGGAGAAGACCCTCGGCCAATCGGCCAAACGGCCCACCCAGCCAGCCCACCGCCCAACCGCCCGCCCCACTACATAACCTCCTCCCACTCTCCCAACCCTAATCCCCACCCACGACTCCCACTCCTATCCGGATCGGCAATCGCCCGATCCCCATCGTGAACGCTGCTCTTTGGCGCCCGACCCGCCGACCTCGTCACCTCCGCCGAGAACGGCGACTGTCCTCTGTCGATCACCGCCACTCACGGACTGCCCCACCATCGTCGCCGCATCCAAGGTCGCCCCTAAGCCACGCCAAGTTTTCGGGAGGAGGACATCATCATCTTCGCCGCTCACGCCGGATCCGAGCTGGGAAGCCACCAATCGCCGCCATCGTCCTCTTCTTCCCATCTGCACGCCACATCCTTCGCCTCGACTGCGCCACCCGAGCTCCTTCGGCTTCACCGAGTCCGCCACAAGTCTGGTGAGCTCCTCCTCGATCCCCACTTTCCCGTTGCTATTGTCACCGCAGACCGCCGCACCATCCCTCGCCGAAAGTCACGCCCGCCGTGGACCTTCGTCGCATGAACGGCTCGCTGGCAGCACCTCCACGCGCTTTGGCGCCTGTCGCGCGCTTTGGCCACGCCTCGCCCGCTCCGCCTCGGCCCCCGCTGCTTGCCGCCTTGGGGCTCCGCCTCGCCTGTCTCGCCGCCTTCGTCCGGTCCAGCGCCCGCCTCGCCTCGCTTGCACACACTGCCGGGCGGACTGCCTCGCCGGTCATTGGTCTCGCCCGAGGCCAGCGGCCGTGCTCGTTCCACCGGGCGCTCGTGGCCGTGCCCAGCGCCAGAATCAAGAAACCCACTAGCCCTCACATCCCAGACTAGGGGCCCCGCCCAAAACGGTTTTAGAAAGAAAAAAAAAAAGAAGAAAAGAAAAATAATATTAATATAATTAAATAATAAATTATTTAATTAACTTAATTAACCCTGTTTAATTAACATAATTAATTAACTAACCTAACTAACCTGTTAATTAAACTAATTAAATTGGTTAATTAGTTAGCAGAGTATGACCAGTGGGACCCACCGTCAGATTGACCCAGTCAACACCTCTGTTGACTGCTGACGTCATGCTGATGTCATGCTGACATCAGCGTGCACTATTCTGGATAATGTTGGATTTAAATAATTAATTAAATTCCAGAAATTAATAAAATCTTTAGAAAATCATATCTTTTAATCCGTAACTCGGATGAAAATACTTTCTACATGAAAGTTGCTCAGAACAACGAGACGAATCCGGATACGCAACCCGTTCGTCCGCCACACACCCCTAACATATCAAACCTACAACATTTCACCTCCGATTCATCTGTCCGAAAACGCGAAACACCGGGGATACTTTCCCGGATGTTTCCCCCTTTCACCGGTACCACCTACTACCGCGTTAGGTCACCCCTAGCACCGCGTATTACCATGTTATGCTTTGTGTTACCTTGATTGCTCTATTATTTATTGTGTTCCCCCTGTTACTTCTTTCCGGTAGACCCCGAGACTGCCGGCGACCCCCAGTTCGACTACGGCGTTGACGACCCCTCTCTCTTGCCAGAGCAACCAGGCAAGCCCCCCCTTTGATCACCAGATATCGCCTATTCTTCTCTATACTGCTTGCATTAGAGTAGTGTAGCATGTTATTGCTTGATTACTCCTATTCTGTTGCATAGCCTGTCATTGTTGCTACAGTCATTGAAACCTTACCCGCAATCCTAAATGCTTAGTATAGGATGCTAGTTTATCATCATTGGCCCTACACTCTTGTCAGTCTGCCTCGCTATACTATCGGGCCGTGATCACTTGGGAGGTGATCACGGTATATACTACATACATACATACTATACAGATGGTGACTAAAGTCGGGTCCGCTCAAGAGTACCCGCAATTGATTCTCGATGAGGGGCCGAAAGGACGGTGGCTCCATCCCGGTAGAGGTGGGCCTGGGTTCCCGACGGCCCCGATCGTTACTTTGTAGCGGAGCGACAGGCAGGTTGAGACCACCTAGGAGACAGTGGGCTCGCACTGCTCGGGCGTTCGCGGATACTTAACACGCTTAACGAGATCTTGGTATTTGATCCGAGTCCGCCATGTGGTCTAAACGCACTAACCATCTACGTGGGAGTAGTTATGGGTATCCCGACGCCGTGGTATCACCGGCCTTCTTGACGTCGGCGACGAGCGGCGCGCGCCCGGGTTGGACTGCGTTAACGCAACTTCCTTTGTAATGGAGGTTGCTAGGTCGCTCACCGTCACAAGACGCAACGCAGTGTGTGCTCGAGGCGATGGGCCTGCACCCTGCGCGCTTAGGTTTAGACCGGCGTGTTTGACCTCTGTTGTGCCTAGGTGGGCTGCGGCGTGTTGATCTTCCGAGGCCGGGCATGACCCAGAAAGTGTGTCCGCCAAATGGGATCAAGCGTGTTGGGTTATGTGGTGCACCCTGCAGGAAGTTAATCTATTCAATAGCCGTGTCCCTCGGTAAAGGACGACCGGAGTTGTACCTTGACCTTATGACAACTAGAACCGGATACTTAATAAAACACACCCTTCCAAGTTCCACAGACAACCCGGTGATCGCTCTCTAACAGGGCAACGAGGAGAGGATCGCCGGGTAGGATTATGCTATGCGATGCTACTTGGAGATGCTACTTGGAGATGCTATTTGGAGGACTTCAAGCTACTCTCTTCTACATGCTGCGAGACGGAGGCTGCCAGAAGCGTAGTCTTCGACAGGATTAGCTATCCCCCTCTTATTCTGGCATTCTGCAGTTCAGTCCACTGATATGGCCTCCTTACACATATACCCATGCATATGTAGTGTAGTTCCTTGCTTGCGAGTACTTTGGATGAGTACTCACGGTTGCTTTCTCCCCTTTTCCCCTTTCCCTTCTTTTCGGTTGTCGCAACCAGATGCCGGAGCCAGTGAGCGAGCGCCACCGTCGATGACGACTACTACTGATCGGAGGTGCCTACTACTACGTGCGTGCTGTTGACGACGACCCAGAGTAGTTTAGGAGGATCCTGCAGGGCCCGCGCCTCTTCGATCTGTATCCCAGTTTGTGCTAGCCTTCTTAAGGCAAACTTGTTTAACTTATGTCCGTACTCGGATATTGTTGCTTCCGCTGACTCGCCTATGATCGAGCACTTGTATTCGAGCCCTCGAGGCCCCGGCTTGTATTATGATGCTTGTATGACTTATTTATGGTTTTAGAGTTGTGTTGTGATATCTTCCCGTGAGTCCCTGATCTTGATCGTACACATTTGCGTGCATGATTAGTGTACGATTGAATCGGGGGCGTCACAAGGAATTGAGATGCATGTCATCTCACTTCCTATGATTTTCATATTCCTATAAAATTCCTATCCTATGAACTAAAGGAGGCCTCTATTGGAGTAACTCATCGAGCTAGCAAGATCTTTGGTACAGTAGTTTTCTTCAAGAAGGGGAATTAAACGAAGTCATGATGGTTCCTTCGTCCGAGCAACTTCAAAGTGGGAAGTGGGCCTGTGATTTGACGGCTCATTAGTCATTGTTACTGTGGCGCGACGACCTGGGTGACTCTCCCTTGGAGTTCTACATGCATGGCAAGTGGACCAGGATGGTCGACGTCCCACATGTTGGCGAACGTCCCACGTGGTATAGTATCACTGCTGATTGGTTCTCAAAAAAATAGTATCACTGCTGATTTATAATTATTTTTTATTTCTGATGAATGCTAGTGTTTCAACTCTTACGACGAAGGGTGCCAAACACGGCACGTGCTGGATGTCCTACACATCAGCGAAAGGAGTGGGACATGAACAGCGTGGTAGAGCCCATCGTAAAAAAACAGCGTTGTAGAGCGTCTCCACTTCTTCCACTTCTGGGTCGGAGACCACACGTAGTAGTAATTAGTGGTATGCACGATACAATGTGCGACCTGGAGAGAAATACACGTCTAGTTGGGAGGTCTCGGGGCATACACGTAAACAAATATAGAAGTTAATATGTGCCTCCAACTAATATAGTAGTAGTAGAGTACTTAGGCACGTACTCCACAACATCACCGTGCATTGCACGTACAACATTTAGTGGTAGTACATAGTAAGAGACAAATGCCACCCAAGAGTTCCATTCTCGACCTACTTTTGGGTGTTTGGTAGAGTGTATGGAGGGTGCTTGAGTCCACACTAGTTTAGCACAAATACACTAGAAGCATGCATGAAGAGAGCATGCATGAAGAGGGGTGTTGAGTTGAGCATGCATGAAGAGGGAACAATGCTACCTCTTGAGCATTGCGTTGGATTTCCCCGAAGAGGAGAGGATGATGCAGTAAAGTAGCGTAAGTATTTCCCTCAGTTTTTGAGAACCAAGGTATCAATCCAGTAAGAGACCACGCACAAGTCCCTCGTACCTACACAAAACGATACCAACTCGCAACCAACGCTTAGGGGTTGTCAATCCCTTCACGATCACTTACGAGAGTGAGATCTGATAGAGATAATATTTTTGTTATTTTTGATAGATAGATGCAAAGTAAAAAGTAAAAGCAAAGTAAAAAACAAAGCAAGTAAATAAAGTGATATAGATTGATATGATGAGAATAGACCCGGGGGCCATAGGTTTCACTAGTGGCTTCTCTCAAGAGCATAAGTATTCTACGGTGGGTGAACAAATTAATGTTGAGCAATAGACAGAATTGAGCATAGTTATGAGTATATATAGGCAATGATCATGTATATAGGCATCACGTCCAAAACAAGTAGATCGAAACGATTCTGCATCTACTACTATTACTCCACTCATCGACCGCTATCCAGCATGCATCTAGAGTATTAAGTAAAAACAGAGTAACACTGTAAGCAAGATGACATGATGTAGAGGGATAAATTCATGCAATATGATCAAAACCCCATCTTGTTATCCTCGATGGCAACAATACAATACGTGCCTTGCAACTCTTTCTGTCACTGAGTAAGGACAACGCAAGATTGAACCCAAAGCTAAGCACTTCTCCCATTGCAAGAACTACCAATCTAGTTGGCCAAACCAAAAAGATAATTCGAAGAGACTTGCAAAGATAACTCAATCATACATAAAAGAATTCAGAGAAGAATCAAATATTTTCCATAGATAATAGTGGATCATAAACCCACAATTCATCGGTCTCAACAAACACACCACAAAAAGAAGATTCCATCGAATAGATCTCCACGAGAGAGGGGGAGAACATTGTATTGAGATCCAAAAAGAGAGAAGAAGCCATCTAGCTACTAGCTATGGACCCGAAGGTCTGAAGTAAACTACTCACACTTCATCGTAGGGGCTATGGTGATGATGTAGAAGCCCTCCGTGGTGGATGCCCCTCCGTGAGCTCGAGCAGGCCCCAAGATGGGATCTCGTGGATACAGAAGGTTGCGGTGGTGGAATTAGGTTTTTGGCTCCTGTTCTGATCGTTCGGGCATACGTAGGTATATATAGGAGGAAGGAGTATGTCAGTGGAGCTCCGAGGGGCCCACGAGGAACGGGGGCGCGCCCAGGGTGGGGCGCGCCCTCCACCCTCGTGACCTCCTCGGTGGAGTAGGGTCCAAGTCTCCTGGGTCATGTTCGGTTGGAAAATCACAATCCCGAAGGTTTCATTCCCTTTGGACTCCGTTTGATATTATGTTTCTTCGAAATACTGAAAAAGGCAAAAAACAGCAATTCCGGGCTGGGCCTCCGGTTAATAGGTTATTCCCAAAAGTAATATAAAAGTGGAAAATAAAGCCCAATATAGTCCAAAATAGTAGATAAAGTAGCATGGAGCAATCAAAAATTATAGATACGTTGGAGATGTATCAAACAACTATGCTGAGACAAGAACACAACCAAACACACCCTATATGCCACGCATGTTCATACCATTTGTGACTTTCTACTTCCCTTACTGCGGTACATTACTCAGGTTCGTACGTCCACTCCTGGGTACATGTCCGTCTCGTAGTTCTAGTCCCACGTGTTCTTCATATAGATGGAACGATCCTTGCATAACACGTGCACCTTGATGCTAGATGTCTCGCGTGTTGGCAAAAGCATGAACAAAGCTCATGTAAAAAAATAGAGTGGAAGAACATAGATTCCCAACGACTGAGAAGGAGTGAGGGAGTCCTGGACTAGGGGGTGTCCGGACAGCCGGACTATCAATATCCGCCGGACTCCAAGACTACGAAGATACAAGATTGAAGACTCCGGCTCGTGTCCGGATGGTACTTTCCTTGGCATGGAAGGCAAGCTTGGCAATACAGATATGTAGATCTCCTACCATTGTAACCGAATCTGTGTAACCCTAGCCCTCTCCGGTGTCTATATAAACCGGAGGGATTTAGTCCGTGGACAACATACATCTCAACAATCATACCATAGGCTAGCTTCTAGGGTTTAGCCTCCTTGATCTCGTGGTAGATCTACTCTTGTACTACCCATATCATCAATATTAATCAAGCGGGGCGTAGGTTTTACCTCCATCGAGAGGGCCCGAACCTGGGTAAAAACATTGTGTCCCTCGTCTCTTGTTACCATACGCCTAGACGCACAGTTCGGGACCCCCTACCCGAGATCCGCCGGTTTTGACACCGACATAGGTGCTTTCATTGAGAGTTCCTCTATGTCGTCGCCGATAGAGCGGATGCCTCCACCCGTCTTCAAAGACGGTGTTTTCGCCGGAGGGGCCTTGGCCGCCGGCCAAACTATCCGGCTTGGTGGTTTTCTCATGACCGCTGTCCGCCGCCGCTTCGCAATGACTTCTCAAGTCGCCGGCAATCTTCGCGTCAGCCCTAAAGCTGCCGAACAGTTAGATCCAATAGAGCTCTCGTCTGTTAACGAGCTCTTGGATCGCATCGCTGCCCTGGGAGTCGCTACGGACTATAACCAGATTGGGCTTAAAACCGATCTGAGAGAGATTAACTCTCCCCAGGCCACCCACCACGTCGCAGTGGTAGAGGAGCAATACGGCAACTCTTTGCCGGTGTTGAAAACAATTCATGTCCGGATTCCCGAACCCTCCATGCCGGATTCCCGCGGAGGGACGAACTTCGATCGAGCATTGAACTTAAAATCATGCATCGCCCCGAACTCGCTGGATTGCGTCCAGCAAACCAAACTTCCGAATTCGGAAACTCCTTGGCCTTTGAGCCTCAAGATGGGTAGGGATCCGGATTTTACTCCACCCACCCGCCCAGACATATGCGATTTATCTCTAATACGGCAAGAGCCTACTGAAACATTACATCACTACTGGGCCAGATTCCTCCTGGTTATGGACAGGATAAGGGATTGCCGAGAGGAAAACGCAATATCAATCTTCTGCAATAACTGCACGGACAAGGGAATACTAAACGCCATTGATCGTCACAAAATTACGCGCTTCACCGATCTGGCATCCATTGTACAAAAGTACTGTGCGATGGAGAGTTTCCGGAAAACCGAAAATCAATTTTGGGATAATCCGGCCCTAAACCCAGTCCGCAGCAAAAGGGCGCCTTACACTCAGGCCCCAGATGCAAAAACGAAAAGACAAAAACCCAATAAGGGAAACGGAACCGTACTGGAGGGATGGCTCAATGGACCCTGTAAACTTCATAGTACAGAGGGAGCCGTCCCAACACACAGCCTTCGAGCATGTTGGATATTACGGCAGGTGGCCAAAAGTGGCGAAGAGCTTTTAACTCCGGGAAACCACTCCAACAATACCAGCACGGTATCAACAGTCTTCGAGACCTTCGCATCAAATAATATGCGAAAACGAACAATCCGCGAACTCGCCGAAGTCTACCAAGTAGCAACAACAAATCCATGGAGGACACAGCTATTACCTTCAACGCCAAATGACGAGCCCACATTCCGAACAACGAGCCCCAACCAAGACCGGTACTTAGTCCCATAGTGGACGGCTTTCGACTGACAAAAGTCCTCATGGATGGCGGCAGCGGACTAAACCTCATTTACGAGGAAACTCTACAAAAAATGGAAATAGATTGGAGCCGTATTGAGCGAACCAGCACAACCTTTCGAGGAATAATCCCTAGCCGGGAAGCGCGCTGCACCGGAAAAATCACACTCGATGTGGTGTTCGGCTCTCCGGACAATTACAGATCCAAAGAAGTCACGTTCCAGGTGGCCCCGTTCAGCAGTGGGTATCACGCCATATTAGGACGAGAGGCATTCACAATCTTTCAAGCAATACCTCATTACGGGTACATGAATCTCAAAATGCCTGGGCCCAGCAGAATAATCACTCTCACTAGTGATCCGGACATAGCACTCCGCGCCGAAAACAAGACAGCCGCACTAGCCCTCGAGGCACTATCCGAAGCCTTAGCGGCAGAGGAACTCATCACGCAAGCGCTCTCGGTGAACAGGGACGATGTGATACTTGATAAAAGATCCAAGTCCACCTCCTTCAAACCAGCAGATGAGATAATAAAATTCCAGGTCCATCCAACGGACCCAACAAAGACGGCCTCCATCGGGGCACAGTTGAACCCCGAAGTTGACGCCGCACTGCGTGAATTCCTTCGGGAAAATTGGGATATCTTCGCCTGGCATCCTTCGGACATGCCCGGAATCCCTCGCAGGTTGGCAGAACACAGCCTAAACATCCTAAAAGGATTTAAGCCAGTCAAACAGGCTCTTCGACGATTTTCCGAGCCCAAAAGACAGGCAATGGGAGAAGAGCTAGCCAAACTATTGGAAGCCGGATTCATTAGAGATATCAAACATCCGGACTGGCTAGCAAATTTGGTGATGGTACCAAAGAAGGATAAATCCTGGCGCCTCTGTGTTGATTTTAAAGACCTCAATAAAGCTTTCCCAAAGGATCCCTTCCCTGTCCCCCGCATCGACCAAATTATCGATGCCACAGCAGGGCACGATTCGTTGTGCTTCCTGGACACATACTTTGGCTATCACCAAATCAAGATGGCGGAAGCAGACCAAGCCGCAACGGCATTCATCACTCCATATGGACCATTCTGCTTCAACACGATGCCCTTCGGACTAAAAAACGCCGGCGCGACATATCAGCGCATGATTCAAACATGTCTGGCCACCCAGATTGGCAAAACAGTCGAGGCATACGTAGACGACGTAGTCGTCAAAACAAAACACGCCGAAACTTTAGTAGACGATTTGAGGCTCACATTCGACAACCTCAGAGCATATGACATCAAGCTGAATCCGAAAAATGCATTTTGGCGCATCAGCCGGAAAGCTGCCGGGCTTCATCAGATCCGTAGAGGAATTGAAGCAAATCCGCAAAAATCCGAGCTCACACACGCTTGGATATTCCAAAAGACCTCAAGCAAATACAAAAATTAACAGGATGCGTGGCAGCCTTAAGCCGCTTTATCTCCCGTTTAGGAGAAAAGGCGTTGCCCATCTATCGCCTCCTCAGGCGCACCGAACACTTTGAGTGGACGGATGCCGCCACTGCCGGACTCGAAGAAATAAAGGCCATATTGGCAACAAATCCGGTCCTGGCTGCGCCCACTTTGGGCGAACCAATGTTGTTATACATCGCAGCAACGCACCAAGTTGTAAGCGCGGTCCTCGTCGTCGGATGAGTGATAAAGGGCATAAATTCCCTCTTCAAAAACCAGTGTACTATGTATCCACTGTGTTAACCCCCTGCAAATCCCGTTACCCGCACTATCAGAAGATAGCATATGCGGTGTTCATGGCGTCAGCTCCAAAGACTACTTTCAAGAGTGCTCGATAACAGTGGCCTCTGAAGTACCACTCAATGACATTATAAATAACCGCGACGCAACGGGCAGGATAGCAAAATGGGCCATCGAGCTCTTACCATTCGACATCACTTACAAACCTCGACGAGCTATAAAGTCGCAAGTTTTGGCTGACTTCATCGCCGAATGGACTGAAGCCGAACTCCCTAAAGAGTACGGCGCATACTCCAATTGGACTATGCATTTCGATGGCTCCAATATGTTGGCCGGACTGGGGGCTGGCGTCGTACTGACGTCCCCCACCGGAGATACAGTCCAGTATGTACTTCAAATAATGTACATGGACTCCAACAATGTAGCCGAATACGAGGCCCTGTTACATGGTCTCCGGATGGCGGTCTCCATGGGCATTCAACGCCTAGAGGTGCGCGGGGACTCAAACCTTGCAATATCCCAAATAAACGGAGACTTCGACGCCAAGGATCCGAAAATGGCAGCATATCGCAATGCTGTCCTAAAAATGTCAGCTCGGTTTGAAGGACTCGAATTTCATCACATAGCCCGAGATAATGACCAAGCGGCCGACGTCCTGGCACGCATCGGCGCGAAACATGATGCTGTCCCTCCAAATATCTTCCTAGAACGGCTCTTCAAGCCATCCGTACTATGGGAAGAGGAGTCCGGCAGCGATAAACCGGAGAAAACCGCACCAACCTGTGATTCGGCAGATGACATAACACCCTCCGCCCACGTCATAATGGCAGTAATTGCCGCGTGGACAGAACCTTTCCTAGCCTACTTACTTAGGCAGGAACTTCCTGAAGACCAAAACGAGGCCCGCTGCATAGTCCGACGATCGAAGGCCTACAAGGTCCACGAGGGAGAACTTTATAAGAAAAGTACTACCGGAGTCCTTCAAAGGTGTATCTCCGAAGAAGAAGGGCGAAACCTCCTGGCTGAAATTCATGCCGGACTAGACGGACACCACGCAGCAGCCCGGGCCCTTGTAGGAAAGGCATTCCGTCAGATTTTATTGGCCGACGGCTCGAAAGCAGCGACAGACTTGGTCCAGCGATGCGTTGGTTGTCGACTCTTTGCTAATCGAGCCATATGCCACCCACCGCCTCAAAACCATACCCATTACCTAGCCGTTCGCAGTCTGGGGGCTTGACATGGTTGGACCCCTTAAAGGGGGAACCCACAAGAAAAAATACCTATTGGTCATGGTGGATAAGTTCACCAAATGGATAGAGGCCAAACCGGTCAAAACGACAGAGTCCGGACCAGTGATAGACTTTATATCAGGGGTGGTACACCGTTACGGAGTCCCCCACAGCATCATCACCGACAACGGCACAAACTTCACGGCCGATGAGGTTAAGTCATGGTGCAAAAATATGGGCATCAAGCTCGACTATGCGTCAGTCTATCACCCTCAATCCAACGGTCAAGTGGAAAGAGCAAATGGTCTAATAATGAGCGGCATTAAACCCAGACTAGTGAGGTCACTCACTAAATCCGACGCACAATGGGTCGAGGAGCTCAACTCCGTACTCTGGGGGCTGTGGACAACGCCTAACCGTACTACCGGATTCACACCATTTTTTATGGTATACGGCGCAGAGGCAGTCTTGCCCTGTGACATTATTCATGACTCACCTCAAGTGTGCATGTATGAGGAAAAAGAGGCCGAGCTTGATTGGCAGGACAGCTTGGACACATTGGAGGAAGAACGGGACGTCGCGAAGGCTCGTTCCGCATTCTATCAGCAGCAGGCCCGAAGATATCAAAGCAGAGAAGTACGGGCCAAGACTTACAACGTTGGTGAACTAGTTCTACGCCTGCCGGACAAGAAAAAGGACAAGCTCAAGCCTAGATGGGAGGGCCCCTTCATTATCGATCAAGTACTGACCAGCGGAGCATACCGTCTGTGAAATGCGTCGGATAACCGACTCGAGCCGAACCCATGGAACGCAGCCCGCCTCCGACGATTCTACGCCTAGCGCCGGACTAAGAGTTCGTCCCCTTCCCTAGTCCAAACTTTTATACTTCGGCTGTCTTTTGTTTCTCTTTTTTATCCTTTTCACTTAAAAGCCCTTCCGGGCCTATTTTTGCATTCTTTGCATACGCATGATGTGCCATCCGCACTCATTATTCCTGGGGGCTTCTTTTACAGAAGCTTAATTATACGGGTTTCATACCCAACACATGTGTCAAGCTTCCACATGTACCTTTTACTCGCCATTATATGCATCGATATGACTTAAGTTTTGGCCAAGCTGGGTTGCCTGGCTCCTGTGCTTACCCCTACGTTCCCGATTGTTCGCTAGGAGGTAAAGGAGCACCTCTGCGATTATTCTTGCGGGTCACCGGATGTGTACCTCGGTGGGTGAAGCCGAAAGCTAGCATTCTTAAGGGAATATTCGGTCGGTGATTTAAAAGGTGACTTTTTACCTATCTTATCTATCTGCCCCCGGATGTTTTACTGCTTCCTTTGCAGTCCGGACATGCACTTTAGGGCATGCCTCCCAGCGAAAGGAACCCTTAACGGAACTATTCTCCCTGGAAGATGTTTCTTACTAACCATGTAATATAACATAACTAGTTGGGCACTTGTCTGATAAAGCATTAATGACCCCTATGCCTGGTCTCCATGCATACCACAGTTGTTTTTTAACCAAAAAGGTATTCGGACACACTCCAGACTCTAGGGTCCCGAGGTCGGAGCGAAAAGGTCGGCAAAGACAAACGATCTACAATCCGGCTAGAAGGCATTTCACATGTCAGTTTACAGGATAACATACATTGTCAAATTTATTGATTGTATTCCTCCTCAATCCCGTCTAACAGGCTGTCTAGTTTACAGTCCCGTTGGGAAAATTTAGCAGCCAACTCTACTTGGTTTTACACTAAACTCACAGGGATCTCCTTCCCATCGGGTCCCACCGGTCCAACTTCGTCCATGTGGTTGGGATCCGCCTTCTTATACCGCGTCTTCACCATGGCCCAAGCCTCCCTGGCACCTTGACGGCAAGCCGAAATCTTCCACAAACGGAAGCGCTGCCGCACTCCCTGTAGCTTCTCCGCAAGCTCCCCGAGGCCCTCGGGAAGGGTGAGGGCTGGCCATAAAGCCTGAACGACGCCACTCATTGCCTGCTGAACTCATTCGAGTAGCTGCAACAGTTCGGGAAGTTGATCACCCATTGATATGGGCATCTCCTCTGCAGGACGACCCGTGAGTACACCTACAAGACATATCATGTCAAAATACTTCCTCGTCGAACTCTTCTTTTCAAAAGAGTTCACTCAAGCACTTACTATATATGCCGCGATGAAGCCGTTGATTCTCCTTAACGGAGCCGGACAGCTCGGCCTGTGCGCCTTTCAGCTCTTCTCCGAGCTTGGCGTTGGCATCTTGGAGCTTGTTCCTTTCCTGCTAAACCCTATTCAGCACACTCTCGCCGGCCTTTAGCTGGCGCAGCAATGCTTGCCTGTCCGGATCTTGTCCGGTGGTACCTGCAATGTCATTATTAGACTTCAAGGCATACGCCGCATAGCCGCTTATATTTATTAATAAAAAGTGTTACCAGAGGGGTCCTTCCGTCTCCTCCTGCAAGGGTAAAGAAATGCGCCCCAAGTTGGGCCTTGCAATCTTGCAGCTCCCGAGACAGCTGGGCGTTCTTCTTGTTAAGTGCTTGCAATTTCCAATGATCCTTAAATCAGTTAGCGTAACTACTTTATGTCTCGGGGGCTACTGGTATATACAACCCTTACCCGTATGTCTTTCACATACTGCTCCGTGGCTCTGGTAAAACCATTTTGAGCAGCATGAAGATGCGCGTCCCCTACGTTAAAGGCATCCAATGCCTCAGGTGAAAAGCACGCCTCTTGAAATACTGTCCGTCGGCGCCTATGGTTCATGGCACTCTCCACCTCAGACTTGGTGGCGGACAGTCTGTCGGTATCCTCCGTTGAAGAAGGATCCGGCTCGCGTCTTGCGCTTGCCTCCCCCTCCAGGCCAGGCGCTGGAGCCTGGACGGTGTTGGTCGGATTGGCAATTCCTGCGCTCGCAGTCCGGCGAGCGCTTTTTCTCCTACAAAGATCATGAGCACTTAGATGTTTCCTCGGAATGTTGCTCTAAAAATTCAAACACGAGCTATACCTTTGCGGCGACGTTTCTGTCCGCACGTCGCTCCTTTTCCTCCTGCTAGTTCGGACTGACCTCTGTAGGTCGGCCGCCGCAGGCTCGGCTTCCTGCCGTAAAGGTTCTTCCTGGAAAATACCATTGTTCGCGAAGGTCAGAAATAGGCAGGGATGAGATAACGGTGTCCGGACTTCGGTTGTGGTCACCTGGGAAGCCGGACTTAGCCCGGGGTAGTCCGCCGTAATGGCGACCAAAGCATTATCTATGCTGAGCTGGTGATACACTCCGTCGATCAGCTCCACCTCGATGTCCGGATCCTCTTCGGAGGCCGGACCCAGGGGTCCTTCTGGATCCTCGGGTTGTGGAGCAGGACTCACCATGTCCTCCACAGTCCAGCGTAGACCCTGCGCCGAAGACATATTGTAAGAAGCTTAAACTTCGAAAGCACGGGTAGAGCCCTTCGAGGTGTTCGCTTACCCATCCTCTAGGGTTGACCATGGAAAACCCATCCAAAGGGTTTGTGCGAAGGAAGTCCTCCTTCTCCCCCTTGTACAGGCCGGATAGGATCTTCACCAGATCCTCGGTCGAATCCGGCCCTTTGTGGCCGTGCCGGGTAGCATCGTCTTCCCCGTTGAAATCCCACATGGGGTGGCCTCAGATTGCGTGGCTGCACCCTCGCTGATGCACGCCGCCATGACCCGATCATGGTCAAGCGGAATGAGCCATTAATCTTATCCGGCCCATCGTAATGGACGCTCTTGTCTTCCTCCAAACGGGCTCATGAGCGCCACCGAGGCGTTCTTCAAGGGAGCAACATCAAACTCCGGAGGCCGATCCAGACTGGGTCGGGCAACGGAGCGTCTCCTATATAAAACCACTCCGAGGGCCAGTCTTCGGACGCCTTCTTGGGAGTGCCGGATAGGTATCCGGTCCCGGCGATGCGCCATATCTCAGCGCCGCCCACTTGATATATGGACCCCTGGTGAGAACGGGATACGAGGCAAAACAGCCTCTTCCACAATGCAAAATGGGGCTCGATGCCCAGGAATAGCTCACAAAGAGCTACGTAGCCCGCGATATGCAGCACAGAGGCGGGCGTGAGGTGGTGGAGCTGGAGTCCGTAGAACTTCAGGAGCTCGCGGAGGAACGGATGTATTGGAAATCCGAGCCCCCTTATCAGATAAGGGACAAAGCACACTCGCTCCCCCTTATTGGGGCTTGGAGTGTCCTCCGCCTGCCTCCCACCTTGATAAGTAACCAGTCCGGCCCGGACTGGGACCATGAAGGCCGGAGGGAGAAACCCCTCCGTTTGGAGCTTAACTAGCTCGTTGTGCGAAACAGAGCATCTCCTCCAGTTCCCCGGCGGTGGGCTGGGAGCGCGTGAAGAAGAGCCGCGTTGACGATCCATGGTGGAATAGATTTCTAGGTCAGAGGCGCTTCGATGGAGTATACGCGGGAGGAAGACGGTGCGGTTTGGATCTGGATTCTCGCCTCTTTTATAGGCGAGCGACTCGCACAATTAAGGGGTAAAATGTAAAAGACACCCTGGCTTTTCGCATTCGTGCGACGCGTGGAAGAGGGCCATTATTTGGCGAAGAAGCCGAGGAACATAGTGTTCAAGATGAAGCCGGATACTATTCGGCAGGTACATGGAATTTGAAGGGAGAACCCGCCTTGCAACGCCGAAGACTATAAACACGCTGGACTTATCGTCATTGAAGCCTGGTTCGGGGCTCTTGAGGAGTCTGGACTAGGGGTGTCCGGACAGCGGACTATCAATATCCGCGGACTCCAAGACTACGAAGATACAAGATTGAAGACTCGGCTCGTGTCCGGATGGTACTTTCCTTGGCGTGGAAGGCAAGCTTGGCAATACGGATATGTAGATCTCCTACCATTGTAACCGACTACTGTAACCCTAGCCCTCTCCGGTGTCTCTATAAACCGGAGGGCTTTAGTCCGTGGGACAACATACATCTCAACAATCATACCATAGGCTAGCTTCTAGGGTTTAGCCTCCTTGATCTCGTGGTAGATCTACTCTTGTACTACCCATATCATCAATATTAATCAAGCAGGACGTAGGGTTTTACCTCCATCGAGAGGGCCCGAACCTGGGTAAAAACATTGTGTCCCTCGTCTCTTGTTACCATCCGCCTAGACGCACAGTTCGGGACCCCCTACCCGAGATCCGCCGGTTTTGACACCGACAAGGAGCAAGGAACCTCGTGGTGGAGTGTCTGCACTCATAATATTTAATATTATTCAGCGATATAAAATCAACCAATCATCTCCATAGTGGACTGGAAGAGTACGAAACACGGCAACCCAGTGTAGTTACATCATACTAGTACAAGGCTAACCCACGCTATCACCATATTTCTTGGCTTCCGTGCGACACCTATCTCTAGTAATCCAGTAGCCTGTATCGCTTCTCCCTCCTCGTCTCTATCAAAGTGCGGCAGGGTCGCGTTTTTGCCATCTATTGAGGTCAGCTAACTCATCACATGTTAGCGACATGCCAAGAGCATTCTAAAAGAAATTCCTTTCACGTTCCGTCTTCAAAAATAAAAAAACCCTTTCACATACGAATTTGACTGTATGTTTTGAGCAACTTGCATGTCCTATACTGCTCCTGTTTGATACTCTAACTTAGTTAGAGGTTAGACTAACCATGACTAACCCTGAACTAACTGTAGCCAAAGAGGTGTTTGTGTGAGAGGGTTAGATTGACAATAAATGCACTTGATGGAGAGAGAAAAGTGTTTTTTCAGTGGTCCCAATGAGAACTATCTCTAGTTAGCACCTCTTTGGTGGGATAGTTTTTTTGATGGGTTCGGTGCAACTTGCTCCAATTTAAACCCTCATGCTTGGATACTTTAGGGCTATTTGAGCCCCAACTAGCTCAAACTAATTGCAACCCATGGATCCAAACAAGGCCTATGGCCAGTCTCAACGCGGGGCAGTCGCGTGCACCGGGAAGCGGCGTTCTCTCGTCCGTCGCACCACTTCAAAGCCGGCGCCAGTGAGAGGTCGCCTCCGCTCTGGCCGGGCATTAATGCGGCACTGACGCTCCAGGGCGACGCTGATGGTTTCACGCGGGAAGCGCGGGCTAGCAAGGGAGTATAGGTTTTGAACCGTTTTAGGAGTAGTACTGGTAGTTTGCAAAACTACTCAATTACTGCACTCAGTTTCCTAAGAAATTGTGGTAAAAAATGTTACTCCACAGCCCGCGCACATCCGCGGGAAGCGACCGGTCAACCCTTATATAGAAGTGCTAGCACAAAAAGATGCATGCATGACCACTAAAATTTCCATATTAAAGCGCCGCTCCGACGGGAGTATGGCGTATGTTGTTACCTTCGGCCGGGCCATGGCTACCGGGCGACGGCGACCAGAGAAGAGGCGGCGGGAGGGGAATGAATGCAGCTATTGTTTGGGTTCTCCTTCCGGCTTAAATAAATGCGCAGCATCACGTGTACCTGTGGGTGCACAAATTGTAACATACGTGTCTGCTTAAGTGGGCGCCACATAACTGGTGTGTGTGTGTGTGTGTGTGTGTGTGTGTGTGTGTGTGTGAGATTCTGACAGACAGAGTCCGTGTGTGCGACTCTAATCTTCTGACATGTACTCAACCTTTTGCATCGGGATATAAGTATAATGGTATTTAATTTAGCTAGTGATTTACGTGGCCATGTTAACGTGGTTGTTAAAAAAAATATCAGTTCCTGCTCGTGATTTGCGTTATATAATTACAAGCAAGATTCTCGTGCATTGCACGGAACATCAATATGCATTTACAAAACACCTGTTGTGATTGACCCATGCAAGAGTAATCCCATGTGTTAAAACTAATGATATCTCGAGAATTTTATCGGAAAACTGGTATCTCAAGAATGTCATCAAAAAAAAATGAAAGATGAGAGATAGGGCGAGGAGGAGTCGAGTGTGGTGGTGACTGGTGGTCGAAATGGGCGGAGGCATGGAAATGGACGGTGCCGGCAGGCGGCAACGGCCACCATGCATGCTAGATTGTTCCAGAGACATATTCCTTTTTTAATTGCTGAGCAATGAGGTTGTGGGAGATAATGATGTGGAGAGAGGTGCGGGTATCTTTTGTAAAATTATCATAGTTTGCTTTCTATCCATCAGATATAGATCATACGGTCTGTATTACAAGATGGCAGGCACACCATCATCGCCAACTCATTTTTTTATAAGGGTACAGATGATAAGTTTGCTGACTACTAAAGTAAAGTGGAATTTGTCCATGTTATGCAAGTAAATAAAGGTGAGTTTTTATCATATGGGTAAGGTTGGATGAAGGGTGGTAGGAACAAATGCTCCGCCTAGAGCATGTGTGTGTGAGATGGAGTCTTAGTGTGTGTGTGGGGTGTGTGTGTGTGTGTGAGAGAGAGAGAGAGAGATGGAGTCTTAGTGTGTGTGTGTGGGGGGGTTGGGTGGGTGGGTGTGCATGCGTGTGTCAGAGAGAGAGAGAGATGGAGTCTTAGTTTGTGTCTGTGTGAGAGAGAGGGAGATGGAGTCTTAGGGTGTGTGTGTGGGGGGGGGTGTGCATGTGTGTGTGTGTGTGTGTGTGTGTGTGTGTGTGTGAGAGAGAGAGAGAGAGAGAGATGGAGTCTTAGTGTGTGTGGGGAGCGGTGTGCGTGCGTGTGTGTGTGTGTGTGTGTGTGTGTGTGTGTGTCGTGGGGTCCTCTATGGTGGATGTAATTTAAGTGTGCATGGCTTCATCATAGAGAGGTGATGTGTGTGGCAGAGGCCACAAACGATGAGGTGCGAGAGAGAAAATGCCCATAGAGAGGGAAGAGAAGGTGTGTGCGCGTGAGAGGAGTCGACATCGAGATGAGAACGTGTTTGTTCGAGAGACACCGAGGAAGACTACTATATATCGATGGTGCATGTAGGCGGGAATTAAACAAAGGGATGGTCTTATTGGTTTCGGGGATATAGGGGAAGAGTGAGAGGCGGGGGGGGGGGGGTACCTAGAAGGAGATTGTTAAGTGTGAGTGTGTGTTTTACCCATCCAGGCGGAAGTTATTTGCACAAAAGAGGAGAACGATTTGATGTGGCGTTAGGATTGAGGGTAATTAACTACGTATGGAGATATAGATACCTTGAACGTGCATGTGTGAGAGGTATACATGTATACGTGGGATGTGTGTGTGTGCGCGCGCGTGATCGAGATAAAAGAAAGAAGACATAAGTCATAAGATCAACGACATGGGAGAGACGGATCGGTATGACAATATGCATGCATGTGAGAATGCAGGGAAGAAGGAGATAGTGGCGTGGGCTGGAGCATGCATCTATGGCGATCAGAGGGAGTGAGCCACAACGATTGTGCAAAAGAGATCAACCTATAAATGCATATGTATGGAGAGACATATATAGTGTGGGTGATAGGAAGCAAGACTCCGTGCGAGAAAGAAATGTTGACGGAGAAACTACAGATAGATACAGAGATGGAGATGCTAGCTAGAGGGACATCCGCTAGTTTGGGTGTTGGAGATGACCGCCGCGTGGTTCAGAGGGTGAAGTTATGTATGTGTGTGAGAGGGCACTTGACTGCATGTAGAGAGAAACATATGTAGTGTGCGTGATAGGAATCAAGAGTGAGGGCAAGAAAGATAAATATGCTAGCTAGTGTGCGTTAGAGATAGGAGTCGAGTGGATCAGAAAGCTGAGTTATGTGTGTGGGTGTGAGACAGATAGAGAGAGGGTGTATGTGAGTCACATACAAACAGATATCAGGGAGAAATGCGATCCCGAGAGACGGAGTTTTGTGTCTGCGAGAGAGAAAGATATCTCACAACGAGAGTGATAGCTAGAGAGACATATGAGGGAACGCAAGATATATCTAGGGAGAGAGAGTGTGTGTGAGCGACATACAAGAGAACAATGGAGAAATATGAGACCCTGGGAGATAGAGTTTGTGTTTGTGTGTGAGAAAGAGATATTTAAGAGGAAGAGTCATAGGTTCTCATATCTAAGGAGCGAAAGACATCTCTGTATGAGGGGTGTGCGAGTGGCACACATGGAAGTAGTAGAGAGAAATGAGATCCCGGGAGACAAAGTTTTGTGTTTGTGTGAGAGAAAGAGATCCCACATGGAGAATCATATTTAGAGACACATAGCAGGGAGCAAGATATAGTTCGAGAGAGATAGAGTGATGAAGATCGAGGGAGAGAGTACCATCAGTGTGTTACGAAGATAAAAGATCATTGTCGACATACAGGTAGCACGAGAGATACCTGAGAGACGATGAACGCGTATAGGTCCAAAGAGATAGTCCTATATAAGCATGAGTGATAGCTATATGAGACGAATATCTGGATTAAAGGGGATTCAAATATTTAAACTGGAGATCACGACATTGATAATATCATAACGCAAATTGGTGTATCAAACATGCATATTCATTTGAATTTGGGCACACGTGTAATGTTATATAGTTTAACAATATTGGTGATCCATAGATTCTTTAATTACAAACAATGCATGGTTTATATGCAATTAATGTCTAAACGGGATTACACTATATGTTGCGTGTGTGAAACACATTATACATGTTTGACAAGTAAAAAAAACCCGCATGAAACACAAATTAATTGGAGACAGTTAGCGAGGAATGCATACATTGGATTTCAACATAAAGTGGTTTCAAATATTTGACAATCCAAATTGATGGATACAACCTTATGAATCTGAGATCATGCCATTTGTGAACCATCTTTATGTATAAATGGTGTTGTGCTTTTGAAAGTATATATAAAAAATGATGTATATAGAATGTAATTCCAATTGAAAATGGGTCCCGCCGAAAAATAGAATACAAACGGGATTGAATTGAGTTGGCACGAAACGTGCACTCGCAAAATTTGAACGAAGCGGGAAAGTCGCATAATCACTGAAACCAAAATCATGAGATGGAAATTACTACTGCCTATCCCTTCCACGCAAAGCCTATCTGCTGGATTTCTATAGGTTTCAATAGGGGTAGGTTTGTAATTTTACCCAAATGTGAGGTAACCGCCTCTCAACCGGATTCATACACGGTGGGCGACAAAACACAGTGTGTCCTCGGCCGAAATCGACTCCCTCCCAGATTCATATTCATAAACGGTGGGCGCCAAAAACAAACTCTCTTCAGCAAATATTCGGTGTATGCGAGATTACCGTCCTATCCCGAACTGACTAATATTGCTGTGATGTAGTAGAAATTTGAAATGGGGGCTATGTTTGTAAATTTCCTCGCATTTGAGACAAGCGCGCCCTGAATACATGGTTCCCCCTTCCTCTCTACCTCCCTTTTCCCCATTCGTACTCTGTGGGCGCCAAAACACCCTCTCCGCCCCACCCTCCTCCGTCCGCCGCCGTCCGCCACCCCATCCACCACCGTCCTCCTCCACCATTCCGGAGCTGATACCCCGATGCCGCCGTCCATTACAAGAGATCGACCTCTCTCATCCACGGCTTCGGACCGGGATCCTTGCATCCCGTCCTCTCGCTTCATCCCCGCCGTCGTCCACCTTGCCAGCGCCGCTCCTACGACCGTCTCGTCCACCGTGCCCTGCCGCCACCGTCTACCCTCCTAGAACCACGCCGCCGATAGCCATCGCTACCGCAACATCACAAATTCTCAGATGAGATCGTATCGGCGCCGCACTGAGGCGGTACTCTTTCAGATCTGCTCAACTTATTTATCGCGATGAAAATAGATCGCCACCGCTTTACTCGATTTCTTGTCATGGTTGCGGTTGCCTTTGTCCGGTTTGCACCTCCAGATCCGCCATGGCACGCTCAACACTATACTCCCAATGCTTATGGTTTTCCCCTTTTATATTCCACACTAGTTAAATCACAGTAGACTAAATTTCAAAATTGGGTCAGTCGATTTTTCAGAGCTCGCCGGAGTTCGCCGGTGTGAACGAAGGGGCTCGGGTGGTTGTGGGGCCTCACCGAACAAAGAAAACTCAAAGCGGGTGGGGGTTGGGGCGGGGGTGGGGTGGGGCTGGCGGAGAAACACAGGCGGTGGGGGCCGGTGGTTTGGCCGGCGGCCCTTGCGGTGTTCTGTATGGGAAGAATCGGAGACAAGGAAGAAGATGGGTTAGGAGACATAGAATCTTCATCCAACCGCCTGAAATGGTCGAGAGACAGCTGGGAGTTGCATCCTTAATGCACTCTGGTTCATCATGTGTGGGCACTGCGCAACCAACATTTTATTATCCAAAATATGCTTGCTCTTCTTTACCATGTTCCTCTTCCGTTCTTCTTTAATATGTACTCTCTCTGTTCCTAAATACAAGTCTTTGTATAGATTCCACCATGGACTACATATGGAGCAAAATGAGTGAATCTACACTCTAAAATGTATCTGGATACATCTGTATGTGATCCATGGTGGAAATCTCTACCAAGACTTATATTTTGGAACGGAGGGAGTATGATAGTAGTACAAGATGTTCCTTGTAATTGAAGAAGAGCAGGACATTTGCGATGTAGAGGTCTATACGGTCGGTTGTGATGGACACTTTGAGCCTCTTTGATTCGTAGGATTTTGTAAACATAGGAATAGGATTTGTAGTGACCTTCCCACTTGAATCCTATAAGAATAGCAAGGAAATGCGGGGAGCTGTGTCGCCTTTGAGAGTTACACTGATAGTAACAGTACCGCACCTTCAGTTGAAGAGAGCTGGTATCTGAAGCCTTTCTAGCCGTACCGGCAGTACTAGCACATATATTCCAGCAAGTTCCACTTTGCTGATTTTACTCTGATGCTTACGGTTTTCCCCGTTATATCTACACTATGATCTATGTAGCTGCTTTGTGTCGCACTAGCAGCAGTCTACTCTTGAAGCTAAACACTGCAATGACTTATACAAAATTGGCCCCAAGGCATTGAGTAACATTCTAGATGCAATGAAACTCATACGCTCCCCACCTGTTGACTCTTGTTCAGAATATGATCCTAATGACTCTTGTTCAAAATTGCCACATATAGAGAGACAACATGGAATTGCATTTCTTTGGGCGCTGTGATTCATCATGAGTGGGCAACCAACATTGTATGCAATGAAGCGGAACCTCAAGAATATGCTTCCTCTTCTGTTCTTTAACATGTTCCTCTTTGTTTATTCTGTATTTAGTACGTACAGAATGTTCCTTGTCAGGAAGGGGCGCATGGACATCTGTAGTTAACAGCTAATAGAGCTGGCCTGTACGTGATCGATAGGCTTTCAATTACTAGCGGCAATACAACACTGTATTTTCAAGCCAGTTCCACATTCCCAATTATATATCGTGGTTATGGTGTACCCCTGTTATGTACACTATGATCTCCCTAGTTGTTGTCTGCTCTTGTTATCATGGTTTGGCAATAAACTCTCTATACAGTATATTATGAACCTATCATCTGCCAACTATCCTTACTTCTGGAGCCTATTTTTTTGTGTACTTGTGCCAGATTATATAAATGCACACACCATATTATAGCACACATGAGCTCTCGCATCTGAATCCAGTGATAGCACACAAGTGTTTACAGGGGCGCTCCTATATTAGAATATCATCTGCATTACAAAGATAATCTCACAACTATTTATGTTTTCATGGTTCTCAGATATTATACGCAATTACAGTGAATATCAGAATCCGCGCATCAGAAGAATATTGTGGAACACTGCAATGACTTACAAAATTGGCACCAAGGCACTGAGTGCCATTCTAGATGCAATGAAACTCATACGCTCCCCACCTGTTGATTCTTGTTCAGAATATCATCCTAATGACTATTCTAACCTCAAGGAGTCAAAGGCAGATGGCCTGTCCTGTTCACCCATCAAGGTGCCTGTTCTAATTTGGCAAGGTTTTATTGATTGCGCGTATCTTGCATATGTTCTCTTGCATTTCTTCTACTTTGTTGCACCGCCATCTGCTTAGTTTACTCATCATATAACTCGAGATGCCATGCCCGTCCATTATCAATACATATTCCATCTGTCATCATACCATGTTTTTCCACTCAAATGATGTTCTTGTGCATCAGACATCAAAAAGGAACAGGGTGATTGCCGAACCTGAAGGAGCACCAGCAAAGTCCTTGAAAAACGTGGTGGTGCCGGAGAAATCAGACGGCACCCCACTTATATTGGCTGTACAACCAGTGACACAAAACGTAGGACCGACTCCAGCAGACTGTACCCATAATTCACTGGCCACACCACCTGCCCCACCAGACAGGACCTGCACTCCACCAAAAGGTATACCGATTTCATTTGCCATAGCACCAGCCGTACCACAGAAAAATCCCACTCCAGCAAAAAGTACAGCAAGTCGACCGGCCGAAGACCTTTCCCAACTGCAGAGACGGCCAATTCCTATAGATTGGAACCCCATTCCATTTATTCCCAGTTTAAAAGACAATGCTTTCAATGTTGTTAGGGACTACGTGCATATATTCCCATCATGGGAAGATTATAGTGAAGACAAACACCATTTTCACATCTTCCTGTCCAACTTACGTGTAAGTGCTATTATTCATGGTTATTATTTTCCTGTTTTCTGCTGATTGTACACATCAATGATTGTTGTAACTAGGCGAGGGTCAATCTGGATAGTCATGACGAGCAAAGCTTGCTTGTGCTTTTCAAGGAAGCATTGCAGCAGTATCGCTGTTACCTGAGGAAATCACACTTTGATGGCAAATCTATAAACGAATTTCCAGTGAAGTCTCCTGTGCTACATTTAGAAGACATTGAATGGAAAAACCTTGTTATGCACTGGTCTCGTTCACATGACAATTTGAACTTCTACTTTTCCGCATGTGCCTTACAGGTCTTTTTTGCAGGAAATCTGCTCGAAGAAGAATTACGGTTTGAAAAGAACAACAGGATATCGCAAATGCTGCCCGTTGCATTACTCTTGTTAGTACCTGTTGTCCTGTATCACTGTACTTGCATACATACCTGGTTCATTATGTGACAGCAGTATGCATGATAGCTTGCTTATCAATTGTTCTCTCTGAATTATCTGATCTGTATGAATGGTTACATTAGTGTAGAATATATCGAATGACAATGAATTTTTTGGCTCTGCATTGTTCTTGTAAGTACATGCTGTCCTTTATCAGTGTACTTATATTGACAGGTAGTTGTTCATGTACCATCACTCTGCAGCTTATTTTCCTTTGCCTTCCATTTTCTACACATCAGATCTATATTTACTCTTACCATAAGGTTGGTACTGAAGAAGTTTAGCTGTGCATTGCTCTTGGATGTGCCTTTTGCTTGTATCGCTGCACATACATTTATAGCTATTTGGTTATGTAGCATCACTCTTCATCTTATCTTAAATATTCTCCATTTTTTTGTATATTATCACATCTATATTTACTCTTAACAAAATGTAGAATAAAGGCAATGCTTATGAAGAAGATTTTGTGGTAAATTTCTTGAATTGCCCCCCCCCATCAACATGGACAAGTGCTTTATAGAGCATGTCTTCACCAGTAACGTAAGTTTGTCCTTCTCAAGCCTTCAAACTTTGTTGTGTATATTTGGTTAGGCATGACTGCAACAGCTGTTTATTTTTGGTGTTTGCATCAAATTGCATGTTTAAAGTTTATTATGTAGTTCATAAACAAAAGTTTGTCCTTCTCAATTTAAGTTTTCAGTTGTACAACCAAGTTCCTTCTTCATACCATGTAAATTAAACTATCAGAGCAAGTGATCTTCTTTTGCACTTGCATGTATGCTTCTATTCTTCATTAAGTAATCCAAAGGTGTGGTGAACCTACCCACTACAAAGACAATGTCATATTCTGCAATGTCTTAACTATGAACAATGTCATGTCATTCTACTATTATTTAAACCGTCTCTTTATTTACCAATCTGAAATTGGATAAATTGACAAAGACACTAACCATTGATACTTATGAGTTCTTGATCGTAATCCAAAGGTGTCGTGAAGCTGCCAACTCCTTCACAATGTCATTTCCTGCCATGTCTTGACCTGAACAATACCATATTGTGTTAATGCAATTTTAAACTATGTCACTTTATTAAATCAAGAAGAAATGTGATGAATTGTCAACACTGATACTTTTATGTGTAAAACTTGTCATCTGTCTGCTTGTTTATCTTTCAGAGTGAGGAAGATATAAGTGTTGATCAAGCACAGTCTCATCATCTTGCTCAGCTGCCTACGCTGCAGCTCCCCGGCAGGTCTAACCTTTCTTGAACTCTATTGAAGTGCTCTCGGTTTTGTATATTATTTTGTCAGCGTGTTTATTTGCACTGGTGGCGATCTTTGATGCCCGCTGTATGTAATCTGCTGTCTGCTTGTGCTTTATTATGATAGTGGCGAACTTTGATGCCCAGTGGATGTAATATGTCGTAATTTCTTTATTGTATAGTCTAGGGTTTTCTTATTTACGATGCTGCAGTTATTTTACTGTATATATATCCTATCTTCGCGGTAAACCAGCCAAACCGTAAAATTACGGTACATAATCGGGCCGTCATGCAATCACGATGTATGATCCGCATCATAGGCCTCATCATCTTGGTCCGTTAAAAGGCCAAAAGTAAACTGGCCCACTAGTAGATTCAGGCCTTTAATAGGCCGAGTAACCCCCGGCCCTCTTTTCACAAGAAAACTCAATAGGCTTTTAGGAGGCTGAGAAGTAGGTTGGGCCTGAAACATGCCGAACAGCTCACGGGCCGGCAGCAGCCCGAAATGGACCCCGACCCAGGATTGTGCGAATCAAATCACGGGCTTTTAACAGGCCAAAATTGTCTTGGTCCTTGTTTGGCTCAATCAGATATCTGCCGCGAGCAGGCCGGATGCAAACTGGGCCGTAGTTAGGCCCAACTATATGACGGGATTTTAACAGGCCAGAATTAATATAGGGCCGAAATGTTAAACGGGCCCTTAATAGGCCGAAACTAATATTAGGCTGAATTACTAAATGGGCCTTTAGCAAGTGGGCCCAAAAGCATAGCGTCCAGTTGACGGGCCGAATCTGATATGGTCCATAATTGAGCCCAAAGCCTCTTAAAGGGCCGGACCTGATCTGGGCCGTGATTTGGCCCAGAACGTGGTAGGCTTTTAACGGGCCGGATCTCATATGGGCCATTATTAGGCCCGGAACGTGGCAGGCCATTAATGGACCGGATCAAATATGGGCCGGCATTTTGCCCAAAACATGGCAGCCAGTTAATGGGCCGGCCTACTTGGGTCCTCAAAATCCTGTGGGCCTACAGCTGAGCGGCCCATTAATGTCGGCAAAATGTCGTGGGCCTTTAGCTAGGCCGACCCATTATGACCCGCAAGAATTTTGTGGGCCTTTACCTGGTCCGACCCATTATGGCGAACAAAAATCTTGTGGGCCTTTACCTGGGCTAGCCCATTATGGTCCGCAAAATCTTCTGGCCCTTTAGCTGGGCCGGCCCATTATGGTCCGTAAAGTCTTGTGGGCCTTTAGTTGGGCCGGCCCATTTAAACTTGATGGGCCGGTCCACGTGTCAACATATCATAGGTGCATCCCGCACATTGGATGAGTGACACCTTTGCCAACGCGGACCTGGCACGTGTCTCCTCCAGCCAATGATGATTTTACACGTGGAAAATCCCCATTAATCAAGGCTGTTAACGGGTTATCGGATCCAAAACCCGACCCAATAGCTTAACGGTGTTCCGTTACGGTGGATACCACGTGTCGGTCACTATGACGTGCGATTTATCGTCATGGAAGTGGACACTTCTGTGATGATAATTTTGGTAATGTCATGGAACACTTCTACGACAGCACAGGTATGGCTATCTTGATTCTGTCATAAAACCGTCATGGATGTACATGCATGACAAAAAACGAGACCTACTGTGACAAACACGTATCATCACGGAAGTGTATTTTTTTCTATTGAATGATGTGGCCCACCGTAACAACGGCTCTTAGCAGGACGTCAACAGGCCTAAAGCTTGATAGGTCCGTATAAATGGAAATGGACCGCGGGCCTTTAGCAGGCCGAAATAAATGTCAATGTTGTCTCGGCCCTTTTACTTTATGTACCAGTAAGAGGCCGGAAGTGTTATGGGCCAGAGGAGGCCCAATTTGCAAACTAGGCTTTTAACAGGCTAAAAGTCGCGTTGGGCTGAAATGATGCCCTGCAGAACATGGGCCCCCTAATGGACCTAAAGTCAAAGCCCCAACTGTTGTGCGGGCCATTAACAGGCCGAGGGACAAAATGGGCTAAGAGTTGGCCCATTTACCGAATGGGCCGAGGACAGGCTTAAAGTAATAGCGGGCTTGAATTCGCCCTACTGCAGAATGTGCTGAGAAAAGGTCGAAAGACGTTCTGGGCCGTTAACGGGCTGGAACTGATGATGGGCTGCTAACAGGCCGAAAGAAGCTCGGGCCGCAATTGGGCCCAAAAACATAGCGGGCCGTTAACAGGCTTAAACTGACGATGGGGTGGAAATTGTCGAATCTGGAATGGGCCTTTGATGGGCCGATTCTGTGTAACTTGTACGGGCCATACTTGTAAATGGGCCTGGCTCAAGTAGTCTGCTAATGGGTCGGCCCGCTTATTTTGACAGGCCCGGCCTTTTCATCGGAAAGGGCTTCTATTGGGCCGTGCCACGTGTCGACCTATCATAGGCGCCTCCTGTCCAATGAGTGGATGACATATGTCCCAACGGTGAGCCAACACGTGTTTCCTCTGGCCAATGAGAATTTTACAAGTGGAAAATCCCCATTGGACCGGGCTATTAATGGGTTATCGGATCCAAAATTGGACCCGATAGCTTAACGGCGAGCCGTTATGGTCGATGCCACATGTCGGTCACCCTTGACGAAAGCACTTATCTGACGCGTGATTTATCGTCATGGAAGTGGACACATCCGTGATGATAATTTTGGTAATGTCATGGAACACTTCTACAACAACACATGTATGACTATCTTGATTCTGTCATAAAATCTTCATGGATGTACATGCATGACAGAAATCATGACCTACTGTGACAAACACGTATCATCACAGAAGTGTATTTTGTTTTGTAGTGGCATCAACACAAGAAACTATGTAATTTACTATTGAGCCAGGAGAAGATGCTGATGGAAAGAAAAGAAAGGAAAGAGTCAGGAAAACCATTGCCAGAGTGATTGGAAAGCCATCTATGGCTAGAGATTCTGAAGAAGTGGACGAGGAAGAGCAATATGCACCTCCTGCCAAGTCTCAAAAGCTCACGGGGGATGCCATCAAGTCTGGGGCTGCTCCATCAAAGCCTAAGCCTGCTCCCAACGCTACTGCTCAAGCTTCAAAGTCTGCACCAAAGAGAAGCACCAGAAACATTCCTGCTACAGAAAAGAACAAGGCCACAGTGCCTAAAATCCAAGAAGAAGAAGAGGAAGCCCAAGTGCTCAGAAAGTTGAAGCCAATAACTCCTGATGATGATGATAATCATCCAGTGGCTGAAAACATGAAGGAAATAAAGGATGCAGGTCTTAGATTGTGGAGACAATCAGACCCTTATGCAATGAGGAGAAGAACTGTTGTGGACTACAGATTTCACACTAAGGAACAACAGGACTTCTATGAGACTGTGCTCTTAGATAAGAAGCCCATTGTGTGTGACATGAACTAGGTGGAATAGAAATACATTGATGACAATGAAAATCACTTCCCTGGAGTACATGAGAGCTTCGAACTCAATGGAGTTGACACCTTTGTGGGTCAGAAATTAACCAAGTGGAATGATGAGCTTATCATGTCATTTATTCAACAGCTCACTTCTACCTAGATGGGAAAATTGTTTTGATGTCTAAAGGTACTAGGTACCAGTCTTCTGTTGCTGAATGGGCCAAGCTCGTTAATGGCCCTGAAAAAGCTGAAGATGATATTGATATCTATGCTGAGCGCAAGAAAGATCCCAACTCTAAGGCCAGCATGTACAAGGAGATACCTGGCAAGGCCTTGGAGACACACAAGCTAGGCTTAGTATACTATCTGATGTCTGGACTGGCCACTATGAACACTATTTTGAGGCATACCTTGTTTCCCAAATCAGGAGATCACAGGATGATCAGAGGCCACTCCATCAACTTGCTTCGGCAATTTGATTTGCCACAAAAATTCAAAGTGATGAGCTTGATTGTTGAAACCATCAAGAGAATAGCAGCAGACCAGAAGAGATCATGTGGGTATGCTCCACACATTCAAATGCTCATAAACTTCAAAATGAGCAAAGGTGTGTATCTGTTGGATAAAGAGCACCTTCCCTTGAGACCTGACCTTGAGGACAACATAGTTGTTATGGATGCTTCAGATCCCACTTCACTAGAGGCTTAGGAGAAGAGAGCAAAAGCAAAAGCTGAGAAGGTAGCCAAGATGCCAAGTGCTGAAGAGGCATCTCAAGTTTTACTCAAGTTCAAACAAGACCAAATTGGCTATCTCATTCAGGCTACTTTGAGGATTGAGAAGGGATTGACCACCCTGACTCAGAATCAAGAGACTCTTGAAAGAATTTTTGAGACAAAACTCCATGACTTGGATGTCAAGGTGACAGAGATTCAGACTTATGTGGAGAAGATCCAAGCAGATCTTGAGGACAGGAGTGACAAGACCACCACTGATGCTTATCAAAGGGTGCCCAGAAGATAGAGGTCTGCAGCAATGCTAGTGACAGAAAATAGAGCTACAACTTCAGCTCCCGCAACCACAACTTCAGTTGCCCCTCCGGTTGCAACTCCTCCAGTGCCTACAACCTCTTCAGAAGCATTTGTTGCAGGACTCCTCTCCACTGCATCTCCCGAGGATCAAGCTTAGAGAGTGGCATAGCACTATGCATTTTCAAGCTTTTTGGTAACTTGTTGCCTAAGGGGGAGAAAGTGTATAGATCATAGGCTTTGAGAAAGAGAGAGCTTCGCTTCTTTTTGGCTCTTTTTGCTACTTATTTGCTTGCTTGCTTGGATTATACTTTATGGTTATGTGTGTGAGATACTTGTATGGTCATGTGCTTGATCATGTCATACTTAAATATTTGTTCTTGGATGATAATATTCTCTATCTCTCATGTATGATCATTCACACTTTGCCTTGGTGATGAGTGCATATTCCATTTTCTGTTATTTTGAGGGCTCCACCAAGATGTATGTGACATGGAAGAGTAACCCATGATCCTAATTGATTGTGCATTTGCATTCAAAAGAAAATTCTAAATAATGCACAAATTTAGGGGGAGCCCTTGCTTATCACATACTTCTCAAAGCGAAAATGAATTTAATTCTTATTATCATTTGTCGAAGCTTTGATCTATATGTTGTCATCAATTACCAAAAAGGGGGAGATTGAAAGTGCAACTAGTCCCTGGGTGGTTTTGGTAATTCTTAACAACATATAGCTCATTGAACTAATACTCTTTCAAGATGATCATTTCATTAAGTTCAATGAGTGGCATGGCATGGACTAGAGATGTGGACCCCTCAAAATGCTAAGGACACATATTGGCAAAAGCTCAAGAGTCTACATTTTCATTTAAGTGATCCAAGATGACATTGAGTCCATAGGAAAAGCCAATACTATTCAAAGGGGGTGAGGTGATGCTTAATGGCTTACTTGCTCAAAATGCTTAGTGATATTCTCCAAAAATCCTCAACCACTTTCTCTTATCTACGTATGTCCTAAACCTAAAGTCAAACTTGGGCCCGCTGATTTGATCTATGAGGTGCCACCGAGTTCATTTGACATAGCCACTTCCATAAACCCTAATCACATCGGTCTCACCGAGATAGGATTGCAAACTCTCTGTTTCCCTTTGTAACGTTTCGGTCTCACCGAAATGAGAGATCGGTCCCACCGAGTTTGTAATGCAAACTCTCTGTTTCTTTTCGTAATGTTTCGGTCTCACTGAAACGAGCGATCGGTCACACCGAGTTTGCCAGACCAACTCTCTATTTGCCTATTGCTGAAATCAGTCCCACCGAGTTCATGTGATTGGTCTCACCGAGATCAAGTTATGCCCTAACCCTAGCCCATCGGTCCCACCAAGTTGATGTTGTCGATCCCACGAAAACCCTAACGTACATATTTTGAACTGAATTGGTCTGACCGAGTTTCACTATTCTGTCTCACCAAGTTTGGGAATTTGTGTGTAACGGTTAGATTTTGTGTGGAGGCTATATATACCCCTCCACCCATTCTCCACTAATTATTTTTTGAGAGAGAACCACCTACTCATGTCTTGAGACCAAGACATTCTAATCCAACCACAAGAATCTTGATCTTTAGCCTTCCCCAAGTTTCTTTTCACTCAAATCATCTTTCCACCATAGCCAAATATGTGTGAGAGAGTTGAGTGTTGGGGAGAATATCATTTGAAGCACAAGAGCAAGGAGTTCATTATCAACACACCATCTATTACCTTTTGGAGAGTGGTGTCTCCTAGATTTGTTAGGTATCACTTGGGAGCCTCCGTCAAGATTGTGGAGTTGAACCAAGGAGTTTGTAAGGGCAAGGAGATCGTCTACTTCATGAAGATGTACCCAAGTGAGGCAAGTCCTTCGGGGGCGATGGCCATGGTGGGATAGACAAGGTTGCTTCTTCGTGGACCCTTCGTGGGTGGAGCCCTCCATGGACTCGCGCAGCCATTACCCTTCGTGGGTTGAAGTCTCCATCAACGTGGATGTACGATAGCACCACCTATCGGAACCACGCCAAAAATCTCCGTGTCTACATTGCGTTTGCTCCCTCGAAACTCCTCCCTTTACCTTCATATGCAATGATTTACATTCCGCTGTTATACTATTAGATTTGCATGTGTAGGTTGATTTCTTGACTAGTGCTAAGTTGCTAAAATCTGCCAAGACTTGATATTGGGAAAAGGCTAGATTTTTATTTGGTCAAGTAGTCTAATCACCCCCTCTAGACATACTTTCAATCCTACATGGGTCGGCCTGGTTCTTGATGGACGCCAGTGAAGGCGCCAATGATGTCATAGCAAAGGACAGCCCAGGAAGAAGTGGAGTTCTCCGGCAGATGCATCAACCAAGACCTCACATTGGATTTGAGAACCAAAGGAAAGTTGTTGGCGAATACCTTCTTATCTCTTCCCCCGGCAGCTTGGATGGCGATGGTGTAGACGCTAAAAAACTCTACCGGGTTGAGCCTCCCATCATACTTCTCAGGTATCTCTGGCTTGAACATATAGACGGATGACCAACGGACTTGCTGCAGCTCATGAGTAAAGGCAGGGCATCCAACCTTGAAAGGTACGCACCTGCCAATATCGGGTGTAGGCTCGTCAACATCAGGACCGTTGCACCCATCGGTCCGGCGGTGGTCGCCTCAGTGTTGCTCAATGACAACGCGTGTGTCTTCCCTCCACCTATCCTCCGGGGCTTGTCGTCGATCTGGATGCGCTCGAGGGTCAGAAGAGGCCATCAAGACGTCATCGGGTTTTTGGTGCTATCGAGCTCGCACTGGTTGCCATGGTGGGAAGTGCACCATGGGGGTGGCCCCTTCCATACGACCAGTGGCACGAGCCTTCATTGTCGCTTGGGGAGGCCGTGGACGGCCGGCTCGCTGTGAGCCCCCAGCCTCGGCAAAACCGAGCAGGCTCTAGATGGTGGCACGCCACTCATTCGTCTACTCAGCTGCTGGCAGGAACCTGAGTAGCAGCTGAGCCCGCGCCATGGCCTCCGTAGCCATGCGGGGCATGGGTGATGACAACGCGGATCACACCGTCACTCGGTTTCTAATTGTGCCAACAACGATAGCGCTGGGGCCCCACTCTTTTTGAGCCGCCACCTGGATGGCATGGTGATGCGGCGAAGGTGCTTGGGGGACAGTGGCTCCGTTGGGCGCAACGGCTTGGTTGACTCGCCCAAGGGAAAGCGCACGTGCAATGGTCGCTCTTGTGATAGGGGCGGCCGGAGGGCGGAGGCTCGCCCCAAACCGAGCGCCATCACTGCGGTTGTGGCCGTTGGCGAGCGGAGGAGGTGTGGACAGAGGAGCCCCTCCATCTGTGCCTCATGGGTCGTGTCCGTCGAGGTGTTGCTGATGTCGCTCTCCTATGGTGTCTCCTGCTTCTGCTTTGGCTGCGGGGGAAATGGTGACGGTGCCGCCTGCTCCAACCATATCCCCAGCAGCGTCCACATCATCACGAGCTTCCGCACCTCCCCTGGCGTTGGAAGCTGTGGGTGGAGGATCTTTGAAGGTGGAAAGTGGAGCCGAAACACCGGACTTCTTCTTGGGCGCCATGGCTGATGGCACCGTCGAAGACGAAGAGGGTGACGAAGATGACGCGCTACGCACGCTTTCAGGTTCACGCAAGCGATCCCCCTACATGGCACGCCAAAGATGTCGCGGGAAACCAAGACCACCTATGAGACCAAGGGGCCCCTTGCTGGTTTGGCGGGGGGATGTCGCGTTGCACAAAGAGCAGAGGAGCCTGGGGCAGCGCGGCAGGGATCACACAAGCAATTTTACCCAGGTTCGGGCTACCGCGAGGCATAAAACCCTAATCCTGCATTGGTGGATTGATGGTGGAAGAATGGTGGTGGAGCATAGTACACCTGCCTGGCAGGGGCGGCAGTGGCTACACACGTATGGGCGTCTAACTCTCCAGCCTCGCGAGCCGAACCCCTTCTACGGTTGCCATGGGCCTCCTTTTATAGGCTAAGGGGTCACCACAATGGCAAATCAGTCATTATACACTAATAAGATAGCAAACAGTGCTATCACACCTAACTTTGCAGGCTGACAGGGCACATTAAATGCGCCGCTCAACGTGACATCATAACTCGCCTGGCAAGCCTTGCCGGGCTTATTCTACTAGCTCCACGCCTGCTTGTTCGACACGTCGCAGGACGAGTGTCATTTGTAGGTTTTCCTATAGAAAGGGGTTGCCATGTGGCGAGTGGTTGACACTTAATCACTTTGCAGCTTGACACCGCACTGATCCACGAAGTGGGTCGTGCGGGAGTGGTTTATGAGGTGTTTCTTGCCTCCATGAGTCCCGGCAGGCCCTACCGGGACCTCTTGGTTGCTTTCTTCCGGGTGTGGCTCTGCCCTTGCCAAGTCTATTTCCCCGGCAAGGGAGGCTTTTCTCCTGGTGGTATCTGGCTTCTCTGGCTTGATCTTGGTCCTCTTGTTCACCATGTTGGTCCATTGAAGATCTTGGTCTCTTGTACCCTGGCATGGCCTGATTCCATAATCTTGTTCCCGTGCCTGTGCATAGTCCGGGCAACATACCCAGGGTCTATTGCATCGACAGTTATTTTCTAGTTTTAGAGATGGAGCAGGGTAACAAAAGGGCTGTGCGGGGGCTGTGGCCCATCTAGCCTAGGCTTTTATTTTATGTTTACCACATAATGAGCCCAGTTGTGATTTTTCTGTCTGAAAATGGATAGCCCAGTTCTACTTTTTTTAAAGAATACCCAACGGAGGCCTACTTGCTTTTCTCAGCCCTGCTGGACCTGAAATCTTCCAAGACGAGAGGAATCTATTCGCTTGCCCAAAAAATGGGCCATAAGTAGTAACAAATGGGATGTAAATTTAAAAAACACAACAAACCGACATTAGTTTCAAATATCTTTTTGTTAAGATTTCGAGATTTCGGATTTAATTATTTTTTGCAGGGAAAATTATGTTTGATTTTATATTGATATAATTTTTTTCAAAATCAGTTTGAATGTGATTCAAAGTTTTTGCATTGAAAACTGTTCGGACTGCAACAAAATATGAAAGTTTCATTGAATTTTTTAACCGTGGCCAGAATATGGGCTGTAATGCTAACAAAAGGAATATGGGATTCAAAAAAAATACTTAAGAATTAGCCAATCGGTTGTAAATTTATTAGAAATAATGGCAGATGGGTTGTATGCTGTTTTCCACATATTTGAGGCTGACTTGTGGGCCCACTAGGTTGACGCGTATGCGTTCCTAAAAAAAGGTTGACGCGCACGCAAGGTCGTGTCAACTTAGTCAACACACGAGAGCAGTGACTGTTGGATGTCCATCCAATGGTCGTCGTGCTTCTTCAATCTCTAATCTTCCTGCTCCAGCCGCCCAAACCAGCGCTACCTCCCATGGCCTGTTGTGCTGTCACGCAGGCCTCACCGCCCCACCCTAGTTCCATCGCTGGCCTGGTCATCCCTCTACTCACCCACACCTGCTGTTATTCTCCAGCGATAGCAGATGAACCATTAAACACTCGTACTCTCCTCCGCATGGGAAACAACTACCATGTCTTCCCCAATTCTTTGCCCCTTCCTAGGCGTCGATGTCATCCACCGCATTGGTGCTCTCGACGCGGCGTGGTCAACGAACGACATCCATTGAAAGAGTATTGTACGTGGAGAGGCTGACAGTTGGGTCCACGGCCGCACACAAGGAAATGCCTCCTTATTATGAGCAAAATAATGACTCCTCCACCTGACAGCAGGGACCCATCGGGAAGGGCCTCTGTGTTTCGCGAAAAAAACATTCCTCCCGCTGACAGCTCGACCCACCAACTATATCTTCACACGCAAGGAAGTGCCTCCTTAGTATGCACAAAAAATGATTACTCCCCCTGCTAGCTGGGACCCACCTTATTTGGAGGCTGACTTGTGGGCCTACTAAGTTGACGCGGACGCAGGGCTTAGTCAACTTAGTCAATATAAACAATTCTAGCTACAGTGACCGTACGATGTCCATCCAACGACCGTCGTGCTTCTTGAACGTCTGGTCTTCCTGCTCCAGCCGCTGAAACCAGCGCCGGCGGGACTGCCTGCTCCGGCCTCCTATGGCCGGCTGTGTTGCCGCGCAGGCCTCACCGCCCACCCTACTCCCATGGCTGGCCTGGCCATACCTCTACTACCCACACCTGCTGTTATTCTCCGGCAATGGCATATGAACCAGTAAACCCTTGTACTCCCCTCCGCGGGGGAAAGAATTGCCGAGTCTTCCCCGGCTCCATGTCGTTCCCTTGCTAGGCCACACCGTCGTCCATCACCTGGGTGCTCTTAGCGCGGCGTGGTAAACGTGCTCAATGAATGAATCCATCGGAAGAGGACAATACATGGATAGGTTGACAGCTGGTTCCATGGCCGCACGCCAAGAAGTGCCTACTTATTACACACAAAATAATGATTCCTCCATCTGACAGCGGGGAATCACCGGAAGGGCCTCTGTATTTCGCGAAAAAATGTTCCCCCTGACAGATGGGACCCATTAGCTACATATTCACACGGAAGGAAGTGCCTTCTTACCACTTGGTAGTTGGGACCCACCAGGTCAAAGCGTAGGTAGCGTTATCTGTTTGGTCGAGAGCGTGTACGTACACAGTGGTTGATCGGTCTCTCTGCAACGATGAATCGTGGCTGAGTAAGGAGCGGCACGTGTTGAAGTAGAGGCACCGACGTAACATATCACGCAGTACCGTCTATATCGTGTACACGTACATACAACCATGCTATAAGAAAGTAAATACGACTACATACATACATCTGGGGCGTGTCTCTAAAGCGTACACCAACGTCGTATTGTTCATCGGTAGCTAACCGACTGGGTCAGAATGGAGGAAACAATGTCGTGCTCATCGGGAGGCAACCGACTAGGTCGTAATACGTCCCGTTCATCGGGAGCAAATCAGTTTGGACGGAATAGCCAAAACGAGGGGTGGCCTACCACAGAATGGAGGAAACGGCTTTCTTCTCGACCGCGTACGGTCGAAACGGGTTCCTATTCATCGGTAAGGGTCTAGCATACCGCTAAGAGGAGGAAACGGACTTCTATTTGAGTTCCTACGATCGAAATGGGGTCCTGTTGACCGGGAGGGGTGTGGCGTACCGCAAAACAGAGGAAACGGACTTCTGTTTGAGCGCCTACAATCAAAACAGGGTCATGTTCATCCACCTTCTACTGTCTTCCTCCAGCCTCATGGGCTACCGTTCGTCCACCACCGACTTCCTCTAGCTTTGACCAGCTATTGTTCATCCATGGGCTACTATTCATCCAGCCACCACCGGCTTTTGTACATCCAGCCTCCACGGGGTCCTGTTCATCCACCCCAACCTGCTGGGTTGAGGCGGCCTCCTCGAGGTCCTATTCATCCAACGACAACCGCCTACTAAAACGGGGTCCTCTTCATCCAACACCCACCGGAACTGTTCATCCACAGCCAACCAACCGGCTCGACTCACCACAACTCAACTCATTCTACGTATCGCACGCGCGGTAGCAACGATCATTCTTCATCGACAGGTAACCCAACACACCGACTAGTTGCGTCTCGCACAGGGCTCGATCGGCTTCAGTAAGCAACAGCAGCGATCAATTGCTTGGGTTCAGTTAGCAGCAGCAGCAGCCAAGGAAAAGCTCGGATTCAGTCAGCAGTGAAGGAATCACTCGGGTTTAGTTAACAGCCAGAGGATCGATCGCTACGGTTCAGTAATGTAGCTAGTGCAATCGCTCGGTTTCAGTAGGTGAATGCCTCCCTCGGGGTTCAGTTAGAGCCAACACCTCTCTCACACACACGTGCCTACACGTATGAGAGAAACACGCAAACCATAGTGCATCTCTCAGCCCTGACCACCCACCGTAACTAGGAACTCTATGAAAATTTCCTCGCCCTCACTTCTACCACGATTATTTTTGTCATGGACGGCCAAAAGAATGTCATGCAGGTGCGTCTCCGGCCTGCCCAGAATGAAAGCCCAATTTCTGTCATGATTTTTTTGTCATAGAAGTAGGAGCCAACCACATCTATGATGATACATGTTTTTGTCACAATTATCGTCATAGAATTGTCATAACCATGGCAGAAAAAGTTTTCGTTCACGCCATAATGTCACGGATGTGTCTTTTTTTGTAGTGCCTCTAGTGAAAACTATGCCCCCGAGTCTACTTTTTATCATATATTAAAATCAAAAATACCTTGATGAAAATTTTCTTTACTTTATTTTATTTTGCATTTTATTTATCTATCTATCACTATGAGATTTGATCCTGGTAATTAACTGCCGAGGGATTGACAACCCATTGTTCATGTTGGGTGCAAGTATTTGTTATTTTGTTTATAGGTACATCTAATGAGGTGTTGCTTGGTTCTCCTACTGGATTGATAACCTTGGTTCTTAACTAACGAAAATACTTATCTCTACTATACTACATCATCCTATCTTTGGGGAAATCCCAACACAATTCACAAGTAGCAGGGGAGTAAACTTTACCTGTCAATTATGGAACTGCCGCTAATGTGTTTAGCACGGAAGATATTGAAAACTCTCAGTCATGATGTTGACGGGAAAGGCATACCTCTCAAAATTATATTCATCTCTGTTTTAAGCTCCAAGCTCTGGCACCGCCACAAATCCCTGCTTCCCTCTGTGAAGGGCCTATCCATTTACTTTTATGTTATTTTACTTTTATTTCTGAGTCATCACCTTCTCATTTAAGCACTAGTTGGAGAGCACTATTTTCATTCTTGTGCATTAAGTATAGTTTGGTGTGACTTGACTGGATCTCTCCTACTATGAATTACAATATTTAGTTGCTACTTCAACTTTGGAGGTGCTCCACATTTATGTTTTGCGGTCTCAGAAAGGGCTATCGAGATACCATGTTATCATATTATATCATCATTGTTTTGACAAATTGTTAGCATCCAAGATATCTCATTATTGGTCGTTAGTTGGTTATGTCATTGGTATGAGTAAATGTGAGACCTAAATGTTATCATGCACATGGTTAGTTCATAATCTTTGCTAACAACTTGAACATTAGTCAAGTATATTTACAACAAGAATAAAAAGAGTTTGTAAAAGTTTTTCTCTATCACTTTCAGTTTGTCAACTGAATTGCTTGAGGGCAAACAATGAGTTAAGCTTGGGGGACTTGATACGTCCCAAACCTATCTACTTTTCCGAACACTTTTGCTCTTGTTTGGACTCTAATTTGCATAATTTGAATGGAACTAACCCGGATTGACGCTGTTTTCAGCAGAATTACCATGGTGTTGTTTTTGTGTAGAAATAGAAGTTATCAAATTGGGCTGAAAATATATAGAGAATATTTTAAGAATATATAAAAATATTGGTGAAGCGAAATACCAGGGGGGCCACCAGGGCGTGAAAGTGCAACTAATCCCCTGGTGGTTTTGGTAATTCATAACAACATGTATCTCATTGAACTAATATCCATTCTAGTTAAAGATTTTAGGAAGTTTAATGATTGGCAAGGCAAGGATTAGTGATTGTGGACCCCTCAAAACGCTATGGACATGGACTGGCAAAAGCTCAAGACTCTACATTTTTGGTTAAGTGATCCAAGATCACATTGAGTCCATAGGAAAGCCAGTACTATTAAAAGGGGACACTATTGGGAGAAAGCTCGTACATAGAATCTTAGCAGAAGCACGGTCTAGGGGAGCGACCCTACTACTACTTATTAGTAGCGCCGGGAGCTAAACTACGCTATAGTAGGATAGTAGTAGTGCAGGACCCCCAGGCAGCGCTACTGCTAAGTGGGCTATAAGGCCGCCCCGGGTCTAGCCTTAGTAGCAGCGTGTGATGGGCCACCCATGCTATAGCTTATATGTTAGTTGTAGTGCTAGTCGGGCAGCCCACAATGCTACTAAAACTGCATGTGGGCAGGTGGTGTGCCTAAAGTCGTAGTAGCGCTGGGCTCCTGAGGCGCGCTACTGGTAAGCCCACCTTATCCTCTACCTCGCTCGGCTTCTCGGTTTCCTCTCACTCACTCACTCTCACTCGCTCGGTCGCCGTCGCAAGCGTGCCACTGCCACCGAGGTAGCTCCTCCTACCCCCGTCCTTTCCTCCTTCCCGCCTCCTCCCTCCTCCCACCCCCTCCTCCCTCCCTCCTTCCTACCACCACTGAGGTAGCTCCTCCTACCACCCTCCTCCTCCCTCCTTCCTGCCTTCTCCCCCTTCCTCCCTCTCTTCCCTCCCTCCCTCCTTCCTACCACTCCTCCCCCTCCCTTCTCTCTCTATTCTTGAAGAATGTACATAATTTAAATGTAGGTTTTAGAATGTAGACATTGTAGAATGTAAATTTTTGGTAGAATAATTTTTAGTTCATTTGACTATTCAGGTGTTTTGAATTGAATAGGAAACTTTAGATCTTTCGATTAGAAACTTTAGTAACAGAAGTTTTTAGTAAAAAAAATTTAGTAACAGAAATTTCTTAGGTACAGAAAATATTCGATATAGAACTATATGGGAATGCCATATGAGGAATTTAGTAATAGAAAAGTTTAGTAAGAAACTTTAGGCATGGAAATTTTTAGTAATTTTTAGTATTTGACATTTTAATTACTTTTATGTTATTATCACTTTGTCATCAAAGAATGCTATATGAGATTTGATGATCGAAAATTTTCAGCTATGCATGCTTTGTAGTGTCGCGTCTCCCTGGAGTGATCGTCAGAGCTACCTCTACTTCATCTACACCCGAGACGATGAGCTAAAAGTCCACTTCCTCCTTCTCTACTACTCGATGTTGAATAAAGTAGAATTAGGGTATTTAGTTATGCTTCTTAACCAAATTAAATATTCAGGTTATACGATATATTGAAATGTTTTTGTCAATATTGAACCTTTGAAATCCAATAAGAACAAGTTTGAATGTGTATGGACATATTTGTATCGTAGGGAAAATCCGAGTGGTAAATTTCAGGCGCTCGATATGTCCTATTTTAGCAAAGTTCCTGCCAGATTTTTGGTGTAATTGCCAGTCAAAAAATCAGTGAGGGAGAGTCTCCACCATATATGAGAGAAGAAGAATGCTGAATGTTCTCGTGGGGGTCGCTTCTCCTTCTTCTCCCTGTGATGGACCTTTAATGCACTAGGGGAAGGAGGAGTAGCGACCATCTCCGACGGTCGAAAAATCTGTGATGGCGTGTCCACCATATATGAGAAAGGAAGAAGAATCCTGATTGTTGTCATGGGGGTAGCTTCTCCTTCATTCCCATGCGCTAGACATTTTGGTGTAATGCACTCAGGAATGAATGGAGGAGCTACCATCACCAACGGTCGAATATATCAGAGAGGGAGTGCCCACCATATACACCACATGAGATGAGAGTTTTCAAGGAAGACTCGACAGACCGAAAGTCAACCCATGATGAATAATAATTATCTATTTTAGTTTTTGTAGTACATATATTGAATTGCAGAAGTTTAATCTTTGAATTATGAACATAGGAAATGTCTGACGACGATAGGATCCCTGAGTGCGACTACTGCAGCGACGACTGGGGTTTGTGCGACATGCCTCACCTAGAAGACGGTCGACGCTTCAGTATTAAGATCGACGAGACCTTTAATGCAATGGCGACAAGTCTTTTTTCATTATTAAGCATGACTTCTGCTTCTTCAACATATAATTTCCGTCTTTTACAATTCGACTAGTGCATCCCCTGCCATGTAAGACACTATGTCTTGGAGAAGATTAGTTTCAAAGATCATGATAATATGGAGACAAAGAGAGTTCACCTTAGGACCCATCATGGTTATGCTTTTGCCGTAAAGCTATATAATGCGGAGAGCTACTCCCATTTTGGTTGCTCGAATTGTGAAGCATTGTGCAAGGCGTATGGTTTTCACGAGGGTATGCATGTCACCTTTGATCTTGGTGATCCTGAAGATGACATCGATGAAGATAATGCCGACGAAGATAATATAGATGAAGCTAATATCAACATTTGGGTCGTTGTTCATACGCTTCCACTTCTACCTCTATGTGAGTTTTTCAAACATATCCAGTAAGTAATTTATATTGTTTCTAAAATAGTTGACAGCTTACATATTTCCATTCTTCAAAATATGTTTGCAAAGTAGTAGACAAAACCTACTACACTAATGGCTCTGAAGTAACTTACGAGGAGAAAGATCATCTTGTCTTCTTTATTATTGATGTTGAGACTTTCAATAAGAATTATGAAACTCCTCCACATCATGGTCAATACGTCCCGCTAGTCCACGTGTTGAACTACGACAATATCCATGGAAATGGCATGGTAAGATTTTTTATTATTATCATACCAGTGCATCTTTTCCATACATTCTTCTAAAGCTACACCACATTGCTAACTACGTTACTATTATGATCTTCAATAGAAAATCCGGAAGGATTGTGTGCCTGATCTGGTGCATACTAAAGGTCACATTAATGTTGTTAGATTACAGCCAAGTCTACCTACGGGTCAGCGCTGTTCATACAAGATTTCTCGAACATATGAAGGCCTCACACTCAAAGAATGGAAAAAAGTTATGAATGATTGTAGGGAGCTACTTGGAGGCAACATTGGAGACACGATAATCTCCATTCTCCATAATGGAGAGTTAGGGGCTACGTTTTTTATGCTATTTTACCTTAGAGAGGGGTAGCGGGTCCTAGCTAATACTCATGATCATGTGCTAAGAACAATTAACTAGGGTTGGTTATGATTATGATGATGATGAGTATGACTTGTTATTATGATAACGAGTAGAAGTTGTTAGATGACTATACATGATGATGATGATAAGTATGACTTGTTATTATGATAACGATGATGAATTATTATTATGATGATGATGCTGGGTTATTATATGAACATGATGAGTTATTATTTAAGGTGAAATAAATGTGGAATAGATTCAAGTGGAGGCAACATGTGTCAGATTTCGGGTTCCGCAAACCCTTGAGAGGTTCAAACCCTGGGGGTGTGTGCAGAGATCTCACCTACCCAGCCCGCTACTTGCAAAACCTCACAACTTAGCGCGTCGAGCTCGAAGGGAAAGAGAGACACAGTAGTTTATCCTGGTTTGGGCCACCTTGTGGTGTAATACCCTACTACAGCCTTATGGTGGATTGCCTCGAAGGGCTAAGGATGAACTAGTAAAGTGGTTGAACAACCTCAGGAGGTGAGGTGTTCTTGAGCTCAAGTGAGCTGGTGAGATGGTGAGGGTGGAATGGATTCGATGGATCTGGATCCCCTCTATGGTTGCGGCTAGGTCCTATTTATAGTGGCCTTGGTCCTCTTCCCAAATGTAGGCGGGAAGGGATCCTACAATGGCCAAATTTCAAGGGAGATAACAAGTACATCCTATCCTGACTAAAGTGGTCTACGGCTGCAAAAAGCCTCTGGTGGTGACGCTGTGGTGGGCTCGGCGATGACCTTCGTCCTACCGTCCTGGCGGTCTTGGTCTTGTTGCACCAGAATGGAAACCTTTGGCTAATTCCTCGGGACTCCGTGCCTGCTACTTGCCTTCTTTGCACCAAAGGGGAAACTGGTACCCTGCGCCCGCTGGAGCCCGCCTAGCGCCCGCCTAACCTTGGTGTTCATGGCTCACGTCAGCTGAGCCTCGCGAGGTTCACCTTGCATAGGAATCTCCACTCCTCGGGAGCCAGCCTGGGGAGGCCGATCCCCTTGGAGGTCTTGGTGTCGTCTGCCTCGCGAGGCTTCCCCCTCGCGAGGGTCTTGAGTTCTTTGACGCTAAAGCTGGGTCGTACTAGGCCGTCGATGGAGCCACGTAGTGTGCCGCAGGCAGGCAAGTTTGGGTACCCCCTTATCCAGAACGCCGATATTAGCCCCCGGGCCCAAGGCGTGCTCGGACTTGGCTTCTAGGCGAAGCCAAAGGGCAAGTGTGGCGTGCCGCGGGCCCTAACCACCTGCGGCCTTGGATGATGCGTGGCAATTGATGGGACGTGGGCGTCTCCACTTCCCCAAGCTGCCTAGATATCTATCCGACTTGACAAAGTCGATGCCGCATGTAGAGGATCATCATTGCACAAAGTCGTGGAGGCTAGCGGTTGGCCTCCTTCTGGCTATAAATGAGCGGAGGGGTAGAGCCCCCATCGCTTTTCTCCTCCTCTGCCTTCTTGCTGCTCGTCTCTTCTCCTTCTCCATTTGCCGCTGTGTACATGGCACCGACGAGGAGATTCTCAGCTGCCGAGAAGGGGAAGGCTCCTAAAGAGGGACCAGCTTCGCCACCACCCAAGAGGGCCCGGGCCCATCCCCGCAAGTATGCCGCGACACCAGCGGTGGCCCCCAGGGGGCGCGGGCGCGCATCTCCAAGGGCTGACGTATCCCTTGGCGTCCGTGGTGGTGCTTCTTCTCGCTGTGGGGGCCACCGGCCACGGGGCAGCCCCCGCGACGAGGGAAGGCGCGCTATGGTTTCTCGCCCTCCTCGACCGCGCTTCTCCTCGCTGGATGTGCTCCCGGAGTTTATAGTGTGGTCGGAGAGACCCGCCGGCACCTTGCTCCGACTTCCATGCTTCTTCATCGGTGAGCTGCCATCCTCGGGGCTAGACGGCCTCTGGCTGCAGGCCAACGGCTGCTGCAGCAGGGCCTCATGGGTGAGGACTGAGGTCGCCACCGCGGGCAGCGTGGTCCTGACCCGCGGCTGTCAAGCATTTGCCCGCGCACGAGGCCTGAGCGGGAGGTGCATCCTTCACTTCAAGTACGATGGCATGACGACCCTCTTCATGAGGGTGTTCAGGGAAGATGGCCGCCATGCGGGGTGCTGCCCAGAAGACGGCAGCGACGATGAGCTTGGCCTTGACGACGGCCGTGCCAGCGGCGGCGGTGAGCTTGGCCTTAACGACGTCCACTCCTCCTCCTGCAGCAGCAGCTCTTCCTCGGGCGAGAGCTCGAGCTGCGGCGGCTATGATCACCCTCTGCACCGCCGAGCTTGGATCAAGGGAGGCAGCGGATCGTCTCGCTGCCATTCCCCGGTGAAGCAGTAGGAGAGCTCGGCCTGAGCTCGGGGCCGCTGAACTTGGACTCAAGACATGTCGCGGCCTCACGGGCCACTTTTGTTTAACCTTTCCTTTCTTCTATAATTTGAAAAAAAGTAGGGTGCCTCGTTGGGGTGTGTAATGAACTATGGCAGTTATACCCCTTTATGCTATGCTCATTATCTTAATGATGTACCATGATTTATGTATTGTGAGTAGGCGAGGGTAGGATAACTTAGCTTGACATGTTTGTGGTAGATTCCCACCTCACGAGGGCGAGAACCTTTGACACCTAGCGAAGCCCCCATTCCTGGTGACTCGGGGGCCACCGGTCTCGGGAGGTGTTTGAGGCCTCAGGAGACGCTGTAGATCTGCTGCAGAGCTGTTAGAGGGAAGAAACCTTAACGGGCACCTCACTCTTCCTTGCGCGAGCCCCCTGCAGTAGGTTTAACCGTGGCTTAATGCACAACGTCGCGCTGCCCGAGGGGCACAAACATGAGGGGGGGTGCTGGTGAGGGAGTCCTGGATTAGGGGGTATCCCGACAGCCGAACTATATACTTTGGCCGGACTAATGGACCGTGAAGATACAAGACTCAAGACTTCGTCTAGTGTTCGGATGGACTCTCCTTTGCATGGAAGACAAGCTTGGTGATTGAGATATTAGATTTCCTTCTTTGTAACCGACTCTGTGTAAACCCTAGCCCCCTCCGGTGTCTATATAAATCGGAGGGTTTAGTCCACAGAGGGCCAATCATAATCATCATAGGCTAGCTTCTAGGGTTTAGCCTCTATGATCTCGTGGTAGATAAACTCTTGTAATACTCATATCATCAAGATCAATCCAGCAGGAAGTAGGGTTTTACCTCCATCGAGAGGGCCCGAACCTAGGTACAACATCGTGTCCCTTGCCTCCTATTACCATTAGCCTTAGACGCACAGATTGGGACCCCCTACCCGATATCCGCCGGGTTTGACACCAACATTGGTGCTTTCACTGAGAGTTCCTTTGTGTCGTCGCTGCAAGGCTCGATCGCCAGTCTCGTTGTCAAGGACAACATCACCTTTGGGGGAGCACTGGCGGCAGGCCAAACTCTCTGACTAGGCGGCTTCGTCATGACCGCTCGATCGGCTTCAGCGTGAATGATGAGCTCTTGGGTCATCAAAAACGGACTCCACGTCAACTCGGAACTCGCCGAACAGATGGATCCAATGGAGCTCTCCTCCCTCAATGAGCTCTTGGATCGCATCACTGCATTGGGAGTCGCTACAGACTATGATCGGATCGGGCTTAAACTCGACCAAAGGGATATTAAATCCCCACCGGTCACCCACGAGATAGCGGTAGTAGAAGAGCCACACATGGATTATCCCTCTATTTTGAGGATGAACTATGTCCGGATTGCCGAGATCTCTGAGCCGGATACCCATTCGCGGGTGGACATGACCCAGGCCCCGAACTTAGACTCGGGCAACGGGCTGGAAAAATTGGGCAGCACCCCAGAGCCCGAGCTGTCAAGCCCAGAAGCTCCTCTGCCCCTGGGCGTTAGATCAGATTAGAATCCAGATTTAACTACGCCTACCCACCCAGACTTAAGCCGTCTCACCCATATCAGACAAGAGCCAAAAGAGACAGTACATCGCTACTGGGTCAGGTTCCTCCTAGTGATAAACAAGGTCAACGACTGTCGCGAGGAGGACACAATCTCACTTTTCTGCAAAAATTGCACGAACAAAGGGATCCTTAATCCTATAAGTCGCCGTGACATAGTACACTTTGCCGACTTAGCAGCCATAGTACAGAAGTACTGTGCGATGGAAAGTGCCTGGAAAACCCAAACAGACTTTTGGGATAATCTGGCTCTCACTAAACCGCGAACTAAAAGGGCAAACTCTCGTAAGTTACCCGATCCAATTCCGAAAAAACCAAAGCCCACCCCAGGGCGTGGAACCGTATTGGCAGAATGGCTCAATGGGACATGCAAATTTCATAGCATGCCGGACACTACGCCAACGCATAGCCTTAGAGCATGCTGGATACTCCGGCAGGTAGCAAAAAGCTGCGAGGATCTTCTTGTAAGCCATAAAGCAAAGCAACATCTCGCTGAAGACAACAATGTGATACTTACAGTCTTCGAGACTTTCGCATCAAATAATAGGCGCAAGCGAGCTCATCAAAATTTCGCTGAAATCTGCCACGTGGCAAAAATAAATCCATGGAACGACACTGCTATAACTTTCAGTGCCAGGGACGAACCCCAATTCCAGACAGTCCGGGCACCGGCCGCTTTGCTCCTTATCCCAATCGTGGATGACTTTCGGCTCACTAAAGTACTCATGGACGGCGGAAGCGGATTAAACTTGATCTATGAAGAAACACTCAGCAATATGGAAATTGATAAAAGCCGCATTGAGCAAAGCGGCACGACCTTCAGGGGAATCATCCCTAGTCGGGAGGCACGGTGTGCGGGTAAAATCACACTCAATGTGGTATACGGCACCCGGGAAAATTACAGGTCCGAAGAAATCACGTTCCAAGTGGCTCCTTTCAGCAACGGATACCAGACCCTTTTAGGGCGGGACGCATTACACGAGCTTTCAAGCTATACCCCATTACGGGTACATGAAGCTTAAAATGCCCAGGCCCAATGGAATAATCACTCTAGCTAGTGATCCAGACGTTGCACTCCCCGCCGAAAATAAAACCGCAGCACTAGCCCTGGAAGCATTATCCGAAGCTCTAGCGGCTGAAGAATTGACAACGTTGCGTGCCAAAGTGGACAGGGATGACGTGATACTCGACAAATGACCCAAGTCCACCTCATTTAAACCCGCAGACGAGATAGTCAAATTCCAGGTCCATCCAACGGACCCCATGAAGATATCTTCCATCGGGACACAGTTGAGTCCCACAATGGACACCGCACTACGAGACTTCCTACGCGAGAATATGGACATTTTTGCCTGGCATCCTTCAGACATGTCGGGCATCCCACGCAGGCTGGCCGAACACAGCCTCAATATACTGAAAGGATACAAGCTAGTCAAATAGACTCTTAGGCGCTTCTCAGAGCCTAAATGACAAGCCATGAAGAGCTAGCCAAGCTACTTGAGGCCGGATTCATCAGAGATATCAAGCATCTGGATTGGCTAGCAAATCTGTTAATGGTACCAAATAAGGACAAATCCTGGCGCCTATTTGTCAATTTCAAATACCTCAACAAGGCTTGCCCTAAGGATCCCTCCCCCTCCCTTGCATTGACCAAATCATCAACGCTACCGCAGGACACGACTCACTATGCTTCCTTGACGCATACTCTAGATACCATCAAATAAAGATGGCAGTGTCCGACCAAGCTGCAACAGCCTTCATAATGCCATATGGTCCCTTTTGCTTCAACACTATGCCTTTCGGGCTTAAAAATGCCGGCGCAACCTATCAACGCATGATTCAAACATGCTTGGAGAAGCAAATCGGCAAAACAGTTGAGGCATATGTGGACGACATAGTCATAAAAATCGGACACATCAAAACCTTAATAGATGACTTGAGACTTACGTTCGACAACCTCTGAATATACGACATCAAGCTCTACCCAGAAAAATGTGTTTTTGGCATACCCTCCGGGAAGTTGCTCGGCTTCATCATTTCCAATAGAGGAATCGAAGCAAATCCGGCAAAAATCCGAGCTCTGTCGCAGTTGGCTATCCCACCAGACCTCAAGCATATCCAGAAATTAGCTGGATGCGTGGCCGCCCTAAGCCGCTTTATCTCCCGATTAGGAGAAATGGCACTACCTCTTTACCGCCTTCTTGGATGCACCGAACACTTCGCATGTACGGATGCAGCCGCGGCCGGACTAGACGAAATAAATACCCTATTGGCCAGTAATCCAGTCCTGACAGTGCCAAATATTGGCGAACCTATGCTATTGTACATGGCTGCAACACATCAGGTGGTAAGCGCAGTGCTCGTCGTCGAACGAGAAGCAGACGGATACAAGTTCCCGCTCCAAAAGCCGGTATATTACGTGTCCACTGTCCTCACCCCATGCTAATATCAATACACACACTATCAAAAGATAGCATATGCGGTCTTCATGTTATCCCGGAAGCTACGACACTACTTTCAGGAATGTTCAATTACGGTGGCCTCCGAAGTACCACTCAACGACATAATAAACAACCGTGACACCACAGGACGGATTGCTAAATGGGCCATTGAGCTCCTTCTGTTCGACATAACATACAAACCACGACGGGCCATTAAGTCACAAGTATTAACTGATTTCGTCGCCGAATGGATGGAAGCCAAACTCCCTAAAGAGTATGAATACTCTAATTGGATCATGCACTTCGATGGCTCTAAAATGCTGGCCGGATTGGGAGCAGGTGTAGTCCTGACCTCCCCCTCCGGAGACACAGTCCAATACGTACTCCAAATATTATACACAGACTCCAACGATGCAGCCGAATACGAGGCCCTATTGCATGGTCTTCGGATGGCAGTCTCTATGGGCACTCAACGCCTAGAAGTGCGCGGGGACTCAAACCTTGCAATATCACAGATAAATGGAGACTTTGACGCCAAGGATACGAAAATTGCGGCATACCGCAATGCTGTCCACAAAATGTCAACTCGGTTCGAGGGGCTCGAATTCCACCATGTGGCTCGAGAAAACAATCAAGCGGCGGATATCCTCGCCCGCATCGGCGCTAAACGCGACCCTGTCCCACCTAACATATTTTTGGAAAGGTTGTTCAAGCCCGTGGTATGGGAAGGGGAGTCCGGCAACATTAGCTCGGCTGCGAATACAGCCCCAGATTCCTAACCATCTGAAGTAATTGGGGGCTGTGCCACCGAAATAGCACCTTCGGCCCACGAAATCATGGCTGTAATTGCCTTGTGGACCGAGCCTTTCTTGGCCTACCTAAATAGGCAGGAGCTCCCCGGGGACCAAAACGAAGCATGTTGTATTGTGCGGCATTCTAAGGCCTACAAACTCCATGAGGGAGAACTCTATAAGAAAAGTGCCACCGGAGTGCTCCAAAGATGCATCTCCGAAGAGGAAGGGCGGCAGCTCTTGGGTGAAATCCATGCCGGACTCGGCGGGCACCACGCTGCGGCTCGGGCGCTTGTCAGCAAGGCCTTCCGTATAGGTTTCTATTGGTTGACTACCCGAGCAGATGCATAGGACCTTGTCCAACACTACGTCGGTTGCCAGCTCTTTGCCAATCAGAGCCATATGCCCCTACCGCTCTCCAAACAATCCCCATTACTTGGCCCTTCATGGTCTAGGGGCTACATATGGTCGGACCTCTTAAAGGGGGAAGCCATAAGAAAAAATACTTATTGGTCATGGTGGACAAGTTCACCAAATGGATAGAAGCCATACTAGTTAAAACGGCCGAATCCGGACCAGTGATTGACTTCGTATCAGAGGTTGTACACCGTTAAAGCATCACCCACTGCATCATCACTAATAATGGCTCAAACTTCATAGCCGATGAAGTGAAAACTTGGTGCAACAACATGGGCATTAAGCTCGATTACGCCTCCGTATACCATCCCCGAACAAATGGCCAGGTCGAACGTGAAAATGGTCTCATCATGAGCGGCATCAAACCCAGACAAGTGCGGTCCTTGACAGAATCGGACACGCACTGGGCCAAGGAGCTCGACTCCATACTCTGGGGGCTGCGAACCACGCCGAATCGCACCACAGGATACAGACCATTTTTTATGGTGTACGACGCAGAAGCAGTACTACCATGTGAGATAATCCACGACTCGCCTCGCTTGCGCATGTACGAAGAGAATGAAGCTGAGTTAGATTGGCAGGACAACTTAGACACCCTAGAGGAGGAGCGCGATGTCGCAAAAGCCTGTTCCGCATTCTATCAGCAGCAGGCTCGACGGTATCAAAGCAGAGAAGTGTGGGCCAAAACTTATAATGTTGGTGAACTCGTTCTACGCCTACCAGAGAAGAAGAAGGACAAGCTCAAACCTAAGTGGGAGGGTCCCTTCATTATTGATAAAGTTCTCACCGGAGGAGCATACCGCCTGCGTAACGCATTCGATAGCAGACTCGAGCCGAACCCATGGAATGCGGTCAGACTCCGGAGATTCTACACCTAGTGCCGAACCCAGTGTTCGTCTCCTTACCCCCGCTCTTTTAATTATGCTCCTCCCCTTTTCTCCTTTCTCACCCTTTTCCCTTCTTCACATAAAGTACTCAATACAGTGCGGATGCTTGGATCACTCTGGCCGCAATATGTGTGTAAACCATACCTGGGGGCTTCCTATACGGAAGTTAAATATAATTACTTTTTCCATATGTGCCTTTTCTTCACCATTATATGCATAGATATGACTTAAGATGTGGCCATGCTGGGTTGCCTAGCTCTTGTGTTTATGGCCTACGTTCCCGTTAATTCGGCTAGGGCATAAGGGGAGCACCTCTGCGATTGTTACTGCCGGTTCAGCCGGATGTGTACCTCAGACTGGGTGAAGCCGAAAGCTAGCGTTCTTAAGGGAATATTCGGTTGGTGAACAAAAGATGTTTCTTTCATTTATTACAACATGAATCCCCAGAAGTTTTGTATCCTGCGTTTCTATTCGCATTCCAGACATGTACATCGATGCATGCGTACCCAGGGAAAGGAACCCCTAACGGAACTATTCTCCCTGGAAGATGTTTCTTACTACTCATGTAATATAACATAACTAGTTGGTACTTGTCTGTTCAAGCACTTATGACCCCTACGCCTGGTTTCCACGCATACCCCGGTATTGCATAACTGAGTGGGTATTAGGATACACCCCGGACTGTCGGATCCGGGGGCTGAAGCAAAAAGGTCCGCCATGACAAATGATTTTTAATCCGGCTAGGGACTACATATGTCCATTGAATTACATAGTCACTTGGACTGACTATATTCTTCCTCTATACCATCCAACAGGCTATCTAGCTTGCAATCCTTGGGAATATTTTGCGGCTAACGCTACCTGGTCATACACCAGACTCACGGGAATTTCTTGCCCATCTGGCCCCGCCGGTCCGACTTTGGCCATATGGTTTGGGTCAAGCTTGGTGTAGCGCGTCTTCACCATGGCCCAGGCTTCTCTTGCACCTTGTTGGCAGGCGGACACCTTCCACAACCGGAAGCGCCACCGTGCTCCTTGGAGTATATCCACAAGCTCCCCCATGCCTCTTGGCAGGGAAGTGGATGGCCACAAGGCCTGGGCAATACCCTGCATCACCTGCCGAACTCTTTTGTGCAGCTGTGAGAGGTCTTGCAGTACATCGCCTGTGGATCCGGGCATCTCCTCTTCAGGACGGCCCATCAACATACCTACAAATATAAACTCTTTTAATATGCTTCCACGCCGAACTGTACTGCAGTTCATTTAGGCACTTACCATAAATGCCGCGACGAAGCCTTCTGTTCTCCTTTACGGAGTCCGCCAGCTGAGCTCGAACATCTGATAATTCGACGCCCAGCCAGACGTTGGCATCTTGAAGATTGTTTTTCTCCCGCCTAACCTTAGTAAGCACATGCTCGCCATCCCTTAGCTGTCTTTGGAGATGCGACTCGCTATCTATTATGATCTCCGGATTCGTCCCGGGATTGTCTGCAGATATTTCTGTTAGACTTATGAAGAAAGCCAATTGCTAGTTGGTATATTCCTTTAAAATTTCTCTATTGAGACAAATGTTACCAGATGAGGCCTTCTGGGATTCTTCTAGTTTGGCGACCATGGCCCTCAGCTGGGTCTTGCACTCCTCCAGCTCTTGAGATAATTGGGTATTTTTATCTACAAGAATCTATGTGTAAAATGATCCTTAAATCAGTTGTCTCAACCGTTTCAAGTCTCAGGGGCTACTGCTATACATGCTTATCAAATTTCCTTACCCGTATATCTTTTGCATAGTGGTCCGTCGCTGGGCGAGCCCGCCTTGAGCAGCTCGGATGTATGCGTCTCCCGAATTGAAAGCATTAAATGCCTCTTCGGAAAAGATGCTATTATGGCATCTGCCCGTCGGGCGCCGTAATTCATGGCACTCTCTACTTCGGAACTCGTGGCGGAGAGCATATCCGCATCCTCTGTCGGAGGACAAGTCGGCATCGGCCCCGCATTGGCCTCCTCTCTCGAAGCCGGTTCGGGAATCCGGCTGGTGGAGGTGTGATCGGCAGGGTCTCCGGATATAGTCCGACGACTCCTCTTTCTGCCAGAACACGAAGGACGCTGTTACATCTCAAACACAATAATCACATAGCAGGTTTTTACCATACCTATGTAACGGCGTATCGGCCCTAAACCGCCTTCCTCTTAAGCCTGCCTGACCCGGACGCCCTTTGCCGACGAGCCCCTAGGGGCTCGGCGCCGCATTCCGATGGTCGTCTCTATAAAAATATGATATCAAAAAGGATTCCTCTTCAGAGGATAAGGTTTCAACTTTGCTTACACACGATGCAGGTAGCAGTCCGGGATAGTCGGCGATAATAGCCACCGAGGCGCCATCGCAGCTGGCATGATAAAATGTCCCGTTGACAAGCTCCATAGTAATATCCGGATCTTCTTCAAGTCCTGGATCGAAGGCCCTTCCAGGGTCCTCTGGGTGCGGGGAGGGGCTGTTGAATCCTTCCATGGCCCTCCTCAGTTTCTGCTCAGAAGTATCGAGGTTAATGATTGTGATGAAGAGCGCTAGAATGAATAGAGTGGGGGAAAGAGTGACGACTTACCCAGCTTGGGGGGTTGTACATGAAAAATCCGTCCCGCGGTTTAATGCAAAGGAATTATTCTTCTTCTCCATTATACAAATCGGACAATATTCTCGCCAGAGTAGTGGCGGAGTCCGGACCTTTATGACCACAGCGGGTTGCATCATCTTCCCCATTGTAGTGCCACATGGGCTTCCCCCGATATTGAAGTGGTTGCACCCCCCGCATTATGCATATTACTATGACCTTGACTATTGTCAGCCCTGATTTGGCTAGTGTCTTTATCCTGCTCATCAGGAAGTGGACTTCTCTGGTATCTTCCTCTTTGGGGCCTTGAGGGCGCCAATTTTGGCGTGTCTTCGGTGGAGCTTTATTGAACTCGGGGAGGCCCGGCCGGATTGGATCCAGAAGGGGAACGTCATCAACATAAAACCACTCTGAGGGCCAGTTTTCAGGTGCCTTCTTGGGAGTGCCGGACAGGTATCCGGTCTCGGCGACGCGCTATATTTCGGCTCCGCCCACTTTACATATGGATTCCCCCTGGTTACGAGGGACGAGGCAGAACAACTTCTTCCATTACCCGAAGTGGGCCTCACAGCCCAGAAATAATTCACAAAGGGCAATGTATCCTGCTATGTGCAGCACGGAGGCGGGGTTGAAGTTGTGCAGTTGGAGGCCATAGAACTCCAGGAGCTCGCGAAAGAATGGGTGAATTGGAAACCCGACGCCCCTTAGCAAATATGGGATGAGGCATACTCACTCCCCCTGAGATGGGCTGGGAAATCTCTCCGCTTGCTCCCCGCCATCATAGGTGGCTAGTCCGGTTCGGATGGGGACCATGAACGCCGGTGGAAGAAACCCTTGGGTCTGCAACTCTACTAAATGGCTATGGGGAACTGAACACTCTTCCCAATCACCTGGCTTAGAGCGAAGGGAACGAGAAGAAGAGCTACGGCGACCGGCCATGTTGGAATGGTTTTTTCCGGAGAGCTCTGCTGGATGCTTGCTCAAGGGAAGAAGGTGAGGTCTGGATCTAAGGATCCCCGTCCCTTCATATAGATGGTTTTCCTGCAGAGCCGGGGTGGCAAATGTGAAAATGACCCGGCTCCTCGTATTCGCTCGACACGTGGAGAGGGCCATTATTGAAGCACCGAAGCCAAGGAGTACAACATTGATGGGAAGCCAGAAACTGTTCATTACAACAGGTACTTTGGAGTATTCAGAGATGGAACCCGCCTTGCAATGCCAAAGACAAACTGCGTGCCGGACTCAATCATCATTGAAGCCTGGTTCAGGGGCTACTGAGGGAGTCCTGGATTAGGGGGTATCCGGACAGCCGAACTATATACTTTGGTCGGACTGATGGACCGTGAAGATACAAGACTCAAGACTTCGTCCCGTGTCCGGATGGGTTTCTCCTTTGCGTGGAAATAAGCTTGGTGATCCGGATATTAGATTTCCTTCTTTGTAACCGACTCTGTGTAAACCCTAGCCCCCACTGGTGTCTATATAAACTGGAGGGTTTAGTCCATAGAGGGCCAACCATAATCATCATAGGCTAGCTTCTAGGGTTTAGCCTCTATGATCTCGTGGTAGATCAACTCTTGTAATACTCATATCATAAAGATCAATCAAGCAGGAAGTAGGGTTTTACCTCCATCGAGAGGGCCCGAACCTGGGTAAAACATCGTGTCCCCTGACTCCTGTTACTATTAGCCTTAGATGCACAGATCGGGACCCCCTACCCGAGATCCGCCGGTTTTGACACCGACAGCTAGTGCCCATGAGCTTGATCGAGGGCTCCTCGAGAGGATAGTAAAGCCGAAGCACTGGGCAATGGGGTTCGGCGAGGTGTGCTTGTGTGAGGTCGGGCCCGTGTGCAGACATCTACCTAGCCTCCACGCGCAAGGTGCATGAGGAAGAGCGACAGGCAACTGCCGCCCTTTCCTGGCCCAGGCTAAGAACGAGCGAACGAGAGAGAAAATCCAACTTGGCGAACCAAAGCACGCACTACAAAAAATACAGTTTCGTGATGATACGTGTTTGTCACAGTAGGTTGCGTTTTTTGTCATGCATGTACATCCATGACGATTTTATGACAGAATCAAGATAGTCATACCGTATATCGTAGAAGTGTTCCATGACATTACCAAAATTATCATCACGGAAGTGTCCACTTCCATGACGATAAATCACGCGTCACAGAAGTGCTTTCGTCAAGGGTGACCGACACGTGGCATCCACCGTAACGGAACGTCGTTAAGCTATCGAGTCGGGTTTTGGATCCGATAACCCGTTAACAGCCCCGACAAATGGGGATTTTCCACGTGTAAAATCATCATTGGCTCGAGGAAACACGTGTCGGCTCATCATTGGGACAGATGTCATCCACTCATTGGACAGAAGGCGCCTATGATACGTCGACACGTGGCACGGCCCAACAGAGGCCCATTCCTGTGAAAAGACCGGCCCGTTTGACTTGGTCAAAAGGTGGCGGGCGGGCCCATGGAAAGCCTGTTAATGGCATGTTTTCATATAGCCCATTTACAGCCCGCTAACCCAAGGCCCATTACGCCCTATCCGAATTAGGCCCAGTAGTGTCATCTGTGCCATCCAATATGATTCCAGCCCGTTTTCACTTCTGGCCCATGTATGTCCCATGACGTCTTTCGGCCCATATGAGGCCCTATGTAACTCTTGGCCTATTAACGGCCCGTGGTGAAACTGTCCCGCAATGAACAGTGTAACACTTTACACCCATTAACGGCCCGTGGTGAAACTGGCCCGTAATAAATAGTGTATCACTTTATACCCATTAAGGGCCCGTTATTCAGTTGGGCTGTTTCCAGCCCATGTTATCTTTCGGCCTTCTCAGTGCCCATTTATTCTTGGGCTCATTTCCAGCATTCGTTTACTTACGGCCCGTTCTCGTCATTTTACGCTTGGGGCCAAATTCAGCTGTGGTTCTGATCGGCCCGTTTGTGGTCCGTTAATCGTTGGGCGTTTTATAGCGTCATCAAATCGTCCTATTAACGATGGCCCGTTATTGTCATCTGGCCCATATAAGGCCCATTGATGATCTGACCCGTAGAAGGCCCATTGTTTCTACGGCCCGTAGAAGGCCCATTGTTTCTCTGGCCCGTAGAAGGCCCTCGTTTCTAGGGCCCGTAGAAGGCCTCTTGTTTCTCTGACCGTAGAAGGCCCATTGCTTCTCTGACTGTAGGAGGCCGGTCACTCTGATAAATATTAGCCCATGGTTATTGTGGCCTAGTTTTAAAAAATAGGTTATTGCACCCACTTGCAAACCGCGGAAAAAGAACTGCACTGACTACAAGCAAACAAATAAACAAGACAACAAGGAAATAAACAAGCAAGCAACTTATGCTAGGCTATCACGGCTATTACACATATTACATCCACTAGCATCAAAGTTCGCCACCAGTGCAAATATAGGGAACAAAGCAGCATATCATATACACTGGTTGTCAAAGTTGGCGACCAGCGCAAATAAATGCCGCAAACAAAACAAATCCAGAATCTGAAACCACTTGAAGATCTCAAGAAACAATATCACAGGTACCCATAATCTTTGGCAAGATGCTTAGCAAGCTTATTAACTTTCTCTTGTTTGGCGCTTAAATCCTCCAAAACTTGTTTGTTGCACGAAAAATATGCATCTGAATTCTGCGGGACTTCCTTAGTCCTTGACTTCTGTCGCCTTTGTCGATCGATGTCTTTCAACTTGAAGTTGAGACTCTAGAAGACGAACTGATTCAGGCAGTGAGTTCGAAGAGCTTGTGCAAGTAGTAGTGGCCAGTAACTCGAACACTACATCAAGGCAGGACTTTTGGGTTCCCTCACTGTCGTCAAGATAGTTTTTATTAGCTTTCTTGGAGACCAACAGGGATGTCTCACTATCTTGAACCTTATCTGCATTACTTCCTTTACCATTGGATAATGCGGTACTGTTCTCCAATATTTTGTCCGCATTCTAAAAGAGAAACAAGCAGACACATCACATGTTTACCATGTTGTATATGAAACTCATTTTGGTAAACGAGTTCAGTAGTAAAGTGGACAGGATAACAGCATGAAACAAACATATATCTATGTACCATGGTCACTTTGTGGTCTATATCATTCTAGTTTTTTTTGCCAAATCAAGATAGAGACACAGTTCAAATAATATTTGTTCAAGACAAAGTAGAATAGACAGAATATAAGTGTGGGTAACTATAGAGCAATAACAACACTTGTAATGTGCTTGACATGAGAACATAACTGTTTATTCAATTGAAACTGAAATCAACATAGACCAGGTTACAACAACAAACCAGTTAAAGAAACAGGTTTAAAACATACCTGTTGCGCCATTGGAGTTCCAATTCCATCCTTCAAATTTGAAAATAGTTGGTATGAGTAAATACAGTAATGCAAGAGCAAAGGATTATGAACCATAGCTACAGAACCTGACCTGAGAACAAATCTTCTTCTCCTTTAAGCGTTGAGTTGGGATTCGGAGTGGTGGTCCTCGTGCTTTGGGCACCGTAGTTCCCTTAGTAACTGCTCGTGTTTGGGCGCTCTGTGGTGGAGACGGTGTTGTGTTAACTGGAACTGGGTTACTATCTGCCGGGGTTGGGGTTAGAAGGGGTGTAGCTGGTTCTCTATCCAACTGGGTAGGGGTACAATCTGCGAGAGTCTGGGTTATGTGTGGTGGATCTGGTCCTTGGGCAAGTACAACCGTGGTTCTATCTGCATCAACTGGTAGCAGTATCTTTTCTAAAGACCGTGTTGTTACTCCCTTAGATACTGCCATCACGCTCTCCAATTCAAATGGCTGATAAACAAGAAAAGTAATTGGAAGTATAGACATTGTATGATAGACAGGTGCAATGGATAGTGGGGAATAAAAGAGGGCATGAAATAATTCATATTTATGTTGTCTAACCAAACAGGATAGCATGACACAATTTCACATATATGATGCCTAACTAAACAGGATAGCATGACAGAATTTCACATTATGATGGCTAACTAAAAAGATGGAAAGACATAGTTCAAAATATGAGACTATGTAAACAGGATGACATGACATAACTATATAATGTGTTTATTAAATAGGTTGGCATGCCATAATTCACATACATTCATGGATAGAATGCATAATTCTAAATATGATGACTGTAAACACTAAACAGGATGAGACAATATAACTATATGATGTCTTTATTAAATGGGTTGCCATGCCATAATTCAGATAGATGATGTGTATGTACTATGTAAACAGGATGGCATGATATAATTCAAATATATGATTTATATAGTAAGCAAGTAAGCAGATGGCAATCCATATATGATGTAAAAACTAAGCAATGCAAGACAACATGCATGACATGGGTAATATAACCCTGCCAAGTTTGAGCATAGACCTCAGGGGGGAAATATGACTGGTCATCAGACTCTGAAACCTCCTCTGAGGAGCTCTCTGTAACCAACAAGATGTCTGCTTCAGCAGGTAGCATTGTCTGCTCTGGATACCTTGTTTTCACTTCAGATACTTCCATCACCGCTTCAAATGGCTGATGAACAGGAAGAGTAGTTTAATATACAAACGTTGTCGACAAATGGAACACGTAATACAAAAAAATGATAGCACGATATAATTCACATACATGATGATTGGCTAAATAGCATGGCCTTGCATAATTCACATATATAATGCCTTTCCAACAAGATAGCATTATATAATTCACATATATAATGTCTTGCAACAAGATGGCAATGCATAATTTACATATATGGTAATTAGACACTGAACAGGTGGCATTCACACAAAGCATGTCTAAACTAATCAAATGACATAGCTATGCGAGACATACATACATGCGATATGAGCAACATAACCACTGCCAAGTTAGAGCATACACCTCGGGGAGGGGATAGGACTGGTCATCTGTCTCTGAATCCTCCTCTGAGGAGCTATCCGTAACCAGCGAGATATGCGCTTCGTCAGATAGCATAGTCTGCTCTGAAGACCTTGTTTTCACTCCAGAATTTGCCTTCGCCGTGTGAAATGGCTGATGCACATGAAGAATAGTTGAATGTACTAACATTGTTGACAAATGTAATATGTAACGGAAAAAAAGGATGGCCTGATATCATTTACATATAAGATGACTGGCTAAGCAGGATGGCATTGCAAAATTCACATATATGATGCCTGGCTAAACAAGATGGCATTGCATAATTCACATAAATGATGAATAAACTAAACAGATGGCATTCTCACAAAGGATGTCTAAACTAAGCAGATGACATATTTGATGTATAAAGTAAGCAATGCAAGACACCATATGCATGATATAACCAACATCAGCATGCCAAGTTAGAGCGAACCTCAGGGGGTAAATAGGAGTTATCTTCTCCTTCTGAATCCCCCTAAGAATAGATATCTTCCTCTCGATTACAATCCGAAATGCGTGGAGGGGGGCTGCCTTTGCGCCTACCATGGAGCGACGTCTGCATGAAATTTTATTGCCACGCAAGGCTCGTCTCTTTTGCTCTACATGTTCAGTTCCATTGTTTACAATAACTGTCATGCATAGAAATCCAGAGTGATGGTAGCAACTTGTGGATAGACCCAAAACCAATAATAGCAGGCAGATAATGGCTTCAGTTAAAAAATACAGATAATGGCTTCTTTACTGTTTGTTTTGCACCCAACATGAAACTCATAGTAGACACCGGAGATTAACCAGATAGTAGATAGATACTATTCATAGCGGCCCCGATATGTACCCCACAACCATTTAAAAACTCAAGTTTGACCATTAGTTCGGAGCTAACTCAGAGTCTAATCGGTGAAGACGACGATAAAGTAGCATGTAATATTATGCGAAGCATAACGTAAGAACACACAAAAGAGTGCGACCTCTCTTGCGGACCCGTGTAGTCCTCGAGGTCATCTGCTCGATTGATGATGGTAATGCAGTTTTCATGGCTGCGGTAATGGGAAGAAGATCGATGCAGCGAAAGACGATCTGGAGGCGGATCCTGCTGTCTTGGACCCTTATGTCGTTGGAGCAGCTGAGCTAGGGTGGACGGCGGCGCAGCAGGAGCAGGACAAACCACGCAAGGTTTTCTTTGACAACTATCTGTAAGAGAAGTAATTTTATAAGGGGTCGTTTGAATTGGAGGATTCCATCAACGCAGGGATAGGAAATAGACATGAATAGGATAGTAATGCACGTGCAAAACAGAGAATTTAAAAACACAGGATTTCGGCCAATCTGGGTGTTTGATTCACAATAATTGGAAGATCACAGGATGCAAAGAAGCATGGTGAGATTAAGTTAAACCACAAGAAAATGTACGGTTATAATGCTATTATGCTACTATCTCTTAGTCTTGTGCTTCATGAATAGGAATTTGAAAAGGAGGACAAGTGAAAATTAAAATTCCTACATTTTTTCTTTCAAGGAGACTCTAAAGGAACAAATCCATGTGCTTAGTGGACAATATATATAACATGTAGAGTAAAAAAGAGATGCAACAATGTCACGCCCAATATGCGACCCTATCCAAAAGGAACTCGAAGGTCCCACCAAGGATAGACTCGCATATTGGAACGCTTTTGCAAGGTGGATATCATTACATCAACATTACATAATAGAGGGGATACATCCAATACAAACTATGTCACATGAATACAACAATACCACGTACAAGAACAACATCCGACTACGGATGAATCACAACCAGAAACTCAAACGACATCCACCCTGCGAGCCCAGGCTGCCGACCTGGAACCTATCCCCTGATCGAAGAAGAAGCAGAAGAAGAACTCAACGCAAGCAAGCATCGCTCTCGCGTCATGATCATCGCATAACCTGTACCGCAATCGTTGTTGTAGTAATCAGGAAACCACGAGGACTCAGCAATCCCATTACCATGGGTATCAAGACTAGCAAAGCTTAATGGGAAAGGAAGGGGTAAAGTGGTGAGGTTGCAGCAGCGGCTAAGCAATGTATGGTGGCTAACATACGCAAATGAGAGCGAGAAGAGAAACAAGCGGAACGGTCGTCAACTAGTAATGATCAAGAGGTGATCCTGAACACCTACTTACGTCAAACATAACACAGAAACCGTGTTCACTTCCCGGACTCCACCAAGAAGAGACCGTCATGGCTACACACGCGGTTGATGCGTTTTAATTTGGATCTAGTGTCAAGTTATCTACAACTGGACATTAACAAATTCCCATCTGCCACATAACCAAGGGCACGGCTCTCGAAAGTTTAAACCCTGCAGGGGTGTCCCAACTTAGCCCATGACAAGCTCTCGCGATCAACGAAGAATAGACCTTCTCCGGGAAGACCCGATCGATCTCGGAATCGGTTTACAAGACATTTCGACAATGGTAAAACAAGACCAGCAAAGCCGCCCGATCGCCGACAATCCCGATAGAAGCTGCACATATCTCGTTCTCGAGGCAACACGGATGAGACATCCTCGAGTAAAACCAGACCTCGAGTTGCCCGAGAGGGCCCCGCATCTACTCGGTTCGAACCACACTTAGAAAACCAGCGGCGGGGGGCTAAAATAAAGATGACCCTCGAGAGAGCGACTCCCAAGGGAAAAAGTAGGTGGTGGTGAGGCAAATGGTAAAACCAAGGTTGGGCCTTCTTTGGACAAGTTTTATTCAAAGCGAACTGTCGGGGGTCCCATAAATCTCCCGACCGCGTTAGGAGCATAAAATCCGGGAACATAACACCGGTATGGCGGAAACTAGGGCGGCAAGAGTGGAACAAAACACCGGGCATAAGGCCGAGCCTTCCACCCTTTACCAAATATATAGATGCACTAATAATATAAGAGATATTGTGATATCCCAACATAAACCCTGTCCACCATGGAGAAATCTTCATCTTCACCTGCAACTAGCAACGCTATAAGAGTAGCTGAGCAAAGCGGTAACATAGCCAAACAATGGTTTGCTAGGAATGGTGTCAAAGGTTAGAGGTTCATGGCAATTTGGGAGGCTTGAAGAGCAAAAGATAGGTTATGCACCATAGCGATAGAATGAAGCAACTAGCATAGCAATGATAGTAGTGAGATCCAGGGTAGCGGTCATCTTGCCTGAAATCCCGCTAGGAAGAAGAACGAGTCCATGAAGAAGACGAGCGGATGAAGCCGAACCAACAGTGATTTAACGCATCCTCACGATCGCAACGAAACGGGAACTATCGAGAAGAAGCACACAACATGGTAAACACACCACACATAGACAAGGCATGATGCACAACAAGCATGATGCATGACAAGGCTACATGAAGCTACTCGTGGCAAGAGATGATGCAAACAAGAACAACACATCAAGGCAAGTTTAAATGAGGCCGGGAACAACATATAACAATTCCGGTAAGTACTCATATGCATATTTCAAAATTGGTCCATAACTGAATAAACCTTGTGTTAAAGTTGTTAAACAGCAAGTTAAGATGCACCACAATGATCTACATGAAATTCTAGTCAAGTTACATATAAAGTTCATTAGATTCGGAGCTACGGCCTAGAAGATATGAGCAAAACAAGTTAAGCATGGCATTGATGCAAAATGCACCCAAACATCAAGCAAACACACCAAAACAAGGATGCAACATGATAATATGAAACTACATGCAAAATCAAGCAAGTTTCATATAGAGCACACTCAAAACGGAGCAACGGTGTAACACCTACACTCTATACAAGTCATAGCAACAATCTGTCCAAAACAACAACTAGGCATCTTACAAGCATCAAAACAACAACCTACAGCACCCCAACATAAGAACAAAAGGCATGGTCATGAAGTACAGGTAAAGCACAACAAAACATGAACACTGAGCTATCTCCAGAAATCACTAGAACATGCTCCAAAACACATGGTAAGATTGCAAATAATAACAGTTTCAGGTTTTAGTAGAAATAACATCAGGTTGCGATGTTTAGAGCAAGCAAACAACATGTTACAGGAGCTTATCATGGAAAACAAAGGCATGGCATGAATCTACTAAAAGCATAGATCATGGAATGGCAAAAGGGCACAGAAAATATGATGGCACCCATGTAAACATGGCAAGTTATATTACAGATTCATACATGGCAGGAACAACAATAAGTAGGCATGTTGGTGAGATTGAACCACTCACTACAGAGCAATACATGGAATGGCAAGGCAACCAACAGTAAAAAGGCATGTTTGTGAAGCTAAACATGGCAAGAACAAGTTCATAGGACGCATGGAACACTAGCCAAACACATGGGAACTAGTGAACTTAATGTTAACAGGCTGACAGCAACATTTTCAAGCAACTTTGGAGCAAGATATGAACAATCTACAACAAGCTATAAATGCAACCAGGGGCATGGATGGATAAAGGATGACATGTAGATCAAAACATGTTTATAGAGCATCTCCAGATTATGCATAGAATGATTAGTAGCAACATGTTTATATAGCATCACGAAATAACAGATTCAGCCTAGCAAAACAGCAACAGCAAGTACACTACTTAACAAGCTCGATTCACTCACCACAAGTAATTGCATTACAAGATAAGCATAGAATCATCAAGAAGGCATGTTTGTGAAACAAACCAAGGCAAGAACAAGTCCATAGCATGCAAGGATCAACTATAGCAACCTTGGCTAAATTGAATAACAAGTAAACAATCTGCCAGGAAACATTTTGAAGCAAAAGTAGAGCAACAAAATGACATGCTAGACTACTCCATAATTTCAACCAAGGGCATGAATGGATAGACAATAACCACATGTTCAAAACACCCTTACTGAAGTATCTCTAAATATGCATGGATCTCTCTGTACCATCAAGTTTACATGGCATCAAAATAACAGCAGAACAGGGACTAAAATCAGCAACATCACGATGCCTAGTTTGCATGCTTGTGCTAGTCACCACATTGATCACAAAAATACATGGCATACACCCCAGGAAAGATGGCATAGCATAGATCAAAACACATGTAGACATCAACCTCATAGGATGCACACATCAATCATGGCAAAAATGATAAATGAGCAAGTTATAACAGTTTCAGCAGATTAACATCAACATGCACTCTTCCAACAGCATTTCAGGCATCAAGATGAGCTCAAATGAAAATGCTGCAATGAGATGAAATGAATTACTCTTTGAGACGAACAATTTGACATATTACACGCATGAAACGGAGCTACGGATGCAGAGATGTGATGCGATGAACATGGCATGTTTATGCAAAATATTCCGGACTTGGGCATTTCGGGGTGAACCTCGTTTTGCACGGATTTCGAGGATCGCCGGGGAGGCTCGCCGGAGATGGACGTGGGGGACGCTAGAGACGCAGGAGGTGGTCGGGGAGGTCGGGGACGGCCAGATCCGGCCCTCCCGTGGCCGGATCTGGCCAGGGGCGACGGAGAGGAGGCGCGGGCGGCGAGGGAGCTCGGGCGGCGGCGGCGAGCGGGCGGAGAGCTGCGGCGGCGGCGGCGGATCGGCGAGGTGGCGGCGAGGCCAGCGAGCCTGGCGGCGGCGGAGGCGGGCGCGGCCGGAGGGCGACCGGAGGCGGGCTGGCTGGCGAGTGCGGCGACAGGCGCTGGCATGGAGGAGGCGCCCGGCGGCGGCAGGCAGCAGAGGCTCGGCGGAGGCGCCGCCGGCGGGAGGCGGATCCGGCGGCGGCGGTTCTATCTGCCCGGGCGGGCCGATCTGGTTTCCCTCAGACGCGGCGGGGCTGCGGCGGAGGCCACGTGGCGGCGCTGGAGGGGGCGGGCGCGGCGGCGGGGTGACGTGGCGAGATACCATTGGCCGGAGTGATGTGGCCGGCGGACATGTCTGTCGGCGGGCGGACGTGTCCGTCGGCGGGAGGAGGAAGAAGCTAGGGTTTGGACTGCGGGAATTCGGGGGAGGCCACATATTTATAGGTAGAGGGAGCTAGGAGAGTCCAAATGAGGAGCGGTTTTCGGCCACGCGATCGTGATCGAACGACCGAGAGCATGGAGAGGAGTTAGGTGGGTTTTGGGCCACTTTGGAAGGGGTGTTGGGCTGCACACAAAAGAGGCCTTTACGGTTACCCAGTTAACTGTTGGAGTACCAAACGAGCTCCAAATGGCACGAAACTTGACAGGCGGTCTACCGGTGCTATACCAAGGCCGCTTGACAAACCTCGGGCCATTCCAAGAAAGTTTAACACCCTCACGAGAGAAGAGGTCAAAAGGGACCGCCGGATGACATAGGAGTGTCGGATTGCAAAACGGACAACGGGGAAAAAGCTCGGATGCATGAGACGAACACGTATGCAAAATGAAATGCACATGATGACATGAGAAAATGCAACACGCAAGCAGATGACATGGCAATGACGGTGAATAACTGGCGGACACCTGGCGCATCGGATCCGGGGCGTTACAAACAAGTGTACAACCTCTTTGGCAAAGCCATGTCAATCTCAGCGTGATTGGGTTGGCCGGTGAGGATGCTCCGGCTGACTTTGCTGTCGGAGGAGGGGAAGAAGATCTTAGGCGTCTGGAGATGGAGCCCGAGGTACTGCTTCGCTGTGATGGAGGGTTTCATCTTTGGAGCAGCTCCGGTGAGTTGTACGACGCCGAGGCTGAAGAAGGATAAGAGAGACAACGAACAACGTTAACCTGAGTGGAATTCTAATAGCATCTCCAATACATGATGTAAAATACATAACCACATAGTGCTAGATGTAAAATACATCAGCCGCTCATCTCTGAACTTAACTGTCGAAACTGAACTTAACTGCCGAAACTGAACTTCACTGTCGAAACTGAACTTAACTGTCGAAATTGAATTTTGCTGTCGAAACTGAATTTTGCTGTCGAAACTTAATGCACTAGCAAGGTGAGGCTACACGTCGATCGACTGACTTTTTCATCTCTGGTCAGTCGATTTTGCAGTCGTTGGATACAAAATCAAGGGCATGCGGTTCATCTTCAACCTCCATCCTCCTGAGCCGCCAGCCACCACTGGCCAAACAGTAGCCCCCCGCCGCCCATGGCCGGCGGTGCGCTGCCCCGCCCGCACCAAAAACACTCCCCACCGCTGGTCCGCCACGCGCTGCCATCCTCTACCCCCGTGCCGAGCTTTTTCTCCGATGATCCCCACGCCACCGCCCCGCCAATGCCCTGTCACCGCCGGTGACCACCGCCCCCATCCTGAACCCTAAGATAGATAGTGGGATACCTCTCGGGCGAGCCCCCCTCCCCGCTGCGGCTTGTTCTTCCTTCACCCCGGTGAGCCCACCCCTTGATAATCAACTGACTCAAAAGTCGATTCAGTGACTGAAGTGTAGCTAAATCGGAGCAGCATCGCAAGCAAGAGCAAGAGCAAGAGCAGCAGCGTGACCAAGAGCAATAGCAAGAGCAGACCAGGCAGTGGACCAAGAGCAAGAGCAGAGCAGCAGCGCGAGTGAGAGCTAAAGCAGCAGCAGCTCCTACTGATGTAGACGTCGCCGCCGAGGAAGCGACGCCGTGGAGGAAGTGGCCGGCGACGCCGCCATGGATAGAGCCGCGCCGTGTCGGCTCGGGACCGAGCGCCGGCATCACTGTGAGATCGAATCAAGAAGAAAATGCGGCGATTAGTGTACAACCTCTTTGGTGGCGCCAATTAGGCCGCAGCTTCATCCGAGGAAAAGGTGATGGTGATGCTCTTCCGGTGGTGCAGGTGAAGATGGCGGTGTGGGAATGGAGGTGGCGCGAAAGACGAGGGGAACGTCGGGGCAGCTCCTTGGAGGTGGAGGACGGGGTGGCTGAACCGGTGGGATGATGAGATCAACAATGGATCCTCATCCAGTACGGTGGATGAGGAATGTCGAGGTGTTGCTGTGGATGATGTTGTCGGGGAAGAGGCTCCGGCTGGGCGGCGGACGGAGCCGGGTGTGGGGTTTCATCGCGGGTTTTCGCGGCCTCGGTGTACGAATGGGTGGGCGGATGGGATGGCAGTGGGGAACCATGGCTTAGAGACGCGCTTGTCCGAAATGCGGGTTTTCGGTTCAGGGGTACCACGGGCATTTCGCGTGTCGGGATTTCACAGGAGGTGGGAGTTTTCGCGCGCGTTGTAATTTCGGAATAGCAAGGCGCGGGTTGAGATGGAGGGAGTTGTCGGAGCACAACGAGACAAAGATATATCTTAAATATTTCGATCTAACAAGGTGCGGGTTGAAATTTCCGGACAAGCCTAGCGTGTACTGTACCAAATCAATGCGCACTACAAATGTCATTCAAAACTTTGAATTCATGTTATGTTAAATTAAAATATTTCGCTACGTGTATAATGCATGCAACCTACTACTCAAATGAACGTTTTAGTGCATTCCGAACGTATATACACCGCTTCGATATGAACTAAATTTGAATAAGATCTACAATAATGATTGTTGTGAAGTCAAAGCATTTGAATTCATTTGTCTGTTTTAATAAGATCTCCAATCATCATTATTGTCAAGTTAAACCATCGTTTGTGTATTATCTTCACAGCACACCACATGATTAGTCTCGAGTTACATACGAACTATGTATACTGTATGAACTTGAACTAGATTTTTTGAATCCACTTTATTTTGATTTCAAATCACATTACATTTCTAGCTCTAGCTAGATCTTCACAATCTAAACCATGTCTCATATGTATAATGTGTTTATCACATTATGTATGGTGCCCCGCCCTCTACGCCTACAAGTATTTAGATGTGAGTTGCAAACACCACATTACCACAAATTCAAATAAAATGTGAGAATGTTCGATATATAGTATTGTTTAGATTGCTCGATATTTAGTTGTAAGCTGCAAACGCTGCACATTATCATAAATTCAAATAAAATGTGAGATTGTTTGATTTATAGTATGGTTTATATTGTTCGGCATTTAGCTGTGAGTTGCAAACGCCATGCATTATCACATTATGGTATAACATGTGCACAACATGTGTATCACCGCTATATTCATGCATGCAATGTTTAAAACACTATGATCTCCTATTCAAATATATGAATCCGCTTTCATATCAAATTATGATCTTTGTTAGTCTCTTACACCCACACAATCCTCTAACCTTTGTAGCTACCACTAACTTTCTCTCGTGCATGCACACGCCCTCCCCTCCCTCGGCATTCTATCCACCGGGCACATTCATTTTTTTCTTTAGGTCGTTCTCCCAGAGTCTCCACAACTCCTTTCCGACAAACACCAATCGATAAACCTCTCCAGCGATGCCTGCCTACAAAATACACACACAGCTTCAATCTCCTCCTTTATGTGTCCTTGCCTCGTGTCTCTCATACGGTCAGACACACGTGTAAACTCTCGCCCCTCTTTTCATCGATCTCACAACCACACACTCCTCCCCCTATCTAGCTAGTAGATGGGCCTATCGCACCACCTCCTAGCTCCATTCTCTCTGTCTATCCGTCTCGCTGGGCCTTATTTGCCTCTATCAAATGGACGTACACCGACCGATCTCTCGCTATACATATAGCCAGCTAGGTCCTTATAACTCGTTTTTACCCACAAGTCGATCGATCTACCTCATTAGTTGTGTCTCTCCCTTCCTCCAACAAACAACAATTGATCTACCGATCTAGTTAGGTTTGCTGACCAAACACATGGTTCCCCTTCATCATCCATGGATGCGTCCCGATAGATCTATCACGCACAGGCACACACAAAAACACATCCCCACTCTTATTGATAACATTGCAGTTCCACCCTCAGTTTGTTTGGTAGGCCTCTCCCAACATCTCCGAGAAGCAACTCCATCACCCATCCAGCACTCTACCCCTCTCCCTCCCTCCCTCTCTCCTCTCTCTCTGTCCCATCATATTTCCCGTCCTTCAGTTATGTATGGATGTCGACCAATCTCTCTCAAGACATAGTTGGGTCTCTCCTTCTCAACACATATACGAGTCGTTCTACCTCTATAGTTAGGCCTCTGCCTACCCCTCCCCCACCCCTCCCCCCCACACACACACCGATACATCAAGCGCTCTAGTCATGTCTCCCTACCACACACAAACTTGACATGCCCTCTAACATTCTGGTAGGCCAGTCGCCCTATATCTTTGACTTGCACACACACACAATTTCGATGGCTCTCTTCATCGATCTCGCACCCACCCACTTGATCCTCTCTTCGACTCTATCGATAGCTATGACCCCTCCCTCTCTTCTTGTGGATTGCCCGACCCTCTATGTATGATATGGATAGGCCTCCATTTCACACACATTGCATGCAAAATTTTGTTTGAGATGTCATCGACACATATTCCCACAAATAATTCACGAAATCAACCCCCACCCCACCCCCCACCCCCACAACAAAACAAAAAACACTCACGAATGCGGTTTGTATCTCTCATACACACCCACGTAGGTGGGGGACGTGAACGAAGAGAAGAGGTGCACGCATGGCGCACGTACTCCCGTCTCTTTCCCAACCACACCCGCGCGGGTACACGGTGGAGCTCATTTCTATACAAAAAGGCAGCCGACGTGGTAATTTGGCACATGTACTGGTTGTCCACTTGGTGGAGGGAGGATCGTCTACCACGGTTGAACAAACAAATTGCGACTTGATGCGTTATGTTAAATTAAAAAAAGAGGCAAACCATGTGGGGCCTACCTTAGAAGTAAGGCTCTATACACTGGAGTACTTTTGATGTGTCCCGTCAACTCGCAGAACAAGGAGAAGCTTGCTTAGTACACCGTCTCCCCCGCCCACGGGCGCGCTGGCTCACAGGATGAGGTGAAGCTTGCTCCGCCTTACGCCCGCTCCCTCGCCCATGCGCGCGGTGGCTCGCAGGACGAGGAGAAAAATTTACTACTCCCTCCGTTTACTCCTCATCCCTCCTACCTTGGTTATAGAGATTATATGATATTGTTTGGAATATATATGTCCTTTAGTAGATTTCAATACGAACTACTAGTACATACTCCAAACACTGATGTATATAGACGTATTTTAGAGTGTAGATTCACTCATTTTACTCTGTATGTAGTAGCACTCTCCCTCGCCCCTCGACCCTCGCCCACGTGGTGGACGTGCAGCAATTCATTCGGTCTCATATAGCAAGAACGATATATACTGCACTACCATTATTGGAGAAAGAGTAGTAGGTGCCGCGTCATTTATAAATAATTTTTTTTTTCAGTGGCACGTATGCAATATGATAGGTTCATATGGAGAGAAAAGGAAACCGCTCCACTATATACATAGTTAGGACGGGCCAGCCTACACGGTTGCTTGCTGCTCTCTTCACACTCTCTCGCACAAAACGATTGTGGCCACATCTCTAACGTCCGCTTGGGGAAGGGGTGGATGCTTAGTGTAGATGCGGTGGCCGTCGCCGACGGCGAAAACCCACTGTTGGCACGTCCCGATCAGGGGTCCTCGCCGTTATCTCTCACAAAGCCGGTGAGGTTGCCTTTATCCCTTGCTCACTGCCGCGACATGGGCAGTTGCCGCCTCCCGCCGCCCTCATCAAGCTTGAGCTACGTCCCTCAGGTACAACTCCCTCTACAGCTGGCTTGCACCACTGCTCCAGCTGCCCACATCACTCCCTATGGATATTTCTCTACTTCTTTGCCCCGCACATACCTGATACCTTTACTGGCTTCTACGTACTGTATTTGTGATGAGTTTATGTCTCATCAACTAGTCCTAGTAATCTTATTCTAATCACGCTTCTCCAATTTCTTTGCCACAGGGATGCCCATCTCGATTTTGGTGAAACTGCACAAAATGATCCGATGGTCAAAAGGTTGCAAACTTCATTTATTACGAAGCTCCAACGTTGCCAGCAAATTGAAGCCCCGGTCGGGTTCACGGTTCAAGGGCTAGGTAATTGCATGGATCATTTTTTTCTTTAGCTGCGTCTGCTCCAAAATAAGTGTCAACTTTAGTAGTAGTACAACTTTGTACTAAAGTTGCACAAAGTTGAGACACTTATTTTGGAGCGGAGGAGTACATATTGCTATGATCATCAATCATTGAGATGCAATAGCATGCATGTTAGTGTCCTTTGTATTTGATGAAATGTTGCAACGGGCAACCTTGGACGCAAGATACATGTAACAGGAGCTGGAAGCTTCATAGCATTGTACAAATTTATCTCGCTGATAAATTACAGTATGTACTATACTAGTACTTCCTTCGTTCCTAAATATAAGTCTTTGTAGAGATTTCACCATGAACCACATGCGGATGTATATAGATGCATTTTAAGTGTAGATTCATTCATTTTGTTCCGTATGTAGTTCACCTAATGGAATCTCTACAAAGACTTATCTACTAGCAATAGCTAGCCCCCACTACTAGGAATTCTCTATCCTCTCCTTGAGCCACATCATTAAAATTGATGTAGCCGTTAGATGAAGTAAATCAGTCCATAATAGATGTCTGATCTAGACGTTGAAAGGCTCCGCACTAAGCCACATGCAAGCATGCAGAAATACCGTGGCACATGCATGTGAGTGGGTTTTAAATCACATCAACATGTCTGCATGCAAGCATCCACCGGTAGCATGCATGTAAGTGAGCTTTTAAGTCCCATTAACATGTCAAAAAGAAAAATATAATCCCATTATGCAGTAGGAGTTGGCTGATATTTTTTCCTTACGTGGGATGATCTAAATGATGATGGGAGTTTGTTTAGTTTGGTTACCACATTTGTCATGCGATTATAGAGTTTTTTTAGTTCTATGAAATCGATAATTTTGCGCAGAGAGATACACCACTGTTGCATGGCAACGTGCGGGGACTCATCTAGTAATATATAGGAACGGAGGGAGTACTATGTAAAGAGTTGGGTGTCGCACGGTGATAGTGTGAGGTGTGGGCCATGTAATCACTGAGCCTACGTGTTTTCACTTCTCTTGCACTCCTCTGCTGTAAGAATGGAGAAAATTGTAATCTACTACCTCCTTTCGCCGAAAGCGTGGGACATCTAGCAGTCCTACCACCTCAGTAATAAAGACCAATGAGCCGTCAAATCACATAGACCCAGCAGTAAGTGGGACGGACGAAGCAACCATCACTCTTGCGCCAGTGAGAGGTCGTGTCCGCTCTGCCCAGGCATGAATGCGGCACCGATTCTTTGGAGCGGCGCTGATCGTTTCAGGCGGGAAGCATGCGCGGGCGATGGAGGGGCTTTGGGTTGGCCAGGCTGGTCAGGAGCGGGCGTGGCAGCTGTCCGCATGTCCCTACCGAACACGCCGGAAATGGGAGGATGCACCGACTCTAGTGGCTAAAATCGTACACTACACACCATCTCTCTGTAGGAGTAGGTCGATCTATCGCACTCTCTAACACACACATGCTGTTAAACACACACACGCACACGCACGCACCTTGGTCCTGTTGCACCTTCTAACATGAGTTATTACACCTAGACGGAGGAAGTAGTAAGTATACGAGATATGGTGGCACACTGAGTTAAGTCGAATACAAGTGCCCAAAATTTGTGCGCATGTTATAATAAGGATTCACTTAAAATAGTGCGTGAGCGAACAGAGGGGTCAATTGGACGGTGTTCGGCGATGGCGAGATGTGTGAGTAAGATACACGCTGGTGCTTTTAATTTTCTTATTAATTTGTTTGTTTCACCCTCGACTAGTGGGACCCAACGTACTACGTGGAGAGAGTAAGGTGACTAAGGCTGCATTATTTACGCACCACTTGTGGATAGTCTTACCACCAAAGCCACAAGACACGATTATGATGAAATCCCAATGACTCCCACACACAAAAAAAAACACGGCATGCTTGTCACACGAATGCAGGAATGTATAAAAGGTTATTTTCCTCTCGTTGAACATAACGGGAGGGTTGTGTAGCTGGTTAGCCTGTTCGCTCATCAAACTTGAGGTCTCGGGTTCGATAACTACACATGAGCATAATTTTTGCTAGGAGGATTCTTTGACTGGTCAAAATGTTTTCTAGGGTTTGCACGCTTCACACTCTCTCTCCAGTATATATATACACGCTGGAGCCTCAGCGCTTGTAGTTGCTCTCTTCACACTCTCTCGCCCTCTCCCGCTAGAGCCTCAGCGCTTGTAGTTGCTCTGTTCACACTCTCTCGCCCTCTCTGGCTGGAGCCTCAGCGCTTGTAGTTGCTCTCTTCACACTCTCTCGCCCTCTCTAGATCTAAACAAGACTTCGTTGGCCTCTCTCTCTCCCCTCACTGCTGCTCAAAGAGCCGGCAGGATCCATCCACCGGGAAGGGAAGGAGGCTTAACGCTGTCACCATCGGCGAGGGAGGGAATCCACTATCGGCGCAGTTGTTCACTTTCCACCCAGCGGCGGCGCGGGAGGGCCTCCGACCCCTTCTTCTTCGCCGCTGTCCCGTCGCCCACCGAACCACGCCCCAAGAACCTTAAGGTATATTTTACTTACTCCACATGCATTGATCTAGCTGCATGTATACCATGTATCTAGGACGTGGTTCAAAGAGGAAAGGAGTGGGGGAAAGTAGTGGGAAAAGTTGTATATAGCATGAATCTAGGACGTGGTTCAAAGAGGAAATGAAGGGGGGAAATTTGTATAGCATGAATCTAGGATGTGGTTCAAAGAGGAAAGGAATGGGGGGAAAGTAGTGGGGAAAGTTTTATCGCATAAATCTAGGACATGGTTCAAAGAGGAAAGGAAGGGGCGAAAGTACTAGTTCAAAAAGGAAAGGAAGGGACAAGGCGGTAGAGTTTGACCAGCACTAGATTTGCTGCGCTCACATAGGGAAAGGTGTCTAAAGATAACAAAACTGGGACCAACACAAATATTCTTCTTGGTTGTTTGTTCTTTGTTGCAACAGATTGTGCATGACCACAGTACATCGGTAGATGCACATGGTGCTGGTGCGTCCACTGTCCCGTGCAACTCATTAGCTTTTGTTAATCTAAGGCCCTGTTTGGTTAAAAACTCCCTAGTCCCTACCTGCTTGGTTCCAGGGACTAATCATGGACTAGAGGTTATTAAATGACATGCTAAAAGACCATGTTACCCCTAGTAATAAACTAATAGAAACAAGGTGCGATGCGTGGCAGGGGCAACTGTTGGAAAAAGTCCCAAAAAGACTCCCTCGGGGTCTTCTTTCTTTAGTCTCAAATGCCCACATTTAGTCCCTAAAAGTCCCTCCTGTTTTGTTTAGATGGGACTGACACAGAGTTTTTTTAGTCCCTACACCAAAATGTCCCTGTAAACAAACACCCTCTAATTATGCCGCTGGAAAATTGATGCAATGCCATAGTTAAAAGCAAATTACATGTTTAACGAATTTAATTGTTAATATAATCTCTATGTTAATATTAATCAATGCCACCGTTTGAGAAATGCTACTGTCTTGCTTTCTATCCCATTTAGATTAGGTAGATGCTTCTTTTTGTTGGCTTCTGTGTCATCCACCGTTATTGACCACTAATAGTTTTCCCAGTCAGAATGCCTGTAGGGTTAAGGCAGATGGCATGGGTTCTACTTATCGACGACGTTTTCCGCTGCTATGTTTCATTTGATGTTCAGCCCTTAAGTCTTTATCGATGTAAGACTTGACCATGTTGGTCACTATTTGTGTAAGACGGTATGTATGGATGTAAGACTCTTGTTATTCAGCTTCTGTGTGTTCAGTGAGCATTGATCTCTGGGATCACTGTACACGTGCATTCGGTGATCACGACTTGCGAGTCGGGGTCCCCACAGAGCTGGTATCGAGCCATCTGACCGTAGGAAGCCTTAGTTAGCATGGGCGTTAGTTAGGCGAGACTATCCACCAGGTTACCCATATACCTATGTTTATGTTAGTATCCCAAACACAGGTCACATTCCTTTATTGACCCTTCCCCTTCCACTTTTTGTAGATGGCCGCCGTACCCGAGGACTTCCTGACCACTGGGTTTCCCGTGCTTCTTGAGGATAGCCTCCGAAGTGCCAGTTCACTCGAGTCCCCACCTTCTCCTACCACGAGCACTTTGGTCGACAAAGACCAAGAAGGAGTATCACGTGGAGGTAGTCGTGAGGCGAATGACGCCCGACGAGCTGGTTCTTTGAGGGACCCCGGATGGCGACCTTGCTTCTCGCCGTGGAGACTCTCGCCCTCAAAGCGCCGACTCGCCTCGGGATCTCCTGCCGGAGATGGCGAGAGAGCCAGCCACTCGTTACCTGCCTTATCGTAAGGAAGGTGATGGCGAGAGCAGCGCACCAGCACCACCCTTGGGCGAGGACTTTCTCTCCGCTTCGGACCTACTTCAGGCTTGTGTGCCGACATGCAGCACAACACTGCCTCGGGTCGGCGGAGCTTGGAAGGAACTCCGCAAGACCAAGGAGCTCCTCCGCATAGTTCGAGATGAAGGCGACAGGATCAAGAAGGATGGAGCACCTGGACAGCCCGCAGATAGCTTATCGAGGCGACGACCCCCACAGGTCGCACCTGCCAAGGATCACCTCAGCCATGCCGTATGACAAAAATGAGTACATAACCTCTTCAAGACGCCACCAGCAAAGCAGCGCCGTGTTCAGCTCCTTCACTCCCCGCTTCCTCAAGCGATGAGGAGACCAAGGCAGATGAAGATGAGGAGGAAGACCGGAGGAGCCGAATACCCGACCGAGCATTCCACCACTTAGACTCCGTTCGGGACTAGGATAGGCTAGCTCGTAGCCTATGGTAGGATAGGTCGTGTACCCCTTTTGTAAGTCGAGTCCTTGTAATGGTTCTTATGAAACCATGTTATGTTGCGCTTATGTTCAACTTGCTTTCATGAAGTCGTACTTTCCTTGGGAACTTGTAAACTACTACATTCCCCATTTGGTTTTAATGCATGAGTTTGGCCCTTCCGGCCTTTGTTTAACAATTTGTGTCACACCACCCCTTACTAGGCATTCCATCTATCTTGCTTTCCCTCATTGTTGTTCCCAATCATGAGACCTTGACCGCTCAACAGGATGCTGTTGTAACACGTCTTGGTACCTCTACCCAGCCACAAGCCGGAGGTTCTGCTGAGGCCGAGCCAGCCAGACCAAGCCCAAGGACAGACTCCACCACCACCACCGCCTCCAAGCATGGATATGGCTCAGCTTCTCCAAGCCTTTCGAGAGGCGCCAAGCCAACACTGCAGCCCTCAGATGATTGCTCAGTGTCAACCGCCACCAAGGGACACGGACCATGGGCGTTCCACGCTGGTGGAGTTCAAGAAGCATGCACCACCCACTTTACGCCGAGATCTGCTAAACCCCGGATGCGCACGATCGGGTCCGCACCATTGAGGATCTGCTGGCACTAGTCGGATGCACCGAGGACCGTGATAAAGTGGCGTATGCTGCCTTGTCTCGGGGGACTGCGAGCTTGGTGGGATGGATTCAAGGCTATGCGTGTTGAACAAGACATCACTTGGGACACCTTCAAGACGGAATTCCATAAGGCCCACATTCCTTCGGGATCATGGCCATCAAGAAGCGTGAGTTCCGAGCTCAAGCAAGGTAGTAGCACCGTCAAGGAGTACATGCGAAGTTCGAGTGTTCTCTCAAGGTATGCCCTCGAGGATGTCAAGACCGATCTTTGCCAAGCGGGCGCTTCATGGAAGGCCTTAACCAGACTCTGCAGTACTAAGCTTGTTGTGTGTGACTGCCCAACCTTTCTGATCGGTGAACAAGGCACTCATGCTTGAGGACAAGCGGCGTGCCTTGGATGACACTCAATAAGCGCAAGATGATCGCAAGGGAAGCTCCAAGAACCGAAGCCTCGCCGTGGTAGCCAAACCCAGTCAAGCCAACCTATCGGCAACCAAGAGCTCCTGCACCTCGCACCAACTATCCACCTCAGCGAGATGCCAACCCGAGCCAGCTTACAACAACCCCAATAACAATCTTTGGCAAGGGCGTCGTCCCCAACCAAGTCACTTGTTTGGATGTGGACAGCGGGGCATTACTCCAAGAATTCCCCAACAAGAAGCCCGACGCCCAGCGCCCCAATCGCAGAACCGGGACAAGGTCGTGGAATGCCACCGAGGAACCAAGCTCCCGCAACTTGCCCAACAATGGCAGGGTCGTGTGAATCATGTCACCATGAAGAAGCCCAGAAGACCCGGACGTCGTCTTTGGGTGCGTTCCTTGTCAATTCAGCACCATAAATCGTGTTGTTTGATTACGAGCCACGCATTCTTTTGTCACCCAAAGTTTTGCATTAAAAGTGGCATGACCCTACACCGTGAATAACCCTATGGTGGTACAAACCCCGAGCAGAGATGAGAGCCAAGATAGGATGTAAAGGAGTCGGGATTACCATTAGCGGGTAGACTTCCTAGCGACCTTATCATCCTAAAATCACAAGGCGTGGATGTGATCTTGGGAATGAATTGGCTCAGCAAGCACCAAGGCTTGATTGATTGCACCAACCGGACGGTCACTATGACCAATGACCGAGGAGTCAAGTCAAATTTGCCTCCAACCCTCTTCTGCTCAAGCCAACCAAGTCAACTCTGATCGAAGTTGGATTGGAACAAGTGCCGTAGTATCACGAGTATCCCGATGTTTTTCCCGATGAGCTACCAGGAATGCCTCTTGATCGGGACATTGAGTTCATCATCAAGCTCATACCCGGAGCAGGACCCATCTATAAGAAGCCTTATAGAATGGGATCGAAGGAGTTAGCAGAATTGAAGAAGCAGCTGGAAGAGCGAGTTGAGGAAGGATTTATCCGCCCTAGTGCCTCCCCTTGGGGATCACCTGCTACATTTGTGGCAAAGAAGGGCGGTACCATCCGCTTATGCATTGACTACCGCTCCCTCAACGAGGTTACAATCAAGAACAAGTACCCACTTCCCAAGATTGAAGATCTGTTTGATCAACTCAATGGGGCCAAGGTGTTCTCCAAGATCGACCTCGGATCTGGGTACTACCAATCAAGATCAGACCCCAAGATATTCAAGGCGGCATTAGTAACCAGATATGGCTCAGTATGAATGCACGGTCATGTCCTTTAGGTTGACCAATGCCCCACTTACTTCATGTATCTCATGAATGAGGTCTTCATGGAATATTTGGACAAGTTAATCGTCGTCTTCATTGATGACATTCTTGTCTTCTCAAGTCGGAAGAAGAGCACGAGCAACACTTGAGGATGGTCCTAGACAAGCTTCGAGAGCACCAACTGTATGCCAAGTTCAGCAAGTGTGAATTCGGCTGCGTGAAGTTGGATTTCGGGTCATGTTTTAAGCGAAGAGGGATTGTCGATCGACCTGCTAAGATTGAAGCCGTGGTGAATGGCAATCCCGAGCAATGTGAAGGAAGTCGAAGCTTCCTCGGACTCGCGGGATATTACCGCAAGTTCGTTGAAGGGTTTTCGAGCATTGCCCGACCCATGACTCAGCTCTTGAAGAAGGACAAGAAGTTTGAATGGGCCGAAGTCGAAGAAAGCTTCGGGAGTGAAGAAGAGGCTAACCACCGCTCGATTCGGCCACACCAGATATACACAAGGAGTTTGTGATATATTGTGATGCGTCAAGAATCGGATGAGAGGTGTTCGATGCAAGAAGGCGAGTCGTGGCCTACCTTTCAAGGCAACTACGACCTCACGAAGAGAACTATGCTACTCATGACCTTGAGCTAGCAGCAGTGGTTCATGCCACAAGACTTGGCGACATTACCTCTTGGGGAAGCGATGTGAGATATACACGGATCACAAAAGTCTGAAGTATATTTTCACTCAAAGGAATTGAACATGAGGCGAGAAGATGGCTGGAGTTGATAAAGGATTATGACCTCGGTGTTCAATACCACCTGGAAAGGCTAATGTGGTAGCAGACGCGTTGAGCGGTGAAGGCTTGCTCCTTGAATGCTATACTAAAGCACAAGCTACCCGCCTTGTATGAAGAACTTGAAAGCTTCGGGTTGGAACTGGTTGCACCAGTTCTTGGCCAACCTCGAAGTTAAGCCTACCTTGATGGATGATATCAAGAAAGCTCGGAAGGGGCATGAGAGTATCAAGGCATTAAGAGGAAGATCAAGGCGAGCAAAGCCTCGAGTTCTCGAGAGGATGAGGAAGGAATTGTGTGGTTTGGGAATCGCATCTGCGTGCCCAACAAGGTTGAGCTCAAGAACCTGATCTTGCAAGAAGCTCATGACAGCCCATATTCCATCCACCACGAGGCACCAAGATGTATCAAGACACGAAGGAAAGATTTTGGTGGCACGGGATGAAAAGGGAGATTGCCACCTATGTTGCCAAATGTGACGTATGCCAGAGGGTCAAAGCTGAACATCAGCGACCTGCTGGATTACTCCAACCACTCAAGGTTCCCGAGTGGAAATGGGATAAAATCGGAATGGATTTCATCACTGGACTACCTAGGTCAAACAAGGGACATGACTCCATCTGGGTCATAGTCGATCATTTGACCAAAGTGGCCCATTTCATTCCTGTTAAGACTACTCATGACGGAACCAGCTAGCCGCCTCTACATCAACCGAATTGTGAGCCTTCATGGTGTTCCCAAGGAGATTGTGTCGGATCGAGGAACCCAGTTCACCTCAAGGTTTTGGAAGAAATTCCAGAGGCCATGGGGACCAAGTTGTCCTTCAAAGATCGCTTTCCACCCACAGACCGGAGGTCGACCGAGCGAGTGAATCAAATACTCAAGACATGCTCCGAGCCTGTGTCTTAGCTTATGGAGCTAAGTGGGAAGATTGCCTCCCTTTCGCCGAGTTCTCTTACAACAATGTTATCGTGCCAGCCTTGAGATGGCACCATTTGAAGTGTTATACGGCGGAAGTGCCATACACCTCTCAAGCTGGTGGGAGGTCGGAGAAGGACTTGTCTTTGGGCCTGATATCCTTCGTGAAGCAGAAGAGCAAGTCTAGCTTGTCAGAGAGCGTCTGAAGTCTGCCAAGTCAAGGCAGAAGAGCTATGCGGACTTACGTCGTAGAGACATAAACTTCCGAGTTGGAGACCATGTCTATCTCCGGGTCACCCCTCTCAAAGGAGCCCAGCGCTTCCATGTCAAAGGAAAGCTCGCTCCGAGATACATTGGCCCCTTCAAGATCACTGAGCGGCGAGGAGAGGTGGCTTACCAGTTGGAACTTCCACCTGAACTTTCTGATGTGCACAACGTGTTCCACGTGTCACAACTCCGGAAGTGTCTCCAAGTTCCAGACAAGCCCGACCTCTACAAGGACGTCAATCACCAAGCCATTGATCTTCAACCTGATTTGACTTATCGTGAGAGGCCCATCTGCATTCTGGATGAGGCTGAACGACGCACTCGAAGCCGCACCATCAAGTACTTCAAGGTCCAATGGAGCAATCACACCGAAGCAGAAGCAACTTGGGAGCGTGAAGACTACCTTAGATCCGAATTTCCGTATCTCTTTTAAGCCTAGTTTAGGAATCTCGGGGACGAGATTCTTGTAAGGGGGGTAGGTCTGTCACACCCTGCATTTTGTAACATTTCATTTTCATTAATAAAGCATGAAAATTTGGACCAACAAAAACTTTTGCATTATTTGGCTTTTATTTGGAGTTGGTTTTCTCTCTGTGTTTCCTTTCAAGTGCTTCTTGAAGTCAACTACTCTACCCTCTATATTCCATCTCCTTACCCCAAGCTCCCCACCAATGACCATGCCATGTTAATAGTGCTATATGGAATTTTCTTACAAAAATAATTTGGCCGAAAGTATTTTCTAAAATTAGTTTTCCAAAACCCCGAATTGAGGTTTGCAATGCAAGTACTTGATTAAGGGCAGTAAAATCTTTACAAAAATATATTTGACTCCTATTAGATATAGGATGCCCAGAACCACAAAAATATAATTTTAAAAGTTATTGTTCTATTTTATTTAAAAGCTTTTTCTTAAGGCCAGAAATGGTCTTTAATAGGAAAAATTACTTTTATTGTTTCAAAAATATTTGACAAAATTTAGGAAACTCATAGGACATATATTGTCCATATATAAGAGTTTCAACACATGGTCATGTTCAAAATAATGGTCAAATCCCTTTAAAACCCTTTCTGGATATTTCAAGCTTTTGAAATATTTACAAAGGAAATATCCTCCAAAAATTCCAGGAAAATTCTATCATGTCACATATGACATATTAGATGATCTTGCCAAGTCTCATGACTTGGAGAACAAGATAACACCATCAAAACCCCTCAAAACTATTTCTGTCCATTCTGAAGTTTGATCAACTTTACATTGCCAAGTATGTCCAAATGTGCTCAAACTTGGTGGACATGCTTCATTGGTCTAATGATCCATCTGGACCAAATGGCACAGGTTGGAGAAGAGGAAATCTTGGTCAAAGTGCCTCAAAACCCTCTCTGACCAGAATCAAGTTTAAACTACTTTGCACTACCAACTTTTTCTCCAAGACCCCAACTTTGGTGAGCCTGATCATGTGACCAAATGAGGCTACCACACCAAGTGGTACATCAAGGAGAAATGATTTACTCCACTGGATCTACACAAATCCATTTCTGCCCATTTCTAGGGTTTGCAAGAGTTTCATTGGCAACTTTATCCAAATTAGCTCCAAATGGGTGGAAGGCCCTAAATATATGTGACATTTCACCCCATGGAGTATCTTGGCCAGTGGAAGTCATTAGCTTATCCAAAACTCCATCAAACACCTTCTGGCAAAATACTAAAATGCCTATTTTGGCCACTTTCACAAATCTCCTTGAGTTCATCTTTTTGCCACAACCCCTCCTCACTCCCCTCTGTCACTTAGATGCTTTTCTACCCGAGGAAGGAATGTGGAAGAAGGGGGGAATCACGTTTGTCCTCTCTGGACAACAGTTTCCTCTCTCTCTCACAGCCACTCTCTCTCCCTTCTGCACCTCAGAGCATCCAAGGCCCTTTCCTGGCTTTGCCCCCTTCCACTGTAGCTTCCAGACAGAAAAGGACGCGCGCGCGACGCGGAAAAACCGCGGATGCCGGCCAAAGTCGCGCTCTGGAGCGCCTGCCAGAGCGCCGACCATTGACACCGCGCCTCCCGACCGCCTCGTGCCTCCCCCTCGCGCCAGTTGATGTGTCTCGACGTCTGCGACACGCCGCCGTGCAGTCCCCATTGTCTCTCCCTCTCTCTCCCCTCCTGCAGCGCGTGCCCGACGCCGCCCGGCTCGGCCAATGGCCAGCCTCACACGCGCGAGCGCCAGAACCCTTCCCCGCTCTCTCTCCTTCTTCCTGGCACCCTACTCCATCCCCACGAGCACCGTGGACAGCTCCAACTCCTCTCCAACGGCCTCCAGAGCCGATCCCGCGGGCGCCCGTAGGCCACGCCTACGGTGAACCGCGGCCAGCCTATATAAGGCGCCCCCGAGCCTCTCTCTTCTTCCCTGTCGCTCCTCCACACACCCAATCGGCCTCCCGCACCACTCCTTCCTCTCCAGAACCACCCGAGCTCGAGATCGAGCTCGAGCTCCGCCTCGGCTCGTCGGCGTCCATGGCAGTACAGGCCTTCTCCGCCCAGCTCTCTCGATCTGAAACTGCGGCGCCACCGATTCTTTCCCCTCTTTTCCCCTTGTTTTGCAGCCGGAATCGGCCGAGCCACCGACGCCAAGCGCCTCCGCCATGGGACCTCGCCGCCGCGAAGCGAGCCACTCCGCGACCATCTCCACCACCACCGTAACCGCGACTCGCCCACGAGTCCAACGGTAGCCTCCGCACCTTCCCATGCCTCAGACGCGCCCGGCGAGCTCGCGTCGCCTCGGCGGAGGTAGACGCGGCCGCCGTGGGGCGGCCCGTCGACCTCACGCCTCGACGGGTGGGATCCACCGTCGAGTTTAAACGCGTCTTGCGGCGTGCGACCGATCCGCCGTCGGTGAAGGCGTATTCAGCCTTTACGCCTTCGACGTGGCGGCGCGTGGGCTGGGTTTCCCCCCACAGGCTGCCGCCTGCCGTGGCCTCTCGCCCAAAGGGCACAACGCCGTTTTTTTTTTCCTTTTACGTATTATTTCCAAAAATTCCACAGGACAGAATATTAATCCAAATGCATTGATTCCAATTTCTAAATTCCTAGAATATTGCAACCTATTTAATGGTGCAACTTTCACTCAAATCCAACCACCTTTTCTTCTCTGTAAATATTTAAATGTGGTTTTTAGCATTTAAATAAGCTTTTGAAAATCCATAACTCCTATTTTGCTGCTCCAGAACCAAGACCAAAAGTTGTCCCCTTCCTAGCCTTCCTCCTAGTATTTAACAAAAATAAGTTGACATTTTTCTAAGCACTTTGACTTTTCTGTTTTTATGATTGTCTTATTTTCCCGTTGTTTTCTTGCGACGTTAGATCCCGTATTTGACGAGGTAGCTGAGGAAGAAGGAGGAGCAGGGCCTGAAGACTTTGAAGATCAAGCCAACCAAGGCAAGCAGCCCTTTGACCATGACCATGATACCCCTTTATATGCATGTCATTTTTAGCTCTTTATTAATGATGCATCGGAATCATGATGAGATGGTGAACCACGTGGGTTGGTTGCCACGATTACTTCCTCGTTGATACTTGCATTGTGCATGGCCCTACCTTCTTATGAGGGTTATGCCGGTGGGAGTAGATAGGATGCTAAGTAGTGCTATGCAAAAGGGACGGGGATATGCATGGTGATGGGGGCAAAATATTTTCAAAACAACTTTTGAAAACCCCATCGGGTGCCATTTATGCCCGAGGGAGATAATGAGAAAGGTAACCACTTGATGACGAAGTGGTGTACCGAGGCAAGTGTGTGATGTTTTCGAAAACGGATTAGATTTAAGATTTGATGACTGTCCCAACCCTACATGCGCGACCACTCTACCCTTATATGGGAAAGGGCATTATTGAGTACCTAGTCGGATACTAGCTTGGAGCCCGCATTACTAGTGACGGGGGAGAGTTGGTGCTCTCTCTTGGGACGGGGTCGTGCCAGGTAGGGCGGCCATGACCATCTTTATGGGGCACCGGACACACCGTTGGTACCCCGTGCCAGTGGTATGTGATGAATATGGGAGCAAGGCTCCACGAAAATGTTAGTGTCGTCTAGGGAAAGGTAGTGATCGGGTGCTTACCCCGGGTACTTGAGGTACCGCGGGTCGTAGATGACACGGAAGTTCCCCGGATCTAGTGGGTAAAGTGTGCAACCTCTGCAGAGTGTAAAACTATTCGAATAGCCGTGTCCACGGTCAAGGACGGTTGGGTAACCGCTCTTGGGCTACGTCCACATGTTTACAACTGTGTGTGTGTGTGCGTGTGTGTGTTGATAAAACTATTTGCGTCAAGTCAAGGGACTTGACATGTTTGAGATGGGTTGGTGCCCACTCTATTCATGTTGGGTCGGTGCCCACTCTATTTATGTTGGGTTGGTGCCCACTCTATTAATGTTGATATCTGTAGCCTGTTCTCACGGTTACTTGATTTCTCTTGATGCATGTCTTACAAGTTGTTGATCATGTCATTGCACTCAAAACTAGCTTTCTGCAAAAATTTACCTATATCATGCATCGTTGTATCTTGAACCAAAACATGGGTTGCTTAAGTAGTACATTCAAAGTACTCATTGGCTTGCCACTGGTTATTTAATTGACCAGGCATGGAAGAACCGGAGTTCAAGAAGAGTTCTTTGGAGACGAACATGCGAACTAGGACGCTTCCAGTCGATGTAATGCCCGTAGGGTTAAGGCAGATGGCATGGGTTCTATTATCGACGAGGATTTCCGCTGTTTGTGTTTCATTTGATGTTCAGCCCTTAAGGCTTTAACAATGTAAGACTTGACCATAATGGTCATAATTTGTGTAAGATGGTATGTATGGATGTAAGATTCTTGTTATTCAGCTTCTGTGTGTTCAGTGAGCATTGATCTCTGGGATCACTGTACACGTGCATTCGGTGATCTCGACTCGTGAGTCGGGGTCCCCACAGAGCTGGTATCAGAGCCACCCTGACTGTAGGAAGCCTTAGTTAGCATGGACGTTAGTTAACTTGAGACCATCTAAACCTCTCTTCTTTTCTGAAGCTTACCCCACCCAAGATGCAATTCCCTTATTGACCTCTCCCATTCAACCTTTGTAGATGGCTGCCGTACCCGAAGACTTCCTGACCACCGGATTTCCCGTGCTTCTCGAGGATAGCCTCAAGAAGTGCCAATACCACCGAGCCCCCATTTTCACCTACCATGAGCATTGGATCAATGACACCGAGACGGAGTATCATGTGGAAGTGATCGTGAAGGCCAATGACTCTCCAACAAGCTGGTTCTTTGAGGGACCCCAGATGGCAACACTAGTCCTTGCCGTCGAGACGGCAACCCTCAAGGCACTCACCCGCCTCCGAGACCTTCTTCCAGAGATGGCAGACGAGTTGGCAACCCGCTTCTTGCCTTATCGGAAGGAAGGCGAGGATGAGAGCAATGCACCAGCTCCACCATAAGAAGAAGGACTTCCACTCCGATTCCAGACCTACTTCAGCCTTTGTGCCGATTGTTTGGCACAACACTTGGCCACAGAATCAATGGAACTCCGAAAGGAACTTCATGAGACCAAGGCACTTCTTCGCCAAGCACAAGAGAAGACGGATAGGATCAAGAAGGAAGGTGCTCCCCCTGGACAGCCCGCAATCGATACATCTGGCGGAAGACCCCAAGGATGGAGAATCACCACAAAGAACACCGCATGAGCACAAAGGAATACCGCAAGCTCTTCACCCCACCAGCAAAGCAACGCCGTGTTGAGCTCCTCCACTCCCCCACCCCTTCAAGCAATGAAGAAAGCCAGGCCACCGATGACGAGGAGGAAGACCCAGAAGAGCCAGACTACGCGACCGAGCATTCCACCACTTAGGCATCATTCACAACTTGGATATGCCCGTTAGTAACCCAACGGTAGGATAGGTCGTGTGCCCCTATGCGAAGTCGAGTCCATGTAATGGTTCTTATGAAACCATGTAGTGTTGTGTTTGCTTTTGTTGTGTTTGATGGATGTCGTGCTTTCCTTCGGGAACTTGTAAACGACTACATCACCCATTTGGACTTTAATGAATGTGTTTGGCCCTTTTAGCCCTTGCATGAAAACAATTAGTGCCATACCAACCCCCTTACTAGGCATCCCATCTATGTTGCTTTCCCCATCTTTCCCCAATCATGAAACCTTGACCACTCCAACAGGATGCCTGTTGTAACACGATCGGTACCTCTACCCAGCAGAAGAAGAAGCGGAGGTTCTGCTGAAGCAGGAGTCAGCCAGGACCAAGCCCAAGGACAGACTCCACCCCCACCACCTCCTCCAATCATGGACATGGCTCAGCTTCTCCAAGCCTTCCGAGAGGAACGCCAAGCCAACACTGCAGCCCTCCAGGTGATTGCTCAAGCTGTCAATCGCCAGCCGGCGGGACACGGCAATGGACGGTCCACGTTGGTGGAGTTCAAGAAGCATGCACCACCCACCTTCATCGAGACTGCTGAACCCCTGGATGCAGACGACTGGGTCCGCACCATTGAGGATTTGTTGGACCTAGTCGGCTGCACTGAGGACCGTGAGAGGGTGGCGTATGCTGCCCACTGTCTCGGGGGAACTGCCAGAGCTTGGTGGGATGGATTCAAGGCCATGCATGCTGAGCAAAACATCACTTGGAATGACTTCAAGGCAGAATTCCGCAAGGCCCACATTCCTTCCGGAATCATGGCCATCAAGAAGCGTGAGTTCCGAGCCCTGAAGCAAGGTAGTAGCACTGTCAAGGAGTACATGCAGAAGTTCAAGTTCTCTCAAGGTATGCTCTCGAGGATGTCAAGACCGATGTCGCCAAAAGGGCGCTTCATGGAAGGCCTTAACCAAACTCTGCGATACTCGCTTGTTGTGTGTGACCGCCCGACCTTTCCTGATCTGGTGAACAAGGCACTCATGCTTGAGGACAAGCGACGTGCTTTGGATGATACCCGAAGCGCAAGATGATCGGCAAGGGTAGCTCCAAGAACGAAGCCTCGCCTGTGGCAGCCAGCCCGGTCAAGCCAACCTATCGCAGCCAAGACCTCCGTGACCCCAAGACCAACTATCCGCCTCAGAAGATGCCAACCCCTGTGCCAGCTTACAACAACCCCAATAATAATGCCGGCAGGAGCAGCAACCCCAACCAAGTCACTTGCTTCGATGTGGACAGCCAGACATTTCTCCAAGAATTGCCCCAACAAGAAGCCCGACGCCGCCCCAATGCGCAGAACCCAGTCAAGGCCGTGGAATGCCACCAAGGAACCAAGCTCCCAAGAACCTGCCCAACAGCGGCAAGGGTCTTGTGAATCATGTCATCGCAGAAGAAGCCGGGAAGACCGGACGTCGTCTTTGGTAGTGCGTTCTTGTCAATTCTGCACCAGCAATCGCCTTTGTTTGATTCTGGAGCCACACATTCATTTGTCACCCAAAAGTTTGCATTAAAAAGTGGCATGACCCCTACACTCCTTTATAACCCTATGGTGGTACAAACCCCCGGAGCAGAGATGAGAGCCAAGACAGGATGTAGAGGAGTCGGGATTGTCATTAATGGGGTAGACTTCTTAGCAGATCTTATCATCTTGAGATCGCAAGGCTTGGATGTGATCTTAGGAATGAATTGGCTCATCAAGCACCAAGGCTTGATAGATTGTGCCAACCGGACTGTCACAGTGACCAATAACCAAGGAGTCGAAGTTAAATTTGCCTCCAACCCCTCCCCTGCTCAATCCAACCAAGTCAACTGTCTGACTGAAGTTGGATTGGAGCAAGTGCCGGTAGTATGCGAATACCCCGATGTTTTTCCTGATGAGCTACCGGGAATGCCTCCTGACCGAGACATTGAATTCATCATTGAGCTCATGCCCGGAGCAGGACCCATCTATAAGAAGCCTTATAGAATGGGATCAGAGGAGTTAGCAGAGTTGAAGAAGCAATTGGAAGAGCAGTTGAGGAAGGGATTTATCCGCCCTAGTGCCTCCCCTTGGGGATCGCCTGTTCTGTTTGTGGCAAAGAAGGATGGTACCATCCGCTTGTGCATTGACTACCGCTCCCTCAATGAAGTTACAATCAAGAACAAGTATCCACTTCCCAAGATTGAAGATCTGTTTGATCAACTCAACGGGGCCAAGGTGTTCTCTAAGATTGACCTCAGATCTGGGTATTACCAAATGAAGATCGACCCCAAGATATTCAAGACGGCATTTGTAACTAGATATGGCTCAGATGAGTGCACGGTCATGTCCTTTGATCGACCAATGCCCCACTTACTTCATGTATCTCATGAATAAGGTCTTCATGGAATATTTGGACAAGTTTGTTGTTGTCTTCATAGATGACATTCTTGTCTTCTCGAAGACGGAAGAAGAGCACGAGCAACACTGGAGGATGGTCCTAGACAAGCTTCGAGAGCACCAACTGTGTGCCAAGTTCAGCAAGTGTGAATTTTGGCTGCGTGAAGTTGGATTCTTGGGTCATGTTTTAACTGAAGAAGGATTGTCAGTCGATCCCGCTAAGATTGAAGCTGTGACTGAATGGCAATCCCCAAGCAATGTGAAGGAAGTCAGAAGCTTCCTCGGACTCGCGAGATATTACCGCAAGTTCGTTGAAGGATTCTCAAGCATTGCCCGGCCCATGACTCAGCTCTTGAAGAAGGACAAGAAGTTTGAATGGACGCCGAAGTGCGAAGAGAGCTTCCAGGAGCTGAAGAAGAGACTGACCACCGCCCAGCCTGCCACACCAGATATACACAAGGAGTTTGTGATATATTGTGATGCATCAAGAACAGGACTGGAGGTGTTCTCGATGCAAGAAGGCGAGTCGCTTACCTTTCAAGGCAACTATGGCCTCATGAAGAGAACTATGCTACTCATGATCTTGAGTTAGCAAAGAAGGTTCATGCCCTGAAAACATGGCGACATTACCTCCTAGGGAAACGGTGTGAGATATACACGGACCACAAAAGCCTGAAGTATATTTTCACTCAGAAGGAATTTAACATGAGGCAAAGAAGATGGCTAGAGTTTATCAAGGATTATGACCTCAGTGTTCAATACCACCCTGGGAAGGCTAATGTGGTAGCTGATGCATTAAGCAGGAAGGCTCGTTCCTTGAATGCTATGCTTAAGGACAAGCTACCCGCCTTGTATGAAGAACTTGAAAGCTTCGGGTTGGAACTGGTTGCACCAGGATTCTTAGCCAACCTTGAAGTCAAGCCTACACTATGGATGATATTAAGGAAGCTCAGAAGGGACACGAAAGTATTGAAGGCATCAAGAGGAAGATCAAGGCAGGCAAGGCCCCAGGATTCTCAGAGGATGAGCAAGGAATTGTGTGGTTTGGGAATCGCATTTGCGTGCCCAACAAAGTTTAGCTCAAGAATCTGATCTTGCAAGAAGCTCATGACACCCCGTATTCCATCCATCCTGGAGGAACCAAGATGTATCAAGACCTGAAGGAAAGATTTTGGTGGCACGGGATGAAAAGGGAGATTGCCACCTATGTTGCAAAGTGTGATGTATGCCAAAGAGTCAAGGCTGAATATCAGCGACCTGCTGGATTGCTCCAACCACTCAAGGTTCCCGAGTGGAAATGGGATAAAGTTGGAATGGATTTCATCACTGGACTACCTAGGTCAAATAAGGGACATGACTCCATCTGGGTCATAGTTGACCATTTGACCAAAGTAGCCCATTTCATTCCGGTCAAAACAACTTACAAGGGAAACCAGCTAGCCAGCCTCTACATCAACAGAATCGTAAGCCTTCATGGTGTTCCCAAGGAGATTGTGTCAGATCGAGGAACCCGCCACCTCAAGGTTCTGGAAGAAGTTCCAAGAGGCCATGGGGACCAAGTTGTCCTTCAGCACTGCTTTCCACCCGCAGACCGGAGGCCAGACAGAATGAGTGAATCAGATACTCGAAGACATGCTCCGAGCCTGTGTCTTAGCATATGGAGCTAAGTGGGAAGATTGCCTCCCTTTTGCGGAGTTCTCCTACAACAACAGTTACCAGTCAAGCCTTCAGATGGCTCCATTTGAGGTGTTATACGGACGGAAGTGCCGCACACCCGTCAACTGGTCGGAGACCGGAGAAGGACTTGTCTTTGGGCCCGATATCCTCCGTGAAGCAGAAGAGCAAGTTCAGCTTGTCAGAGAACGTTTGAAGACTGCCAAGTCAAGGCAGAAGAGTTACGCTGACTCACGTCGTAGAGACGTAGACTTCCGAGTTGGAGACCATGTCTATCTCCGGGTCACACCTCTCAAGGGAACCCAGCGCTTCCAAGTCAAAGGAAAGCTCGCCCCAAGATACATCGGCCCCTTCAAGATCACTGAACGACGAGGAGAAGTGGCTTACCAGTTGGAACTGCCACCTGAACTATCCGATGTGCACAACGTGTTCCACGTGTCACAACTCCGGAAGTGTCTCCAAGTTCCGCATAAGCCCGATCTTTACAAGGACGCCAATCACCAAGCCATTGACCTTCACCTGATTTGACTTACCGTGAGAGGCCCATCTGCATTCGGATGAGGCCGAGCGACACACTCAAGCCGCACCATCAAGTACTTCAAGGTCCAATGGAGCAACCACTCAAGCGAAGCCACCGGGAACGTGAAGACTACCTTAGATCCGAAGTTTCAGATCTCTTTAAAGTTTAGTTTAGGAATCTCGGGACGAGATTCTTGTAAGGGGGTAGGTCTGTCACACCCTGCATTTTGTAACACTTCATTTGCATTATTAAAGCATGAAAATTTGGACCAACAATTTTTTTTTATTTGGCTTTTATTTGGAGTTGGTTTTCTCTCTGTGGTTTTTCAAGTGCTCTTAAAAGTCAACTACTCCACCTTCTATACTTCATCTCCTTGCCCCGAACTTCTGTCCAATGATCATGCCATGTGTGTAGAGCAATATATTATTTTCTTACAAAAATAATTTGGCCAAAAAGTATTTTCTAAAATTAGCTTTCCAAAAACCCTTGAATTAAGATTTGCACTGCAAGTACTTGATTTGAGGTGTGAAAAATCTTTCAAAAAGTGTATTTGAAACCTATTAGATATATGATACCCAGAAACCACAAAAATATAATTTTAAAAGCTATTTTTCTATTTTATTTAAAAGCTTTTTCTTAAGGCTAGAAATGGTCTTTAATAGGAAAAAATTATTTTTTTTGTTTCAAAAATATTTGACAAAAATCAGGGAAACTCAGTGGACACATATTTTCCATATATAAGAGTTTCAACACATGGTCATGTTCAAAATATTGGACAAAACCATCAAAAACCATTTCTGCCCATTTCAAGGATTTGAAATATTTCTACAGGAAATATTTTCACAAAAATCCAAGAAAAATCCAGCAAGTCACAAATGCATATTGTGATCACCTTGCAAAGACTCATGTCAATCAAAGTCATTTTGGTTCACCAAAATGCCCCAAAACCCTCTGTGACCAGAATCAAGTTTGAGCAACTTTGTACTACCAACTTTCTCCCCTTGACCCCAACTTTTGTGAGCATGTTCACATGACCAAATGAGGCCACTACACAAAGTGGTGCATCAAGGAGAAGTGATTTTCTCAACTAGATCTACTCAAGTGTATTTCTGCTCATTTCTAGGGTTTACAAAAGTTGCATTGGAAACTTTGCCCAAATAATCTCCAAATTGGTGGAAGACCATATTTACATGAGTCATTTCACCCTGTGGAGTCTCATGGCATTTGGAGTTCATTTGCTCAACCAAACAAGCATCAAACACCTTCTGACATTTTGCAAAAACCACTGTTTTGACCCCTTTCACTATTCTTGGAGAGCTCAAATTTTTACCACAGCTCTTTCTAGTCCTCTTTCACCTCCTGTAACAATGGCAAGTCCATAGCTCACTTATTGAATGGGTAAAATCCTCTTCCTCTCTCGGTCAGCCCTTTTCACCTTTCTTCTTCTTCCTCCTCACTCCATTGGCTTACCAGGCATCAAATGCCCTCCCTTTCTTTACTCCTCCCTTGAGCTATCGGACATGGTCAAGTCAGATCCCTGTGGCATAAACAATGCCATGGCAGCCATTTGGCGCTGAGAGCTGCCATAAAGGGCCTCAAGATCAGAAGCCGCCTAACGGCTCCGCCACTCGGGCCTTCCCCTCGCGCCACCGATGCACCTCGACGCCCACGACACGCCACGACGCGTGCCCCTCCTCTCTCCTCCTCCCCGCGCCTCCAGCTATCAAACAGAGTCACTGAAGCGCCAATGGCGCTGCTCACGCCAAGCACCCCGACCCTCCCCACTCCTTTCTCTTCTTCCCTAGGCATAGTCGACGCCCACGAACGCCCAAGACACTCGCGCCAACTCCTTCCGTGCCTGTGGCGACGAAAGGGCTCTCCGGCACACGGTCTCACGGACCTCGCCGTTCTCCTATAAAAGGCCTCCCCGAGCCCTCCTCTAGCAACCACTCGCCTCTCACACCCCAAATCTTCCCTTGCACCACTCACCCCTCTCCAGAGCTTCCGAGCTCGAGATCGAGCTCGAGCTCCGCCACCTCAGGTCGCCGCTGATCTGCAGGGTACAGCTCCTCCGCCCCTTTCTCTCTCGATCCGACTCCCCTCACCTCACCGATCATTTCCCCTCCTTTCCTCTCTCAGAGCTGCTGGAACGGCCGGAGTCGCCACCTCCCGGCACCTCCGCCCGCTGACCTCGTCACTGGCGAACCAGGCTGCTCCGGCGACCGCCTCCACCTCCACCCGAACGGCGACTCATCCCTGAGAACAACGGTACCTCCCACGCCGCCTCCCGTGCCCTGTATACCCGCCGGCGAGCTCGCCGTCGCCTCTGTCTAGAGGTTGACGACGACGGCCGTGGGCCAGGCTTGTCAGCCTCACGCCCTGACGAGCGGGACCCACCCGTCAGGTTTAAATGCGCACGCGCGCGTGCTGGCTCGGCTGGGCCGGCCGCTGGCTGGGCCTGCTGCCCTGTGGCCTTCCTGGCCCAGAGGCACAGTGCCATTTCCCTTTTCTAATTTTTCCTGTCTTCCAAAAATTCCACAGGACACAATATTTGTCCAAATGGATTAATTCCAATTTCTAAAATCCCAAAATATTGCTACGTATTTAATGGTGTAACTTCCATTCAAATCCAACCAACCTTTCTTCACTGAAAATATTTAAATGTGATTTTTAGCATTTAAATGTGCCTCTAAAAATCCATATCTCCTGCTCCACCACTCCAAATCCAAAACTAGCAAGTTTCCCTTCTTAGATTTCCATCTAATATTTTACAAAAAGAGTTGACATTTTTCTCGAGCACTTTGATTTTTCTCGTTATATTATTGCCTTATTTTCTCGTTATTATTTTGCGATTTATAGATTGCGTTCTTTGAAGGAGTTGGACCGTAAGACTTTCAAGACCCTCAAGACTTTGTTGAGCCAGTGCAAGCGGCCCTTTGACCATGTCTATGAAACCCTTTTTATGCATGTCATATAGCACTTATTATTGTTGCATCGGAATCATGAAGGAAGGGTAACCACTTTTGTGGATTGCCTCCGTTACTTTTCTCGTTGACACTTGCATTGTGCATGACCCTACCTTCTTATGAGGGTTATGCCGGTGGGAGTAGATAGGATGCTAAGTAGTTTGCTACGCAAAAAGGGACGGGAATATGCATGTCATGGAGACAAAGTATTTTCAAAAGTCTTTTCGAAAACCCCGTCGGGTGCCACTTATGCCCGAGGGAGATGATGAGATGGGTAACCACTTGATGACGAAGTGGTGTACCGAGGCAAGTGTGTGTGTTGTTTTCAAAACGGATTGGTCGAAGTTATGACTGCTATTTCAACCTTACATGCGCAACCACTCTACCCTTATATGGGAAAGGGCATTATTGATTACCTAGGTCGATACTAGCTTGGAGCCCGTGACATTAGTGACGGGGAGAGTTGGTGCTCTCTCTCGGACGGGTCGTACTAATGAGGGCGGCCATGTCTGTCTTTACAAAGACCGGACACACCGCTGGTACCCGTGCTTGTGGTATGTGATGAATATGGGAGCGAGGCTCCACAACTTTATGATGTGAAATGTTAAGCACGGGGTTATCGCTAATCGAGTGGACTCCATGTTAGTGTCGTCTAGGAAAGGTAGTGATCGGTGCTTACCCCGTACTTGAGGTATCGCGGTCGTGGATGACACTAAGTTCCCGAATCTAGTGGGTACAGTGTGCAACCTCTGCAGAGTGTAAAACTATTCGAATAGCCATGTCCACGGTCAAGGACAGCTTGGGTAACCGCTCTTGGGCTACGCCCACATGTTTACAACCGTGTGTGTGTGTGCGTGTGTGTGTGATAAAACTATTTGGGTCAAGTCAAGGGACTTGACATGTTTGAGATGGGTTGGTGCCCACTCTATTCATGTTGGGTCGGTGCCCACTCCATTTATGTTGGGTTGGTGCCCACTCTATTTATGTTGATATCTGTAGCCTGTTCTCACGGTTACTTGATTTCTCTTGATGCATGTCTTACAAGTTGTTGATCATGTCATTGCACTCAAAACTAGCTTTCTGCAAAAATTTACCTATATCATGCACTGTTGTATCTTGAACCAAAACATGGTTTGCTTAAGTAGTACATTCAAAGTACTCATTGGCTTGCCATTGGTTATTTAATTGACCGTGCATGGAAGAACCGGAGTTCAAGAAGAGTTCTTTGGAGACTAACATGCGAACTAGGACGCTTCCGCCGTAATGACCGTAGGGTTAAGGCGTATGGCATGCGCTCTATTATCGACTGTGATTTCCGTTGTTTGTGTTTCATTTGATGTTCAGCCCTTAAGGCTTTAATAATGTAAGACTTGACCATAATGGTCATAATTTGTGTAAGACGGTATGTATGGATGTAAGACTCTTGTTATTCAGCTTCCGTGTGTTCAAGTGAGCATTGATCTCTCGGATCATCAGTACACGCATTCGGTGATCTCGACTCGTGAGTCGGGTCCCCACGCCTATTCAACCACCCTCCACGGCCACCCTCCACCGCTCATCGCTCATCCAGCCTCCACACCACGGGGTCCTGTTCATCCAGAGGCAACGCCACCGCTCACTGTTCATCCAACCCCCCCCCCGCAACGCTCATTGTTCATCCAATTGATCGGCTTCAGTTAGCAGCAGTAGCAAAGGAATCGCTCCATCGGGTTCAGTTAACAGCCATCGATCGATCGCTTGGGTTCAGTAACGCGTAGCCTGTGGTGCAATCGCTCGGGTTCAGTTAGAGCCCAACCCCTCGCTCGGCTTCAGTTAGAGCCAACTCCTCGCACACACGCGCGTACGTGTATGAGAGAAACGCTAGTCGCTCGGCCCCCGACCTCCCACCGTAACCGGCAACTCCCCGAAATTTTCCGCCCCCTAGCTTCTACCATGGTTTTTTCCATCATGGACGGCCCAAAGAATGTCATGCAACTGCGTCTCCAGCCCGCCCAGGACGAAAAGCCCATTTTCTGTCATGTTTTTTTGTCATAGAAGTAGGAGCCCACCACATCTATGATGATAAGGGGTTTTGTCACAATTATCGTCATAGAAGTGTCATATGTATGACAGAAAAAAAATCGTTTGGCCCAAAATGTCACGTATGTGTCTTTTTTTACTAGTGACGAAAACATCAATTCCATTAAAGATCCCTAAAAGATTGCAGATCAACTTCGGAAAGTAAATGAATAGCCGCGTCCGGCACCTAGTCTAGTTTTCTCACCAGCCTGGAGCTAAGTGCTGGCACTAGGACATGGGAGGGAGCCCCCGTGAGGCCCTAGGGCGACTCTCAGGAGACTCCGGAGCATGTACAGCCCCACTCATTATTACGTGAGAGTGTCACAAGCGGAGACCTTCACAGGCCAGAGCCTTGCTTCATGGGTAGAACATTCGGAGGTGCTGGATGTTCCAGGCGTTCTAGATGGGGACTCGTCCCACGCTCTCTGTGCCGCGCGCTAGGCCCGAGACATGGGCAATCCTAAACGGGCCCTCCCACATGGGAGAGAGCTTGTGTAGCCCCTCCCTGGAGAGCACCCACCTCAGGATGAGATCAGCCACCTCCAAGGTCCTAGAGCGGACGCCATGGCAACAGATCGTCAGCAGTCACCGCTGGTACCTTGCCACTCGAGCGAGGCTTGACGGTGGCATTCTCCCCAAAGACGAGATCCATCTCAAGTGGCGCCCCGACGTGCCTCGTCGAACGCCAGTACCCGCGTGGAGCGATGCTTGACCTCGTGTGGAGAACCGCTTCAGCTCCGTAGACGAGGAAGAATAGTGTCTCGCCCGTCGGCTTGGTCGCGGTGGTGCGGATGGACCACAACACGGACTGGAGCTCGTCGAGACAGCCCCTGCTGCAGGCCTCGAGCTTCTCCTTGAAGTTCCTTGCCTTGAGGCCTCTCAAGATTTCTGCGTTGGCGCGTTCGGCCTGGCCGTTGCTCCTGGGGTGTGCCACTGAGGCATGGCATATCTGTGTTCCAAGGTTAGCACAGTATGTTTTGAAAAGCTTTTTTTTACCTTAAAGACTACAGGGCTTACACCCCACAACATTTTATTAATAAAGAACAAACAATAAATACAAAGTTCCTCAAGAGGGGGAACAAACAGAAAGAAAAGCTATACAAGAAAAGGTATAGTACTCTAAGAAGATAAAGAAAGCAGTAATAGCTACAACTAGGAAAGAAAGAAGTTACAAAAAAAGAAGGAAGGCCCTCAAGGAGGCAGGAAATCAATCCATTTGAGTAGATCCTCCTTGTATCTGGTCAATCCTCTGAGAAAGAAGAGTAATATCATGAATAAACCCATTTCTCCACTGCCTGAAAGTTGGGTTGACATGCTTAAAAGCCCTGTCATTCCTAACTTACCAAATATTCCACCATGCAAGAAAAACCACCTCTGAGAAAAAAGGCTTATTAAACTCCTTCCTTGCATGTAAGGCAATTTGCACCATATCATTGCTATCCAACCAGGAAACTTGCAAGTAGTTCCAGATTCTCATACTGAAGTTACATTGGAAGAATAGATGATTCCTATCGTCCATTACTCCAATCGGGCATAGGACACAACTAGGTCCATCATTAATTCTCAAGTGGCGTCGTTGAATCATATCCTTGGTGTTAACTCTGTCCATAATGACTAGCGAGGCAAACATTTTAATTGTCATGGTAAAACAACTTTTCCAAACCCTGGTGAGTATGGGATTGGCAATAATAGGCTGGTGGACAAAATCATAGTACTTCTTTGCCGAGTACTCCTCCTTTTTCCCATATCTCCAAGCCCAGATATCATTACAACCATTGTCTAAGGAAGTCCCAGATAACAAGCTTGAAAGCTGATTAAACTCCCTAAAAGCCAGTTCAGACAATGGCAGTGAAAACATTTGTTGTAAATTTCCTGCCTGTATCACTTCCATGATAGAGAGATTCTTCTGCAGGCAAATGGAGAAAAGCCTTGGAAACCTTTCTTCTAGGGGAATCCAAGATTGGCCAATCTCCCAATGATCAGACCAGAATAGAACAGAATCTCCTTTGCCAACAGTGACAGAGGTAACAACCCAATACTTTTCCATTAATTTACAAATGTCCCTCCACCAAAATGAGCCACAGAGAATAGTGTCATGAGGAATTCTCTGAAAGTAATATGAGTCCCACACCAAACTGACCCATGGCACATCAGCTTTATTATAGAATTTATTCAGGTACTTAAGGAGCAGTGCATCATTCTGTAGTCCCAAATTCAGAATTCCAAGCCCACCCTTCATCTTGGGCCTGCACACAAGGGGCCAAGCAGCCAAAGAGTGTCCCTTCTCTTGACCATATTTCCTCTAGAGGCACTGTCTTTGAATCCTTTCTAGCTGCTTAAGAATACCTTGTGGCAAAGATAGACTGCAAAGGAAGAATATGGGCAGTGAAGATATCACTAAATTTACCAAGTGCAGCCTACTACCTTGTGGTAAAAACAAGGAACTAGCAGTTAGCCTTCTTTCCATGCAGTCCACCAAAGGTAGCAAATCAACAATTTTGGTCCGAGTGGTTCCAACAGGAAGTCCCAAATAAGTGAAAGGCATAGAACCAAGCTGACAGCCAAAAAGGCAGCAAGTGCAGAAGCAACAGAGGCTTCCACATTGATGGGGTACATTGAAGATTTATGGAAGTTGGTTTGCAGTCCAGTTGCCAAGGAAAAGGAGTTGAGCACTGATTTGAGGGCCTCGAACTGAGCTGGGTTAGCATTCACAAACAGCAAAGTGTCATCTGCATATTGTACTACTGGATAATTCGGATCATGTGGTGGCAATGGCAAGGCAAGCAGGCCCCTATACAAAAGATCGTTGATCATGGTTTGGAGAAGGTCAGCAGGAATCACAAAAAGCAGAGGAGAGATAGGATCTCCTTGCTTAACACCACATTTGCACTTGAAATGATTTCCAGGCACACCATTTAACAAGATGGAGGAGGTTGTAGAAGATAATAGCTATTGAACCCATTTGATCCATTTGCTATCAAAACCTTTGCCACAAGAATTTTCAAGATTGCTTCATGCTGAATAGAGTCAAAAGCTTTTTCAAAGTCAAGCTTGAGCAATATAATTGGCTTCTTGGAATGGTTGCATGGGAGAATATACTCAAAAGTCCAAGCAATACAATCCTGAATTGTTCTTGATTTAATAAAGCCATATTGATTCTTATGAACACAGTTGGTGATTTCCTCCTGAAACCTATTAGCTGCCAGTTTAGTCAGAAACTTCAGACCCACACTTGTCAAAGAGATTGGCCTAAAATCTCCTACACCCTCAGGTGAATGCTTTTTTGGGATTAAAGTGATGAAAGCTTCCTTTAGGTTTTCCAAAAGAGCAGTTCCTGCATGAAACTCATTGACCAACTGAATAAAAATCACTTGAAATAATTGACCAGCATCTCTTTATAAAAAGGCCATTAAAACCATCTGGCCCTGGTGCCTTATCAATGGGCATTTCTTTTATGACTTTTTCAATCTCTTGCAGCTGAAAAGGTTTTGTGAGCACCTCAAGGCCATGCATTTTTTGGATTAATGAGAGGATTCATTACCCAAAACAATTGGTTTAAGAGTTCCCATTCTGCCCTTGAAAGCAACCAAAAATTCTTTAGCTATCTCCCCATGATCTGAAGAAACTGTTCCATCAGATAGTTGCCAACTAGCAATAGAATTCTTCCTATACCTCTCTGTTGCCATGGCCTGGAAGAACTTTGAATTTTCTTCTCCTACCTTGATATATCTGATAGTACACCTTTTTCTCCAGTATAAAAATTGCAAATGTAAAAGGTGTTCATGATGCATCTTACATATCTTCCTGAAATTGTGCTCAGGTATGGAAAGAGGCCTCCAATCCTCCAAATCATCTAGCCATAGAATTACCCAATTGCACTTTTCAATCAAAGATTTAATGTGTGAGAGCCCCTTCTGCCATTTATTGAGTGCAAACCTCAAGGATTTCAATTTGTCCATAATCACGGAAGTTATATGAGCCTTATGTGAAGGTTTGTTCCAAACCTCCCTCACACAGTCCATGAAACCAGGTTGATGCACCCAATAGTTTTCAAATCTGAAGATATGGGCTTTAGGAATTGTGGTGCAGATAGAAATTACACAAGGAACATGATCAGACGCAGTTCTAGCAAGAGGAACAACTTGTGTCATGGGATATTGATTTATCCAACTAGCAGAAGTAAAAAACCAGTCCAATTGCTCAAGAAGTGGAACATCCTGCATGTTACACCAGGTAAAGCTTCTACCTTTTAGAGGAACCTCAAGCAGTCCTAAATGACCAATGATCTCATTAAAGATAAAAATATCATTAAGATCCCCTCCCAGAAGATCTCGATTGTCCATGGACCTGATGAAATTAAAATCTCCCACTAGCAACCATTTTTGTTCAGGTTCCACCTGAAGATTATACAGCCAGCTAACAAACTCATCCCTCATAACACCCTGACAAGGCCCATAAACATTTAATAAGAACCACTGGTCATTATTATGCAACGAGGTGAAACTAATGACAATTCCAAAAGGCTTTACTTCAATTAAGACACCCTTAAAAACATCTAAACGCCACACTGTCAGAATCCCACCTGAGGCTCCTCTCGAGGGTGACTCAATAAACCGATCAAAGCCCACAGGACAAATGCTCTTAGTTAATGAATGAGGGGAATCAGATAAATTAGTTTCTTGCAAACAAGCAACCACACACTGGCTTTCAGAAATTTTCTCTCTAACAGAAGGCTGTCATGGTTCAGAGTTTAGACCATGAACATTCCAACAAAGTACCTTCCAATTACTCATAGATCTTTGATTCATGATATAACCAAAATCAAGGTATCAGCCATTGCATGACATATAATGCCATACACCCCACGCCATAAGAAACAAAAGGCATCTAGTTTTGACCGCATAGCATAAAGTTCAGAACAACATAAACGACCGCGAATTCAACAGGCTCACTACACCTAGCTAAAGTTTTAAGCAGCAACATTTAAACACCACTGGAGGAGGGATCATCCTTGGGATTAGCCATAAGCTTCTCCTTGGACAGCAGGTTGGGGTCGATCTCCAGCTCCGCTCCAATTGCTTGCAGCACATTGAGAGGTGTGGGAGGCGGTGGAGGAGCATCTTCAGACTTGCCATTATTGCCAGCGTCATCAGGTTTGGGCTGGATCTTCGCTTGGATGGGCTTGGACCATGGACGCCTCTTGGTGGGCTGGAGGGAAAGCTGCTCAAAACTCACAGGTTTAAACCCATCTAGTTTGCCGCTCTTCTTGTACATCTTCGTACAGAAGTATCCACCAAAGGAGCCACTGCCTTCCTTCTTCTTGTCTGCTTCTTGTCCTTGACCTGCGCAGAAGAAAAGACCACAGGAAGAGGAGGAGATCTCCTCCAGGCCTCCAGGCACAACATCTTCAGAGTGCATCTCTCCAGACACATTCAAATCAGACATTACATTATCATTAGCACTGAGAACTTCTTCAGATGAACTTCCAAAAAGAGCTCTGGCAACTGGGCGTTTAGCCACAATTGGCTTCCTTATAACAAGGCTGCTGGGCAAGCTTGGCACCAAAGAAGACATCCTCTGTGAATCATCAAAGGCAATGGTCCACGTGCGCTTGGAATATGTCACTGTCCCGAGTGGCTTGAAGAAGATAGGTCTAGGAACCTCCTTGACAACCAATTCAGGCATAAGATTTTCAAAAGATCTCTTCCAGATCATCTCTGGAGGAAGCGATGGCCCAGCCACAATCCTTGCCATGCCAATGAGTATCTGATGCTGCTGAATGACAACAGGTTGATATGGAACAATTGCAAAAGGATTTTCCTCAACAGCCTGATGCACATTGTCCTGTAACTGCTGATCCGGCTGTAACTCATTTTGCTCCTCAAACTGAATCTCCACATGTTGTTCCACAGACCCAGAGCCCTCCGGCTGATCAATGACGATAGAGAGCTGGCCCTGCTCTAGCTGTGCAGGTTGAGGCGGCTGCTGATGCTCATCCTCACTATTCCCCCAGTTTGCATGTCCCCATCCAACGTCTCCAATGTTATTGTCCTGAGGCACTGGAGGTGCTATAGACGCATCATTCCACCACAGCATCGGGTATGGCGGAAGAACAAACATCAAATTATCTTGTAGTATATTTCCAGGCAGTGGATGTGGGTTTCCATCCAGCGGCATTGGATCTTCAACATTTGGCATCTGATCAGCAAAATCAGTGCCCAACACATAGCAAGCAGCAGTCCACGAAACCTGAGCTCCTCCCCATTCAGCAGAGTCTCCAAATACCACATCACGAGGCACCAATGGCGTGTCAGGGAAACTTGCCTCCACTAGAATCCTAACCAAATATGGATCTTCACTATCCCAAGAGTGAAATTTCCCAAAGGTGCCAACCACTCAGGATACTTAACTCCAGACATGATAATCAAGAGGAATCCCAATGAACATAAGCCAACCCTTGCGGAACCCATGACTCCCCTTAAAATTCTCTCCCTCATCATGTTTCATAAATCTAACAAAATGATCATTGCCCAGAGGAAAAGGGGCATGCTGAATCAACGTATATCTGACAGATGGATCCTTGACTTGGAATAACCGTACCCCATGAAACCAAGGCTGAGCGGAGCAAACCAGAATACCTCTGTCTTGAAGAAACTGAACTATCTCTTCCCTGACTGGTCCAAGTGGTCCCTCTAGAGCTGGCATGACCTCAGCAACCATGTAATCCTCATGGCAGCGAGGAGGACGAGCCGTAGGTGTGATGAAGGTGCGAGGAAGCCGCCTGTCTCCACCGTCGATGATGTGATGGCCTGCCGGAACGAAGCACTGTGGATCAAGCTCGTAGTTTGCCATCACCGGCCGCTTGGAGGAGGGGATGGGGTTTTCGTTGGAAGGAAGAGGGAGGGATTGGTGTAATGTCGGCGGCGACGATGTGACTGGGCAAACTATCCTAATAACTCCATCACCGTTCCCCTGACCGGTAGGGTTTTCCAAAATACTCGTGCTTTGTTGCAGAGAAATTGGCCTCCAAGCCAATCCATTGGTACACGTGAAATCATTACAATCCCTGCTAAAGTGACCTGTGCATGAGCAAGCCGAGCAGACTGCTCGCAATCCACAAGAGGCTGCTACACTACTAGGGAAAAGGCTAGCAACAGCGCGGGTTTTAGATGTATCAGTAGCGCGGGGATAGGCGCCACTAATAAGGCGCTACAGCTAACACATAGCAGTAGCGCGTGCTCACCGGCGCTACTGCTACACAAGTGTAGCAGCAGCAAGAAGCGAAGCTCGCCATCGCTAGTAGCTCTAGCGCGCTTTGCCTGGACGCACTACAGCTATCCGGCGCTGCTGCTAACTTTTATACACTTGCTACTGCTAATTTAAGTAGTTTTTTTGTTTTTTTTGGCATATTTGTTTTGTATTTGAACAGGCTTTATAGAAGAATCTTTAGCACATAGAAATTTCATCATGATACACATACAAATGCCTGTGAGACCACAAATGTAATCATAGCATGTACATACAAATAGTCTCATCATAATCATCATCCAACACAGTGGTATCTTGTCATCATCTCGAAAATAGCAATACATGCAAGTCTCGAATACTTGCAACTACAACAACATCATCCATCTAAACAAAGTTATCCGCAAGAAGAGCTATCACTATGAGTGAGAGCGGAACTATGCAGTACATGAGGTGGCAGTTACGAGTCCTCTCTCGCGCTAGCGTGAACCTCAAGTAACTAGCTTCACCTTCTTGACTGCTTTTGAAGTTTTATGGTCTGGCGCCGTGAACCCATTCACTTGCGCCGACACTCATGACACTCGTTGTACACCCCCGAACCTTCCCTTTGTACACCTATATAGCAATTCAATCTCGCCATCAAGAAACTAGGTACCGTTAGAGATGCATGTTCATGAAGAGGATGTACAATCATATATATGCAACAAAATATACTAGAGCAACACCAAAAAGAAAGGGTTAGCAACTAGATGCAACATACAAGATGCAAATTAATTAACTAGAGGTACGACGTCATCGTGACGAAACTAACAAAGTAGCGCACGCAAGTTTGGCAGGACCGTGGATATCACAAAGTTTCATCGCTACAAAAGTATACAAGTTCAACCGACACATATCATCATCATCGGCATCATAAATCACTAGAACTTCCATCCTTCCATATCATCGAGGATGAACCCTAGCTTCTTGAATGGCGTGAGGTCTAGACGTTGCATGCCTATGCGAGTTCGAACGTCAGCTGGCGATATAGGGCCGTGGTGGAACATCCCCTTCTCATCGACGACTTCTTTCATGATGATCGTTGCAATGTCGCTTTGGATGCTAAAGAAGTCATCTCTAAGTTTATAATCCGCTTCTCCATGAGATTCTAGCCACTTGTGTATATGATCATCATTTCTGCTGTTCATGCGAAGCTTTTGGTGATCCGTGTTGAACTGAATCATGAGATGGACGATGTAGAATCCATCCTTCTTGCTTGGTTTTGGGACATGGATGTAGGAGAAGTTAGTTTTATGCGCGAAACCCATCTTCTTGTTCCTTTGTTTCTTGATCTGCACGTGGCCACCTCTAAAGCTGAAGCCCTGGAGAGCATCATCTAGAATATGCATTATGTGGGTGTAGTCTTTTTTCTCGTAGTCTCTAGAAGGGTAACACGGCGTAGGAGACTTGCGGGTAAAGAATGATAAGGACGACGCGCCCGTTGCTGCGGGGAAAAGACACCTCAAATTATTCCCCATATGAGAGAGAAGGAATGATTGAAATGTACGAAAGGGTTGTCCGGAACTGACTTACTTTGGATGATAAGGCTCGAGGACAATTTATCGGTCCTTATTCTGTACCATGAAGTTTTGGAGGTACTCCCTAGCAGTTTCATGCTCAAACTCACCGAGACTCAAGAAAGACTCGTGCATGTAGTATGGATCCGCCACACAGATTTGCGAGACTTCTTCACTCTTCATGACGGAGCTCATATGTAGCGCAAAAAGGCGGACGATAGTAAAATCTAGCCGCCTTGTTAGAAACATCTCAAAGATATGGTCAAACCGCAGAAGAACACCTCTCAAGGGACGTGTGTCGACGTAGCACTTCCTCAGCCACACGAGCCGCATATGTCGGATATCCCGGATCCTTTGAGGCTAGAGTTTTTCAACGACAAAGACATGGTCGCAGCCTCCTCGAGATCCCCGATAGTGCCTCCAGGGTTTCGCGGTAGCATCGCTCGCCTGTGAGATGGAACATGACCGCACCTTTCACGGGTACATGCTCTTCTAATGCATCGTCTGCTACTATGTGCTCGCTTGTTTGGAGGCGCACCTTCCCGATCTCTTCCTCTCCTTTTTCTTGGGCACACCTTCCAGACCCTTCCTCAACCCCTGCCATAGTGTTCCCGGGCTATGTACTGTACGACCCTCGCGCCTAGCTAGTTGAGCCTGTGTTGAGGCGGCATCTTTAGGCGTGTCCTGTGAGGATTTCATGAAGAGAGACTTTTTGCAATTCCTGCTACAACCCTGCCCAGGCATACCATCCATATCCTCATTAGCAAGCTGATAGCCCGATTCATCATATGGTTGACTCATCATATCTATGTCACAGTCATACACGTTTGTATTGAGGAAATCCATAGGGTCGACCTCTGTCTCATCATCCATTCTCTGTTCTACAGGAGAAATTACATCAGCCAGTATTATTGCACCCCTTCATCATGTCGTCTCACGCCTCGCCTCGCACTACAGAGCTGGTAATTGCATAGGCGGGTGGTGGTCTCCGCACATGCTTGTTGATGTGTGGTAGTGATTGGTGTGCTCTCGCCGGCTCGCATTTAATAAGATTCTTCGCCATAGCGCACCCAATTCTTGCAGCTTCCAATCATGGCGGGTCTCGCCGTCTGCTACCACATGCTGTACTAGAGGAGGCAAACCTCGTGCCCTCGATTTCACATCGGTCTAGCTAACTCAAGTGCCCAATGGATCGGCTGGTTGTGGAACGGTATTGAGAGGGGTCCATTATCATCCCCATTCCCACGCCCACCTTCTCGCCTTTGATCAAGTAGAGTATGGTGCACGGGTTTCTTTCACCCGCAAACACATATGTCTCGTGGGCGAAACAACCAAAAGGCAACAAAATGGAATATTATATATATATATATATATATATATATATATATATATGTTGGTGCGACATGTAATTACTGTGGACGCGCCTAGCTTAGCTAAAGATTTAAGGCCCACCTAGCGCTCGAGACCGAGGACGGCTGCTATGTGCGGGAGCGGCTGGAGAGGAGGCCCGCGTGAGCAAGTGATGGTGCGATGGTGTTGTTGTTCATGGAGTTGCTCTCGACGAAACCGGGCAACGGGAAATCATGTACCGCCTTGTCTAGATTTTCCTTCGCCAGCTTGATGAGAATCGAACCAAGTTAGTAGCAAAATCATTTCGCAGTGCCATATACTGCATTGACTCGCCTCAGTAGCAACTCATATTTGTCCTCGCTGCTTTTTTCGCCCTCGCCTACTTTTTTTCTCGACCGTAGCTTCACCTTCGGCCGATGTCCGCCGACTAAACTTCTTTTTCGCTTCTTGGCCTCCGGCCCTCATTGTAAAACACCTTCCTCGTGGCGCTGCCTCCAGCTACTGCACACGACTATATTGTGGCCACTGGTCCAAAAGGAGTCCCTTAAGTTCGCTCAAGGCCCTGCTGAGAGGGTGTCCCACTTGGGCCTCATCGGAGAAGTAGGGCTTTTGGCTGCAAGCTGGTGTTGCTTCTCCAGTAGTCTAATCAATTTCCTCGTGATCATGTCCGTGTAAAAAAACTTTTTCTCCTTGTCCCACTTGTAGCGGGCCCTGATGAAGTCACGCCCAAGGGGTTGGTGAACTTCGCAAGGGGTCCGGGAGACCCGCGCTTCACGCTCGCGCCCTCCTTATCCCATATGGGCCTTTTACCGAGGTAGCCATGACTTCCGAGGCAATGCTTCCCCGTGTTCCTTTGCTGAAGGCTCTTGAATTTCGCAGCCTTAGCCTTGGCTGCCTCGGTAGCGCAAGTGTCCTTGAACTTTTCAACTCCTCTTCCGTAAGTGTCGGATTTTCCTCCGTAATCTTGGACAGGGGTTCATCAGCCTCAATAGCTCGTTTCACCCTCCCTTTACTGAGACCAAATCATTGCTGAACATGCCCATGGCATGATTGTTAATCTTTTCATCTTCGGATCATCCCACGGTTGTTCTATGTTCTCATCCCTGTCGGGAACTTGAATCTCTTGTGCAACTTCGTTAGAGCAATCGCCAAATGTTATTTCCTCCTTGTCATCATCACGATGTCACAAGATTCCTGTAGGATGCATCCTACTTGGTTCCCATAGCACTTATGCAGGTTCTTCCGCTCTAATGGCTCAAACTTGCCAGTGCCATCTTTGTGATCACAAGTCGCCCAATCCCTAGTTTGTTAGGTTTTCATATCCTCTCGCTTATGCTTCCTCTTTTCGTAGCAGATGGGGGCTGGTACTCTCCTCGCCGTACCTTTCCCACCGTCTCGTGCCGCTTATCGGTGCCGCAGCATTGTCGGTGTCGATGTCGGCGCCAAGATTCATCATCGAGGCCGACTCGCAAACCTTGCTTAGCAACCAAATAGTCGAGGTACTTTTGTTCACCCTCATAATACATCTCGCCTCGCATCTTGGTCAAGGCCCGCTTCTTCGTTGTTCGACATGTTTCCTATGATTAAGTGTCCTCATTTATTTCTAAAAGTATGAATGAATGAGAAATGACATAAAAAGAAATCTATGTGCCAGCACTCGATATGCCAACTATGTAGCACAAATCATGCCTTTATTCACTAGAAATTTCGGCATGACTGTCGGTGTCAAAACCGGCGGATCTCGGGTAGGGGGTCCCGTACTGTGTGTCTAGGCCGATGGTAACAGGAGACAAGGGACACGATGTTTTTACCCAGGTTCGGGCCCTCTCGGTGGAGGTAAAACCCTACTCCTGTTTGATTAATATTGATGATATGGGTAGTACAAGAGTAGACCTACCACGAGATCAAAGAGGCTAAACCCTTGAAGCTAGCCTATGGTATGATTGTTGTTCGTCCTACGGACTAAAACCCTCCGGTTTATATAGACACCGGAGAAGGCTAGGGTTACACAGAGTCGGTTACAATGGTAGGAGATCTACATATCCGTATTGCCAAGCTTGCCTTCCACGCCAAGGAAAGTCCCATCCGGACACGGGACGAAGTCTTCAATCTTGTATCTTCATAGTCTAGGAGTCCGACCAAAGATGATAGTTCGGCTATCTGGACACCCCCTAGTCTAGGACTCCCGCAGTAGCCCCTGAACCAGGCTTCAATGATGACGAGTGCGGCACGCATATTGTCTTCGGCATTGCAAGGCGGGTTCCTCCTCCGAATACTTCATAAAAGATTCTGAACACCAGGATAGTGTCCGACTCTGCAAAATAAGTTCCACATACCATCGTAGAGAGAATAATATTTACACAAATTCAATCCACTGACGTATTTCGTGGCGTGACATCACACCACGGCGAAGCCTTTATTCGAATTGTTTTTATTGTTCCACCTCAGCGCGTTTAGTGAAGCGGTTTCCTCGGCACGTCTTGTCAAAGCAAAGATCGTGTCCCCTTATTCCGGGATTCTCATCAATACGGTCGTGCGTAACCCAACCATGCCATTGATTACGGTGCTTGGGAGATAAGCGAGTTTTACCAGGCTGGTGGGGACGCATAGTTTCGTCCGTCCATATAAGGGGATAGGATCCACCTTTCTACCGACGCCTTCTTCCTCCTTTGCTTATCCATTTCACAGACTTTCGAGCTCCAAATACCCAAGTCTGCACATCTCGCCTCAACCTTTCCCATCCATGTCCAGAGCGGAGGCAGTGGATGGCCTCCTCCGCCACGGAGGGGCACATCAAAAGTTGAGGAAAGCCGGATACCGCACAAAGACATTGTGCATCGGCTTCCAGACGAAGAAGGCAGCTCGTCCCCACCCCTGTGCCCCATGAGAGGGTGGTGTTCTTCCCATTTCTCCATGGACTGGGCTTCCCACTCCACCCCTTTGTCCGATGGCTCATGTTCTATTACGGCCTGGATTTCCACGATCTGGCCCCGAATTTCATCCTCAACATCTCAGCGTTTATCGTTGTGTGCCAGGCCTTCCTCCGCATCGAACCCCACATCGGCTTATGGCTAAAGACCTTCAATGTCAAGCCAAAGGTAGTGGGTGGCCAGCAGGCGGAGTGTGGAGGCGCCATGGTGGGCAAGATGCCCAACGTCATATGGCTCGAGGGCGCCTTTGTGGAAACCATCAAAGGGTGGCAATCGGGGTGGTTCTACATCACCGAGCCAAGGACTTCAATGGGCAGCGCCCTCAATTCAGATCTGCATCCCCACACGGCTCACCTCCGGAAAGAGAAGGGCCGACATGGGGTGATTTGAAGAGCCGACCGACTCCAAACTCAAGGCCCAAAACCTTGTGAACAAGAAGATCAAGCTCGTCAACGCAGTCCAGGTCATGCTCATCCGCCGGATCCTCCCGTGCCAACAACGGGCTTTCAACTTGTGGGAGTTTGATCCGGCACAGCACCAGACCTTGAGCAGGCTCTTCGACACTATGTACGAAGACGCCTGGAAGGTGTTGTTCACGGGCGCCGAGGCCCCCGCATCCGCTACCGAAGATCACGGATTCAGCTCGCAGCATCAAGCCGGCGAGGTAAGCTATTTTACCCTTTACGGGACGCTTGCTGTTGGTAGCTTGACACTATGTGGGATCTAAACTCCCCTACCTTTGACAGGCCAGGCAAAAGAAGTCCGGGCAGGTTAACTGTCCGGCTCCCTTATCAGAAGACCCAGCGGACGCCTGATTGACGGGGCTGCTGGTTCCGGCACCTTACGTGGTGCCGGAGAAGAAGGCCAAGAAGAAGGCCACGGGAACTCGAAGGAGTTCCTAGCGCCAGGTGTTGTCGGACTCATCGTCCGACGACTCCGAGGCAGACTCCTCCCACGAAGACGAGGAGGAGAAAAAAGAGGCTTCTCCCCCTGCGGGGGGAGAGAAGAAAAGGAAGGCCTCCCCGAATGGGGAGGCCGGAGGGTCCAAGAAGGGAAGGACCCTTCCTCCAGACTTTTCCACCAACACCGACGACGGCGAAGAGGATTGGCCCTCGAGGGCCAAGCCCCTAGTGAGGTCGTAAGTGTCCGGATTCCAGAATAACTCATGATTTTTCCTTTGTCGCGTAGTGTCTTCTAACGCCGAATACAACCATGTAGCCCGCCCAAGGACAAGCTCCCCACTTCGTCGAGCGGCTCCCTGGATTCGTCGGATGTGGATAGCACTTCACTTCCTACCGCCTCCTCCCCCCGTGACGCAGACGATGCCGCGGTGGAGTCCCAAAAGGGGCCCGACCAGGTGGAGGTGGTCCTGGAGGTGCCGCAAGGCGACCTCCCGGACTCCGGGCGCAGAGAAGGCAAAACCACAGAGGGCTCTAAGTCCGGCCCTGTGCCGGACTCCGTACCGGAACCTACAGTGGTTCCGAAGTCCGGCGGGCGGGCTCTTCGTAGGAAGGGCAAGACTGCGACGCCGGTGGCCTCCGTCCAACCGGAGGCACCAGATAACTTGCTGGAGGCGCTCAATGGCGCCTCCATCGACGAGGAGCACGACGCTGTTATGAGTGCGGTGATCCAGAAAGTTCAGTCCGCTAAGAGCGGGCTGACTGAAGCCTGTACCAGCCCTCTAACAGGCTTTGAGTTATGTAATTAAGATATGTAAAAATACACCGCATAGACAGAGTCTCGACATTTCAGCTTTGGTGTTCGGAAAGAAAAGCCGAATCGAGGATCTAAAAGATATATGCATGAGTCTAACATAAGCATGTCAATATGGGAATACAAAGGCGCTGCCTGACCTCTGCCAAGACCGATCATGGAGGTCAATGTATTGAATCAGAGACTCGAGCGGTCTGAGAACAAGCTCGGCCATGCTAAGAAGTAGCTCGAGGACAAGGAAGGTAAGTAATACCTTATTAAAGTAATACCTTATAGAAAGGATTTGGTTGCAAAAAGTGACAGGAATAACATGAGTATTGCAGGGGCCACGAACAAGGTGGCGACCCTGAAGGAAGCGGTGTCCAAGGCTGAAAGCAATGCGGCCGCGGAATGCATCGAGCAAGAGAAGCAGGAGGCGCGGGTGGCGGAGGTGCGGCAAGAGCCTGTGCTCGTGGAAAAACACGAGTTTGGAGCGTGACTCAAGAATCGAGAGTCCGAGCTCGCCTCGCTCTTGAGAGTACCAAAGCCGCTAAGGACGGCTCCCAAGGCCCTCCAGAAATTGAGGCGATAAAAAGATAGCGGCGGGGTAAGGCATTCTTCATGCAAAGCAAGCATGTAAAAGTGAATTATCTATTACTTACCCGAATTCGAGCTCTCCAGTGCGCGCACGATTCCGCCCCATAGTGTGTCCAATGCTGCTGCATTCTACTGAGCCGAGTAGGGGAGCTCGACGGAGAAGGTGTTCTGGTCTCAATATGCTGAGGCTGGACATCCGGTGCCCCTGAGCGACCAGCTGAAGCAGCTGGTCGAGCACCACAAGGTGGCCGAACAGGCCATGAAGGGCCTCATAGTTCGGCTGGCCTAAAGAAGCCACGCCTGGGAGCTACTTCGGTCTGGTGCGGCGGCTGGTGGACGCCTGTCCATGGATTGAAGTCATCAAGCATTCCGTCCGGATTGAAGGTGCCCGTCGGGCCCTTGCTCGCGCTAAAGTGCACTGGGGCAAGATGGACGCTGTGAAGCTTGTGATGGACGCGCCACCGCCGGGCAAGGAATATCGCACGCCCGAGATGTACTATAAGGGTGTTCTGAAGGGTGCCCGCCTTTTAGCGGGTGAATGCTCCAAAGATGTAATTTTTGAGTAGACTCTCATTTGTTATCCTGTGCGCTGAAAACTTTGTTCATATGCGCTAAGCAACGCTTGTTAATTTAAAATATTACCTTCTGTGGGGCCGTTTATCAAATTTGGGAGATGGCAAGTCGTTGGCTTCAGCCCCCATGCCACGAGTGCTGGGGTGTTCGGGATAAACTTAAGCGCTCTTGTTCCCATTCTTGGGTCCTTCGAGGGAGGCGCTCAACACAAAGAACGAGGCAACTGGACTTATAATGCTTGAACACTCCCACTTAGCCATAGAATTCTATAATTTTAAATTTTGGCGAAGCCCCTAGTATTCGGAAGACATAATTTGGGGCGCTATCCACGCCTGGGCCGGACAAAGCCGGCTCCTCGCTTTAAGCGGCATAAGTCTTTAGGGACTCGAAAAAACCTCTCGAACAGCGACCGGCTCTCGCCCTATCATGACGGTCTGTTTTAGCTTTCTCCACTGAGGTGCTCAACCTAGCTCAACTGGGGCACAATCGCAGTGGTACTCCAAGCGCTACCATAGCCGATATAACGGAACGTAAGGTACCAATACATGGGAGCCGGGCAAACCCAACTATTGACCCAAGACATGATTCGGAGCCGATGCATATAATGCTATAAGTTCGGGGTGCCGCACTTGTGAAAGTGTTCTGACTTATCACACCATATTTTGGGGAACTTAAGCCCCTGGTGTATTTGGCCGTACCAAAGCGTATGGGTGCAGCATGTCATAAGTGAACATGTATAGATAGAAAAAGGAATGCAATAATAGGCAAAAATCGATGCATTGTTTATTCAAAAAATACTTCAATGAAAGCAAAACGATACAAATAATGCGATAAGCAAGGGATGGGACTATTTAACATGTCCCCCTCCAGGGGTAGGCTGCGAGATGGTATGTAAAACAGGTATATTGCTCGTAATAGAGACCACCTGGACACTCGACGTAGCTTTTCTCCTTCCCTGGCTGTTGCATCGTGAGTTCGGCAAGTCTACTGCCGGACAGGGCTTCTGGAAAACGGAGTCCTGCGAATAAGAAAAAAAGAATGACACAATTGGGAGCCCCTGGTGCGGTTGAGCCGCTCTTCGGGCATGCCGTGGTCGTGCCCCTACCCCTATGCCCATGGTATCTCCAGAGCGTAGTTATGTACGCATGGTACTCGTCTCGCGATTTCGCGAGGGCTGGGTTAGCCGATTGCTACGCTGCTCGGAACGTGCCGAGCGGTCTTGTTGTAGGTTACTCCGGCGCTTGACGGTGTCCAGCCGCTTAATGCCGGACTCGAGAATTGGCTTAAGAGGCTGCTTTGTACTTCCGCCACGAGCTTACTATATGCTCCTCCGCTCGAGAGAGCGCTCGTGTTTCCGCTGACCGTAATGACTCCTTGAGGGCCTCGCATCTTGAGCTTGATGTATGCGTAGTGCGGCACCGCATTGAACTTTGCAATGCGGTTTGTCCGAGCATTGCATGATAGCCGCCATGAACGGGACTATGTTGAAGATTAACTCGCTTGAAGTTATCCGGAATCCAAGACCACTTCAAGTGTAATCGAGCCTCGCACAGCTTGGCCTCTACACCTGGTATGGTGCCTTTGAAGGTCGCCTTTGTGGGTTTAACTTTGAGGGTCTATGCCCATCTTGGCGACCAGTATCCTCGATAAAGTAGGTTCAGTCTGCCGCCGCCCATCAGGACTCTAGTGAGGTGAAGTCCGACGATGATTGGATCTAGAACCAATGCGGCGAATCCGCCACGACGGATGCTAGTGGGGTGGTCCCTTCGATCAAAAGTGATCGGGCAGGAGGACCACGGGTTGAACTTTGGGGCGACTGGCTCCATCGCATATACATCCCTCAGTGCACGCTTCCGCTCCCTTTTGTGTATGTGGGTTGCGTATATCATGTTCACCATCCGCACTATTGGGGGGAAACCCTTCTGTCCTCTATTGTTCGGCGGCCGGGTCTCCTCCTCATTATCGCTATGCAGCCCCTTGTCATTGTTTTCGCGGCTTAACTTGCTCGCCGCTGAACACCCAACAATCCCTGTTGGTGTGATTGGCTGGCTTTTCGGGGGTGCCGTGTATTTGGCACGAGCGATCGAGTATATCGTCCAAATTGGACGGGCCCAGAGTATTTCTTTTGAATGGCTTTTTCCGCTCACCGGGTTTAGAGCCTCTAACCGCATTTATCGTCAGATCCTCGTGATTGTCGCCATTAATGCGGCGCTTGTGCTTGTTGCGACGCGACCTGCCGTTGGTGTCCTTGGTATCCGAATTACCAGGGCTCTTGGTCATGTTGTTACTATGAGCTAGCCAGCTATCCTCTCCCGTGTAGAAGCGGGTCATGAGTGTTGTAAGGGCTGCCATGGATTTCGGCTTTTCATGTACTAGGTGCGCAAGCCACTGTCATGATGTTGTGTTTGAAGGCTGCAAGGGCCTTCGTGATCCGGACAATCGACGATTTGATTTTTCTTTGTTAGGAACCGTGTCCGTAATTGTCTCGGCCGATTCTTCCGCTGCTGAATTATGTGGCTTAGGTCATCGACGTCCGGTGGTCGCATAAGTGCCCTGGAAGTTGTCGAGGAATGCGGCTTCTAGGTCTTCCCAACAACTGATTGACTCTGCTGGCAAGCTGTTAAGCCAATGCCGTGCTGGTCCTTTAAGCTTGAGTGGGAGGTACTTCATGGCGTGTAGATCATCACCGCGGGCCATGTGGATATGGAGGAGATAGTCTTCGATCCAGACCACCGGATCTGTTGTGACATCGTATGATTCAATGTTTACGAGTTTGAAACCTTCAGGGATTTGATGATCCATCACTTCGTCTGTGAAGCATAGTGGGTGTGCAGCGCCTCTGTATTCGGCTATATCACGACGCAGCTCAAATGAGCTTTGTCTACTATGTTCGGCCCGGACGGAATTGCCATATCCGGCATGACGGTTATCATCACGTATCGTGGGGCGCCCACGCGAGCCGTAGATCGATCTTGTTTGCCTTGCCTTGTCCTCAAGTATATCCCGCAGGTCTGGCGCATTTTCCCGTGCCTTGGTATTTTTTGAGTGGCGCCGGGGTGCGGCTTGAGTGTAGGGCCAAGAGGCCTCTCTGTCGCGGCCACGAGGTGGCTGGTCGGCCATATTATGTGCTGGTGATGTAGGTTTAGGTGCTTCCTCCTCTAATCGGGGTAGCAGCCTGCGTTTTGGGTAGCTCTTGGAGGGGCGTTCGAGTTCATACTCTTCGGCCGCCAGGACTTCAGTCCATCTGTCAGCTTGCAAGTCTCGGTCAGCTCTAAGCTGTTGCTGCTTTTTCTTGAGGCTGCTTGCTGTGGCCATAAGCCTGCGTTTGAAACGCTCTTGTTCGACAGGATCCTCAGGCACGACAAATTCGTCGTCGTCGAGGCTTGCCTCATCTTCGGAGGGAGGCATATTGTTATCGTCCTCTACCTCTCTGTCTGCCGCTCTCTCATGAGGGCTGGCTTCTCCATCCTCCTGTGCTGAATCCTGCTGGAGGGGGTTGTCTTCGACCTTGCCCGTGGTGTTATTGTCTCCTGTGCCGGAATCTCCATTTTTGTTGTGGCGGGATTTAGAGCGGCGCCGCTGACGCTGGCGCTTAGGCTGTTTCTTGGAGGGGTCGTCCTCTGTTGTGCTCTCGCCATTCCCATCCTTTGGGATGTCCACCATGTAAATGTCGTATAACGAGGTGGCCTTCCAGTGCCCTGTAGGCGCTGGTTCTTGGTCATCTCCCGCATCGCCGTCCATACTTGCCGATGTCTTGGTCGAAGTCTAGCATGTCGGTTAAGTCATCGACAGTGGCTATGAAGTGGGTGGTGGGTGGGCTTTGAATTTCTTCGTAAATCGCATCCCAACCGCCCCGACCATAATCCGCCAGGGCTCTCCTAATAAAGAGAGACATTTTAGCGAATTGTGGATGTCGCCAAAGGGAGAGTCTTGAAAGATGTCCGCAGCGGTGAACTCCATGATCGGCGCTGTCGGATTCGATTAGCGGGGCGAAGGTTCGGAGTCCGGAGAGAGTCCAGCACCTTGAGTCACGAGCTTCACAATGGACAGGGGTTGGTATTCGCCCTATCGCCAGAGGTAGCAGCCCGAGGCGGTGTCCACCACCCGTCCTCGATCGGCGCAATCGGCTCCGAGCTAAGGGTCGGAGCGGACACTTGTCTTGACCTCTAGGCACTTGTCCGCAGAGAGCTAGATCATGCCCATCGTGACAGTGTGGCGCACTTGGATGTGGCTCGAACCCGTCGAAGATCAAGTCTCCGCGGACGTCAACCATATAGTTCAAACTTCCAAATCTGACCTGATGCCCAAGGGCGTAGCTTTCAATCTGCTCTAGATGGCCAAGCGAGTTGGCCCGTAGTGCAAAGCTGCCGAATACGACGATCTGTCTGGGGAGAAAAGTCTCACCCTGGACCGCATTGTTGTTGATGATCGAAGAGCCATCGGGCCTAAAGGTGACGACACAGAGGAACTCTCAATGAAAGCACCAATGTCGGTGTCAAAACCGGAGGATCTCGGGTAGGGGATCCCCTACTGTGCGTCTAGGCGGATGGTAACAGGAGACAAGGGACACGATGTTTTTACCCAGGTTCGGGCCCTCTCGATGGAGGTAAAACCCTACTCCTGCTTGATTAATATTGATGATATGGGTAGTACAAGAGTAGACGTACCACGAGATCAAAGAGGCTAAACCCTTGAAGCTATCCTATGGTATGACTGTTGTTCGTCCTACGGACTAAAACCCTTCGGTTTATATAGACACCGGAGAAGGCTAGGGTTACACAGAGTCAGTTACAATGGTAGGAGATCTACATATCCGTATTGCCAAGCTTGCCTTCCACGCGAAGGAAAGTCCCATCCGGACACGGGATGAAGTCTTCAATCTTGTATCTTCATAGTCTAGGAGTCCGGCCAAAGATGATAGTTCGGCTATCCGGACACCCCCTAGTCTAGGACTCCCTCAATGACCTTTGCTAAAAAATGGACATATCGAGCGCTTGAAATTCACTCGAACGGAAATGAATCAACATTCTGGTGTAACATAGGCAACTCGGATCATTTTCCAAACATGACATGTCCAAAACATGACATATCCACATATCACATGTCTAGTTCTGCATATAAATTCAGCTAATTTTGAAACCTAGCTAAATTCATAACTAAATAGATAACCTAATTAACATACTGCCCTAACTAAAACCTAAGTAAATTAACCGAAGAACCCTAGCAGAGAGAGAGGGGGGGTTATAGAGGGTGCAGGGGCGAGGAGGCAGGCCCGATGACAGCCGGGAGGGGAGAGGAGGGAGGCGAGGGCCGACGGGTTGAAGCGCGACTTGAGGTCGAGCGCCCTTGGCCCGGGTCGGGGCGAGGCTGGGTCGGGGCGCGCCGAGGTCGGGTCGGGGCGAGGGCGGGTTGAAGCAGCACGGGTCGAGGCTAAGCGCCCGACCGAGTCGGCGAGCGCCGGGCAGGTCAGGTAGCGAGTCTTGGGGGAAGAGAGAGTGGGGATTTGGGGGAAAAAGGCGGGATGAAGCAGGGCGAGTGAGAATTTTGGGTTAAGTGGACGTAGCAGTAGTGCATTTGGACAAAACGCGCTGCTACTACTAACTTCAGTAGCTGTAGTGGTTTAGGCAAAACGCGCTGCTACTACCTTCGCTACTGCCAGTTTTCCTTTTCTTTTCCTTTATTTTATCCCACTTTTATTTCCCGAGGGCAGTGAACGAAGGGAGGGCGATATAGATTGCATCATTTGATGGTTAAATATGTATGCAAAATAGGAACATATATATTACACATCATTGGACCCATGCATAATAATGGCTAAGTGTGTATACAAAATAGGAACATATATATATATATATTACATCATTTGACTGATAACATACGTTTCCTCAGTGCTGACGTTTTAGTTTTTGAGTCAGCTTCTTTCCCTTCTTGTTCGTCGAAGAATAATTGAGCCCCTCATTGTGACTTTGCCATTTCCATGGAGTACGATTTTTCTTAGGTAATGTAGTATTGATTCTTCTTTTGACGTATACTTCATCATCATCGTCATCTTCCCTCATTGGGTTGCCGTACTGATCATAGTCTTCCTCGTTGGCGACTCCATCCATTCCAATGATGTTCCTTTTGCCTCTCCTCACGACAACACGGCTGGGTTTGCATGGGTCAGTTATGAAGAAGCATTGTGTCACGTTCTTAGCGTGTACCCATGGCTCGTTTTTTGCGATAGTGTTCATGGTAGTGCTCTTGGCGTCGGGTATAGTCATGGTAGTGAAAATCTGGCTTTCTCTTTTGACATTCTTAGCCCATCTGACACGAAACATCGTCGTGTTGTGCAGTCCAGAGTCAAGATGGCAACGGGGCCCCGAAACCCGCGTCCCCACGGGGTTTTACCCCATTATGGGACGGGGATGGGCGTTTTTCTAACCCCGTGGGGCTGCTGTTGTGTAAAATATAAAACCCAGCATGTTTCGCGGGTTCACACCCATTTCATCAATACCCGAACCTGAAACCCGGCCTACCCGCGAAAATACTACACAAGGTATTGGGCCATGCAGCCTGGACTCACATCGGCCCAAACATCTACAGCGTCCGAGCCCCCAACCTCAAATCCACTCAACGCACCCCAGCCTCGCTAGGTCTCGCACACCACACGGGCACCGCTCCCTCGATCCCATCTTGCACACCACACGGGCACCGCTGTTGAACCATCTACCATTGTTTTTTGTTCAAATTTGCTCAAGCTATGCTGCTGAAATGTGCTTGTTTTGCTGCTGGTATGTTATTCTTTGTCGCCACTATGTTTGTTTAAATATTTTGATTTTTTCGTGGGTTCCCCGTGGGTTCCTTGAAACCCGATGGGTTTAGGGGATGGGTAAAAAATAGCCCCGCGCATGGTGATGGGGACGGGGACGGGTTTACGATTTTCTCGTGGGGATGGGTTTGGGAAGGCAAAACCCGATGGGTTTCGTCCCCATTGCCATCTGGAGTCCAGAGTAGTCAAGCTCCCAGATCTCCTCGACCCTTCCATAAAATCGTTCAGTTGCGCCGTTGTCGCTGCCGGTCATGCATTCCATCGTCTCCCCTGAGTTCTGATCATCACTGTCCATATCTTTGGCCTCCATGTAGAACGTGTATCCGTTGATATCATATGCCTGATAGGTTACGAGGTTGGGCGAGTGTTGTGGTAGGCTGCGGGCACGAGCACCTATGGGGGCAAAGGGGGCCCCTTCTAGTCCGGCAAGGGAGCGGAGGGCGCACGCAGAGCAGATCGAGGTCGAGCGCGCGGGGGAGACGGGCGATTTTTACCCAGCTTCGGAGCTCTCCGGAGAGATAAAACTCCTACTCCTGCTTTGTGTTTGTATTTGTTCTTGCTCGAGAGCGCGAGCGTGTGGCGGTGTTGGGTGCGTCGAATGAACTGAGCCCCAGTGTGGAAAAGTTCCGAACCCTTTCTACGTGCGCATGGGCCTCCCTTTTATAGCCCAAGGGGGTCACCGACAGGTGGCAGCGTAGAAGGAGGGCTAGAAAGGTAAAAACGCAGGTTGGTACAACAGTGTCCAACAGTGTCCCCTACCTAACTCTGACGGCAGGGGACAAGGGCATTTAATGCCCGTCCGGTCGTCCCAACAGTGCAAGGAAACGACCGTTAGGGGCGCCACCAATCGCCACGATGGCCTCCTTGTCAGCTCCACTTGCCACCTCGCCCCGCATGGCTGCGCAGCGCCTCGCCACGTGCTTTTGGGATGGCCGTGGGGTCACACGTCGTTGGATGCGCTGGAGCCTGAGTGCATGGTGGCATCCTTGCCGCGGCAAGCGTCTTGCCGCGGCCATTCTCTTGTCGTGTCGGCAAGCTTGCCGGTCGCCGGGCCTTGCCGGGACGCGCGGGGCGTCGCGGCAAGTCTTCTAGAGGCGCCTTGGTTGGCCTTCCCGGCAAGCTCCTCTTTCCGGGGTCTTTGTCCTTCCCGGCAAGCTTCTCTTGCCGGGGCCTTGTCTTCTTAGTTGATACTTTGTTCTTGAATGGCAGTAATAGGAAATGATGGAGGGTCTTGGCGGGTGCCCGGCAAGCCTTGCCACGGGGCGCATGGCTGCCCGTGCAGACAAGTTCGGGTACTAAGGTACCCCTACTTTAGTACACCGACAGAGCCCCGGCTGGGCCATACATCGTGTCGAAGCGCTGTTGGGCCGTGCCCAAAATGCTGCACGGCACGCGGCCTGGGTCCAACCGGATCCAACCGGATCTCCTTGACCCTTCCATAAAATCGTTCAGTTGCGCCGTTGTCGCTCCCGGTCATGCATTCCATCGTCACCCCTGAGTTCTGATCATCACTGTCTATATCTTTGGCCTCCGTGTAGAACGTGTATCCGTTGATATCATATGCCTGATAGGTAACGAGGTTGGGCGAGGGGCCATGTGCTAAGGCGTATATGAGCAATCCGTCCTTAGAGCCCTCCTCCGGGGGATTAGCAATAATATGCTCTTTGAACCAATGCAGGAAAGTGGAGTTGTGCTCTCTAGTAACATCGGCGTCCGTCCTGCATACCCCCCGGTCACGATACTTCTTTGCGATAATTTCTTTGTGCAGTGCCACGAAAGGATCTACCTCGTCTATGTGTTGTAGCACTACCAAGTTTGCTCTATCAAAGTCATTGCGTTGATCTGAGTATGCCACGTGCAGTTCCCTGCAACCGTTGCAGTGACCATCTCCTTCGAGCCTCCCATCGTGCTTGTTAACGGGCAAACCAACACTAACACCAGGCGGCTGGTATGCGCCATATAGAAAATTCTCACAGAAAGAGATGCACTCTGTGCCAAATAGCCCTGGACGATGCTTCCATCCGGACGGGACATGTTACGAACGAATCCTTTGTTGATCCCATTCATCCTCTCAAACGGCATCATGTTGTTCAGGAATGATGGCCCCAGGTCTATTATGTCATCCACAATATGGACACACAGATGCACCATCACGTCAAAAAACGCGGGCGGGAAGTACATCTCAAGCTCATTCAGTATCACAATGATCTCTTCCTGTAGCCTTCAGAGCTGCTTCACACTGATTGACTTTGGAGAGATGATGTCGAAAAAGTTGTAGAGACCAATAAGCGTGTCACGGACATGGTTGTCCATTATCCCTCCAAGGGCAACAGGTAGTATCTGCGTCATCATCACATGATAGTCATGAGACTTCATCCCGCTGAACCTTTTCTTGTCCGTGTCTAGATATCTGCTTATCTTGCCACAGTAACCGGAACTAACTTTGACTCCGGTAAGGCACTTAAAGAATTGATTGATCTCATCCTGACTTAAGGTGAAGCAAGAGGGGGGCAATAATCCTCTTTCTTTATTTTCTTGCCCTTCTTCTCCGTGCCTCTGTCTCCGCTCTACTCAGATCGTCCGACATTTTACAAGGCGGCATGTGCGAGATCTTCCCTGATTTTCAAATCTTGCAAGTCTTTTCTTGCCTTTGGCCCATCCTTGGTCTTATCGGCATGTTCATCAGTGTTGCGAGAAAGCTCTCAAGGACATTCTTACAGATATGCATTTGATCAAGGCAATGAGGTGTATCGAGTTTGTGCCAGTACTCCAAGTCCCAGAACACAGACTTTGTCTTCCATACCTTCAGCAGCGGCTCCGGCGCCTTTCTCATTGTCTTTCCCAGCGCGGGGCACTCCTTCCAGTTTTTCAATAGCTTATCGATTTCGGCACCGCTCCGCTTACGTGGAGGTCCTCGGTGCTCAGAGAGACCATTCAATAGATCTCCACGGTTTCTCCACGGGTCGTCCTGTTCAAGCCATCTTCGATGCCCCATGTACACGATTTTCCCAGACCCGCCATCTTTCCTTGACGTTAGCTGCTGAGACGTCGTATCATCCATGCACCGCGTGCATCCGCAATATCCATGGCACACCCGCCCGCCACATATCCGTAATCGAGATAGTCCTGCCTTTATCGTGATCAGCGCTGCTCTCATGTTGAAATACTCGCCTTTGCTAGCATCCCATGTCTTGGCGGTGTTTTCCATAACGTGTCTAACTCCTCTTGAAGTAGCCCGGATACAAATTAATATTATTTCCTGGTTGTTTCGGCCCTTGAATAAGCATGCTCATGTGAATGTACTTCGATTTCATGCACAACCAGGGGGGAGGTTGTACATCCATACAAACACGGGCCATGTGCTATGGTTGGTGTTCTGGTTGCCAAACGGATTCATGCCATCGGTACACGCGCCGAGCACGATGTTCCTTGCATCACATTCAAAATACCGATAGATGTTGTTCAACGCTCTCCACTGGCTTCCATGCTTCACGTGTCTCAGCTTCGGATCATCTCCATCGTCGGGCTTCTTCCACTCCGCGTGCCAGCGCATTCGCTTTGCTTCCTTGGGATCTACAAAATACCTCTGGAGACGGGAATGATCGGTAAGTACCATACAACTTTCTGGGGACATTTCTTCAGGGCCTTCTTGTATCGAGAAGCATTGCACACCGGACAGCTTGTTTTTTCCGCGTGCTCCTTCCGATAAATTATGCAATCGTTGATGCATGCATGGTATCTAACGTGTGGCAGATCAAGAGGGCACACGATCTTCTTGGCCTCATCAACACTAGTAGGACATAGATTACCCGCGGGAAGAACATCCTTTAGGTACTTGAGATGCTCATCGAGGCTAGTGTCGGTCCATTTCTTTTTAGCCTTCGTCTTCAGGAGTTGGAGCGTGAAACTCAAGCGGGTCACCTCAGAATTGCAACCATGATACAATGGAGTGTTTGAGTCTACCACCAGTTGCTCCAGCTTAGCCTCCTCTCTAGAAGCAGCTCTCTCAGTACTCATCTCCTTGCGAAGCAATGCTTGAACATGAGGGTTCCGCATGATTGAACTTAGTACCGACAAACTCTGCTGCGTGGAGTCCATGCCGTTCTCTCCGCCGCCATGTCTGCCCCTTCTCCTCCGCCATGTCCGGCTCCTTGTCCGCTGCCATGTCTGGCCTCTTCCCCCCCGCCACCGCGCTACTGCTAAATGGAGTTAGGTGGACACCGCCGGTCGATATTTGTAGCAGCGCGGTTTACGCCGAGCGCGCTACTGCTAAAAACTTATCAGTAGCGAGTTTCCCGCACACGCGCTACTACTAATTAGCAGCAGCGCTCCTTTTTGAGCCGCGCTGCTGCTAAGATTCTGTGTATAGGCTTTTCCCTAGTAGTGCTAGGTGGCCCCTGAGAGAACAGACGGTACAAGTTAAAACCAGGTCCACCATGTCATTCACCATGGCATCAAACTGTTGTGCTGCTTCTTGCAAGGTGGGTATTTCCTTTAGAGGGTCTGGTGGGCTTGGGTTAGAAGATGCATCCAACATCATAGAAACTGGGGTATTCTGCGACGAGGCGGGCCCATTAACCACAGAGCCAGAGATTGGCCCAACTGATAATTCTGGGGACACATGGCCAGAATGGTGGGCTTCCAAAGATGATGGGCTAGATTCCAAGCTTCTATTTTGAACTGGAGAAATTCCCGCTTCCGCAAATTGTGCAGAAAGATTACCAGAAACCACGGGCCACGGATCCATAGTTACCAGATCAAGTGTGGGCGACGTGATCGACCGGTGCAACTCCGGCAATGGTTGAACAGTACCAAACACAATAGGTGGCCGAGCCACCGTCCAATGCAAGTCAAGGGGGGGCGCTTGTCTAATAACAACACGCTCATGAGCAAACAGATTATAACCCCCATCCATAATAGTATCAATGCAACTTTGAGAAGCAGGATATCTATAACCTTTGCAGGCAGAATACTGTTCAAACATGGCAAAAGACAATTTCTTCCGGACTATGGAAGCTGACTTAAGAGAAGATCTAACGGGAGGCTTATACATCGCCGAAAGACCCAACGAAGATCTTCGTTTAGTAGGACTAATCAGAATCCACTCAGCATCACATTCCTTATGCTAGATCTTAAGTTCCCGAACCCAATTAGGCCCTCCATTGCCACAAAGATTGAAATAACATTTGAACAGATCGCAAGCAAAAGAACGTAGATCCATAATAATAAAACCAACTTGCTTGCATGAGACTTGGAAAGAGAAAACCTTGTCCTTGACGTGAAGAACTCGTAGATCAATTGCCGATCCACCAACTGCAGCCTCCAAAGTTGCTGCCACCGAATCCTCCGACAACCAGAATGCATGGTGGCTAAAGGACACAATCAATGTGAAATCCCTCCTTCGTCCCATTGGATGGATCGTTTGACCAGTGGATCTGAAAACCTTATCAGAAAAAACCCTACCCTTGGAGAAATCCAAGCCAAGGGTAGATCCACCAGACGAACCCATAAGAGATGGGTATTGCCTTGATCCAGAAGAGACACCAGAGAGGATGATTGGAAGGGATCCACAGATTAGTGGAGGATGATGGAGATCGCCGGTGGTGAGGTCAGCGCCACGGTGGGAGGTGGGATGTTTTGGAAAGGTTGCTAGTGAACTGCCAGCCGTTGTCGGTGATGATACGGTTAGGAACCCCCAACCAGCTCACGAGGCCCTTGATGAACTTGACAGCCAATCCGACTGGGATGGTGCGGACGGCTTCTACTTCCGCCCACTTGGTGAACTTGTCGATGGCGACGTAGAGGTAGCGGTAGCCCCCTGACGCTCAAGGTAATGGCCCCAAGATGTCCAGCCCCCAGACCGCGAACAGCCACGTGAGTGGGATAGTCTGGAGGCCCTGCGTAGGCTAGTGGATTTGCCTGGCATGGAACTGGCAGGCTTCACATGAGTGCACCAGCTCGGTGGCGTCGTTGAGTGCCGTGGGCCAATAGAACCTACTGCGGAATGCCTTGCCCACAAGGGTGCATCATGAAGAGTGGTGTTTGCAGTCCCCACCATGTATGTCTGCCAGCAGCTCGAGCCCATGCTCCCTGCAGATGCATCGCAAAGAAACGTCATTGGGACTTTTGCGGTACAGCTCACCGTCCCAGACGCAGTATGCGGAGGCCTGACGAGCTACGCGCTTGGCATCCTCCTCCTTCTCCGGCAAGGTCCCCTGAAGCAGGTACTTCTTGAACTCCTCGGTCCAGCACCCCTCCTGATGCTCGAGCGCGAGGAGCAAGCGGGCCCCTGAGGATGGGGCACATGCCAGGGCGCCTGTTGCTGGTGCTTGGGGTATGTCCTCCTGAGGTGGTGCTGGTGCCACAGTGGGGGGAGCCGCCAATGGCTTTAAGAGCCGTTCTTCGAACACTCTTGTCTCCTGAGGTAGCCGTCTGGATGTCCATTTGGCGATGTCGTCCGCCTACTTGTTCATAGCTCATGTCACGTGTGGCAACTCCAAGCCCAAAAACCGTTTCTCCATTTTGCGTACCTCTTCCAGGTCTGCTTCCATGTGCTCGTCCTTGGGTGTGTACTCTTTGTTGGAGAAGTTGATGAGGAGCTGGGAATCGCCCCTAATGGTGAGACGCTTCAGTCTCAGTGCCGCCGCGGCTTTAAGGCCGGTGAGTAGGCCTTCATACTCTGTAATGTTGGTGCGTACCTTTTCGCCCTACTGTAAACAGAGTTGTACAACATAGTAGAGCTTGTCCTTGGCGGGTGAGATCAGGACGCCTCCAGCCCTCGCGCCTTGCCGTGAGAATGCACCGTCGAAGTACATGCTCCACACGTCTGGTGCCTCGTCTCTAGGCAAGAGGGAGCAATCCTTGCATATTCTACGATCAGGGACATCAGTCCACTCGGCCACGAAATCTGCAAGGGCTGTGCCCTTGATGACCATGGTGGTGCTGAACTCGAGCTGGAACGCATGAATCTCGATGTTCCACTCTGCAAACCGCCCGACAGCGTTAGGGCTCCAGAGTACCCTCTGCAGTGGGTAGGCTGAAATGACCTTGATGGGGTGGCCCTGGAAGTAGTGGCGCAGCTTTCAGGAGGTAACAAGGAGTGCGAGCAAAAGCTTTTGGGGCATGGGGTAGTGTGCTCGCGATTCCTGTAGCACCGTGCTGACGAATTAGGCTGGATGTTCGACGAGGAAGAGGTGCTGATGAGGTCTTACATCTCTTGATGATGCTGACCTTTCGGGGTACCATCAGTTGTCGTGCCAACTGAGGCCTCGGGAGCCTCAGGCTCGGGAGCCCCTCCGGCTGAAGGGTCGGCTTGAGCTTTAGGAGGGATATTGACAATCGGGTCAGCTGGAGCCTTGGGAGCGTCGTCCTGTGGCAGCTGCGCCTTACTTGGCGACGAGGCGCCCCGCTGAGGGCCCTTGATCGGGCACTCTTCAGTCAGCACCACCAGTGCGGTGCTGGCGGAGTGAGGGGTGGCGGCCAAGTAGGGCACCAAGGGCTCGAAAGGGCGAGCGCCACCATCACCGGCGGGCTAGTTAAGTATCTCTTGAGGTCTTGGAAGGCTGCATCAGCTTTAGGGGTCCACTCATACGGCCCCTTCCTTTTCACCAACTTGAAGAATGGGAGGGCGCATTCCCCCAGCTTGGAGATGAAGCACCCCAGCGAGGTCACGCAGCCCGCCAGCTTCTGCATCTCCTTGAGCATCTGCGGCGGGCTCATGTCTTCTATGGCCTTGACCTTCTCCAGGTTAGTCTCGATTCCTCTATTCGACACTAGGAAACCCAGCAGCTTGCCGGAGGGGACCCCTAACATGCACTTCTCGGGATTGAGCCGCAGGTCCACCTTGTGCAGGCTGGCAAACGTTTCCTTCAGGTCTTCAGTCAGGGTCTTCACCTCCTGAGACTTCACCACTATGTCATCGACGTAAGCCTCAGTGTTCCTCCCGAGCTGCCGGCCTAGGGCAATGTGCATCAACCGCTGGAAGGTGATACGTCTCCAATGTATCTATAATTTTTAATTATTCTGTGCTATTTTATTATCAATCTTGGATGTTTTATAATGATTATATAGTCATTTAATATCATTTTTTGGTACTAACCTATTGACATAATGCCAAGTGCCAGCTGCTGTTTTCTGCATGTTTTTTACATCGCAGGAAATCAATATCAAAAGGAGTCCAAATGCCACGCCAATTTAAGATGATTTTTATGGGCCAGAAGGAACACAACGGGCCCTGGTTGCACCTGGGGGGAGTCCCGAGGAGGGGAACACCCACCAGGGCGCACCAGGAGGCCCAGGCGCGCCCTGGTGGGTTGTGCCCACCTCGGGTGCCCCCTGGACCGACTCTTTGCGCAATACATACTCCAATATTCCAGAAACCCTAGAGGAGTCGACGAAATTTTCATCCAGCCGCCGTAGGGTCCAGAACGACGAGATCCAATCTAGACACCATCACGGAGGGGTTCACCACTTCCATTGATGCCTCTCCGATGATGCGTCAGTAGTTCTTTGTAGATCTTCGGTCTGTACTTAGTAGCTAGATGGCTTCCTCTCTCTCTCTCTCTCTCTCTCTCTCTTGATTATCAATACAATGTCTCTTGGAGATCCATATGATGTAAGTCTTTTTGCGGTGTGTTTGTTGGGATCTGATTAACTGTGAGTTTATGATCAGTTATATCTTTTTATATCCATGAAAGTTATTTGAGTTCTTTGATCTCTTATATGCATGATCTCTTATAGCCTCGTATTTGTTCTCCGATATTCGGGTTTTGTTTGGCCAACTTGATATATTTATCTTGCAATGGGAAGAGGTGCCCGGTAGTGGGTTCGATCTTACGGTGCTTGATCCTAGTGACAGAAAGGGAACCGACACGTATGTATCGTTGCTACTAAGGATAAAAAGACGGGATCCATATCTTCCGCAATAGATAAACGGATCTTGTCTACATCATGTCATCGTTCTTATTGCATTACTCCGTTTTTCCATGAACTTAATACACTAGATGCATGCTGGATAGTAGTTTATGTGTGGAGTAATAGTAGTAGATGCAGGCAGGAGTCGATATACTAATGTTAGACGTGATGTCTATGTAATTTGTTCACCCACCGTTAGACGTGATTGCCTGGATATCGTCATGATTATTTGAAGTTCTATCAATTGCCCAATAGTAATTTGTTCACCCACCGTTTGCTTTTTTTCTCGAGAGAAGCCACTAGTTTCTTTGTCATATATTTGCCTTGCGATCTACTTTTTTTCTCGAGAGAAGCCACTAGTTTCTTCAAATCTATTAAACCAGAAAATACAAAAATACCTTGCTGGAATTTATTTGTTCCACGATCTATTTATCCCATCTACAATTTTACCTCACGTCCTTTGCCTATCTTGAGGCGTCGTACCCCGAAAGGAATTGACAACCCCTTTAACACGTCAGGTTGTGAGATGTTGTTCTTTGTGTGCAGGGGATGTTTACGTGTGTTGCTTGGTTCTCCTACTGGTTGGATAACCTTGGTTTCATATGTGCGGGAAATACCTACTGCCACTGTGCTGCATCATCCCTTCCTCTTTGGGGAAATACCGATGTAGCTTCAAGCAACATCAAAAGGTAGCCCCAGCATTACGCAGTTCGAAAGGCATGCAAGTGTAGCAGTACACCCCACAGGGGGTCAGGAACAGCGTCTTCTCTACATCTTGCACAGCCATCTTGATCCGGTGGTAGCCCGAGAAGGCGTCCAAGATGCACCGCAGGTCGCACTCGCGGTGGAGTCGACGATCTGGTCGATGCGCGGAAGCGAGAATGGGTCCTGAGAGCAAGCCTTGTTGAGGTTGGTAAAGTGGACGCACATGCGCTCCTTCCCCCTTTCTTGGGGACAATGACTGGGTTTGCCAGCCACTCCGGTTATCGCACTTCGCGGATGACACTAGCACCCGGACTCTTAATCCACTCTGACTTCTTGGTCCAACCTTGTAAAGGATGGGCTGATGAGTTTTGTATCGATCGAATATATATAAACTAGGAATGTCTTTGGAAAATTCAATACTTACCAGAGTGGCCGGATTCTTGGCGCTGAGGCTGACGTCTTCGATCTCCATGGGCCAACTCTTCTACGTCTTAAAGAGAAGCTTCCACATTCCCTCGTGCGTAGTGCCGAGGAAATGTTGCAGAGTCTGCGGCTCCTCCGGATTGAACTCCCACATGGGGGAAGCCCAGCGCTGGCAGGGGAGGATGCGGCGGAAGAGCATAATTTGTACCACGTTGGTTAAGCCAATGCTTTTGCTCAACACGTTGGTGATACGCATTTGCAGCGTCTGCACCTCTATCTGAGACCCCCAGTCGTGGCCCTTCGTAGTCCAGGAGATGAGCCTCATGGGGGTCCGGAGCTGAATTCCGGGATCGCCACCCACTTAGTGCTGCGTGGCTCAGTTATATAAAACCACTCCTGTTGCTAGATCTTGATTTTCTTCACAAAGGCCCCCTTGGGCCACGTGGTGTTGGGAAGCTTGCTAATCATAGCTCCACCGCAGTCCGCATGCTGCCCATCGACCACTTTCGTCTTTACATTCAAAACCATGAGCCGCAGGCCGAAGTGTGGGTGGATGCGGTAGAGAGCTTCACACACAATGATGAACGCCGAGATGTGGAGGAAAGAGTTTGTGGCTAGATCATGGAATCAAGCCCGTAGTAGAACATGAGTCCACGAATGGGTGGAGTGGAAAACCTAGCCCTCTAAGGAAATGAGGAAGGAAGACGACCCGTTCGCTGGGCTCCGGAGTGGGAATAATTTGATCCTTGGGGGGCAGCCTGTGCACGATGTTGGCGGCGAGGTATCCCACACTCTGGAGATCTTTTATCTCCTTCTCCGTGATGGAGGAGGCCTCACACCTGCCTTTGGAACCGGATCTGGCCATGGTCAGAGGGGGCGGTGGTAGCGGTGGTGAGAAAGACAAAGACTTTTCAAGCGCTGAGAGCTTGGGAGATTGGAAGGCAGAGAAGACTGGAAGGCGTGGGGAGGAAGAGAGGAATGTATTGCCCTCTTATAGACGGTAAAAATGCCAACTGTCCCCACGCTTGCACCTTGAAGCTCGCCTATTCCCAATGAAAGTGTGCGCCATAAACGGTTGGATTACCCAAATTCTATTGATGAGCAATCCCATATTAAGTGGGCACGATCTCTGTTTTGACAGGATGGGCCAATGGGGCTTGGCCTCGAAACACGAAATGCGGGGTGTGGAAACAGTTCAAAACATCGAAAGGTCAAGTCTGATGCTTCATCGAAAAAGTTGTCAGTAAAAGACACTATTCTTATTTTTATACCTCCGGCCTTCGCGACTAAGGGTTGTGTTCATTGTGAAAAGCCGGATACAAATCTTTTATGGAGGAAAGCCAATCTGTTCTATTCATGGAACCCTCCTTGAAATGTCAAAGACAATTTGCACGCCGAACATACCGTCATTGAAGACTAGTTCCGCGCTACTGTGGGAGTCCTAGACTAGTGGATCCTCGGGTGTCTGGTCTATTGGATATGGGCCGGACTGATGGGCCATCAAGATACAAGACAGAAGATCACCTCTTGTGTCCGGTAGGAACTCCCGTATGCGTGGATGGCAAGTATAGGTGTCTGGCTATGTTATTTCCTTTCTGTTAGACTGACTTTGTAAACCCTAAGCACCTCCGGTGTCTATAGAAACCGAAGGGTGAGATTAGAGGCAGGAACACAACATTGCAAGTCTAGCCGACCTAGGGTTAGCCAACAAGATCTCGTGGTAGATCAACTCTTGTAACCCCTATACCCTTCGAATATAATCAAGAAGGAGTAGGGTTTTACCTCCATTAAGAGGGCCCGAACCTGGGTAAAACACGGTGTCCTTTGTCCATTGTTGCAATCCATCCTCAGACGTTTAGCCTGCCCCCCCCTACCCGAGATCTGCCAGTTTTGACATCTACACTAACCAATCTGGATGTTTAATCTCCCTAATAAACCCAGCCTCTAACAACTTAGCTAGCTCTTCTCCCATGGCTTGAAGCTTGGGTTCAGAGAATCTCCTCGAGGGCCAAGGACGCAGTTTTGTTTTTGGCACGAAGGGCTTTATCCGGCTCGCTCAAAATTGTGATGATTCCATTAGGTCCGGGAATTTTGAGTTTCATATACCCGTAATGGGGTATAGCTTGAAATCCTGAGAAAGCGTTCCGACCGAGGATGGCGTGATACCCGTTGTTGAAGGGGACCACATGAAAGGGCAACTCTTCAGATCTATAGTTTTTGGGCGTGCCGAATACCACATCCAGTTTAATTTTTCCCGAGCAGTGTGCTTCTAGACTGGGGATAATACCTCAAAAGGTGGTATTTCTTTGCTCGATGCATGATCTATCCATCTGCATTTTATCGAGCGTGTCCTCATAGATGAGGTTAAGTCTGCCGCTGCCGTCCATGAGCACTTTAGTAAGCTGAAAACCATCAACGATGGGGTTTAGTAATAAGGCTGCGGGTGCTCGAACTGACCGAGCCTTTGGTTCGTCTTCGGCCGTATAGGTTATTTCCGTGTCATTCCATGGGATCAATGCGGTAAGTTGGTGGACTTCGGCGAGGTCGCGGAGCGCCCGTTTGTGCCGATTGTTCGAAGGGAAGGTCTTGAACACTGTTAGGATGTTGAAGTTGTCATTCTCCGAAGAGTATTTCTCGTGTTGTGGTGAGGATGGCTCTCCACTTTTTGCTACTTGTCAGAGTACCCAACATGCTCGAAGGCTATGGGTTGGGACTGTGCGCTAAGTGGTGTATCGGGCAGGGCTTGTCCAACAGTTCGTCAAGAACGGACCTGTGTCCCGTGAAGGGTTTATTTTTCCTACCCATACACTGGTGGTCGGGTGAGCCGCCAGGATGTACCCGTTTGCCCCGGGCCGGACGCTGCTTCAAGGCAGCGGGTTCCAGTTGAGTTTTCTGGGCCCTCCATGTGCTTTCCATCGCACAGTACTTTTGTACTACTTGTGATAATTCCGTGAAACTCTGTATGTGGCAAGGGTTGAGGGCATTCAGTATTCCCTCGTCGGTGCAGTTATGATGGAAGACCGAAACTACTCGCCATCCAAGCAGTCTTCGATCCTGTTTTTAACAAGCAAAAATCTGGCCCAAAAGTGGTGGACCATTTCCTGAGGCTGCTGCCGTAGATACATCAGGTCGTATATATCTAGAGGACCTGACTTGCTTAGAGAATATAGATTGTGGTGGGTGGGTGGATTAAATTTTGGATCCTGTCCCACATCAGTGCTCAGTGCTAGAACGGTCTCCGAGGCGACCGGTTCGGGTCCAGGGAGGCACAAGGGCTCCTGCAATCCTACACTTGAACCAGAGTCCGGAGGGCGTGAGGTCCCGTACGAAGGGGGAGTATCCGGCTCAGGGGATTCGGAGATCCGAACATACTTGGGTTTCAATATGGAGAGGGAAGTGTCTCCGGCCGGTTCCTCAACGACCGCTAGAAGGTGGGCGATCGGTGGGTGATTAATTTCCTTCTGGTCGAGCTTGATCCCGATCCGATTGTAGCCCGTTGAGACCCCCAGGGCGGCTATGCAGTCCATAAGTTTGTTTAAAGACGAAACATCTGTCGGATCCAACTTTTCGAAGTACTTAGGGACGATGCGAGGACGGTGTCCGGCGGCCATGGGGGGAGTTGCAGGCTCAACGTCCGTGCAAGCCCTTATGGTGAAACCGCCAAACTGGAGGGTCTGCCCAGAAGCTAGGCACCCTCCATAAGTGATATCGCTATTGATGACTAGGCGAGCCATAGATCGCTTTTTGTAGGAAGCACAGCAGAGCTCTCAATGAAAGCACCAACGTCGGTGTCAAAACCAGTAGATCTCGGGTAGGGGGGCCAAGTTGTGCATCTAAGGATCAATGGTAATAGGAGACCAGGGGACACAGTGTTTACCAGTTTGGGCCCTCTTAAGGGAGGTAAAACCCTACACCTGCTTGATTATATTCGACGAGTGTGAAGATTACAAGAGTTGATCTACCTCGAGATCGTAATGGCTAAACCCTAGATGTCTAGCCTATGAGTATTCCAATGACGGTAAAGAAGATAGCCTCTATGGACTAACCCCTCCAGCTTATACATACACGGGAGGGGCCTATGGTTTGTACAAGGTTGGTTCATCAGGGAAGGAAGCTTCCGGACTCTAATCTTGCCGTCTACGTATTGAGAAGTCCCATCCAGACACGGAGGATAATCTCCAGCTTGATCTTGTACGGCCCATCCAACCCGGCCCATACTCATAGTCCAGACACCTAAGGACCCCCGAATCCAGGACTACCTTAGGCGGGCCCGGCCAGGGCCAACTCCTAGTCTTCGGGCACGAAATAGTGCCAAGGCACAAAGTCAGATCCGTGGTACGGAGGGCGAGTCTGGTCGAGGGAGACTCTTGGTCTTCGAATGGCAATTCTATGTTGAGGCTCAGAGCCATATCCGTGGTGAGGAGGGCAAGTCCTGCCGATCGTGACTCCCGGTCTTCGAAAATGAATCCCGTGTTGAGGCTCGAGGCCAATTGCATGGTAGGGGCTGATCCAGAGGTAGGATCAGCGAGAGGCCCCAAAGTTGATGCTTCGGAGTCCATGCGCGTCTCAGATGAGGTTGAGAAGCCCGTAAAGACCAAATTGCCCCGAGCGTCAGTGACGTACTCTAGGTTATCGAACCTAATCTGGTGTTCAGGGGTGAAACTATCGACCTGATCAAGATGACCCGTCAAGTTGGCAATGAAAACAATGCTGCCAAACGCGAAAAGCTCGCTGGGGGCGAAGATGTCTCCGGTATCGAAGCCATCTCCGATGATCAAAGCGAGCCATCGATCCTTTTGTGGTCCAACAATGGAACTGTTAATGAAAGCACCAATGTCGGTGTCAAAACCAGCGGATCTCGGGTAGGGGTCCCGAGTTGTGGATGTTGGATCAATAGGTAACAAGGGACGAAGGACATGGTGTTTACCCAGGTTCGAGCCCTCTCTAAGATGTCCTGCCTGATTATATTGATGTGTATAGGATGATTACATGGTCAATGTAACACGAGATCAGATGAACTAAACCCCACACTAGTAGGATGATATTTGTTATTCTAGCCTCTACGGACGAAACCCTCCGGTTTATATAGGCACCAGGGGAGCTAGGGTTACACATGGTCTGTTACAAGGAAGGGATAAACATGTCAGTTCTTCTTATATCATGACTTGGAGGACACACCAAAGCACCCAAGGCCTCCTGTCCGGATACGGATTCTCCTCATAGTTTGGCCTCTTAGCACTGGCAATGCGGCCCCGTTATCCGGCCCACAAGGGATAGGCTGGTAGGCCGAGGACCCCCAGAACCAGGACTCCCTCAGACCTTACCAAGTTAAATGATATAGCCACCCTGTTTGCTCATGATGAAAAAAATCGCTTCTACTATATTCTTAAGTTGTTTTCTTTCTCACTAAAGGGTGATGCTAAGAAATGTTTTAATACACTTGCTCCTGGTTGTGTGTGTAGTCCTCAGGATATCATATATTACCTCTTTGAAAAATATTTTCCTGCTCATAAGAAACCAGCTGCTTTACAGGAAATATTTAACTTTGTGCAAATTGAAGAAGAGAATCTCCCTCAATCTTGGGGAGGCTTCTCCAATAACTTAATGCTTTTCCTAATCATCCTCTTAAGAAAAATGAAATACTTGATATCTTTTATAATGGACTAACCGATGCTTCTAGGGACTACCTAGATAGCTGTGTTGGTTGTGTTTTCAGGGAACAAACTATTAAAAGGGCTGAAGAATATTGAATAATATATTGAGAAATGTATATGATTGGACACTTCCTGAACCACCACCTAAACGAACTCTGAAGAAGAGAGATATTCTATTCCTCGGTCCAGAAGATATGCAAGAGGCAAAGAAATCTATGAAAGAAAAGGGTATTAAAGCTAAAGATGTTGGGAATTTACCACCTATTGAAGAAATACCTCGACTTGATACAATGACATAGGTAGTAAAGGTAAATTCTCTTTATAGATTTGATGAAGGTGATATTCCTTATAATAAATATGCTAGTCAGAGCCTGGATGAATTTGATAATTACATTGTTAAGCAAGAACACTTCAATATGTATGTTAAGACTCAATTGGAATGAAATGCTATTTTGATTGATCGCTTGGTTGACTTCATGTTTTGAATTGCTAATGATGTTAAAGGTTTAGGTAAACATGCATCCATGGTTCACACTCAGTTAGAACAAGTTGACAAGGCACAAAATGATTTGCTTAATGAGATGAATAACAAAATGAATGATCATGTTGTTAGAATAATGACTAGCACAGGTAGAATGACTCAAGAGCCACTATATCCTGAAGGTCATCCTAAAATAATTGAGCAAGATTATCAGAGAATTAATACTGCTGCACCTAGTTCAACCAAGAAGAAAAAGAAAAACAAAGAAATGATAGAACTTTGCATGCTTCTAGTGAACCTGGGGTAGAAAAACCTTCTGAGAATGTTATGATGTTTCTATTTTTGATGCTGAGACATAATCTGGTAATGAACATCCACCTAGTGATAATGATAATAATGATGTTCATGTTGATACTCAACCACGTAATGACAAAGAACCTAATAATGATGTAGAGGTAGAACCTGATGTTGATCTTGATAACCCACCTAAAAATAAAAGATATTATAAAATGGATTTCATTGGCAGAAAACATGGTAAAGAAAGAGAGCCATGGGTTCAGAAATCCATGCCTTTTCCTACTAAGCCTCCGAAAAATAAAGATGAGGAGGATTTTGAGTGCTTTGTTCAAATGTTGAGACCCGTCTTTTTGGGCACTCGCTTGACTAATATTTTGAAAATGGCTCCATATGCTAAATAAATGAAAGATATTGTCACTATTAAAAGAAAGATACCTGAAGCTGGAATTTCCACCATGCTTGCAAATCATTCTATTAAGGGTGGAGTACCTAAGAAACTAGGAGATCCAGGATTACCCACTATACCATGCTCCATTGAAAGAAATTATGTTAAAAACTGCCTTATATGATTTGGACCCGTTGTAGTTGCAAATGCTACTATCTTAACAAACGTTGATGTACTTGATATGCCCGAGGACGACAACATGCTGATTATCCTTGGTAGACCCTTTTTGAATACTGCAGGGGCTGTTATTTATTTCAACAAAAGCAAGGTCACTTTTCATCTCAATGGTAATGAGCATACGGTTTATTTTCTAAACATACAACTCTAAGTGAATTGTATCAATTATATTGAAAAGTTTTGGACAATCACTATTCGAGGTTTCAAATTCCCTCTTCCTACTATCAAAAAGAAATATGAAACTCGTATTATTGGGTAAATGCATATCCCCATTGAGGTAACTTAGTGTTATACAAAGATTCTTTGGTTTCATGTCACTCGGAAATAGTTTGTTAATAAGGCTTGATCAACCTTATTAATAGATTCTTTTTGAGAGGCATGTGGTTGATAAATTTAGTAAGCACAACATTCTTGAATCATAGTTTGCTCTCTGTTATTTATAGTTTAATAAAGTAAAATGCCATGGTTATCCTATGTTCTAAATTATCCGTGCAATGCAAAATGTCCCAAAAATAAAAGTGCTCACAATGTCGTAAAATTTTAACATGATTTTTTTGCAATATTTAGGATTGTTGGCATGGAATACATCCTATGGGGTGCCCCAGTTGCTCAAAAGGCAACATGGCGCGGCCACCTCCTAGGCGCGCCAAGATGCCTTGTGGGTCCCATGGGACCCCATTCACTTAGTAATTCAGCCCACATCATTCCTTACCCCCAGAAGAAAATGTTGGTTGCTCTCTCTCTCTCTCTCTCTCTCTCTCTCTCTCTCTCTCGTTTCTTGCTCCCAAACCTTAGGTTTTCGATCTGTTTGCTTGGAGCTCTATTTCGGAAACTGTTTTGAGGGATTGCTCCTTGGTATGCGACTCCTCCCTTGCTCCAATTAGTTTTTGCTTTAGTGGATTATATTCTGCATTTTTTCTGCTCTTGGTGCAACTGAAAATGGGCTTGCATGTTGAATTATTTGAGTTCCAGGTAGTTTGAATGCTTGAAATAGCCTGTAGACATCAATATGAGTAGGTTCTATCAATCTCTTGAACTTTTGTTAACATATTTTTATGGTCCAAAAATTTCAGAAATTTGTTCTTAGGAAAATGAACTTCTTTTGGGATTCCCAGGATTATTACCTTAAATTTCCACGTAGGACAGAGGTCCAGCCATGCGAGTGGCCACACAATTCCTTCATGAACGAAGTTGGATCACCAAGAGTTCAAGCAATTCGTTGCAAATGTTGGGTTGGCCGACTTCCTTGTTAGTGAGTGTGATCAATACTGCACCCTTACAAATTCCATTGTGCAAAATGATAGGCTCGATATTCCCATGGTATACTTTGATTTATATGTTGAACATCATGAGATACCATTTACTAAGTTCTGTCACATATGTTTGATTCCCCTTTATGGGCAATTAAAAGAGCCTTAACCGGAGGTGTTGGAGGGCTTCCTCCATACTTTAATTGTGGGAGAGCGTAGGGGCGTGTCGAGAGCTAGAGCTACTAGTTTGCATTTTCCTGATGTTCATTACTTTGCTTTATTCATAGAGAAATATTTGACTACTAGGGAGGAAGGTGGCATATGCTCAATGCCCCTGTCCTCGCCATTTTACGTCGCGCAATTTTCGTTGACAACACTTATAGCCCTAGAGCTATCATTGCGCACCCCTTGCACACTGACAGGACTGGGGGTAAAGTTCATGGTGGTATTTATGCTACTCGCTTAGCGAGATGTTTCAATGTTAATATATGCCACAATGATTACTTGTTTCCTAAAGTTTATCTAGATCACCAGTCTATGATGATCATCACGTTATTAATAACCTTGAGCCTCCTCACCACATTCATTATAACTTGGTATTTATTGAGCATACTTGTGATATTATTCCATTTCCGGCTCCCTCTTTGTTTGATCCTCATGCTAGGTACGCTTATGTCTTCATGCCACCGGACATCATTGCTTACCGGAATGAGTTGGCTGCGGCTGAGAACGAGGCCTAGCCTTGGGATGCTCGAGTGCACCGCCTCGCCAGTATCCTACCGGACCCGATGGCTACTATGGATGGTGATTACCAAGCTAGGCCAAAAGCCTAACCTTGGGGGAGTACATTTTCTCATATACTTACATTGATGTTCACACATTTCATTCCAGCTATCGGTGTTCATCCTTTTTCATTGTGTATCCATGTTAGCTTTATTTCTGCTTTCTTCTTATGTATTTGAAAACCATTGAAAAATCCAAAAATATTTCTCATTTATCTTCGGTTTTCTTTCTTGTTTAGTAGTTTGTAGTATTAAAATAAACCAAAAAGATTCTCGTTTCTTCTTTTCCTTGTTGGGAGCTTTCCCGTGTAAATAGTTTTTCTCGCTTTTCATTTTTCCTTTGTTAATTTGCTTTCTTTAGAAAAACTAAAAACTCCAAAAACATTTTAGTGTGTTTCTATGAATTTATTTTCTTTTTATTGAGTTATCGTAAGGAGAACACCACGATGAAAATTTTGAGTGGCTCTCATATGCATTATTGTTGATCTGACAAAGAGCCAACACTACCTTGTCTTCTCCTTTGAATAAAATGTCTGCATATTCCAGCTTAGTCCACGACACTCTTACACTATTATTATTTTCATATCATTGGATCATGCAAGTGAAAGGCTATATGATGATGATTTGATGAAGTGACTATGGCAAAGAAAGTGGGTATGAACTATCCTTGTTTTTGTTTTTGTAAATATGTTAACTCAGCATCCATGATTCAACATATTATGAGTAAACATGTTTGTGATGACAATTAGAGATTATTCTTGCTCATGCCATGCTTAAGTAGCTAGGATTGGATAATGATTTATCTTGAATGTTAACATGCATTAAAATGGTTTTGATGTAGTATGTTAGTATGGTATCCTCCTCTGAATGCTTCAAGTGGCTTGACTTGTCACATGTTCACACATGTAGTTAATTCAAAACCAAAATAGCCTCCACGATATTTATGTTCATGGTGTTTATATCCTACTCATGCTAGTATTCAATATTAATTATTCGCAATGCATGATTATCACCATTGTCACTCTCTAGTTGGTCGCTTCTCAATCTATTTTCTAGCCTTCGCATGTACAAAGTGGGAATGCTACTTGTACATACAAATCATTAAACCAAAGTTGTTCTAGATCATTCCACCATGTCTACCTATATGTGGTATTACCCTGCATTTCCATGTAAATTTGCATGTGCCACATCTAAACATTCAAATAATCATCTGTTTTGTGTGCCTATTGTCGGTGTCAAAACTGGCGGATCTCGGGTAGGGGGTCCCGAACTGTGCGTCTAAGGCTAATGGTAATAGGAGGCGGGGGACACAATGTTTACCCAGGTTCAGGCCCTCTCTATGGAGGTAATACCCTACTTCCTGCTTGATTGATCTTGATGGTATGAGTATTACAAGAGTTGATCTACCGCGAGATCGTAGAGGCTAAACCCTAGTAGCTAGCCTATGATTATGATTGTTGTTCTTGTCCTACGGACTAATATAGACACCGGAGGGGGCTAGGGTTACACAGAGTCGGTTACAGAGAAGGAAATCTACATATCGGAACTGCCAACCATGCCTTCCACGCAAAGGAGAGTCCCGCCCGGACACAGGACGAAGTCTTGAATCTTGTATCTTCATAGTCCAACAGTCCAGCACAAGTACATAGTCCGGCTGTCCGAGGACCCCCTTATCCATGACTCCCTCAGTAGCCCTTGAACCAGGCTTCAATGACGATGAGTCCGGCGCGCGGATTGTCTTCGGCATTGCAAGACGGGTTCCTTCTCCGCATACTCCAAAGAAGATCTTGAAGACAAGGATCATGTTTGGCTCTGCAAAATAAATTCCACACACCACCGTAGACAGCACAATATTCCACAAATCTAATCTGCTGACAACTTTTCATAGTGTGACATCACACCGCGGTCCGGTCATTATTCGAACCGTTTTTTCTCCAACCTGCTATTGCACATCCTGCGAGGCGGTTTCGTAGGCATGTCTTGTCGAAGCAGAGATCGTGTCCCCTTATCATGGGATTCTCATCAATACGGGTGTGGGTAACCCAACCGCGCCATCAATGCGACACATGGGGAATCAGTGAGTTTATAGGGAAAGTGGGGAGGTGCATGGTTTCTACTGCCTTTAAAAGGAGATAAGGATCCCCCATTTTCACCCATGCCTTCTTCTTCCTCTGCTCATCCATTCTCTCTCTTGAGCTCCAGCGCCCAAGAGTTCGTCTTCTCTGCCCACAAAGGCCCTCCAAAAATGTCCGGATCCGGAGCAGGAGGCAAGTGGATGGCCTCTACCATCCGGGAGAAGGATATCAAAAAGCTTCGGGAGGCCGGGTATCTGGCCAAGAAAATCAGCCATCGCTTCCCGACGGCGGGACAGATCGTCCCTACTACGGAACCCCACGAGAGGGTTGTATTCCTCCCTCACTTTGTCCGCGGGCTAGGGTTTCCTCTCCACCCATTTGTTCGCAGCATCATGTATTACTACGGGATCGATTTTCATGATCTATCCCCCAATTCCTTCCTCAACATCTCGACATTCATCGTCGTGTGTGAGGCCTTTCTCCGCATCTCGCCACACTTCGTCTTATGGTTGAAGATTTTTAATGTGAAGCACAAGGTAGTGAGCGGAGAGCACGCTCAGTGCGGAGGTGCCATGGTGAGCAAGATGCCCAACGTCACATGGCCATCAGGTACTTTGAATGATTCCGTCAAAGGATGACAACAACAATGGTTCTATGTCACTGAGCCGCGCGGCACGAAATGGGCCACAACTCTCGAATTCCAATCCGGAGCTCCTCTGCGGCTTATGTCCTGGCCCAAGAAGGGCCTGAACTGGCCTTCGCATGACGAGTTATTGATGCTCCAGAAGCGCGTCAAGGATATGGAAGACAAGAATATCAAACTTGTCAATGTGGTCTAGGTGATGTTAGTTTGCCGGATTCTCCCTTGCCAACACAGGGCCTGCAATTTATGGGAATTTGACCCGGCCAAGCACCAGACCCTGCGGGAGTTCTTTGGCTCATCGCACAAAGACATTTGGAAGTTGCTCTTTAAGTCCGGAAAATCATGGCCGGACCCAGCCGAGGACCGCGGGTATCAACTGTCCCGTCCTGCAAGTTCGGTAAGTCATTGTATGTTGGCTAGTCATACGTTTTATTTGCATTGTCCAAGGGAAATGCTTAGTGCATTTTCCACAACTCTCCTAGGGCTGGACGAAGAAGGCGGGCCGGATCTACTGTCCGGCCCCACTGCCAGAAGAACCGGCCAGCCCACTTCTGACAAAGATGCTGGTCCCGGCGCCTTACAAGGCACCGAAGAAAAAGGCCGAGAAGGAGGCCAAAGAGACCAGGGGCGGCCTTCGTCGCCGCGGCACTTCAGGCACAATATCCGAAGACTCCGATGCCCGTTCTTCCTCCGGAGAGGACGAGGAAGAGGAGGAAAACCAATCCCCAACGAGGGGAAGAAAGAAAAGGACGGCCTCCACACCCTTGGAGGCTGAATCGCCTAAGAAGGGAAAACTCCCCTTCCGGAGTAGTCCACCGCCGCTACTGACAGCAGCCCAGAGTGGGATCCCAGGGCCCAGCCCCTGGTGAACTCGTGAGTATATAAAATCCAAACACGTATGTGCATCCATACTCACTATGGCATGATGTTTTAATCATTGAGCCACACTTTTTTGCAGTCCTGCAAGGTCCCGCACCGAACAATCCTCATCGGAGGATTTACTGGGCTCGAATGCTATGGACAGCGAGACACCCCCGAAGGCCCCATCCCCAAAACACGTGAAGGACGCCGAGGTATCGTCCCAGAGGGACCTAGGCCAAGGAGGGGGGAAAAGATCATCAAGGCGGTGCCAGGAGGTCAAACTTCAGGGGCCAGACACACAGGAGAAAAGGCTCCCATGGACGTCGACGGCGGGGGCTATCTCGAATTAGGCCCTCAGCCGGACACAGTTCCGGAGACCGATACGGCTCCGGAATCAGGCAGGCAGCCTTCCTCGGCTGGAGGGGGTGCGCCTATTCCACCGACAACCTCGGCTGGAGGGGGATACTTTATCGGTGGCGCTGAAGAGCGCCTCGATCGTTGAAGAACACCGTGCCCTTATGGGTGCGGTGATTGAGAAGATTCAGTCCGCTGAAGGTGGGCTGAAAGAAGCCTGCATCAGCCTTATAACGGGCTTTGAGGTATGTTTTGTGAGGTTTCAAATAGTGTTATAGTATAGGTAGTAGCCCCTGATACACTGTTCGACGAAAGAAAGAACCGGACCGAGGATTAAATATATGTTCGCAGGAGACTCACCGTATGGCATCTCTCCCTCTCTTTTTTATAAGCAGGCATCTGTAGCGAATGCTGCCTCCCATACTGCAAAAGTCTCCAGACTGAAGCAGAGTCTGGAGCGGGTCGAGGAAGAACTCGGCCGAGTGAAGAAGTAGTTAGAGGATAACCAAGGTATGCAAAAACCTTGTTCGCATTCAGCACGAATCAATAAGTTAGTATGATGAAAATATTTTCACGAGGTGCTCTAGGGGTGACGGCCGAAATTGAGGCTCTTAAGAAGGCTGTGGTCGAAGCCGAGAAGAAGGCAGCCGCAGAGTAGGCTCTTCGCGAAAAGCACGAGGCCAGGGTTATTGAAGCTGAGCGAGAGCTCCAAGAGGCTGTGAAGAAATGCGAGACATTGGAGCAGAGTGTAACGGAGAAAGAATCCGAACTATCCCAAGCTCGTCAAGCCACATGCGATGCCCGGGGGGAAGTCCAAGGCGCCCTGCAGGACATCCAGGAGGCGAGGAAGATCACAGCGGGTAAGGCTTTTTTCTATACAAAGCGGGTATTTGAAGGGAGAAAATCACGTTTACTAATTTGAATTCAGATTTCTCCAGGGGTATTTGCAGAGCTGCCATGCAGCATATCTGATGTCGCACAATTCTATCAAGCCGAAGAACGGGGCAATGCGAAGAAGCTCTTCTAGTCGCAGTATCTGGCGCCAAAGTAGCCAGTGCCCTTTGCCGATCAACTGAAGCAGCTAATCGAACTGCATAAGGCGGCCGAACTAGTGATGAAGGATTTAATTATCCGGCTATGGCCTGCCGAGCCGATTCCCAGCAGTTACTTCGGGCTCGTAAAGCGGCTTGTGAGTGCCTGCTCTCGACTTGAAGTCATCAAGCAGTCGGTCTGTATGGAGGGTGCACCGATGGCCTTCGCCTGTGCGAAGGTGCACTGGGCGAAGATGGATGCTGAAAAGCTGATGACCGAAGGACCGCCAGAGGGGAAGGAGCACCGCAAGCCCGAGTTATATTATGATAGTGTCCTGAAAGGATCCCGCCTTATGGCGGAGCAATGCGCCAAGGAAATTATATTCCCATGAATACAATCATGTTGTCCTATGTAATATTTGAACAAGGTCATTTCTATTATTTATTGCCTGTTATTTGAAAGTTTTTCCTCCAGTGCAGCCATTTTATATATTAATCCTGAGAGTTGGCTAGTCATCGGCTTCTGCCCCCACGTAGGAAGTACAGGGGTGTTTGGGATGAACCTGAGCACTCTTTACCCCAGTTTTGGGTCCTTGAAGGAGGTGCTCAGCGCAACGAACCAGGCAATCGGACTATAAGGCTTTATCACTCTCACTTAGCCATAGGAGTTTGACAAAAGAAAGGTAGGCACGGCCCCTGGTGTTGGGAAGACCACACTAGGGGCTCTATAAGCACCTGATCGTAAGAAAAGCTGATCTGTCGCACGCTGCATTAGTTATCGCATAATGTGGAACAAATCCTTAAAGATTTTGCAACCTCTCGAACAGCTGACCAGCTCTCACCGTATCATGACAGTCAGTTTTTGGCTTTCTCTACCGAGGCGCTCGTCCGGAAGAACCGGGACGCAATCGCAGTAGTTCTCCCTTTACGACCCTAGCCGATATAGGAGAATGTAGGGTAGCAAGCACAGGAGCCGGGCAACCCAACTATTGACCCAAGACATGATTCAGAGCCGATGCATATAATGCTATAAGTTCGGGGTGCCGAACGACCATGAGGGTGTTCAGACTTTATTGCCGTATTATGGGTACAATGAGGCCCCTAGCATATTAAGGCATATCGCAGTGTACGGATGCCATTTGACAAAGAATATCAATAAGAAAGAGCAGTAAGTAAGCGTCATATAGAGCCACATATTGTAATTGATTAATACGTTGATGCGTACGAGTACAAATAGTGTGATAAAAAAGAAATATGACTTCAGAACCTGCTGTGACCGGGGGAGGGAAGCCGTGTGCGGATCCGGGTAATAATCGGATGATCATCAACGAGAATATCTAAGGGTTCCCGTACGCAATCAAGCTATTTCCTTACTTGGTAAGATCGTCCCCTCGTGGGTCTGGTCGCCATGTCACCAGTGATGGCCTACACAAAAGTGGACCTGCAAAGAAAGTGCAAATGGATGTTTGTGTGCCACGGAGCGGTTAAACCGCATTAGCCTGGCATTGTCTCCGCCTATCGCCGAAGTTGTTAATTGAGCTCTTGATGAGCCGGGCTATCTGGCCTCATAGTAGTTCGGACTCTATCGACTGTGTCTGGGAGGCTGGCCGTTGAATCAAGGTAGTCTGCACTTCTACTGCTAAGGCAACGGTATACTCTTCGGCATGGAGGGACCATTCCTCCTTGCCATTAACTATTATGACGCCGCATGGGCCAGGCATTTAAGGTATGCATAATGTGGCACTACATTGAATCGAGCAAACGCAGTTCGTCCGAGCAGTGCATGATAGTTACTGCGGAAAGGGACAATGTCGAAGATTAACTCTTCGGTACGGTAATTATTCGGTGGTCCGAAGACTACCTCCAGAGTGATGGAGCCTGTACAACAGGCCTCCACACATGGTATAACACCTTTAAAGGTGGTTTTAGTTGGTTTGATCACTGAAGGATCGATACCCATCTTACGCACTGTGTCCTGATATAGCAGGTTCAGGTTGCTGCCTCCGTCCATAAGGACTCGTGTGAGGTGGAATCCGTCTATTATTGGGTCCAGGACTAGTGCGGTCGAACTGCCCTAACTGGTATTGGCCGGTCGATCCATATGGTCGAAGGTGATCGGGCCGGATGAACATAGATTATATTTTGGGGCGATTGGCTCCGTTGCATCGTCATCCCTGAGGGTGCACATCCGCCCCCGCTTGGTAATATGGGTGGCGTTTATCATGTTCACCATTTTGATTTGCGGGGGATATTTCTTTTGTCCTCCTGTGTTTGGTGGTCGGGGCTCCTCATCATCGTCATTGCTTTGCGACCCCTTCTCCTTGTTTTCAGCATCTGATCTGCCGGCTTGTTTGAAGACCCAGCATTCTCTATTGGTATGATTGGCTGGTGTTCCTGGGGTGCCATGAATTTGGCATGGACGGTCGAGTATGCGGTCCAGACCGGATGGGCCCAGATTGTTCTTTTTGAATGCCTTTTTCCACTGACCGGACTTAGGGCCACTAAAACTGGCATTGACGGCCGTGTCTTCGGCGTTATCGCCATTATTGCGACATTTGTGTTTGTTGTGTCGGGGCTTGCCATTGCTATCTCTAGCGTTTGAGGTGCCCGGATTTCTTGTTGTGCTGTTGCTACGAGCCAACCAGCTATCCACGCCCACACAAAAGCTAGTCAAGAGTGTTGTTAGGGCTGCCTTGGACTTCGGCTTCTCTTGGCCAAGGTGTCGGGCAAGCCACTCGTCAGAGATGTTGTGCTTAAAGGCCGCTAGGGCTTCGACATCCGGACAGTCGACAATTTGGTTCTTTTTAGTTAGGAACCGAGTCCAGAATTTCCTGGCTAACTCTCCGGGCTGTTGGGTTATGTGACTTAAATCATCAGCATCCGGTGGTCACACATAAGTTCTCTAGAAGTTATCCAGGAATGCGTCTTCTAGGTTCTCCCAACTTCCGATGGAGTTTGCCGGCAAACTATTCAGCCAATGCAGAGCCGGTCCCTTGAGTTTTAGTGGGAGGTACTTGATGGCATGTAGATCATCCCCTCGGGCCATGTGAATGCGGAGAAGGAAATCTTCTATCCATACCGCGGGGTCTATAGTCCCATCGTAGGGCTCGATATTCACAGGTTTAAACCCTTTTGGGAACTCATGCTCCATTACTTCGTCAGTGAAGCATAGGGGGTGTGCGGCGCCTCTATGCCGGGCTACATCACAACGCAATTCAAATGAGTCTGATTTGTTTTATTTGGCCCGGCCGGATTTGTATTTAGTGTATCTGGCGTGGCGGTCATCGTCACGCGTTGGGGCACGCCCCCGTGATCGGTAGATCGATCTTGACTGTCCTGCTTTGTTTTCCAACTCGTCTAGTAGGTCCTGTGTGTAGCCCCGGGCCTTTGTTTTTTTGTTTGACTGGCGACGGGGTGCGGGCTGAAACGCTGCTTTGTCTCGGCCACGAGGTGGCCGGTCAGCCGCATTCTGCGCCGGTAGTGTAGGCTCTAGTGCCTCCTCCTCAAATTTAGGTAACAACCTATGCTTAGGGTAACTTTTGGTTGGGCGCTCGAGTCCGTATTCCTCGGCTGCCAGGACCTCAGTCCATCTATCAGTTAGTAGATCTTGATCAGCTTGAAGCTGCTGCTACTTTTTCTTCAGGCTTTTTGCAGTGGCTACAAGCCGGCGCTTGAAGCGCTCCTGCTCGATGGGATCCTCCGGCACGATAAATTCTTCGTCGCCGAGGTTCACCTCGTCTTCGGATAGAGGCATGTAATTGTCGTCCTCCGAGTCTCCATTCATTGCATGTTCATCAGGGCTAGCTTGCCCTCCTCCCGTCCGGCTTGCTCGGTGCTTCGCTGGGCGGGATAATTTTCGTCTTCGGCATCGTCCGGAGTGCTATTGTCTCTTGTGCCAGTATCGCTATTTTTGCTATGGTGGGGCTTGGAGCGGCACCGCTGACGCCGGCGCTTAGATTGCTTATCAAGGGGATTATCCTCCGTGGCCTCATCGCCATTGCTTTCTTTGGGTGTGTCCACCATATATATATATATATATATATATATATATATATATATATATATATATATATATATATATATATATATATATATGATGAGGTGGCTGTCCAGCGCCCTGTGGGCGGTGGTTCCTGTTCTTCTCCGGCGTCATTGCCCATACCGTCGATGTCTTCGGAGTCCAAATCAAGCATGTCAGTTAAGTCGTCGACAGTGGCTATCAAGTGGGTGGTGGGTGGGTAACGAATTTCTTCGTCGTCCGCTTCCCACTCAAGCCGAACATAGTTCGGCCAGGAGTCTCCTGACAGGGAGAGGGATTTTAATGAGCTCAGCCCGTCGCCCTAGGGAGAGTGCTGAAAGATATCCGCGGAGGTAAACTCCATGATCGGTTCCCAATCAAGTTCGATGGGTACGGATGTACGTGGTTCGGAGCCTGTGGCCAGAGACGAGTCCGAGGGTCCGATGACACAAACCTCGTTGTAAGCGAAGTATGTGCTCGGCTCTAACGCCGATGAGTGTGCGGCCTCCGTGGCAGGGTCTATCCACCCGTCCACGGATGGCACGATCTGCTCCGGATCTTGGGCTAGGGCAGTTGCGGGTGTGTTCTTGAAAGTGCAACTAATCCCCGGGTGGTTTTGGTAATTAATAACAACATATATATCATTGAACTAATAACTTCTTGAGTATCATTTCAGAAAGTTCAGTGATATGGGTATGGCAATGATGAAGATGTGGACCCTCAAAATGCTAAGGAAAACATTGGCAAAAGCTCAAGACTCTATTTTTTTTGGTTTAGTGATCCAAGATCACATTGAGTCTATAGGAAAGCCAATACTATTAAAAGGGGATGAGGTTATGATAATGATCTGGTTGCTCAAAGAGCTTAGTGATCTATCTCCCAAACTATCAGCAATCTTTCATTCCAACATAAACTCATAAGTAATCTCGGTCCCACCGATTCCATAAACTCAGTCACACCAAGATGAACCACCTCAGACATATAGCCAAACCCTAGTAATTTCGGATTTTCCGATTCCAAACTCGGTCTCACCGAAACTAGTGTTGCCAAGCTTCTGTAACCTTCTGTAATCAAATCGGTGTCACCGAGATGATAAAGTCGGTCCCACCGAGATTGGCAAACCCTAGTCTTTGGAAGAATCGGACTAACCGAGATTGTATTTTCGGTCCCACCGAAAATCCCAATGTTCACAAGATTTGAACTTTCGGTCTCACCGAGTTGTCAACTTCGGTCTGACCGAGATTGGTCAAATGTGTGTAACGGTTGGATTTTGTGTGGAGGCTATAAATACCCCTCCACCTCCTCTTCATTCGTGGAGAGAGCCATCAGAAAGAACTACCACTCCTACCTTACATTTCTGAGAAGAAAACTACCTACCCTTGTGTTGAGATCAAGTTGCTCCACTCCCACCATATGAAACTTGATTTCTAGCCTTCCCAAGTTGCTTTCCACTCAATCCTTTCTTCCACCACAGCCAAATCAGTGAGGAGAGTTGAGTGTTGGGGAGATTATCATTTGAAGCACAAGAGCAAGGAGTTCATCATCACCAACACCATCTATTACCTTTTGGAGGGTGGTGCCTCCTAGATTGGTTAGGTGTCACTTGGGAGCCTCCGTCAAGATGTGGAGTTGAACCAAGAAGTTTGTAAGGGCAAGGAGATCGCCTACTTCGTGAAGATCTACCCCGAGTAAGGCTAGTCCTCCGTGGGCGTATGCCATGATGGCATAGACAAGGTTGCTTCTTCGTGGACCCTTCGTGGGTGGAGCCCTCCGTGGACTCTCGCAGCCGCTACCCTCCGTGGGTTGAAGTCTCCATCAACGTGGATTGACGATAGCACCACCTATCGGAACCACGAGAAAAATCTCCGTGTCTCCAAATTGCGCTTGCTCTTCTCCACCTCTATTTACTACATGTGCAATTTACTTTCCGCTGCCATAACTCTAGAATTGCATGTGTAGGGTGATACTTGACTTGATCATCATTGTGAACTTGCCAAAAACTTGTCTTAATCAAAAGGCTAAACTTTTAAATTATCAAGTAGTCTAATCACCCCCCTCTAGACATACTTTCGATCCTACAAGTGGTATCGAGCTTTGGTCTCCATTGGATTGGTTTCATTGCATTGACTCCATAAGCTTGGTTTCACAACCTAGGAGAGTATGGCATCTAGTGAGGGTAATTTTCAGAGAGGTCCTTACTTTGATGGTTCAAACTTTGCTAGTTGGAAGCATAAAATGAAAATGCATATTCTTGGACATAACCCTGCCGCATGGGGCATTATTTGTGTTGGCTTGCAAGGTGAGTTCTTCGAGGAAGGAAAAGTTCCGGATCGCGGCTTACTGCGGATGAATTGTGGATGTTGCAAAACAATGCTCAAGCTTGTGACATTCTCTTCAATGCTTTGTGTCCCGAGGAGTTCAACAAGATCAGCCGCCTTGAGAATGCAAAAGAGATTTGGGATACTTTGGTCGAAATGCACGAAGGTACCGAGTCCGTGAAGGAATCAAAGCTAGATGTTCTTCAAGGTCAACTTGACAAGTTCAAGATGAAGGAAGGTGAAGGAGTCGCTGAAATGTACTCTAGGCTTGCTCTCATCACAAATGAGATTGCCGGCTTAGGAAGCGAAGAAATGACCGACCGATTCATCATCAAGAAGATTCTCGAGCTTTGGATGGAAAGTATGACACCGTGTGCACTTTGATCCAAATGATGCCAAACTACAAGAATCTCAAGCCTACCAAGTCATTGGAAGAATTGTTGCTCATGAGATGACACTTAAAGATAAGGAAGAGCTTCACAACAAGTCAAGTGGTGCTTACAAAGCTACAGTTGAAGCTCCCACAACCTCAAGTGACAAGCTAGTTTCCAATGAAGAGATTAGCCTAATGGTGAAGAACTTCAACAAATTCTACAAGAGTAGAAGCAAGGAAAGAAGCTCAAAGTCTAGATCATATGATGAAAAGAGATCTTCAAGTCGTGATCGAAACTGCTACAATTGTGGAAGACCCGGACACTACTCAAATGAGTGTTCGACTCCCACAAGAGAAGAGAAGAATCTCCAAGAAGAAGAAGCTCAAGAGAAGAGTCACCTCGAAAGAGAGAAGGAGTAGAGATGATCGTTATGAACGAAGATCCTCTCGGAGAAGCAAGGATTCGGAAAGGAAAGACAAGTCATCAAGGAGCTACACAAGAAGAAAACATCAAGCTCATGTTGGTGAATGGGTCTCCGGCTCCGACTCCGACAATCACTCCGAAAGAAGCTATCACTCCAACTCCGAATACAGTCAAGATGAAGGTGTTGCCGGTCTTGCTCTCGTATCCTCCAACTCCAACTCCTATGACTTATTTGATTCACCAAATGAGGGAATTGGAAGATGCTTCATGGCTAAAGGCCCCAAGGTATCACATCCTGAATTTATTGACTTTGATAGTGATGAGGATGACTTGCTTGGTGAAGATGAGCTTTTACATGATAAATCTAGTGAGCCTAGTAATGATGAACATGCTAGTAGTCTTTATAGTCGAGAAGAGTCGAATGACAATGCTATGAAGGAGATTGAGCGTCTAACTAAAGAACTAAACACTCTTAAGTTAGCTCATGAAACAACTCAAGAAGATCATAGAGAGCTCCTAAGATCTCATGAGAAGCTACGCTTCGAGAAGCTCAATCTAGAGCAAGAACATGAGTTCCTAAAAGCTATCAATGACGATCTTCGAAAGAAGAGTTCTTCATATCTTGCCAAACGACTTCTCTTGTCTAATTTCTTGCCACCTATTAAAACTAAGCATGACAAGCATAAGAAAAATTCTTCATCTAGAAGCAACATAATTGGTTCTAGTAATTCTCTTGATTCAACTAACAATGTTTCAAGCCAAGTTTCACTTGAGCAAGAAAATAGTTTATTGAAAGGGATTATAGAGAAAGGTGTCTACAAGAGCCTTGCCGGAAGCAAGAACTTTGAGGAAATTGTTCGCAAGCAAGGAAGGCACCGGAAGAATCAAGGAATTGGTTTTGAGCGAAAGTTCAACGCCGAGGGTTTTGAATGGGAAGAAGGTCAATATCCCACTCCAAAGTTTGTTTCTCAAAAGGAGAAGTATGATCCTACTTCTTCCAATGTGGAACAAGCTCAAGATGATCTTCCACCACAAGACCACAAGCTGAAAGGCAAGGACAAGCTTCAAGAGGAGATTGATGCATTTATTGAAGCACCCAAGGCCATGGTCAAGTGGGTTCCCAAGGAAACTTCAAGTTCTACTTGACAAGCTCAACTACTACCCCAAGGATTCCCATCAAGATGATGTGGATCCCAAGAAGAAGAACTAGAGAGTTCTTGAGGGTGACTCCGCCAACATACTTCACTCACATTCATTTTGGCAAAAACTTGTGCAATCAACTTCCACATCTTGCACTAGTTCATGGAGTCACAAACCCTCTTGTTGGTAAGTCAAGGGACAAGGTAATCATTGCATTCATGGACATCATCTATTGTGTACTTCAATCTATGTCCATGGATATCCTTGTTTGTTCCTTGTGGGACTAACCCATGTAGGTATTGAAAGTGCCCAATCCAAAGGATTGCTCCCAACTCTTGATGATCTTCATCAACATTGAGCATCCACATCTTCAACATCTACATGAAGTCTTCTACGACAACCCAAGGTTAGGTTGACCCTTTAAAAGGGGTTCTCACATCAAGGGGGAGCTTTGCTCTAAAGAAATGAGCTAAAGCATCTTCAAATGATGTGAACACATTAATGCTTTATGTAAAAGTGGTAACCCCACTTGTGCTTAAACGATGAGTATGACCTATGATCAAATGTTCTCATTTGACTCCTAAGTCAATATACTCATATATAGATGACCTAGTCATCGCCAAATTGTGTGCTAGTAGCTAGTGTTTTGTTTGTGCATGTTTGACACATATTTCATTTGCTATCTTATTGTGTGAGCATGTTGGATGCATAATTTTATCCATTCGAGGACATCCATTTGTTGCTTTGGTCTTTTGGATATTTTCTTTTTGACCAAATGGATGGACAAGAATGCCTAAGTTCCTCCCTAGCTATCTATGCTTTCTTGTCTCAAACTCTATTCATGCTTATATCACAAACTTTGGACAAGTTATTTTTGGACAGACCGAGTGAGGAGCACTCGAGCCACCGATCCGTCAAAAGCTTAAATTCCAAAACCTTCTAAGTAATTTCGGTCAAACCAACCCACTCAAATCGGACGCACCAAATCACTTGATTGATCTAGGTTTTCACCTCGGTGAAACCGAAGTTAAATTTCGGCGTGATCAAGTGAGTAATCGCTTGTAAGAACCATCTCGGTGCCACCGAAGTTTTCCAACTCGGTCCCACCGACAAATGAAGGGTATATATACCGAGGGCACCGCGTTGATTCTTTCTTCAAACCGCCTCGCCCCAAACCTCTGCTGCCGCCGCCTTGGTCTCCGGATCGCCTCCGTAAATGCTCAGTCGCCCTCGCCGCGGGTCTCCGTCGCCGTCAACGGTCAATCTCACCGCGCCGTTGCCGCCGTAGAGAAACTCCACCAAGTTAGGGTGAGTTTCGATCCCTCTCGTGCTTCAACCTCCGATTCAATGCATGATAGGTTTGCCTAGCTTCTTGACACGATTGAGATCTTCCTATCCAGCAGATTTGTTCTTAGAACGAAATTCGAGTGAAAGTTTTAGGGTTAGGTTTCCGCCGAACACATCTCGGTGTGACCGATTCTACATTCTCGGACTGACCGATTTGGCCTCTGGCCATTGCACTGCACTCTTCGGTCCAACCGAGTTGTGCAAATCAGTCCGACCGAAATGAGGATTTAGTGAAACCCTAGAGTTCTCGGCTAGACCGAAACCCATTTCGGTCCAACCGAAAGTGGTGTGAATGGTTCTGTCTAGACACTTCTAATTCACCGAATTTTAGACTCGGTCTGACCGAAATGCATTCTGTGAAAACCTAAAACTGAAATTTGAACTCATTCTTTTTGCAAAACCTTCTGCAGTTTGTGATAACTCTTCTATTCTGCCTATACCTTATCTATTCACAGGTTGTCAGTCATGTCAGATGCCAGTGACAGCCAGAACAGGTCTGAATCACCAATTGAGATTCCAGAGGCAGGCACTAGTCCTGAAGCCAGCAGCTTTTCTGATGATGGTGAGAGGAGCACACCAAGTGGTTTGCCTCCTGCTGCCACCAGGGCCAGGAAGAAGAGGAATTCTGATGAAGAGGATTCTGACTTTATTGCTGAGGAAGAGATTTCTTCTAAGCCTAAGAAGAAAGTGGTTGCCAAAGCGCATCAAGGGCAACAAACCAAGAAAGGCACCAGCAAGGTGAAGAAGTCCACAGTTGCCAAGAAGTTGAGCATGGAAGAAGAAACATCCAGCAAGGTAAAGAAAACTTCCAAGAGGAAGAGGATTGTACATGATGAAGTAGCTGATGATGATTCTGATGAGGAAGCACCCCGGCCTCCTCAGAAGCCTAAGTTGATGGGAGATGCCATCAGGGCAGGAGCACCTACAAGGTCTAAGCCATCAGCTCCAGCAAAGGCAGCTCAAGCCAAGCCTGCTGCCAAGCCAAAGAAAATAGTGAGAAACATTCCTGCTTCAGAGAAGAAGAAGGACAATGTGCCACCAGCTGAGTCAGAAGATGAGGCACATGTATTGCTGAAACTCCGTCAGAAACTGCCAGTCCACAATGATGCTCATCCTCGAGCTGAAAACATGAAGGAAAGGAAGGACAAAGGTCTCAGGCTATGGAGGCAAGTTGATCCATATGCCACCAGGAGAAGGACAGCTGTTGACTCAAGGTTCCACACCAGAGAGCAACAAGATTTCTATGAGACAGTGCTTATGGACAAGAAGCCCATTGTTGCTGACACTAGATATGTTGACTGGGAATATATTGACAGTGAAGAGCACAGAGACTACTTCCCACATGTGCATGAGAGCTTCACTGCATGTGGTGTTGCTGAGTTCGTTGGTCAGAAGCTGACAGCTTGGAATGATGAGATGATCATGCAATTCTATGCCACAGCTCATTTCTATCCAGATGGCAGAATTGTATGGATGACTGAAGGCCAGAGATTCTCTTCAACAGTTGAAGAGTGGGCAGCACTGCTAAATGCTCCAGTATCAAGAGATGATGATGTTGATGTCTATGGAATTCCCAAGAAAAATCATGAGTCTATGAAGAACATGTATAATGAGGTACCAGCCAAGGATGTAGAGATCTGGAAGCTCGGCTCAGTGTATCATCTTCAGGCAGGTCTCCCAACCACTAACACTATTCTGAGGCACACCTTGATGCCCAAGTCTGGAGATCATCGCATGATAAGAGGCTATTCTATCAACATGCTGCACATACTAGATCAGAAGGCACCTTTCAAGGTGATGGACCTGATAGTTGAGACTATCAAGAGGACTGCAGCAGACCAGAAGAGGTCATGTGGGTTTGCCCCGCACATTCAGATGCTCATCAATGCCAAGTTTGGCACGGGCACCTACTTGTTGGATAGACCCCACTTGCCACCGCAGCCCGAGCATGAGGATAATGAAGTTGTGATGACTGAGGATGATCCCACGTCTGTTGAAGGTCAAGCTAAGTCTGAAGCTGCCAAACAAGCCAAAGCTGAGAAGGAAGCAGCAGCAGCAGAGCTAAACCCAAGAGCGTTGGAGAGCAGCTCCTTGAAGCTACCTGAGGATTGAACTACGCTGGCCAAAGATAGTGCAGCCTCAGGAGAGTCTTGAGAGGATAGTTGAAGACAAGTTCCGTGCTCTGGATGTCAAGCTGACTGAAGTGCAAGTCACTACCAACAAGCTTGAGGCAGATATTGAGGAAGCCAAGAGGGAGACGGCAGAGCTCATGAAGGAGATGGAAGGTGATTTAGTCCAGGATGACTATGAGCAGCCTGCTCAGTTCCCACAAGACCCAGATCACTGCTATTCCAAAGGATGACCCTGTGGCTACTACATCAAGACCTCCCACAGCTCCATCGGTTCCAGCTCCAGCTCCAAGTGTCCACTCCTCCAGCTCCACAGACTTCAGCCAAAGCCTTTGCAGATGCAGCTATCTCCACTCCATCAACCTGCACAGAGCCGCCAACAGAGTCCCTAGTGACGCTTAGCTCTATACCTTTCGAACTTTTGGTAACTTGTTGCCAAAGGGGAGAAATTGTATAGATCATAGGACTTCGAGAGAGAGAGTGCTCGCTTTTGCTCTTTTCGCTTTGCGGTTTTCTTTGAGATACTTTTGAGTTTTCCGAGACATTCCGTGTGTTTGATACTACGTTTGTTCTACTTTGATGAGTGCTTGATCATACTATGCCTTAATGTGTGCTTAATGCTTATCATATGTCATTCATATCTTGTATGATCATTTACTCATGTCTTGGTGATTGGGTGCATGTTATTCATTCTTATCATTTTGTGCGCTCCATCAAGATGTATGTGACATGGAAGAGTGACCCATGATCCTAATCGATTGTGCAGTTGCATTCAAACGCAAATCTTAAATAATGCACAAATTTAGGGGGAGCTCTTGCTTATCACATACTTCTCAAAGCGATTTATATTATTCATTGATTATATCATTTGTCGAAGTTTTGATCTATATGTTGTCATCAATTACCAAAAGGGGAGATTGAAAGTGCAACTAATCCCGGGTGGTTTTGGTAATTAATAACAACATATATATCATTGAACTAATAACTTCTTGAGTATCATTTCGAAAGTTCAGTGATATGGGTATGGCAATGACTGAAGATGTGGACCCTCAAAATGCTAAGGAAAACATTGGCAAAAGCTCAAGACTCTATTTTTGGTTTAGTGATCCAAGATCACATTGAGTCTATAGGAAAGCCAATACTATTAAAAGGGATGAGGTTATGATAATGATCTGGTTGCTCAAAGTGCTTAGTGATCTATCTCCCAAACTATCAGCAATCTTTCATTCCAACATAAACTCATAAGTAATCTCGGTCCCACCGATTCCATAAACTCACCACACCGAGATGAACCACCTCACCATATAGCCAAACCCTAGTAATTTCGGATTTTCCGATTCCAAACTCGGTCTCACCAAACTAGTGTTGCCAAGCTTCAGAATCTTCATACAGAATCAAATCGGTGTCACCGAGATGATAAAGTCGGTCCCACCGAGATTGGCAAACCCTAGTCTTTGGAAGAATCGGACTAACCGAGATTGTATTTTCGGTCCCACGAAAATCCCAACGCTCACAAGATTTGAACTTTCGGTCTCACCGAGTTGTCAACTTCGGTCCGACCGAGATTGGTCAAATGTGTGTAACGGTTGGATTTTGTGTGGAGGCTATAAATACCCTCCACCTCCTCTTCATTCGTGGAGAGAGCCATCAGAAAGAACTACCACTCCTACCTTACATTTCTGAGAAGAAAACTACCTACCCTTGTGTTGAGATCAAGTTGCTCCACTCCCACCATATGAAACTTGATTTCTAGCCTTCCCAAGTTGCTTTCCACTCAATCCTTTCTTCCACCACAGCCAAATCAGTGAGGAGAGTTGAGTGTTGGGGAGATTATCATTTGAAGCACAAGAGCAAGGAGTTCATCATCACCAACACCATCTATTACCTTTTGGAGGGTGGTGCCTCCTAGATTGGTTAGGTGTCGCTTGGGAGCCTCCGTCAAGATGTGGAGTTGAACCAAGAAGTTTGTAAGGGCAAGGAGATCGCTTACTTCGTGAAGATCTACCCCAGTAAGGCTAGTCCTCCGTGGGCGTATGCCATGATGGCATAGACAAGGTTGCTTCTTCGTGGACCCTTCGTGGGTGGAGCCCTCCGTGGACTCTCGCAGCCGTTACCCTCCGTGGGTTGAAGTCTCCATCAACGTGGATTGACGATAGCACCACCTATCGGAACCACGAGAAAAATCTCTGTGTCTCCAAATTGCGTTTGCTCTTCTCCACCTCTATTTACTACATGTGCAATTTACTTTCCGCTGCCATAACTCTAGAATTGCATGTGTAGGGTGATACTTGACTTGATCATCATTGTGAACTTGCCAAAAACTTGTCTTAATCAAAAGGCTAAACTTTTAAATTATCAAGTAGTCTAATCACCCCCCCTCTAGACATACTTTCGATCCTACAGTTCTCATGAGTACCGTCCAATGGCAGATCTAAGTCATGCTCATCGTGACTGTACGGCGCACCTGTCATGGGCTCAAATCCGTCGAAGATCAAGTCTCCGCGGATGTCGGCAGTGTAGTTCAGGCTTCCAAACCTGACCTGATGGCCAGGGGCATAGCTATCGATCTGCCCAGATAGCTGCCGAGTTGGCCCATGATCAGGCGGCCGCCAATACAAAGATCTGTCCGGGGAGGAAAACCTCACCCTGGATCGCATCATTGTAGATGATTGAAGGATCCATCAAGCCTTATGGTGACGACACAGTGGAACTCTCAATGAAAGCACAAATGTCAGTGTCAAAATAGGCGGATCTCGGGTAGGGGGTCCAGAACTATGCGTCTAAGGCTAATGGTAATAGGAGGCGGGGGACACAATGTTTACGTAGGTTCGGGCCCTCTCTATGGAGGTAATACCCTACTTCCTGCTTGATTGATCTTGATGATATGTGTTTTACAAGAGTTGATCTACCACGAGATCGTAGAGGCTAAACCCTAGAACCTAGCCTATAATTATGATTGTTGTTCTTGTCTTATGGACTAAACCCTCTGGTTTATATAGACACCGGAGGGGGCTAGTGAGGGAGTCCTGGATTAAGGGGTCCTCCGACAGCCGGACTATATACTTTGGCTGGACTGTTGGACTATGAAGATACAAGATTGAAGACTTCGTCCCGTGTCTGGATGGGAGTCTCCTTTGCGTGGAAGGCAAGCTTGGCAATCCGGATATGTAGATCTCCTTCTCTGTAGCCGACTCTGTGTAACCCTAGCGCCCTCCGGTGTCTATATAAACCGGGGGGTTTAGTCCGTAGGACAACAATAATCATAATCATAGGCTAGCTTCTAGGGTTTAGCCTCTACGATCTCGTGGTAGATCAACTCTTGTAATACTCATATCATCAAGATCAATAAAGCAGGAAGTAGGGTATTACCTCCATAGAGAGGGCCCGAACCTGGGTAAAACATCATGTCCCCTTCCTCCTGTTACCATTAGCCTTAGACGCACAGTTCTGGACCCCCTACCCGAGATCCGCCTGTTTTGACACCGACATTGGTGCTTTCATTGAGAGTTCCACTATGTCGTCACCATAAGGATTGATGGCTCCTTCAATCATCTACAATCATGCAATCCAGGTTGAGGTTTTCCTCCCCGGACAGATCTTTGTATTCGGCGGCTTCGCACTGCAGGCCAACTCGCTTGGCTATCTGGAGCAGATCGTTAGCTATGCCCCTGGCCATCAGGTCAGGTTTGGAAACTTGAACTATACCGCTTATATTCGCGGAGACTTGATCTTCGATGGATTCGAGCCCATGTCAGGTGCGCTTAACATTCACGACGAGCATGACTTACATCTGCCATCAAACAGTTTTCGGGAGATCGTACCTACAGCGGCCCCGGGAATCAAACCGGAGCAGATCGCATCCTCCGAGGACGGGTGGATAGACCCCGCCACAGAGGCCGAACACTCATCAGCGTTGGAGCCAAACACTGAAGCCACCTCCGATGAGGATGGTATCCTCGAACCCCTGGCTCGTCTCCGGCTACAGGATCCGAACCGCGTGCGTCCGTGCCTATCGAATTTGATTGGGCACCAGTCATGGAGAGCACCACCGCGGATATATTTCAGCACTCGCCCTTAGGTGACGTGCTGAACATATTAAGGTCTCTTTCCTTGATGAGAAATTCTTGGCCGAACTATGTCCGGCTCGAGTGGGAAGCGGACGACGTAGAAATTCGATCCCCACCCACCACCCACCTAATAGCCACTGTCGATGACTTAACCAACATGCTTGACTTCAACTCCGAAGACATCGATGGTATGGACGACGATGGAGGAGAAGAAGAGGAACCACCGCCTATAGGACACTGGACAGCCACCTCATCATACGATATGTATATGGTGGACACCTCCAAAAAAAGCAATGGCAATGAGGCAACGGACGATAACCCCTTGGAGAAGCAATCTAAGCATCGGCGTCACAGGCGCCGCTCCAAGCCCCGCCATAGCAGAAATAGAGATACTGGCACAAGAGATAACAATCCAGATGGTGCCGAAGACGAAAACAATCCTGCCCAGCCAGGCTTCGTGCAGGCCGAGCAAGAGGATGGGCAAGCTAGCCCTAAAGAACAGGCAACAGATGGAAAATCAGAGGATGATACTTACATGCCTCTCTCCGAAGATGAAGTGAGCCTTGGCGATGAAGAATTCATCGTGCCTGAGGATCCCGTCGAGCAGGAGCGCTTCAAACGCCGGCTTATAGCCACTGCAAAAAGCCTGAAGAAAAAGCAACAACACCTTCAAGCTGATCAAGATCTGCTAACTAACAGATGGACCGAGGTCCTGGCTGCCGAGGAATACGGACTCGAGCGCCCTAGCAAAACCTACCAAAAGCGCAGGCTGCTACCTCAACTCGAGGAGGAGGCTTTAAAGCCCACGCTACCAGTGCATGATGCGGCTGACCGGCCTCCCCGTGGCCGTGATAAAGCGGCGTACCAGCCCGAAGTCCAGACCGCACCCCGTCGCCAATCAAACTGTCGGTGTACTAAGTAGGGGTACCTTAGTACCGCGAACTTGTGCACGGAAAGTCGCAGCACCCCACGGCAAGGCTTGCTGGGCGCCCGCCAAAGGCCCTCCACCGTCCCTTGTTACTGCCTTTCAAGAACAAAGTACTAGCCAAGAACACGAAGGCCCCGGCAAGAGGAGCTTGCCGGGAAGGCCAACCAGGGCATCACCAGAAGACTTGCCGCGGCGCCCCGCGCGCCCCGGCAAGGCCCAGCGGCCGGCAAGCTTGCCGGCGCAACAAGAGGCCCGCAGCAAAGCACTTGCCGCGGCAAGGCTGCCACCCAACTCCAGCGCACCCAGTGACGCGTCATCACCAGGCCATCCCAAGGGCACGTGGTGTGGCACTACGCAGCCATACGGAGCGAGGTGGCAAACGGAGCTGACAGAGGCGCCATCGTGGCAACCGGAGGCGCACTTAACGGTCACTCCTCCTGCACTGTTGGAGCGACCGGACGGTCATTTAATGCCCTTGTCCCCTGCCGTCAGAGTTAGGTAGGGGGACTGTTGTGCACTGTTGCACCTACCTGCAATTTTACTTTTCTACCCCCTCTTCCTACGCTGCCACCTGTGGGTACCCCCTTCAGACTATAAAAGAGAGGCCCATGCGCACGTAGAAGGGGTTCGGTCCATTCGACACCCACAAGACCACTATACGCCAGACGCTCGAGCAAGATCAAATAACAAACACGAAGCAGCAGTAGGGTGTTATCTCCGGAGAGCCCCGGCCGGGTAAAGATTGCCCGCTCTCACAAGCGCCCGACCTCGATCTACTCTGCGCATGATCCCCGCTCCCTTGCCGAACCAGAAAGGGGCCCCCAGTGCCCCATAGGTGCTCGAGGCCGCAGAGACACGCCCCGACATCTTTGGCGCACCAGGTAGGGGAGCGTCGAGATTGTGAGCATCTGATCCGGTCTCCACGCGTGCTACATCAGCATCATCATCAGCATGCCACCGAAGAAGAAGCATTCGGAGGTGGCCGCTCCGTCTACATCAATTCCACCACCACCATCGGAGCAAGCAGGCGGTGAAGTGGACGCCGGCGGAGGAGCAGGTGCCGCCGGTGGGTCTCGTGTCGTCACCAGATCCAAGAACAAGGCCCCACAAGCGTCGGCGACGATGCAGACGCCGCGCCCTTCCCAAGAGGTGCAGGGTCAACAACGCCCCGGTGCTCCTAGCACCGTGCTCGCATTGGAGCAAGGCTGTTGGTGGGTCGCGGACGCCGAGGTCAGCACGCGACGCTCGCGACGCCGGCGCGAGTGAGGTGCGGTCGCTGACGAGGTGTTGCTCCTCCCAATCCGGTTGGGAGTCCGAGCACATACCGCCTCGCCGCGCCGCCGCCGCCACCACCTAAGATAGCAGAGGAAGCGCTGGCCCGAGCCCAGCTGCTTCAGATTTTCCTCCGCGCCACACAAGATCGACGATCGAGGATGGCCATACACAGCCTCATCGGCTTCGCCAACGGCGACAAGCCCCGACGGCCGAAAGGCCGAGGGTCGGCAAGACGCCCCGGCGCAGGCCGGCGCCGACAGGACCGCTGGGGGTGCCGCCTCCGTGCGCTCCCAGTCACAAAGGCCAAGATCGCCAGCTCGCCGGACCAACCTTGACGCCGACTCCACCGCGTCGTCGGACCCGCGAACTCGCCGTGATCAGCGCCACGTTCTCCAAGAACGACAACACGAAGACGCTCGCACTCGCATCGAGCGTCGGAGAGAAACGCGACGTCAATCTGACCAGCGCGCCGGGCCAATTGTCGACATGCAAGCGCCGGGGGAACCAGGCGACTTGCCGTACGCGGCAGGTTGCCCTGCGTTCACCCGCGAGCTGCGGCAAGTCCAGTGGCCCAAAACCAAAAACTTCAAGCCAGATGTACCCGAGAAGTACGACGGCAGGATACACCCGTCGGAGTTCCTCAAAGATCTACACCATCGCGGTGCAAAGCTGCCGGAGGGCGCGACGAGAAGATCCTCGCCAACTACTTCCCCGCCGTACTCAAACCTAACGCCGATCTTGGCTCATGCACTTGCCGGACAGCTCCATCTCCTCATGGGCGGACTGTGCCATCGCTTTGTCGGCGCTTTCACGGGTGGCCACAAGCGCCATGGCCAGAGAGAGTGACCTCCACTTGCTCGCCCGTATGAGGGGAGCCCTCGCAAGTATATACAAAGATTCAGCCAGGTGCAACGCAACATCCCAGACGTCCACCCTGCCGCGGTTATTAGCGCGTTCCACCAGAACGTGCGTAATCGCAGGATGAGGGAAGAGATGGCGATGTGCAAGATCAGAGATGTCAGCGAGCTTTACGCTCTGGCCGACAAGTGTGCACGGGCTGAGGAGGGAAGGAAAATCCCCAGAGAGATTGCCGGAGCAGAAGGATCTGACAGCGAGGATGCCGCCCCGACAGGGAAGAACCGGAGGCGGAACAATAGGAAGAGGAAAGCTAAGGATGTGCTAGCCTTTGAGCATTCCGGCAACGGAGGCGGCTCCGACAAGGCCAAAACCGACGACTCCGGCGAGGCTGTAGCAGCCGTCGACAAGTAGGACGGCTCCGACAAGCGTTATTGCAAGATTCACCACACCAAAGGCCATGACCTCCAAACTTGCAAAAAAGTAGAGCAGATGGCGGAGCTGCAAAAAGCTGAGTACGAGCGCCGCGACAAGGAGAGAGCCCAGGGAGGTGGTGGAGGATCCGGCAAGAAGCTTCCCGCCCGGGGAGAGCACCGCGGTAAGCCTAAGCCGCGGCAAGGAGACAGGCCTCCCCGCGGCCGCGACAAGGACGAAGATGAAGATGAGGATGAAGAGATGGAGGAAGATGAGACCGATGATCAAGAGTTTCAAAAGGCAACAGAAGTGTTGTGCATCGACGGCGGCGCCTCCCTGCACACCTCGCACCGCCAACTCAAACAAAGGGTGCGGAAGTTTAATGCGCAGAGCCGCCCATCGAGGCACGCAGGCCTCTAAAGTGGTCCGCACGCCTATCATCTTCGACGCTGAGGACCACCTCGATCGCATCATCGCGTCGGTGCTTGCCGATGTTGGTCTCACCAACGATCCGCAACCTCAAGGTCACGAAGATGCTGGTTGATGGTGGAGCCGGCCTGAACTTGATTTCCTCCGCAGTACTCAAAAAGCTCCAGATCCCCGACAGCGAGCTCGAAGAAACTGGTGCCTTTCAAGGAATAAATCCGGGAAGGAGCAAGCGCAAGGGGAAGATCACATTGCCAGTAATGTTCAGCAGCGAACTGAACTTCAGGACTAGAGGGTCACGTTCGATGTGGCTGATATCCCTTTGCCCTACAACGGGATACTCGGCCGACCCGCACTCGCCAAGTTCATGGCGGCCTCTCACTATGCATACAATGTGCTCAAAATGCCTGGCCCGATGGGTGTCATTTCTGTCCAAGGCGACAAGAAAGATGCACTCATCTGCGCCGATAAGATCTACCGGGAAGCAGCAGCTGCAGCAGAGCGCGAGCCGCTTGCCGCTGAAGCTCCCCGGGGGAAGAAGAAGACCAGGTCCGGCAAGGACAGTTCTAGTGCTCACTCCGGCAATCGCATCTCCCCGGAGCGCTGCGCTGCCGTCGAGGACGTGCCATCGAGCTCCACCGGCAAGTGCAAAAAGGCGAAAGTAGCTTCACCAGAAACCAAGAAGGTGGTCGCCATGAGGACGGCACGGTGGTACCTTCACCATCGATTGCACGCTTGATCCTAAATAGGAAAGCGCTCGTTGCTTTCTCAAGCGCGTAATGTCGATGTATTTGCATGGCAACCATCTGACATCCCCGGTATTCCCAGGGTAGTAATCGAGCACCACCTTGTCGTCTGCCCTCACGCACGGCCCGTCAAGCAAAGAGTCAGAAAGCAAGCGGTGGAGCGGCAAGAGTTCATAGCAGAAGAGATCAGGAAGTTGGAAGCAGCAGGATTGGTCCGTGGAGTACTCCATCCGACGTGGCTAGCCAATCCAGTGGTCGTGCGCAAGGCGAACGGGAAGTGGAGGCTTTGCATTGACTTCACTGATGTTAATAAAGCTTGTCCCAAGGATCCATTTCCCTTGCCGCGCATTGACCAGATTGTCGACTCCACGGCGGGATGCGATCTGCTTTCATTCCTTGATGCATACTCAGGATATCATCAAATCTTCATGGCTGAAGAAGATGAAGAGAAGACCGCATTCATTACTCCATGTGGCACGTACTGCTTCATACGGATGCCTTTCGGACTAAAGAATGCTGGCTCAACATTTGCGAGAGTAGTCAGTCATGCTTTTGAGCCACAACTGCACAGAAATGTAGAAGCTTACATGGATGACATAGTGGTCAAAAGCAAGGACAAAGAGACTTTGATCCAAGATTTGGACGAGACCTTCACAAATCTGCGCAAGATCAACCTCAAGTTGAATCCCGAGAAGTGCGTGTTCGGGGTCCCCTCCGGCAAGCTTCTCGGATTCTTTGTGTCACAGAGGGGGATTGAAGCCAATCCAGACAAGATCAAGGCCATCGAGAAAATCGAAGCACCGAAGCGAGTCAAAGACGACGAAGGCTTGCTGCCGCGCCGCTGCCCTCAAGAGTTCATTTCAAGTCTGCGCTGAACGCACCCTGCCGTTTTTCAAAATCTTGAAAAAGGCTGGTCCAATGAAGTGGACTCCGGAAGTGGAGGCTGCGCTGCAGGACTTGAAGAAATATTTGTCCTCCACTCCAACACTTGTCGCACCTAAACCACAAGAGAAGTTATCGCTATATCTCAAGCGGCAACCAATCAAGTGGTTAGTGCTGCGTTAGTGGCGGAGAGAGAGGCAGATGATGAGCCAGCTGTCGCAAAGATGCGAGCCCGCGACAAGCAGGGGCTTCCCGACAAGCTCGGCCCGACAAGCCCCGATCCGCAAGTTCCGTTCCCGCAAGGATGGGTCTCACAGCCGCCGTAAGGGAAACAGAAGAAGATGGTACAGCGCCCAGTTTACTTTGTCGGCCCTTCTACAGGGGCTAGATCAAGGTACCCGTGTCAGAGGTTGCTTTTCGCCTCCTCATGGCCTCGAGGAAGCTACGCCATTACTTTCAAGCACATGAGATCACAGTGGTCACTCGCTTTCCGCTGAAGAGAATATTGCGTAATCCGTATAACAGTGTGATTGCCGAGTGGGCACCGGAATTGTCAAGCTTTGGCCTCAAGTTTGAAAGTACTTCTACCATTCAGAGCCGGGCATTGGCAGAATTTATAGCAGAATGGACGCCAACGCCCGATGAGGAAACTCCAGAGAAGAGCATCCCCGTCAAGGAAGCAGGCAAAGAATGGATCATGTACTTTGATGGTGCTTTCTCGCTGCAAGGCGCCGGTGCAGGCGTACTACTTGTCGCACCCACCGGAGAGCACCTCAAGTACATGATCCAAATGCTCTTTCCCAAGGAGCAAGCAACAAACAATACTGCAGAGTATGAGGGCTTGCTTGCCGGACTCAGGATAGCGGCAGAACTTGGGATCAGAAAGCTTATTGTCAGGGGTGACTCACAGCTCGTCGTCCGCCTAGTTAACAAAGATTATCAAAGTCCGTTGATGGAAGCATATATTGATGAAGTGAGAAAGCTAGAAGAGCATTTTGACGGCCTGCAAATGGAACATGTTCCAAGAGCTCAGAATGACATTGCAGATGGACTGTCAAAGTGCGCCGCACTCAAGTTACCTGTGGAACCAGGGATTTTTGTGCTCAAGCTGGCTCAACCATCTGTGACACCATCAACTGGACAAGGCAAGAAAAGGAAGTTGGTTGCTGGCGACTACTTCCCGGAAGAGCTCCCCGAAGCCGCCGCCAAGAAAGTCCCCAGAATCAACACAGAAAGCGCTGAGGAGTGGTCTGTCTCGACAAGCCCTGTGGCCTGCTTTCGTTGAAGGCACACCCCGGCAAGTTGTGTCCCGACACGCTGTCGGAGAACATCATGCTCCGCAGGATCCTGCATCCTGCCGTGGAAGCGGATGTTCCCACAAGCAGCATTTGCGCCTAATCCTTGTCGCCGAGCCTCAAGCTCCGCATGGGCACAGCAGATCGTCCGCTTCCTGCAAACAGGGAACTTCCCGAGGAACAAGAAGAAGCGGAGAAAGTAGCCCGAATCAAGCATGTACCAGCTTTGTCGATGACATACCGCATGTAAGAAGATTCAACAGGTGAAATTGAAGTGCATTTCACGGAAGATGGATGAAGCTGCTGGCGTAAATACATGGAGGCATATGTGGCCACCACATTGGCGCGAGAGCACTTGCCGAAAGCTTTCCGGCAAGGTTTCTTCTCGCCGATAGCCTCCGTGATGCAACTCGCAAGTAACCAAGTGTGAAGCATGCCGCCCATTCCGCATGATTCACCAACCAGCTCAAGCTCTCCAAACAATCCCTTTGTCCTCCGCCATTTTCGGTCCGGGGCTCGACATCTCGGCCCCTTCCCCGAAGTTATCGGGGCTTTGAGTACTTGTACGCTGTAATCGACAAGTTCACAAAGTGGCCGAAGTGGAACCAAGAAGGAAGGTGACAAAGACAATCAGCAACAAGTTCTTTAGGTCGATTGTTTGCGCTTCGATCCCTAACAGATCATTACCGATAATGGCACACAGCTTACAAGCCACGCCTTCATGCAAGACGCCCAAGATCTTGGCACCAAGATTTGCTTCGCTCGCTGCTCACCCGAGAAGCAATGGTCAAGCGGAGAGGGCGAACGCAAGTCGCGCGCTGGCTCAAGACCAGAACTTTTGACAGGTTGCACAAGTGCGAAGAAATTGATCGAGCAGCTGCCGCTGGTTCTTGGTCGATCAGACGACGCCAAATCGAGCCACCGCCGGACACCCTTTGCTCTTGTCTACGGAGCAGAGGCAGTTCTCCCACGGAACTCGTGATACGGTCGCCACGAGTGCTCGCTTATGATGAGCTTGAGCAAGAGCGGCTGCGGCAAGATGACGCGCTGCTCCTCGAGGAAGATCGCCTTCAGTTGCTCAGGCGAGCTGCTCGCTACCAAAGAAGCTTTGCGCCGCTATCATAGCCGCAAGGTTAACGCCAGAAGTTTCGAGGAAGGCGACCTTGTTCTTCGGCGTGTTCAAACCACCAAGAATTCAAACAAGTTGACGCCAAAGTGGGAAGGCCCTTATCGGGTGAAACGAGTCACTAGGCCCGGCGCTGTCCGCCTTGAGATCAAGATGGCGCCCGTGAGCAACTCCTGAACATAGAACATCTTCATAAGTTTTACCCATATATGCGCGGTTGCCGGACCTGCCCGCAACCACTTTCTTTTGTACAAAGCATTGCCGCTGCCGCATGTAACCCTTTGTACAAAGCCGGGCGCAGCCCCCGTGCGTAAATAAAGTTCGCGTGCTTCGCACATCTTCTCAAATTTAATGCATTCTCTTCTTTTTTGCATCTGTATCTGACACTCTGTGCAGCGCAACCCCCCGGTAAGCAATAGCGAACCTCAAGGTTACATACGATTATTTTATCTTCTTTCTTCTCATAGGCAGAAGATTCCTCCGCCCACGAGTTCACCGGGGGGAAAGGGAAGGTAGAAGTATAGAACAGGCGACGTTCAAAGAAACCTAGCCTTGCCGAGACGCGAAAGACAGAAGAGCTAAGTGGCCAAAGATTGAGCCTAGTCATTTTTTAATTTTTTAAGTTATATCCCTTGAACGTTCGTGCCTTGTATGGAAAACCTGTGCGCGGAGGAATCGACTCGCAACCAAGTTGCGCCCTTGCGTTGTTTCTGAGCCCGCTCAACAATGCGAGTGGACTGCAACTGGTCCCGACAAGATTTCTTGCCGGAAGCAGCATCGCCACAGACTGCTGATGTTCCACACTCAGCAGGCGTGCTCGCGCCGGCAAGGTTCCTCAACGCGTAGGGTAAAAAGCATACAAGGGATGCAACAGGATAAAGGGAATAACGCGGCAAGCAGTGCCCAGAATTAAGTTATATTGCAAGAATGACTTAGTATGACACTGACTGAATTATTCTCATAACCAAAACAGCAGCAGCAAAGAGAAGGGTGGCCTAGTCCACGCGCCCGCCGTCGAGCCTCTTGACCTCGTTCACCTTGTCCACGATGGGCGCGACGATGGCCTTGAGATCCTCGAGGTCGGCGCCCTCCGGCAGCTTTTTGGTGGCATGGGAGAGATCGATGCCCGGGTTGCGGAAGAGGATCTTCACCAGCACCTTCTCCAGAACCCCGGCACAGATTGCACGCGACTCGTCGGCCAGCTGCTTCGGGATCCTCTCCCGGAGCTGCCGGAGAGCCGTCACCACATCCTTGAAGAAGAGCGTGAGCTTGGCGCTAGGCTGGAGATTCCCCTCGGCGGGTACCCGGCCCGCTGTTCAGCCCGCCAACCTCGCCAATAAGCGCACGTCGACGAGGCCTCCGCCCGTAGCTCCATCGTGGCCTTGAAAGTGTTCGAAGCCAGCCGCTCTCGCCGCCAGCTCCACGTTGTCCTGAGCTCTTCTCAAGTCGTCCTCCCGCTTCTTGGCGGCGCCCAGCGTCCCCGCAAGGTGGATAGCTTCAGCCCAGATCGGCGCCGAGTCCTTGGCGGTGTCCAACTCCTTGATCTTCTCGGCGAGCTGGGCTCGCAGACGCCATAGGCACGCCATCTCTTCTCACGCCGCCTCGAGTGCGGCAAGTTCATCGCTCTTCCTTGTCATGTCCGCCTCAGCCGCGCCACCCTCCTCCAAATTTTTCTTGGCGGCCTCGCAGCCGCGCGCGCCCTTTGCCTCTTTGAGCGCCCCGCCAGCACTTGCTCTCGTGCTCGAGCTCCTCTTCATGATCTGTCCAAGCTGGCTTTCCTCCGCATCAGCTCGCCTTCCCGCTGACATCTCCTCGGCGGCGAGCCTTGCTGCTCCTCGCTTCGCTTTCTCCAGATGAACGCTTTTTGCTCGCTTAAGCTGGGCCCTCTCTCCGCGATGGATCGGAGGGCCTCTTGGTTACGGCCGAGCTTTTGTGCGTGTTTCTCTATGTCGACCCCGCCTGGCGACAAGTGCTTCCCGACTCAAGCTCTCGCTTGTCGGGCGCGTAGAGTGACACCAGCTGGAGTAGCCGCCCTCCTCGACTCCGCCATTGCCGCTTGGCTGTCAACCATCGACAGCCCGGCGAGGCAAGTACTTCCCGTCAAATTCCTCCTTCAACCGGCGCCTGGAGCTCGACGCCTGGGGAGTTTGATGTACACGCCGCCAGCCAGTAGGCGCTGGCTGGGGCTCCTCGAGCCCAAAGATCGCTGGGCGGAAGGGTCGGCGGTCGTCAGAAGGCCAAGGCCTCGCTCCTGCTCCCAGTCACCAGATACGCCGTCCCTCACCAGCTTGCTCCAACGGCCTTGGCGGCCTCTTCGCCGCAGATCATCCGCGCCGCCTCTTCTCGCCAGCGACGGCATCGCCAGTTGTTGCCGCCCATCCTCCTCACCGGCGGTCTCGACCTCCGTCGGGTTCCCGAGGGGAGGATCTGAAGGCAGGGAGAAGGGGGGAGAGTCAAGCAAATACCCAGAGGTAGAAAAAGATAGATCAGCTAGATCCGAGGGAAAATCCCCGACAAGGAGGCTCACCTGCGCTGGGCTCTGTGAACGCGGGCTCCGCCGCCGGGGACCCGCCGGTCTCAGCCCTTGCCGGGGACCCCTTCCTCGCCGGAGACGGCTCCCACATCGGGGAGTCGGCCCTCGGTGGCGTAGTAGAGGCCGACGACACCTCCGCATCAGCCTCTGGATGCTCCTGGTGGGCCTGCTCTTCTCCTGCATATAAAAGAGCCAACCATCAAGATGTTGGCAGAGGAAGAAGCGACCTTGCGCACCCCATGACGAAGGGTGAATCGACACTCACGCTGGGGCTGTGCTGGGAACTGCTCAGGGGAAGGGGCCGGTCCGCAAAGTAGTCTCGACGATCCTCCGCCACCTTAACAGATCGCCCTCACCACCGACCCCGCCCTTTTCGCGCCTCTCCGCCAAAGTCCCGGATAGAACAGAGTTTCGAGAGAAAGACAGATTAGATACAAGACAAACAAGAGCGAAGATCGGCGAAAAGCGGGTGCAAAGACAGAGAAGCCTTACCTCTCAAGGCCCTCGCCCTCCTCATCGCCATCGAGCTCGCGCGAGAGGTCACCCGTGCCTCCCCAGACGGTGTGACGGAGGATAGGCTCCGGGCGCTTGCTAAGGGCCGCGACAGGTCGGGCGTGGCGGCCGGGAAGACCCGCCTCGCTTGCGGCCAGCTTTAGATCCTCCCGCTGCAACGGAACTTGCCGCAGCGAGCGCCCCCGCAGCGCCATGTTGCTGGTCGCCGTGCCTCCGCCAGCTCTCGACTCGGGCGGAGACGCTTCGGATGGAACTGGGCTGCTCAAGGTCTGGCCGGCGCAAGTTGCTCGAAACGGCCGCCACTCGCACCTCGGCGGATTGGCTTGCCCCGCCGCCTCCTCCTCCGCCGCCGCCTCCCCGCAAGATCTTCATGAGCGGCAAGGCTTGCCGCCGGGTTGCTTCCGCCCCGCCAGCTTGAAGTCAGATTACCGCGCGCAGCAGCTGCCAAAGATTGTACGCCAGCTCTCTAGCAAGGTGGCACGGTGAGGAGCTTCGCTCGTCGTTTAACCGCCGCCCGACAGGTCATCAAAGAACTGCTGCACGACTCGGCGGCGGGTTTCTATCCAGCTTGGCGCTAACCCTGCGCGAAGTCGATTTCGCATCATCGCACGATGCGATCGCTACCGAGTTGTTGCACAAGGGGACGACACCGCGCAATCGGAACCACTTTGGATGATTGGGGTCGGTTTGAACGCTCTCAAAGATCGCATCCAGCTCCAGGATCGTGAAGTTGAAATTGAGGCCCGACGCAGCCTCATGAAATCTGCCGCCATCAACAGCCAGCGGGCTTCCCTTGCTCGCAGAAGGCGGCGCGGCGGCGGCGAAATCCGCGCCGACCGCCGCGCTAGAGCCCAGCGCGCTCGAGCCGGAGGATTCGGTGGTGGCGATCGCCGCCTTGGCATCATCCGCGACAGAGCGCCCAATATTGCGGCGCACCACCCGAGACTTGCGCAGCGTGGTGAACGAAGGTGGATCGCATCACGATCCAACACCACTCCGCCCCATTCGCCCCATTTGCCGCGAAGCTCACCCGCAAGTACGCCTTCATGCCCATCCGGAGGTCCATGCGATTCCGCCAACCAACGGCTCCCTTTCAGCCCGAGGGGAAAAATAAAGGCGGAAAAGAGCGACGCTGGAAGGATACTAACGGTTCTCGCAGCAGGTGCGCGAAACCGCCATTGTTAAAACGGCGTTAGGGGTGAAATCGAGCAGATGGAACCCATAGGTGTTCATAATGTCGCAAAAGAAGTCGAAAAAGGTGGGCAGAGCCCGCAATGTAAGAACACAGAAAGAAGTAGTACCTCTAGGGCACTTTGATTTGGAAGCCTCCGCAGAAAGCACCGCGGCGCGGATGCGCCTGCCTCCGCCGACTGTGGGTAGAACCCCGACCGCAGCGCATCCGGGTAAGCTCGGGGAGCACCCGCTTGCGCAGCACCTCAAGCTCTTGTGCTCGGTCGATTTCGCCTCGCGCCTTCGTGGCCTTCCCAGCTTTTGGAGCAATGGCGTGGGCAGCGGGGGGAGGCAGAAGCGGCGGCGGCGGCGGCAATGGACGGCGGAGCGCTGTTTCCTTTTCTCGATTCGGGAGACGAAAGAAGAGCGTCGGAGCTTTCGGAGGAAGGAACCGCAAGTGGCGAAAGTGGGGGAACAGCCCCGTTCCCTCCGCTTATAAACAGGGGATGCGAACGTTACGCATTCTCTAGGATTATGCACCGCCCACGTCTCCCACGATGCCGCAATCGACGCGTGCCATTGCGGGGGAGCGCGGTGGGCGCGGAGCCCGTTGCTATGCGGACCAGCCACGCTGCGTTCGCAGACTATTTTGGGCCTGGCCCAACAACGCCGCACTGCATGGCCCAGCCCGGGCTCCTGCCGGTGTATTAAAGTAGGGGTACCTTAGTACCCCGAACTTGTGCACGGGCAGTCGCAGCACCCCACGGCAAGGCTTGCCGGGCGCCCGCCAAAGGCCCTCCACCGTCCCTTATTACTGCCATTCAAGAACAAAGTACTAGCCAAGAACACGAAGGCCCCGGCAAGAGGAGCTTGCCGGGAAGGCCAACCAGGGCATCACCAGAAGACTTGCCGCGGCGCCCAGCGCCGCGCAAAGCCCAATAGGCCGCAAGCTTGCCGGGCGCAACAAGAGGCCCGCGGCAAAGCACTTGCCGCGGCAAGGCTGCCACCCAACTCCAGCGCACCCAAAGGACGCCATCACCGTGCCATCCCAAGGGCACGCGGCGGAACTACGCAGCCATACGGAGCGAGGTGGCAAACGGTCGACAGAGGCGCCATCGTGGCAACCGGAGGCGCACTTAATCGCCACTCCTCCCGCCTTTGTTGAGCGACCGGACGGGCATTTAATGCCCTTGTCCCCTGCCGCCAAAGTTAGGTAGGGGCACTGCACAGCAATCGCTGCACCTACCGCGATTTTACTTTTCTACCCCCTCTTCCTACGCCGCCACCGTGGGTACCCCTTCAGACTATAAAAGGGAGGCCCATGCGACGAGAAGGCGCTTGGTCCATTCGACACCCACAGATTACTATACGCCGAACATTCGAGCAAGATCAAATAACAAAAACGGCAGCAAGGGGTGTTATCTCCGGAGAGCCCCAAAGCTGGGTAAAGATTGCCTGCCTCCTTGGCTACCGACCTCGATCCGCTCACAGACGATCCCCGCCTCCCTTGCCGAACCGTAAAGGGGCCCCAAAGGTTCTATAGGTGCTCGAGGCCGCAGAGACACGCCCCGACACAAACGATAATACTAAGGCCCGGGGCTACACGAAGGACCTGCAAGATATATTGGAAAACAAAGCAGGACAGTCAAGGTCGATCTATGGATCACGGGGGCATGCCACAAGACGTAACGATGACTGTCATGCCGGATACAATAAACCAAAGTCCGGTCGGGCCGAATACAATAGACCAGATTCATTTGAACTACGTCAGGATGTAGCCCGACATAGAGGCGCCGCACACCCCCTATGCTTTACTAATGAAGTTATGGATCATGAATTCCCAGAAGGCTTTAAACCCGTAAACATTGAATCATATGATGGCACAACAGACCCCACGGTACGGATCGAAGATTTTCTTGTCCACATTCACATGGCCCGCGGGGATGACTTACATGCCATAAAGTACCTACCACTTAAGCTCAAAGGACCGGATCGGCATTGGCTGAATAGCCTGCCAGCAAGCTCCATTGGCAGTTGGGAGGATCTGGAAAACGTGTTCCTTGATAACTTGCAGGGTACTAACGTGCGACCACCGGATGCTGATGACTTATGTCACATAACCCAACACCTGGAGAGTCAACCAGAAAATTCTGGACTCGGTTCCTAACCAAAAAGAACCAAATTGTCGACTGTCTGGATGCCGAAGCCTTAGCAGCCTTCAAGCATAACATCCGCGATGAATGGCTCACCCGACACCTCGGCCAAGAGAAGCCAAAATACATGGCAGCCCTCACGTCACTCATGACCTGCTTTTGCGCGGGCGAGGACAGCTAGCTGGCTCGTAGCAACATCACACCCAAAAACCCAAGCGATTCAAACGCCGGAGACAGCAATGGCAAGCCACGACGAAATAGACACAAGCGTCGCAATAATGGTGATAATGCCGAAGAGACGGCAGTCAATGCTGGATTCAGAGGCATTAAATCCGAACAGCGGAAAAATCCATTCAAAAGAAACAGTCTGGGATCGTCCAGTTTGGTCCACATACTCGATTGCTCATGTCAAATTCACGGCACCGCCGATAAACCAGCCAACCACACCAACAGGGAATACTGGATGTCTAAACAGGCCGACAAGTTGAATGCCGAGAACAAGGAAAAGGGGCTGCATAGCGACGACGACGAGGAGCCCCGACCGCCGAACACAGGAGGACAGAAGAAATTCCCTACCAGGTGAAAACAGTAAATATGATATATGCAACCCATATTCCCAAGCGGGAATGGAAGCGTGCACTAAGGGACGTCTATGCGATGGAGCCAGTCGCCCCAAAGTTCAACCCATGGTCCTCTTGTCTGATCACCTTCGATCGCAGGGACCATCCTACCAGTATCCGTCATGGCGGTTCAGCCGCATTGGTCCTTGACCCCATCATCGACGGATTCCATCTCACACGAGTCCTCATGGACGGTGGCAGCAGCCCGAACCTGCTCTATCAGGATACAATGCGCAAAATGGGCATCAAACCCTCGAGGATCAAGCCCACAAAAACCACCTTCAAAGGTGTCATACCCGGTGTGGAGGCCTGTTGTACGGGCTCAATCACACTGGAAGTGGTTTTCGGATCTCCGGACAATTTCCGAAGCGAGGAGTTAATCTTCGACATCGTCCCCTTCCGCAATGGCTATCATGCACTGCTTGGATGAACCACATTCACCAAATTCAATGTGGTACCGCATTATGCATACCTCAAGCTCAAAATGCCAGGACCTCGCGGGGTTATTACAGTTAATGGAAACACAGAGCGCTCGCTCCGCACGGAGGAGCACGCTGCGGCCCTCGCGGCGGAAGTATAAAATAGCCTTCTTAGGAAAACATCGAATTCGTCGATAAAGAACCTGGATACCGTCAAGCGAGTCCGGAGTACTCCGCAACATGATCATCCGGCACGTCCAGAGCTCGACTAGCAATTCGGCCTCCGCCCTAGTCCCAATCAAGCGGCAAAATTTGTGCCGCGCGTACACAACTACGCACTTAAAATACCCTGGGCATAGGCGGAGGCACGGCCATGACATGGTCCACAATGCGGTTCGACCGCCCCGAGACACACGCATCTTTGCACCCCTTGTTTTCTTTCAGGTCCCTATCTTCAGGAGGCTCTTCCGAAAGACTGGCTATCGGACACATAGCAGGAAGAACACACCAGGAGGAAAAGAAGCTTTGGTGTACATGGGAATCCTTAGGTGGTCTATGATAACGATCGTTATACCTGTTTTACATAACCGCATACAGCCCGCTCCTATTCAGGATGTGCCAAACAATCCTATTCTGCTTATCGCACTACATGTATATGTATGCTTTGACGTATCATTTGAATAACAAGGGAAAATAGTTTAAATGTCAGCTTGCTATTACGTTTATTTACCCCTTTCCTTTACTGCTTATTTATTATACCCGTGCTTTTTGGCACGACCTGTTTGCCAGGGGCTTCAGTACCCCTTAACCTGGCAAGACAAGTCCGAACACTTTTGAACAGTGCGGCACCCCGAACTTATAGCACTATATGCATCAGCTCTGAATCATGTCTTGGGTCAATAGTTGGGTTTCCCCGGCTCCTAGTGACTCCAGTGACCTAAACGCGACAGGAAGGATAGAGAAGGAAGCAGGTATACCTAACTCACCCTAGGACACGGCTATGGCCACGAAGACGAACCGGAGGTGACGCGGACGAGCTATGAACCCGACGCGGTTCCTGTCCGAGGAAGAAGGAAGCAGGGGAGGACGCCAGGCGCGGGACTTGGCGACGCAGAGGAAGCAGACGAAGTAGAGGAAGAAGATCGCGGCGCCCTTGGACCCTTCTTGTTCCTAGCCTTGCTTGAAGTTGAAGAAGACGACGAGGAGGCCTCACAAACGACGGCCGAACGCTACTGGTGAGTTCTTCTCCTCTATTTCCTTAGGAAGAAGGAGAAACAGAGGGAAGGAAAGGGGTGGCGGCGGCGAGAGGGAAACCCTAGGGGCACGGACGCCAAGCGGGCTTCTATAGGTGGCTAGGAGGGCGCGGACGGGAGACTCGACGTCTGCGGAAGCGAGCTCACGGTGCTGGTGCTCCTGAAGGCAGAGGAGGGAGATAGCGCTGTAGCGGAGCAGGTAGCCGCTAGGCGCCTGGGGCTGGGCCGGACGAGGAGGAAATAGGAAGGCCCAGGTGGCTTCGGTCAGGTGAGTGGGCTGCTGCTGCTCCCTATGCTTCCATTTTTCATCAATAGGAAGAGAGAGAGAAAAGTGTAGAGAGTTTGAAAAGGGATGTGGCGAAGATGAAAATGGTTATGAGCTCCTGGGATTATGTAGGATTCGAATAAATTGATCTGGCAATTTTTAGAGGTAGGAAAATAATTCAAGTTTGAATTGAATTCAAACTTGAGCCATTTTTTAACCCAACCAGATCATATTCATATGAGCCGAAAACTGGCAGAGAGGGTGTAGGCAATGAGCAGGATTTATAGGAAAAGAATGAACATTTATGGAGGACATAAAATGGCACTAGCAAAACTGAAAGGAATAAAAACGAAGAAGGAGGTGTTGATGCATGGGTAGATTTGAGAGACATAGCAAGGGGTTTGGTGACATGCAACATGCATAGAGCAAGACAACATCCTGAAGAATGCGATGCACATGGTGATTATGATGAAATGCAAAATGACAAAAGGCACAATGCAACGTAAACAATGATGATCATGAAGCAAGAAGAAAATATGACAAGGCACTCAACATGAACATGGCATAACATATAGAATGAAATATGCAAAACAATTATGATAATGCAACAAACATAATAAACACACGTCAACAACTAAAACAAATGGAAGGGTAACTGAAGCGTCGGTCTCAGGGCGTTACAACAATCCACCACTATGAGAAGATCTCGTCCTGAGATCTAGGATGGCACCGGAGGGAAAACGAAAGACGAAGAGAAGAGGTAAAACTAAGTTGCTTCTTTGACGAACGAGTGAAACCACGAACTTTGAGAGGTTGAGCAATTTAAAAGAAATAGTACAACAGAGATGAACGAGATTGCAAACAATTCGTTAGAAAAGAGGAACAAGGAGTATGATGAGAACCAAGAGGTTTAGTGATAAGATAGATATTGAAACCACTCCGGTTAAAACAAGATGAGGGAGGAAGAATTCGGGCAGCACTCCGGTTGAACATGGAAGGAATAGAACATGAACTTGAGAAGATGGGATGATACTTGATGAAATCAACAACACACTGCCTCCGGAACTATTGAAAGAATGGCACAAGGGGTAAGAAACATTACAAACCGCACTCCGGTTGAGAAGGGAGGCAAAACTTGATAAGATGAGAGAACTCAATGAAAACACGACACTCCGCTAAACGGATAAGCAAGGAAAATTACATGATATCTACAAAATGAGATGATGGGTCAAGAGAGTAACATCACAATGCCTCCGAACAAAAGAATAGAAGATAGATCACTGGAATAACAGAATGTAGGAGAAAATGCAAACTTCTGCCTCAAATGAGCTCGGAAAGCACCCTTCCAAGAAGGTTATAATGGAGTTGTTGGAAAACCAACAATGAAAACAATAAGCTTGTGGCGGGCTTATGAAAACATCTCAAAATTATGAGGTGAGCTTCTGCCACCAACGGAAACAAATGATTGGATTGATATCAACAAGGAGATGAGAAACTTATTTCACCGGGAGGACAAATGAAGAACTTGGGTCATTTATAAGCACCATAAATAGCAACAATCCTTAGGGAAAGCTTTAGGTGAAATATAACCCAAGATAACTCCAATGAAGAGACTGATGGATTTAAAATACCTCATTCTTGACAACATATGAATCATGAAACTTGAAGGAAATTGTCAAGAGTGACATAACGCCACCTCAAAAGATAAGGTAGAAAGAATTGCACTTCGGATGCAATATGAAGAATGCTTGAACTCCTCCAAAACAAAACATGTGTTGTGCACCATGTTTAATTTACTCGATGAAACAAGAATAAGAATCACATTATGCTTATTCCTCATCAATTAAATTGATGACCCACAATGGATTTGGCATGCTACTTACTCTCGTAGAAAGGATTAAAAGAGATATAGCGCAAACTTGAGAAAGTATTGATGGAACCACCGGTGGGATTGGAAACAATGAATGAAATGATACGGTAGCAAAGGAAGAGGAATCTCAAACGAACCACCGTAAGAATTGAAAATGAAAGTAGCAAAGGCACAATTCACTGGGAAGAATTGGAAAACGAATGAAGATATTTGAGGGGATTTAGATACATGAGAACGAAGAGAACATCAACTGATTAGAGGATATTTGAACGAATCACCGGTATGGTTTGGAGAACAATAGCTACACGCTGAGAATGAAGAATTATGACATGATGGCCTTCGGAGGAAAGAAATGGAAACAACTCACGAAATGCTCCGGATGGTAAGAAAAAAAGTTATCTCAATCGAAAGCAATTATGAGAGGATGGCATCAAGCTAGGACCATGAATATTCAAGAGAATGGGCCAAGATTTAAGAGAAATCCTTCTTCGGTCTTCAAATGATGAGAATGACAACGAGAAACACCACCAAGAGTTATTGAGGCACACCGGAAGATTCAAAAGCGAAGAGGTTGAGCCAACTATGAAAAGAATTTGAAAGATCTTGGAGAAAAGCATTTGACTGATGATAACTCATTCTTACGTCAAACTTGGAGAAGAATTTAGGATAGCTCTGGGAAAATAGAAGAGTCAGGTAAGATCCTGGGAAAAGACCTGTGGGTTAGGGCCCACTCAAAAAAGATGTTGAAAAGATTTAAAAGAGATGTTGCACTGGTTGAATTAAATGACTTGAATGAGATACCAATCTCGAAAAAGCTTGAACGAATGCAGAGTGGAAACACGAATCTTCGAGATATCTTGAGCACACTGGAATAACAAATAGCGAGAAGTAGAATGATAATGAGGTGCACCGGTATGAGAAGACATTGAAATGAGGAAAAAGGTATGATCAACAAAACTTGACTTGAATCCACCGGAGAAGAGAAAGGAATGAGGAATGACGAACTAGTAGAACATCTTCTTGAGAACCACCGGGTAAGAACATTGATGGAAAAGAATGGAGAAACTTCACAAAAATAAAAGGATACTTGGTAAAGAAATCTTAGTCCTTGAGGAAAAGGGTGGGTGGGCGGAAAAACAAAGGCAACTTGGAGACGGATGAAACAAACACCGTTGAGAAGAAATGATAATTGGTCTTGCTGATGTTGAAGTGATCGGATCCACTTGAAGAGAAACACGCCGGTTGAAAAGGATAGACATGAAAATCTCGATTGTCGAGAAGGATTGGTATTCACATCGGAGTATGAGAACACCATTTCGGAAAGGTATGTGTCGGTGTCAAAACCGGCGGATCTCGGGTAGGGGGTCCCGAACTGTGCATCTAGGCGGATGGTAACAGGAGACGAGGGACACAATGTTTTTACCCACGTTCGGGCCCTCTCGATGGAGGTAAAACCCTACGTCCTGCTTGATTAATATTGATGATATGGGTAGTACAAGAGTGGATCTACCGCGAGATCAAGGAGGCTAAACCCTAGAAGCTAGCCTATGGTATGATTGTTGAGATGGAATGTTCGTCCTACGGACTAAGGCCCTCCGGTTTATATAGACACCGGAGAGGCTAGGGTTACACAGAGTCGGTTACAGTGGTAGGAGATCTACATATCCGTATTGCCAAGCTTGCCTTCCACGCCAAGGAAAGTACCTTCCGGACACGAGCCGGAGTCTTCAATCTTCTATCTTCGTAGTATGGGAGTCCGGCGGATATTGATAGTCAGGCTATCCGGACACCCCCTAGTCCAGGACTCCCTCAGTAGCCCCCGAACCAGGCTTCAATGACGATAAGTCCAGCGTGCTTGTAGTCTTCGGCGTTGCAAGGCGGGTTCTCCCTTCAAATTCCATGTACCAGCCGAATAGTGTCCGGCTTCATCTAGAATACTGTGCTCCTCGGCTTCCACGCCAAATTATGGCCCTCTTCCACACTTCGCACGAATGCGAAAAGCCAGGGTGTTTTTTACATTTTACCCCCCAATTGTGCGGGTCATCTGCCTATAAGAAAGGCAAGGATCCAGATCCAAACCACACCACCTTCCTCCCGCGTATACTCCATCGAAGCGCCTCTGACCTAGAAATCCATTCCACCATGGATCGTCAACGCGGCTCTTCCTCACGCGCTCCTAGCCCACCGCCAGGGGATTGGAGGAGGTGCTCTATTTCGCACAATGAGCTAGTGAAGCTCCAAACGGAGGGATTTCTTCCTCCGGCTTCATGGTTCCAAATCCGAGCCGGACTGGTTACTTATCGAGGTGGGAGGCAAAGCGGAGGACACCCCAAGGCCCAACAAGGGGAGCGAGTGTGTTTCATCCCTATCTCGATAAGGGGCTCGGATTTCCAATACATCCGCTCCTCCGCTGGCCCCTCAAGTTCTACGGACTCCAGCTCCACCACCTCACGCCCGCCCAGGCTGCATATCGTGGCTACGAGCTCTTTGCGAGCTATTCCGGGCATCGAGCCCCATTTTGCATTGTGGAAGAGGTTGTTCTTCCTTGTACCCCATTCTCACCAGGGTCCATATATCAAGTGGGCGGCGCCAAATATGGCGATCGCCGGACCGATACCTATCCGCACCCCAAGAGGGCATCCAAGACGCCCTCGAGTGGTTTTATATAGTAGACGCCCGCCGCTCGACCCAGTCCGGATCGGCCTCCCGAGTTTGATATCGCTTCCCTTGAAGAAACGCATCACCGGCGCCATGAGCCCCCCGCTTGGAAGAGGACAAGAGCGCCCATTACTTGATGGGCCGGATAAGATTAATGGCTCATTCCGCTTGACCATGATTGAGTCATGGCGATGTGCATCAAGCGGGGTGCAGCCGCTGCAATACAGAGGCCACCCCATGTGGGATTTCAACGGGAGGACGATGTTACCCGCACGGCCAAGAAGGGCCGGGTCGATCAAGATCTCGTGAAGATCCCGTCCGATCTGTATAAGGGAGAGAAGGAGGACTACCTTCGTCCAACCCTTTGGACGGGTTTTCCATGATCAACCCAAGAGGATGGGTGTTTAATACCTCTAAGGATTCCACCCGTGCTTTCAAGTTTAAGCTTTACATTATGTCTTCGGCGCAGGTCTACGCCGACCGTGGAGGACATGGTGAGTCCTGCTCCACAACCCGAGGATCCGGAAGGATCCTCGGGTCCGCTTCCAAGAGGATCCGGACATCGAGGTGGAGCTGATCGACGGGTGTATCACCAGCTCAAGATCGACAATGCTTTGGTCGCCATTACGGTGGACTACCCGGCTAAGCCCGCTTCTAGGTGACTACGATCAAGTCCGACACCGTTATCTTATCCTTGCCTATTTCTCGACCTTCGCGAACGATGGTGTTTTGCAGAAGCGCCGCTACGGCAGAAGCCGAAGTCGCGGCGGCCGACCTCTGAGGTCATCCAACTAGCAGGAGAAAAGCAGCACCGCGGACGGAAACGCCGCCGCAAAGGTATAGCTCATGTTTGATCTTTTCGAGCAACGCCCGAGGAAACGCCTAAATGCTCATGATCGCCATAGAGAAAAAGCGCCGCGGATCGCGAGCGCAGGATTGCCGACCCAACCAACAACAGCCAGTGCTCCAGCCGCCCGTCCGAGGGGGAGGCAAGCGAAGACGCGAATCGGATCCTGCCCCAACGGAGGATACCGACAGACTGTCCGCCACCAAGTCAGAGGTGGAGAGCGCTATGAATCATAGACGCCGCCGGAGTTTTTCAAGAAGCGTGCTTTTCCCCTGAGGCATTGGATGCCTTTAACGCAGGGGACGCGCATCTCCGTGCTGCTCAAAATGGTTTTACCAGAGCGACGGAGCAGTATGTTAAAGACATACGGGTAAGGGAATTTTAATGGTTGTATACACCAGTAGCCCCCGAGACTTAAATTGGTTATGAAAACTGATTTAAGGATCATTTCAAATTTCAGGCTCTTAACGAGAAGAATGCCCAGCTGTCTCGGGAACTGCAAGATTGCAAGGCCCAACTTGAGGCCTCACTTGCTGCCGCAGGAGGAGACGGAAAGACCCCTCCTGGTGACACATTTGTATAAATTAATATAAGCGCAGTGCGGCGTGCGCGCAAGTCTAATAATGACATTGCAGGTGCCGCCGAACTAGATCCGGATAGGCAAGCATTGCTGTGCCAGCTAAAGGTTGGCGACAATGTGCTGAATAGGGTTCAGCAGGAAAGGAACAAGCTCCAAGATGCCAATGCCAAGCTTGGGGAGGAGCTGAAAGGCGCGCAGGCCGAGCTGTCCAGCTCCGTCAAGGAGAATCAACGGCTTCGTCACGGCATATATAGTAAGTGCCTTGAGCGAACTTTTTAAGAAAGAAGAGTTCGGCGAGGAAGTAATTTGACATAATATGTCTTGTAGGTATACTCACGGGTCGCCCCATGGAGGAGATGCCCGATCAATGGGTGATCAACTTCCCGAACTATTGCAGCTACTCGAACGAAGTTCAGCAGGCAATGAGTGGCGCCAGACAGCTTTATGGCCATCCTCACACCGCCCGAGGGCTCGGGAGCTTGCAGAGAAGCTGCAAGGAGTACGGCAGCGCCTGCTTGTGGAAGGTTTCGCTTGCCATCAAGGTGCTGTGGAGGCTTGGGCCATGGTGAAGACGCTGTATAAGAAGGCGGATCCCAACCATATGGCCAAGTTGGACCGGTGGGGCCTGATGGGAAGGAGATCCCCGTGAGTTTAGTGTACGGCCAGCTAGAACTGGCTGCTAAATTTTCCCAACGGGACTGTAAACTAGACAGCCTGTTAGACGGGATCGAGGAGGAATACAATCAATAAATTTGACAATGTATGTTATCCTTTGAAATGGCATGTGAAATGCCTTGTAGCCGGATTGTAGATCGTTTGTCTTTGCCGACCTTTTCACTTCGACCTCGTGACCCTAGAGTCCGGAGTGTGTCCGAATACCTTTTTGGTTAAGAAACAACCGTGGTATGCATGGAGACCAGGCATAGGGGTCATTAGTGCTTTATCGCATAAGTGCCCAACTAGTTATGTTATATTACATGGTTAGTAAGAAACATCTTCCAGGAGAGTAGTTCCGTAAGGGTTCCTTTTCATTGGGGAGGCATGCCCTAAAGTGCATTGCCGGACTGCAAAGAAAGCAGAAAACATCCGGGGCGATGGAAAAATAGTTAAGAAATTATCTTTTAAATCACCGACCGAATACTCCCTTAAGAATGCTAGCTGCTTCACCCACCGAGGTACACATCCGCCGACCCGGCAAGAATAATCGCAGAGGTGCTCCTTTACCTCCTAGCCGAACAATCGGGAACGAGGGGTAAGCACAGAGCCAGCAACCCAGCTTTTGGCCAAAACTTAAGTCATATCGATGCATATAATGGCGAGTAAAAGGTACATGTGGAAGCTTGACACATGTGTTGGGTATAAAACTCAGATAATTAAGCTTCGTAAAAGAAGCCCCAGAATAACGAGTACGAATGGCACATCGTATGATACAAAAATACGAAAATAAGCCCCAAGGGCTTTTAAATTAAAAGGATAAAAAGAGAAATGAAGACAGCCGGAATATAAAAGGTTGATGAGGGAAGGGACGAACTCTTAGTCCGGCGCTAGGCATAGAATCGCCGAGTCGGGCTGCGCTCCATGGGTTCGCTCGAGTCGGTTGTCCGACGATTTCAGACGGTATGTTCCGCCGTCAAGATTTGATCAATAATGAAGGGGCCTTCCCATCCGGGCTTGAGCTTGTCCTTTTCCTTGTCCGCAGCATAGAACTAGTTCGCCAACGTTGTAAGTCTTGGCCCGTATTCTCGCTTTGGTATCTTCGGCCTGTTGTCGATAAAATGCGGAACGAGCCTTCGCGACGCCACGCTTCTTCCTCCAATGTGTCCAAGCTGTCCCGCCGATCCAACTCGCTTCTCTTTCCTCATACATGCGCACTCGAGGTGAGTCATGAATAATGTCGCAGGCAAACTGCCTCTGCGCCGATACCATAAAAATGGTGTGAATCCGGTAGTACGGTTAGGCGTTGTCCGCAGCCCCCAGAGTACGGAGTCGAGTTCCTCGACCCATTGGGTGCCTGATTTAGTGAGTGACCTCACTAGTCTGGGTTTGATGCCGCTCATTATTAGACCGTTTGCTATTTCCACTTGACCGTTGGTTTGAGGGTGATAGACTGACGCATTGTCGAGCTTAATGCCCATATTTTTGCACCATGACTTGACCTCATCGGCCGTGAAAGTTCGTGCCGTTGTCGGTGATGATGCTGTGGGGGACTCCATAACAGTGTACCACCTCTGATATAAAGTCTATCACTAGTCCGGACTCTGCCGTTTTGACCGGTTTGGCCTCTATCCATTTGGTGAACTTATCCACCATGACCAATAGGTACTTTTTCTTGTGGGTTCCCTTTAAGGGGTCCAACCATGTCAAGCCCCTGCATCGCGAATCCACTGTGTAATGGGTATGGTTTTGAGGGCGGTGGGTGGCATATGGCTCGATTAGCAAAGAGTTGACAACCGACGATCGCTGGACCAAGTTCTGCATGTGCCCGAGCCGCCGCCAATAAAATCAGATGGAATGCCTTTCCTACCAGGCCCGGCTGTTGCGTGGTGTCCGCCTAGTCCGGCGTGGATTTCAGCCAGAGGTTTCGCCTTCTTCTTCGGAGATACACCTTTGAAGGACTCCGTAGTACTTTTCTTATAAAGTTCTCCTCATGGACCTTGTAGGCCTTCGATCACGGACTAGGCAGCGGGCCTCATTTTGGTCTTCGTGAAGTTCCCGCCTAAGTAAGTAGGCTAGAAAGGTTCTGCCCACGCGCGATTATCGCCATTATAACGTGGGCGGAGGGTGTTATGTCATCTGCTGAATCACCGGTTGGTGCGGTTTTCTCCGGTTTGTCGCTACCGGCCCTCTTCCCATAGTACGGATGGCTTGAAGAGCCGCTCCAGAAGATATTTGAGGGACGGCATCACGCTTTCGCACCGATGCGCGCGTGACGCCGCCGCTTGGTTATTATCTCGGCTATGTGATGAAATTCGAGTCCTTCAAACCGAAATGACATTTTCGTGACAGCATTGTGATATGCTGCCATTTTTGGATCCTTGGCGCCAAAGTCTCCATTTATTTGGGATATTGCGAGGTTTGAATCTCGCAAGCACTCTAGGAGTTGAATGCCCATGGAGACCGCCATCCGGAGACCATGTAATAGGGCCTTGTATTCGCTGCGTTGTTGGAGTCCGTACATTATTTGAAGTACATATTGATCAGATCTCCGTGGGGACGCCAAGACGACGCCAGCCCCAATCCGCCAACATTTTGGAACCTTCGGCGCATAGTCCATTGAGTATGCGCCGCATTTTTAGGGAGTTCGGCTTCACCATTCGGCGACGAAGTCAGCCAAAACTTGTGAGTTTATGGCTCGCCGAGGTTTGTAAGTTATGTCGAATGGCAAGAGCTCAATTGCCCATTTTGCGATCCCGCCCGCTATGCCGCGGTTATTTATAATGTCATTTAGTGGTACTGGAGGCCATCCGTTATCGAACACTCTTGAAAGTAGTGCCGAGCTTCCGAGACGCCATGAACACCGTGATATGCTATCTTCGATAGTGCGGTAACGGATTTGCAGGGGTTAACACAAAGGATACGTAATACACTGGTTTTTGAAGAGGGATTTTATGCCCTTCGCCGCTCGCTCGACGACGAGGACAACGCTACAACTTGATGTGTTGCTGCGATATATAACAACATTGGTTCGCCCAGAGTGGGCGCAGCCAGACCGGATTTGTTGCCAATATGGCCTTTATTTCTTCGAAGTCCGGCAAAGGGCGCATCCGCCCACTGGTGTTCGGCGCGCCTTAGGAGGCGATAAAGGGCAACGCCTTCTCTCCTAAACGGGAGATAAAACGGATTAAAGCTGCCACGCATCCTGTTAATTTTTGTATTTGCTTGAGGTCCTTTGGAATATCCAACTGTGACAGAGCCCGGATTTTGGCCGGATTTGCTTCAATTCCTCTACCGGATACGATGAAGCGCAGCAGCTTTCCGGCTGGTATACCGAAAACACATTTTTCCGAATTCAACTTGATGTCGTATGCTCTAAGGTTGTCGAATGTGAGCCTCAAATCATCTACTAAAGTTTCGATGTGTTTTGTTTTGACGACTACGTCGTCTACGTATGCCTCGACTGCTTTGCCGATCCGGGTGGCCGACATGTTTGAATCATGCGCCGATATGTTGCGCCGGCGCTTTTAAGTCCGAAGGGCATCGTGTTGAAGCAGAATGGTCCGTATGGAGTGATGAATGCCGCAGCAGCTTGATTCGCTCCGCCATCTTGATTTGATGATAGCCGAGTATGCATCCGTGAAGCACAACGAATCGTGTCTCGCCGTGGCATCGGCGATTTGATCGATGCGGGAGAGGGGGAAATAATCCTTTGGGCAAGCCTTATTGAGGTCATTGAAGTTGACACAGAGGCGCCAGGATTTATCCTTCTTCGGTACCATCACCAAATTTGCTAGCTAGTCCGGATGTTTGAAATCTCGATGAATCCGCCTCCAATAACTTGGCTAGCTCTTCTCCATTGCTCGCCTTTTGGGCTCGGAAAATCGTCAAGAGCCTGTTTGATCGGGTTAAATCTTTTAGGATGTTTAGGCTGTGTTCGCCAACTCGCGAGGGATGCCGGCATGTCCGGCGATGCCAGCGAAGATGTCCCAATTTTCCCGGCGAATTACGCAGAAGGCGCGCCAACTTCGGGTTGAACTGCGCCCGATGGAAGCCGCCTTTGTTGGGTCCGCGGTGGACCTGAAATTTTATTATCTCGCCTCGCTGGTTTGAAGGAGGTGGACTTGGATCTTTTATCAAGTATCACATCGCCCCTGCTTACTATAAAGCGCAGCGCTGTGAGTTCCTCGCCGCTAAGTTCTTCGGATAGCGCCGAGGGCTAGTGCGGTCGTTTTATATTCGCACGGAGTGCTATGTCCGGATCACTAACGAGAGTGATTATTCCGCCGGGCCTGCATTTTAAGCTTCATGTACCCGTAATGAGGTATTGCTTGAAAGATTGTGAATGCCTCTCGCCCTAATATGGCGTGATAGCCGCTGCTGAACGGGCCACCGAACGTGACTTCTTCGGATCTGAATTGTCCGGAGAGCCGAACACCACATCGAGTGTGATTTTTCCGGCAGCGCGCTTCCCGCTAGGGATTATTCCTCCAATGTTGTGCTGCTTCGCCAATACGGCTCCAATCGATTTCCATTTTCCGCAGAGTTTCTCAGAATGAGGTTTAGTCACGCCGCGATCCATGAGGACTTTTGTCACCGAAAGCTGTCCACTATGGGACTAAGTACCAAGGCGGCCGGGCTCGTAGTTCGGGATGCGGGCTCGTCGCGGGCGCTGAAGGTAATAGCTGTGTCACCCATGGATTTGCTGTTGCTACTTGGTAGACTTCGCGAAGTTCATGGATTGTTCGTTGTGATATTTTTGATGCGAAGTCTCAAGACCGCCGATACCGTGGCTGGTATTGTTGGAGTGGTTTCCGAGCTAGTAGCTCTTCGCCACTTTTGGCCACCGCCGTAGTATCCAACATGCTCGAAGGCTATGTGTTGGGATGGCTCCTCGCACTATGCAGTTTATAGGTTCATTGAGCCGCCCCTCCAAAGATGGTTCCGCTTCCTTATTGGGTTTTTGTTTTTGGTTTTTGCATCCGGGGCCGATTGTAAGGCGCCTTTATCATGGATCGGGTTTGGTGCCGGACTATCCCAAAATTTATTTTTAGTTTTCCGAAACTTTCTATCGCACAAGATTTTCGCATTATGGACGCCAGATCGTTGAAGCGCATAATCTTGCGACGATTAGTGGCGCTCGTAATTCCTTGTCCGCGCGCTATTGCCAAGATTGAGATTATGTTTTCCTCTCGGCAGTCCTTTATCCTGTCCATAACCGTAGGAATCGCCGAGTAATGATGTATCGCTTCAAGGCTCTTGCCGATAGAGATAGATCGATATGTCCGGGCGGGTGGGTGGAATGAAATCCGATCCCTGCCCATCCCCGGGCTCAAAGGTCGAGGGCTTCCGATTGAAGTCCGGTTTGCTGGAGACACCCCAATGAGTCCGGAGCGACGCATGGTTTTAGGCTCAATGCTCGACAAAGTCCGCCCCTCCGCTGAATCCGCATGGAGGGTTCGGGAACCGACACGGATTGTTTTCAATCTCGCAAAGAATTGCCGAAGTTGTTCCTCTACCACTTCGACGTGGTGGGTAGCCCGGGAGAGTTATCTCTCTCGATCGGTTTTAAGCCCGATCTGATTGTAGTCCGTAGCGACTCCTGTAGTGGCGATGCGATCCAAGAGCTCGCAATGCACGAGAGCTCAATTGATCTAATTGTTCGGCAGCTTTAGGGCCGACGCGAAGATTACTCCGGCGACTTGAGAAGTCATTGCCGAGCGGCGGCCGGACAGCGGTCATGAGAAACCGCCAAGCCGGATAGTCCGACCGCGCCAAGGCCCTCCGGCGAAAAACACCGCCTTTGAAGACGGGTGAAGGCATCCGCCTATCGGTGATGACACGAGGAACTCTCAATGAAAGCACCAATGTCGGTGTCAAACCGCGCGGATCTCGGTAGGGGGTCCCGAACTGTGCGTCTAGGCAGATGGTAACAGGGACGAGGGACACAATGTTTTTACCTGTGTTCAGCCCTCTCGATGGAGGTAAAACCCTCGCCCCGCTTGATTAATATTGATGATATGGGTAGTATAAGAGTGGATCTACCACGAGATCAAGGAGGCTAAACCCTAGAAGCTAGCCTATGGTATGATTGTTGAGATGTAATGTTCGTCCCCATAGACTAAGGCCCTCCGGTTTATATAGACACCGGAGAGGCTAGGGTTACACAGTAGTCGGTTACAATGGTAGGAGATCTACATATCCGTATTGCCAAGCTTGCCTTCCACGCCAAGGAAAGTACCTTCCGGACACGAGCCGGAGTCTTCAATCTTCTATCTTCGTAGTATGGGAGTCCGGCGGATAATGATAGTACGGCTATCCGGACACCCCCTAATCCAGGACTCCCTCAGTATGGAATCAACACTTGACATTGAAGCAACTCGAATACCACAACTCAAAACAAAAACAAAGGACTGGCTTGCAGAATAAGCCAGAACAAATACATATGATAGAGATTTACCCAATCCCATATCATGCATCTGTCGAAAAGATAATCTAGGAGCTACTTGAATTCCCACCTATAAAACTCCCGAAACTTTCTGGTTATGCAATCTGGTGTTGGGGATACAGGGGAAGCAATATATCTCACCCAAACTAACAATACCTACATCCAAGCTGTATCCATCCGTCAACCCATAACCAAGAAACCTTCGGAAATCGTCTACCTCAACCTTCGAAAAGCATCCGTTATACAAGTTATGGCGATACTCCCGTACTCACCTCAGTACTAGGTTATCGGGGTTATCTCACCAACAACTGCATAAAAGAGATTTCGATGTCGGCGTACTAAACTCAGGTATTCCAGAATTGCAATGATAAAATTATGACGACAAAACCTCAGAGCTCAACTCCCCGGGACACTTCCACTAAACCCCTGACAAGAGGCACCAAGACAATGTTCTCATCATAAAACCATCGGAACGATTCCAAGATACCCGCGTGATCCTAAAAAAAATTTAGTGAAATTTGAGAAGAGAAGAGTCAAAACTCTACGTCAGGATACCTCACCAGAGCGACGAAGGGACTGAGGAGTAAAAAGAATTCCTAACTCTCCGATATATATAATCCTAAGGTCGAGGAAGGCTCTGATTACCAACTTGTAACGCCCTCGATGCGGCTATATCTCCCACGTGTCGAAGCACGACTTAGAGGCATAACCGCATTGAAAGCAATGTCGCAAGTGAGGTAATCTTCACACAACCCATGTAATACATAAGGGAAAGAGATACATAGTTGGCTTACAATCGCCACTTCACACAATACATGAGTAAAGCATTACATCATACAGATACAATCAAGGTCCGACTGCGGAACCAAAATAAAAGAAGAACCCCAAATGCGGCAAATGTCCCCGATCGACCCCAACTAGGCTCCACTACTGATCAACTACAAAGAAACAACACAAAGGGCAAGATCTTCATCGAGCTCCTCCTTGAGCTTGGTTGCGTCACCTGCTCGGTAACATAGACTCAGCAATCCCATTACCATGGGTATCAAGACTAGCAAAGCTAAATGGGAAAGGAAGGTGGTAAAGTGGTGAGGTTGCAGCAGCGACTAAGCATGATATGGTGGCTAACATACGCAAAAGAGAGCGAGAAGAGAAACAAAGGAACGGTCGTGAAGCTAGCAATGATCAAGAGGTGATCCTGAACACCTACTGACGTCAAACATAACCCAGAAACCGTGTTCACTTCCCGGACTCCGCCGAGAAGAGACCATCACGGCTACACACTCGGTTGATGCATTTTAATTCGGATCTGGTGTCAAGTTATCTACAACCGGACATTAACAAATTCCCATCTGCCACATAACCGCGGGCACAGCTCTCGAAAGTTTATACCCGCAGGGTGTCCCAACTTAGCTCATGACAAGCTCGCGATCAACGGCGAATAGACCTTCTCCCAGAAGACCCGATCAGCCTCGAATCCCGGTTTACAAGACATTTCGACAATGGTAAAACAAGACCAGCAAAGCCGCCCGATGCGCCGGCAATCCCGATAGGAGCTGCACATATCTCGTTCTCGTGGCAACACGGATAGGTCACCACGAGTAAAACCAGCCCTCGAGTTGCCCGAGGTGGCCCCGCAGCTGCCTTCTGTTCGCACCAGCACTTAGACAAGCACCGCCCCGGGGGCTAAAATAAAGATGACCCTTGGGTTGGCCGACCCAAGGGAAGGGTATAGGTGGTGGTGAGGCAAATGGTAAAACCAAGGTTGGGCCTTGCTGGACAAGTTTTATTCAAAGCGAACCGTCGTGGGGGTCCCATAAATCACCCGACAGCGTTAGGAACGCAAAATCCAGAACATAACACCGTATGACGGAAACTAGGGTGGCAAGAGTGGAACAAAACACCAGGCATAAGGCCGAGCCTTCCACCCTTTACCAAATATATAGATGCATTAGTAATATAAAAGATATTGTGATATCCCAACATAATCCTGTCCACCATGGAGCAATCTTCAACTTCACCTGCAACTAGCAACGCTATAAGAGGGGTTGAGCAAAGCGGTAACATAGCCAAACAATGGTTTGCTAGGAAAGGTGTCAATGGTTAGAGGTTCATGGCAATTTGGGATGGCTTGATAAACAGGTAATTGGTAGCGCAGCATAGCGATAGAACGAAGCAACTAGCATAGCAATGATAGTAGTGAGATCCAGGGTAGCGGTCATCTTGCCTGAAATCCCGCTAGGAAGAAGAATGAGTCCATGAAGAAGACGAACGGGCGTAGTCGAACGAATCCTTACAATCGCAACATTATCAGAACTAAGAAGCAAGACCGGAAAGAAACAAACAACATGGTAAACACACAAGCATAAACATGGCATGATGCACAAACAAGTATGATGCATGTCCGGTTTAATGAGGCATGGCATGGCAAAGTGCAACACACAATACTACAAGTTAAGTGGAGCTCAATATGCAACGAGTTGCATATTGACGAAACACCACATCCGAGTTATTTAGTTCACTCTCGTTTAGGTGCACAACAATGTTAAATGTTGTTAAACATGTCAAGGGGGGTATAACAAAAGTAAACTAAATATCTAGGCAAGTTTAAATGAGGCCGGAACAACAAACAACAATTTCGGAAAATCCTCATATGCAAATTATGAATTTGGTACTGTTCTGCCCTAAAACATATTTTAAAGTTGTTAAATAGGAAAATAAAATGGACCATGTTAATCTAGGCATTTTCCACCCCATTTACATATAAAGTTTATTAAATTCGGAGTTACGGTTAAATAATTCTGAAATAAATCATTTTAGCATGGTATTTGAACAAATTTAATCAAACAGCATTTTAAACATTTTTAACATGGATGAAAGTGGCATATTATGAAACTAGATGAAATTCTAAGCACTTTACATATATGAAGTTTCTACATATGATGCACGGTTAATTAAACATGAGCATTGTAAAATAATGGCAATTTCCTGTAAATATGCATGATAAAGAATAAATGCTAAAATGCATGGCACAGGAAAAAAACATGCACAGGCCGAATTGCAGCAGACCGCAGCAGCCCAGGAGTGGATCAGGCCCAACAGGCCATATGTGTGCACGCTGGGGAAAAAAAATAAACAAAAGAGGGGCAAAAGAATTGGGGGCACCCTGGGATTCGATCCCTGGCCTCCTGGGTGAACGGGCAGCGTGATGACCAGCTGAGCTGAGATGTGCTTGTGCATTGGAAGAGGTTCGGCTGGTTTTTAACTAGCGAAAAACCGGGTTCTCTTCCCCATGGCGCACAGGGAGCCCGGAGACGCTGCCGGCGAGCAAACGCGCCAGCGACGAGGGCGGCTGAGCAGTGGCGGGTGTGCGGAAAAGGAAGGGTGGTGCACTGTGAGCTGAGAACGTGCGGAAGGCTTGTGTGCGCGGGAAGACTCGAGGATGAGCTCGAGCAGCAGCTCTTCTCGGACGCGGCAGCGACGCACGGCGAGGCGTTGGCTGTGCGCATGAGCGCCTGTGCTGAAGGGTATGTGTGGATCATGCTAAAGAAGCAGCTCGGCTCTAAGAGAATCAGAAGACGAACCGGAGAGAAAAACAAAGGCCGGCCTTCCGGGTCGAGGCGCTCGGCCATGGCACGGTGGGCGTGCAGCGAGGCGGTGAAGGGGGTTGTGCTCGAGCGCGAGTGTGGCTCGGCTCGGGCGTGCGGCTGCGGCGAAGCGCGCGAGCGCAGAACAGATCATGTGTGGGCGGCTGCGGCATGCGGGTGCAGTGGAGGAAAACATCCTCTGTTGGCGTGTGGTAGGACGGAAGCAGGGGTAGGAAGCTTCACGAGCTTGCGCTCGGGCACGGGCGCGACAGCACGACGACTGTGGCCTCGACCTGATGCGTGCAGCGGATGTGGCGAGGTGAAGCGAAGCAGGGGCCCGAGCGAGACGAGCGGGGACAAGATCCGGACGGGTCACGACAGCATTTCTCTGAAAGTTTCAGAGATTCACCGGAGCAGCGAGAGCACGACGATGGCATGGATCTAGTAGTGACTCCAGTGACCTAAACGCGACAGGAAGGATAGAGAAGAAAGCAGGTATACCTAACTCACCCTAGGACACGGCTACGGCCACGGAGACGAACCGGAGGCGACGCGGACGAGCTCTGAACCCGACACGGTTCCTGTCCGAGGAAGAAGGAAGCAGGGGAGGACGCCAGGCGCGGGACTTGGCGACGCAGAGGAAGCAGACGAAGTAGAGGAAGAAGATCGCGGCGCCCTTGGACCCTTCTTGCTCCTAGCCTTACTTGAAGTTGAAGAAGACGACGAGGAGGCCTCACAAACGACGGCGGAACGCGCTGGGTGGTTCTCTGCTCCTCTATTTCCTTAGGAAGAAGGAGAAACAGAGGGAAGGAAAGGGGTGGTGGCGGTGAGAGGGAAACCCTAGGGGCACGGACGCCAAGCGGGGCTTCTTATAGGTGGCTAGGAGGGGCGCGGACGGGGAGACCTCGACGTCCGTGAAGCAGAGCTCACGGCGCTGGCGCTCCTGAAGGCAGAGGAGGGAGACGGCGCTATAGCGGAGCAGGTAGCCGCTAGGCGCCTGGGGCTGGGCCGGACCGGGAGGAAATAGGAAGGCCCAGGTGGCTTCGGCCGTGAGTGGGCATTGCTGCTCCTATGCTTCCATTTTTCAAGAACAGGAAGAGAGAGAGAAAAGTGTAGAGAGTTTGAAAAGGGATGTGGCGAAGATGAAAATGGTTATGAGCTCCTGGGATTATGTAGGATTTGAATAAATTGATCTGGCAATTTTTAGAGGTAGGAAAATAATTCAAGTTTGAATTGAATTCAAACTTGAGCCATTTTTTTAACCCAACCAGATCATATTCATATGAGCCGAAAACTGGCAGAGAGGGTGTGGGCAATGAGCAGGATTTATAGGAAAAGAATGAACATTTATGGAGGACAGAAAATGGCACTAGAAAAACTGAAAGGAATAAAAAGGAAGAAGGAGGTGTTGATGTATGGGTAGATTTGAGAGATATAGCAAGGGGTTTGGTGACATGCAACTTGCATAGAGCAAGACAACATCCTGAAGAATGCGATGCACATGGTGATTATGATGAAATGCAAAATGACAAAAGGCACAATGCAACGTAAACAATGATGATCATGAAGCAAGAAGCAAATATGACAAGGCACTCAACATGAACATGGCATAACATATAGAATGAAATATGCAAAACAATTGTGATAATGCAACTAAAACATAATAAACACACGTCAACAACTAAAACAAATGGAAGGGCAACTGAAGCGTCGGTCTCGGGGCGTTACAGTGCCACAGCACATCTGATCGATGTCTTTCAACTTGAAGTTGAGACTCAAGAAGACGAACTGATTCAGGCAACGATTTTGAAGAGCTTGTGCCAGTAGTAGTGGCTAGTAACTCGAGCACTATATCAAGACTGGACTTTTGGGTTGTCTCAGTGTCGTCAAGATAGTTTTTACCAGCTTTCTTGGAGACCAACTAGGATGTCTCACACTCATGAACCTTATTTGCATTACTTCCTTTACCGTTGCATAATGGGGTACTCTTCTCCAATATTTTGTCTGCATTCTAAAAGAGAAACAAGCAGACACATCACATGTTTACCATGTTGTATATGAAACTCATTTTGGTAAATCAATTCAGTAGTAAAGTGGACAGGGTAACAACATGAAACAAACGTATATCTATGCACCATGGTCACTGTATGGTCTGTATCATTCTAGTTTTTGTTGCCAAATCAAGATAGAGACACAGTTCAAATAATATCTATTTAAGACAAAGTAGAATAGACAGAATATAAATGTGGGAAACTACAGAGCAATAACACTTGTAATGTGCATGACATGAGAACATAACTGTTTATTCAATTGAAACTAAAATCAACATAGAGCAAGTTACAACAGCAAACCAGTTAAAGAAACAGGTTTAGAACATACCTGTTGCACCATTGGAGTTTCAATTCCATCCTTCAAATTTGAAAATAGTTGGTATGAGTAAATACAGTGATGCAAGACCAAAGGAGTATGAACCATAGCTACAGAACCTGACCCGAGAAAATTTTTTCTTCTGCTTTAAGCGTTGAGTTGTGATTTAGAGTGGTGGTCCTCGTGCTTTGGGCACTGCAATTCCCTTACTAACTGCTCATGTTTGGGTGCTCTGTGGTGGAGACAGTGCTGTGTCAATAGGAACTGGGTTACTATCTGCTGGGATTGGGGTTAGAAGGGGTGTAGGTAGTTCTCTGTCCAACTGGGTAGGGGTACAATCTGCGAGAGTCTGGGTTATGTGTGGTGAGGCTGGTTCTTGGGCAAGTACAACCGTGGTTCTATCTGCATCGACTGGTAGCACTATCTTTTCTAAAGACCGTGTTGTTACTCCCTTAGATACTACCATCACCCTCTCCAATTCAAATGGTTGATAAACAATAATAGTAATTGAATGTACAGAAATTGTATGATAGACAGGTGCAATGGATAGTGGGGAGTAAAAGAGGGCATGAAATAATTCACATTTATGTTGTCTAACCAAACAGGATAGCATGCCACAATTTCACATCTATGATGGCTAACTAAACAGGATAGCATGATGCAATTTCATATATATGATGGCTAACTAAATAGGATGGAAAGACATAGTTCAAAATATGATGACTATGTAAACAGGATGGCATGATATAACTATATAATGTATTTATTAAATAGGTTGGCATGCCATAATTCACATACATGCCACCTATGGAAACATGGTAGCATGATATAATTCACGAATAGAATAACATAATTCAAAATACGATGACCGTAAACACTAAACAGGATGAGATGATACAACTATATGATGTCTTTATTAAATGGGTTGGCATGCCATAATTCAGATAGATACCGTCTATGTAAACATGATAACATGATATAATTCAAATATATGATTTATATACTAAGAAAGTAAGCAGATGGCAATTGCATAGATGATGTAAAAACTAAGCAATGCAAGACAACATGCATGACATGAGTAATATAACCCTACCAAGTTTGAGCATAGACCTCATGGGGGGAATAGAACTGGTCATTTGTCTCTGAGTCCTCCTCTGAGTAGATATCTGTAACCAACAAGATGTCTACTTTGGTAGGTAGCGTTGTCAGCAGATACCTTCTTTTCACTCCAGATACTTCCATCACCGCTTCAAATGGCTGATGCACATGAAGAGTAGTTGAATATAAAAACGTTGTCGACAAATGGAACACGTAATACAAAAAAAGGATAGCATGATATAATTCACATATATGATGATTGGCTAAACAGCATGGCATTGCATAATTCACATAGATAATGCCTTGCAACAAGATAGCACTACATAATTCACATATCTAATGTCTTGCAACAATATGACATTGCATTATTCACATATATGGTAATTAGACACTAAACAAGTGGCATTCACACAAAGCATGTCTAAACTAAGCAAATGACATAGCAATGCAAGACACCATACACACGATATGAGCAACATAACCCTGCCAAGTTAGAGCATACACCTTGCGGGGGAAATAGGACTGATCATTTGTCTCTGAATCCTCCTTTGAGGAGCTATCCATAACCAGCGAGATATGCGCTTCGTCAGATAGCATAGTCTGCTCTCAAGACCTTGTTTTCACTCCAGAATTTTCCGTCACCGTGTCAAATGGCTGATGCACACGAAGAGTAGTTGAATCTACTAACATTGTTGACAAATGTAATACGTAATGAAAAAAAAGGATGGCATGATATAACTCACATATAAGATGACTGACTAAGCAGGATGGCATTGCAAAATTCACATATATGATGCCTGGCTAAACAAGATGGCGTTGCATATTTCACATACACGATAAAGAAACTAAACATATGGTATTCACACAAAGCATGTCTAAACTAAGTAGATGACATTTTTAATGTATAAAGTAAGCAATGCAAGGCACCATATGCATGATATTACGAACATCAGCATGCCAAGTTAGAGCAAAGACCTCAGGGGGTAAATAGGAGTGGTATTCTCCTCCTGAATCCCGCTTAGAACAGTTATGTCGGTGTACTAAGGTAGGGGTACCTCAGTACCCCAACTTGTGCACGGGCAGTCGCAGCTCCCCGCGGCTGGATCTACCACATGCTTGCCGGAGACCATTCCTGCTCCATATCAAGCCATTCAAGAACAAAGTGTACAAGACAGAAGATCGAGACCCCGGCAAGAGGAGCTTGCCGGGAAGGCCGTTCCAGGCTCAAGACTACATCACCCACGCAAGGTCCCGGCGAGAGGAGCTCGCCGGGGAGATTAGAAGATCACATCACAGGAGACACGCCTCGGCGCTATACGCGTCCCGGCGAGGGCCCGGGGAGCGGCAAGTTGCAGAGCCCGACAAGCTCCCGGGCCCGGCAAGATCAAGACCCCGGCAAGGTACTTGCCGGGAGAGCTACGATGTGTGCCCGCACTCCAGCTCATCTGCCCACGCGTCGCCTTGAGCCTTCTCCAGAGACGCGTGGCGGGTGGTCAGGCAGCATGGGGGTGCGGTGGCACTCCACGGTGGTGGATCCATCGCCGCGGCAGACGGAGACGCCAGTATGGAGCTTTTGGGGTCGACGGCGACGGGCATTAAATGCCCTTGTCCCCTCTCACAAAAGTAGGTAGAAACCACTGCTCGCTAATCGTAGCTGCACTGCTCCCGACTGCTCCAACTACCACCTCTTTACGCTTTTACCCCTTTCTCCCACGCTGACACCTGTTGGTGACCCTTAGCACTATAAAAGGAGGCCCATGCACAACGTAGGGGGGGTTCGAATCCTTGGCTACTCTCACGCTCGGTGCAGCTGCTACTGTGGCTCTTCAAGCTCCAGAGCACAATACCAACACAAAGCAGCAGTAGGGTTTTACGCGTCCGTCGCGGCCCGGCTGGGTAAAATCTCCCAGCCATCGCCGACCTGCTCTCCGTGCATCCTCCGCCTCGCATCAACTCACGAAGGGCCTCCCGCCCCATAGGTGCCGCCCGCCATGACATCTTTGGCGCGCCCGGTAGGGGCGCCGAGGTTGTGCGGACCTGATCCGCGCGTTCGCGTGGCGCGTTCTTCATCAACCTCTCCACTTCGGCAAGAATCCGCCGACAGCTGCGCCATGGCCCCAAGACGAGGGCCTCGAGGGTTGCAGACCTGCTGCGTCTCACCCGCCGCCACCGGAGCCGGGCAGGGCGGAGGAGACGCCAGCGGAAGGGTGGACACCGGCGAGGGCACTCGCGGTGCCACCAGATCCAGGGACAGGACGGATGACCGCGCCTCGGTCTCCATGGATCCGCGTCCATCTCAGCGCACGACGGCCCAGCAGCGCCGTGCCACGGGAGGTGTTACTCGCATGCTGGGGCAAGAACGTGCCGGAGGCTCGCGGGATGCTCAGGACCGCTGTCCATGCATGAGCAAAGCGAAAGTACCGGGGCAGGACCCTGCTCCTCCTATCGCTACTAGGAGTCCGAGCATATCCTGTTCCTCGCGCCGCTCGCCCCCGCTACCCTCCAAAACGGCAAGCATATTTCCCTGGAGCACTACGCTGCCGTCGAGGACGTGCCATCGAGCTCTAAGTCCGGCAAGGACGGCTCTGGCGCAGCACTCCGGCGAGCGTATCTCCTCGGAACGCTTTAAGCCCGGCGAGGGCAGCTCTGGTGGTCGTTCCGGCAAACGCATCTCTCCGGAGTGCCGCGCTGCCGTCGAGGACGCGCCATCGAGCCCCACCGGCGAGTGTGAGGAAGCAAGAAAGAGAAAAGCTAAGTTGCTCGAGCTTTTGTGCAGAGCACTCTTTAGTTCCATGCTTTTTTTTATGTTACATCCCTCGTGCGTTCGTCCTTTGTACGCTAAACTCTGCGCTGGAGGAGCCTGCTCGTGGATAGCCGCACCCTTACTTTGCTTCGAGCACACTCAACGAGTTAAAAGTGAGCCGCGACCAGCTTCGCGCCCTTGTTTCGTTTCGAGTCTGTTCAGCAAGCTAAGTGCGTCGCGACTAGACGCGGCAAGGTTGCTTGCCGGAAGCAACACCAGCCAGCGGGCTGCTGATGTTCCGCACTCAGCAAGTGTGTTGAGCGCCGGCAAGTTCCCTAGAAGCGTAGGGTGAAAGCACACAAAGGGTATAAAGTAGAGGGTGTAACGTGGCAGGCCCTATCGTGAGATGTCCTTCGTATGAGAGGCTTGTGCGCGAGAGGGGCCAAGTCGCGGTCCAGTTGCGTACTTGTTTTGTTTCCGAGTCCGCTCAACAAACACAAGTGTGCCGCTGCACCCTTACCTTGCTTTCGAGCCTGCTCAGCAAGTTGTTGTCATAATCGCCCGCAAGGTTGTTTGTCGGAAGCAACACCAGCCAACGGGCTGTCCCTTTTCTCGCAAGCGTGTTCGCCCCGGCAAGCTCCCCGAGAGCGTAGAGTACAAACATACGAAGGGCAAGGCGCGGCATCGCATTGCACAATCAAGATTTATATACATGTACATGAACATGATGAAGCTGTTGCAGATCTATCTCAGCTGTTTTCATGGCTGAAATTACAGCAACAAGGAAAAACCGGAAGAGCGCACCAGCACTTCGGTTCTGGCCCAGCCAGCATAGCTGGGGGCTGCGAGCGCCGAGGTTCGCCTCCGCGGCCAGCGTCGCTGGGGCTGCGAGTACCAAGATTCGCCTCCGCAAGCCAGAGTTGCCGGGGCTGCGATATCGATAAGTTTTTCATCCTCGCCATGCATCCTCTATGGACCAGGAAAGCGGGCTGCGCTTTGAACGAAAGCGTGACTTGTAAAACCCATACGTGGAGGAGCCAAGTCGTGGCCCAGTTGCGTGCTTGTTTTGTTTCCGAGTCCGCTCAACAAACACAAGTGTGCTGCTGCACCCTTACCTTGCTTTCGAGCCTGCTCAGCAAGTTAAGCGTCGTGAATCGACCGGCGAGGTTGCTTGCCGAAGCAACACCGCCAGCTGGCTGTCCCAAGACTCGCAAGCGTGTTCGCCCCGGCAAGCTCCCCGAGAGCGTAGGATAGGAGCATACAAGGCGCAAAGTCAAAACTCGGTCCGGCAAGCTTTCCCCTCTTTTCATTAAAAACATCCTAGCATAGTACAAGTCCATAGAGGATGAAAAACATGATAGAGAGGATTACAAGTTTTTAAATACAGCTAAGGCCCAAGGGCTTACAAATTGAAAGATAAGGTGCCCGTGATCCCTCTCCTGTTTCTCTGTTCAGGAGTTCAGGAGGCAGGTCAAGAAGCTCCCGGGGGGAAGGAGGACGAAGAATCCGGCAGCGCCGCAAACGCAAGAAACAGCGGAGGAGATGCGGAGGCGGAGCGCAAAGAGGATTTCTGGAGGAGGAAGAAGAAGCAATGAAAGCGAAGGAGGGGAACCGCGCCTGCTTCCTCTGTTTTTATGGGAAAGTGGGGAGCGCCTTCGTCCTTCTCATTAAAGAACGGGCACGCCCCATCCCACGACGCCGCAATCGACGCGCGCCGCTGCTGGGAGGCGGCGAAGCGAAGTGGATTCGCACGCCATGGGCCTCGTGTGCCTGCAGACCGCCTTGGGCCTGCCCAACAGCGCTCGGCACCGTGTGGCCCAGCCCGGGGCTCTGTCGGTGTAGCTAAGGTAGGGTACCTCAAGACTTCCAACTTGTGCACGGGCAATGCAGCTCCAGCGGCTGGATCTACCACATGCTTGCCGGAGACCATTCCCGCTCCATATCAAGCCATTCAAGAACAAAGTGTACAAGACAGAAGATCGAGACCCGGCAAGAGGAGCTTGCCGGAAGGCCGCTCTGTGCTCAAGACTACATCACCCACGAAGGTCCCGCGAGAGGAGCTCGCCGGGAGATTAGAAGATCACATCACAGAGACACGCCGGGCGCTATACGCCCCGGCGAGGGCCCGGGAGCGGCAAGTTGCGAGCCCGACAAGCTCCCGGCCGCAAGATCAAGACCCGCAAGGTACTTGCCGGAGAGCTACGATGTGTGCCCGCACTCCAGCTCATCCGCCCACGCCGCCTTGAGCCTTCTCCGAGACGCGTGGCGGGTGGTCAGGCAGCATGGGGGTGCGGTGGCACTCCACGGTGGTGGATCCATCGCCGTGGCAGACGGAGACGCCAGGCGGGAGCTTTTGGGGTCGACGGCGACGGCATTAAATGCCCTTGTCCCTCTCACAAAAGTAGGTAGAAACCACTGCTCAAGCTCAGAGCTGCACTGCTCCCGCACTATTCCAACTACCACCTCTTTACGCTTTTACCCTTTCTCCCACGCTGACACTGTTGGTGACCCCTTAGCACTATAAAAGGAGGCCCATGCACAACGTAGGGGGTTCAATCCTTGGCTACTCTCACGCTCGGTGCAGCTGCCATCGTGGCTCTTCAAGCCCCGAGCCCAATACAACACAAAGCAGCAAGAGGGTTTACGCGTCTGTCGCGCCCGGCTGGGTAAAATCTCCCCGCGAGCATCGCCGATCTGCTCTCCGTGCATCCTCCGCCTCGCATCAACTCACGAAGGGCTCCGCCCCATAGGTGCTCATGGGCGGCGGGTCCCTCCGCTCCGCCCGACAAGTTATCTTCATCTTGATTACAATCCGAAATGGGTGGAGGGGGGCTGTCTTTGCGCCCACCATGGAGTGATGTCTGCATGAAATTTTGTTGCCACGCAAGGCTCGTCTCTTTTGCTCTACATGTTCAGTTCCATTGTGTACAATAACTAACATGCATAGTAATAAAACATAGTGAAATTATGTAAGGAGTGCATGCAAAAATCCAGAGTGATGGTAGCAACCTGTGGATAGACCCAAATCCAATAATAGCAGGCAGATAATGGCTTTAGTTAAAAAATAAAGATAATGGCTTCTTTACTGTTTGTCTCCCACCCAATATGAAAGTCATAGTAGACACCAGAGATTAACCAGATAGTAGATAGATACTATTGATTGCTGCCCCGATATGTACCCCACAACCATTTAAAAACTGAAGTTTGAGCATTAGTTTGGATTTGACTCAGATTCTAATCGGTGAACAGGACGATAAAGTAGCATGTAATATTAAGAGATGCATAATGTAAGTAGACACAAAAGAGTGCGACCTCTCTTGCGGACCTGTGTAGCCCTCGAGGTCATCTGCTCGGTTGATGATGGTAATGCAGTTGTCGTGGCTGTTGGCGGCGGGGAAGAAGATCTGAGGCAGCGAAAGATAGTCTGGAGGCCGAATCCGTGCTATGGTAGACCCTTCCGTCCTTGGAGCAACTAAGCTGGGGTGGACGACGGTGTACTAGGAACGGGGCAAACCACACAAGGTTTTCTTTGACAACTATCTGTAAGAGAAGTAATTCTGTAAGGGCTTGTTTGAATTGGAGGATTCTAACAACGCGATGATCGGAAATACATAGTAATAGGATAGGAATGCACGTGCAAAACAAAGAATTTGAAAACACATGATTTCTGCCAATTTGGGTTTTTGGTTCACAAGAATTGGAAGATCACAGAATGCAAAAAAGCATGGTGAGATTAAGTCAAACCACAAGAAAATGTACGGTTATAATGCTATTATGCTACTATCTCTTAGTCTTGTGCTTCATGAATAGGAATTTGAAAAGGAGGACTAGTGGATATTAAAATTCCTACGGTTTTTCTTTCAAGGAGACACTAAAGGAATAAATCCTACAGCTTTACTTTGCTCCATTCCTTTGAACCAAATGCATGAATAGTAGTACCATAGGAAACTTTCCAATTCCTATGTTTTTCCTTCACTTTTCCTTTCAAGAACTGGTGACTCTAGTAGGCAGGCTTGAGCAGGGAAAAGCCTAAACTCAAAAAATGTTTTTGGGCTACTTCTTCTACTTTGGACCCAGGCCACTGCCCTACTAGCTCAACTCCCAGGCCCATCTAAAACGCACAGCTCAAACGCGCATAGATAAATAATGATGGCATTCAAAAGACTCCATCACAGATAGCTAAGTTGCCTGGTACCTCACTTCTTGTCATATAGTAGGAGAAACTAATTGTATTTCACGTTACTACGTGTGCTAAGTGGACAATATACATAACATATAAAGTAAAAAAGTGATACAAGAAGTGTACAACCTCTTTGGCAAAGCCATGTTGATCTTAGCGTGATTGGGTTGGTCGGTGAGGATGCTCCGGCTGATTTGGTTGTCGTAGGAGAGGAAGAAGATCTTAGGCGTCTGACAATGGAGCCCAGCGTACTACTCTATTGTGATGGAAGGTTTCGTCGTTGGAGTAGCTCCGCTGAGTTGTACGACAGCGAGGGTGAAGCAGGACAAGAGAGACAATGTTAACCTGAGTGGAGTTCTAATAGCATCTCCAATAGATGACATAAAATACATAACCACAAAGTGCTAGATATAAAATAAATCAACTGCTCATCTCTGAACTTAACTATCGAAATTGAATTTAACTATCGAAGCTGAATTTTGCTGTCGAAACTGAATTTTACTTTTGAAACTAAACGCACTAGTAGCAGAAAAGTTGTAGCAGCAGCCGCATCGCCCGGTACAGCAGCGCATGCGAGAGCCGGGGCAGCTGGTCGTGAAGCAGCATCTCGGGTAGCAGCTGTAGGGGCTCGAGTGAGAGCAGGATCTGCAGCTCGTCCAGCAGCAGCGCACGCAAGAGTAGAGTATCAGCTCAAGCAAGAGCAAGAGCGAGAGCTACATCACAAGCAAGAGCAAGAGCAAGAGCAGGCCAGGCAGGGGACCAAGAATAAGAGCAGAGCAGCAAAACGAGCGAGAGCCAAAGCAGCAACATCTCCTACTAATGTGGATGTCGATGTCAAGGGAGCAATGTCGTGGAGGAATTGGCCGGCGATGCCGCCATGGATGGAGCCGCGCCATGTCGGCTCAGGACCGAGCATCGGCAGCACCGTGAGATCAAATCAAGAAGAAAATGATGCATTAATGTAGAACCTCTTTGGTGGCACCGATTAGGCCTCAGCTTCATCCGAGGAATCGGTGATGATGCTGCTCTTCCGGTGGTGCAGGTGAAGATGGCGGTGTGGGAATGGAGGTGGCGTGAAATACGAGGGGAAAGTTGGGGAAGCTCCTTGGAGGTGGAGGACGGGGTGGCTGAACTGGCGGGACGACAAGATCAATGACGGATCCTCATCGAGTGCGGTGGATGAGGGACGTCGAGGTGTTGCTGTGGATGACATCATCGGGGAAGAGGCTCCTGCTGGGTGGCGGACGGAGGAGGGTGTGGGGCTTCGCGGGTTTTCGCTGCCTCGATGTACGAATGGGTAGGCGGATGGGATGGGAGGGGGAAACCATGGCTTAGGGATGCGCTTGTCCAAAATGTGGGGTAAGTTATGAAAATACCTCCGCTGATTTGAGCTAGGCAGTTCTTTTGGTTCACAGGTATCACGGGCATTTCACCTGTTGGGATTTTGTAGGAGGTGGGAGTTTTTGCGTGCGTTGTAATTTTGGGATAGCAAGGCGCGGGTTGAGATGGTGGGAGTTTTCAAAGCACAATGAGACAAAGATATATCTTAAATATGTTAGGGTAACAAGGCGTGGGTTGAAATTTCCGGACAAGCCTAATGTGTACTATACCAAATCAATTCGCACTTCCCTCGACGAAAAAACAAAAAGAAATCAATTCACACCACAGAAGAGAGTCTAGTCCCATGTACTGTACGAAATCAATTCGCACTACAAATTTCTTCAAAACATTGAATTCATGTTATTTTCAATTAAAATATTTCGTTACGTGTATAATGCATGAAACCTCTTACTCAGATGCCCCCCCAAAAAACCTACTACTCAAATGAAAGTTTTAGTGCATACCAAACGTATATACTACCGCTTCAATATGAACTAAATTTGAATTAGTTTCTCTATTTGAATAAGATCTACAATCATGATTGTTTTCAAGTTAAACCATTTGAATTCATTTCTCTATTTTAATAAGATCTACAAGCATCATTATTGTCAAGTTAACCCATCGTTTGTATATTATCTTCACAACACACCACATGATTATTGTAGAGTTAGATATGAACTTTGTGTACTATATGAACTCGAACTCGATTTTTTGAATCCACTTTATGTTGATTTCAAATCACAATACATTTCAAGCTCTATCTAGATCTTCATAATCTAAACCATGTCTCATATGTATAATGTGTTTATCACATAATGTATGGTTCCCAGCCCCCTTCGGCTAAAAGTATTTAGATGTGAGTTGCAAATGCAACACATTATCACAAATTCAAATAAAATGTGATATTGTTCGATATATAGTATGGTTTAGATTGTTCTATATTTAGTGGTGAGCTGCAAACGCCACACATTATCACAAATTCAAATAAAATGTGAGATTGCTCGATAGTATGGTTTAGATTGTTTGATATTTAGCTGTGAGTTGTAAACACCACGCATTATCACATTATGGTATAACATGTCCAAAACCACACCACGCGTATCACCGCTATATTCATGCATGCATATGTTTATAACACTACTATGATCTCCTATTCAAATATATGAATCCACTTTCATATCGAATTATGATATTTGTTAGTCTCTTACACCCACACAATCCTATAAACTATGTAGCTAGCACTAAATTTCTCTCGTGCACGCACACGCCCTCCTCGCCCTCCCCCTCCCTCGGCATTCTATTCATCGCACACATTCATTTTTTTCTTTAGGTCGTTCTCCCATGGTCTCGACAACTCCTTTCTGGCACACACCGATCGATAAACCTCTCCAGCGATGTCTGCCTACCACATACACACACACCTTCCATATCCTCCTTTTTGTGTCCATGCCTCGTGTCTCTCCTACGGTCCCACACATGTGTAAACTTTGGCCCCTCTTTTCATCGATCTCACAATCGCACACTCCTCCTATTTAGCTAGTAGGCCTATCACACCACCTCCTAGCTCCATTCTCTCTATCTATCCTTCTCACTTGGCCTTATTTGCCTCTAACAAATGGATGTACACCGACCGATCTCCCGCCATACATATAGCTAGCTAGGTCATTATAACTCGTTTTACCCGATCAATCTACCTCATAAGTTATGTCTCTCCCTTCCTCGAACACACAATAATTGATATACCGATCTAGTTAGGTCTGCATACCAAACACATGGCCCCCCTTCATCATCCATGCATGCCTCCCGACACATCTATCGTGCACATGCACAGACAGAAACACATCCCCACTCTTATAGATAACATTGCAGTTCTACCCTTAGTTTGTCTAGTAGGCCTCTACCACCATCTTCGGGAAGCAACTCCACCACCCATCCAACACTCTACCCCTTCCCCCCTCTCTCTCTCTATCTCTCTCTCCTCTCTCTCTCTCTCACTCTCTCTGTCCCAACCTATTTCCCGGCCTTCACTTATTAATGGATGTCGACCGATCTCCCTCGAGACATAGCTGGGTCTCTGATAACCCACAATTATATGGGATCACAATAGTTTTTGAGGGTAGAGTATTCAACCCAAATTTATAGATTTGACACAAGGGGAGCCAAAGAATACTTGCAAGTATTAGCAGATGAGTTGTCAATTCAACCACACCTGGAGATTAATTATCTGCAGCAAAGTGATCAGTAGCAAAGTAGTATGGTAATTTTGATAGTAGTAGAAACAACAATAATAACGGTAGCAGTGATAGCAATAGTTTTGTAGCAAGTGCAATAGTAACTATAGCAGTAGTAACTTAGCAAGATCAATATGTAGGAAAATCGTAGGCATTGGATCGGCGATTCGTCGGATGATATTCATCATGAGACAGTCATAACCTAGGGCGAAGCAGCACTAGCTCCAGTTCAAAAATATTGTGTAGGCATGTATTCCGTAAATAGTCATACATGCTTAGGGAAAGAACTTGGATGACATCTTTTGTCCTACCCTCCCGTGGCAGGGGGTCCTATTGAAAACTAAGGGATATTAAGGCCTCCTTTTAATCGAGAACTGGAACAAAGCATTATCACACTGTGAATACATGAACTCCTCAAACTGCGGTCATCACCGGGAGTGGTCCCAACTATTGTCATTCCGGGGTTGCCAGATCATAACATGTAGTAGGTGACTATAACTTCCAAAATTGGATCTAAAACATGGATATAATGGTGATAACATAAACGGTTCAGATCTGAAATCCTGGCACCCAGGCCCAAAGTGACAAGCATTAAGCATGGCAAAGTCATAACAACATCAATCACAGAACATAATGGATACTAGGGATCAAGCCATAACATAACTAACTCGATTACATGATGAATCTCATCCAACTCCTCACCGAGCAGCGATCCTACGAAGGAATTAGTCACTCTCGGTGTGGAGCATCATGGAATTGGCGATGGAGAAGGGTTGGTGATGACGAAGATCAAAGATCCCCCTCTTCAGAGCCCCAAACGGACTCCAGATCTAGCCTCCCGATGAAGAACAGGAGACGGCGGTGACTCTGTCTCGTGAAATGAGATAATTCTTTCTCTCTGATCTTTTTCTAGAAAAATAGGGTTTTATAGCGTCGGTTTCAGGTCTGCGGGGTCCCCAGGTGGGGACAACCCACCTAGGCGTGCCTGGAGGTGGTGGCATGCCCTAGTGGGTTGTGCCCACCCAGGTGCCCCCCTCCGGTGGTTCTTGGCTCCAGCAATTATCTTTTATAGTATAAAAAATCCTTTCAAAGTTTCATTCCATTTCAAGATCTTTTACTTCTGCACAAAAACAACACCATTGTAGTTCTGCTGAAAACAGCGCCAATCCGGGTTGGTTTCATTGAAACCATGCAAATTAGAGTCAAAACAAGAGGAAAAGTGTTAGGAAAAGTAGATGCAACAGAGACGTATCAAGTCCCCGAAGCTTAAACCTTTGCTTGTCCTGAATTAATTCAGTTGATAAACTGAAAGTGAAAAAGAAAAACTTTTACCAACTCTTTTGCTCTTGTTTCAATAAATAAGCTTAATCAGCACCCAGGATTTCAGCAAAGATTATAACTAACCATGTCGACAATAACTCTTAAAAATTATATTAACTCATATCAATGACATAATCAACTAGTGAGAAATAACAAGACATCTCAAACAGCAACACGTTGTCAAAACAACCATGATACAATATGACAATAATGGTATGTTGATAGCCCTTTCCGAGACCGCAAAACATAAATACAGAGCACCTCGAAAGTTCAAGCAGCGACTAAACATTGTCATTCATGGTAGAAAAGATCCAGTCATGATGCACCCAACATTAGCTACTGCATAAGCATGACAATAGTGCTCTAAGGTTTTGGCGCTTATTTGAGAAGGTGATGACACAACATAAAAGTAAATAGATAGTCCCTTCGCAGAGGGAAGCAGTGATTTGCAGAGGTGCCAGAGCTGAAGTTTTTAAAACAGAGGTAAATGGAATTTTGGGACATGCACCCTTCTTGTTTACTTCGCAACCATCAATTATCAATATCTTCCATGCTAAACACATTAGTAGCAGTTCCCAAGCAGTAAAGTAAAAGTTATTGCTCGTTTGGAGTTTTTGTTTGATCATTTATAAGTTCTTTTTGCAATTGGGACCGGGAATCCTATTACCGCCCCTTTCTCATGCAATGGTGAGTGAAGAAACACTCATCTTGAGAATAACCCGCTTAGCATGGAAGATACCAACTACCTCATGTCGCTCTATGAACAATCCAGGCACACAAAAAGGATATTTATTTGATGTTTTTAGAGGTGGCACATGCAAATTTACTTAGTACGGCAAGGTAATACCGCATATAGGTAGGTATGGTGGATTCATCTGGAATAACTTGGGTTTCCGGTTTTTGATGCACAAGCAGAATTCCCACTTAGTACAGGAAAAAGCTAGAAAATAGGTTGAGAAGTGGCTAGCTAGAGAGCAACAACGGTCATGAAGATGCATTATGCATAAGTAACACTAGATACTACCATGAGTAGGATATGAACACCATGAACTTAAATATCATAGAGGCTATGTTGGTTTTGATTCAACTACATGCATGAACATGTGCCAAGTCAAGCCACTCGAACATTCAGAGGAGGATACCATATCATTATACTACATCACAACCATTTTAACGCAATGTTGACATCCAAGATAAATCATTATCTACTCCTAGCTACTTATGCATGGCATGAGAAACTATAATCACTAATTGTCATTGCAAACATGTTTGATCATAATAGGCTAAATCATAGATACTAGGTTAAACATATTTACAAAAAAAGAACAAGTCAAGTTCATACTCATTTCTCTCTGCCACAGCCAGTTCATCGAATATCGTCATTATTGCCTTTCACTTGCACGACCGAACGATTGGAAAATAATAATAGTGCAAGAGTGTTGTGGACTAAGTTAGAATCTGCAAACATTTTATTCGAAAGGAGAAGGCAAGGTAATATGGACTCTTTGTCAGATCAACAATAATGCATATGAGAGCCACTGTACATTTTCATCATCGTCTTCTCCTCGGTTTGACAAAAAAAAAGAAAATAAATTCAGAGAAACACACTAAAATATTTTTGGAGTTTTTGTTTTTTCATAAACAAGCAAACAAAAAGGGAAAAGCGAAAACAAGAAAAACTATTTCACAGGAAAGCTCCTAACAAGTAAAAGAATAACAAAGAATATTTTTGGGTTTTCTTTTTAGTTCTACAACAATTTAAACTAGGAAGAAAAATCAAAAAGAAGAGAAATATGTTTTTGTATTTTCTCAATGTTTTTCAAACACACAAGAAGAAACCGAGAAAATAGATCTAACATGGATAATACTGAAAAAGTGTGAACGCCGACAACTGGAATGAAATGTGTGAACATGAAAGTAATGTCGGTGGAAATACGTACTACCCCAAGCTTAGGCTTTTGGCCTAGCTTGGTAATCAGTCAGTAGCATGCGTAATGGTCGGAGTGGTACTCACGGAGGCTCTCGGTGCAGATGCCTCAGCCTGCCGTGCGGCCACAACCACTGTGTTATGGCCTCGGGCCTCCCTCTCAAGAACAAAATATCTTCCCCTATTGTGAACATTAAAGAGAGCAGGTGGAGGCAAATATGTGTCCACCACTGCGTCCTTATTAAACAGCAATTTATAAGTGAAATTATGGGGTTCACTTCTAAGGATCTTATGACATTTCATAGCATCGAAGTCTAGGTACTGCATGGGTAAAATAGGATCATAGGGCAAAGGTGAAACACCCAGCTCTCTTGCTAAGCGTGTGGCATAAATTCCACCATAAAAATATCCACTACCAGCATTGTGTTGCAAGCTGCATGCAAGAATCGCTTCAAGATTGTAACTTTTGTCACCGGTGAGAGCAGTGCGTATGAGGCTCAAGTCTAGAGCACAAATTGTACTACAATCTTGTTTGCCTACAATACATTTTCCATTAAATAATGTGAAGTACTGGATTGCGGGAAAATGAATGCTCTTTATTCTACCCTGCGTCACTCCCCTAGTCTCACCATAGCAAAGACTAGTCAAGAATATCTCAAACTCAGATCTTGGCGGTTCATCGAGCGTACCCCAGAATGGGATTTTGTAATGGTGATTGAATCTGTCTAAAGATATGGTAAATGGATTTTCCTACAATTTAAATGACACCCTAGACTCACGGGGATGGAATTTACATCCTTTGACAAATGATTCAGTGAGAGTGAGGTGTTGGTTGCACTTATCTGAAATGTAGGGACCAATATCGGCATTGTGAACGTATTGATCAAATTCCTCCTTAATGCCCACACTCACCATATAATCGTTGCATGGCCATAGGCATGTTTTGGTGGCGGCATCTCGTATGGAACTTTCACTCAGTTCAACATAAGACCGACGAGCGGAGTTGCTACTAGAAGATGCCTCCAAGGATCTCCTCCTCAAAGAACTCCTTCCAAAGAAGTTCATAATGTTCGCGTACAATTTTCTGAAAAATTTTGGGTCACAAAAAATTTGTTAACAAAACTTCACAAGATTGGTAGCAACTATTCATAGGGATGGATAGAGGCCATAGCAAGCATTCAAACTACTTAGAACTCTTAGAATTCAACATGCAAGCTCATCTACAGCAGCACCAAGAGTAGCTTATTATTTAAAATATAAACCACTAAAGAAAAACTAATTAGACACACAGAAGAGTCACATACCAAGCAACAATCCCCTGAAACAGTTTCGGAAACGGAGCTTCGAGCAAAGAGATCAAAATCCGCGGGGTTGAGAGCAAGAACACGAAAGAGACAACAATGGGGATTTTTTTTCTGGAGGTAGGTGATGATGTGGGATGAAGAGATGAGTGAGAGGTCCCACGTGGGGACCACAGCCCACCAGGGCACGCCTGGGGGTCCTGGCGCGCCCAGGTGGGTTGTGCCCACCTAGTGTACCTCCCTTTGATGTTATTTGTGCCAAAAATTCTTAAATATTCAGAAAAAAATCATATTAAATTTTCAGAGCATTCTGAGAACTTTTATTTTTGGGTCATTTTTTATTGCACGGAAATTTCAGAAAACAGACAAAACATGGCATTTTATTTTATTTAACTAATAAAAATAGAAAATAAAAGGTAGGGACAGAAGGTAGCACTCACTAAATTCATCAACTTCATACCTCTCAAAAATGATCCATTAATAAGGTTGATCAAGTCTTATTAACAACCACTTTCGATTAGCATGAAACCGAAGACCTTTCATGAATCACTAAGTTACCTCAACAGGGATATGAATGTCCCCAAAAAGAAGCATTTCATATTTCCTTTTAACAATAGATAGAGGTAGTTGAAAACTTCCAATAGTGATTCTCGGAGATTTTTCAATAACATTATTACCATTCACTTGGAATTGTTTCTTCGGAAAGTGCACCGTATGCTCATTTCCATTGATATGAAAAGTGACCTTGCTTTTATTGCAATCAATAACAGCCCCTATGGTATTTAAGAAGTGTCTACCAAGGAAAATTGACATGGTGTCGTCCTCGGGCATCTCAAGTATAACAAAGTCAGTTAAGATGGTAACATTAGCAACCACAATGGGCACATCCTCACAAATACCGATAGGTATGGCAGTTGTTTTGTCAGCCATTTGCAAAGATATTTCAATACGTGTGAGTTTATTCAAATCAAGTCTTTTATGTAAAGATAAAGGCATAACACTAACACCAGCTCCCAAATCACATAAAGCAGTTTTCACATAGTTTCTTTTGATGGAGCAAGGTATAGTTGGTATTCCCGAATCTCCAAGTTTTCTAGGTACCCCATCTTTAAAAGCATAATTATCTAGCTGGTGGAGATTTTGGCTTCCGATATTTTTCTCTTATTGGTGATGATGTCTTTCATGTACTTTGCATGGGGGGCATTTTTAAGATATCAGTCAAGCGAATACGCAAAAAGACTTGCCTCAGCATATCAGTAAAGCGTTCAAGTTCTTCATCATCTTTCTTTTTAGTTGACTTAGGTGGAAAGGGCATAGGTTTTTGAACCCATGGCTCTGTTTCCTTTCCATGTTTTCTAGCAACAAAGTCTCTTTTATCATATCTTTCAGTCTTGGGTTGTGGGTTATCAAGATCAACAGCTGGTTCTATCGCAACATTGTTATCTGGTTCTTTATTAATTGGTTGAGCATCCCCATGAACCTCATCATTATCTTTTTCATTATCAGAAGGTGAGTGTTCACTACCAGATTGAGTTTTAGCATCAGAGATAGAAACTTCATTATCATTATCAGGAGGCTTTTCTACTTCAAGTTCACTAGAGGCATGCAAAGTCCTAGAATTTTTCTTCTTCTTTTTCTTTTTGGAAGGACTAGGTGCATTTGCGTTAATTCTTTGATAATCTTGTCCAATTCTCTTATGGTGTCCCTCAGGATAAAGTGGTTCCTGAGCTACCCTAACGGCAAAGTCACTTATATTATTATTCATTTCCTCAAGAAAATCTCTTTGAGATTTAGCAACTTGTTCTAATTGGGTTTGAACCATAGATGCATGCTTTCCTACACCTCTAACATCATTTGAGATTCTAAATAACAAGTCACTTAAGCGAGCAATCATATCAGAATTGTATTTCAATTGCTTCATAGCATTTGCATTGAAGTGATCTTGCTTTCTAATGTAATTATCAAACTCATAAAGGCATTGGATTTCATTAAAGAATTTACCTCTACCACCTTAGGTGGTCGTGGTGTATCAAGCCCATGTATTCTTCAATAAGTGGTAAATTTTTAACATCCTTTGCTTTAATACCTTTTTCCTTCACAGATTTCTTTGCCTCTAGCATATCTTCAGTACTGAGATATAAAATAGCCCTCTTCTTCGAAGTGGGTTTAGGCGGTGTTTCAGGAGGAGTCCAATCATCATAATTTTTAAATATGTTATTGAATAATTCTTCATCTTGCTCAATAGTTCAGTCCCTGAAAACACAACCAACACAACTATCTAGGAAATCCCTAGAAGCATCGGTTAGTCCATTATAGAAGATATCAAGTATTTCATTTTTCTTAAGAGGATGATCAGGCAAAGCATTAAGTAATTGGAGAAGCCTCCCCAAGCTTGTGGGAGACTCTCTTCTTATGAGCAGGGAATATTTTTCAGAGAAGTAATAAATCATATCCTGGGGACCACGAACACAACCAGGAGCAAGAGTATTGTACCAAGCTTTAGCAACAACCTTTAATGAGAACAAAAATAATTTAAGAATATAATAAAAGCGAATCTTCTCACCATGAGCAAAAGGGGTGGCTATGTCATTCAACTTAGTAAGATGTGCCACAACAGTTTCAGTTTCATAACCATGGAGAGGATCAGATTCAACAAAAGTAATCAACTCTGGGTCGACAGAGAATTCATAATCCTTATCAACAATAAAGATAGGTGAAGTAGCATACTTACGATCACATTTCATTCTAGCATTCAAAGATCTTTCTTTATAGTGGCATAATAATTTTTCTAGATCATCTCTATTCTTACAAGCAAGAATATCTCTAGTTGCCTCCTCTCCCATAACATAACATTTCAGCACCTTTGGCAATTCATATCTATGTGGTCTAGTTCTAATAGGTGTTTCAATATTTTTAGTTTCAAGCTTATCATCAGTTTCAACAATATCATGCTGTCGTACTCTAGCAATTTATTCATCAAGAAAGTCACCTAGTCGCATAGTATCATCAAGCAAGCTACTAGCATCATCATGAGTAGCATTCATAGCAGATGTAGCATCATCAATAACTTGTGACATATCAGAATTAATAGCATGTGGTGCTGTTACAAGTCTATTTATAACAAAAAGTGAATCAAGTGCAGAGCTGGATGGCAGTTCCTTACATCCCCTTGTCTTAGAGGGAAAAATCTTAGTCTTAGAGTCCTTTAGATTCTTCATAGTGTGTTGGTGGGAAACGACACCTATGAGATGACTGGAATCCCTACTACGGTTGCGGGGCGCGGGGATCCTGAGAAGAGCGGGACTAGTAGACAGCACAAAGGGGATTTACCCAGGTTCGAGCCGCAAAGATGCGTAAAACCCTACGATCCTGCTTTGGTGGATGTATTTAGTGTTCTTGAGCTCTTGAACTAGCTCTGGGTGCTGCCAGGTTTGAAAGAGCCGAATCCCTCTCCAGTGCGCCATGGGCCTCCTTTTATAGGCGAAAGGGGTTGCCACAATGGCACACAGGAGGTGGAAAGTGCTACAGCGTTGTGAGCTTATCACTGGTATTACATGACAAAGTGCATTTAATGCGAGGCTTAGGTGTCCCTTCACTTTATCGGGAAAGGGAGCGAGGCCCGTCCCGTCCGTCGCCGCTCCTCCTTGCTTTGACACGTGCCCTGGCCAGCGAGGCATGTGGTGCCATGTAGGCCGGCAGGCAGCTGACGTGGCACGGTGGTGGAGCCTCCACGAAGTGCTACATGTTGCCACGTAGGTGCCTGCCCAGCTGGTTGGGTCGGCAGCTGCATGCGAACGGCGGCAGAGACTTGGCCGGCGTGGGCCTGGCAGTGGCCCTGCTGGCGCGCTTGGCGAGGGCCTTGCCGGGTGGCCCGGCAAGGGTCTTGCTGCGGCACACCGTCATCCCCGGCAAGGACCTTGCCGGGGGTCTCGTGGGCTTCCTCGACAAGAACCTTGCCGAGGATTGTTGCCTTCCTATCCTCATTTGATCTTGACTATTCTTTGTCTTCACAAAGATCTACATGCCACCACGGAGGTGCCTCCCGAGCCCTGTACCAATGCGTTTGTCTAGCGTTGGTGGGCTCAAAGTTGGCTCGCTCAGCTGGTGTGGGCGAGCTGCCCTGGCAAGGGTCTTGCCGGGACCGTTGAGGCTGCCCCGACAAGAGTCCTTGCCGGGGAAACCTGCTTTGTCCATCCGATCTTTGTGGCCTTGGTTCTGGTCTTTGCTTTGTTTGTCTTGTGCCTTTGGCTTCTCTTCGGCTTCCCTTTCCTGCCCTGTTATGCGTGGCCGTGGCGGGTGGCTCTGACTGCCCGTGTACAAGTAAAGGGGTCAAAAGCAGAGCCCCTACTTTTGTACACCGACAGGAGCCCCCGGGCCTGGGTCGTAGATAAGCGCAGCATGTTGTTGGGCCAGGCCCAGAATGGTGCGCGGGCTGTTGGGGCGGATTTTACCGCGATAACTGCTCCGTCCGCTGCGGTTCCCCACGACCCGCGAGCGATGTGGGGGTCGTTTGCGCTCGTGTGACGTGGGAGGCATGCGTGGGATAGCGTCCGCACGCAGGCGTCATATCGCAGTTAATGGGAAAGGAGGCGGCCCGCGCCTCGCCCATAAAAAGGAATAACCGCGGGCGCGCTGCTCACTTTACCCCCCTTGCGCCTTTCTCCAATCTTAGAACCGCCGCCCCCTTTCTTCCTTCTTCTCGAGCCTCTCTGCCTTCGTCCATTGCCGCCGTGCTTCCGCCATCCTCTGGTTTTTCACTTCTTGCAGCCGCCATGGCGCCAAAGACCACCAAAAGCAAAGGAGTGGCGAAGGACGCCGGGGTGACGGAGCAGCCGGAGAGCAAGCTGGTGGCGCGTCGGGCGAAGTTCACTTACTTCCCCTCGACGGTCGGCATGTCCGAGCTCCGGGAGGTGTTCAAGGATCTGTGGGGAGTGAAGACGGGGGGAGAGGAGACAGTGCATCCAACCATGCACGTCGTCCCTGCCAGCGCTGGGGCCTCCCCAAATTGGTACCCCTTCTTCATCGACCATTTCTCCTGCGGGCTTTGTCCCCCCTTTTCTGATTTCTTCAAGGATATCATGCACACCTACGGCTTCCGCCTCCTGGATTTCACCCCGAATGTCATGGCGTGCATGGCTCTCTTCGCACATCTCTGCGAGGGCTTTGTCGGGGTGTACCCTAGCATGGCGCTCTTCCGCCATTACTTCTTCCCTCGGATCCAAAAAGGGAGCGCCATCTCTGGCTGCGTCGCCTGGATCCCGAGGGCCAAGGGGGCGTACCCGGACGGCGCCATGAAGGAGAGGTGGGAAGAATGGTAGGGCCGGTGGTGTTAGATTGAGGAGAAGGATCCGCCAGCATGCTGCGAGGTTCGCCAGGAGCCGCCGGTCCGTGGGAGCGATTGGGGCGACGTCGACGCCGATGACACGAAGCTTACGGTCGCCACCACCAGGATTCTTCGGCTCACCCAGGCCGGGCTCTCCCTCGAAATGATCGGGGCGGACTTCATCCGCCGCCAAATTGCCCCTCTGCACGACAAGGGGAGGCCGGCCTAGCTCTTTGTGAACGCCGCCGACATCATGGGGCTCCACCCCGACCTCGACAACAACCTGACGGTGCTGAGGCACGCCCATCTCTGCCAACAGATCTTCCAGCTCGAGGTTAATGACGAGGGCGAGGTCGAGCGGTCCGGCAAGGTTGCCAGGGCCGCCGCGAAGGCCGGCAAGGTCGTCAAGGAGAACGTTTTAAGGCTGCCGGCGGGAGTGGTCCCGCTGAGCAACAACTCTCGCCAGTCCGAGATCATTGCCATGATGCCGCTTTTCAACGCGCATGGCCTTGACCCGAACTGGGTTGAGCCGGACGGTCTCAAGGTGTAGGAGTTCTTCGACACCTTGCATGAGGTGTACGTCACCGCCGAGCCGCGGCTTACCCAGGCCACCTCTCCGGTGGAGCTGGATTACATCGCCGCTAGGATGGAGGAGGCGAGGCTTGCCGAGGAGGAGGCTGCCAGCACCGGCGGCATGGCGAACAAGGCCGCAGCAGAGGCGGAGGAGGGGGAGCTCGCCCGGTGGGCAGTAGCCACTGGGGAGGCAATGGCGCCGGCACCGGGGCTCCCCTCGTCGAAGACGTAGCCAACGGGTCGTCGGAGGAGGAGGGTGAGGGGGAGAAGACCGCGACTGTCGATCCCCCAATTGCCGGAAAAGGGCGGGTCCTGCGGCGGGCCACCTCAAGTGAGCCGGTCCGCCTTGACCGGGCCGTGCAGCTGCGGCAAGCCCAGGAAGCACCTATGCGCCAGACGAGGGCGGTGGCGATGAAGAAAACAGCAAAGGCCGTGGCATCAAAGAAGAAGGCATGTGCTTCTTCGTCGTCCAAGCTCGCCTGGACGCCCTCGCCTCCCCCTTCGCCGGCAAACATCGGCACGGGGATTGCATTTGACATCGGGCCTCTCATCCCGGAGAGAGACTTTGGGCCTCTCAGCCCGGAGAGAAAAAGGAAAGCCACAGAGGGGGACGAGGAAGAAAATGAAGAGTAAGTGTCTGCTTTCCTCCCTCATTCCTTACACTTCCCCTAATGGCTTTGGTCATTTGTGTTCATCTTGCAGGGATGTGGAGACCCTGGCCCAGAGGATAAAGAGGGCCAGGATTTCGATGAGTGGCCAGCGCCTGGCAGGAACCTCCAGTATGCCACTGGTGGTGTTGAGCAGCCCGGACAGCAATCCCCAGCCTAGCCCCCAGCGTGAGTCCATCACCCATCCTTTGTCAACTTGCGTAATGCATGACGCTTTGGTACTGACCATGCCGTGGATGTAGGAGGGGAGCAACACCAAGGGGAGTCGCAGAGGGCTTCTCCCATCGTGCCGCCCCCGTCGACCACGCCGCCTCGAGGGGCGTCCCTGGCAAGGGAACCAAGCACCAAGGCCATGCACACGGAGGAGGAGGGGGAGAACACGGGCGCCGGTGGCTTCTCCTTGACGCCAGACCTCGACGGAGAAGGGACTTCCGCCTCTCGGCCTGGCACAGGTAAGCCACTCACTCTCCACTTCTGCTTGCGTTCTTTCTTTCCTCTTTTCCTAACTGACTTTCGATCTTGGCTCCGCCCTATCTCCTTCTAGGCGTCCAAACCCATCCTCGGTAGACTCAGAGGACGTCGACACCGTCATCAAGGACATCGCCGTGGATGCCATGGCGAAGGCAGAGAAGATTGCTGCCGAGAAGAGCACCGGGGGCGCCGCTGAGGACGCCGCCGAAGAGCCCGGCAAGGGGCCTGCCGGGGAAGCCGACAAGGCCACCGCCGAGGAGGTTGCGTTTGACGACCCGCGCTCCTCCTCCGCTGCCTCTGGCTCCGGCAGGTACCTAAGGGTAAGCAATGACCTCTTCGTCCATCTCCTTGGCGTGTCGAGCACCAGGGCTCCCTTTGAGGGAGAGGTGTTCGACGAGGCGCTTGCTTGCCCGCTGGCTCGAGGTCTTCAAGAGCCGCATCGGTGGCGCGGATCCTGTGAGGATCGGCTGCTCCAGGCATGGGTGCCAGCTTCCGAAGCCAGCGCCCACCGGCCCGTCTCGACAAGGCCAAGTCCAGGACAGCGGTGGTGGAGAAGGCCGAGGCGGACTTTGAGGGCGACGCCGAGGCGCAAGATCTGGTTCCGCCAGCCCAGACGAGCTAAAACCGCCCAGGCGAAGCTAGCCAATTGTGAGGTGGAGGTCACCCTGAAGCTGGCTGACATCGAGAAGGCCCAGGAGACGGCGAAGAAATTGGCTGACGAAGCCGAAGCCGCTCGGACCCAGCACGAGGCCGCCCTAAAAACCCAAGAAGAGGACCTTGTCGCGCGCGAGGAGAAGCTTGCCGCCACACTCCATGGCAAGGACGAAGAGGTGGGCAAGCTCGTCGTGCAGCGTACCCAAGAGCTGGAGCAGAGGCATCAGGAAGCACTCAATGCCCAGGCTCAGGTCTACGCCGGCGGGGTGAAGGAGCTGGAGGGGCAAGCTTTGAAGCTAGCCCAGGAGAGGGACATGCTCAACGGCGCCCTTACGGAGGCGCAAGGCGCGGTCGTCAGCTAGGCCGGAGAACTCTCCGAAGCCAACAACTCCATCAAAGACCTCAAGCTGAAGCTGGGAGATCTCGAGAAGATGCTGTCGGAGGCCAGAACCCGAGAGGGGATCCTGACCAAGGAGCTGGAGATAGAGAAGCAGCTGCGGATGAACGAGACCGCCAACCTCGAGGACCACGTGCGGGTGGGAAATGTTGGCTCGAACGCCTTCCGTCGTTGCAGACTCGGGCGCCAATCAGCTGGCCATTATGGGGATGCCGGAGATGAGGTACGCCCCAGAGGCGAACCTGAGCCCCAATGCCAACCTGACCATATACTTTGAGAAGGTCGTCGGCGCCCTGAGGCGACTTCATTCCAACCGGTCGGCCTCCCTGGCCAAAGAGTCCCGGATACTCTGCCGGGGGACCATGACCAGGGGGCTCACCAAGATTGCGCACTGGCACCCAGACCTTGACTTCGAAGTTGTGCTGAAGAGCTTGCCGGAGGATGCCGACATCGCGGAGCTCAATGAGCATATCCAGCCCATCCTCAGCCGCATCGACAAAATCAAGAGGTTGGAGGGCCAGCACCGGGACTAGGCACCCCGTTCTTCGTCGCCGCTGCGGGTTCATGACCAAGACAATGCTATCTTTAGTTAGAACCGCGGCGGCAATTTGTGTAATATGACTCTGCAGTGCCCCTGAAATTATGCATGTTATTTTCCTGTTTGATTTTCCTTTGTATGTCTGCCCCACGTCGACCGGGTAGGCTTGCCGGCCCTTAAACCCAGTGTGGCGCTTTGAGGACGGATCCTCATTAGCCTGTCGGGTGTGCTTGTTTCTGGGCGGAGCACCTTACCGCCCTTGGCACGGCCGCTCGATCTGTCAAGCTTGACTCGAGTCAGAACCGAGAGCGTTGCCGATGGCGAAAGGCTACCCTGCCGCTCTCGACGCGGCTGCTCGAATTGTTGAGCGGACTCGAAACAGAACAAGGGCATTGCCAATCGCAGGAGGGCCCCTCTGCATACAGGCTCTCCATACATAGGCCGAACCGTCGAGGATAATAACCTTATATCTAAGGAGAAAATCATAAAATTCAGCATGACTTAGCTCTCTCGTCGCCGCCTTGGCGTCCTTCGCGCCAACGGGCAGCGCCGCCTTCTTGGCCACCTTCTCTGCAGGAGCTGTGGCGATGATGAAATGCTAGGCCTACCACTGGACCCGATTCTCACAATCGCGCCCCCCTACCTGGCGCGCCAAAGATGTCAGTGGGAATCGACACCTATGGGATCATTGGAATCCCTACTACGGTTGCGGGCGCGGGGTTAATGAGAAGAGCGGGACTAGTAGAGAGCAAAAAGGGGATTTATCTAGGTTCGGGCCGCAAAGATGCGTAAAACCCTACGATCCTGCTTTGGTGGATGTATTTAGTGTTCTTGAGCTCTTGAACTAGTTATGGGTGCTGCCAGGTTCGAAAGACCCGAATCCCTCTCCTGTGCGCCATGGGCCTCCTTTTATAGGCGAAAGGGGCTGCAACAGTGGCACACAGGAGGTGGAAAGTGCTACAGTGCTGTGAGCTTATCGATGGTATTACAGGACAAAGTGCATTTAATGCAAGGCTTAGGTGTCCCTTCACTTTATCGGGGCGGGAGCGAGGCCCGTCCCGTCCGTCGCCACTCCTCCTTGCTTTGACACGCGCCCTGGCCAGCGATGCATGTAGTGCCATGTAGACAGGCAGGCAGCTGAGGTGGCGCGGTGGTGGAGCCTCCATGAAGGGCTCCATGTTGCCACACAGGTGCCTGCCCAGCTGGTTGGGTCGGCAGCTGCATGCGAACGGCGGTGGAGACTTGGCTGGCGTGGGCCTGGCAGTGGCCCTGCTGGCGCTCTTGGCGAGGGCCTTGCCGGGTGGCCCAGCAAGGGTCTTGCTGCGGGACGCCGTCATCCCCGGCAAGGACCTTGCCGGGGGTCTCGTGGCCTTCCTCGGCAAGAACCCTGCCGAGGATTGTTGCCTTCCTATCCTCATTCACTCTTGACTATTCTTTGTCTTCACAAAGATCTGCATGCCACCACGGAGGTGCCTCCCAAGCCTTGTCCCAATGCGTTTGTCTAGCGTTGGTGGGCTCAAAGGTGGCTCGCTCAGCTGGTGTGGGCGAGCTGCCCCGGCAAGGCTCTTGCGGGGGCCGCTGAGGCTGCCCCGGCAAGAGTCCTTACCGGGGAAACCTGCTTTGTCCATCCGATCATTGTGGCCTTGGTCCTTGTCATTGCTTTGTTTGTCTTGTGCCTTCGGTTTCTCTCCGGCTTCCCTTTCCCGCCTTGTTAGGCGTGGCCGTGGCGGGTGGCTCTGACTGCCCGTGCACTAGTAAAGGGGTGAAAAGCAGAGCCTCTACTTTTGTACACCGACATAGTGACAATATGATTATAATCCCAAGTGACTCAACAAATATAGCTATTCTCCCCGGCAACGTCGCCAAAAAAAGGTCTTGATAACCCACAAGTATATGGGATAGCAACAATTTTTGAGGGTAGAGTATTGAACCCAAATTTATAGATTCGACACAAGGGGAGCCAAAGATTACATGCAAGTATTAGCAGCTGAGTCGTCAATTCAACCACACCTGGAAATTAATTATCTGCAGCAAAGTGACTAGTAGCAAAGTTTTATGGTAATTTTGATAGTAGTAGCAACAACAATAGTAATGGTAATAGTGATAGCAATAGTTTTGTAGCAAGTGCAATTGTAACAATAGCAATAGTAACTTCGCAAGATCAATATGTAGGAAAATCGTAGGCATTGGATCGAGGATTCGTTGGATGATATTCATCACGAGACATTCATAACCAAGGGCGATGCGGCACTAGCTCCAGTTCATAAAAATAATGTAGGCATGTATTCTGTAAATAGTCATACGTGCTTATGGAAAGAACTTGCATGAAATATTTTGTCCTACCCTCCCGTGGCAGCGGGGTACTATTGGAAACTAAGGGATATTATGGCCTCCTTTTAATAGAGAACTATAACAAAGAATTAGCACATGGTGAATACATGAACTCCTCAAACTACGGTCATCACCGGGAGTGGTCCCTACAATTGTCACTCCGGGGTTGTCGGATCATAACACGTAGTAGGTTACTATAACTTGCAAGATCAGATCTTGAACATGGATATAATGGTGATAACATAAACAGTTCAGATCTGAAATCATGACACCCGGGCCAAAGTGACAATCATTAAGCATGGCAAAGTCATAGCAACATCAATCTCAGCACATAAGGGATATTAGGGATCAAGCCCTAACAAAACTAAATCGATTACATGATGAATCTCATCCAACTCCTCATCGACCAGCAAGCCTACACAGGAATTACTCACTCCCGGTGGGGAGCATCATGGAATTGGCGATGGAGAAGGGTTGGTGATAACGAAGGTCGAAGATCCACCTCTTCACAGCCCCAAACGGACTCCAGATCTGGCCTCCCAATGAAGAATAGGAGACGGCGGTGGCTCCGTCTCCTGAAACGCGATAATTCTTTCTTTCTGATTTTTTCAAGAAAAATAGGATTTTGTAGCGTCGGTTTCAGGGTCTGCTGGGCCACCAGGTGGGGACAACCCACCTGGGCGCGCCTGGAGTGGGTGGCGCACCCTGGTGGGTTGTGCCCACCCAGGGGCCCCCCTCTGGTGGTTCTTGGCTCCAGAAATTATCTTTTATTGTATAAAAAATCATCGCAAAGTTTTGTTCCATTCCGAGAACTTTTGTTACTGCACCAGAACAACACCATGGTAGTTCTGCTGAAAGCAGCGTCAGTCCGGGTTAGTTTCATTCAAATCATGCAAATTAGACTCCAAAACAAGAGGAGAAGCGTTAGGAAAAGTAGATACGATGGAGACGTATCATCTCTCCTTCTCAAGACATATACGAGTCGATCAACCTCTCTACTTAGATCTTTGCCTCCCCCTCCCCCCCCACACACACTAATACATCAAGTGCTCTAGTCATGTCTCCCTGCCACACACAAACTTGCCCTGTGCCCTCTAACGTTCCGGTAGGTCAGTCACCCTATATCTTTGACTTACACACTCACAATGTTGATGGTTCTCCTCATCGATCTCGCAGCCACCCACTTGATCCTCTCTTCGACTCTATCAATATCTATGACCCCTCCAACTCTTCTCGTGGATCCCCCCTCTATATATGATATAGATAGGCCTCTATTACACACACATTGCATGTGTCAAATTTTTGTTTGAGATATCATCGACATATATGCCCACAAATACATTCACGAAATCACCCCCCCCCCCCCAACAAAAAACACTCACGAACGCACACGCCATCTGTCTAGGTTTGTATCTCTCTCTCACACACACACACATAGGTGGGGGATGTGCACGAAGAGAAGAGGTGCACGCCGGCGCACGTACTCCCGTCTCTTTCCTAACCACACCCGCGCGGGTACACGATGGAGCTCATTTCTGTATGAAAAGGCAACCCACGTGGTAATTTGACACGTGTACTGGTTGTCCACTTGATGGAGGGTCGTGTACCACAGGTGAACAAACAAATTGCGACTTGACACGTTACGTTAAAAAAGAGGCAAACCATGTGGGGCCTACCTTAGAGGCAAGGCTCTATACACTGGAGAAGCTCTGTACGTATTACTTTTGATGTGTCCCGTCAACTTGTAGAACAAGGAGAAGCTTACTTAGTACACTGTCTCCCCCGCCCACGAGCGCGGTGGCTCGCATTGTTGTAGTACGAGGAGAAGCTTGCTTACTACGCCTACGCCCGCTCCCACGCCCACGCGCGCGGTGGCTCGCAGGACGAGGAGAAAGTTTTACTACCCCCTCTGTTACTCCTTGTCCCTACCCTGGTTAGAGAGATTATCATATTGTTTGAAATATATGTCTTTTAGTAGATTTGAATATGAACTACTAGTACATACTTCAAACAGTGATGTATATAGATGTCTTTTAGAGTCAAGATTCACTCATTTTGCTTCGTATGTAGTCCATATTGAAATGGACATACTAGTACGCACTCTCTCGCCCCTCACCCCTCGACCCTCGCCCACGTGGTGGACGTGCAGCAATTCATTCGGTCTCAGATAGCCAGAACGATATACTGTAGTACCAGTATTGCTCGACTTCCCGAAGAGGCGAAGAGCCAAGCGCAAGGTTAATATTTGTGAGATGCCAAGCACAAGGTTTATAGGAGAACGAGTAGTAGTAGTACTAGTAGTACGTACCAGTGGTACGTATTGTATGAGGAAGAAGGCAACAAGATGTATTTTTTTGCGTGACAGTCTCTTCTTACAAGACGTGCTAGACCTAGTGGACCTCATTGTTGCAATGGGAGTACTATCATAGATGGCACGATTCAGAGTGGTGGGCAGCGGGAACAATTCGGGGTTGCTTAGCCTTAAACCCCATGAAGAAGTTCCATCAAAAGGAATATCCATCCTCTCCACGTGCTCCTATGTAAAATGAGTAAATGAGACGAAAAGAGATAGAGACAAAGTAAAAAAATCACCAGCCTTAGAGCCAGCCCTATTGTATTAGTGAATGATATTTCTACGTCGTGATTGACATGGCTATATTATTAACCTTGCTGTGGAGGTAGAAGCAGTTTTTTATTTATTTGCGGAGGTAGCAGCGGATGGATATTCAACGAGGAGTGAAATGATGGCTACTTCCTTAGTCAAACATAGAGAAAGGTGGGCCTCGTGATTAGACGACTTATTAGTCATTATTACTGCCTATACTCTTTGCCCATATAATAACCGCGTGGTAGAGTAGTGGGCTATACTTTTAATAACCATGCTCGAAGAGAAGAGGTGCACGCACCCACACACGTAGTACTAGTAGCACTCTTTGCGTCTTTTGCGTCTTCCCCAACCACACACGTGACACGGTGGAGCTCATTTCTTTACGATGATGTAGCCCACATGATAATTTGACACGTCTAGTAGTAGTTACTCAATTATAAATAATGGAGGGTCAGGAACCACGCATGAACGGTGCCGCATCATTTATAAAGGATTTTTTCTTCAATGGCACGTACACAATATAAATATGTTCATATGGAGAGAAAAAGAAAGTGCTCCACTATATACGTAGCCAGGACGAGCCTACACGGTTGCTTGCTGGGCTTGCTCTCTTCACACTCTCTTGCACAAAACGACTGTGGCCACATCTCTAACATCTGGGAGGATCACGTCCACCGTGGGAAGGGGTGGATGCTTTGTGTAGATGTCATCATCGTCGCCGACGGTGAAAAACCATTGTCGGCACATCCTGATCAGGGGTCCCCTCCGTTCTCTCTCACAAAGCTAGTGTGGTTGCCTTCGTCCCTTGCTCACTGCCGCGACGTGGGCAGTTACCGCCTCCCACCATGTCAGATTTCAGGTTACGAAAACCCTTGAGAGGTTTGAACTCTGGGGTGCATGTGAAGAACTCAACCTCCCCAGTCTGCCTACTCACCAATCTCACAACCTAACTCATCGAACTCAAAGGATAGGGGAAACCACAGTTTACCTAGGTTCAGGCCACCTTGCGGTGTAAAACCCTACTCCTACTTTGTGGTGGATAGGCCTCGAAGGGTTGATGCTGAACTAGTACAGTGGAGAACTACCTCAGGAGGTGTGTTCTTGAGCTCAAGTGAGCTGGCGAGCATGGAGTGGATCCTCCCCCCATGGTGGTAGCTAGGTCCTATTTATAGTGGCATTGGTCCTCTTCCCAAATGAAGGCGGGAAGGGATCCCACAACGGCCAATTTTGAAGGGAGACAACTATACTACAAAAAAAAGACACATCCGTGACATTTTGGGCCGAACAATTTTTTTTATCATACTTATGACACTTCTATGACGATAATTGTGACAAAACCCAGTATCATCATAGATGTGGTGGGCTCCTACTTCTATGACAAATTATATGATACAAAATGGGATTTTCGTCCTGGGAGGGCCGGAGACGCAGCTGCATGACATTCTTTGGGCCGTCCATGATGGAAAAAATCATGGTAGAAGCAAGGGCGAGGAAAATTCGGGGAGATTCTCGGTTATGATGGGTGGTCGGGGGCCGAGCGATGCGTGTTTCTCTCAAACACGTACGCGCGTGGGTGCGAGGCGTTGGGCTCTAACTAAACCCGAGCGAGGTGTCGCCTAACTGAACCCGAGCGATTGCACTGCAGGCTACGTGTTACTGAACCCGAACGATCGAGCAATTCCTTTGCTACTGCTGCTAACTGAAGCCGATCGAACCCTGCTGCCTCCTTCCCTTGATGAACAGTGAGTGTTGTTTGGGGGGGCTTGGATGAACAGTTACCGGTGGGGGTGGATGAACAGGACCCCGTGGTGTTGCCTCTAGATGAACAGGACCCCGTGGTGTTGCCTTTGGATGAACGTGACCCCGATCGATCGAGCCGGTTGGGGCAGCATGAACAGGACCCATGGAGGGCTAGATGAACAGGACGACCCCGTGGAGGGCTGGTTGAACAGGAGCCGGTGGAGGGCTTGATGAATAGTATCCCGTGGAGGGGTGGTTGAACAGGAGCCCGTGGAGAGGGATGGTTGAACAGTAGACGGTGGAGTAGCGCGCGGTGGAGGCTGGATGAATAGGAGCCCGTGGATGAACAATCGTAGGTGGAGGCTGGAGGAGGTCAACGGTGGATGAACAGTAGCCCGTGGAGGCTGGAGGAGGTCGACGGTGGAGATGAACAGTATCCCGTTGAGTCCCGTTTTGCGGTATGCCACACCCTCCCGGCGAATTGACCACTGCTTTGACCGTGAAGCGCCCAACACAAGTCGGTTTCCTCCGTTTTGTGGTACGCCACACCCCTCCTGATCAACAGGACCCCGTTTCAACCGTAGGAGGTCCAACAGAAGTTTGTTTCCTCCGTTTTGTGGTACGCCAGACCCCTCCCGATGAACAGGATCCCATTTCGACCGTAGCTGGTTGAACACAAGGCTGTTTCCTTTTTTGTGCGGTACCCCAGGCCTCGTTTCCATCGGATGCTCCGTCCAAGCACTCCCGATGAACACGACGACACATTCCATTCCGACACAGCCGGTTGGCTCCCCATGAACACGACGATGACGTTGTTTCTCCATTCCGACCCAGCCATGTACACGAGCCCTAGCCTATGTATGCGCGAGTAGGCATTCGAGACCCCGCCCGGATGTACGTACGTGGCCATATTTTCTTTCTTGCACACTGGCCGCTGTACGTACATGTACATGCTATGTGCGTGCCTCCACTACGACACGTGCGCACCTCTACATCGACCAGTATGTACGTACACATTCACGACCAGAATGACAACGCAACGTATGCTTCGACCAGGTGGGTCCCGACTGTCAGGCACTTCCTTGCATGCGAAGATGTAGCTGGTGGGTCCTAGCAGTCAGGGGGGCGAATTGTTTTTTTGCCCGGACGCACGTCCTTGCGTGCGAAGATGTAGCTGGTGGGTCCCAGCAGTTAGGGGGAAATGTTTTTTTCACGCAATACGGTGGCCCGTCCGATGGGTCCCCATTGTCAGGTGGAGGAATAATTATTTTGTGCGTAATGAGGCACTTCCTTGCGGCTGCCATGGAGCCAGCTGTCAGCCTCTCCACGTACAGTACTCTTCCGATGGAAGTCGGTCATTAACCACATTGACCATGCCGCACCGAGAGCACCACGGCGGTGGACGACGGCGAGGCAAAGGAAGGGGACGACACGGAGCCGGGGAAGACGCGACAGTGGATGTGGCACCCCGGCTCAGAGCCACCGGTTTACCTTGCATTGCTAGCCCAGAGACCATGTCTTCTGGCAACACACAACATCTTGATACAGAATACAACCGCTTTATTGATGCTAGCGGAACATGGTTCATATTACAACAAGTTAGGAGGCCAAGCGGCACACATGGTGCGGTGGAACAATATGTACATTACTTAATGATCGTAAGTGGGCCTCGATCATGACAACTACATGGCAGCGGAACGACGACGAAGCAGGACTCCATAGCACAGGGACAATGATGTGAACACGATCTAGACTCGAACAGCACTCCGTTCCAACGAACCTTTCCTGAAATTTGGCATGACACGCCAGGTCAGTACATTGAATGTACTTGCAAGCTCACAACAAGCATAAACATAATTACAAACAATATCATGATATTGCCCAATTTAATCATCAATGCAAAATAATGCTATGGATGCAGTGAATAAAATCTCCTGCCTCAAGTTCCACGGACTTGCTTACCAACGGGTTACCACGTAACCAAACGGTGATCTCTGGGATCACAAAACGGACCAACCACGTGGTCATCAAACGGGTTACCTCGTAACCAAACGGTGATCATTCTTGGATCACAAACGGACCAACAACTTGGTCATCAAACGGGTTACCTCGTAACCAAATGGTGATCTTTCTCGGATCACAAACGGACCAACAACTTGGTCGTCAACATCAACATGATTCTCCAACCATCCTCTTTCCAACAGTGCTATGTTATTAATTTAGTATGCAAGATTTATTAAAATGTTGACCCATGGTGTGACCTGCTTTCGAGCGTGTCCATAACCGTGGACTCGGCTATCGATAGATTAATACACTCTGCAGAGGTAGCGTACTGCACCCACACCAAGGAACCCATGGCCTCGCACTCCCATTCGGGTGGACCAACGGCATTCCAACAGAACCCCTCCATTGCCAGGACACTCTCCGAGCCACTCCGACGAACTCCCCACTGGGCTAAGTCATGGGTGGCCCCGTGTCTACCCCAGATACCAGCGGCCACCGTCGTGGCGAAACAGCCACCTCATGGCAAAACGGTCCCAAACGGGGACAAGGTACCATAACAACATCAACGGGCACACAAGGTTATGTCTGCTTACCGGGCCAGGTGTCGGTGTCAAAACCAGCGGGATCTCGGGTAGGGGGTCTCGAACTGTGCGTCTAAGGCTAATGATAACAGGAGACGGGGACACAATGTTTACCCAGGTTCGGGCCCTCTCGATGGAGGTAATACCCTACTTCCTGCTTGATTGATCTTGATGATATGAGTATTACAAGAGTTGATCTACCACGAGATCGTAGAGGCTAAACCCTAGAAGCTAGCCTATGATTATGATTGTTGTTGTCCTACGGACTAAACCCTCCGGTTTATATAGACACCGGAGGGGGCTAGGGTTACACAGAGTCGGATACAGAGAAGGAAATCTACACATCCGAATATCCAAGCTTTCCTTCCACGCAAAGGAGAGTCCCACCCGGACACGGGACGAAGTCTTCAATCTTGTATCTTCAAAGTCCAATAGTCCGGCAAAAATATATAGGCCGGCTATCCGAGGATCCCCTAATCAAGGACTCCCTCAGTAGCCCCTGAACCAGGCTTCAATGACGATGAGTCCGATGCGCAGATTGTCTTCAACATGGCAAGGCGGGTTCCTTCTCCGAATACTCCAAGGTAAATTTTGAACACATGAATCGTGTCTGGCACTGTAAAATAAATTCCACACGCCATCTTAGAGAGCACAATATTCCACAAATCAAATCTGCTGACAACTTTTCATAGCGTGACATCACGATGCGGCCTGGTCATTATACAAACCGTTTTTCCTAGCCTGCTACTGCACGTATTGCGAGGCGGTTTTATTGGCACGTCTTGTCGAAGCAGAGATCATGTCCCCCTTATCACTGGATTCTCATCAATACGGGTGTGGGTAACCCAATCGTGTCGTTAGTACGACTCCTTTGTTTTAGGCAAGTTCCAAACGGTCACGCGGAGGACGCTTGATATGCACCTTCTTTATAAAGAGGTCCAGACCCGTCCTTTTCTTTCCACGCCCAATCCTTCCCTTCCCAGACCTTGAGTTCCAACACCCAAGGTTTAGGCTAAGCGCTTTGGACATTCAATCATGTCCGAACCCAACAAGAGTGTTGTATTCGTTTCCCACTTCCTCCGAGGGTTAGGATTTAGTCTTGATCCCTTCATAAGAGGGCTCATGTTCTATTATGGGCTAGATTTCCATGATCTAGCTCCAGATTCCGTCCTCCACATCTCGTCGTTTATCATCGTGTGTGAAGCCTTCCTCCGCATTACCCCACACTTCGGCTTATGGCTCAAGACCATCAATGTGAAGCTGAAGATGATCGACAGGCGACACGCGGAGTGCGGAGGCACTATAATAAGCAAAGGTGCCGATGCCCTATGGCCAAAGGGCTCCTTCCCGGAGGTATACGACTTATGGCAACGGGAGTGGTTCTACATCACAGCACCCCAAGGTACAAAGCGGCCGGCCGTCCCAGCCTTCCGCTCAGGACCTCCGCTCCAACTGGCGTCCTGGGTCAACAAAGAGCTGGACTGGGGGCCTGTCAATGACATGCCGACACTGCAGAGATCTCCTCAAGAGGGATATCAGTCTTGTCAAAGTAATGCAAGTAATGTTAGTTCATCGGGTCCTGCCATGCCAACGTTGATCTCAAAGTAATGCAAGGACCGCGAACTATTCAACACTTCTTCGGTGTGCGCTCAAGGGATCTATCGATTATTCTTTGGATCACGAATAAAGTGTCCGGACACCACCGAGGATGCGGGCCTGAACTGCAACCGCCCAGATACCCATGTAAGTAACTCCGCGACCGAACATGCTGTTATTATATTTGTCATAACATCATTATGAAAAATTGCCTTCGGCCAGGACTGGATAAGAAAGGCGGAGAGGATCAGGTGTTCGTCCCCTCTTCCCGAAGGATCGCCGGATCCTATACTAACCAGGATGCTGGCTCACGCACCCTATCAAGTGCCATCAGGAGAGGAAGAGGGGAGGAATAGAGAAGCCGAAAGGGGGCTTCATATGTTACACATACAAACCGGGGGAATTAGTGCCTCCGCGAAGGAGGATAGTCGGGGAGGTGAATCTAGAATCCCCTCTTCCCAGGGGAAGAAAAGGGCCGCCCTTGAAGACTTGGAAACGGAGGTTTCCAAATGAGGGAAGAAACCCTCACCAGGGGGGGCCTGCCCCAGAGGGCATCCTTACCACACAATGCCCACCAGGGGGCCAGCCGTCAGCCGAGCTGTAAGTAAACAAAGGCACATTAGTAAATATGCCCTGCTTTTTCCTAAGAATAATAACCGAGACATATGTTTTGCAGTCTGGCTCATAGCCCTTCTCAACAAAGTTCGTCCTCGGGGGATCTTCTTCCGGAGATGATGGAGAGCGAAACACCTCCTCCTGCCTCCCCGCCTCATGAGACGGACAACCCTGAGGTGTCGTCGCGGAGAATTTCTCCTGATCCGCAAAGGACAGAAGGTAACTCTTTGGCCGCCTGAAGTGCGGGGTTTTCGGATCCTAAGGAGACAAACAGAAAAAGCCCGGGACTATCCTGTGTACAACCAGACACAATGATGGATCTTTTGGAGCAAGTAGCTATCTCAGAGGCACATCGTAACTTAATGGGTACGGTGGTTGAGAGGATCTCATCCGCAAAAAGCGGTTTGAATGAAGCTTTTAAGAGCCTACTAAGAGGCTTTGAGGTATGCAAAGTAATATATATGTTTTTGACTGTATCGCACACGCTAGGTGTGCTCTGTATAGATAGTAGCCCCTGAGACTCTGGTTGCCGTCCAGATGCGGCAAACAGAGGATCATAGTCTCAGGTAATGATAGCGTTGCTTTCATGCGCAGGCGGCTGAGGGCCCGTCGGCTGACCGGACTGTTGATTTTGCCAAATTGAGGCGGCAGCTTGACGTGGCGGATGCGGACATCATGCTTGTGAACAAGCGGCTTGAAGAGGCATAGGGTATGTATATTCGGGTGGTTAGCAAATATTAAGAGGAGCATGATGCTAGTATCTATAATATGCTTTGACTATAGGTGGGGCTGCCGCCGTGGAGACCCTTCGGGCAGAACTTGCCTGAGCCAAGGAACAAGCCAGGAGAAGTGATGCTGCTGCCCTGAAGGTGGCCGAAGAGTTAAAAGCCGAACAGGCTGCTCTTCGCCAGAGCGAAGATAAAATAGCCAACATGGCTATTGAGCTGCAAAATGCCGCCAGCCGCTATGACCTCCTCGAAAGGGAAAACCAAGCGAAAATGGCTGACCTGAGTAAGGACTTGGAAGCAGCCAAGGAAACGCGCTCTGAAATCAGAGCGGATGGGGAGGAGCTTCGTCAAGCCGGAGATATCACGGCTGGGAAGCCCTTCTTATTGCGGACCAAGTTCGATGATCCGAAGTATGCCTCTCTGGATCAATTGTGGAGTTCGGCTGACGCATGCTTGGATTTAGCAAAGGGTGCTACTGATGCGACTAAGTATTTCAAAGATCTGAAAGATCATGAGGTGGAAAGATTGTTCTGGTCGCAGTTCAGTAATCCAAGGCGTCTGCTGCTGTTGAATGAGCAAATGGCCGAGTGGGCCTAGCTCCATAGGTTCTCCGGGCTTGCCATGAAGTCTATCATGGATCATCTTTGGCCGAAGGAACCAAGTCCAGATAGTTATTTTGGTTTAGTGCAATGATTTCTTCGTGTTGTGCCGCATATTGACGCTGTCAAGAGGTTAGCGTGCATAGAGGTGCGCGGATGGCACTTGCCTGTGTTAAGACATATTGGGCAGAGATGCAAGCCACGGCTATTGCAACCAGGGGTCCGCCCGGGGGTCAGGACTCGCCCGAGCACTATTTTGAAGAAGTCCTAGAAGGTGCCCGTTTAATAGAGGCTCAGTGCTCAAAGAGTACCATGTTCCAATGACATGTATCTTGATTGTAAAAACAATGCTATTTTGATTATAAAGGTTGTATTTATACTTTTTCCCATAAAGTATTATAGTGCCTCCTGTGCGGCTATTTATGTATGTATGTATATAACCTGAAAGTTTGCAGTCGTCGGCTTCAGCCCCCACACATATAATGCGGGGGTGTTCGGTAAAGCGCATACTCACACTTGATCCAACGTCTTGGTCCGTTAAGGAGGTGATAACGCGGCGAACAAGGCAATCGGACTATATAGCTTTAACACTTTCACTTAGCCATAGGAGTTTGACGGTGGGGCTACTATATAGCCCCTGGTACTTCTGCGTTCATCCGAATACGGTGCGCGTATGTACATGACTAAGAAACTGGTCCTTCGTTAATGCGGAGGAATTGCGAAGATTCCACTGAGTCATCAAGTGGTTGACCAGTCTCTCGCTTTATCATGATAGTCAGTTTTCGGCTTTCTCTACTGAGGTGCTCATCCAGATGAACCAGGGCACAATCACAGTAGTTCTCCCTGTGCCAGCTTAGCCGATAGATCAGAACGTAAGGTAGCAAAACACGGGAGCCGGGCAAACCCAACTATTGACCAAAGACATGATTCGGAGCTGATGCATATAAGGCCAAATTCGCGATGCCGAACACTCCCGAAGGTATTCGGACTTTATAACATATACTGGGCTGAGTACCGCCCTCGATAATGAGACCTGAATTTCCAGGTACATGCGTTAATCTAGCGTGAAGAAAAAGCCTTCCAATAACACCAGTATCCCTCTCGATTGATTTGAGTACCCGGAGGCTTTGAAACAACAAGAGACAATAAAAAAGGTTTACGCAGGATCTTAATCTAAAAAGAAACCATTGAACGGGGCCCTGCTGCATGTCTGCGCCTTTATCTCTGTTGTGCCGTATCCTCGAAGGGTGTAGCACGATGATCATCTGTAAAAAGAAAAAACCCAGGTGAAAGAATCTGGTGTGATTGTGCGAAAGTTGGTTATTCTTAGTGAACCATGAAAATGCAATCTATTATTGTATTAATAGGGTCGAGCCGAACTATGGGCCTTTTTACATGCAGGCAGCCCCTAGCACCACCTATGCGAGTATATCCATCGACCCAAGCTCAGGTTTATTTGGGCTGCTACAACTGGTGGTGCACCAGACACGTCTAACCGTGTCCGTGGTCTTGACGACCGATGATTTATTCTGGTTGGAGAGGCCATTCAGTAGTTCGGCTACTAGAGCCGCCACATATTCTTCCACACGTAAGGAATGCTCTGTATTTCTGCTAATTGTGATGACGCCACGTGGACCGGGCATCTTAAGTTTAAGATAATTGTAATGCAGAACAACATTGAAACAAGCGAAGGCCGTTCTTCCGAGTAGTGCATGGTAGCCGCTTCGGAATGGGGCGATGTCGAAGATTAGTTCTTCGCTTCGGAAGTTGTCAGGCGAACCGAGTACAACCTCCAGTATCAGAGAGCCCGTGCAGCGGGCCTCTACGCCTGGTATTACTCCTTTAAAGGTAGTATTGCTTTGGCTGATTCTTGACGGGTCTATCTTCTTTAAAGGTAGTATTAACACTACTGGCGCCGTCCATGAGGACTTGGGTGAGATGGTATCCATCAATTATTGGGTCGAGCACCAAGGTGGCCGAACCTCCATGCCGGATACTAGTCGGATGATCCCTGCGATCGAAAGTGATCGGGTAGGCGGACCATGGGTTGAATTTAGGGGCAACTGGTTCTACAGCGTATACGTCTGAGAGTGCGCATTTGTGCCTCCTCTTTGGTATGTGGGTTGCATAAATCATGTTCACTGTTTTGACCTCTGGTAGAAATTTTTTCTGTCCCCCTGTGTTCGGCTGGTGCGGTTCGTCCTCGTCTTGACCTGGCGTCTCCCTCCCTTTGTGTTCGGCATTTAGCTTGCCGGCCTGCTTGAAGACCCACCATTCTCTGTTGGTGTGATTTGGAGGTTTCTCGGGGGTGCCATGAATCTGACATAATGTGTCTTGAATCTTGTTTAGGCAAGACGGTCTATCTCTGCTGCCTTTAAACGGCTTTTTTCGTTGACCGGGTCGAGAGCCCCTGAATCCGGCGTTTACCGCCGTGTTGTCTGGGTTGTCTTCATTGTTTCGACGCTTGTTTTTATTGTGTTGCGGCTTCCCATTGCTATCCCCGACTTCGGATGTGCCTTAGGTCGCTGGTGCCGCTGCGGGCCAACCAACTGTCCTCGCCCGCGCAAAAGCGGGCCATAAGGCCTGTTAGGGCTGCCATTGTCCTCGGCTTTTCCTGGCCAAGGTATCTGGCGAGCCATTCGTCCCGGATACTGTGCTTGAAAGCCGCTAAGGCTTCGGCATCCGGGCAGTCGACGATTTGATTCTTCTTGGTGAGAAATCTGTTCCAAAGCTTACGGGTTGACTCTCCGGGTTGTTGGATTATGTGACTTAAATCGTCTGCATCTGGAGGTCGGACATAGGTTCCTTGAAAATTAGCCCTAAAAGCACCTTCAAGTTCCTTCCAACTTCCAATTGAGTTTTCGGGGAGGCTTTTCAACCTGTGCCGAGCTGGTCCTTTCAACTTGAGGGGCAGGTATTTGATGGCATGGGGATCATCTTCGCGAGCCATGTGGATGTGAAGAATAAAGCCCTCAATCCACACCGTAGGGTCTGTCGTTCCGTCGTATGCCTCTATGTTTACGGGTTTAAATCCCTCTAGAAATTCCTGATCCAGCACCTCATCGGTGAAGCACAGGGGTGCGCGGCACCCCTGTATTTGGATGTGTCATGGCATGCCGCCGGCGGTTGTAGTGTTCAGTGTTGATTACGAGCTAGTATTCGATCAGTATAATTGTTTTGGTGGCCGCGATCCTGCGCCAGAGTATGCTTCCTAGATTCATAGATGGACCTATCCATACCGGCTTTTTTGTCCAGGTGCTCACGTAAATCGTGTGCTGACTTGTGTGCATCACCATTAGCCGCCCTGTCGCGGCCACGGGGTGGTCGGTCCGGCGGATCTGCCGTATTATTTTTCGGCGGAATGGGCTCTAAATAGCCTCGTCGTTGAATTCGGGCAGCAGCTTGCGCTTTGGGTACCTCTTTGTGTGGTGATCGCCACCGTATTTTTCTTCAGTGTCGAGCACTTTGTTCCATCTGCGGTTGAGCGTATCCTGCGCGGCTTTAAGACTTTGCTTCCGCTTCTTCAAGCTCCTCGCGGTGGCGATAAGCCTTCTATGGAGGTTTTCTGATTCCAATTGCCTTTGCGGGATGATGAGTGCATCATCGTCCGGACTGTTCTCCTCTCCGGAGACAGGTTTATGAGTTTTATCTCCGCCATCGCTATGATCGGATAGCGGCCCCGGACTATGTTCGCCGTCCCCTGGCTTATCCTGCTCCATCACTGGGTCCATGGGGTCGTCGTTGCCTTTGGAGTCGACCAGGGTATTATTATTTCTTGCGTTGTTATCACTGTTTTTACTGTAGCGGGATTTAGTGCGGTGCCAACATCGTCGCTTTGGTTGCTTCTCAAGAGGATTATCCTCCGTTGCATCCTTCCGTTCCTCGCCGTTGTTTTCTTTGGGTGAGTCCACCATGTATATATCATATGATGAGGTTGCTGTCCAGCACCCTTTTGGAGGTGGTTCCTGTTCTTCTCCGACATCATCGTCCATACCATCGATGTCTTCGGAGTCGAAATCAAGCATGTGGTTAAGTCATCGAAAGTGGCTATTAAGTGGGTGGTGGGTGGGAAACGAATTTCTTCGCTGTCCGCTTCCAAATCAAGCCGGACATAGTTCGACCAAGAGTCTCCTGACAGGGAGAGAGATTTCAATGAATTTAGCACGTCGCCCAAAGGTGAGTGCTGGAAGATATCCGCGGAGGTAAACTCCATGATCGGTGCCCAATCATGTTCAATAGGCACGGATGTACGCGGTTCGGAGCCTATGGCCGGAAACGAGTCCGAGGGTCTGGTGACACGGACCTCATTGGAGGTGAGATCTGTGTTCGGCTCTATCGCCGATGAGTGTGCGGCCTCCGTGGAGGGGTCCATCCACCCGTCCTTGGATGGCACGATCTACTCCGGACTTACAGCCGGGGCAGTTACAGGTGTTATCTCCTGAACATCGTCCGATGGCAGATCTAAATCATGCTTATCGTGACTGTTCGGTGCACCTGTCATAGGCTCGAATCCGTCGAAGATCAAGTCTCCGCTGATGTCGGCGGTGTAGTCCAGGCTTCCAAACCTGACCTGATGACCAGGGGTGTAGCTACCGATCTGCTCCAGATGGCCAAGCGAGTTGGCCCGCAGTGCCAAGCCGCCAAATACAAAGATCTGTCCGGGGAAGAAAACTTCACCTTGGGCCGCATTGTTGTAGATAATGGAAGGAGCCATCAAGCCTTACCGCGATGACACAGTGGAACTCTCAATGAAGGCACCAATGTCGGTGTCAAAACCGGCGGATCTCGGGTAGGGGTTCCTGAACTGTGCGTCTAAGGCTAATGGTAACAGGAGGCGCGGGACACAATGTTTACCCAGGCTCGGGCCCTCTCCATGGATGTAATACCCTACTTCCTGCTTGATTGATCTTGATGATATGAGTATTAAAAGATTTGATCTACCAAGAGATCGTAGAGGCTAAGCCCTAGAAGCTAGCCTATGATTATGATTGTGGTTGTCCTACAGACTAAACCCTCCGGTTTATATAGACACCGGAGGGGGCTAGGGTTACACAGAGTCGGTTACATAGAAGAAAATCTACACATCCGAATATCCAAGCTTGCCTTCCACGCAAAGGAGAGTCCCACACGGACATGGGACGAAGTCTTCAAACTTGTATCTTCATAGTCCAACAGTCCGGCACAAATACATAGTCCGGTTGTCCGAGGACCCCGTATTCCTGGACTCCCTCACCAAGGTACCGCACGCCCATAACCTTCCCTCATTGGAGGTACTAACAAGAGCCATGACAACGGACCGAATAAAGGCCTTCCCATAAAGGCAAATGTGGTTGCGCTGGGAAAAACACGATTCAGTGGCACCATGACCCGATCAACGATATGTTCAAGTTGATTTATTATCAGGTTCAACTTAAAATAAAAATAACCGGTGTCATGATATGCCATGCAAATGCACTCATATAACATGCTTCACTAACCATCAGAACAATACCGGGTCAACTTATATCAAGCACTATTCAAACATTTCAGAGACTCATGGCACTATTCTGGTCATGCTTATGCAGCAACTAATCATGGCAATAACTGAGCATAATCATTTTCTTACTCAAGAAAATATTATTCAAACTAGTCCTTCTTCATAAGCAAATTATTTCTCCATAATCTATCATCACTTATAATAACTTAAATCTAACTTATTTAACTTTTAACTTTTTGTCAATCAACATATCCACATGAATAAGCTCGCAACAGAATGAAAATAATTATTTAACTAGATGATTTAAATGCATGAACTAATTTAATCATTCAAGTTGAAAATAAATCACAAATATTGCAATGGCACCATGAAAATGTTGTTGTGGCTTGCCTTAGTGCAGATGAGGGTCACACTCCTCCTGGTGATCCTCAAGACAAGCTTCGCCTTCTGGAAAAAAAATCAAAAACACAAAAAGAAAATATCAAGAAACTCTATGAAATTCACCTGAAAACCTAGGCAGCAGGGGAAAATCTCATCTTTGGTGTGCTTCTAGAGATTTTCATACAGAACACAATGCAAAAAGAATCAATTCATTTGGACTTATGGTTAAAAAGTTGTGGATGTTTGAAGTGTTATGGAATTATTTGAATTTGAATAAATATAAACATAACTGGGGGGTGACGTCGAAAGCGAAACCCTGTGGGCGCCTCCACTCGTATCGCTTCGGTTGCGGCCAGAGTGGCTGACAGCATGCCCCGCTGTTCAGGTGAGAGGGAGGGGGAGAGAGAGACAGGGCACGGTGGGGCTTCGCCGGAGCACACGCCGGCGAGGAGGGTGACTTGGCCCGATCTGGAGGGATGGATCGAAAGAGCAGAGAGAGGCGCACCTACCCGTACCCGTAGAACAGCTAGGGGTGGTCGGACGACGATGAAATGAACCTTTCCAGCGGCGACAAAGAGCTGTGGTCGCCGGAGTTGGAGATGACGGTGACGAGGGGTAGCCCCAGTGGCTCCAACCGAGTCGGACGACACCACTGAAGCACGACGGAGGCTCTGGAAGAGTCGCCTGAGCTTGGGAGGGGCTGGAGCGGTGCGGATGGACAGAGGGGATCGCCGGCGAGCTCGAGCTCGGGGATGGCGTCCCAAGACCTGCCCGGCCGGGCTACGGCTTCCTACGAGTTTGTGGAGTGTATGAGGGCTACTGGGGATGCTCGAGAAGGCTGGGGGGCTGGATTTATAGCTGAGTGGAGCGAGAGGTTCGGGCTCCGCCGGAGGACACCTGGATGCTGCGCCCGGCGATGAGTGGCATTAGTGAGAGAGGGGGAAGGTGACGCAGCTCACACAGGAACTGTGGACGGACGGAGACGAGCACAGGAGCACTGGGGTGGCGACGAACACAGTGCACATCGCACTGTTGGGTTGGCTGGACCACGCCCGTGCTCGCTGCAGCGAGCTGCGACATCGGCGAGTGCCAGGGGGGAGTTAATGGGGTCGAAACAATGATGGTGGCAAGGTTTGGCGAGGTTTGGCAGGCGGGGAAGCGAGCACGCGCCGAGCAGAGCGCTCGGCGGCACCTAGAGCGCGGCAACAAGCATGCTGGCATCATGCACACGCGTGGTCACCACGTGCACTGCGGCATAGATCCACGGCTTGCCCCAAATTTCGTGTTTGTCTTGTAGTCCTTAGTGTTTAGGTTAGGGCCAAAGCTTTGAGTTGAGCTCAGGTGCAGTAAACTTGATTTTTACTATGCTGCAAGTTACTGGTCAGTAAATTTGAGAGCTTGCTATGGTTAAACGGATGGGAGTTGCGAGCTGTGCTTTGGTGGTTAGCAATCATCTAGGAGGGTAGTGATGCACAAGAAAATGCAGCACCAATGGAGCAAGTAAAATGGTAGTTGCTGTAGAAACTACCATTTCGCCCGTAATGTAAAATATTTCTGTAGCAAAAATATTCCAAAAAGTGGTGTGATATTTTTGCTCAGGGAGGTGCCCTAGGGTTCAAAGGATTTTTGTGAATTTTCTCAGATTTTGGTGGGCAAGAAAATTTGGGGTTGCTTTGGAGCACAAGTTTCTGGTTAGGGTTTTTGAGAGGAAAATGAATATTTGTCATTTAGAAAAATATCCATGATATTATTTTGAGGTAGACCAGAGAGGAAATGAAGGTTTGGGAGAGAAATGAGCCACTTGGGTGAAAGCCAATGTGATGCCCAAGTATTTAAGTCCAACTGAAATGATTCAAATGCCAAAATTCAAATCAAATCCAAAAGAAATCCAGAAAAAGAAAAGAGGGCAAAACCAGGCTGTCACAGTGGATGCCCACGCGGAGAGGAGTACGAGGGTTCACTGGTTCGACTGCGGTGTGAGGCTACCATTGCCGCAGAATAACAGGGGTGAGTGGAGGGATGGCGTGGTTGGCGGTGGGAGTAGTAGGGGGCGGTGAGGCCTTCGCGGCAGCACAACCGGCCACGGGAGGCAGGAGCAGGCGACACGACTGGTGCTGCTTTGGGCGGCTGGAGCAAGAAGACCAGAGGTTAAAGAAGCACCACGGCCGTTGGATGGACATAGTACGGTCACTGGAGCTAGAATCGTGCATATTGACTAAGTTGACAAAGCCCGCCATCCCCGTCAACTTAGTAGGCCCAAAACTCAGCCTCCCACTATACTGGGTCCCAGCTAGCAGGGGGAGTATTCATTTTTTTATGCGTAATAAGGGGGCACTTCCTTGCGTGCGAGGATATAGCTGGTGGGTCCGAGCTGTCAGCGGCACTAACATTTTTTTCATGAAATACAGAGGTCCTTTCGGTGGGTCCCAGATGTCAGGTGCAGGAATCATTATTTTGCGCAAAATAAGGAGGAATTTCCTTGCGTGCGGCTATGGACCCAGCTGTCAGCCTCTCCACGTACAGTCCACTTCAGATGCATGTCGGTCGTTGACCACGTTGACCACGCCATGCCGAGAGCACCAGGGCGGTGGACGATGGCGAGGCCTAGGAAGGGAATGACACGGAGCCAGGGAAGACTAGGTAGTTGTTTCCCACATGGAGGTGAGTACGACCGTACGAGGGTTTACTATTTTGTCTGCCATCGCCGGAGAATAATAGCAGGTGTGGGTGAGTAGAGAGATGGCTAGGCCAGCGATGGGAGTACGGTGGGGCATTATGGCCTGCACAGCAGCACAGCCGGCAGTGGGGAGGAGGGAGCAGGCAGTCCCGCTGGCGTTTGTTTGAGTGGCAAGAGCAGGAAGAGCAGAGATTGAAGAAGCACGATTGTCTTTGGATGGACGTCCAACAGTCACTGCTTTGCATCAACCTTTTTTTAGGAAAGCCTCAAATATGTGGAAAACAGCATATGACCCATCTGCCATTATTTCTAATAATTTTCAACCCATTTTCTAATTCTTAAGGTTTTTTGGAGCCGATATTCTTTTTGTTAGCATTACAGCCCATATTGTGGCCACAGTTAAAAAATTATACGAAATTTTGCATATTTCGGTGGGTCCAAACTATTTTTAATCCCGAAATTTCGAGTCACATTCAAACTGATTTTAAAAATAAACGTATATCAATATAAAATCCAACAAATTGTCCACGCATAAAAATCCAATGCAATTTAAAATCTTGAAATGAAAAAAAAGAAATTTGTAACTAATCGCCAGTTTGATGTGTTTTAAAAATGTACAACCCATTTTTCTCATTACTGATAGGCCATTTTCTCGGCCAACCGAATGAAGCTCTCATCATCTTGAAAGATTTTGCAGCCGAACAGGCCTAACAAAGTGACTTACTTGACAAATCACAAAAAAACTGGGCTAGCCATTTTCAGAAAGAAAAAAAACTACTGGGATGGTATGTGGTAAACATAAAAGAAAAGGCTGTCTAGACAGGCCAGAGTGCCCTGCACAACCCAGTTAACACCCTGCTTCCGTCTCAAAAACAAATTAGGTTAATGCCACTCCAATTATGGCGATTCATAAAAATGCCACTGCAATTTCCAAACTTTGAAAAATGCCACTACAATTTTTGCAAACTTTGAAAAACGCTACTACAATTTGCAAACTTTGAAAAACGCCACTCTAGACTTCGAAAAATGCCACTGGAAATGGCATGAAACAGCATTTCTCAAAGTTTGGAAATTGCAGTGGGATTTCTCAGAAACACCAGATTTGGAGTGGCATTTATCAAATTAACCCAAAACAAAAATAACTGGGCGAGCTGCTAGGTCCCTGGTGTCAGCCGCTCATTGTGCAATTCTCTCGTTTAGTGACTACGTTGACAATGGAATGGGACCCAGATGTCAGAAATCCACTAGGAGGAGCCATTTTTTATTGGCTTGAAATAAGGAGGCACTTGCTTGCGTACTGCCATGACCTAGGCGGGTCCCTGCTGTCATCCTCACCATGTAAAATCATCTCCTGATTGTCTACGTGTCAACTTGGTAGGCCCAAATGTCAGCCTCTAAACCTAACAACCCATTCAATACATTCAAATGGAAAGTTCAACATTCAGAGCAAAGTAACAGGTCTGATCCACATGTAGAGTATTGAACTTCCACGTAGACAACCATCATAGCCAAGTTAACTATCTACTCCCACTAATACACTAGTAGCGTAGAAGTACTAACTTACTCTTAGCTAACTAGACGATGCCGGCCGCCATCTGCGGTACACGCTAAATGCCGGCACCAGCGTCCTCTGCCTCGCCTCGGACTTGCCAGAGGTGCGATAGGGCGCGTTGCTCACGCGCGTTGGCCCTTTCCATGCCGGCGTGATCCACCGAAGCTTCGGCTTCTAAGCGGGATAGCCACTTGACGAGCTGGTAGTAAAAGTCAGCGTCGCGAACGGGTGCGTGCTCGACAACCTCCAGGGCTATTTGCCGGGCGCCGGCCTCCACGTAGTCGGCCCAGTTGCGGGCGCTCTGCTCGTGACTCAGAGCATCGGTGCGCTGCTTCTCCATGTCTCGCTGGCGCCGCAAATCGGTGATACACTGCTCCTCCGCCAGGCGGTCGCGCTCCAACAACTCCTTCTCCTCCGTCAGGAGATCACGCTCCAACAAGTCCTCGATAGAATGCCTCCTCCCTTTGTCTGCCTTCCGGTGAAAAACCGAACAGTAGTTCCGGCAGTGACCGCCTCCGGCCTCCCCTATCACGGACGGGCGGGGGCATGGTAGATGTGGGGAGAGCGAGGATAAGTGGCGAGCGACGTCGGGCCGGTGGGGGCTTATGAGGATAGGGCGAGTTGGGTCACGGTGCCACTGGAGAAGGCTGGGAAACAATACTTATAGGCGGAAGCTAGTGTGACGGTCATCGAAATTCAATGCATAAGCAGGCATGGCTTAGCATGCCAGCTTGCCATGGAAAACTAGAGAAACTGAAATTATGACTGTGCCATCCCATCTCGTCCGTGCTGAATCGCACGCCGGCATGACGCTCAAAAGAGTGCACTCGAATCATCCAGATGAGGTACTCCCTCCTTGTCAATAATGATTCCACGGATGTAAAAGGCCCGCAACAATTAAAGCGCATCTTTTTTCGCATGAGTTAGCTGCCTTAATTACGGCCAGCTGCATGCAGGCACTCAGGATCGCTCGCAGCCAGTATGCGGAGCAGCATGCAATGAGTCGCACCCGAGGGCACGCATCCAGCCACTTAAAGCACTGGAATTAATTTGGCTTAAACTTCTGCATGTAGTTAATTATTGCCATGCTTTGGTCTTGATACTTTGGTTCACGGGACTAATAAACCCGGATAGAGGGAGTACCTTGGTTGGTGAGATTTTTGAATTAAGCCCTGCAAACCAGAAAGGAGGTACTAGTACGTGCGTGATCCGCTATTTATTCGTGCAGGATCGAGTAGGTCGTTTGTTCAATTGAGCCCTGCAAACCGGAAAGGAGGTAGCACGTGTGTTATCCTCTATTTATCCGTGTAGGATCGAGTAGGTCGGATAGTGTACGTGTAGGATTGAGTAGGTCGGATGGTGTACGTGTACGATCGCATTAGCTGATGAACGTTAGCTGGGAGATAAGGCATTTGCGAACGTTTTTGCTGGCAGTTTCTTCAGATTTGCATGGCATTTTCTTCAGAGCAGCTTGTCAGTTACTTCAGAGGTAGGCATTTTTATTCAAAAAACTTCCACTTCGGATCTTGTGTCGCAACTAAAACTTCCAGGAGCGCATTAGTATGCTAGCTAGTGATCGATCAGTAACTTGTAAACACTGAGCGGACAGAAATAAGGAACTATTAATGCATCTCAATGATTCATAGATCATATAAAAATATGTAGCTCCAAAAGCAAAGATCAGCCACTTTAGATCTTGCGTCGCAACTAAACCAACTTGTACGATTCCCATACATAAGATCAACATGTTAATTCATCTCAATGATTCATAGATCATATACAAATAAGTAGCTCCAAAAGCAAAGATCTAGAAAAAACATCTGCTCTTCCTACTAACATGGATGCTTCTCTTGGCCAACATTCACTACAGACTGAGAGACAAATTTGTTTGTGAAGTGTACAATTCCTCTTGAAAATGTAAGTAGTGTTACCAATAGCTGGAACCTTGAGAATGAACCACACATGATGGAGGAACATCCTTTGCAATATGATTTGGTCTTCTCTCGATCACACGACGAGACTATTTTCGGAATATAAACTTTAACTTAGGAAATATGATGCCCATTGTATAATCAGACCAAAGCAATGAAGCACCTAGTGTTGGCCAATAAATAGTACAATACTACTTTTCTGCAGTCCATGAACTGACTATCCAATCTTTCCGTGTCCATTTTCAAATCACACTGCATGAAGTGACTATACTATTCTCTTATGCAGTTCAACCAAATAGGCGGACACTTTGTTTGTTTGCCAAATAGCAACGGGCAGACATCTCTGTTTGCACAAATATCAAACAGCTAGTAAACATATACCCCACCTTGTATTTTCGGTTTAAACATGTCTCTTCCGCTTAGCATCCGTCATGTTTTGCACTGGACAATTTGATACAGTCATGTTTTGCCCTGGATAATTTCATATTGAATTGATTTGCTGGTTCAGAGCAGAAATATAGTGCCTATTCTTCATCAGACCAAGGATATCCATGTTCGCAGTGATGGAAGAGGTGAAATCGATACAACCGAAATTGAGCATCCAATCATTGAATCTTGTCCTGCATGGTTCAAAGCAAGCGTTTCCAATGCCGAGGATTGGTTGAGTTGAAGTTCATTTCATTGCTTGTTATTTGTTGTGTGATGAAGACTACAGTATTTACTAGAATATTTTGTTGGAAATAATCTATAATCCAACATGTATCCTCGTTGTCGTTGTGTGTTGCTGACTTGTTGTATGTAATGAATGGTACATCTGCAAATGCAGGTCATAGACTCAATTTATGAATGGTTTTTGAGTGACTTCTTGGAGTGTGAGTACCGTAGTTGTATAGCCAGCATCCGGTTAGTATATGAAGTTGCCACATCACATATAGCCAACCTAATATTGGAGTATGCTAGTCCTCCACCGGCGCGCCGCTTCAAATGGCGGACGAAGTGAGAGGTCGCGTCACCTTGTGTCCAGATCTGAGATGCCACGTGTACCAGATGAATGACTCCAAGTTCGACCACCATGATGCTATGTGCGAGCCGAGGAACACTGTTGGAGAGACCCCCCTCATAATTTTTCTACATTGATCGTTTGATTCATAGGATAGAATGCTATAGGATTTTTTCCTATTTAATCATGTTTTAATTGGCAATCTAGCATCCATCCAACTTTTGTTTCACTTCCTTTATTCCTACGAAGAGAGTACTTGCTCTAAATGATGTGCCGCTACAAGACCCGCCTATATTTATTAACCATGCTCTAAAACGGTGGACCAGCTTTGGCTATAGTAGTACTGTACTAGGTTAGTAGGTGACCTTGCGCTTGGCACTTCTCCTCTTCCGGAAGTCGAACAATAATGATGGTACTACAGTAGTACTTCTGGCAATCTGACACCAAATGAACTGCTGCATGTCCACCGCTTGTAAGCAAAAGTTTCTCCTCGTGCTACGCGCCACCGTGCATGCGTTGGCGAGGGAGAAGGTAAGCAATCTTCTCGTCGTTCTACGAGTTGATGGGACACATCAAAGTTATTTATTAGTACTCTCTTCAAGATGGGCCGACCATGTCCATGGCTACCATCTCGTGCTCTCTCATTGAGTACGTGCACTATTCACGCGCCATCGAGGAGAAAAAATATTGTGTAGTACTAGGTGCCATCAAAGTCCACGGCTCTCTTACACACTGCATATCTCCATTTTCTTGCATGACACGCCATCTTGATGCTAGATGTCCCGTGTGTCATGGAGGCATATAGTGTGATTTTTAAAATGGAGGCATATAGATGTCCCACCTGTCGGCAAAAGGATGAACAAAGCTCATGTCTTAAATGAAAGAGTGGAAGAACATAGATTCCTGACGACCGAGAAGGAGCAACAAACCTCGCGGCGGAGCGTCTCCACTCATAATTTTTTATATTATTCAGTGATATAAAATCAAACAAATCTCTCCACGTTCCCATACCATTATATAGTATGGGAATAACTTTGAACGTAAGCCATTGATTCACTCGATCCAATGGTCATAGTTGGAAAACCAAACAAAACCAAGCATTGGATCAACTCTTTTAGCACTTAGATTGTTGCCACCTGCCCACCTATCCCACCTATATATCTGCTCACGTGTGATGACCACAGGGGCAATCCACTCAGATTGTATGTTAAAAAAAGAAAGGTCGATAACTAATGTGGCACCTCGGGCCAACGCGGCCAGATCGCATTTTGCACGAGAAATTACACACCATGTTTCGTTGACATGTGGTCCCGTTCCAACATGTAAGTGAGACGACGGCGAGTCCTTTTCTACTATTTTCGAACGGATGTGTAGGCTGTGGCGCCTCTTCGTGTACCGTGGAAAACTGGCAACCATCCACTGACTCTTCGCCTTTCCCTCTCGATTTTGAACTATTGTTGCTCGCTCTTGCTGCATCCTCCATTTGCCTTCACCCTTCCTTCTGCCATTGTTCGATCATCTTCTCCATGGAGGGAACAGGTCGGAAACGACCCCGTTATTCTTGCCCCGATCTGAAAGATGACGTGGTGGAGGAACTCACTGATTGGTGCGACGACATCACCTCGGCTAGCATGGCAGGTTCATTCAAGACCATTCTCGACTCAACTAATAACATCATTACAAGGAACCCAAGGGTCCAGGAGCGGTTTGATCTCCCTTATCTTCTTCGCTATAAGCATGTTCACATGGGCACGGACGACGGAGGCCTCGCCTTGTGCAAGTTGATACCGCTTGATAATGATACAACTACTAGAAAAAGGCCTACTAATGGCGCACCAGTTTTGCCTACTAATGGCGCACTACTGGTGCGCCATTAGTAGCACGCCACTAGTATTTTTTACTAATGGCGCACCACTGGTGCGCCATTAGTATACGAGATACTTGCGCCATTAGTATGACTAGAGGTGCGCCATTACTATTGACTTAGCAATGGCGCACCACATAGAAGTGCGCCATTAGTAATAAAAATTTTTCAAAAAAAATTTCAAAAATTCTTTTTTGAATTTTTTTTATTTTTTTTCGTTTTTTTTCTTAATCTCGGGTCACTATGGCTTAATCTCGGGTCAATATGCTTAATCTCAGGTCAAATTGCACACCGTGGTCAAACTTCCTGAAATGTCACCCATCCTCACAATACTCCAGCCCAAGCATGCTTAACTTCAGAGTTCTATCCAACCCGAGCAACAGCTCACTTCACTGGCACTTGTTGATATATCTAGCATATCAATCCTATTATACCTTGTTGATGTCTAGGACTTTGTTCATGTTCATAACTATGATGAAATTTTGAAAAATATTTCAAACTTCCCGGTCATATTACGTATCATTTTTTGAAAAAAAATTCAAAACCAATTTTTTTTTCTATTACTAGTGGCGCACCACATCCACGGTGCGCCGCTAGTAAGTTTGAAATTTTTTGAATTTTTTGCCTCTAGATCTTGAAAGCCCCGTAACTTTTTTTCTGTTAGGTTTTTGGGGATTCTGAAAATGTTTAACAGGGTTCACCTGATTAAATTCGGATGTAACTTTTCGAGTAGATGATTTTTCATATAAAAAACTTTTTAATCCGAGTTTGTATGCAAAAGTTATGCCCATTTTACAAATTTCCAGAGAGATTTTGCAAATAAAGTCGAAATTCATATTTGTAAATTTTCCAACAACTAGACCACAAATCACATGGGAAACTTATTTTCTTTTATTTTTTTGACATTTCCATCATTTTCTTTTTTTTTTTGATTTTTTTTAATTTTTTTGAAAAAAACTTAGTAATGGCGCACCAGTGGACAGTGCGCCATTACTAGTTAAAACTAGTAATGGCGCACTGTCCTCAGGTGCGCCATTACTAACAATTTTTTTTATTTTTTTTTACTTTTTTTTCAAAACTACTAACGGCGCACCACTCCCACGGTGCGCCATTAGTAGTTTTGAAAAAATAAAAAAAATAAAAATTTTACTAATGGCGCACCGTGGGATGTGGTGCGCCATTAGTATTTGCACACTAATGGCGCACCAACACATGGTGCACCATTAGTATTTAGTAATGGCGCACCACATGTACAGTGCGCCATTAGTGTCCATCCCATCTATAGCCCTTTTCCTAGTAGTGTACGTGTGATGTCAAGGTGCCATCTCTTAAGGGTAAGGCCTGGGCTGGCGCAAATGGAGATTGGGTTGTTTATATTGGGTACAATTGAGAGTGGGAACTTGTGAATGTGTACACTCGTCAGCGGATTCCACTTCCAAAAATCTCAGAGTGCCCTGAGGTTGAGCTCACAGATGATCTACGTACGTTCAATTACGATCATGGTAGTTGTCGTCTACAGAAGATAGCAATTTGTCGAGTTCCCAACCGCTCTTGGAATTGCAAGAACTATGAAGTTGTTGCTATCTTCGACAACCATGTTGCCGTCATTACTGATTCCATGGTTCGTCCATGGATATTGCTCAAAAATCAGTTTCTGTACACGAATGATGAGTACTATGGTGTAATTGAATATAAGGATCTTGTGTTTGCTTCCACCACTCGTGGCACTATTTTTGCATGGGATCCTCGTAGTTTCGGTACGTTTGTCTTCCATCGTAATTATAATTGTTTCATCCACATGCATGCGGGTTAGCAAGTTTCCCTTTACTAATTAACCTTTTTCTTGTGTTTCCAAGGTCCTATGAACATTCCACCACCTATACTGGAAAAAATTTATAACCAAGGGGGAGATGATGATGGTGATGATCACGAGCATGAGGATGAGCAGGACTTATATACTCAGTGGCACCTGGCAACTAATTCCGATGGATCACCTGTTCTTGTCTGTATACAGTGCACTGAGTTTGTTACTACTAAGGGAGCACGTGTTGTCTCCCATGGTCGCCCCCTCCGGACCTATTCCAACACCCGTTGCAGGGTATTTGGGATGGATACTAGTGTGCTAGCGCCAACACCTTCTCCCTGGTACAGTATTGATAGTCTTGGAGAAAACTTGCTCTTCCTTGGACCAGACTATCCGATGATGGTTAAAGGCGATCCGGCTGCTGTTGGCACAACATTACTACCATTTATGAGAAGCAATTGTATCTATACCTTGGACATTGCAGTGGTTCCCTACCCTGCTCCTGATATATGCCGCTTCAGCCTGGATGATCAGTCCTGCATTGCTCTCGATATTGACAATAGCTGGCCCTTCCCAGAGCACCTATGGTTCAAAGCAAGCGTTTCCAACGACGAGGATTGGTTGAGTTGAAGTTCATTTTATTGCTTGTTATTTGTTGTGTGATGAAAACTTCTGTATTTACTAGAATGTTTTGTTGGAAATAGTCTATAATCCAACATGTATCCTCCTTGTCGTTGTGTGTTGATGACTTGTTGTATGTAATGAACGGTACATTTCCAAATGCATGTCATAGACTCAATTTATGAATGGTTTTCGAGTCACTTCTTGGACTGTGAGTACTGTAGTAGTATAGCCAGCATCCGGTTAGTATATGAAGTTGCCACATCACATAGAGCCAACCTAATATTGGAGTATGCTAGTCCTCCACAGGTGCGCCGCTTCAAATGGCGGACGAAGTGAGAGGTCGCGTCACCTTGTGTCCAGATCTGAGATACCACGTGTACCAGATGAATGACTCCAAGTTCGACCACCATGATGCTAGGTGCGAGCCGAGGAACACTGTTGGAGAGACCCCCCTCATAATTTTCCTACATTGGTCGTTTGATTCATAGGATAGAATGCTATGGGATTTTTTCCCCTATGTAATCATGTTTTAGTTGCTAATCAAGCATCCACTCCAACTTTTGTTTCACTTCCTTTGTTCCTACGAAGAGAGTACTTGCTCGAAATGATGTGCCTCTCCAAGAGCCGCCTATATTAATTAACCATGCTCTAAAAAGGTGGACCAGCTTTGGCCATAGTAGTACTGTACTAGGTTAGTAGGTGACCTTGCGCTTGGCTCTTCTCCTCTTCTGGAAGTCAAACAATAATGATGGTACTATAGTACTAGTTCTGGCAATCTGACACCAAATGAACTGTTGCACGTCCACCACTTGTAAGCAAACGTTTCTCCTCATGCTGGGAGCCACCACGCATGCATTAGCGAGGGAGAAGGTAAGCAAGCTTCTCGTCATTCTGCGAGTTGATGGGACACATCAAAGTTATTTATTAGTACTCTCATCAAAAAGGGCCGACCATATCCATGGCTACCATCCCGTCCTCTATCATTGAGTATGTGCACTATTCATGTGTCATCGAGGAGAAAAATTATTGTGTAGTACTAGGTGCCATCGAAGTGCACGACTCTCTTACGCACTGCATATCTCCATTTTCTTGCATGACACGCCACCTTGGTTCTAGATGTCCCGTGTGTCATGGAGGCATATAGTATGATTTTTAAAATGGAGGCATATAGATGTCCCGCATATCGGCAGAAGGATGAGCAAAGCTCATGTCTTAAACGAAAGAGTGGAAGAACATAGATTCCCGACGACCGAGAAGGAGAGCGGTGGAGGGTCTCCACTCATAATATTTTGTATTATTCAGTGATATGAAATCAACCAAATCTCTCCATGTTTCTATACCATTCTATAGTATGAGAATAACTTTGAACGTAAGCCATTGATTCACTCTATCCAATGGTCATAGTTGGAAAGTCCAAACAAAACCAAGCATTGGATCAACTCTTTTAGCACTCAGATAGTTGTCGTCTGCCCACCTAGCCCACCTATATATCCGCTCACGTCTGATGACCACATGAGCTATCCACTCAGATTGTATGTTAAAAATAAAGGTCGATAACTAATGTGGCACCTCGGGCCAATGTGGCCAGATCGCATTTTGCACGAGAAATTGCACACCATGTTTCGTTGACATGTGGTCCCGTTCCAACATGTCAATGAGACGACGGCGAGTCCTTTTCTACTATTTCCGAACGGACGTGTAGGCCGGGGCGCCTCTTCGTGTACCGTGGCAATCTGGCAACCGTCCATCGACTCTTCGCCTTTCCCTCTCGATTTTGAACTGTTATCGCACGCTCTTCCTCCCTCCTCCATTTGCCTTCACCCTTCCTTCTGCCATTGTTTGATCGTCTTCTCCATGGAGGGAACAGGCCGGAAACGACCCCGTTATTCTTGCCCCGATCTGAAAGATGACGTGATGGAGGAACTAATCGGTGCGACGTCATCACCTCGGCTAGCATGGCAGGTTCGTTAAACACCATTCTCGACTCAACTAATAACATCATTACAAGGAACCCAAGGGTCCATGAGCGGTTTGATCTCCCCTATCTTCTTCACCGTGACCCTGCTGACTGGCGCGGGGACAACGGAGGCCTCGCCTTGTGCAAGTTGATGCCAGTTGATAATGATACGTATGATGTTAAGATGCCACCGCTTGAGGGCAAGGCTTGGGCAGGCTCAAATGAAGAGTGGATTGTTTATATTGGGTACAACTGCGAGTGGGAACTTGTGAATGTGTACACTCATCACCGGGTTCCACTTTGAAAAATCTCAACAGACTGCCTAGAGGTTGAGCACACCGGTATTCTACGCACGTTCAAATACGATCATGGTGACTGTCTTCTATGGAAGATAGCAATTTGTCGAGTTCCCAACCGCTCTTGGCATTACAGGAACAATGTAGTTGTTGCTATCGTCGACAGCTTGTTTCCGTCCTTCGTTGTTCGACTCGATGGATATTGCTCAAAAATTAGTTTGTATACACGGATGTGTACTGTGATGCAATTCAATACGAGGGTCTTGTGTTTGCTTCCACCACTTATGGCACTGTTTTTGCATGGGATCCTCATAGTTTTGGTACGTTTGCCTTCCACCATAATTATAATTGTTTCATCCACATGCATGCAGGTTAGCAAGTTCCCCTTTAGTAATTAACCTTCTTGTTGTGTTTCCAAGGTCCTCTGAAGATTCCACCACCTATACTTGAATTTTTTTATAACCAAGGGGGAGATGACGATGGTGATGCAAGCATGACCACGAGGAGGGCCCATATAATCAGTGGTGCCTGGCAACTTATTCGGATGGATCACCCCTTCTTGACTTTATCCTGCGCACTGCTGATGTTACTACTAAGGAAGCAAGTGTTGTCTCCCATGGTCGCACTCTCCGGACCTATTCCAACACCCGTTGCATGGTATTCAGGATTGGTACTAGTGTGCTAGTGCCAACACCTTCTCCCTGGTACAGTATTGATAATCTTGGAGAAAACTCGCTCTTCCTTGGACAAAACTATCCAATTATGGTGAAAGGCGATCCAACTAATGTTGACACAACGTTACTACCATTTATGAGAAGCAACTATATCTATACCTTGGACATTTCGGTGGTTCCCTACCTTGGTACTGATATAGTAGGCCGCTTCAGCCTGGATGATTAGTCATGCATTGGTCTCGAGATTGACAATAGATGGCTCTTCCCAAAGGATAATTTGTGGTTCAAAGCGAGCATTTCCAATGCCGAGGATTGGTTGAGTTGAAGTTCATTTCATTGCTTGTTATTTGTTGTGTGATGAAAACTTTAGTATTTAGAATGTATCCTCATTGTCGTTGTGGGTTGATGACCTGTGGTATGTAAGAAAATGATATGACTGTGATAAACTTACTAATTTTATGAATGGCTTTCGAGTCGCTTCTCTGAGTGGGTGCTGCGACGAGGCAAAAAAATATTTTCCGAATACATAATTGTACGTGCATTGCAACAGGTTATTGGATGAGTCCAATCAACAATAGTACACTATTTGTACTAGCTTCACATGCTTCACGCGTCGGGTGGGTGTTTTTACTATAGCTGTGAATCGCATTATCCTAGGTCCTCGGATGAGTCCAGTTGAAATTGCATTCTGATGTTTGGGTTTGAACTTTCAGAACTGCTGCACTATCTCTACGTCTACGTATACGTAATACAACAAGTTTTAAACTTGAGACCATCCAGCCACCCTCACAAAGAACACTTTTTAACATAGCACAGACTCAGTGTGAGGTGGGCCACGTGTTAATGTATTTGCTGTATGTAACCAGCACCTCGAATCCTCGATAGTACTACTATATAGTAGTAGGGTGGCACGGGCCAGAACAAGCATTGACATCCAGGAGTACGACACACGCCACCAGCACGACTTCCATCTGACACCATATTTCTTGGAGTCCGTGCTACAACTATATCTTCAACCTCATCGTTTCTCTAACTCAGCCATCGCGCGGCGGGCGAGGTGGAGGTTTGCCGATAGTCGGTTTCCTCAACTGCGGTCCCACTCGTAAGGCCAACTCCAACACACGACCCCAAATGGACCTCCGTTTTTCCCGGATTCTGTCCGTTTTGGTAGGGCAATGGGGTCGTGTCCGGGCCATTTCTCGGATGCGGTGGCCGTGCGCCGAACGTTTGGACGCATCCTGGCCGAATACATTTTTCTTTGCAAACACATATCTTTTTTTCATCATAGATTTTTGGTACATCGAAATACATCACCAAAATTTGACTAGAAAAGCAAGACCAGAGAAAACAAGAACCATAGGAATACATTTTAGAATATATCCAACTTCCATAACTGCTCCTGTAAGTTGGATTATTGCCTTCTCGATGCATTAATTGTTGATCTGTGGAGGCTCGATCTTGCGTGCTTCTTTCTTCATCGAGTGTAAAGAAGTAGACGTTGATTCCTCGCATCTAGTCTCATGTCTAGCCTCTATTCTATCAACAAGTGCACTAGTCTCATCTCTAGCCGCTATGCTAGATAAAAGTGCTAGAACACCTACTAAATTGTGCTCTATCAATATATCGATGTACTCTTCTTCCCAATACCAAAACTTGCATCCATTCTACACAATAAAATTTTAAGTTAGCACAACTAGTCTAATGCGAGAGCACAAGCGAAGATTTGGTCGAGTTCTTCCTCCTTTTGCCAACATGTGGGACATCCAGCATCCAGGTCGTGTCATGCATGAAAATAGAGTGGGTAGTTGAAGCCACGTGATGTGCATCTTGGGTTAAACTATAAATAGAATCTTACTACTCTTGAGTAACTCCAAAAGTGGCCACCGAAGATCTTTATTGGTTTTGTTTTTCATCACTAGCACGTCGAGGTGAAAGATGTGCAGGTTCAGTGGGTCCTCTTGCGTTTTCACTTACATGTGGGTCCGCATACTAGCAAACAGACGATGGGCTCCACGCGTCTGCTGGCTGGCTAAGAAGAGAGATAGAGGAGGACTGGGCACATACTCTAGGAAATTTGTTCTACGTAACCAGCACGTCGATATAGGCTTGATATAGTGGGGTGTCATGGGCCATAACTAGCATTCACGTCTAGCATTATGGCACACGCCACACACACGAGTCCCATCCGACACCAATTCTCTTGGATTCCGTGCTACATCCATCTCTTCTCCCTCCTATTTTCTCAACCATCACGCGGTGGGCGCGGTGGGGGTTTGCCGATAGTCGTTTTGCTCAACTGCGGTCCCACTTGTAAGTGAAAATGCAACACCGCACGAATTCCCCCTTGAGCGGCGTGCTAGACCAACCATGTGGGGGTGCGACGCGAACATGGCAGGCTTTTTCTTTTGAACTTGTAACTTGTAAAATTTGGTTCTGCTCCATGGCGCGACCGATAGATAGAAATAATGATTTTCCCTAGAGTAATGAGAAGTTTGGTTCTGGCGCGGTTCATGCATGGAGTACGTACGAAAATTATGAAGTTGATGTGAAAGGTAAGATAATTACTAGTAGTACCATATACTACTACATGGATTTGACGGAAAGATAAAAATACCTACGGATCCATCAACGACATCCTCATGCCCTAGTGTGCCGGGTCACCAACCGACGTGTGAGGAGCAGCGGCGTTGGCGGCGAGCTCAACGTGCTTCTGAACAATGTTGTCCAAGGTTGCCCTGCAGTCCAAGAAGGCCAGCATCCTATCATCCTCCTCTTGCATGTAGTAGTCCTTGTGGACGATTTGCGCGTAGATGTTGGTGATTATGTCGATGGTGTCTTGCTGCGCCAGGTGCTGCGCAGCGAGCGCAACCTCGAGGTGGACATTCTTCGGCGCAACGGCGGGCAGTCGCAGGGCCACCAGTGCGTCGAAGAGGTTGTCACCATAGTTGCCGTTGAGGGTGGCAGGCATCGCAGAGCCTAGGCACGTCAGCTGGAGGTGTACGTCAAGGTCGTCCGCGAGCTTCTTGACGACGGTGAACTTGTCGAGGAAGCTGACGAGGACCTCGTCGAACAAGGAGACGAAGGTGTCATCCGAGTAGCGCCTCACCTTGGCGGCCTCAAGCACTACCTGGAGACGTTCCTCGGTGCCGGGCCGCAGGCCGGCGTCGTGGACCATCTGGCACAGCCGGCCGATGCTCGCTCTCATCGCCTCCATGTGTCTAGTTTAGCTTCTAGTCAACTGATCTTGCAATTGGAGTGATCACTCTTGCCCTTGGTTAGCGTGCATAGGTGCGTAGGATTTCGTACTAGATTGGACTGGCAGGGAGCCTTTATATGAGAAGTGCAGACTGCGTTGAATTCACGTGTGTGTTGGCCATCTACTCCTCGGCCCTCTACTGCACCTGCCTATCGTTGTATGACAGGTGGGCCAGCCACCCGTTGGGCCCACGTGTCATACACCCAAAGGCAGGTGCAGTAAGTCTATGAAGCTGCGTCCCCCTCCGTGCTGGTGCAGTATAGTCATCTCACCAGACCTCTTGTTGGGACCAAACGAGAGAAGTTTGATGTTTACTGGTTTATTGGTCCCCTTTGCATTTTGCGCCAAGTTTTGACCTTTGATTTAACTAATAAAATGTTAATGCATGTAACCAAAATTGTTGTGTAAGTGACCTTACGAAAACCAAATAATCCCAAAACACTTTTTTTCAGGGGTAACCCCAAAACACTCAGGCACGGTACATTAACTCCCTCCTCGTTTCTTATTTCGTGACATATCAACCAATGAGAGATGTGGGCCCTGCATGCTTTTAATGACTTGAGACTACCAAACATGACATGTAGTGGTTAGTTCATTGCTTGTAATCCTATTAATTAGCAAAAAGACATTAAGTTCTCTCGTCGATAGGAATAAAACAATACACCATGTATTTATTTACAAAGGGAGTAGTACATTTTTTGTGACATGCATTACTAGATATTGGTAGTCAAATATTAAAATCTAGATGGACATGGTAGTACTACTAAATCCAGTTGGTGGTGCTAGTACTAGTAGTAGTACTACCAATGTGGTAGCACTGTACTACCGGTTGGTCAAATTATTACGTGCTGCTCCTCACAGTGAAGTGACAAGACCCTGCGCCGGAGATGACACCTGAGTATAGGCGCCGTGTTCGGCATACCATAGTCAGCTTCACCGTCTGCAGTCACTATCATCATGGCTGTAGAGCTAGTCTGCTTACAACTAGCCTTGTTCGACATAATTTCTCGTGCCTAGATGCCCGTGCATTGCACGGAACACCAAGATTGGGCGGTGGACGGCACCGGCAGCGGCCATCGCGCCAGATTTTTCCATGGCCTTCTAGATGTGGTGGGGAGCAGATAAGGCTGATTGTGAGAGACAAGGAGTTGTTTGTAAATAGGGAACAAGTGCGGGCATCTTTTTGCAAAACTGGAGAAGTTTGGTTTGTATGCGTCAGATCTAGATCAGACGGCTATTTGTGAAAGATGGCAGATGCAACATCATCACCAACTTAGGACCTGTTTGATTCGCAGGATTTTGGAAACGTAGGAATAGGACACGACAATATTACAAGTTTCAAACTGATATTATAAATGTTAGGAGTAATGTTGCACCTATGAAGAGGGAATTACTAGGAAGTTTACGTAAGAACTTTTGTTACTTTAGGTGGATGCAGCATTATTGTACAAACTAAAATCCACCACCCTGACAAGTCACTAATGGGCAAATAAGATTTTGAGTCTCTGGCCACTTGATGTTTCAGAAACAAATTCAGCTTCTGCGGAGACTTTGTCATTTAGGCTTAGATGCTTGCGGAGACTTTGTCATTTAGACTTTGTCATTTCAGAAACAAACACACGCCATTCATTGTTGCGCTAGAGAACGCCAAACCTCATTACCTTGAGCACACTTGCCTCCAAAACTAAGATCCTGGCCAATTTAATCTCAGATGTGCTGCCTCAGTAGTCGATCAAATCAATTTCAAATCAATTTCTGTAAGATGGAGATCAAGGCATTCGATCAGATTGTTATAGTGCAGCACATTTTTCACTTTTGGGTCTTTTTTTATCTTCAAAAGAAGAGAACATATTAGAGCAGCTGGATGTATAAGATTGTCATGTCATCAAGAGGTACCAATATCATTTGCTCATATGATAGGGTTGGCTGGCTAGTGATATTTTTTCACTCTCTCTCTCTCTCTCTCTCTCTCTCTCTCTCTCTCTCTCCTCTCATTTACCTAGGAGCACGTGAAGAGCTTGGGCATTTGTTGCCTTCCACTATGTGGCCGATACCATATTTCTCAAAAGTATGCCACATAATACGCATCGATGTCAAATCAATAGATTTTGGCACCGCTCTCGCGATGTGAGAGAGTTGGCACCGCTATGCACATAGACCCACATGTATAAACAAATCAATCAAACCAACTACACATGCCTCTCACTCTCCCAAACAAGTGTTTTTTATTGCCTCAGTCATCTCTCTCTCCCACGCAAGTGTTTTTTCATTGCGTGAGTTAATTTGGCACTGGAGCAAAGTAGGTGATCCAGATTGGGGCACTAGGTGAGCAATGGAGGGGCATCGATGCCAAATGCATCACAAGTGAATTTGGCACGTGTTTTGGCCTACATAGTGGAGGGCCGTCATAGCCCACTTTTGTACTACCTCGTATTTAGTATAAAATTTTGACCATGGATTTACCTAAGAAAATGCCAATGCATGTCAACAAAAATTATACCATTTGAAATTATGTTCAAATACAAATCCAACGATATAGTTCTTAGTGACATGCATTAACATTTTGTCAGTTAAATCTATGGTCAAATTTTGATATTACAAAATAGGAAGAGTAACCAGGACGGAGGTAGTACTTGCTCTTAGGGTAACCATAGAGTTACTAGTCTAAGTTACTTTCCACTATGACTAGCCTAGGATACTATAGTAGTACAACAAAAAAATGATGCAGGTGATCATGTGAGAAAAAAATACTAAAAACATTTCTTTCGGTGCAGTGCGTAGATTTAGTTTTGAACACGACACTTGTCATCATAATTTGGGGAAATTAAGAAAAAATTGAGCTACGTTTATGGTTACCGTTTACTAATAGGAAAGAAGTTTCACCTCGATGAGTAGCTTCTTCGTGCACGGAAAGCATGTAAGGAATCCAACAACTTGATCCAGATTGGGGCTGATAGATTTTATTGCCAAGATCTTCACTGTGCGCATATACTGGGTCAAGCTTGTGGTAATCACTTTCTGGAAGACGGTCGTAAATACATCAAGAAGAAATTAAAAAATGTGAATTTCAAGAAGACAAAGAAGAAGATGAGTGTTGTACCTGAACGATTACGGATCCAATAAAGAGTCCGGAGAATTTGGTAGATGAGTACACCAACGCTGTCAATTTCGGCGCATCAATGACCTTGATTTTTGGTGGACCTTCTAGATCTGATACAATCAATCTCTCAAGGAAAGGCGCATTCTCAATGACCATAACATGGAACAGCTGGAGTGATCTCTTCCCAATTGATGTCTTGTTGCAGGGCCAGTAAGACACGTAAATCCATCAGAGATTCGTCGAGGCGATCTGGAGGCTAATGAACCCGTGGATCTGCTCAAGACGAAGGTACTCGAGCGCAGTACAGCTGCGGAGTAGGTGCTCCATAGTCTTCTTCGAGATGAAAACGTTGAAGAGGTCGAGCTGCTTGAGTTGAGGGAGAAGAAGGGCGGGCACAACATTAATCTAGGGAAGATAGCAGGAGCTGAAGCTGGCGCGGCGCAGCGTTGGTGTGAGGTGGAGCGCGGACGGTGGCAGAGAGCGACATCGTCCAGCTTCAAAGCTGAGCTCCTTGAGCTGATCTAGGGTGGGGGATAAGAACCACTCGTCGAACTTGGGTTGGACCTTGCAGTTGGTACTAAACATGCGGATGTCAAGGCGTCTGGATAACCCATGGTGCGATGAAAGGATCTTGGAGACTGCAGCCATGCGTTTGCAATTCCCGTCGCAGAGGCAGCTGTCGACGGTGAGGTTGAGGGGACGCGGCACTAGAGGGGGTGCCACCGCCGGGAGAGCAGGGCGGTCTGAATGGCATATTTGGTGGGGAGGAGGCCAATCATGACGAGCAGCATGTCGTCTGGGAGGCTGCTGATGAAGTTCAGGCTCGCCGGATGCGATTTTGGCTCGAGCCACCTCCGATTTTTGGCTGCCTCGTCGTCCATCTCAACCGGCAGCGACGCCGGTGTACACGTGTGCTGGTGTGTGTTGTGTGCTAGGTGTGCACGAGTGCGTCCTTCTGTGCATGCCGCCGTTTGATAGCAGAGAGAGAGAAAGAGCTACTCCCTCCGTTTGATAATGTAGTACCAACATTTTTTTAAAGTCAAACTTTTGAAACTTTGACCAAGTTTATAAAGAAATTACTTATATCTACAATACCAAAGATAAATGATAGTATGATGTAAGTACATGTTGTGATGAATCTAATGATCGTTCCAGATGTAAATGTTTTTCTCCACATATACCTGGTCAAACTTTTTTGAGGTTTGACTTTTCAAAACATCCAAAACCTTATGGACATGAGAGAGTCCCTAACTAGGGAGAGAGAGAGAGAGAGAGTGTGTGTGTGAAATAGAAAGAGTGAGTGAAAAAAGTGTGTGTGCGTGTGTGGAAGAGACATGGACAACACACGATAAAAGTAGAGAAAAAACGTGTGTGTCTTATGCAAATATATCACACATGCATCTTCGACAACGGAAGCAAGGTGAGGAGATAGTGTGTGGTTGTTTGCAACCGAGAGAGGAAGACCCCTAGCACGCGGCCAAGAGGTGTGTGACAAACAAGGGAGAGAGTTCGAGAGAGACGTACGGAGAAAATGCAGACATGGGGAGGAGAGAGTGTATGTTTGTCATAGAGAGATCCCCTGGAGATCGTGATGGGACTACATGGGTGGGAGATCGAGTGACAAGGTGTGTGCACAATAGAAGATACCCCGAGAGATATTGAGATAGACGTATGGATGGAAGGAGACAATACATGTGTTCCTAATGGCTAGTGAGAGATAATCATACTTAGGGGGAGTGCTTGCGCCTATGATGGAGTGAGGGATTATGGTACTTAGGGGTGTGTGTGTCACATAGAGAGAGAACAAGGCCGGAGAGTGTTGGATGGGTCTATATGTATAGCGCGAGCGAGACATGTGTATGTGTGAACGAGGGAGATGTAATGTTTGAGATAGATAGAGGAGCCCCGATAAGGCTGAGTGGTGTGTCAGATAGGTGAGAGGGGGAAAGAGATATTCCATCCACTCGATAATGAAGTGCATGAAAATTTATTAGAATTCAAACTTTGGAAACTTTGATCTGGTTTACGCAAATGTTATTTATATCTACAATACCAAAGATACATCATGCGAAACTACATCTCATGGTGAATCTAATGGTATATGTTTGCCGTTCTAGATGTAATTGTTTTTCTCCATGTAGATGGTCAAACTTTGTGATGTTTGACTTTTCAAGAAATCTATATGCTATGGGCCGAAGAGAGTGCCTAAGTTGAGAGAGATCAAGTGCGTGTGAAGGAGAATGAGTAAGTGTGCAAAAAGAGTATGTGTGTGAAAGAGAAAGTGACAACAGACGATAAATAGAGAGAGTGTGTTTTTTTAATTTCTTATGCAAACATATCACACATGCATCTCCGAGATAGAAAAGCGAGGCGAGGACATACACGAAGATAGCTAGTGTGTGATTGTTTGTAACAGAGAGAGACACCCCTATAGCACATGTCCAATACAGGTCTGGCCAACAAGGAATAATGGTCGAGAGGGACACATGGAGAACATGGACGCATGGGGAGGGAGAGAGGGTGTGTTTGTGATAAAGAGATCCCCTTGAGATCTTGAGGGGACTATATGGGTGGGAGATCAAGGGAGGTGCATGCGCCATCGAAAGATGGCCCAAGAGAAATCGAGATAGACCATGCACATGTTTGTGATGGAGACTAAGATTAGGTAGTCATATACATATAGGGGGGACTGCGTGTGCCAACAATTGAGTGAGAGACCATCATACTTGGCTTAGCTAGGCATGAGATTGTGTGTGTGTGCGTGTGAGATAGAGAGAGAATGAGGGAGAAAGATAGAGTTTTAGATGGGCCTATCGAGTGCGAGTGAGATGTGTATGTGTATGTGTGACCCATGTAGATGGAGAGTTTGGGAGAGAGGGAAGAGGTCCGAGACCACAGAGTGGTGCGTGAGAGAGTTACAGGCAACGAGCCAAGGAATTTATGTGCATACGATGAGTGCACCCAACATATCTAGCTTGGACTAGAGAATCAGACATAGTGTGCGTGAGAGACCAATAGATGGAGTATATATGCATGCGAACTAGAAAGACCCCCCCCCCCCCAACACACACACAAAAAGAGAGAGAGATGGAGAGAAAGGGAAAGGGACCAACAAGGTTTGTGTGTTGGATGCGTGCGACAGAATTGAAGATTGTCAGAGAGAGAGAGAGAGAGAGAGATAGATAGAGGAGCCCCGATAAGGCTGAGTGGTGTGTCAGATAGGTGAGAGGGGGAAAGAGATATTCCATCCACTCGATAATGAAGTGCATGAAAATTTATTAGAATTCAAACTTTGGAAACTTTGATCTGGTTTACGCAAATGTTATTTATATCTACAATACCAAAGATACATCATGCGAAACTACATCTCATGGTGAATCAAATGGTATATGTTTGCCGTTCTAGATGTAATTGTTTTTCTCCATGTAGATGGTCAAACTTTGTGATGTTTGACTTTTCAAGAAATCTATATGCTATGGGCCGAAGAGAGTGCCTAAGTTGAGAGAGATCAAGTGCGTGTGAAGGAGAATGAGTAAGTGTGCAAAAAGAGTATGTGTGTGAAAGAGAAAGTGACAATGCATTTATAAATTAGAGAGAGTGTGTTTTTTTAATTTCTTATGCAAACATATCACACATGCATCTCCGAGATAGAAAAGCGAGGCGAGGACATACACGAAGATAGCTAGTGTGTGATTGTTTGTAACAGAGAGAGACACCCCTATAGCACATGTCCAATACAGGTCTGGCCAACAAGGAACAATGGTCGAGAGGGACACATGGAGAACATGGACGCATGGGGAGGGAGAGAGGGTGTTTTTGTGATAAAGAGATCCCCTTGAGATCTTGAGGGGACTATATGGGTGGGAGATCAAGGGAGGTGCATGCGCCATAGAAAGATGGCCCAAGAGAAATCGAGATAGACCATGCACATGTTTGTGATGGAGACTAAGATTAGGTAGTCATATACATATAGGGGATCTGCGTGTGCCAACAATTGAGTGAGAGACCATCATACTTGGCTTAGCTAGGCATGAGATTGTGTGTGTGTGCGTGTGAGATAGAGAGAGAATGAGGGAGAAAGATAGAGTTTTAGATGGGCCTATCGAGTGCGAGTGAGATGTGTATGTGTATGTGTGACCCATGTAGATGGAGAGTTTGAGAGAGAGAGGGAAGAGGTCCGAGACCACAGAGTGGTGCGTGAGAGAGTTACAGGCAACGAGCCAAGGAATTTATGTGCATACGATGAGTGCACCCAACATATCTAGCTTGGACTAGAGAATCAGACATAGTGTGCGTGAGAGACCAATAGATGGAGTATATATGCATGCGAACTAGAAAGACCCCCCCCAACACACACACAAAAAGAGAGAGAGATGGAGAGAAAGGGAAAGGGACCAACAAGGTTTGTGTGTTGGATGCGTGCGACAGAATTGAAGATTGTCAGAGAGAGAGAGAGAGAGAGAGAGAGAGAGAGAGAGAGAGAGCAGGAGTCCGGGAGAGGGGGAGGTCGCGTTTTATGCATCAAAGACTGATATAAACCATGTTTCGATATAAACTTGCATTCAAATATTTAAACTGGAGAACATGTTGTCTGCAATCCACACATGAACGGATATATGCATATATTAAACAAGTTCATTAATTTGACTTTCAACATGTTCATGGAGTAGTATAATACTGTACAACATGCTACTCGATTGAGGTGTTCAATTTTGGATTTAGTTCACTATTTTGACCTGGTGAACAAGCTATTTCATTGAATCGAGATATTTCATTTTGGGTTTGATTCCCGTTTTTCAGTGGGTCAACTATTTGTCATATAGTAAATCGCTAGCAATGAGCATGTAAAAACACATTACTCCCGAGCATCATCTCTCCATCTAAAAAAGAAGTGGCAAGCTAATATTTCAAAATTTGATTCGAATCGACTTGGTAAGATAGACGTGGATGCTTTTTCTCCCAAAATTTGAACGAACCGTTAAGCATCCTCTTCTCAGTGGAATTCGCCTGAGCAAATAAATGGGAGACACGAAATTACCGCCCTATGTGGGACATGCATCAATTGGCCCGTTGTATATCGAGGGTAGGTTCGTAACTTCATCCAAGCGCGCCTTCTCCTCGGCCGAAATGACATGTGGCGAATAATTCATAAACCATGGTTGGCAAAACACGCTCTCCTCACCCGAAATAGCTCGCACCCACTATTTCAGAACACGCTCTCCTCGCTAGAAATCGCTTGCGCCCACTATATTTCAAAACACGCCCTCCTCGCCCGAAATCGCTCCTGCCCACTATTTGGGGAGAAGCAAAGTTACTCTACTATCCCCCACCGTCAGTACATAGACCCAAGCCGAGAATCCTAAAGGCAGGGGTAGAACTGTCCCCCCCACACACACACACACATTTCAGACAAATGCGTCCGTAAGACATGGTTCCACTCCGCTCCCAAATCCCCCCCATTCATACCACGTGGGCGCTAAATCACCTTCTCCCCAGAATCTCCCTTCTCCCGAACTGCGAAACCTTAGCTCCTCCTCCATGGCGCGCCCCACCGCACCAATTTTGCAGCCACCCTCCTCCCTAATGCCGGAGATGCTGTCCATTTGCCATCCTGCACTAGGCCGTGTGCCTCTTACTCTGTGTTGATGGAGTTACCTCGACGACGGCCGCGTGAACCGTACCAGAGCCGATCCACCCCCGCCGTTGTTCACGGTGCTGGAGCGGCTCCAACTTCGGATCCATCTATAGTCCCGCCGCTGCTTCCCCATAGCCGTCGACTGTCGCAACATTGCATCTTCCCTTCCGCCGGTCGCCACCGCAACCGCGCCGGCCTCACAGACTCGGCAGCTGGAGCTGCCTACTTCACCATGCCGCCAGATAGGTCGCACCCTCATCTCAAATCACTTTATTTAGGCGTCAGTTGTCTGAATTTTTATTGTGGGCCAATCGATTCCCAATGGGAAGCAGCACCCCTCGAGGCGGCGGACCTCCTAGGCTGCCGGTTGGTTGGTGTCTAACGTAAGGGTCCGGGGCCGCAAGTTTGCCACGGAAGCAGTGCTTAGATGGCTATCTTAGAGTTGCGTGGGTTGAAGGTACTGCCACCGCCGGATCTAGATGACGGCGAGTCTTTGTGGATTGGCCCGGGGGCGGCGCAACCATAGCATTGCGGTGGGGCGAGGAGCGGGGTTTTGTCGGGGCCACGGACGGCGAAGGCAGGCTGCTCTACCGTTGGTCGATGGCTCTTCGGGGAAGATTCTAGTGTAAGCTGGGAGGCACAAGACGGCCATCAAGCCATACGGCGTAGATCGGACAGTACCAAAATAAAATAAAATCGTGTGACCCAATTTAGTCTTCAGTCAACAGACGTGTGACCACTCTCGTACCTTGCTGTTTATCTCTTAGGGTATTTCTTCAGATCAAAGAGATGTGTCATTCTTAACATTATGCGTTATCTACATCTTCCACCACACCGTCTCCCGACTGACCGCAGCTGCTCCAACAAGGGAAGCATACACCAGAAGGGAGCTATAGTCCCCACTGAACAGTTCCCTGCATCGAATGTGCCTACCCGACATGGACAGCCACAACAACTGCAGGGCCATCGACAAGTCAGCACATGATGCTCACTCCTATGGATGGCGGCCAGATAGGTTGTATCCTCATCTTACTTGTGTGCAACCTTTATGGCTTTGTTATTCATCCAAGCATGGAAAATAGATTATCACATTTCACTGTATATTCATGCTGATGTCTTACGGGTCTTGTTCAGGAGTTAATGTTGTTCCATAGTTCAGCTAAGATGCTCGTTCTTTAGGTAATGTTGTTCCGTAGTTATCATCCATCAGCCAATGCTATTCCACAGGCTGGTGATTATAGTATTATACCACTTCTAGTATTACCTATGTTGTTCTTTAATACTTTTATGTGCCATCTAGTTAATCTCGAGTACAAACGATACATATTCTGTAGCTTTCATCGGTGTTCTCCCTTTAGTTTTTGAGACCTGTTGCTGCTAGTTAACCCCAGTCCTACTATTTATGTCGTCTCCTATAGGCACTCATTACATAAATCTAACTACTAGTTATCTTCCATGCATGTCAAATATAATTGCACACACTGATATATCCACAAGATCCTCACGGAGCAATGTAAAGGCCAATAAACTTGATGTCAATGATACCCAATATGATGGAACATGTAAAGGCAGTTCTTCAGAAGACTTGCAGAAAGATGATGAATCCTCTTCACCCCACAAGGTCCTTGCTCTAACTTGGCCCGTGATATGGATACAACATGCATATAATGTCCTGGAGTGTATCTACTCAGTTGCAATGCCATGTGCTTAGCATGCTGATCATGCATGTAAATATGTCATGCCTTCCTGTTTTTCAGTACCTATTCCATTATTGATAACATGTTTTCAAATTCAAGTACTGTCATTCTACTCTATTGCAATGCCATCTGCTTAATTTGGACATCATGCTTCTGAATATCTTATGCATTGTTATTCATCAGTGTGTACTTCATCTGTCTACCATACCATGTTTTTTTCCATTGAAGTGCTGTTCTAGTGCTCTGTTGCAATGCCACCTTAGTTTCCGAATCGTACACGTGTATGTTGCCTCAGTTTTTTCTGTATGTATTCTGCTAGGATACAGTTTTACATTCAACTAGTGTTTTTATTGTGTTGTCCTATTGTATCCCTAGCTCTCACACCATACTCCCACCATCCAGATTACATGTTGCCGAAATGGATAAAAAAGGATGTATCTAGAATTGAAATATGCCTAGACCCATCCATTTTTTCTGGATGGAGGGAATACATGTCAATATGTCATGCCTTCCTATTCTTCAGTACCTATTCCATCTCTCTGCTGTAGCATGTTTTATAATTGAAGCACCATTCTTCTATACAAGGCATGGAAGGGGCAGACGACTATGTTAGAATCTGAAGGGTTACAAAAGAGGTCTTTGCAAAAGATCCAAACGCTAGGAGATAATAAACAAACTCCCATTTTTATAGATACTGCTCCAGCACAGAGAAACCCAACTCCTACTGACAATAAGCAGATTCTAGTGGCCAAAGAACTAGTCCGCTCCAGTCCAGCAAAAATATGTCAACTCCATTCTAAGAAGCGTGTGTGTATCCTTGCAACATGAAATTTTATAGCATGCTGATCATATTTTCTACAGGTTTCTTACCCATCTCTCTTTTAGAAAATATGCTTAACAGATAGAAGAATTTCTGCACTGGTATCATCTACGAGGAAAGATTCTTGTAGGAATTCACTGTGCTCCAATGCAAATGTAAGTACCTATTGTATATCACTATATTTTTACATCAGCATATATTTTTTTAATCGGCGTGAATCAAACCTTTATCTTATCTCAATTTAGTTCTAGCAAAATGTATGATTAAAGGCCACAATATTGATTTTTGTAAGGAAAACTGCCTGGTAGTTTTGCATCCTAAGCTGCATGAGTGTACTATCTCATATCAGTGGGTTTGAATACTTTGGTTCTGTAGTGGGTTTTCAGTGTTCTTTTACTGTGTTGTCCTGTCGTATCCCTAGATCTTACATCATACTCCCTCTGTCCGGATTACATGTCGCAGAAATGGATAAAACTGGATGTATCTTGAACTAAAATATACCTAGACCCATCCATTTATTTTCAGATGGGGGGAATACATGTCAATATGTCATGCCTTTCTGTTCTTCGGTACCTACTCCATCTCTGCTGTAGCATGTTTTATAACTGAAGCACCATTCTTCTATATAAGGCATGCAAGGGGAACACGGCTATGTTAGAATCTGAGGGTTACAAACCAGGTCTTTACAAAAGATCCAACCGCCAGGAGATAATAAACCAACTCGATTTTTCATAGATACTGCTCCGGCACAGAGAAACCCAACTCCCACTTATAATAAACAGATTCCAGTGGCCAAAGAACTAGTCCGCTCCAGTCCAGCAAAAGAATGTCAACTTCATTCTAAGAAGTGTGTGCGTATCCTCGCATCATGAAAGTTTATAGAATTCTGATCATATTTTCTACATGTTTCTTACCCATATCTCTTTTAGAAAATAAGGTTAAACGATAGAAGACTTCCTCCATTGGGATTGTATTCGAGGAAAATATCTTGCAGGAATTCTCTGTGCCCCAATGCTGATGTAAGTACCTGTTGTATATCACTATATTTATACATCAGCATGTATTTTGTTAATCGGCGTGAATCCAACCTTTATCTGATCTAAAATTAGTTGTAGCAAAATGTTAAAGGCGCCAATGTTGATTTTTGTAAAGCAAACTGACTGGTAGTTTTGCATACTGAGCTGCATGAGTGTACTATCTCATATCATGCACATTATTGAATTGTGGTGCTGCTCTGGTTGCCCATTCATTCATTGTGTCAATGTTGCTTTCGTATTACCTTACCGGGGTGATGATAGCTGTGCCATATTATGTTAATTTGGTGTAGGCTAGTTGCCCAAACATTGTTGTGTCAATGTTGCTTTCCTATTATCTGACTTGGCCAATGATAGCAATGCTAGTGTGTTAATTTGGTGTAGGCTGCTGAAGATAAGAAGACAAACTCTGAAAACAACAAGGCAAACCCATTGTTTCTTTCCAATTAATCTAGGCCAGGTAATATGGCAATAACTCATGATTAATCCGTTTGGTTCCCCTCCTAATTTATGTTATGATGTAGTGGTCGAGACACTCCCCACTATCAATAATACAAGCCTGCCAAAATCGCCATCTGAATCTGTTCAGTATCCTCTGTCTCGAATGCAATGGAAAAAATGTATAATTGTGAACCAATTAATGGCTGAAGCAATGATGGAAATGGTGAAGGAATCAGAGGTGCAGATTCGTGTGCAACAACAACTGATCAGTGTTTTCAGAGACAGTGTAGCAAAGCAGCAAGAACTTGTCCACATGCTTATGGGAGTCATCCGTGCTGAGGTTGCAGATTGTGACGTTGTAGATTGTTATGTTCTGTTCATTTATTTGCACTGGCATAAATCTTTGATTGCCCGGTGGATGTAATTTCATGTAATATATGCTGGATGTGCAATGTTTTTCCCTGTATGCCGTACCTTTGCTTGATCGTTTTTGGTCCTGTGCATAATTGCTCGTCATAATGGGCTCAAATTATCTAATTTGACCTAAAGACATGTACAAACTTTAGTGGGCCCATTAAGTTAATAGGTCGTTACCAGGCCGAAAGTTAATGGTCGTCCCTCTTACCTCCCGGGTCGTTAACAGGCCGACATCAAAGCGGGCAACAGGTGGGCCCATTTGATTTCACAGGCCGTTAGTAGGCCCTTACTAAGTTCGGGCTACATATGGCCCAACTATACTGTGGGCCTTTGGCAGGCCGAAAGAGACAACGGGCTTGTACTGGACCATGAAGAGCATCACCCGCTAGTTGGCCGAAAGTCAGGTGGTATTGTAAAGGGCCCAACTGTGTTGTGGGCCTTTAGCAGGCCGAAAGAGAAAATGGGTTGGTATTGGACCATGAAGGGCATGGGCCGTTAAAAGTCCAAAACTCAAGTCCGACTACAAATGGCCCAACTCATTTATGGGCCGTTAACAGGCTGAAAGGCACACAAGGCCGGGAATTGGCCCAACACTTAAATGGCTCGCTAAAAGGCCAAAACTCATGTCCGACTACAAATGGCCCAATTGATTTATGGGCCATTAACAGGCTGAAAGACACACCGGGCCGGAAATTGGCCCAACACTTAAATGGGTCGCTAAAAGGCCAAAACTCAGGTCTGACTACAAATGGCCAACTGATTTATGGGCTGTCAACAGGCTGAAAGACACACCGGCCCGGAAATTAGCCCAACATTTAAATGGGTCGCTAAAAGGCCAAAAGATGTACATCCTGAAAATTGGTCCATCCCTTGAATGGGACGTTAACAGGCCCAAAATCTCATCGGGCTGATATTGAGCCCAAATATTAGCTATTTTTTTGAGAACTGATGATAGTGGGAGAGGATCCCACTGACTTTAAATTAATGAGTTAAAGAGTTAGTACAGTCCAGTCAGCCTACATACATGATCTACATATGAGGGGGAGTAGAGGTTACAAAGGAACACAGCTCTTACAATGCAGCAACTAGAGATAAAATATATGGAGCAGACTCTGGCTTGGCCCTATGGACCAACATAGCAAAGGCACTCTTAAACCTGGCCTTCCAAGATCTCAAGGTTGGCTGAATCCCTCTGAAGTGTTTGTCATTCCTTTCCTTCCAAATCCCCAAGCAGCCACCATGAACACCTCCATAATCATGGGCCTATTCCAAGAATTTTTGCCAACGCAAAGATCTCCATCTGCAATCAGCAGCCGCCATCGGACCCCTATGCTATCCCAAAGATCTCCTACTGAAAGGGCAATTGAAGAAGAGATGTGCCACATCCTCCTCAGGAGGGTTTTGGCATAACAGGCATGTGTAGTCATCATCTTGGATTTTGTAGTGCCTCCTTCTCAACATATTTCTGGTGTTTAAATGGTCAGCTAGCAGTAACCAGGAAAACATCTTCCATTGCATTGTGCAATGGGTTTTCCAGATCCAACAGAAGGCCTCATCAACCTGCATGCTTCTGAAGCAATATTCATAAAATTTAGTTGCTTTGAATGCACTCCCACCCCAGACACAGGTCCAAATATCCATGCCCTCCGTCAGTGCCACATCAGCCGTGGCATGTTGCAATTATGTCACTTCTAGTCGGGCTTCTACCGAGAGGGGTAGATGGAACACATCACTCAGACTCACCAAGGAAAACAGAGATCTAACTGATATGTCTTGGTCCTTGGCAAAAGAGAATGCCCTCGGGAAAGCTTCTTGGAGCAAGGTATCCTTCCACTCATCTTTATAGAATAGTACCGTATCTCCTGCCACCACAGATGCTTTGGTAACCCCCCTGTAAATATCAGACAGTTGCATGAGACCTTTCCACCAAAAAGAGCCACAAAGGTCAGTCGCATGCGGGGTGCGGTCAATCTAGTATGATCGCCAGACAAGCTGAACCCAGGGAACATCCTGTTTGTTGTAAAATTTGTGTAGTTGCTTCAGCAGAAGCCCCTGGTTGTGAATTTTAAGGTTTATGATCCTTGTATATAGCGGGCTGTTAACGGGCTCGAACTGACGATGGGCTGCAATGGTGTTAAATCTTTAACGAGCCATTGACGGGCCGAATTGGCACATATCGTATGGGTCGTGGGCTTAAATGGACCTGACACAAGTAGACCTTTTATGGGCCGGCCTGCTAATTTTTACTGGGCCGGCCTTTTTCACCGGAATAGACCACTGTTGGGCCATGCCACGTGTCGACCTATCATAGGCGCCTCCTATCCAATGAGTGGATGACATCTGTCCCAACGGTGAGGCAACACGTGTTTCCTCCGGCCAACGATGATTTTACACATGGAAAACCATATTGGTCCGGGCTGTTAACGGGTTATTGGATCCAAAACCGGACCCAATAGCTTAATGGTGTTCCGTTACGGTGGATGCCACGTGTCAGTCACCCTTGATGAAAGCACTACTATGACGCGCGATTTATTGTCATGGAAGTGGACACTTCCGTGATGATAATTTTGGTAATGTCATGGAACACTTCTACGACAACACAGGTATGACTATCTTGATTCTGTCATAAAATTGTCATGGATGTACATGCATGAAAAAAAACTTGACCTACTGTGACAAGCACATTTCATCATGGAAGTGTATTTTTTTGTAGTGCCAGTACATCTTATCCTGACGAAAGTAGTCTTCGCCTGCAAAAGCCTCTGGTCGTGACGCCGTGGTGGGCTCGGCGATGGCCTCTGTCCTGCCATCCTGGCGGTCTTAGTCTTGTTCCATGGGAATGGAAACCTTTGGCTGATTCCTCGAAAATCCGCACCTGCGCTTGCCTCCTTAGCACCAAAGAGGAAACTGGTACACTCCGCCAGCTGGTGCCCGCCTGGCCTTGGTCTTCATGGCTCACGTCAACTGAGCCTCGCGAGGTGAGGCTTGCATGGACATCTTCGCTCCTCTGGAGCCAGCCTGAGGAGGCTGCTCCCTTTGGAGGTCTTGGTGCTGTCCGCCTCGCGAGGCTTGGCCCCTCGCGAGGGTCTTGAGTTTTCGTTGTCGAAGCTAGGCCATACCAGGCCGTCGATGGAGCCACTCCGTGGGCCACAGGCAGGCAAGTCTGGGTACCCCCGTTCCTAGAACGCCGACAGTAGCCCTCCGGGCCCAAGGCGCACTCAGACTTGGCTTCGAGGCGAAGCCAAAGGGCAAGTGCGGAGAGCCGCGCGCCCTAACCGCCTACGGCCTTGGTCGACGCGTGGCGATTGATGGGACGTGGGCCTCTCTGCTTCCCCATGGAGCCTCGACAACCGTTCAACTTGATGAGTCCCTGCTGCATGCAGGAAAAACCATCATTGCGTGGAATCATGGAGGCCGGCGGTTGGCCTCCCTCTGGCTATAAAAGAGGGGGAGGGATGATACATCTCCAACGTATCTATAATTTTTTATTGTTCCATGCTATTATATTATCTATTTTGGATGTTTAATAGGCATTTATATGCTATTTTATATTATTTATGGAACTAACCTATTAACCGAGAGCCCAGTGCCAGTTTCTATTTTTTAGCCTATTTTAGAGTTTCGCAGCAAATGAATACCAAACGGAGTCCAAACGGAGAAGAAGTCGGAGACACCACGAGGCATCAGGGAGCGCCCTGGGGGGTAGGGCGCGCCCCCTTCCTCAGGGGCCCCTCGATGGTCTCCTGACCTAGCTCCTTCGCCTATATATACTCTTATACCCTGAAAACATCCAGGGGAGCAACAAAACCACTTTTTCACCGCCGCAACCTTCTATACCCCTAAGATCCCATCTAGGGACCTTTTCCGGTGTCCTGCCGGAGGGGGATTCGATCACGGAGGGCTTCTTCATAAACACCATTTCCTCTCTGATGATGCATGAGTAGTTTACCACAGACCTACGTGTCCATAGCTAGTAGCTAGATGGATTCTTCTCTCTCTTTGATTCTCAATACCATGTTCTCCTCGATGTTCTTGGAGATCTATTCAATGTAATATTCTTTCGCGGTGTGTTTGCCGAGATGCGATGAACTGTGGATTTATGACCAGATTATCTATGAATATCATTTGGTTCTTCTCTGAATTCTTATATGCATGATTTGATATCTTTGCAAGTCTCTTCGAATTATCGGTTTAGTTTGGCCTACTAGATTGATCTTTCTTGCAATGGGAGAAGTGCTTAGCTTTGGGTTCAGTCTTGCGGTGTCCTTTCCCAGCGACAATCAGTGACAGTAGGGGCAGCAAGGCACGTATTGTATTATTGCCATCGAGGATAAAAATATGGGGTTTTCATCATATTGCTTGAGTTAATTCCTATACATCATGTCATCTTACTTAATGCATTACTCTGTTCTTCATGAACTTAATACTCTGGATGCAGGCAGGAGTCGGTCGATGTGTGGAGTAATAGTAGTAGATGAAGAATCATTTCGGTCTACTTGACACGGACGTGATGTCTATGTTCACGATCATTGACTTAGATGTCATCATAACTTTGCGCTTTTTGTAGGATGGAAAGTATGTCTAGATGGGGGGGAGTGATTAGACTACTTGACCAAATAAAAACTTAACCTTTTCCCGATTTTAGTTCTTGGCAGTTTTTAGTAATTTAGCACAAGTCAAGCAATCAAGATATGGTTCAAGCAAGTATGCAAAGAGTATATGAGCAGCGGAAAGTAAAGCATGCAACTCGCAAGAAAGTAAAGGGATGGGATTGGAGTATGCAAACGCAATTGGAGACATGGATGTTTTTGGCGTGGTTTCGATAGGTGGTGCTATCGTACATCCACGTTGATTATTGACTTCAACCCATGAAGGGTCCACGAAGAAGCAACCTTGTCTATCCCACCATGGTCATCGCCCACGAAGGACTTGCCTCACTAGGGTAGATCTTCATGAAGTAGGCGATCTCCTTGCCCTTACAAACTCCTTGGTTCAACTCCACAATCTTGTCGGAGGCTTCCAAGTGACACCTAACCAATCTAGGAGACACCACTCACCAAAAGGTAATAGATGGTGTTTTGATGATGAACTCTTTGCTCTTGTGCTTCAAATGATAGTCTCCCCAACACTCAACTCAATCTCATAGGATTGGATTTGGTGGAAAGAAGATTTGAGTGGAAAGCAACTTGGGGAAGGCTAGAGATCAATATTCATATAGTTGGACTGGAATATCTCGGCCTCAACACATGAGTAGGTGGTTCTCTCTCAGAAAATGAATGCTGGAAGTGTAGGAACGTTCTGATGGCTTCCCTCATGAATGAGGAGAGGGTGTAGTGGTATATATAGCCTCCACACAAAATCTAACCGTTACACACAATTCACCAAACTCGGTGGGACCGAATCCTAAAACTTGGTTGAACCGATTTAGTTCATAATGTGACCGTTAGGCATTTCGGTGGGACCGACATGTCAACTCGGTGGGACCAATATCATTAGGGTTAGGGCATAACGTAATCTCGGTTCGAACGACTACACAAACTCGGTGGGACCGATTTGGTAATAAGCAAAACAGTGAGTTAGTCAGGCAAACTCGGTGGGACCGATTCGCTCATCTCGATGGGACCGAAGCGTTATGAAAAGGAAACAGGGAGTTTGCATTGCAGACTCGGTGGGACCGATCGCTCATCTCGATTAGACCGAAAAGTTACGAAGGAAAACAGAGAGTTCGCAATCCCATCTCGGTGAGACCGAGATCCCTATTGATGAGACCGAAGTGACTAGGGTTTCTGGCAGTGGCTATGTCAAATGAACTCTGTGGCGCTGGATGGATCAAATCGGTGGGGCCGAGTTTGACTTTTGGTTTGGGACATATGTGGATATGAGAAAGTGGTTGAGGGCTTTGGAGCTATATTTCTAAGCATTTTGAGAAAGCAAGCCATTAAGCAACACCTCATCCCCTTTTAATAGTATTGGCTTTCCTACAGACTCAATGTGATCTTGGATCCCTGAAATTGAACATGAAAGCACACACACATTAAAGTTCAACCAAATAAAGTGCAAAGAGAGACAAAAGGCAACACTCTCTCTCTCGAAGACTATGATCTATACATATTTCTCCCCCTTTGGCAACAAGTTACCAAAAAAGTTCAAATATGCATAGTGCTATGCGTCTCTCAGGCTTGGTCTCCATGAGGTGGTGTAGTGATGACTCCTAGGACGAAAGCTTCTGTTGATGTAGCTGGAGCTGGTGGAGTGGCTGCTAGAGGTGGCATTGAAGCTGTGGCTGCTGGTGCAGATGTAGTGGCTCTAGTATTAGAAACAGGCACTGCATCAGACCTCTGACCTCTTGGCACATGCACTCGCTGAAAAACATCTGTAGTTGTCTTTCCCTTCTTCTCCTCTGCTTCCTCCTGGAGCTGCTCTACTGCTGACTGAATCTCAGTTACTTTGACATCAAGATCATAGAACTTTTGCTCAATGATCCTCTCCAAACTCTCCTGATTTTGAGTCAGGGTGGCCAAGCCCTTCTCAATCCTCAAGGTGGATTGGATCAGATACCCAAGCTGATCTTGTTTGCTCTTTAGGAACACCTGAGATGCCTCTTCAACACTTGGCATCTTTGCAGTTTTCTCTGCCTTTCCTTTTTCTCTTTTCTCATGTGCTTTCACTAAGGAAGGATCTTTCTCATCCATGACCACAGTGTTGTCCTCAAAATCTGGCTGGAGGGGTAAGTGCTCCTTGTCCAACAAATAAGTGCATGTGCCCATCTTTGAGTTGATGAGCACCTGAATATGTGGAGCATACCCACAAGACCTCTTCTGATCTACAGTTGTCCTCTTGATTGTTTCCACAATCAGACTCATCACCTTGAACTTCTGAGGGACATCAAAGATGTGTAGCAAGTTGATGGAATGTCCTCTTATCATTCTGTGATCTCCAGACTTGGGAAAAAGAGTATGCCTGAGGATAGTGTTGATAGTTGGCAAACCAGACAACAGAAACTTGACTGAGCCCAATTTGTGTGTTTCTAGGGCATCATTAGGAATCTCCTTGTACATACTGGCCATAGAGTTGTGGTATTTGTTCTTCTTCGCATACACATCCAAGTCATCCTCATGAGCTGCTGAGGCATTTATTAATCTGGCCCATTCATCAACTATGGATTGGTACCTAGTACCTTCTGACATCCAGACAATCCTTCCATCAGGATAGAAGTGAGAAATGGAATAGAATTGCATGATCAGCTCATCATTCCACTTAGTGAGCTTCTGGCCAACAAACTTGTCCACTCCACAAGCCTTGAAGCTATCATAGACACCTAGGAAGTGATCTTCATTCTCTCTGATGTATGTCCAGTCAACCCATCTCATATCACAGACTATTGGCTTCTTGTCAAGAAGAATGGTCTCATAAAAGTCTTGTTTTTCCTTAGTGTGGAACCTGTAATCCACAACAGTTCTCCTCCTCACAGCATATGGGTCACTTTTCCTCCAAAGTCTCAGACCTGCATCCTTCCTGATGCTCATGTCCTCTGCCACAGGATGTGTTTCATTGTGGTCTGGAATCTTTGGTTTGAGCTTCCTTAGCACTTGGGCTACAGCTTCTTCTTGTTCAGCTTCAGGCACTGGGGCCTTGTTCTTCTCCTCGGTAGGAATGTTTCTTGTACTCCTCTTGGGTGCAGACTTGGTGGCTAGAGCAGCAGCTTTGCGAGCAGGTTTGGGATTAGGAGCAGAGCCTGACTTAATTGCATCTCCCATTAGCTTTTGTGCCTTAGGTGCTGGAGCATCATCCTCTTCCTCTTCCTCTTCATCATCAGATGGATCTCTCACCATAGTAGATTTTCCAAGAACTTTAGATGTAGTGGTTCTGGCCCTCTTCTTCTTATTGTCCTCACCAGCTGCCTCTCCTTCATCAGATTCAATTTGTGAACTTCATAGTTTGTCCTGTGGCAACCTTTCTTGGCTTGGAGGTTGGCATCCTCCTAGAAGGTGCCTTCTTGTTCATGCCTGGCTTAGTGGATGCAGTAGTGCCGAACTCCTTCTTCAAAACTCTCTTCTTTGAGGTGGCCTCATCTTCAGCTACAACAAAATCTTCATCTTCATAATCTGAAGTTCTCTTCTTCCTTGCTCTAGTAGCTGCCTTGGGCAAGTTACTAGGTGTGCTCCTACTGCCCTCACCATAGCTGCTTGAGGGACTACACCCCTCACTCAATTGCTCTTTTTGTTGAGATCTGTTCTGGCTGTCACTTTGGTCAGACATCTTGGCAACAACTAACAGCAAGCCCTGTGAATAGATTATAGATGAGGTAGAGTAGATGAGCATCACAAAGTACAAAGGTTTTGCAAAACAAATGAGTCAAAAACTTAGTTTTAGTTCTCTACAGAAATGATCTCGGAGCTACTGAATTGACAAACTTGGTGATACCGAAGCAACACTGGGAACCTAAACTAGTGAACTCGGTCAGACCGAGTCACAGTTTGGTGGCACCGAGATTGCTAGAGTTTCACAGAATCTTGAACTCGCTCACACCGATTTGCAATTTTCGGTTAGACCGAAAAGCGCATGTGCAATGGCCTAAGTCGAATCGGTGAGACCGATTTCTACGACTCGGTCGGTCCGAGATGAGTTATGCAGAGAGGTAACCCTAAAATTTTCGAATCAAACTAGGCCTAAGGAAGATTTAGCTGGATAGATATGTCTCATTCGTGGCAAGAATCATGGCATTGTCCTCGTGCTAGGAATCAGAGTTAAAAGGACATCACAAGGGGTCGAACACGTACCCTAGGTCGGCGGGTGTTCGCTACGGCAGTGACGGCGGAGTAGAATCCGTCGATGACGGCAGAAACCAGCGGCGGGAGGTCGCTAGAAGCGAGGAGGCGATCCAGAGACCCAAGGAGGCAGAGCAGCACACGCGCGAGCTGAGGGGTTTTTAAGTATTTTCCAAAATCTCACCCGTGGGTATTTATATCCCGACCCTATCGGTGTGACCGAGTGGAACAAGTCAGTGGCACCGAGATTGCAGAATCGCAAGCTGTTGCTGCAACTCGGTGTGACCGAAGTGTTCAAATCGGTTGCAACAAGATGAAAACCTAGATCAACTTAGTGAACTCGGTGTGACCAAAATGGATGTCTCGGTCAGACCGAAATGCACAAATAGGTTTTGGAAGTTTAAGTATATGACAAATCGGGGACTCTGAGTGCTCCTCACACAGAGTGGTTCAAATTTGACTTGATCAAACTTTGTGATGTAGCATGAATAGAGTTTGAGACAAGAAAAGCATCGATAGCTAGAGAAGGTTGTTAGGCATTCTTGTCCAGCCACTTGGCAAAAGAAAAAGAACCAAACAATCAAAACAACAAGTCGATGTCCTTGAATGAGTAAAATATGCAACCAACATGCTCATACAATAAAATGGCAAATGAAATATGTGGCGAAGCATGCACAATCATTCTAGCATCTATCAAGCAATTGGCAATGACTAGGTCATCTATATATGAGTATATTGACTTAGGAGTCAAATGAGAACATTTGATCAGAGGTCATACTCATCGTTTAAGCACAAGTGGGGTTACCACTTTTACATAAAGCATTGTTGTGTTCACACCGTTAGAGTTGCTTTAGCTCAATTCTTAGAGGAAAGCTCCCCCTAGATGTGATATCCCCCCTAACAGGGATGAACAAACCTTGGGTTTTGTCGATGATGACTTCATGTAGATGTTGAAGATGTGGATGCTCAATGTTGATGTAGATCTTTCGGAGCTATCCATTGGAGTGAGTTGCACTTTCAATACCTACACGGGTTAGTCCCACAAGGAACAAACAAGGATATCCATAGACATAGAGTGATGCACACGCAAGATGATGTCCATGAAAGCATTAGGTTACCTTGTCCCTTGTCTTACCAATAAGAGGGTTTGTTACTCCTTGAACTAGTGCAAGATGTGGAAGTTGATTGCACTTGTCCTTGCCAAAATGATATGAGTGAAGTATATTGGCAGAGTCACCCTAAAGAACTATCTAGTTCTTTTTCTTTGGGATCCACATCATCTTGATGGGAATCCTTGGGGTTGTAGTGGAACTTGATGAAGTAGAACTTGATGTAGTCTTGGGAACCCACTTGACCAAGGCCTTGGGAGCTTCTTCAAATGCATCAATCTCCACTTGAAGCTTGTCCTTGCCTTTTTGCTTGTGGTCTTGTGGTGGAAGATCATCTTGAGCTTGTGTTCCTTGGAAAGAAGTAGGATCATACTTCTCTTGTTGGGGAACAAACTTCATCTTGGGGTATTGATCTTCTTCCCACTCAACTCCATTGGCATTGAACTTTCGTTCAAAACCAACACCTTGATTCTTCCAGTGCCTTCCTTGCTTGCGTACAATTTCCTCAAATTGCTTACTTCCAACAAGGCTCTTGTAGACACCTTTCTCTATAATTCCCTTCAATAAGCTATTTTCTTGCTCAAGTGTAATTTGGCTAAGAGAATCATTAGTGGATTTAGCATGATTATTGTTACCATTAGAAGAAGAATCTTTCTTACTCTTGTTGCTACATTTTACTTGAGGCATGTAAGTAGATAAGAGTAAACGCTTGGCAATTTAAGAAGAACTTTTCTTGCGAAGATCATCATTGATTGCCCTTAAAAACTCATGCTCTTGCTCAAGGTTGAGATTTTCAAAGCGTGACTTCTCACGAGTCCTTAAAAGTTCTCGATGATCTTCCAAGGTAGTTTCATGAGGTAACATAAGAGTGTTTAGTTCTTTAGTTAGACGCTCAATCTTGTCCTTATCATTGTCATTCATTTTATCATGATTAGCATGATTAATTGACGTTTCATCATAGTATTCATCACTAGAGTTGTCAACAAGTAAATCATCATCACCTAACAAGTCATCTTCATCACTATTGAAATCAACATACTCGGGGTGTGATACCTTTGGGCCTTTAGCCATGAAGCATCTTCCAATTCCTTCATTTGGTGAGTCAAATATGTAGTAGGAGTTGGTAGACACAAGTGCTAGACCGGCAACACCTTCATCTTGAGTATATTCGGAGTCGGAGTGATAACTTTTCTCGGAGTGATGGTCGGAGTCGGAGCCGGATACCCATTCACCAACATGAGCTTGATGTCTTTGCTTTGTGTAGCTCTTTGATGATTTATCCTTCCTTTCCGAATCCTTGCTTCTCTAGGAGGTTCTTCGTTCATAACGATCATCTCTTCTCCTTCTCTCTCTTGGTGGTGATTCTTCTATTCTACTTCTTCTTTTAGGTGAATCTCTCTCCTTTTGTAAGGAGTCATACACTCATTGGAGTAGTGTCCAGGTCTTCCACAATTGTAGCAATTACGTTCACGACTCGAAGATCTTTTGTCATTGTAGGACCTTGACTTGGAACTTCTTTCCTTGCTTCTACTCTTGTAGAACTTGTTGAAGTTTTTCACCATTAGGCTCAATTCCTCATTGAAGGTTTGTTTCTCACTTTATGATGTAGGAGCATCACATGAGGCTTTGTAAGCACCACTTGACTTGTTGTGTAGCTCTTCCTTATCCTTGAGTGACATCTCATGAGCAACAATTCTTCCAATGACTTCTGTTGGCTTGAGATCTTTGTAGTTGGGCATCATTTGGATCGATGTGCACATGGTATCATATTTTCCATCCAAGGCTCTTAGGATCGTCTTGATGATGAATTTATAGGTCATTACTTCACTTCCTAAGATGGCAATCTCATTTGTGAAATCCTAGAGTACATTTTAGCGACACCTTCACCATCCTTCATTTAGAACTTGTCAAGTTGACTTTGAAGCACATCCAATTTGGATTCCTTGATGGAGTTGGTACCTTCGTGCATATCAATCAAAGTATCCCAAATTTCCTTCGCATTCTCAAGGCGGCTGATTTTGTTGAATTCGTTGGGGCACAATCTGTTTAAGAGGATATCACAAGCTTGAGCGTTGTATTGCAGCATCTTCAACTCTTCCGTGGTAGCTTCATGGTTCGGTTCTCTTCCATCAAAGAATTGACCTTGCAAGCCAATACACACAATAGCCCAAACGGCGGGGTTATGTCCAAGAATGTGCATTTTCGTCTTATGGTTCCACCTAGCAAAATTAGTACCATTAAAGTAAGGACCTCTACGATGGTAGTTTCCCTCGCTAGATGCCATACTCTCCTAGGTTGTGAAACCAAGGCTATGATCACCAAAAGCTATGGAAATCAATGCAAATGGAGACCAAAGCTCTGATACCAATTGTAGGATCGAAAGTATGTCTAGAGGGTGGGGTGATTAGACTAATTGACCAAATAAAAACTTAACCTTTTCCCAACTTTAGTTCTTGGCCGTTTTTAGCAATTTAGCACAAGTCAAGCAATCAAGATATGGTTCAAGCAAGTATGCAAAGAGTATATGAGCAGCGGAAAGTAAAGCATGCAACTTGAAAGAAAGTAAAGGGATGGGATTGGAGTATGCAAAAGCAATTGGAGACACGGATGTTTTTAGCGTGGTTCCGATATGTGGTGCTATCGTACATCCACGTTGATGGCGACTTCAACCCACGAAGGGTAACAGTTGCGTGAGTCCACGGAGGGCTCCATCCATGAAGGGTCCATGAAGAAGCAACCTTGTCTATACCACCATGGCCATCGTCCACAAAGGACTTGCCTCACTAGGGTAGATCTTCACAAAGTAGGCGATCTCCTTGCCCTTACAAACTCTTTGTTTCAACTCCACAATCTTGTCAGAGGCTTCCAAGTGACACCTAACCAATCTAGGAGACACCACTCTCCAAAAGGTAATAGATGGTGTGTTGATGATGAACTCTTTGCTCTTGTGCTTCAAATGATAGTCTCCCCAACACTCAACTCTCTCTCATAGAATTGGATTTGATGGAAAGAAGATTTCAGTGGAAAGCAACTTGGGGAAGGCTAGAGATTAAGATTCATATGGTTGGATTGGAATATCTTGGCCTCAACACATGAGCAGCTGGTTCTGTCTCAGAAAATGAATGCTGGAAGTGTAGGCACGTTCTGATGGCGTCCCTCATGAATGAGGAGTGGGTGCAGGGGTATATATAGCCTCCACACAAAATCTAACCGTTACACACAATTCACCAAACTCGGTGGGACCGAATCATAAAACTCGGCCGAACCAATTTAGTTCATAATGTGACCGTTAGGCATTTCGGTGGGACCAACATGTCAACTCGGTGGGACTGATATCATTAGGGTTAGGGCATAACGTAATCTCTATTCGACCAATTACACAAACTCGATGGGACTGATTTGGTAATAAGCAAAACAGGGAGTTAGTCAGGCAAACTCAGTGGGACCGATTCACTAGTCTCGGCGGGATGGATCAAACCGGTGGGGCCGAGTTTGACTTTTGGTTTGGGACATATGTGGATATGAGGAAGTGGTTGAGGGCTTTGTAGCATATCACTAAGCATTTTGTGCAAGCAAGCCATTAAGCAACACCTCATCCCCTTTTAATACTATTGGCTTTCCTATAGACTTAATGTGATCTTGGATCACTGAAATAGAAAATGAAGAGTCTTGAACTTTAGAGCTTGAGCCAATCTTTTTTCCTTAGCATTTTAAGGGGTCCACAATCCTAATACATGCCATGCCTGTCATTGAACTTTCCTGAAATATTTATATTGAAATGGCATTAGTTCAATGAGCTATATGTTGTTAATCATTACCAAAACCATCCAGAGATAGTTGCACTTTCACTTTTCTATCAATTGCTCGGCAGTAATTTGTTCACCCACCATAATATTTGCTATCTTTAGAGAAGCCACTAGTGAAACCTATGGCCCCCGGGTCTCTTTTCCATCATATAAGTTCTCTTTTACATCATACTAGTTTCCGATCTACTATTTTGCAATCTTTTACTTTCCGATCTATAAACCAAAAATACCAAAAATATTATCTATCTCTATCAGATCTCACTTTTGCAAGTGACCGTGAAGGGATTGACAACCCCTTTACTGCAAGTTGTTGATTTTTGTGCAGGTATTCGGTGACTTGTGCGTTGTCTCCTACTGGATTGATACCTTGGTTCTCAAACCGAGGGAAATACTTACGCTTCTTTGCTGCACCACCCTTTCCTCCTACAGGGAAAAACCAACGCAAGCTCAAGAGGTAGCAAGAAGGATTTCTTGCGCCGTTGCTGGGGAGATCTACGTCATGTCAAGCCATACCAAGTACCCATCATGAAATCTTCTCTCTTGCATTACATTATTCGCCATTCACCTCTCATTTTCCTCTCCCCCACTTCTAAAATGATTTTCAAAAAACCTTTGCCTTTTCTTCGCCCCTCTTCCGTTTTTCTTTTTCGCTTGCTTCTTATGTACTCGTGTGTTAGACCGCTTGATTCGCCTTCATTGCTAGTCCCCCTATCATTGTGAATACTCCCGATAATGAAGTCCTCAATTTTAAACAAAAGGAAGCACTTGGTATAGAATTTGCAATGCTCAAAATAGATCTACCAGAAAGCAATCTACTTCTGTTCTTTTTCGCAATTTTTATGTGGGCATTACTCCTTGGAATAGATATGTTCTTGACACCATTACCGGAGGGAATTTCTTGGGAAGCCACACTTTTGATTCTTATAAAGCCATGATAGATTTGTTAGGCCCACCACCTCTTTTGATCAATGGAACTATTTCAATCTTGGAACATGTGATGTAAAGACTTGATATTAATTAGAATAAAATTGCTACTGTAGAGTTGATTGAAAATTTGGCTACTAAGATTCATAATTAAAGTAATCATTATGGATCTAAGGTAGGAGTTACTCTAAAGAATCTCAGAGAAAAGGAACCCATAGTTAATGAAAATATATATCAAGATTCTACTAGAATTGATAAACTCGAAGATATTGTTACCAAATTGGGTTCCACATTTTCTCCTATTAAAAATACTGCAAATCTTCCTCCTGCTAAAATTGCCAAGTTTATCTACGTTCCTATGAATAAGGGTGAATCTTCTAGTAAGGAATGCGAAGATCTCAAATCAATAAGTGTTCACCGCAACCTTTTCGATATTATTAAGGAACCTTTTGCCACGAATGATTTTCTCGGTTTCTTGTCTAGGAGTTTGGTCATTGCTAAAACCAAAGAGTCTCCAGAGGATTATACGTGTTCAATTAAAGAACTGCATACCAAAGATGGCAATACCTAGATCTATTCGTGTTTTTATGCCTAGCTAAGGGCGTTAAACAATAGCGCTTGTTTGGAGGCAACCCAATTTTCTTTTTGTTCTTTGCTTTTTGTTCCTGTTTAGTAATAAATAATTCATCTAGCCTCTGGTTAGATGTGGTTTTATGCTTTATTTAGTGTTTTTTAGGATAGCTTACGGTGATAGTTGTGTTGATCCTGCTGAAAATCAAAAACTTTTGAGATAAGTAAATTAGTTTTGAAAATTCACAAAAACGTGATTTTGATCTTATTCGTTTTGCTACGGATTGGTAAACAAATTTCTCAGGTTGTACTAATTTGGATGGATTTTTGTAGTTACAAAACTATTCGAGAGTTACAGATTACTAAAGAATGTTCTGTTTTTGACAGATTCTATTTTTCGCGTGTTGCTTGCTTATTTTGATGAATCTATGGGTAGTATCGGGGATATGAACCATGGAAACTTGGAATAGAGTAGATATTACATCAATACAAATAAATAATGAGTTTTCAACAGTACCTTAAAGCGGTGATTTATTTTCTTATACTAACGGAGCTCAGGAGTTTTTCTATCGAGTTTTGTGTTGTGAAGTTTTCAAGTTTTGGGTATGGTTTTGATGGACTATGGAATAAGGAGTGGCAAGAGCCTAAGCATGGGGATGCCCAAGGCACACCAAGGTAATATTCAAGGACAACCAAAAGCCTAAGCTTGGGGACGCCCCGGAAGGCATCCCCTCTTTCGTCTTCGTCTATCTGTAACTTTACTTGAGGCTATATTTTTATTCACCACATGATATGTGTTTTGCTTGGAGCGTCCTGTATGATTTGAGTATTTTATTTTTAGTTTACCACAATCATCCTTGCTGTACACACCTTTTTGGACAGACACACATGAATCGTGATTTATTAGAATACTCTATGTGCTTCAGTTATATCTTTTGAGCTAGGCAATATTGCTATAGTACTTCACTTATATCTTTTTAGAGGACGGCGGTGGTTTTATTTTATAGAAATTGTTGAACTCTCATGCTTCACATATATTATTTTGAGTCTTTTAGAACAGCATGGTAATTTTCTTGGGTTATAAAACTAGTCCTAATATGATGGGCATCCAAGAGGGATATAATAAAAACTTTCATACGAAGTGCATTGAATACTATGGGAAGTTTGTCTCTTTATGATTGTTTTGAGATATGAAGATGGTGATATTAGAGTCATGCTAGTGGAGTAATTGTGAATTTGAGAAATACTTGTGTTGAGGTTTGTGAGACCTGTAGCATGCACGTATGGTGAACCGTTGTGTAACAAATTTGAAGCATGAGGTATCCCTTTGATTGTCATCCTTTGTGTGGAGGCCGGGATCACACAATGGTTAACTCCTACCAACCCTTCCCCTAGGAGCATGCACGCAGTGCTTGGTTTTGATGACTTGTAGATTTTTGCAATAAGTATGTGAGTTCCTTATGACTAATGTTGAGTGCATGGATTATACGTAGTCTCACCCTTCCACCATTGCTAGCCTCTCTTGTGCCTCACAACTTCCGCCGGTACCATACATCCACCATATACCTTCCTCAAAACAGCCACTATACCTTCCTATTATGGCATTTCCATAGCCATTCCGAGATATATTGCCATGCAACTTTCCACCATTCCATTTATTATGACACGCTTCATCATTGTCATATTGCTTTGCATGATCATGTAGTTGACATCATATTTGTGGCAAAGCCACCATTCATATTTCGTTCATACATGTCACTCTTGATTTATTGCGCATCCCAGTAGACCGCCGGAGGCAATCACATAGAGTCATATTTTGTTCTAAGTGTCGAGTTGTAATTTTTCGAGTTGTAAGTAAAAAAGAAGTGTGATGATCATCATTATTAGAGCATTGTCCCATGTGAGGAAATAGAAAAAGGAGTCCAAAGAAGCCAAAATAAAAAAGAGAGGCCAAAGAAGCCAATCAAAAAAAAGAGAAAAAGAGAGAAGGGGCAATGTTACTATACTTTTTCCACACTTGTACTTCAAAGTAGCACCATGATCTTTGTCAGGACCCCGACTCAATGTCACATCGATCTAGCCTGTAACACCTCATATCACTTTGCGGCCTCACGCACGGTATTCCCACGGGTGTCGCCTTACCTTTGCCCGGGACCGTTTGCGCCTTTTGGCACACGATATGATAGTGTCGCTAGCATCCATATGATAAGGAGCCCGGCTGACATGGCTAGTCGTAAACCCAAAGTGGCACAAAGCTTACAGGACAGGCATCCATGACCCAAAGATCGAACGTGTCGGTCATCGCGAGTGAATCCAGGCTGTAGCACTGGGCTAGCAGACTCGTGAACCGGGCAGTAGCGGCTAACAGACTCGGTATTCATCGCGTGACATTTCCCGAAGGACGGACACAGAACGAAGAAGGACACATGCCGGCCAGCCAAAGTGTTCGGAGCAAGAGCAAGCTACCATGGCTTAGTGGAAACACTAGGAGACATTTCCGTAAGAGAGGCTACTAAAGATAAACAACTAGATAGTCGATCCCACACATACCAAGCATTTCAATAACATACACACAATATGCTCGATATGTGCAAATACAACATGGCATCACAACATGACTCTACGACTCAAGTATGTATTCATTAGGCTCCGAGGAGCGAGATATTACAAACAGGGGTCTCATGACCCAACATTCAGAGCATACAAATCAAAGCACAAGCGGAAGCTTAACATGTCTGAGTACAGACATCTACAAATGAAAAGGCTTGAAAGCCTGACTATCTACCAGATCCTGCCGAGGGCACAAGATTGTAGCTGAGGTAACAAGCTAAACGTCGAAGTCCATGTGGAACTACTAGCGAGACTGAAGTCTCTCTGCAAAAACATAAAATAGGCAAACGTGAGTACAAATGTACCCAAAGAAGACTTACATCGTAACTAACTACATATGCATCATTATCAACAAAGGGGTGGTGGGGTTTAACTGCAGCAAGCCAGCTTTGACTCGGTGGCTATCCTAAACTACGACTGCAAGTAACTCTTTTGAGGTGGCGCACACGAGTCCAAATATTCACCAACCAATACACCACTATGGATCCGCTCCGCCTCCCTCACGAGAACGCCATCCATAGCACTCACGCTTATCTTGCGATTTTAGAGTATTCACTTTCACTTGTCTATGAACCGCACAGCAACCCGAAGTCCATTACCATGACACGGCTATTCAATAGATGATGTTAACCCTGCAGGGTGTACTTCTTCACACACGCTCTCACCACTTACCGCCGTTTACACGACATGTACTCGGCAACCTTCAAGCGGAAGCCCAACGTGGGTGTCGGCCACGACCTACCTAAACACTCAAGTCCCTAGTCTAGGTTTATCACCTATTCGAGTTCCATCTATGAGGAGATCCGGCCAAAGTTTCCCTCACAGCCCCAAACGATGTGAGCAGGGTTCCCGAGACATCAAACGGGCTCCCGGTACACCGTGCCACGTGCCTACCGTGATCAAAGCCCACCCCTCACGGTCAGCGCTGCGACGGCCTCCAAAGATACTACAAACACCGAAACTACTTGCAACTCCCCGGACAGAGGACAAGGGTGATTAAGAAGCCGAGAAGGTCCATTGGTTTCGGGCCCAATGCGTGGTAGTAGCTGAATCATGGATCACAAACACGTAACTCGCCATCGAGGACGGCTGCAATGAGACAACCCACCATGTACTCCTACATGGCCTCTCACCGCTACCTTTACCAAATCGTGTTCACACACTTAACTCACACACAGTAGGACATGTTCACGCACCTCTGAATCATTCCCGATGAGTCAGACCTGACTCAACTCTAAGCAATAGCAGGCATGACAAACAAACATGAATGAGTAGGCACAACATGGCTTCAAACAACTCCTACTCATGCTAGTGGGTTTCATCTATTTACTGTGGAATGACAGGTCATGCAGAGGATAAAGGGGTTCAACTACCACAGCAAGTAACAAATGAATCGTTGTTGTCCTAATGCAGTAAAAGAGAGCAGGAGCGAGAGAGTGGGATTGTATCGGAATGAACAAGGAGGTTTTGCTTGCCTGGCACTCCTGAAGATATTATAGTTCTTCATCGGTGTCATCGAACTCGTCGTCGAAACCACGTGTATCGAGAGGGGACAAACACCGACAACTGAGAAAGAACACAATCAATGCAATGCTCAATATGATGCATGCTATGACATGGCAATATGAATGTGTTTTGGGCGAATGCAACTACAACCAGATGGATTTGGGTCATATTGAGCCAAAGGTTCAATCCCAAATTCAAATTATGGATTCAAATAGTGCCTTATCATGTTTTGCACTAAACAGCAAGGTTAAGTTGTTTAAACATGCATGAAACCAGTGCAGATGGATAGATTAGATTTTTCTGATCATTTTTCATATATAACTTGTTTGATTTGGAGCTACGTTTGAATTTATATGAATTTTAGAAGTTTTGGCAATTTTCTGGAATTTCCTGTATAAGAAAAATCCCAGTAATTAGTTATTGCGTCAGCATGATGTCGTGGTGACGTTAGCAGGTCAACTGGGTCGGCCAGGTCAAACCTGACCAGTGGGGCCCATACGTCAGTGTCTCAGTTAATTAACGGAGTTAATTAGCCCTAAGCTAACACTAACTAAAATGTCAGCAGGGCTGGGCCCACATGTCAGCCAGTCAGTGGGTTAACTGAGGTAATTAGCGCTAACTAAACTAACAGTAATTAAACAAGGGCTTGGGCCCACACGTCAGCGACCCAGGGGGTCAACCTGGGCCCGCAAGTCAACGGTCAGCGGGTCAAACCCGCCGGCGTCTAGCCGCCGGCGAGTCCAGACGCGGCGGAGCGGCACGGGATTCGCCTACAGGGCGCCGTTTGGCGCGCGGAGCACAGCTACGGGATGCGGACGCTCGTCCGCATCCAACCATGGTGGTGGCGCGGCCGGGGAGTGGCCGGAGTGGCGCCGGCGACGAGCTTGGCGGCGGCCGAAGCTCGGGTGCAAGTGGGGATGGGGCTGCGATGCGCAAACGGGCGCGGCGAGGTGCCCCGGAGGTTCTACGCGATGCGCGAAGCGTATTGACGCGATGCCCGGGACCAAATGGTCACCGGGGCATCACCGGTGACGAGTGCGGGCGACGGCGCGTCCGGGTGAGTGCGGTGTGGTTGCTACGGAGCACGGCAGAGCGAACGGAGAGGGGGAGGACAGGCAGAAGCTCACGGTGATCGTCGTGGAGTGGACGGCGAGCTCGGGGGATGACCGGAGCAGACGTGGCGGCGAAGGCGATCTCAGCGGACCGAGGTTGAAGAAGACGGCGTGGCCGGCGTTCGAGGGCGTCCGGCGTCGGGTGAGTCGACGGGGAGGACGAGGGCGTCGAGGCGGAGGCCATGGACACGTCGGCGAGGCGAGGGAGAGGCGATGGCCGCGGTGGTGCTTGTCGGTGGCGGCGGGCGCATTCGGTGGGACGGGGAAAACGGCGAGGGAGAGAGCAGGGGGAGGAATGAGAGGCCGGGTCGATCGGGACGGCACCAAGGAGGAAGGCTCATGGCGCTGCGCTGTCCCGGGACGCAGCAGCAGGCGTGCAGTGGCGTGGCAAGACGGCGCGCGCTGCTGGGCGAACGCGCCGGGCGTCCGAATGGCGCGGTGGAGATGACGACTGGCAATCGGGCCAAGGGCGCCTGTTGGGCTGGGTAGGTGGCCAGTATCCCTCTCTCTCTCTCTTAGTTGTTTTTGTTTTTCTATTATTCTCAACTTCGTGGCTTTATTAAAATAGTTAGCCACCTTCAAAAATCCTCAAGATAATCATAGGATCTGCTTAGGTTAATTCTAACAGCCCACACTTATTTCCAGAATTATTTGAGCATTTAAAATATTTACTAACATTTAAATGCCCAAATGCAAAGTACATATGATTTAATTCAGTAACCAAATATGTCATGGAAAAATGTGCAACACCTCTGGTTATGGTTCTAGCATTTTCCAGAATGATGAACATTTTTGGAAGCCATTTGGACTCATTGAAAATATTTTAGTTGAACCTAGTTGAATTCATTTGGTGCTAGGGTTTAGTCAATCCCCATTTCAGGTTTAAATGAAATTTAAACATGATGCAACACTCTAATGCATGCACTAGGCATTGTCAGAACTAGGGTTGTGACAACTCACCCCCACTAAACAAGAATCTCGTCCCGAGATTCAAGCGTAGGGTAAGGCGAAGGGGGGGACGCAAACGAACACAATCTTCACGATCCAGGGTGCACTTCAAATGAACGTTGATTTGATCACCATCATTATCTTGATGTCTTGCTCTAAGAAATCTAATCGACATGACAACAAGAAGAGAAAGAAAACTCTAGAAGGATCGATCTTCTCGAAGATCGAACAACTTAGGATCGGCTCGCGGGATGAGTCATAAAAACATCTCTCAAGCTGAGATACAAAGCACACGTCTAGAGGAATGGAGTGAAACAGATGACGAGGGTTCACTAGGTAGACAACAATTCCACACCTAAGAGGGTGGTGAACGGTTGTCAACGTAGCGAGAGTTTGAGTTGCCATGATACCACAGCGAGACATTTTAGAGGAAGGCAATTCGTGGATATATCCCCTTAAGTGGCAAAAAGAATTACCTTTGATTCAGAGATCATTGAAATTCTTTATACCAGCCTAAGGCAATCACAATCGATCATTTGAAGGAGTCCGAAAGAATGACATTCTCGGGCCGGGATGGATGATGTGAATTACCTTGTTGAAAAACAACACAAGGGATGATTTTAGTAACTGGGGAAAAACTCAATAGTAGAGGGTGATTCCACTATTAGAATGGTTATAGCATAACCGAGAAAATTGAGAGCAATCCCAGTTAGTAGCTATGATAGCACCTGGTGCTTATGCGTGCTCTCAAGAACTTGAGCATCTCCATAATCATCAAGGTTTTACCAACATCCATGCCGAGGATCCTGGCAACACATCATACTACCATGATGAATAGTGATGGACGATGCAGATGCAAAGGAAGATAACACCTTCTCAGATTTCACCTTAGCGAGGCCAAGGAAACAAAATCTGGATGATCGACCGAGAGACATTTAGCACTCCGCTTCTAATGTTCTCCTTGATGTAGCAGTGTATCCCATCCATAGATATGGTCTGGTATCTAGAACATCAAGTAAAGGTCGGACTTCGGAAGCACAAAAAATCATATGGGACACAAGTAGGGAATAATTCCTACGAAGTCCTTATGGAGAGGTGGCCAACTTCTTCAATCAAGATACTACAATAATAGGTCTTCCGGTGGGGTGTGTTGGCCACGACATCCACCTTACCGGTTATCGCGGGACCAATATTATAGTTCTTGGGAAACGTTCCAACCATCATATCTGCCTGAGATTCAGATCTGGTTGGCGTCAGAGTATTCCAGACTCATCAAGTCTAGAAAGTAAAATGAAAGTTTGCAGCACAAGTCGACGAGAAGACGTTGCGAGATTCTCAGGAAATGGACTACGGTAGTAAGCTCCAAAACATGAGCTGGTTCTGCTAATACATGTGAACACGTTGTCCGAGACAAGCATGACCACACAGTAGTCTTGTAGTAAAACACTACCGAGTTCAGGAGGGGAAACATCATCGAGGATATCGAAGTCCTTGCATAAGTCTCGAGCCTACGAAGGAACTTTTTCTCCTCGAACAAATCAATCAGTGGCTTGGTGTGCTAGGGATACATATTGAATGAAGGTTGCAAGTCTCCGAACCACAGAATACTTCGCACATATGCATGACCGATTTGGGGATGATTCCAAAGGAAGCAACACTGACTTTCTCGAATCCACGGCGGCAACTTACATCTAATGCACATGAACTAGAGGAAGTCACTTCTTACATCCGAACATATGTTTCATGACCTAGCATGAACAAATGCTTTCAAAATTTTCCAACACTAGCTGAATGTTCAACAAAATTATGGAGAAGACAAGGATGTTGTCAATGGGCTCAACAACAATTCATCCAGACTCCCATGGAGATGGAATTCCATAATTATGTGAACAAGGTGATAGTATTGGTCAGACCCAAAAGATATAATGGTGTATGCTCGGGGAATCAACCACGAGTAAGACAACATTACGAACATCGTTGGTTCTGAATTGATTTGAGGATAGCCCACACTCAAATCAAAGTTTTGGCAGGACAATAGCTCCAACAACTGGCCTCGAGGATCAATTGATGAAGATATCATCTTTCTTCAACACACATACAAGATATCCCTTAAGATGAACTAAATCGGACAAGCTTTCATCTTCCAACTCTCCAAGTTGTTGTTTAGCTTAACCAAACAGCTCAGGGGTATGCAACACAGATTCTTGGAGAAGGGGTGGTTTATATGAAACCAACTTGATCACGAGCTCAACATGACAGTCAGGTGACAACCTGGTAATACTTCCGAGAAGATATTCGGAAAATCACGAACCACCGATATGTTACTAAGCTTGATAACAATCTTGCTTTTCAGGGCAAGATGATATGATCAAGAGAGCGAGGGTTTGACAAGATCCTAACCCATTGATCGGAGAGTGCACCGGAAATAAGGACTAGGTAGCACGATCAATCCTAGGATGATGATTCAATAATCAGCACGCTAAGAATGAAGTTGTTGTCCTTTAACTACTAAGCAACAAAGTTGCTAGGAGTATTGATTTCACGCATCACGATTCACTTGTCGGCATTCCGGCTGCAACAACACGGAACCGAGGAATGAATAATGATGGCGAGAAGTATCACTACGTCAAGAATTCATAAGAGGTAGTGCAATTCTCATGATATTCTTAATGTCAAGATGGTAATACTCCAAGGTAGAACAAAGCAAAAGCTAGATTAGCAATTTGATCTGCGAATTACAATTGCTTTGACCCAATCCTAGATATGGATGAGGTTCTGGAATTTGTTTCTCCTAGTCATTCTGGAATAGAATGGCTTGACGGACCACAAGAATAATAGGCACCGATGAACGAATGCACACATACTCCTGACTAGCAATTGATAGACGAGGGTTGGAATACAATTAAAGGGGGGCAACTCAAAGGAACATATGATTTTCTGAGTTGTGGATGCATAGATTAGTATGTCGAACCAGGTTCAACATTTTCTTCCGGATAACCCATGCGTAAAGGTAGAATCATGGAGTCACAATTGTGAATGGAGAACTCATCGAGGGCACTCTGTTGTGATCTTTTGATCCAACAAACTTCTGCCATAAGTGGTTCATAGTATTTGGAAGAAGGAAATACCACGGACCTCGAGGACTAATGCAAAGGTTACTAATAACCTAAAGGAACTAGCAACACTATCAACACGAGGTAAGTGGAGTGAATCTTGGGTTCAAAACCCAGGAATAGAATACCTACTACTAAATGGCATCACGGGATGCTTTAAAGAATGGTGGCCAGAATCATCACACCGGGAACACAAAACATGGCTAGACTACTAGATGATCCCCTAAGACACCTAGGGTCGTAATAATAATTCCAACATATATGTCGAGGCAATAGAATACCTCAACTCAGCATTTGGTGTGATTAACCTGGCCCAAAGGAACATCAAGACCAGACGAAAAGGATTTGCAAGTGCATCAGATTGTTTAGAAACCTGGGATGACTCGGACAGCATAACGGCTGTAAATGCTCAAAAGATTGGAGACATGTTACAAAATGGTGGCATAGCCACTCTGAAGCACAATATCAAGGTTCTAGTTCAACTGAGAACATATTAAAAGTAGTAGAAACTGAATTGAGGCTTGAAACTATCAATCCTATAAGTCTATGGATTAGTAACACGTCATCCTGATAGATAGATGAGAAGCCTAGTTCTTAAACCCCGTAGAAGAGAAGAGGTTGAATCAGATCAGAAGGCCATGAGGTATAAGGAGTAAAAAGAGCCTTACATTCCCTTCCCACAATCAATTCCCCTACATATAACTAAAGCATTTCTAGACTCAACTTCGACCAGTTTGGCTTGGTAATCCTACAGCAACAAAGCTCGATACTAAAGTCGTCAGACCCGACTCAATGTCACATCGATCTAGCTCTGTAACACCTCATATCACTTTGTAGCCTCACGCACGGTATTCCCACGGTGTCGCCTTACCTTTGCCCAGACCGCTTATGCCTTTTGGCTCACGATATGATAGTGTCGCTAGCATCCATATGATAAGGAGCCCGGCTGACATGGCTAGTCGTAAACCCAAAGTGGCACAGACTTACAGGACAGTATCCATGACCCAAAGATCGAACGTGTCGGTCATCGTGAGTGAATCCAGTGCTGTAGCACTGGCTAGCAGGACTCGTGAACCGGCTGTAGCGGGCTAACAGACTCGTATTCATCACGTGACATTTCCCGGGACGTATACAGAACGAAGAAGGACACATGCCGCCAGCCTAAGTGTTCCGGAGCAAGAGTGCTACCATGGCTCAAAGGAAACACTAGGAGACATTTCCGTAAGAGAGGCTACTAAAGATAAACAACTAGATAGTCGATCCCACACATACCAAGCATTTCAATAACATACACACAATATGCTCGATATGTGCAAATACAACATGGCATCACAACATGACTCTACGACTCAAGTATGTATTCATTAGGCCCGAGGAGCGAGATATTACAAACAGGGTCTCATGACCCAACATTCAGAGCATACAAATCAAAGCACAAGCGAAGCTTAACATGTCTGAGTACAGACATCTACAAATGAAAAGGCTTGAAAGCCTGACTATCTACCAGATCCTGCCGAGGGCACAAGATCGTAGCTGAGGTAACAAGCTAAACGTCGAAGTCCACGTGGAACTACTAGTGAGACCAAGTCTCTCTGCAAAAACATAAAATAGGCAAACGTGAGTACAAATGTACCCAGCAAGACTTACATCAGAACTAACTACATATGCATCATTATCAACAAAGGGGGTGGTGGGGTTTAACTGCAGCAAGCCAGCTTGACTCGGTGGCTATCCTAAACTACGACTGCAAGTAACTCTTTTGAGGTGGCGCACACGAGTCCACATATTCACCAACCAATACACCACTATGGAACCGCTCCCGTCTCCCTACGAGAACGCCATCCATAGCACTCACGCTTATCTTGCGTATTCTAGAGTATCCACTTTCACTTGTCTATGAACTGTACAGCAACCCGAAGTCCATTATCATGACACGGCTATTCAATAGATGATGTTAACCTGCAGGGTGTACTTCTTCACACACGCCTCACCACTTACCACCGCTTACACGACATGTACTCGCAACCTTCAAGCGGAAGCCCAACGTGGGTGTCGGCCACAACCTACCTAAACACTCAAGTCCCTAGTCTAGGTTTATCGCCTATTCAGTTCCATCTATGAGGAGATCCGGCAAGTTTCGCCACAGCCCCAAACGATGTGAGCAGGGTTCCCGAGACACCAAACGGGCGCCTGACACACGTGTACCACGTGCCTACCGCATCACAGCCCACCCCTACACCAAGCGCGCCAAGACGGCCTCCAAAGATACTACAAACACCAGAAACTACTTGCAACTCCTGGACAGAGGACAAGGGTGATTAAGCAGCCGAGAAGGTCCATTGGTTTCGGGCCCAATGCGTGGTAGTAGCTGAATCATGGATCACAAACACAGAACTCAGTTCCTGAGGACGGCTGCAATGAGACAACCCACCATGTACTCCTACATGGCCTCTCACCGCTACCTTTACCAAATCGTGTTCACACACTTAACTCACACACAGTAGGACATGTTCACGCACCTCTGAATCATTCCCGATGAGTCAGACCTGACTCAACTCTAAGCAATAGCAGGCATGACAAACAAACATGAATGAGTAGGCACAACAGGGCTTCAAACAACTCCTACTCATGCTAGTGGGTTTCATCTATTTACTGTGGAATGACAGGTCATGCAGAGGATAAAGGGGTTCAACTACCGCAGCAAGTAACAAATGAATCGTTGTTGTCCTAATGCAGTAAAAGAGAGCAGGAGCGAGAGAGTGGGATTGTATCGGAATGAACAAGGAGGTTTTGCTTGCCTGGCACTCCTGAAGATATTATAGTTCTTCATCGGTGTCATCGAACTCGTCGTCGAAACCACGTGTATCGAGAGGGGACAAACACCGACAACTGAGAAAGAACACAATCAATGCAATGCTCAATATGATGCATGCCATGACATGGCAATATGAATGTGTTTTGGGCTAATGCAACTACAACCAGATGGATTTGGGTCATATTGAGCCAAAGGTTCAATCCCAAATTCAAATTATGGATTCAAATAGTGCCTTATCATGTTTTGCACTAAACAGCAAGGTTAAGTTGTTTAAACATGCATGAAACCAGTGCAGATGGATAGATTAGATTTTTCTGATCATTTTTCATATATAACTTGTTTGATTTGGAGCTACGGTTCAATTTATATGAATTTTAGAAGTTTTGGCTATTTTCTGGAATTTCCTGTATAAGAAAAATCCCAGTAATTAGTTGTTGCGTCAGCATGATGTCGTGGTGACGTCAGCAGGTCAACTGGGTCGGCCAGGTCAAACCTGACCAGTGGGGCCCATACGTTAGTGTCTCGGTTAATTAACGGAGTTAATTAGCCCTAAGCTAACACTAACTAAAATGTCAGCAGGGCTGGGCCCACATGTCAGCCAGTCAGTGGGTTAACTGAGTTAATTAGCGCTAACTAAACTAACAGTAATTAAACAGGGGCCTGGGCCCACACGTCAGCGACCCAGGGGGTCAACCTGGGCCCGCAAGTCAACGGTCAGCGGGTCAAACCCGCCGGCGTCTAGCCGCCGGCGAGTCCGTGACGCGCGAGCGCACGGATTCACCTGTGGCGCTGCTTGGCGCGGAGCACGCCCACGGATGCGGACGCTCGTCCGCATCCAACCATGGTGGTGGCGCGGCCGGGGAGTGGCCGGAGTGGCGCCGGCGACGAGCTTGGCGGCGGCCGAAGCTCGGGTGCAAGTGGGGATGGGGCTGCGGTGCGCAAACGGGCGCGGCGAGGTGCCCCGGAGGTTCTACGCGATGAGGGAAGCGTGTTGACGCGATGCCCGGGACCAAATGGTCACCGGGGCATCACCGGCGACGAGTGCAGGCAACGGCGCGTCCGGGTGAGTGCGGTGTGGTTGCTACGGAGCACGGCAGAGCGAACGGAGAGGGGGAGGACAGGCAGAAGATCACGGTGATTGTCGTGGAGTGGACGGCGAGCTCGGGGGATGACCGGATCAGACGGGGCGGCGAAGGCGATCTCGGCGGACCGAGGTTGAAGAAGACGGCGTGGCCGGCGTTCGAGGGCGTCCGGCGTCGGGTGAGTCGACGGGGAGGACGAGGGCGTCGAGGCGGAGGCCATGGACACGTCGGCGAGGCGAGGGAGAGGCGATGGCCGCGGTAGTGCTTGTCGGTGGCGGCGGGCGCATTCGGTGGGACGGGGAAAACGGCGCGGGAGAGAGCAGGGGGAGGAATGAGAGGCCGGGTCGATCGGGACGGCACCGAGGAGGAAGGCCCGCGGCGTTGCGCTGTCCCGGGGACGCAGGCAGGCAGGCAGGTGGCATGGCAAGACGGCCGCGGCGTCGGCACGCGCCGCCGGGCCCGATCGGGCGCAGGGGAGATGACGACTGCAATCGGGCCATGCAATGCCTTTGTTGGAATGGGTAGGTGGCCGGTATCTCTCTCTCTCTCTTAGTTGTTTTTGTTTTTCTATTATTCTGTAACTTCAGGGCTTTATTAAAAATAGTTAGCCACCTTCAAAAATCCTGAAGATAATCATAGGATCTGTTTAGGTTAATTCTAACAGCCCACACTTATTTCCAGAATTATTTGAGCATTTAAAATATTTACTAACATTTAAATGCCCAAATGCAAAGTACATATGATTTAATTCAATGACCAAATATGTCATGGAAAAATGTGCAACACCTCTGGTTATGGTTCTAGCATTTTCCAGAATGATGAACATTTTTGGAAGCCATTTGGACTCATTGAAAATATTTTATTTGAACCTAGTTGAATTCATTTGGTGCTAGGGTTTAGTCAATCCCCATTTCAGGTTTAAATGAAATTTAAACATGATGCAACACTCTAATGCATGCACTAGGCATTGTGAGAACTAGGGTTGTGACAATCTTCATGATAGAGAGTCTTTTCTTTTGTCACTTTCATATACTAGTGGGAATTTTTCTTTATAGAACTTGGCTTGTATATTCCAATGATGGCCTTCCTCAAATGCCCTATGTCTTCATGAGCAAGCAAGTTGGATGCACACCCACTTAGTTTCTTTTTGAGCTTTCATACACTTATAGCTCTAGTGCATCCATTGCATGGCAATCCCTACTCACTCACATTGATATCTATTGATATCTATATATCCCATTGATACGCCTAGTTGATGTGAGAATATCTCCCTCTTTTTGTCTTCTCCACAACCACCATTCTATTCCACCATGCTATGTCCGTGGCTCACGCTCATGCATTGCGTGAAACTTGAAAAAGTTTGAGAATACTAAAGTATGAAACAATTGCTTGGCTGAAACCTGGGTTGTGCATGATTTCAATATTTTGTGTGATAAAGATGGAGCATAGCTAAACTATATGATTTTGTAGGGATAATCTTTCTTTGGCCATGTTATTTTGAGAAGACATAATTGCCTTGTCAGTATGATTGAAGTATTACGGTTTTTATGTCAGTATAGAACTTTTGTTTTGAATTTTTTGGATCTGAACATTCATGCTACAATAAATAAAATTACATGGATAAATATGTTAGGTAGCATTCCACATCAAAAATTTTGTTTTTATCATTTACCTACTCGAGGACGAGCAGGAAATAAGCTTGGGGATGCATGATGCATCTCCAACGTATCTATAATTTTTTTCTTGTTCCATGCTATTATATTATCTATTTTGGATGTTTAATAGGCATTTATATGATATTTTATATTATTTTTGGGACTAACCTATTAACAGGCAGCCCGGTGCGGGTTTCTGCTTTTTTTGCCTATTTTAGAGTTTCACAGAAATGGAATACCAAACGGAGTCCAAAGTGAATGAAACTTCCGTGATGATCTTTCTTGGACCAGAAGGAAACCAGAAGACTTGGAGATGAAGTTAGAGACGCAGTGAGGCAGGAGAGCGTGCCCCCTACCTCGTGGGCGCCTCGAGGGTCTCCTGACCTAGCTCCTTTGCCTATATATACTCTTATACCCTGAAAACATCCAGGGGAGCCACAAAACTACTTTTGCACCGCTGCAACCTTCTGCACCTGTGAGATCCCATCTAGGGACCTTTTCTGGCGTCCTGCCGAAGGGGGATTCGATCACGGAGGGCTTCTTCATCAACACCATTCCCTCTCTGATAATGCGTGAGTAGTTTACCATAGACCTATGGGTCCATAGCTAGTAGCTAGATGGCTTCTTCTTCTCTTTAATTCTCAATACCATGTTCTCCTCGATGTTCTTGGAGATCTATTCGATGTAATATTCTTTTCCGGTGTGTTTTCCGAGATTCGATGAATTGTGGATTGATGATCACATTATCTATGAATATTATTTGATTCTTCTCTGAATTCTTATATGCATGATTTGATATCTTTTCAAGTCTCTTCAAATTATCGATTTTGTTTGGCCTACTAGATTGATCTTGCTTGCAATGGGAGCAGTGCTTAGCTTTGGGTTCAATATTGCGGTGTCCTTTCCCGGAAATAGTAGAGGCAGAAAGGCACGTATTGTATTGTTGCCATCAAGGATAAAAAGATGGGGTTTTCATCATATTGCTTGAGTTAATTCCTCTACATCATGTCATCTTACTTAATGTGTTACTCTGTTCTTTATGAGCTTAATACTCTAGATGTAGGAAGGAGTCGGTCGATGTGTGGAGTAATAGTAGTAGGTGTAGAATCGTTTTGGTCTACTTGACACGGACGTGATGCCTATGTTCACGATCATTGCCTTAGATGTCGTCGTAGCTTTGCGCTTTTCTATCAATTGCTCGGCAGTAATTTGTTCACCCACCGTAATATTTGCTATCTTGAGAGAAGCCACTAGTGAAACCTATGGCCCTCGGGTCTCTTTTCCATCATATAAGTTCTCTTTTACGTCATACTAGTTTCCGGTCTACTATTTTTCAATCTTTTACTTTCCGATCTATAAACCAAAAATTCCAAAAGTATTTACTTTACCGTTTGTCTATCTCTATCAGATCTCACTTTTGCATGTGACCGTGAAGGGATTGACAACCCCTTTATCGCGTTGGGTGCAAGATATTGATTGTTTGTGCAGGTATTTGGTGACTTGTGCATTGTCTCCTACTGGATTGATACCTTGGTTCTCAAACTGAGGGAAATACTTATGCTACTTTGCTGCATCACCCTTTCCTCTTCAAGGGAAAAACCAACTCAAGCTCAAGAGGTAGCAAGGGGCAGAGCCCCCCTCGCTCATCTCCATCTTCTTGCTGCCCGCTCCTTCTTCTTCTCCGTCTTGCCGCAGATACAGAGTCCATGGCGCCGATCAGAAGATTTTCTACAGCGGAGAAGGGGAAGGCCCCTTGCGAGGAGCCTGAACAGCTTTCGTCAAAGAAGAGGTTTAGACGCCCTCGCGACGCCGGCGTAGGGCAGGAAGTGACACAGCCTTAGTACGAGCGACCTTTGCCTGGCTTCCCGCTACCCTTGTACACCCGCGCGTAGGATGGCAGTGCCCACCGTCGAGTGGTTCAGGGTAGCGGCGGACAAGCCGATTCGAGTGGCCAACTGGCCTTCGAACTCACGCCGAGGGTAGCTCGCGCGAGCTCGTGGAGTGGGCGGCAATGCTGCCGCACTCGTGGATCCAGTTCCCGAGCTTCTTCGCCGAGGAGATGCCGCTGAGAGGGCCGATTGAGCTGTGGTTGTAACACGCCAGGTGCTACAGCGGGCCATCGAGGCAAACATCAAGGTCGTCCCCCTGGCGGCATCTTCATGACCCCCAGACGGGGCGAGGTCGCCGTTACCTGTTGTCCAGAAGGGGCCCTTGCCATCCACTTCGAGTACAATGGCACCTCCATATTGTTCTTCAAGGTCTTCGATGAGGGGGGCCGGCGGCTAGAGTGCTACCCCGGGAGAAGCAGCCTGCGCGGCGCGGCCGTGGTTGTCGGGCCCGCCTCTGGCCTGGCCGGCAGCTCCTCCAGCAGCACCGACGACTCCTGGGAATCCAGTGACTCTCCTGAGCCCATCGATTCTCCAGAGTCCAGCGATGAAAGCTATGTGCTGCCGAGCTCTAACCGTACCCGGAGCGCGGCAGCGGCATCCTCTTGGTGTCGCCAATGATACCCAGTAGCCGGGTCCTTCGAGGTTTCCTTCTTTTGTTTCCCTGCGCAGAGTTGTGACAAGACCCGTGGGGGTATGTAAAAAACTGTAATGCTTTTGTTTCAACACTATGCTTCCTAGTACTACGTTGAAATCGCGTGTCCCACTCCGGCATGGTTCCCCCTTGTCGTGGGAAACCACGGCCACCAATGGGACCAGGACGGCCCCTTGCTGGTTCGGCAGGGGGAGTCGCATTGCACAGAGAGCAGACGAACATGAGGCAGCATGACAGAGATCATGCGGGCAGTTTTACCCAGGTTTGGGCCGTCGCGAGGCGTAAAAACCTACTCTTGCTTTGGTGGATTGATGGTGGAAATGTGTTGGTGGAGCGTAGTACACTTTCCCGGCAAGGGTTGCCTTAGGGCGACAACGACTACGTGTGTATGGGGGTGTGAGTTATCCAACTCTCTTTAACCTCACGAACCGTTGCAATGGGCCTCCTTTTATAGCTTAAGTTGTCATCATAGTGGAAAATCAGTCATTAGACACAGATAAGATAGCAAATAGTGCTATCATACCTAACTCTGCAGGCTGTTAGGGCGCATTTAATGCACCGCTTAATGTCACGTTGTTGGTTTCCAGGCAAGGCTTGCTGGCTATCTCGCTAGCTCCACGCCTGCTTGTCCGACATGTCATAGGACGGGTCTCATCTGTGGGTTTTCTTGGTAGAAAGGAGATGCCATGTGGTGAATGGCTGCCACTTAATCACTCTATAGCTTGACCCCACATTGATCGACGACATGAGTCATGGTGGAGTGGTCGGTGAGGCGATTTGGCTTCTGCAAGTCCTGGCGGGCCCTGCCGGGATGCCTTGGTTACCTTTTTGGGGTGGCCTCGCCCCTTGCCAGGTTCGCCTGCCCGGCAAAGGAGGCTTCTTTCTTGATGACATCTCGCTTCTCTTGCTTGGTCTTGGTCCCTCTGATCTGCTGGTTGGTTCTTCGAATCTCTTAGTTTCTTGTACTCTGTCTTAGCCTGGTGCTTCAATCTTGATCTTGTGCCTGTGCACAGTCAGGGCAACAGACCCAGGGTTTGTTGCACCGATAGAAGCCCCCAGGCCTGTCCCGAACGCGCTGCCGAGCGTCGTCGGGGTAGGGCCTAATAAGTGCACAAGCAGAGTTGCCGAAGAGGCTGGTCTCTTGAGATCTTCTTTGATTCTTCATTAGTCTTGATTTCAGGACAGTTTCCGGTTTCCCCGCGCATCGGGTAAAGCCAATAGTGGTGGGGCCGCTCCAGTAATGGCCTGTGGATGACTTTAAGGCACAGGTGGAAACTGCCAATTCACTCTTCCCACCACGCCCTTATCCTTAGCCACGTATGCTGCATGCATTGCACGGGGCAGGTAATGGAGACGCGTGGTGCGGGGGAGCATAATGGCAAGGACCCGGCTTCTTTGAATTGGTGGAGGAGGGCCGTGGTTACTCGTGGTGGAACCAGGCCCTAGCCCCCCGCTTGCCTATACAAGGAAGAGCAGGGGAGGAGTGGAGGCATTCATCCGCACTCTTTTTCTCCGCTGCCTTGCTCCGTCTTAGATATGCTGGAGGGAGAGCCCGAGACTGGCCCCGGGCTTTAGCTTAGAACATTTTGTGGTCGTGAGGATGCTCAGGCGGCGCAGCGGTAGCGCTGGAGGTGGCGACTCCAGCGCACTCGTCGTCGTGCCACCTGTAGCCTTGATTCTGGTGGGAGGGGATGTGAATGACAACATGCCAGGGCCCGCAGTGGGTGCGGGGCGTGGTAGTCGGTCACTCCTCATTCTTCGCTCCTACGCGATGCAGAGGGAGAGCCCTGGGGGAGGGCTACCGCTCGCGATGGCAGATTTGGCTCTTCCTAGTGTCTCCCTCTATTTGTGGAGGGCTTCTTGTCTTCGTACATGTCTTCGGAATGTCCGGTGATCTCTGACGTCAGGGCCGTTGGGGATGACCATGCACTGTATGGGGTAAGCCAGAGAGCATGGCGTTTGGTGTGGCTGAGGATCTGAGGTCTTCGGGTGGTAGTGATGCGGATGGCGGCGGCAACCCACGACGCGTCAAGAACAAAGGCGACTGCTCCAACGAGTCATGTTTGCCGGTGACTCCGTGTCTCCCATCTGGTCCTCCGGCAGCATCACCATCCGCATTTGCCCCCTGGTTTCTTCTTCCTTGCCGCGAACCGGTGCCATCCTGATCCTAGGGAGGCGCCAAATCCCAACTGGGTTCGCCTCCTGCCTCTTCGACCTCATCCTGTAGGAGATAGACAAGGGAAAAGGCATTACGGGGCACTTATCTTTTTTCAACCATAAACATGTAGGCACTTGCCAAATTTTAATTCAAATAATGTAATCTCTCGAGTCCATGTTCGTGTTCTTTAATGCTTGTACTTGTATCAACATGCTAATGAAAAAGATAAACCTTGCCGGGAACCCGTGCATGTATATGTCCATGCAGAGGTGAGATTCCTCTTTAGTGTAAATAAATGAGCTTTCCTGACAAGCTACCTTGCAGGCACCCTTTTTGTCTGCCAGAGAGCCACATCTGCCGGGTTACAGACAAAGGGACCAGCCCCCCGCCAACTTCCTTTTACCAAAGGCCACTGCGACCATTCTGACTGAAGAAACGTTCAAGTCAGGAATGGGAGCACCTAAGTCTAAAAGAGTGGCGAGGTTTTCTAATGCATAAGTTATAGCTTACAGAACACGAGTGGACAAGAGGTAGAACTTATCTGTTTGACTTGCCGGGGATCGCAGTGTCGGGCAATCTTCTCAACTCCTTGTCGAAGCCAAGTCCAAGGCAAGAACCTGCAGCTTCATGTAGATGAGAATGAAAGCAGGATGTGATCTATCTATATGCATATGCATATGCTCATGAAATGCTTATGCAGTGATCTGGAATGCTCATGCATGCATGCAATCTAGGTTGGGGGCCCCCTACAACGCTTCTTTATTTTCTCTTGCACGGGTTCATTGCCCCTTCTTTGTACAAGGGGTTACATGAAGCTGAGGCAAGGCCTGTACAGATGGGTGCCTGCCGGGCAGGGCCTGAGAGCCTCGCGGCTTACGGGTAGAACTTGCAGAGATGCTGAATATTCCATGAGTTTTGCAACTGAGTGTCTTCTCAGGTCTCCAGATGGACTGCGCTAGGTCTAGTGACTCGTACTACCTGGTAAGGTCCTTCCCACTTTGGTGATAGCTTGTGTGTACCCTTGGTGGACTGAACGCACCTAAGGACAAGGTCACCTTCCTCAAAACACTGGGCATGAACCCTGCGGCTATGATAGCGATGCAGGGCTTGTTGATAGCATGCAGCACGCGTAGCAGCCCGGAGACAGTTCTCCTTGAGTAGCACGGCGTCGTCACGCTTGTGTTGATCTTGCACGACTTCATCGTAGGCAAGCACTCGAGTTGACTCACAAATGAGTTCCATGGGGATAATTGCTTCTGCCCGTAGACCAGTGAGAAGGGAGTCTGCCCGGTAGCTCGATTTTGTGTCATTCTGAGGGACCAGAGAACTACCGACAGCTCCTCGATCCACCGCCAGCCGTTCTTCTGCGGTGTATCAAAGGTCTTGTCTTGAATCCATGCAGCACTTCAGCGTTCGCCCTCTCAGCTTTTCCGTTGCTCCGGGGGTGTGCCACAAAGGCAAATGAGATCTTGCATCCGAGGGCGTGAACATATTGCATGAAGGCATGGCTCGTGAACTGGGTGCCGTTGCCGGTGATGATCCTTGCCGGAACTCCAAAATGACACACCAGATCTTTCAAGAACTTGATAGCTGACTGGGAAGTCACCTTTCTCATAGCAGTCACTTCTGGCCACTTTGTAAACTTGTCGATGGCAACAAACAAGAATTCACAACACCCGATTTCTTGGGGGAAGGGGCCTAGGATATCGAGCCCCCAGACCGAAAATAGCCATGATAGAGGGATTGTCTGAAATGCCTGGGCAGGCAGGTGGGTTTTCTTGGAATGGAACTGACAGGTGTCACACTTAGTGACTAGCTCAACCGCATCTTGGAGGGATGTGGGCCAATAGAATCCTTGTCGGAATGCTTTCCCAACTAATGCCCTTGATCCAATGTGGGAGCCACACATTCCTTTGTGTATCTCAGCCAGAAGTTCCTTTCCTTTTTCCCGGCAGACGCACTTCAATTTCACACCGTTGGGCCTCCTTCTGTATAGAGTGTCATCGACAAACTGATAGATACTGGCCCTCGGGGCTACTCTTTCAGCTTCGTCTTGGTTGCTGGGAAGCTTTCCGGTTTGGAGGAAGCGAATAATGTGCCTTGCCCAAGTTGGAGCCTAGGGCTCGGCAACGAGGACTAATGGCACCTCCTCTTCTACGGGAGCACCAGCCGCGTATACGGGGTCCATGCTCCCGTCTGGAGGGGTGGTCCGACAGGCTGCAAGGAGTTGTTTCCGGCAGGGTCTCTACCGGGAGCGGACGGCTCTACCGGGAGCGGACGGCTCTACCGTTGCCAAACTTTCTCCTTTTCTAGGCCATTGTTGGTGGGGATATGGAGGGCTGAGTAAGAGGGAGAACAAAAGTTCCTGGTTCCACAGGAAGCTTCTGCACAACACATTTTGACAGATGATCGGCTATGTTGTTTTCCGCACGGGGTACATGCTCTATTTGCAATCCGTCGAAGTGCTCCTCCAATATTCTCACTTCCTCGACATATGCCTCCGTCAATGGACTTTGATAATCCTTTTTGACTTGTCTCACCACCAGCTGTGAATCTCCTCGAATGATCAGCTTCTGAATATCCAATTCAGCTGCAATCCTGAGCCCGGCAAGGAGCCCTTCATACTCTGTTGTATTGTCGGTTGCTTCTTCCCAGGAAAAATGCATCTGGATGACGTACTTCAAGTGCTCCCCGGAGGGGGCAATAAGAAGCACGCCAGCCCCTCCACCTTGGAGGGAAAAAGCACCATCAAAATTCATAATCCGTTCTTGGGGTGATTCCTTGCCGGGGATAATTGTCTCTATCACTTCCTCATCAGGGGCTAGCATCCATTCTACAATAAACTCTGCCAATGCCCTGCACTGGAGAGTTGATGTGCTTTCAAACCTCAAACCAAAGTTGGATAGCTCCAAAGCCCACTCCACTATTCTGCCAGTAGCCTCTGGGTTTTGGAGTATCTGTTGCAACAAGAAACGAGTAACAACCGTGATCTCATGGGCTTGGAAGTAGTGGCGTAGTTTCCTTGTGGCCATGATAAGACCAAAAGTCAATTTTTGCATGCCAGAGTACCTCGATCTAGCCCCCTGTAACAAGGAGCAGATGAAGTACACTAGGCGCTGCACCACTTTCTTCCTCGCCATGTCCTTGGGGTTGCCCTTGTTGCCATGCTCATTGATGTCCTGAACCTTATATGACTTTGCCGGTCTCTGTACATTCTATGATTCATCCTCTTCTCGCTGTGTTACCAAAGCTGCACTGACCAGTTGGTTGGTTGCCGCTAAGTATAGCAGCAGTGGCTCCTGGGGTTTGGGAGCAACCAAGGTAAGCACAGAGGACAGGTAGGCCATCAACTCTTGCAAAGCTGCATCTGCTTCCGAGGTTCACTTCATAGGACCTGCATTCTTCAAAATATTGAAGAACGACAGGGCATGCTCGTTAGACTTGGAGATGAATCTGCTTAACACGGCAACGCATCCCGTCAGGCACCTCACATCCTTAACTGTACTTGGCGCTTGGATCGGCTCAATGGCCTTGATCTTGTCGAGATTATCTTCGATCCCCTTGTGGGACACAAAGTACCCAAGCAGATTGCCGGAGGGAACGCCAAACACACACTTCTCTTGGTTGAGCTTCAGGTTGATCTTGCGCAGATTTGCAATATCTCCTCCAAATCCTGGATAAGGGTTGCTCTGTCCTTGGTCTTGACCACAATGTCATCCATATAAGCCTCAATGTTTCTGTGCAGCTGAGGTTCAAAACCAATCTGGACTGCCCTTGCAAAGGTGGACCCGACACTCTTTAATCCAAATGGCATGCAGACAAAGCAGTACATACCACATGGTGTCATGAACGACGTATTCTCCTCATCTTTTTTGGACATGAAGATCTGGTGATATCCAGAATAGGCAACCAGAAATGAGAGAAAATCACAGCCTGAAGTGGAATCCATAATTTGATCAATACGCGTCAAGGGAAACGAGTCCTTCAGGCAAGCCTTGTTAAGATCTGTGAAATCAATGCACAGCCTCCACTTCCCATTTGCCTTCTAGACCACCACTGTGATTGCTAGACAAGTGGGATGTAGCACTCCTCTAACCAAACCAGCTGCCTCAAGCTTCTTGATCTCTTCTACAATAAACTATTGCCTCTCCAAGGCCTGCTTCCGGACTTTTTGTTTACGAGGTCTAGTGTGTGGGCAGACAACAAGGTAGTGCTCGATTACCTCCCTGGGAACACCGGGGATATCAGATGGTTGCCATGCAAACACATCGATATTCTCCAGCACGAAGGCAACGAGCGTGCTTTCCTATTTGTCATCGAGGGTGGCGCTGATAGTGAGAGTACCATCAATGCCAGCCAACCCTGCTGGGACCTTTTTCACTTGTGGAGCAGCAACCTTAGACCTCTTTCTATTGGAACACTCCGGCACATCGTCGACGGGTGCCATGCACTTGGTGGGGGCACGCTTCCCAGACTCTTTGCCAGAGGTCCTACAGTCTCCCTTCTTTCCTTTACTTTCCTTGGCGGGAACTGCTGCTACCGCTTCTTCTGCAGCGACTATGTCCCGGTACATCTTGTCCACACAGATGATTACATCCTTCTCATCTGACGGGATGGTGATAACCCCTAGCGGCCCAGGCATCTTTAGGGTGTTGTAGGCATATTGGGATGCTGCCATGAATTTGGCCAGAGCTGGGCGCCCAATAATCCCATTGTACGCTAGGGGAGATCGACCACGTCAAACACAATCTTCTCAGTCTGGTAGTTCAGTTCTCCCCCAAACGTTACCAGCAACGTGATCTTCCCTTAGGATGACTCCTGCTGGGATTAACTCCTTGAAATGTGCTGGTAACCTCTACCTCTTCCTCTTCTATCTAAAGCTTGTTGATAACTGCTGAGGAAATCAGATTCAGTCCGGCCCCACCTTCCACCAGCATCTTTGTGACCTTAGGGTAGCGAATTGTTGGAGAAACCAACAATGGCAGGCACCCTACCGCAGTGGTACAGCTAGGATGATCCTCTTCATCGAAGATGATGGGTGTACGGGGCAATTTGAGTGGCTTCCAGGCCTCTGGCACTGGTTCCATGACATTGACTTCTCGCGCCCACCGCTTGAGCTGGCAGGGAGAGGCGTGTAGAAATGCACCTCCGTCAATGCACAGGGCGTCAGTGGCCTTCAGAATCTCTTGCTCATTGGTTTCTTCTTCATCCCCTCTGTCACTCTTTTCATCACAAGCTTCCTTCTCTCGACCCCTGGCAGGTTTTCCTTGGTTCGAAAAGGGCTTGTCAGGGCGATTTACTTCGCCACCTCGGCCCTTACCGCCAGCAATATTCTGACCCCTTTACTTATCACGCTTCTCATATTCTGCTCTCTGTCTGTTGTCTAACTGCTCAACCGGATAGCACTCTTGAAGGTCATGGCCTTTGGTTCGATGGATCATGAAGTACGGCCGTGTCGGTGTACTAAAGTAGGGGTACCTTAGTACCCCGAACTTGTGCACGGGCAGTCGCAACACTCCGCGGCAAGGCTTGTCGGGCGACCGCCAAGACCCTCCACCATTTCCTACTATTGCCATTCAAGAACAAAGTACTAACCAAGAAAACGAAGGCCCCGGCAAGAGAAGCTTGCCGGGAAGGCCAACCAAGGCATCACCAGAAGACTTGCAGCTGCGCCAAGGCCCCGGCAGAAGGCCCGACAGCAAGCTTGCTTGCGCACAACAAGAGAAGGGCCACGGCAAGGCACTTGCCGCGCAAGGCTGCCACCCAAACCCAGCGATCCGGACGACGGTCATCACAAGGCCATCCCACGAGCACGGGCGAGGCACTACGCAGCCATGCGGGCGAGGTGGCAAACGGAGTGACAGAGACGCCATCGTGGCAACCGTGGCTCACTTAACGGTCACTCCTCCGCACTATTGGGCGACCGGACGGGCATTAAATGCCCTTGTCCCCCGCCGACGAGTTAGGTAGGGGACATGCTGGTCACCGTTGTACCAACCTGTGTTTTACCTTTCTACCCCTCTTCCTACGCTGCCACCTGTTGGTGCCCCTTCAGACTATAAAAGGAGGCCCATGCGCACGAGAAGGGGTTCGGTCCATTCGACACCCACAACACCACTCATACGCCGCACGCCGAGCAAGATCAAATACAATCACCGAGCAGCAGAGGGTGTTATCTCCGAGAGCCCCGGCTGGGTAAAATTGCCTGCCTCCCCGCAGACGCCGACCTCGACCGCTCAAGACGCCTCCTCTCCTTTGCGGACTAGAAGGGGCCCCGGCCCCATAGGTGCTCGAGGCCACACAGAGACGACGCCCGACATCTTTGGCGCCTGTAGGGGGCGCCGAGGTCATGAGCATCCGATCCGCCCCACGCGCTACATCAACGCTATCGCAACATGCCACCGAAGAAGAAGCCTTCGGAGGTGGCCGCTCCGTCTACATCGGTTCCGCCACCGCCGCCGGAGCAAACGGGCGGTGGAGTAGATGCCGGCGGAGGAGCGGGCACCGCCGGTGGGACTCACGTCGTCACCAGATCCAAAAACAAGGCCCCACAAGCGCCGGGCGATCGCAGGCAGACACCGCACCCTTCCCAGAGGTGCAAGGTCAATAAAGCCCCGTGCTCCTAGCACCGTGCTCGCTGGAACAAGGCTGCTGGTGGGTCGCGGACGCCGAGGTCAGCATGCACGCCAAGATGCCGGGCGCTGCTACAGGTACGACGCCGGACGGGTGTTGCACCTCCCAATCCGCTGGGAGTGCAAGCACATCCGCTCGCGCCGCTTGCCGCCACCGCCACCTAAGATAGAGAGGAAGCGCTGGCCCGAGCCCACTGCTTAGACTACCTCCGCGCCGCAGAAGATCGACGATCGAGGATGACCATATACAGCCTCATTGGCTTCGCTTAACGGCGACAAAACCCCGCGATCGAGCGATTAAGGCCCCGCAAGGTGCCCAGCGCAAGCCGACGCCAACAAGACCGTTAAAAGCCACCTCCGCACTCCCCAGCCCGGAAGGCTAAGATCGCCACCGCGGACCAACCCCGACGCCGACTCCACCGCTATCGCTTGACCCATGAACTCGCCGTGATCAACGCCACATCCTCCAAGAACGGCAACACGAAGACGCCGACTCGTGACGAAGCGCCGGAGAGAAGCGCGACGTCAATCTGACCAGCGCCATTGGGCCCACTCATCGACGCACGCACCGGAGAACCAGCGACTTGTCAGACGCTGCAAAGTTGCCCCTGCTGCTCACCCGTGAGCTGCGGCAAGTCCAAAGGGCCCAAAACCAAGAACTTCAAGCCGACGCGCTCGAAAGTATGATGGCAGAATACATCCGTCGGAGTTCCTCAGCATCTACACCATCGCGGTGCAGGCTGCCGGAGGGCGCGATGAGAAGATCCTCGCCAACTACTTCCCGCTGGTACTCAAGCCCAATGTCAGATCTTGGCTCATGCACTTGCCGGACGGCTCCATCTCTTCATGGGCGGACCTGTGTCATCAGTTTGTCGGTGCCTTTACGGGCGGCCACAAACCCCATGGCCAGGAAAGCGATCTGCATTTGCTTGTCCAGAAGGAGGGAGAGCCCCTCGCAGAGTACATACAGAGATTCAGCCAAGTGCGCGCAAGAACATCCCGTGACGCTCACCCCGCCATGTTATCGCCGCGCTCCACCGTAACGCGCGCAACCGCAGGATGAGGGAGGAGATGCCGATGTGCAAGATCGAGACGCCACCGAGCTCTATGCTCGCCGACAAGTGCGCACGGGCTGAGGAGGGGAGGAAAATTCGGAGAGATTGCAGGAGCGTATGATCTGACAAGGAGGACGCCGCCCGGCAAGGAAGAACCGAGGCGAACAACAGGAAGAGAAAGGCTAAGGATGTGCTGGCCGTTGAGCATTCCGGCAACGGAGGCAGTTCCGACAAGGCCAAAGCCGATGACTCCGGCGAGGCCGTCGTAGCCGCCAACAAGCAGGATGGCTCCGGCAAGCGATATTGCAAGATCCACCGCACCAAGGGCCACGATCTCCAAACCTGCAAGAAAGTGGAGCAGATGGCGGAGCTACAGAAAGCCGAATACGAGCGCCGCGATAAGGAGAGGGCCCAGGGAGGTGGCGGAGGATCCGCAAGAAGCTTCCGCCTGGGAGGGCACCGCGCAAGGCCAAGCCGCAGCAAGGAGACAGACTCCCATGCGGCCGCGACAAGGACGAAGATGAAGATGAGGATGATGAGATGGAGGAAGATGAGACTCATGACCAGGAGTTTCGAAGGCAACAGAGGTGTTGTGCATCGACGGCGGCGCGCCTTCGCACACCTCGCACCGCCAACTCAAGCAAGGTGCGAGAGGTAAATGCCGCGAGCCGTCCCATCGAGGCGCCGCAAACCTCAAATGGTCCGCACGCCATCGTCTTCGACGTTGAGGACCACCCCGACCGCATTACGCAGTCGGGTGCTTGCCGATGTTGGTCTCACCAACAATCCGCAACCTCAAGGTCACGAAGATGTTGGTTGACGGCGGGCCGGGCTTGAACTCGATCTCCTCCGCGAAGGCTCAAGAAGCTCCAGATCCCCGACAACGAGCTCAAGAGACGGTACCTTTGAAGGATAACCGGGAAGGAGCAAGCCAAAGGGAAGATCACGCTATCGTGACGCTCGCAGCGAACTAAACTTCAGGACAGAAAGAGTCACATTCGATGTTGCTGATATCCCATTACCCTACAATGGGATACTCGGCCGACCAGCGCTTGCCAAGTTCATGGCAGCCTCTCACTATGCATACAGTGTGCTCAAAATGCCTGGTCTGTTAAGTGTCATCTCTGTCCAAAGCGACAAGAAGGATGCACTTATCTGCACCGACAAGATCTACCGGGAAGCAACAGCTGCAGCAGAGAGCAAGCCACTTGCCGCAGAAGCTCCCCGGGGGAAAAAGAAAGCCAAGTTCGGCAAGAGCAGCTCTGGTGCCCACTCCGGCAAGCGCGCCTCTCCGGAATGCTGCGCTGCCGTCGAGGACGCACCATCGAGCTCTGCCGGCAAATGTAGGAAGACGAAGGCAGATCTACCAAAGACTGAGCCCGGCAAGAACAGCTCTGGTGCCTGCTCCGGCAAGCACGCCCCTTTGGAGTGCCGCGATGCCGTCGAGAATGCGCCATCGAGCTCCACCGGCCAGTAGGGCGAAGAAGGCGTCCAGTTTCGAGCTTTTGAATTGTATTCCTTGAGAATCCGTACCTTGTATGAAGAACCCACGCGCAGAAGGGTTGAATCGTGGCGAAGTTGCACCTTTGATCTGTTTCGAGTCCGCTCAACGATGAAAGTGCGCTGCAACTAGCCCAACGAGTTTTTCCTGCCGGAAGCAACACCGCCAGCGGGCTGCTGACGTCCTGCACTCAGCAAGTGTGTTTGCACCGGCGGGTCCCTTGAAAGCGTGAGGGAGAAAACATACAAGGGTGGAGGTCAAGGAGAAGCACGGCCTCGGCGGACCGCTGAAGACGGAAAAGCTAAGTCACCCAAGCTTTTGTACAGAGCACTTTTTAGTCCTAAGCTTTTATGTTATTGTCCTCAAGCGTTCGTCCCTTGTACGAAAAACCTGTGCGTGGAGGAGCCAGCTCGTGGTTAAGTTGCGCCCTTGCTTTGTTTCCGAGTCCGCCAACAATACAAGTGCGCCGCAATCGCCCGAGAAGGTTTCTTGCCGAAACAACACCGCCAAAGGCATGCCGACGCCCGCACTCAGCAAGTGTGTTAGCGCCGCAAGTTACCTAGAAGCGAGGGTAACAACGCATAAGGGATGTAACGGCAGAGGACGAACATAGCAAGCCTTGCCGTGGACGCCCTTCGATGAAAAACTTGTGCGCAGAGGAGCTAACTCGCGCTGAATTGCACCCTTGATTTGCTGCCGAGTCCGCCGACAATGATAGTGCGTTACAATTAGCTCCGACGAAGTTTCTGTCGGAGGCAACACCGCCAGCTGGCTGCCGACGCTCCGCACTCAAGAAGCGTGTAAGCACCGCAAGTCCCCTAAAAGCATAGAGTGTAAACATATGAAGGACTAAGCATGGCATTGCGTCATTTGCCCAACTGTCACGCCACGAAAGAGTAACTCATTACGGCGCTGTCTCAGTTATTTTCGTGACTATGATAGCAGCGATAAGGAAAAACCAGAAGGGCGTGTTGGTGCGAGGGCTCCAGCAAGTCGGCTTACCGGGGCTGCAAATCGGGTTCCTCCGCAGCAGACAGATCCCGGAGACCGCAGCTGCCGCCGCAAGGACAAGGAAAGGCGACCGCACTGGTCTCGGCGGAGCCAGGATTGCCGGGCTGCAAATGCCAAGATTTCTCCACGCAAGCTAGAGTCGCCGGGGCTGCAGTGTCGATAAGTTTTTCATCCTCATCATGCACCTCTCGATGGATCGAGGGAGGCGGGCCGCCCCCTGAACGAGTGTGCCTTGTAAAAGAAACTCATGCACGGAGGAGCAGTCGAAGTCAAGTTGTTGCGCTTTGCTTTGTTTCCGAGTCCGCTCAACAACACAAGCGCGCTGCAACTGGCCCGACAAGGTTTCTTGCCGGAAGCAACACCGCCAGCGGGCTGCTGACGTTCCGCACTCAGCACGCATGTTTGCGCCGGCAAGTTTCCTAGAAGCGTAGGGTGGGAACATACAAGGCACAAAATCAAGTAAAGGACTTAATCCAGCAAGCGCTCCCCTCCTTTCATTAAAAAACATCCCAATCTAGTACAAGTCCATAGAGGATGAAAAGCATGATAGAGAGGATTACAGATTTTTAATGCAACTAAGGCCCGAAGGCTTACAAATTAAAAGATAAGATGCCCGTAATCCCTCTCCTGTTTCTCTCTTCAGGAGGTAGGTCAAGGAGGCCCCGGCAAGAGAAGCTTGCCGGGGAGGGCAAAAGGGGCGCCTAGGTGAGCTACGGGTGCCAGAAGACACCAAGAGAACTTCCCGGGGGCCGGCCAGGAGCTTGGCAGAGACGGAGGCGCCGGAGGCAGAGCTTGAAGACGGGGCGGCGGGACGTCAGCACGCTGTCGAGGGCACCTCGCCCTCGTACTCCGACTTGACGGCCTTGCCGCTGCCTCTCTTCCTCTTCCGCAGCCTCCCTACGCCAGCCGCCCAAGGAGACAGCCCCGGGGAGTTCAGAAGGCCGGCGACCCGGATGATGGGGTCGCCGGTGGCGCACGAGGCGGCGGCCGACGACTAGTCGGACTCACCGCCGCCATCGTCGTCGATGTCGCTCTCCTCCTCGTCACTCTCGCTCGAGGGGGATTCTTCGCTATCGGAGGAGCTGTCCACACAGCATCTCGCCCGGGTGCCGGAGTCCCTGAAGACCTTGACGGCGAGAAGGTCGCCCTCCATTAACTTGAAATGGAGGGTAAACCCCGCCGTCAAGCTGTGGATGCGGGCGAACGTCTTCCACCCTCGATCGAAGTACATCACGCCGAGGGCTGGGGATACGACACTAACTTGAGTGCCGCTGATCCCGCAGCCCCTCATGCGCAACTCCAACATCTCGGGCGGATCCGGTTCCATTGCGCTCGCGAACGGGGCCGGTAGCCGGAAGCGGCGACGAGGTGCTTGGCGCAGCTTGACGAAGAACTCCCAGGGGTCGTCCCAAGTATGGACCGCCTCAAGGAGAGGAGCTGCCAGCGGAGACGGGGGTGGCGCACCACCCCGGCCGCCTCTCCCCCGAGCGCTCCGACCACGTCCATGACCCCGTCCGCGGCCTCGCCCCCTCCCTCTTCCCCTCGTGGCTGGCTCCGCCACCAAGGGCGCAGGATAGGGAGAGGTGCACTGCCTGGTGGCGACCCTCGCCGCCACAGATGAAGGACCAGGGTTCCCTCCCTCCATGACAGATGGGAAGAAGAGTAACGAAAGTTGAGGACAAAGGAAGAAGAGGAAGTGCGGGATTATTGTGCTCCCCTTCCGCCTGCTTAAAGGGGCGAGGTGGGGCTCGGCCGCCCGCGCCAGCCAATCAGGCACAAGGAGGGCAGAGGAGCGGGCCGACCATTGCCTCCGCCTGCGGACGGCCCGGTCTCCCACCTTCACCGCCACGATCCCCACGCATGGGAGCCGCGTGGCAAAAGCGGAGCCGAGCGACGGATGAAATGACCTCGCCCTGCCCCGTAATCACGGGGTGGATGCTTAAAGATCGTGACGCACCACCCACGCCTCCCACGACGCCGCAATCGACGCTGTGCCGCTAAGTAGAGAGCTGTGGGCACGGAGCCCGATTTAAGTGGACCCAGGCCACGCGTGCCCATGTGATTGTTTTGGGCCTGCCCAACAATGCTCGGCGACCGTGTATGGCCCAGCCCGGGCTCTGTCGGTGTACTAAAGTAGGGGTACCTTAGTACCTCGAACTTGTCTGCGGGCAAATGAAGACACCCAGCTGCAAGGCTTGCCGAGCGACCGCCAAGACCCTCCACCATTTCCTACTACCCATTCAAGAACAAAGTACTAACTAAGAACGAAGGCCCCGCAAGAGAAGCTTGCCGGGAAGGCCAACCAAGGCATCACCAGAAGACTTGCCGCGGCGCCCCGCGCGTCCCGGCAAGGCCCGACAGCCGGCAAGCTTGCCGGCACAACAAGAGAAGGGCCACGGCAAGGCTCCCACCCAAACTCCAGCGCATCCGGCAACGTGTCATCACAAGGCCATCCCACGAGCACGTGGCGAGGCACTACGCAGCCATGCGGCGCGAGGTGGCAAACGGAGCTGACAGAGAGGCCATCGTGGCAATTGGTGGCTCACTTAACGGTCACTCCTCTGCACTGTTGGAGCGACCAGACGGGCATTAAATGCCCTTGTCCCCTGCCATCAGAGTTAGGTAGGGGACACTGTTGGTCACTGTTGTACCAACCTGCGTTTTTACCTTTCTACCCCCTCTTCCTACGCTGCCACCTGTTGGTGCCCCCTTCAGACTATAAAAGGGAGGCCCATGCGCACGTAGAAGGGGTTCGGTCCATTCGACACCCACAACACCACCATACGCCGCAAGACGCCGAGCAAGATCAAATACAATCACCAAGCAGCAAGAGGGGTGTTATCTCTTGGAGAGCCCCGCTGGGTAAAATTGCCCGTCTCCCCAGCGCCGACCTCGATCTGCTCACAAGACGCCTCCGCCTCCTTGCCGGACTAGAAGGGGCCCCCGTGCCCCATAGGTGCTCGAGGCCACACAGAGAGACGCATGCCCGGCAGGCCGATCGCCATTCCCGACCTTCTAGGCAGCCGCAGCTTCCCGGCAATCAGAGCACATGGCAGCCTCCTGGCCGGGGTCCTCAGCCTTGGCAATCTTGCCAGTAATATGTGTGCCTGATCCTTCAACAGTCAACACTGCCTTATCCCTCCGCTTATTACTGTGCTTCTTGCCCTTCTTCGGACTGGTGGACTCGTCATCATCCTCCGAATCAACATTGATGCAATGTTCCTCTCTGGGCAACTTCCTTCCCTCTTCCATCTGAGCACACTTATCCACTAGGGTCTACAGCTCCTTCACAGTCTTGGGCAACCACACGTTGATCTTAGAAGGACCCGCAGTTCTTTGATCGGAAGGCAGGTGTCTGGCTTCTTTGGATGGATATTTGGAATATTTCAATGAACTTTGCTGAATCTCTGTAAATACTTACGGAGGGTTTCTCCTTCCTTCTGTTGTAGAAGCTGCAGATCGCTGGGTCGGCCTGGCTCCTGGTGGCCACCGGTGAAGGCACCGATGAAATCGTGGCACAGGTCTGCCCATGACGAAATGGAGTTCTCTCATAGGTGCATCAGCCAAGCTCTCACACTGGACTTGAGGGCCAAAGGGAAGTAGTTGGCGAACGCCTTCTCATCTCTTCCCCTGGCAGCCTGAACAGTGATGGTATAGATGCTTAGGAACTCTGCCGGGTTCAGCCTCTCGTCGTACTTCACAAGTATTTCTGTCTTGAAGGTATGAACAAATGGCCGACGAACTTGCCGCAGCGCACGGGTAAAGGCAGGGTAGCCAACCTCGAAAGGTAGATGTCCGCTAGTATCGAGCGTGGCCTCATCCACATCGGGGCTATCACGCCCGTCGGTTCGGTGGAGGTCATCGCGGCGTGGCTCAATGACGCGCGCGTCTCCTCTCCACCTCTCCTCCGGGGTTCGTCGTTGGCCTGGACATGCTTGAGGGTCAGAGGAGGTCATCGGTACGTTGTTGGGGTCTTGATTTGGTGGCGCGGACTGCACCATGGGGATGCCCCCCAATATACGGGGCAGCAGCATGAACCGTCCTTATCGCCTGGGAAGGTCGTGGTGGGTCATCTCGCCGTGAGCCCCCAGCTATGGCTAAACCGAGCAGACTTTGGATTGTGGCACGCCATTCGTCCATCTGCTCTGCCGCTGGTGGAAACCTCAGCAGCAACTGAGCCCGCGCCATGGCCTCCGAGGCTGTACTTGGCATGGATGAAGAGGAAGTCGATTGCGCCGTCGCTCTGCTCCTGACGGAGCCAGTGGCGGCAGCACTGCACCCCGCTGTTGCGATGCAACCACCTGGATGACAAGGTGGTGTGACGCAGGCGCTCAAGGGCCAGCGGTTCCGTTGGGCGCAGCAGCTTGGTCAACTCGCCCGGGGAAAGTGCACGCCAGCCGCACCAGCTGCGGCGGCGGAGGGCGGTCGCCCTGCATCCAGGCGTAAATCACTGGCTGGTGCCCGTCGGCGAGCAGAGCATGGCCATCGAGGTGTTGCCGATGTTGCTCTCCTCTGATGCCTCCTGCTCCCGCGTCAGCCACGGGAGAAGTGGTGGTCGTGCCGCCTGCCCCGACCACATCCCCAACAGCGTTCACGTCCTCGCGCATCTCCGTGCCCCCCGCGGGGTTGGAGGCCCGGGCGGTGGAGCCTTTGAGGGGGATGGATGAGCCGAAGAAGCTGGTTTCTTCTTGGGCGCCATGGTTGATGGCATCACCGAAGATGCAGATGGCGATGAAGATGACATGCTACTCACGCCTTCAGGTTCACGCAAGCGATCCCCCTACCTGGCACGCCAAAGATGTTGCAGGAAACCTCGGCCACTTATGGGACCAGGACAGCCCCTTGCTAGTTTGGCAGGGGGAATTGTGTTGCACAAAGAGCAGACGAACCTGAGGCAACACGGCAGAGATCATGAAGGCAGATTTACCTAGGTTCGGTCCGCCTCGAGGCATAAAATCCCATTCCTACTATGGTGGATTGATGGTAGAAATGTGGTGGTGGAGCGTAGTACACTTGCCCGGCATGGGTTGCCTCAGGGCGACAATGACTACGTGCATATGGGGGTGTGAGTTATCGAACTCTCTCTAACCTCACGAACCGTTGTCATGGGCCCCCTTTTATAGGTTAAGGGGTCATCACAGTGGCAAATCAGTCATTAGACACTGATAAGATAGAAAATAGTGCTATCATACCTAACTCTGCAGGCTGTCAGCGTGCATTTAATGCACCGCTTAATGTCACTTCATTGGTTGCTCAGAAAGGATTGTCGGGCTATCTCCTGAGCTCCACGCCTACTCGTTCGACACGTCATAGGACGGGTGTCATCTGTGGGTTTTCTTGGTAGAAAGGAGCTGCCATGTAGCGAATGGCTGCCACTTAATCACGTTGCGGCTTGACACTGCATTGATCGATGATGTGAGTCGTGGTGGAGTGGTCGGTGAGGTGATTTGGCCTCCGCATGTCCCGGCAGGCCCTGCCGAGACGCCTTGGCTGCCTTCTTCTAGGGGTGGCCTCACCCCTTGCAGGGTTCGCCTTCCCGGCAAAGGGGGCTTCTTTCGTGATGATATCTCGCTTCTCTGGCTTGGTCTTGGTCCCACGGATCTGCTGGTTGGTTCTTCGAATCTCTTGGTTCCTTGTACTCTGTCTTGGACTGGTGCTTCAATCTTGATCTTGTGCCTGTGCACATTCAGGGCAACAGACCCAGGGTTTGTTGCATTGACACGCCTTTTCGTTCTTGAGGTAGCTTATGTCAGGACCCCGACTCGGTGTCACATCGATCTAGCCTGTAACACATCATATCACTTTGCGGCCTCACGCACGGTATCCCAACGGGTGTCGCCTTACCTTGGCCGGGACCGTTTTTAGCCTTTTGGCACACGTATATGATAGTGTCGCTAGCATCCATATGAAAAGGAGCCGGGCTGACATGACTAGTCGTATACCCAAAGTGGCACAGACTTACAGGACAGGGCATCCATGACCCGAAGATCGAGCGTGTCGGTCAACAGCAAGTAAGTTCGGGCTGAAGCACTTTGGGCTAGCGGGACTCCGTAAACCGGGCTGTAAGCGGGCTAACGGGACTCCGTTACTCAATGCGTGACATTTCCCGAAGGCGACGGACACAGAACGAAGAAGGACACATGCCGGCCAGCCTAAGTGTTCGGAGCGGTAGCAAGCTACCATGGCTCGAAGGAGACACTAGGAGACATTTCCAGTAAGAGGCTACTAAAGATAAACAACTAGATAGTCAGATCCCACACATACCAAGCATTTCAATCATACACACAATATGCTCGATATGTGCAAATACAACAAGGCATCACAACATGACTCTACGACACAAGTACTTTATTTAAAGGCTCAGAGAGCCATTCATAACATACACACAAGTACGGGTCACACGACCCACATACAAGTCATACAAGCATACAAGCCACAGCGGAAGTGTTTTGTCTGAGTACAGACAACTAGTAAAATAAAAGAGGCTTGGGTAAGCCTAGCTATACTACATGGTCCTTCTCTTGCTCAGGATCACCACATGGGCCTTAGTCTACTCATCGATGTCAACGTCTACGAAGAACCCGTCGGAAGGGTTTGAGGCATCTTCTGAAAAATGTAAATTAAAGCAACATGAGTACAAAGGTACTCAAAGAAGACTTACATCGACCCTACATACATGCATATTATCAAGAAGGGTTGGTGGGGTTGTTGCACAAGCCAGCTTTGACTCATGGCTAAGCTATCCTGAGACACCAACTTGAAATAGTTTTGCTTTTCGAGTCCACTACTCATCACTTCAATACACCACCGAGGATCCAACCCCGTCTTCCCTGGGAGAAGCCATCCTCGGCACTCACGCTTATCTTGAGGCTTTTAGTAGTATCCATTTACTTGTCTATGAACCGTATAGGCAACCAAGTAGTCCTTTACATGAGACGCTGCTATTCGAATAGATGATGTTAACCTGCGAGGTGTACTTCTTCATACGCTCTCACCACTTATCGCGTTTACCGACATGTACTCGGCAACCTTCGGAAGCCCAGCGTGGGTGTCGGCCACGACCTACCTAGACACACAAGTCTCTAGTCGGGTTTATCGCCTATTTGGGTTCCATCTATGAGGAGTTCGGCGAAGTCTCGCCCACAGCCCCAAGCGATGTGAGCAGGGTTCCCGGGATACCAAGCGGGCATCCGGTACACCCGCCACGCGTACCTACCGCATCACAGCCCACCCCTACGGTCAGCGCTGTCCCACGGCCTCGATGAGGCTACAAACACGAAACTACTTGCAACTCTGGACGAAGACTAGGGTGAATAAGAAGTCGAGAGGGTCCATTGGTTTGGGCCCAATGCATGGTAGTAGCTGAATCTTAAATCACACATACGAGATCTCGGTGCTTAGGGCGGCCTCAATGAAACAACCCACCATGTACTCCTACATGGCCTTTCATCGATACCTTTACCAAATCGTGTTCAACACCTTACTCTCGTACCGACTCGATCATTTCACTCTAGCCATCATCCCGATGAACCGGACACTGACCGACTCTAAGCATAGCAGGCATAGCAAGGTAGGAACAACACAATCACATGGCTCAATCAACTCCTACACATGCTAGTGGGTTTCATCTAATTCTTGTGGCAATGGTCATGCGGAGGAAATGGGTTCAACTACCGCACACACAGCAGTTTGAATCGCGTTGTCTTAATGCGATAAACAAGAGCAGGTGCAAGAACATGGGATTTTATCGATATGATCAAATGGTTGGTTGCTTGCTCGACGTGTCGTTACAGGTATTGTTCTTCGTCTGGGTTATCACGGTACTCCTCGGGGCCAGAACCTGCCGCAGGAACACCGATACACAAGCATTACCAAACAAGATGCAACAATATGATGCATGCAATGAGACATGGCAAAATGAGTGCTTTGGGCTAATGCAACTAAGATCAGATGGGTTTGAACCAATTTGAACCAAAGATTCAAAATTCAAACTCATATATGATCATTTAAAGTGTTTAAACTTGTTCTGCCATAAACAGTGGGTTAGCTTCTGTAAACATGCATGAAACCAGTACAGATGGATAGATTGGATTTTCTGATCATTTTTCATATATAATTTGTCTCATTTGGAGCTATGGTTGATTTTATATGAATTTTTGAAGTTTGAAACAATTTACGGAATTTCTGTGTAAAAATAATTCGATAATTTAAATATTAACGTCGACCTTGCGTCATCTTGACGTCAGGGGTCAACAGGCTGGTCAGGTCAAACTGACCAGTGGGTCCCATGTGTCGATGGGGGTTAGCTTATTTAGAATTTAATTAAACTAAACTAGATTAATTAGTGGGCTGGGCCCACATGTCATGAACCAGGGGTCAAATCCATCGGCGTCTAGCCGCTGGGCGAAACCAGCGGCGGCGATAGTGGTTTTGGTGTTTGACCACCAAGCGGGCGGCGACCACGGAGTGAAGCTAAGGCGAGCCGCAGCTCTTGGCGGAGTCCGTTGAGCTCGGGGTGGCCGGAGTAGGCGCCGGCGGCGAGTTTGGCGGCCACCGGAGCTCGGGTGAGAGTGAACTCGCGGTGGAGTGTGCGGTGGGGTGCGTGGGGTGCGTGGTTAGCACCAGCGTGACGTGGTGAACGTGTTGGACAGGGTGAGGGGCGGTGTGGCGGGAGCACGTCGGCGGCGAGTCCGTGGCGGTGCGTGCGTCGCGATCCTCGTCGATCGTTGTGGTGCAGGGAGGCGAGAGAGAGATCGGGAAATAGCTAAGCTCCAGCGGACGCCTTAGCGGTGCGAGCGGCGTGGTCGGGGGCGAGCTGCTGCGGCGGCAGCGTTGAAGGGATCTCCGGCGGCGGACTTCGAGCGAAGCTTGGTGCGGCGTCTTGAGGCACCTTGGCCTTCGGGGCTCGGCTAGCGAAAGGAAATCGGCGGCGGAGCGTCTGACACGGTGGCGCGGCGTGGGGTCGACGGAGAGGCGCTCTGACGGTGGTCTTGGCGGCGGTGGCGTCGGCCATGGCGTGGGGCGAGAGGAGGCAAGCTGGGGAGAAGAGGCGTCTGGGGTGCGGGAGAGAGCGGGGTCGATCGGCGTGGCAAAGCGAGAGGGCGGCGAGCGGCGGCGGTGCGTGGCACCGTGCATGCTCGCCGTCGAGCACCCACTGCTTGCCTGGCCGGCAAGCAGCTCATTGGCCTTGGTGCTGGGCTGGGCGGCCAGGTGGGCTGGCTAGTGGGCAGCTAGTGCCTGTAAGTTTCTTTCTGTTGTTTTTCTTTTCTATTATTCTCGTAACTTTGTTGATTTATTTAAAATACCAAATAGGTTTTAAAATCACCAAACTACTCCTGGTCCATTGTTGGAATATTTCCAACATGAAACATTTAGTTTGGAGATATTTGGACATTTGAAATATTTTATAAATTTAAAATGCCCAAATTCAAATAACTATGATTTAATTCAATGACCTTAGGATGACCTAGGAAAATGTGCACCACTTTTGGCAAAGCTTACGGACCAAGACAAAAATGATGGACTTTTAGAAGGGCATTCAGGTTCATCGAAAATATTTTAATAAACCCTAGTTGTTTGAGGAGGGGTTGGGGGTTACAGCAATCCCATTTCAAATTTACATTGAATGAAATAAACATGATGCAACATTCTAATGCATGGACTAGCTAGGTTGTGACAACTCACCCCACTCAAAAGAATCTCGTCCGAGATTTAGGTTCCTCGGGAAGAGGCGGGATACTCAAGTCGAAGGCGATCCTCCCTTTCCCAAGTGGCTTCCTTCTCGAGAATGATGCGACCATTGAACCTTGAGAAACTTGATATTATGCCGTCGAGTAGTGCGCTCGGCTTGATCGAGGATCTGAGCAGGGTATTCTCGATATGTGAGATTATCTTGGAGATCAAGCGTTTATTGGTCCTCCACGGATAGGATCCGAGAGCAGCGCTGAGTTGAGAAGCGTGGAAGGCGTCGTGGACTTTGGAGAGATGCGAGGTAGTTCAATTGGTAGGCAACTTCTCCTCGTTTGGCAAGAATGCGAAAGGGTCCAATGTGGCGAGCCAATTTGCCTTTGATACGAAGCGATGGGTTCCCTTGAGAGGGTAACCGAAGGTAAGCCTTCTCGTCAACCTCGTAAGTCATAGCCTTATGTTTTCGGTCATATTGACTCTTTTGACGAGATTGGGCTGTTTTCAACTTTTCACGAGCGATCACGAACTTGCTCTTCGCCTCTGGATCATATCCGGGCCAAAAATTGTCTTTCCCGGTTTCGACCAGTTAAGAGGTGTTCGACACCTTCGTCCATAGAGAACTTCAAAAGGTGCTTTGCCCAAGCTAGATTGATAGCTGTTGTTATAAGCAAATTCGGCAAATGGAAGGCATTTCTCCCAATCCATTCGAATGAGATATGAAGCTTCGAAGCATGTCTTCTAGGATTTGGTTGACCGTTCCACTTGACCACTTGATTGAGGGTGGAAGCGATGCTAAAGGAAAGATGGGTTCCCATAGCGTTTTGGAAACTTTCCCAAAATCGAGAGGTGAAGAGACTTCTCTATCGAGTTTATTTCAATGGAACACCATGAAGAGACACTATTCGGGATATGTACAAATCTGCTAGTGACTAGCGGTTATACTCATGAACGGGTAGAAATGGGCTACTTTGGAAAGGCGGTCGATAACGACAAAGATAGCATTATTCCCTCTCTTGGTCTGGGAAAACCGGTGATGAAATCCATACTAATTTTATCCCATTTCCATTCGGGAATAGCTAAAGGTTGAAGGGTGCGGCGAGCCGTTGATGCTCTGCTTTTACACGACGGCGACGTCGCGATTAGCAACATATTGAGCAATGTCTCTCTTCATCCTAGTCCACGGAACCTCTGGCGTAGGTCTGATACATTTTAGTGCCACGGGATGAATGGTGAGAGGAGATTCATGAGCTTCCTTAAGGATTAATCGCCGCAGGTTTCGCACCTTAGGAACCACTAGGCGGGTTCGAAGTATCGACCCTTGATCATCAATGGAGAAACAATCCGCAACTCCTTTCTTGGCGTTTCTTTTGATGCGGAAATTCCGGATCTACCTTTTGAGCCTTGATGATCTGATCCGTAAGGAAGGTTTAGCCACCAAGGTGGAAAGGAACCCTCGAGGAACAATGTGAAGGTTAAGCTTCGAAATTCCTCGTGGAGAAGTGGTTGACTTTGTTGCAACATTAGATTGTTGCAATAAGATTACTGACTTAAGCGCATCAGCCATGGCGTTGGCTTTTCTGGGGTATAAGTTATCCCTAAATCGAAATCTGAGATCAACTCAACCCAACGTCTTTGCACGAGATTCAAATCTGGTTGGGTAAATATATATTTCAGACTTTGGTGATCGGTGTAGATTTACATAGCGATTACCAAGAAGGTAATGTCGCCAGGTTTTGAGTGCATAGACTACAGCTGCAAGCTCTAGATCATGAGTAGGGTAGTTTTCCTCATGTGGGTGTAATTGCCGTGAACCATAAGCAATTACGTGTCGATCTTGCATGAGAATACAGCCTAGTCCTTGTCATGACGTCGCGTAATAGATAACAAAGTCTTTAGAAATCTGGTGGTACCAACACGGGAGCAGAAGTTAAACGTCTTTTCAGTTCCTGGAAACTGTGCTCACATTGTGGAGTCCACTCGAACTTTTTATCCTTCTTGAGGAGTTCAGTTAGAGGTTTAGCAACTTTGGAGAAGTTCTCGTGACGGCGACAATAGCTCGCTAAGCCAAGGAAGCTCGAACTTGCTTGACCGATTCAGGTGGAGTCAATTAAGGGCGGCTTGAACTTCTCGGGGTTTGACAATACCTTTACCAGAAATTACATGTCCTAGATAGGTCACTTGGCAGCCAAAATTCGCATTTGGAAAACTTGGCATAAAGCGATGCTCTCGAAGTTTCATCAACACTAGCCTTAGATGTTGGCATGTTCTTCCTCGTTCTTGGAATAGATGAGTATGTCATCGAGGTAAACCTGACGCAATTTATCCAAATACTCCATGAAGATTGAGTTCATTAACCGGGAGAAGGTGGTGGGCGTTGGTTAAGCCAAAGGACATGACGGTGTACTCGTATTGGCCGTAACGAGTAACAAAAGCCGTTTAGGAATGTCCCGTTTGGATTTTGATTTGATGGTAGCCTAACCTCAAATCCATCTTAGAAAGGCGAGGATCTGCGAGCTGATCATACGGATCGTTGATCTGGGGAAGCGGATACTTGTTCTTAATTGTGACCAAGTTGGCGGTCGATAATCTACAACCATCCGATCCGTACCATCCTTCTTCTTGTGAAGAGGACGGGCAAGCCCAAGGAGATGAACTAGGGCGGATGAAACCCTTTTGTAAGGCCTCATCGAGTTGTTTCTTAAGTTCGGCTAGTTCTAGGGTGCCATCTTATAGGGTCTTCTAGAAATTGGGGCAGTTCTGGAATGAGATCTATCACGAATTCAACATCTCATCGGTGGAACACAGGCAATTCTTCTGAAAGACATCCAGGAAAGTCACGGACTACGGAGCGTCTTGAGTGCAGCAATGGTGGCATTAAGAGAATATAATTGGCGCTTAGATATTGGGTCAAGACATTGACTATCTTTCCGATGGATGCGTAAGTTGAGCAGTCCTAGAAGAAGCAATCAATCTTGGCATGATGGGCTGACATCCGGTCCATACCCAAGATGATATTTATATCCGAAGATTTGAGAGCTATCAGCGATGCAAGGAAAACAAGTCTGTCGACCTGAATTTCATTTCCATGGCTTACTCTAGAGGTTTGCCATCTAGAACCGGGGTAGAAATTTCCATGGTGGAAGGCATGTCACGAGAATGTAGTGTTATGCAAGCGAGCATAATTTTCGGATATGAATGAATGAGATGCTCGATGTCGAAAAGAGCGGATGCCGGGTGGCAATTAACAAGAAGCGTGCCGAGCACGGCGTTGGGATCCTCTTGGGCCTCCTCGGTGAGACACAATTAACATGGCCACGTGCGGTGGTGGCGGCTTGGCATAGAACACTTTTCCTGGCGGCTTGCCACGGCCAACAGCTTTTGCGAGGCTGGTTGGGGTTGGTCTGGGGACAATCGCGCATGTAGTGGCCTGATTCCCCACATTTGAAGCATGTCACGGGGCTGGCGCGTAGAGGAGCGCTGTTGGTTGGTCCACCATAGGGCCTAGTTGGTGCATCTGGCTGATTAGGCGAGGCGCTGGAAGGATGGCCTCGGTGTGAATCTGGGTGGCGAGGCGATGTTAGGCACCCACACGGCGCTCACGTGGTCCAAAGCACGGATGAGGAACCCATATCCCGACCATGCTTGCGTGTTGCCTCGAAATCAGTCGACCGGTTTGGCGCTGATGGCTTTGTTAACAAGCTTGGAAGAGGTGCACTCATGCGAGCGTAGATCTCGGCGGACTCGGGGCTAAGTCCCTTGCGGAACCTTGCTGTTTCTTGGCGTCGGTGGAGACCTCTTGATGGCATAACGTGCGAGGTTACCAAACTCTCTCGCTATAGGCGTCCACGGAGAGCGACCTTGGGTGGCTGCAGAACTCCTCACGTTTGCGATCCATGAGACCCTCCGAATGTGATGTTCACGGAAAGCCTCGCTGAATTCTGCCCAAGTAGTGACATGGCCAGCTGGGCGCATAGCCATATAGTTCTCCCACGAGAGAGGCGGGGCCTTGAGATGATATGCAGCAAAGGTGACCTTGTCCGCCTCAGCTACCGATCTGAGAAGCGCAGCTTGTGAGTAATCTTTGCGAAGCCGATCATCAGCGTCGAGAGGCTCGGCGGAGTGGTGGAAAGGTAGGCGGGTGTAACAGTGAAGTCAGCGGCGACACCAAGTTGTTTCTCGGATGATGGGCTGTGTTACATTACGATACGCTCCGACCAAGCGGTTGGTCTCCGTTTGTTTCTCTCGGCCTCGGCATAACCCGGCCGAGAGAAGGAGGGTGAGGCAGGTTTGCTTCTCCAACTCCACTTGCCTTGGCCTGCTCTGCGCGGGCAGGGTTGTTCTGGTGTTAACCATCCTAGGGAAAACAAGACAAGGATTTAGTCCAGGATGGCAAGATTCTAACATAGAAGTGTAGAATGTAATGGATAACTTCGGAATGCGAGATGATCATCCGTATGACATGGTGGATCTGAAACTACTTCTTTATTCCATCGTCATACACACCATACAAGGTTTAGTACAAGACCAAACAAAGTACTACTACGGTGAAAGGAAGATTACATCTCATCGGAGGCACACCAAGCTCCTATACATTATTTTTGTTACACCTCGGGATTAGTACACACTAAGTCATATTCCACAGGTCACGAGGCGGTGGAAATACAACTATTACAATACTAGTGGGACTACTACTAACTCGAGGCGTCTCCGTAGTAGTTCTCGTAGAAGTCTCCTCCATAACACAGGGAGTTCAACATGATCGTCAGGAAGCAGGCGGTCTGAGGGAGCTGTGGACCGTAAGGGCAAGGGTGAGGTCTTGGACCTCTGAGCGGTGGCAGCGAGGACCACGAGGTGGGGTGATGCCCCCACATCACGCCGATCCATCATGTGCAGCGAGCAGCCACTGACAGGATACAAATCTCTCATATCCATATAACCAGCTTGAGCAGCCGGTGCAAAAGCAGAGTCAAGGTAGCCCGGTGATCGGCACGGGCATTGAAGACTCCATCCTCAAGGCCCGACTCTCTCGGTCCTTGTCCTCGAGCAACTCAGCGGTGAATGCGGGTTAGGGAGTCCTCGACTAGAATCGGCATAGATGGCTCGGAGATAACCAAGCGCTCGAAGTGAACTCGGCATATCACGGAAGTCGGTGTTGCGGAGCGATCGATCTGGCTCGTATAATGGTCATCATAGAGTATGCAGCATCTTGAACCGCCATATCAATAGTAACACCAAGCCCATAGGAGCTGTGAAGGGCCTCGGTGGAACCAGGATAAGAGGGAAACACCCGGACAGTGCAAAGATACTGACTTTGATTAAAGTCTCGATACTGCTCTTCAACTGTGTATTGGGTACCAGCGGTATCCGCTTCGATCATAACCGAACTAGCATGGTAGTATGACCGGTCACACAATGCATCTGGTCGAACGAACCACTTGATTGTGATCACGAGTGGCCATCTGAAGCACAACCACAATGCAAAGGCATTAGTATTTCTAGCGGAATTTGGACAGCAAACAACTGTAAATGCTCAAAGGATTGAGACATTTCACAAGGATCTGCATAACCACTCAACAATATCATATCAAGGTTCTGGGTCCAATTTAGTAACATAACAGGATAGTAAAACTGAACCAGGCTTGTAACCATCAAACCTACAAGGTACTCTTGATTAGTAACACGTGAGCCTAATAGAGAAGAGGTCCTAATCCTTAACCCCCGGTGGAAGAATGGACTGACTCAGATCAGAATATTATGAGATAAAGAAGTAAAAAGAGCCTTACGTACCGTCCCACAATCAATTCCCCTACATATAACTAAAGCATTTCTAGACTCAACATCGACCAGTTTGGCTTGGAGAACCTACAGGCAGTCCGGCTCTGATGCCAGCGCTGTCGGGACCCGACTCGGTGTCACATCGATCTAGCTGTAACACATCATATCACTTTGGCGGCCTCACGCACGGTATCCCAACGGGTGTCGCCTTACCTTGGCCCGGGACCGTTTGCGCCTTTTGGCACACGTATATGATAGTGTCGCTAGCATCCATATGAAAAGGGCCGGGCTGACATGACTAGTCGTATACCCAAAGTGGCACGGACTTACGAGGACAGGCATCCATGACCCGACGATCGAGCGTGTCGGTTGACAAAGTAAGTTCGGGCTGAAGCAGGGCTAGCGAGGACTCGATAAACCGGGCTGTGGCGGGCTAACAGGACTCGTACTCAATGCGTGACATTTCCCGAAGAGACAGACCACGAGCGAAGAAGGACACATGCCGGCCAGCCTAAGTGTTCGGAGCGGTAGTAAGCTACCATGGCTCGGTGGAGACACTAGGAGACATTTCCGGTAAGAGAGGCTACTAAAGATAAACAACTAGATAGTCGGATCCCACACATACCAAGCATTTCAATCATACACACAATATGCTCGATATGTGCAAATACAACAAGGCATCACAACATGACTCTCGACACAAGTACTTTATTTAAAGGCTCAGAGAGCCATTCATAACATACACACAAAATCAGGTCACCACGACCCACATACAAGTCATACAAGCATACAAGCCACAGCGGAAGTGTTTTGTCCGAGTACAGGACAACTAGTAAAATAAAAAGAGGCTTGGGTAAGCCTAGCTATACTACATGGTCCTTCTCTTGCTCAGGATCACCACAGGCCTTAGTCTACTCATCGATGTCAGCGTCTACGAAGAACCCGTCGGAAGGGTTTGAGGCATCTTGAAAAATGTAAATTAAAGCAACATGAGTACAAGGTACTCAGCAAGACTTACATCGAGACCCTACATACATGCATATTATCAAGAAGGGTTGGTGGGGTTGTTGCAGCAAGCCACTTTGACTCATGGCTAAGCTATCCTCTGAGACACCAACTTGAAATAGTTTTGCTTTTCGAGTCCACTACTCATCACTTCAATACACCACAGGATCCAACCCCTGTCTTCTCACGGAGAAGCCATCCTCGGCACTCACGCTATCTTGAGGCTTTTAGTAGTATCCATTTACTTGTCTATGAACTGTATAGGCACCAAGTAGTCCTTTACATGAGGGCAGCTATTCGAATAGATGATGTTAACCTGCGGGGTGTACTTCTTCATACACGCTCTCACCACTTATACGCGTTTACGACATGTACTCGGCAACCTTCAGCGGAAGCCCAGCGTGGGTGTCGGCCACGACCTACCTGAGACACACAAGTCTCTAGTCCAGGTTTATCGCCTATTTGGGTTCCATCTATGAGGAGTTCGGCGAAGTCTAGCCCACAGCCCCAAGCGATGTGAGCAGGGTTCCCGGGATACCAAAGCGGGCATCCGGTACACCGACCCGCGCCCTACCGCATCACAGCCCACCCCTACGGTCGCGCTGTCCACGGCCTCGATGAGGCTACAAACACGAAACTACTTGCAACTCTGGACGAAGACTAGGGTGAATAAGAAGTCGAGAGGGTCCATTGGTTTGAGCCCAATGCATGGTAGTAGCTGAATCTTAAATCACACATCTGAGATCTCGATTAGCAGGGCGGCCTCAATGAAACAACCCACCATGTACTCCTACATGGCCTTTCATCGATACCTTTACCAAATCGTGTTCAACACCTTACTCTCATACCGACTCGATCATTTCACTCTAGCCATCATCCAGATGAACCGGACTGACACGACTCTAAGCATAGCAGGCATAGCAAGGTAGGAACAACACAATCACATGGCTCAATCAACTCCTACACATGCTAGTGGGTTTCATCTAATTCTTGTGGCAATGACAGTCATCTCACGGAGAAATGGGTTCAACTACCGCAGCACAGCCAGTTTGAATCGCGTTGTCTTAATCACGATAAACAAGAGCGAGAGCAAAACGTGGGATTTTATCGATATGATCAAATGGTTGGTTGCTTGCGACGGGTTGTTACGGTATTGTTCTTCGTCGAGGTTATCACGGTACTCCTCGGGGCGAGAACACCGCATGAGGAACACCGATACAAGCATTACCAAACAAGATGCAACAATATGATGCATGCAATGAGACATGGCAAAATGAGTGCTTTGGGCTAATGCAACTAAGATCAGATGGGTTTGAACCAATTTGAACCAAAGATTCAAAATTCAAACTCATATATGATCATTTAAAGTGTTTAAACTTGTTCTGCCATAAACAGTGGGTTAGCTTCTGTAAACATGCATGAAACCAGTACAGATGGATAGATTGGATTTTTCTGATCATTTTTCATATATAATTTGTCTCATTTGGAGCTATGGTTGATTTTATATGAATTTTTGAAGTTTGAAACAATTTACGGAATTTCACGTGTAAAAATAATTCCATGAATTTAAATATTATACAAGATCGACCATGTGCGTCATTGGCGTCGAAATCAACAGGCTGGTCAGGTCAAACTGACGAGTGGGTCCCAGCGATGTCGATCGCGGGTTAGCTTATTTAGAATTTAATTAAACTAAACTAGATTAATTAGTGGGGTCAGGCCACATGTCATAGAGACCAGGAATCAAATCCATCGCGTCTAGTCACTTAGCATTGACGCAACAGCGATAGTGGTTTTGGTGTTTCGCCACCTGGCGAGTATGCACCACCGGAGTGAAGCTAGGACGAGGCGCAGCTCTTGGCGGAGTCCGCTGAGCTCAGGTGGCCGGAGAAGGCGCCGCGGCGAAGTTTGGCGGCCACCGAGCTCGGGTGAGAGTGAACTCGCGGTGGAGTGTGCGGTGGGGTGCGTGGGGTGCGTAGTTAGCACAGCGTGACGTGGTGAACGTGGTTGGACAGGGTGAGGGGGCTGTGGTGGCGGGAGCACGCCGGGCGACGGAGTCAGCGGGCGGTGCGCGCAGCGTCGATCTCGTCGGTCGCTGTGGTGCACGGAGGCGAAGAGAGAAGTCAGTCGAAATAGCTAGGCTCACAGCGCGCCAGCGGTGCGACGGCGGTGGTTCGGGGGGCGAGCCAGCGGCCACGGCGTTGAAGGGGATCTTCCGCGGCGGCGGACTCAGGCGAAACTTAGTGCGGCGTTCTTGCACGCCTGCGCTTCGGGCTCGGCTAAGCTTGAAAGAGTCGACGACGGCGGAGCGTCTCGACACGTATGGCGCGCGCGGGGTCGACGGCCGGGCGTCTGACAGGTGGCGCTTGGCAGTGTCGGCCATGGCGTGGGGGCGAGGGAGACGAGTGAGGGAGAAGCAGAGGCGCCTGGGGCGGGAGGGAGCGAGGCGGTCGATCCCCGACGTGGCAAGGCGAGGGAGGCGGCGAGACAGCGGCAGGTGCGTGGCACCTGTGCATGCTCGCTGTCCGAGCACTCGCTGCCCTGCTGGCCGGCAACAGCTCACGGGCGCGGTGTCAAGCTGGGCAGGCTGTGCAGTGGGCTGGCTAGTGGGCTGCTAGTGCCTGAATAAGTTTCTTTCTCGTTGTTTTTCTTTTCTATTATTCTCAGAACTTTGTTGATTTATTTAAAATACCAAATAGGTTTTAAAAATCACCAAACTACTCACAGGTCCATTGTTGGAATATTTCCAACATGAAACATTTTAGTTTGGAGATATTTGGACATTTGAAATATTTTATAAATTTAAAATGCCCAAATTCCAAATAACTATGATTTTATTCAATGACCTTAGGATGACCTAGGAAAATGTGCACCACTTTTGGCTTAGCTTCGGACCAAGACAAAATGATGGACTTTTTAGAAGGGCATTTCGTGTTCATCGAAAATATTTTAATAAACCCTAGTTGTTTCAGAGGGGTTGGGGTTCGGCAATCCCATTTCAAATTTCTGTTGAATGAAATAAACATGATGCAACATTCTAATGCATGGACTAGCTAGGTTGTGACAGCTAGGGTGTTTCTGATGCCACGACAGACCTGGGGCCCAGGCAGGCTCCGTCACGGTTCCGTAAGCGGTTCGAGGTCCAAGAGAGCTCCTGCACGACATGCTCAAGAGGTCCCCTCAAGGCAAGCAGCCTCAAGGCCAAAAAGAAAGCTTACACGTCGAGCGAAGCTATGAGGGTCGGGACTGATTTAGAGGTTCACGTCGATATGTATGGCTGACTTATCTTAGTGAGCCTCGCAGCTATCTTCTATTCATGGTGCCCAATCGCCTTAGTGGTGACGCCTCTAGGGTAGGGCCTGTATGGCCATCCCTTTTTCTCGCCTGTCTAGATGCTCTATCCTCAGTCCTGCCTCAAGCCAGGCTCAGCCGCTGCATGTGCTAGGTCGCTGTTGCGTTTGGGCGCTGGGTGAGGCTGGAGAGCGTAGGGAGCTCCCGAGACGCGTGCTCGTGAGCCCACCTTTAACGGTGCAACCTTTGGGCGAGAAGGGGTGGCCGCCCGGGCGCCTTGTTAAGGGCCGGTTAGTCCGGGAGGAGAATATAACCGGAAACCGCTTGCTACCTTCCGCCGATCTTTTAGAAAAATGAAGGCCTTGGGACCTCCGAGGTGGCGTTTGGGGGGTAGGCCCGGAGCCAGTGGATCTTCAGATTTTTAAGCGTTGGGGCGGACCCGAGCACAAGGCCGTCCAAGATGTGTAAACCCCATTATGGGATGAGCAAGAGGTGGGCCGAACAAGGGAGGTCACAAGGGGTAATAGAGTTCCAAGCAAGGGATGATAATCATAAAGAAACTCATGAAGAGGTAAGGCCGGTTCTAATGGATGCAAGAAGGATACATGCCGAGAACGGACCCGCCACCCTTTGGGGATAGTGCAGCCGATGGGCGCCCCAACCGAATGAACTAAAAGATGTCACTTGGTACCGTTTGTGAAGAGATGTTGGAGTAGTGGAAGGCGCGGCAAGAAGCCCCTCATGAGCTGCTCGTCCCGAACCGGGAGGCTTTGAATGCCCAAATTCCAAATAACTATGATTTTATTCAATGACCTTAGGATGACCTAGGAAAATGTGCACCACTTTTGGCAAAGCTTACGGACCAAGACAAAAATGATGGACTTTTAGAAGGGCATTCAGGTTCATCGAAAATATTTTAATAAACCCTAGTTGTTTGAGAGGGGTTGGGGGTTACGGCAATCCCATTTCAAATTTACATTGAATGAAATAAACATGATGCAACATTCTAATGCATGGACTAGCTAGGTTGTGACAACTCACCCCCACTCAAAAGAATCTCGTCCGAGATTTAGGTTCCTCCGGAAGAGGCGGGATACTCAAGTCGAAGGCGATCCTCCCTTTCCCAAGTGGCTTCCTTCTCGAATGATCGACCATTGAACCTTGAGAAACTTGATATTATGCCGTCGAGTAATGCGCTCGGCTTGATCGAGGATCTGAGCAGGGTATTCTCGATATGTGAGATTATCTTGGAGATCAAGCGTTTAGTGGTCCACTCCACGGATAGGATCCGAAAGCAGCGCTGAGTTGAAAGCGTGGAAGGCGTCGTGGACTTTGGAGAGATCGGAGGTAGTTCAATTGGTAGGCAACTTCTCCTCGTTTGGCAAGAATGCGAAAGGGTCCAATGTGGCGAGCCAATTTGCCTTTGATACGAAGCGATGGGTTCCCTTGGAGGGTAACCCAAGGTAAACCTTCTCGTCAACCTCGTAAGTCATAGCCTTATGTTTTCGGTCATATTGACTCTTTTGGCGAGATTGGGCTGTTTTCAACTTTTCACGAGCGATCACGAACTTGCTCTTACGCCTCTGGATCATATCCGGGCCAAAGAATTATCTTTCCCGGTTTCGACCAGTTAAGAGGTGTTCGACACCTTCGTCCATAGAGAACTTCAAAAGGTGCTTTGCCCAAGCTAGATTGATAGCTGTTGTTATAAGCAAATTCGGCAAATGGAAGGCATTTCTCCCAATCCATTCGAATGAGATAACGAAGCTTCGAAGCATGTCTTCTAGGATTTGGTTGACCGTTCCACTTGACCACTTGATTGAGGTGGAGCAGCAGTGCTAAAGGAAAGATGGGTTCCCATAGCGTTTTGGAAACTTTCCCAAAATCGAGAGGTGAAGAGACTTCCTCTATCCGAGTTTATTTCAATGGAACACCATGAAGAGACACTATTAGGGATACGTACAAGTCTGCTGGTGACTAGCGGTTATACTCTCATGAACAGGTAAGAAATGGGCTACTTTGGAAAGGCGGTCGATAACGACAAAGATAGCGTTATTCCCTCTCTTGGTCTGGGAAAACCAGTGATGAAATCCATACTAATTTTATCCCATTTCCATTCGAGAATAGCTAAAGGTTGAAGGGTGCGGCGAGGCCGTTGATGCTCTGCTTTTACCGACGGCGAGCGTCGCGATTAGCAACATATTGAGCAATGTCTCTCTTCATCCTAGTCCACGGAACCTCTGGCGTAGGTCTGATACATTTAGTGCCACGGGATGAATGGTGAGAGGAGATTCATGAGCTTCCTTAAGGATTAATCGCCGCAGGTTTCGCACCTTAGGAACCACTAGGCGGGTTCGAAGTATCGACCCTTGATCATCAATGGAGAAACAATCCGCAACTCCTTTCTTGGCGTTTCTTTTGATGCGGAAATTCCGGATCTACCTTTTGGGCCTTGATGATCTGATCCGTAAGGAAGGTTTAGCCACCAAGGTGGAAAGGAACCCTCGAGGAACAATGTGAAGGTTAAGCTTCGAAATTCCTCGTGGAGAAGTGGTTGACTTTGTTGCAACATTAGATTGTTGCAATAGGATTCTGACTTAGCGCATCAGCCATGGCGTTGGCTTTTCTGGGGTATAAGTTATCCCTAAATCGAAATCTGAGATCAACTCGACCCAACGTCTTTGCACGAGATTCAAATCTGGTTGGGTAAATATATATTTCAGACTTTGGTGATCGGTGTAGATTTATAGCGATTACCAAGAAGGTAATGTCGCCAGGTTTTGAGTGCATAGACTACATTTGCAAGCTCTAGATCATAGTAGGGTAGTTTTCCTCATGTGGGTGTAATTGCCGTGAACCATAAGCAATTACGTGTCGATCTTGCATGAGAATACAGCCTAGTCCTTGTCATGGCGTCGCAATAGATAACAAAGTCTTTAGAAATCTGGTGGTACCAACACGGGCGAAGTTAAGCGTCTTTTCAGTTCACGAAGCTGTGCTCACATTGTGGAGTCCACTCGAACTTTTATCCTTCTTGAGGAGTTGATTAGAGGTTTAGCAACTTTGGAGAAGTTCTCGACGAAGCGGCGACAATAGCTCGCTAAGCCAAGGAAGCTCGAACTTGCTTGACCGATTCAGGTGGAGTCAATTAAGGGCGGCTTGAACTTCGCTCGGGGTTTCTGACAATACCTTTACCAGAAATTACATGTCCTAGATAGGTCATACGGCAGCCAAAATTCGCATTTGGAAAACTTGGCATAAAGCGATGCTCTCGAAGTTTCATCAACACTAGCCTTAGATGTTGGCATGTTCTTCCTCGTTCTTGGAATAGATGAGTATGTCATCGAGGTAAACCACGACAATTTATCCAAATACTCCATGAAGATTGAGTTCATTAACCGGAGAAGGTGGCTGGGCGTTGGTTAAGCCAAAGGACATGACGGTGTACTCGTATTGGCCGTAACGAGTAACAAAAGCCGTTTAGGAATGTCCCGTTTGGATTTTGATTTGATGGTAGCCTAACCTCAAATCCATCTTAGAAAGGCGAGGATCCTGCGAGCTGATCATACGGATCGTTGATCACGGGAAGCGGATACTTGTTCTTAATTGTGACCAAGTTGGCGGGTCGATAGTCTACAACCATCCGATCCGTACCATCCTTCTTCTTGTGAAGAGGGCGGGGCAAGCCAAGGAGATGAACTAGGGCGGATGAAACCCTTTTGTAAGGCCTCATCGAGTTGTTTCTTAAGTTCGGCTAGTTCTAGGGGTGCCATCTTATAGGGTCTTCTAGAAATTGGGGCAGTTCTGGAATGAGATCTATCACGAATTCAACATCTCATCGGTGGAACACACGGCAATTCTTCTGAAAGACATCCGGAAAGTCACGGACTACGGAGCGTCTTGATGCAGCAATGGTGGCATTAAGAGAATATAATTGGCGCTTAGATATTGGGTCAAGACATTGACTATCTTTCCCGATGGAGTGCGTAAGTTGAACAGTCCTAGAAAGCAATCAATCTTGGCATGATGGGCTGACATCCAGTCCATACCCAAGATGATATTTATATCCGAAGATTTGAGAGCTATCAGCGATGCAAGGAAAACAAGTCTGTCGACCTGAATTTCATTTCCATGGCTTACTCTAGAGGTTTGCCATCTAGAACCGGGTAGAAATTTCCATGGTGGAAGGCATGTCACGAGAATGTAGTGTTATGCAAGCGAGCATAATTTTCGGATATGAATGAATGAGATGCTCGATGTCGAAAAGAGCGGATGCGGGTGGCAATTAACAAGAAGCGTGCCGAGCACGGCGTTGGGATCCTCTTGGGCCTCCTCGGTGAGACACAATTAACATGGCCACGTGCGGTGATGGCGGCAGGCATAGAACACTTTTCTGCTGGCTTGCCACGGCCAGCAACTTTGCGGGCTGGTTGGGGTTGGTGCAGGGACAATCGCGCATGTAGTGGCCTGATTCCCCACATTTGAAGCATGTCACGGGGCTGGCGCGCAGAGAGGCGCTGTTGGTTGGTCCACCATAGGGCCTAGTTGGTGCATCTGGCTGAAGCTGGCGCGGCGCTGGAAGGATGGCCTCGGTGTGAATCTGGGTGGCGAGGCGGTATTAGGCACCCACACGGCGCTTCGTGGTCCAAAGACGGATGAGGAACCCATATCCCGACCATGCTTGCGTGTTGCCTCGAAATCGGTCGACCAGGTTCAGCGGCTGATGGCTTTGTTAACAAGCTTACGGAAGAGGTGCACTCATGCGAGCGTAGATCTCGGCGGAGCTCGGGGCTAAGTCCCTTGCGGAACCTTGCTGTTTCTTGGCGTCGATGGAGACCTCTTGATGGCATAACGTGCGAGGTTACCAAACTCTCTGCTATAGGCGTCCACGGAGAGCGACCTTGGGTGGCTGCAGAACTCCTCACGTTTGCGATCCATGAGACCCTCCGAATGTGATGTTCACGGAAAGCCTCGCTGAATTCTGCCCAAGTAGTGACATGGCCAAGGGCGCATAGCCATATAGTTCTCCCACGAGGCTGGCGGGGCCTTGAGATGATATGCAGCAAAGGTGACCTTGTCCGCCTCGGCTACCGATCGCGAAGCGCAGCTTGTGAGTAATCTTTGCGAAGCCGATCATCAGCGTCGAGAGGCTCGGCGGAGTGGTGGAAGGTAGGCGGGTGTAACTTGATGAAGTCAGCGGCGACACCAAGTTGTTTCTCGGATGATGGGCTGTGTTACATTACGTCGCTCCGACAAGCGGTTGGTCTCCGTTTGTTTCTCTCGGCCTCGGCATAACCCGGCGAGAGAAGGAGGGTGAGGCAGGTTTGCTTCTCCAACTCCACTGCCTCCGGCCTGCTCTGGCGGAGCAGGGTTGTTGCGGGTGTTAACCATCCTAGGGAAAACAAGACAAGGATTTAGTCCAGGATGGCAAGATTCTAACATAGAAGTGTAGAATGTAATGGATAACTCGGAATGCGAGATGATCATCCGTATGACATGGTGGATACAGAAACTACTTCTTTATTCCATCGTCATACACACCATACAAGGTTTAGTACAAGACCAAACAAAGTACTACTACGGTGAAAGGAAGATTACATCTCATCGGAGGCACACCAAGCTCCTATACATTATTTTTGTTACACCTCAGGGATTAGTACACACTAGTCATATTCCACGGGTCACGCAGGAGGGTGGAAATACAAGCTGATTACAATACTAGTGGGACTACTACTAACTCGAGGCGTCTCCGTAGTAGTTCTCGTAGAAGTCTCCTCCATAACACAGGAGTTCAACATGATCGTCAGGAAGCAGGCGGTCTGGGGAGCTGTGGACCCGTAAGGGCAAGGGTGAGGTCTTGGACCTCTGAGCGGTGGCAGCGAGGACCACGAGGTGGGGTGATGCCCCCACATCACGCCGATCCATCATGTCAGCGAGCAGCCTGACAGGATACAAATCTCTCATATCCATATAACCAGGCTTGAGCAGCCGGTGCAAAAGCGAGTCAAGGTAGCCCGGTGATCGGCACGGGCATTGAAGACTCCATCCTCAAGGCCCGACTCTCTCGGTCCTTGTCCTCGAGCAACTCAGCGGTGAGTGCGGGTTAGGGAGTCCTCGACTAGAATCGGCATAGATGGCTCGGAGATAACCAAGCGCTCCGAAGTGAACTCGGCATATCTGGGAAGTCGGTGTTGCGGGCGATCGATCTGGCTCGTATAATGGTCATCATAGAGTATGCAGCATCTTGAACCGCCATATCAATAGTAACACCAAGCCCATAGGAGCTGTGAAGGGCCTCGGTGGAACCGGGGATAAGAGAAACACCGGACGGTGCAAAGATCTCGACTTTGATTAAAGTCTCGATCTTGCTCTTCAAGCTGTGTATTAAGGTACCAGCGGTATCCGCTTCGATCATAACCGAACTAGCATGGTAGTATGACCGGTCACACCAATGCATCTGGTCAGACGAACCACTTGATTGTGATCACGAGTGGCCATCTGGAAGCACAACCACAATGCAAAGGCATTAGTATTTCTAGCGAATTTGGACAGACAAACAAGCGTAAATGCTCAAAGTTGAGACATTTCACAAGGATCTGCATAACCACTCAACAATATCATATCAAGGTTACGGGTCCAATTTAGTAACATAACGGGATAGTAAAACTGAACCAGGCTTGTAACCATCAAACCTACAAGGTACTCTTGATTAGTAACACGTGAGCCTAATAGAGAGAGAGGTCCTAATCCTTAACCCCGGTGGAAGAATGGGTGACTCGGATCAGAATATTATGAGATAAAGAAGTAAAAAGAGCCTTACGTGCCGTCCCACAATCAATTCCCTACATATAACTAAAGCATTTCTAGACTCAACATCGACCGGTTTGGCTTGGAGAACCTCTGAGCGATCCGGCTCGATGCCAGCGCTGTCGGGACCCGACTCGGTGTCACATCGATCTAGCACAGTAACACATCATATCACTTTGCGGCCTCACGCACGGTATCCCAGGGTGTCGCCTTACCTTGGCCGGGACCGTTTAGCCTTTTGGCTGCGTATATGATAGTGTCGCTAGCATCCATATGAAAAGGAGCCGGGCTGACATGACTAGTCGTATACCCAAAGTGGCACAGACTTACGAGGACGAGCATCCATGACCCGACATCGAGCGTGTCGGTCGACAGCAAGTAAGTTCGGGCTGAAGCCTTTGGGCTAGCGGGACTCCGGTAAACGGGCACATGGCGGGCTAACGGGACTCGGTACTCAATGCGTGACATTTCCCGAAGGACGAGACCTGAGAGCGAAGAAGGACACATGCCGGCCAGCCTAAGTGTTCGGAGCGGTAGCAAGCTACCATGGCTCGATGGAGACACTAGGAGACATTTCCGTAAGAGAGGCTACTAAAGATAAACAACTAGATAGTCGGATCCCACACATACCAAGCATTTCAATCATACACACAATATGCTCGATATGTGCAAATACAACAAGGCATCACAACATGACTCTCGACACAAGTACTTTATTTAAAGGCTCGAGAGCCATTCATAACATACACACAAGTGCGGGTCACACGACCCACATACAAGTCATACAAGCATACAAGCCACAGTGGAAGTGTTTTGTCCGAGTACGGACAACTAGTAAAATAAAAGAGGCTTGGGTAAGCCTAGCTATACTACATGGTCCTTCTCTTGCTCGGGATCACCACAGGCCTTAGTCTACTCATCGATGTCAGCGTCTCGAAGAACCCGTCGGAAGGGTTTGAGGCATCTTCTGAAAAATGTAAATTAAGCAACATGAGTACAAAGGTACTCAGCAAGACTTATCATCGACCCTACATACATGCATATTATCAAGAAGGGTTGGTGGGGTTGTTGCGACAAGCCAGCTTTGACTCATGGCTAAGCTATCCTCGAGACACCAACTTGAAATAGTTTTGCTTTTCGAGTCCACTACTCATCACTTCAATACACCACCGAGGATCAACCCCGTCTTCCTACGGAGAAGCCATCCTCGGCACTCACGCTTATCTTGAGGCTTTTAGTAGTATCCATTTACTTGTCTATGAACTGTATAGGCAACCAAGTAGTCCTTTACATGGGGCTGCTATTCGAATAGATGATGTTAACCTGCGGGGTGTACTTCTTCATACGCTCTCACCACTTATCGCCGTTTACGACATGTACTCGGCAACCTTCAGCGGAAGCCCAGCGTGGGTGTCGGCCACGACCTACCTGACACACAAGTCTCTAGTCGGGTTTATCGCCTATTTGGGTTCCATCTATGAGGAGTTCGGCGAAGTCTCGCCCACAGCCCCAAGCGATGTGAGCAGGGTTCCGGGATACCAAGCGGGCATCCGGTACACCCGACCACGCATACCTACCGCATCACAGCCCACCCCTACGGTCGCGCTGTCCCACGGCCTCGATGAGCTACAAACACGAAACTACTTGCAACTCTGGACGAAGACTAGGGTGAATAAGAAGTCGAGAGGGTCCATTGGTTTGGGCCCAATGCATGGTAGTAGCTGAATCTTAAATCACACATACAGATCTCGATTAGCTTAGGGCGGCCTCAATGAAACAACCCACCATGTACTCCTACATGGCCTTTCATTGATACCTTTACCAAATCGTGTTCAACACCTTACTCTCGTCCGACTCGATCATTTCACTCTAGCCATCATCCCGATGAACCGGACGACACGACTCTAAGCATAGCAGGCATAGCAAGGTAGGAACAACACAATCACATGGCTCAATCAACTCCTACACATGCTAGTGGGTTTCATCTGAATTCTTGTGGCAATGACAGGTCATGCGGAGGAAATGGGTTCAACTACCGCAGCACACAGCGGTTTGAATCGCGTTGTCTTAATGCACGATAAACAAGAGCGGGTGCAAGCGTGGGATTTTATCGATATGATCAAATGGTTGGTTGCTTGCTGACGAATGCGTTACACGGTATTGTTCTTCGTGCAGGTTATCACGGTACTCCTCGGGGCGAGAACACGCATGCGGAACACCGATACACAAGCATTACCAAACAAGATGCAACAATATGATGCATGCAATGAGACATGGCAAAATGAGTGCTTTGGGCTAATGCAACTAAGATCAGATGGGTTTGAACCAATTTGAACCAAAGATTCAAAATTCAAACTCATATATGATCATTTAAAGTGTTTAAACTTGTTCTGCCATAAACAGTGGGTTAGCTTCTGTAAACATGCATGAAACCAGTACAGATGGATAGATTGGATTTTTCTGATCATTTTCATATATAATTTGTCTCATTTGGAGCTATGGTTGATTTTATATGAATTTTTGAAGTTTGAAACAATTTACGGAATTTCACGTGTAAAAATAATTCGATAATTTAAATATTATACGACCTTTGCGTCATCTTGACGTCGAGGTCAACGGGCTGGTCAGGTCAAACCGACCAGTGGGTCCCAGCGATGTCGATGGGGTTAGCTTATTTAGAATTTAATTAAACTAAACTAGATTAATTAGTGGGGCTGGGCCCACATGTCATAGACCCGAGTCAAATCCACGGCGTCTAGCCGCCCGAAGCCGACGCGGCGGCGATAGTGGTTTTGGTGTTTGGCCACCAAGCAGGCGCGCGACCACGGAGTGAAGCTAGGGCGAGCCGCAGCTCTTGGCGAGTCCGTTGAGCTCGGGTGGCGGAGTAAGCGCCGCGGCGGTTTGGCGGCCACCGGGCTCGGGTGAGTGAACTTCGCGGTGGAGTGTGCGGTGGGGTGCGTGGGGTGCGTGGTTAGCACCAGCGTGGCGTGGTGAGCGTGTTGGACAGGGTGAGGGCGGAGTGTGGCGGGAACGCGTCGGCGGCGAGGTCAGCGGCGGTGCGTCGTCGCGATCCTCGTCGCGATCGTTGTGGTGCAGGGCGAGAGAGAGTCGAAAGTAGCTAGGCTCACAGCGGGCCGCAGCAGTGCGAGCAGGCGTGGTCGGGGGCGAGCTGCGGCGGCGGCAGCGTTGAAGGGATCTCCGGCGGCGGACTCGGCGAAGCTTAGTGCGGCGTCTTGAGAACGCGGCGCTTCGAGGCTCGGCTAAGCGAAAAAGTCGGCAACGGCGGAGCGTCTGAACCTGATGGCGCGGCGTGGGGTCGACGGGGCGCGGCTCTGACGGTGGTCTTGGCGGCGGTGGCGTCGGCCATGGCGTGGGGAAGCGAGGAGGCAGTGAGGGAGAAGCAGGCGTCTGGGGTGCGGGAGAGGCGAGGTCGATCCCGGCGTGGCAAGCGAGAGGCGAGACGGCGAAAGTCGCGTGGCACCGTGCATGCTCGCCGTCGAGCACCTACTACTGCTGGCCGACAAGCAGCTTCATTGGCGGGTCTTTGGCTGGGCGGCCGGTGGGCTGGCTAGTGGGCGGCTAGTGCCGGTAAGTTTCTTTCTGTTGTTTTCTTTTCTATTATTCGTAACTTTGTTGATTTAATTAAAATACCAAATAGGTTTTAAAAATCACCAAACTACTCTGGTCCATTGTTGGAATATTTCCAACATGAAACATTTAGTTTGGAGATATTTGGACATTTGAAATATTTTATAAATTTAAAATGCCCAAATTCCAAATAACTATGATTTTATTCAATGACCTTAGGATGACCTAGGAAAATGTGCACCACTTTTGGCAAAGCTTACGGACCAAGACAAAATGATGGACTTTTAGAAGGGCATTTCAGGTTCATCGAAAATATTTTTAATAAACCCTAGTTGTTTCAGAGGGGGTTGGGGGTTCTGGCAATCCCATTTCAAATTTCTGTTGAATGAAATAAACATGATGCAACATTCTAATGCATGGACTAGCTAGGTTGTGACAGCTTAGTGCTCTACGCCGACAGGACCCAGTCCCTAGGCAGGCTCCGGCCGTCGCTGGTCTGGTAAGCGGCCCGAGGTCCAGTGAGAGCTCCTGAGGCACGATGCTCAAGAGGTCCCCTTTGGCGTGCAAGCAGCTCCCTGAAGGCCAAAAAGGAAAGCGACATTGCCTGAGCGAAGCTATGAGGGTCGTGGGACTGATTTGTGAGGTTCACGCTGATATGTATGGCTGACTTATCTTAGTGAGCCTGCAGCGATTCCCATCCATGGTGCCCAATCGTGCCTTAGTGGTGACGCCTCTAGGTAGGGCTCGTGCTGGCCATCCCCTTTTCTCGCTCGTCTAGATGCTCTACATCCTCAGGTCCCGGCCCTCGAGCGAGGCTCAGCCGCCGCGGGTATGCTAGGTCGCGTTGCCGTGCTCAAGGCCAGTGGGTGAGGGCTGGAGAGCCAGTAGGAGCTCCTGAGACGCGATGCTCAGGAGCCCACCCTTTAACGTGCAAGCAATTTGCATGAGAAGGGGGTGGCCGCCGGGCTGCCCGTAGTTAAGCTTCGGTTAGTCCGTGGAGGAGAATATAACCCAGAACCGCGCTTGCTACCTGTCCGTCGATCTTTCTGCAAGAAGATGAAGGCACTGAGGACCTACTGAGGTGACGTGCGCGGGGTAGGCCGCGAGCCAGAGCTCGATCTCTCAGATTTTTTAGCGTTGCAGGGACGGACCCGAGCACAAGCGTCGTGCCAGCATGTGTAGCCCCCATTATGGGATGAGCAAGAGGTGGGTCAGCAACGAAGGGAGGTCACAAGGGGTAATAGAGTTCCAAGCAAGCGGATGATAATCATAAAGAAACTCATAGAAGAGGGTAAGGCCAGTTCTAATGGATGCAAGAAGGATACATGCCGCAGGAACGGACCCACGCGCCTTGGGGATAGTGCAGCCCGATGGGCGCCCCCAACTGAATGAACTAAAAGATGTCACTTGGTACCGTTTGCTGAAGAGATGTTGGAGTAGTGGAAGACGCGCGCTGTAGAAGTCGCTCCTCATGAGCTGCTCTGGTCCCGAACCTTGGGAGGCTTTGGAGGTGTGTGGGGCTCGTGACGATTCATCACCATCTCCTCCTGGATCGCCTAGCGTGTGGTCTCCTGAGCTGCCAGGGCGCCCTGCATATTGCGCTAGAGTGCGGCAGCCGCGTTCAGCAAACTGAAAGGCATGCAGACGTAGCTATGAGGGGGGCCCTCGCATCGACCGATACGGGACGACCAGAAGAGCTCTTGAGACGCGACCCTATTGAGCCAAGGGATGCCGATGCAGATGCGTAGCTCCTTGTCCTCGGCAGGGCAGGGAGCCACACCTGGTGGTGGGCGGCGATCGCCCCGCATAGCTCTTGCCTCCCGAATCTCCTTGATTGCCTTGCTGATGAACTCCTGAGCGCCTGGTGCCTCGCGCCCTGCGCTTTCTTCATGGAAGCACGCATTGAAGCACGCCTCCACATGGTGCCCGAGCGCCTCCCTCGTGATGCTGGCCAGGTCAGAGGCCTTCCAGAGGAGAGCCCCCAAGCCCAACTTCAGGGGGCCCGGGCGCGCCTTCCTATGCAAGAGGAGAAGGCACCCCGTCAGCAGGCGCAGGGCTTGAGGCAGCACCGCCGAACACCTCACCCTCCTGAGATCCTTGGGGAGCAGCTGCTTCTTCTTCTTGGGGATGGCCTCAAGAGGGTAGGAAGCGCCCTCATTGTCTAGATTCTCGACCGCCGCAACCTGGTAGGCACGCTCAAGAGAGCACACCGCATCCTCCTCCTCGCAGGCAACCGTGATAATGCCGCAACTTCCTGGCATCTTGAGGACGTTGTAGCCATGGTAGGTGACCGCTATGAAGTTGGCCAGGGCCGAGTACCTGAGGATGGCATTGTATGGGAGATTGATGTTGGCGACGACAAACTCGATGAGCTCTATGCGGTAGTTGTCGCGCTTGTGAAGGTGACACGATGGAGGACCTGCCCTAATGGGGTAGTCGAGCCGTTGGTCACTCCTCAGAAGGGCTTGGTAGGCTGAAGCTGGTGGTATGGCACTTGGAGTCTGTTGAACGTCTGGATGGAAAGAACATTGAGCCCCACACTGCCATCCATGAGTGTCTTGGTGACGAGTACATTGCTGATGATGGGCAAGTAGAGCATTGGGAGGGCGCCGGCTGTGGCCGTGCACTTGAGCTGGTCGAAGGAGTCGAAGGTGATGGCGCATTTCGACCACCTGAGTAGGCACATTGCTCCAGCTTGGTGAGGGCTGCGCTCACCTCACGCGCGAGCTACTTGAAGGTGCGATGAGAGGCTGGGACTTGGGAGCCGCCTAGTATGTAAGCAATGGCACAAGGTTCCTAGAAACCCCCAGCCCCCTTGTCTTGGTGGTGGTCTTCATTCCTTCTTGGCAACAGCGGTAGCGGGGGAAGACCAACGTTGCCCTGAGGACGGTCCTCACGAGGCTGATCCCTCCAGGCACCCTCACGAGGCTGGCCTTGCTAGCGATCCTCCAAAAGGCTGGTCGCGCCACTACTGACGATGGTCACGGCCATCCCAGCGTCCTCCACCTAGGCCTCCTCCGCGATCGTAGCCTCGATTGTTATGCTCGGGGCGACGATCGAGGCGGCTGTCACGGATGGCCCTAAGCTCCTGACAGTCATTGGTATTGTGACTATGGACATTGTAGAAGACACAAAACGGGCGGCTGCCCTTGGACGACTCTGGGTGATCACAGCCGCGCTTCATCTCTGGCTCGGCCACGAGTACGGTCGGTCCCTTATGCTTCACGTCCTTGGCCTTGGCCTTCTTGTCTTCTGGGTCTGCGTCAGGGAGCTCAAGGAGGGACAGGCGTCCTTCCTCAGCTCTTGCGCACTTGGTTGCCATGTTGAACGTCTCCAGGGCCGTGCACATGTCATCTTTTATGGAGAGCTCCTCCTTCATCTTTACGTCGCAAACGCCATCAGTGAACCCCGAGATGATGGCTTCATCCGACACCTTGGGGATCTTGAGGCGAACGTTGATGAAGCACTGGATGTACTTTTGCAGGGTCTCTCCTAGCTGCTGCTTGATGCGTCAAAGGTCACCCGCGGCCGGGGGCGATCGCGAGTTCCTTGGAAGTTGGTGATGAAGCGCTCTTGCATTTCGTCCCAGGAGGAGATTGATCCCGCGGGGAGGTTCAGGAGCCATGAGCGCGGGCCGTCCTTGAGGGCCATGGGGAACCAGTTTGCCATGACCTTCTCATCGCTGTTGGCCGACTCGATGCTCATCTCGTAGAGCTGTAGGAACTCAACAGGTCGGGGGTGCCGTCGTAGCATGGAGGCAGGCCGGCCTTGAACATCCCCTGCCAGACGACGCTGCGCAGCTCCGGAGTGAATGCGCGGCACCCTGTTGTGGCCACGGGAGCCCGCCATGGAGGTGGAGCCTGTTCTTGGCGCTCGCGTGCCGCTGCCACAGGCAGCGCACGGTCTTGACATGGCGTTGCTAGGAGCACACGCGCATCATCTTGTGGCCGCTGCACCACCTGGCAGCTTGCCTCATCACGTGCAGGCGCCCGACTTTGTGGATGACCCCAAAGAGCCTCCCTCCTTGACTTGATGATGGCATCCTGCCTGGGAGGTGGAGGAGCCCCCCCCATGAGCTACGTCTCCCGCAGCAGGCGGCGGTTGAGGCAATGAGCGATGCGGTCGAGCTAGTCCTCCTAGAAGTCGTCGACCAGGCGGTAGCGCAGGAGCTCGCATGCCATGAGCAGCGCGTCCTACGCGTTTGCAGGGCCACGATGAGCATGGGAGGACGAAGCAGACGGAGTTAGCAACAAAGTGGCGGTGCACCTGTCGCGGCGCACAGAATGATGTAGCAAAGAGGCCTACTGCTCGTGGCCCGTAGGGCCCGTGGCGGGGTTCACCACTAGCGACGGGGGACGGCGAGGGCAGCCGTCGCCCGCTGGTGCTGTCTGAGCAACGCGGGCGGCGAGAGCGGCCCAACACTCAGCATGAGCTCGATGTGCGTCAGCCATGGAAGCGGTGGAGCGGTGGCGAATCGACTGATGGAAGAGAGGCTCTGACGCACCCGTACCTGGCGTGCCAAATGTCGGATTTCCGGTTCCGCAAATCCTTGAGAGGTTCGAACTCTGGGGTGCATGCAAAGAACTCAACCTCCCCAGTCTGCCTACTCGCCAATCTCACAGCCTAGCTCGCCGAACTCAAAGGAAAGGGGACAAAGCAGTTTACGGAGGTTCGGGCCACCTTGCGGTCTAAAACCCTACTCCTCCATTGTGGTGGATTGGCCTCGAAGGGCTGAGGATGAACTAGTACAGTGGAGAATTACCTTAGGAGGTGTGTTCTTGAGCTCAAGTAAGCTGGCGAGGGTGGAGTGGGTCCCCCCCTATGGTGGTGGCTAGGTCCTATTTATAGTGGCCTTGGTCCTCTTCCCAAATGAAGGCGGGAAGGGATCCCGCAACGTCCAATTTGGAGGGGAGACAACTAGTACATATTATCATGATGAAAGTAGTCTTCGCTTGCAAAAGCCTATGGTCATGACGCCGTGGTGGGCTCGGCGATGACCTCCGTCTTGCCATCCTGGCGGTGCTGGTCTTGTTGCACAGGAATGGAAACCTTTGGCTAATTCCTCGGGACTCCGCGTCTATGCTTACCGCCTTAGCACCAAAGAGGAAACTGGTACACTACAACCGCTGGCGCCCGCCTGGGCTTGGTCGTCATGGCTCAAGTCACCCGAGCCTCACGAGGTGAGGCTTGCATGGAAATCTCCGCTCCTCGGGAGCCAGCCTGAGGAGGCTGCTCCCTTTGGAGGTCTTGGTGTCATCCGCCTCGTGAGGCTTGGCCCCTCGCGAGGGTCTTGAGTTGTCGATGTCGAAGCTGGGCCATACCAGGTCGATGGAGCCACACCGTGGGCTGCAATCAGGCAAGTCTGGGTACCCCCGTTCCCAGAATGCTGACACACCGCCCTCCTCTAGATGGAGCTACACCCCAACATCCCTTAGGTACAACTTCATGTGGATCACTGCCATAGCTGCCCACATCACTCCATGTGGATATTTTTCTACTTCTTTGCCCCGCAGGTACCTCTACTGGCTTCTACTATATTTGTGATGAGTTTATGTCTCATCAACTAGTCCTAGTAATCTTATTCCAATCACGCTTCTTCAATTTCTTTGCCACGGGGATGCTCACCTCGATTTTCGTGAAACTGCAAAAAATGATCCGATGGTCAAAGGGTTGCAAACTTCATTTCTTCGAAAGGTTCAACATTGCCAGCAAACTTAAGCCTGGTTAGGGTTTAGGGTTCAAGGTCTAGGGACTACATGGATCCTTTTTTTCTTTAGTTGTCTCTATTCCAAAATAAGTGTCAACTTTAGTAGTAGTACAACTTTGTACTAAAGTTTTCATAAGTTTGAGACACTTATTTTGGAATGGAGGGAGTACATATTGGCTATGATCTGCCAATCATTGCGATGCAATAGAATGCATGTTACTCTCCTTTGTATTTGATGAAATGTTGCAACGGGGCAACCTTGGACGCAAGATACATGAAACAGAAGCTGGAAGCTTCATAGCATTGTACAAATTTATCCAGCTGAGAAATTACAGTACGTACTATACTAACGTGTAAAGATTTAGGTGTCGCACGATGTCCAGAAATATAGTGATAGTGTGAGGTGGGCCATGTTATCATTGAGCATGTGCGTTTTCACTGCTTTCGCACTCCTCCGCTGTAAGAATGGAGAAAATTGTAATCTATCTCCTTTCGCCGAAACATGGGACATCCGCGATCGTACCACCTCGATATCTTGACCAATGAGCCGTCAAATCACATGGAACTAGCAGTAAGTTGGACGGACGAAGCAACCATCACTCCTGAATAAGCTTCGCCCTTCAACGCAGGCGCTAGTGAGAGGTCGCATCCGCTCTGCCCGGGCATGAATGCAGCACCAATTCTCTGGAGCGGCGCTGATCATTTCGGGCGGAAAACGCGCGCGGGCGATGAGGGGGCTTTGGGTGGGCCAGGCTGGTCAGGAGCGGGCGTGGCAGCTGTCTCGACCGGACGCCCAGAGACGAGAGGATGCACCGACTCTCGTGTCTAAATCGTACACTACACACCATCTCTCTGTAGGAGTAGGTCGATGTGTCGCTCTCTCTAACACACACACGCAGTTAAAACACACACACACACATGCGTGCGTGCACACACACAGGTTCATAGAATAGGAATATCATGCGAGTGGGAAGCCAGAGGAAGTGAGATAAATGGAGTACGTACAAAAAGAGAAGAGGTGACGAATATTCCATCAAACCTGGACTAAGGAGTTGTAACACCCTGAGACTGATGCGCCAGATGTCATCCAGTTATTCGACGTCGCTGCCATGTCATTCTCTTGCGTTTTGTAGTTTGCCATGTCATCATGTGCATTTCATCTCCATGTTTTTCAAAACTTGCATCCGCCAGGGTTCTCCCAGTCCTTTCCGTTGTCCATTCTGAGCCCAACCACACTCGCACGCGCCAGTAACACTTCCGAAATATTATTTTAGAGGTGGCATAAAAATATTCTCGGAATGGGGTGAAATTTAGCGTGCGGTCTTATTATAGTGTAGGTAGACCGACTATCAAATTTTGTCACATTCAGAGTCCGTTTGATAGCCCAACCGTCATCCGTAGCAGCACCCATTGTCGGTTAATTCGTCAGACGTTTTCGGTCTTCGGAAACCCTTGCCGGGCTGCACTTCTCTTCTCTGCCCTCAGCCCAATCCCTCCTACGCAGCCCACTAAACCAACCCACTAACCCACCTAGCCCCCCTCTGATCGGAACCATCGGATCGCGATCGGAGGGTCCAAAAACACCCGCAAACCCTCAAACCCTAGCCCCTTTCTATTTATAGGCCCCCCAGCCATTTTGGGCAAACTAGCCTCCTCCCACCTGCAGCCGCCGCGAGCCTCGTTTTCAGCGCCGACAAACCCCGTGCTGCCACTTGTCGTTGTAAGAACCACCCAGCGCGGCTGCCATCCTAGCAGCGCCGCCACCCATAGCCAACCGCAACCCTCCACGTCGCCTTCCCAACGCCCCACTTCGCCGCGGCCCGCCGCGGCCTGGGCGGCTCCCAAGCCTCCAATCCACCCCCCTCCCCCCGCTCGATCTGATCTGGGAAGGAGCTCGAGCCTCCTGCACCCGAGCTCTGCCATCGATCCGGGCCAGCCGGCGTGCCCATGCCAGAGACGAACTCCGCCAGCCTCCCAGGTCTATCCCAGGGCCTCTACTCCTCCCGTTCTACTCGCTCTCTCCCTCACTTGCGATCTGTCTCTCTCTGGATCCTCGCAGGAGCATGATGGCCGGCCCGGATCTCCACACTCCCGCCGCCCCAAGCCTCCTCACCGTCGGGAATGGATCCGCCATGGCCAGCTCCGCCGGAATCCGGCCGGGCCCCGCTGGATCGGGCTGCCTCCTCGCCCCCATGTCGTCGGAACCTCCGCTGTCTCATGGCCTGCTTCTTCCTCCAGTGACATAGATCGCTCCATCCTTTCCCATCCCGGATCTTCCCTCGTCCACGAAACAAATAGACCCACTGGATCCACCCGTCCCATCCCGTTTTTGCAAGGTGATAAAACGACCATGTCCCTGACATTTTCAGCATCATATGGCATTTTTGTGAGGCATGTAACTTTGTGTATATTTGTGAGACATTTTTTCATGCCCATGTCTTGCTCTATCATGCCATGCCGTTTGATGCCACATACAAGTCCTTTAGCATGTGTTTTCATTTCCATGAACTTACCTAAATGATGTTCCAGTTTTCTGTTAACTTCATGATGCCATGTTGTGAGCTTGATATTAATTAATCTATGCTTTTTTTGGAGATGCTACAATTACATGAATTGAAGTATGCTATGAGTACTTTGTCCAGATGCCAATTTTGATAACTTTGGACTTCATATGACCTCTATTCCAAGCTTGCAAACATGCTATGATAATGTTGGTGTTTTACACTTGCTGAAATTGTTATGACTTTCAAATTTGTCTTGTTGGTTCCCACTAATCCATGTGCCAGATGCATATGACGCCTTGATGCTATTTGCTCTTCATTATGTGTACTTTGATTCCATGCCCTTGGTTTCTATGTATAGGTGCATTAGCATATTTGTTTCTAGCCTCCAACATGTCATCATATTAACTCTGCTCGTGCATATGCCCTGTTTTTCACAAGTCATAATCTGAGTAACAAAGTTGCTTTTGCATGGATTATTTTGGTTTAATCTTGATGCCTGTGAACCTCGACCTTAATGATATTTAAAGCCTGTAACCTGAACTTCAAGTGCATATCAAGTTTGTGCTCATATGATTCCTGTAGCATATTGTTTAATGATTGAAAGTGCCTACTTGCTGTTTTGGGCAGATTGTCGTTATAACTTATTTTGGCTGTATGTGTTGAATCATTGCTCAGTTTTCATCATGTCCTATATGAAACTTGCTTAGAATTGTATGTAGTTTCATCATGGATTGTTACATCCTTGTTTTAAATAAGTGATCTTGATGTTTGAATGCATTTTGCATCAATGCCATGTTTAACTTGTGTTGCTCATATCTTCTAGGCCGTAGGTTCGATTTAAATGAACTTTATATGTAACTTGGCTAGAAAAACATGTAGATCATCTTGGTGTACTTTAATTTGTTGTTTAACAACTTGAACATGATGTGTTATTCAGATCTGGACCAATTTCGGAATTTGCATATGAGGATGTTTTCGGCCTCATTTAAACTTGCTATGATGTGTGTTCTTGTATGCATCATCTCTTGCCATGAGTAGCATCATGTAGCCTTGTCATGCATCGTACTTGGTTCAACATCATGTCATGTTTATGTGTTGTGTATTTACTATGTTGTTTGCTTCATTCCGATTGTGCTTCTTCTTGATACTTCCTGTTTCACTGCGGTCGTGAGGATTCGTTCGACTACGCTTGGTTCGTCTACGCCCATTCGTCTTGTTCATGGACTCGATCTTATTCCTAGAGGGATTTCAGGCAAAATGACCGTTACCCTAGATCTCACTACTATATTTGCTATGCTAGTTGTCTCGATGCTATCGCTATGTCGCGCTTCCTACCACTTGTTTATCAAGCCTCCCAAATTGCCATGAAACAACCTCTAACCTTTTCCACCGTCCCATCAAACCGTTGTTTGGCTATGTTACCGCGTTGCTAGCCCCTCTTACAGCATTGCTAGTTGCAGGTGCAGTTGCAGGTTGTTCCATGTTGGGACATGGATATTATATCACAATATCTATTATTTAATTAATGAACATATATACTTGGTAGGGGTGGAAGGCTCGGCCTTATGCCTGGTGTTTTATTCCACTCAGGCCGCCCTAGATTCCGTCATACCGGTTTATGTTCATTGATTTTGCGTCCCTAGCACAATGAGGGTTTATGTGCCCCTGTTGACAGTTCGCTTTGAATAAAACTCTTCCATCAAGACCCAACATTGGTTTTACCATTTTCCTAATAAAAACTAAAACTTGCACAGGGACTTTTCGGACCCCGAGGATTTAATTAACAACCCAGGAAAGTGCTCCTCATGAGTGTTTGTCCAAACCTGTCAAACGCCGATGACCGCTAGGGAAACTCTGGATTTGGCCTACTGGAAGTTTGGACAATCCATTCCTGGCCTGAGACGAGATACGCGCGGCTACTATCAGGGTGTCGGCACGTCGGGAGGTCTTGCTGGATTTATTTTACCATTGTCGAAATGTCTTGTGCACCGGGATTCCGTGTCTGATCGGATGTCCCGCGATGGAGGATTGTCTCCGCGGATCATGAGCTTGTCATGGGCTAAGTTGGGACACCCCTGCAGGGTTTAAACTTTCGAGAGCCGTGCCCGTGGTTATGTGGCAAATGGGAGTTTTTAATATCCGGTTGTAGAGAACTTGACACCAGATTTGAATTAAAATACACCAAGCGCACGTAACCATGACGGTCTCGTTCGAGTGGGTCGAGGAGAGAACACGGTGGGGTTGTGTTTGAACGTAATTAGTTCATGATCACTTCTTGATCACTACTAGTTTGCAACCGTTTGCGTAGCTTCTCATCTTATTCTTGTACTCGTAAGTTAGCCACCATACAATGCTTAGTCGCTTACTGCAACCTCACCACTTATTCTTTCCATACCCATTAAGCTTTGCTAGTCTTGATACCCATGGTAATGGGATTATTGGGTCCTCGTGGCTCATAGATTACTACAACAACAGTTGTAGGTGCAGGTAATGCGATGATCTGACGTCAGAGTGATGTTTGCTTGTTTTGGAGTTCTTCTTCTGCTTGTTCTTTGTTCAGGGGATAGGTTCCTGGTCGGCAGCCTGGCCTAGCAGGGTGGATGTCGTTTGAGTTTCTGTATGTGTTTCATCCATAGTCGGATGTTGATTTTATGTATGATGTTGTTGTATTCATGTGGCATTTTATGCCTTCTGTATGTATCCCCATATATTTATGTAATGGTACGATGTAATGATATCCTCCTTTCAAAGCGTCTTCTATATGCGGCTCTATCCTTGGTGGGACCTTCGAGTTCCTCTCGGATAGGATCGCATATTGGGCGTGATAGGAGTATTACTCCCTCCATCTAGGTGTTAAGTCATCTTACGAAAATCAGATATTCCCAAAAAATTGAGGCGCCGTCCATTAACTTCGCATCTCAATCCCCTCCTAACCTCATTGCTAGCGAGCGTTGTTACTTACTCTGCCTTGTTATCTCCCCCGGAAACCCAATGCATGGAGCGCAACTATGTGTCTATCAGTCAAGGAATCAAAGTCGGCTTGCATGCGAGTTAACACGTGGCCCTGCAAGGTAGCTAAAACGACATCTCTTAATTGTTGTGTTTAGAGACTGAAATCAGGGCTTTGATTGGAGGAAGGACTAGTCAAGTTTCTCCTTCTCCTCTAATCTGCTTGCACCATGTCCCGATGCACCTTCTAACGTGACTTACACCTAGACGGAGGGAGTAGTATACGAGATACGGTGGCACACTGACTTAGGTCAAATACAAGTGCCCAAAATTATTGGAAAAGAGCAAAGTGTACACAGTAAATAACTAAAATTGAATCTCTCATTGTTTTTTTCTAAACAGAGGCAAAAGATTTGCCTCATCCCCTAAATAAGAGGAGAATAGAGTTCACCAGTTTGCATGTGACCCTACAAATAAATGGCATGGCAATTACTCTCAATACGCCCTAGTTTCTTAGCACCCGTTGTAACACTTAGTACATATGATGGCACACTGACTTGGGCCGAATACAAGTGCCCAAAATATTTAAAATTGGATGATGGTGCAGCCCACCTTTCCGATATTTTGACCGTGTGTGGTTCAGTTGTTGTTCACTTCGGAGGATCGTGTACCACACATGAACATTAGTAAGCACGAGCGGAGGCGTGCATCGTTAATTGCGAGTTGACTCCTTTGAGCGTTAAATTTTCTTCACGTATTAGCATTGCCCCTAGTATATTTCTTCACTACGTTAAATAAAGAGTTCCATTTCTTGCACAATTAAAACGATTTTTATGGAGAGAAAAAGAAAACCACTCCATCTATATACGCTGCAGCCTCGGCGCTTGTTTTCTAGGGTTTGCTCTCTTCACACTCTCTCTCCACTATATATATATACACGCTGGAACCTCAGCGCTTGTAGTTGCTCTCTTCACACTCTCTCACCTCCTGCTGATCTAAACAAGACTTTGTTGCCCTCTCTCTCTCTCTCTATCTCTCTCTCTCTCTCTCTGTCTCTCTCTCCCCACCCCCTCACTGCTGGTCAAAGAGCTGGCAGGATCCGTCCGCCAAGAACGGGAGGAGGCTTAAAGCTATCGCCGTCGGCGAGGGAGGGAATTCACTACCGGCGCAGCTGTTCTCTTTCACCCAGTGGTGGCGCGGGAGGACCTCCGACCCCTTCCTCACTTCCGTACATAGTGTGGCAAATCGGCCTCCGGCCACCCACTGAGCCACACTCTGAGAACCTTAAGGTATAATTTACTTATTCCGCATGCATTGCTCTACCTGCATGTGGGCTTTCTCTGCTTCTGCACTCGATATAGGTCTTGGATCAAACAGGAAAGTAGTGGGGAAAGTTGTACAACATGAAGCTAGGACGTAGTTCAAAGAGGAAACGAAGGGGAAAGTAGTACAGACTGGCTATCTAGCACATACGTTGGTCGAAAAGGGAAAACAATGACAAACGCAGTACGCATCTGTAATGAACTAATCTTTCTGTTTTAGGGGACAAGGCAATAGAGTTTGAGCAGGACTAGATTTGCTCCCCTCACATAGGGAAAGGTGTCTAATGATAACAAAACAGGGACCAACACAAATATGCTCCTTGGTTGTTTGTTCTTTGTTGCAACAGACTGTGCATCACCCCTTTATACATCGTTACATGCACATGGTGCTGGTGCGCCCACTGTCACGTACAACTCTTTAGCTGTTGTTAATCTAAGGCCTTGTTCGGTTAAAAAGTCCTAGGACTTTTTTTAGTCCTAACTAAAAAGTCCCTAGTCCCTACTTGTCTGGTTCCAGGGACTAAAGATGGACTAGAGGTTATTAAATGACATGCTAAAATACCATGTTACCCCTAGTAATGAACTAATGGAGACAAGACGCAATGCGGGGTAGGGCAACTGTTGGAAAAAGTCCCAAAAAGACTCTCCCTCAGGGTCTTCTTTCTTTAGTCCCAAATGCCCACTTTTAGTCCCTACAAGTCCCTCCTATTTTGTTTAGATGGGACTAAAAGGGACTTTTTTTCGTCTCTACACCAAAAATTCCCTATAAACAAACACCCTCTAATAATGCCGCTAGAAAATTGAAGCAGTGCCACAGTTAAAAGCAAATTATATGTTTAACCAATTTTATTATTAATATAATCTCTCTGTTAATATGAATCAATGCCACTGTTTGAGAAATGCTACAGTCTTGCTTTATTTCCCATTTAGATAATTTAGGTGCTTCTTTTTGTGGGCTTTTGTGTCATCCACCATTATTGACCAGTAGTTTTTTTTATTTGCACCTCTATGTAAATAGGGTTATGTACTTCACCTCGTTGCTATTGCGACCTTTTGTTGCACTGCACAAAACACTTTTGTTTTAAGAGTGTTTTGTGCAGTTCAACCAAAATGTCACACTGACAATGTTGCTTGATTGCTTGATCATAGTGAACTACACAAGAGGAGATCTGATTTCCTATCTGTGTTGGCAAATTTGTTCTAGATCTTCTTCTTGTGAGTTGTTTGAATTCTGCGTCATGAGAGGTCAGTACTAGCCTTCTTTCACATATGTTGTGCTTCCATATGTTGTGCTACTGATACGGTAATGTTGCTTGATTTTAGTGAACTGCACAAATGGAGACAAGACTTCCAATCTGTATGTGCACCGTAACATCCCATTGAGGTAAGATAATGATATTTCACAACTGTTAGCTTGTATTTTGCTACTGTCATCAGAAAATAAATGTCCTTGCTTAGTGCTATACTTTTGCTCCCTAATTGACATGCGAAATCTTACATTGAAGGCGAAGCTTGTCTGTTATTGAACCAAGTGATGAAGGTAAGAACAAGTGGAAGAAAAACAAAAATCAACTCACAGTGCTGTAATGAAGCACTGGAACTGTGATGACACAAGTAATGATATAGTTTTGCATCTTAATTTATTGCTATGGCTCGAACGAGCCATTCTTTTGCCACTGATTTGGTGCCACTCTTAATGTAATACTCCTATGTAATTATCTATACTTGTGCAAACAAGGATCTTCTTTGAAGATAACATATATTTTAGTGGAACTGCACAAGTCGATGTTGGAAATATTAAACTAATCGAGGAGTATATAGTAAGCATGGCAACCAAAGTAGATCACAACAGATGGTTCCCGAGAAGTGCTTCATCTGTATGCTCAACACAATGAGCCTCCCGACAAAGGTTGGTACCGGCCCACGGATTTCATCCATATGATTGAGCTTTGTCATCTCTATTTGTGTGGTGCTACTATTTACCTACTGTCATGAAGTGCTTCATCTGTGTTGTTTTAAATATTTCCTTTCCTTTTTCTTGAGAAAACGGGGATGCTAGCATTTAGTTGTCCTCTTGTCTTTGCACAACAGGATCATCCTCCTCTGAAGAAGAATATGGAGTACGTGAAGTGCCTAGCTCCGATTATGCCAGGATGAAGAAGCCAAGCCTCTCTTCTTATCAGAAGGGAGTAGTTCAAGGATGGTTACATTATTGCCCACAAGAAAAAACTAACTTCAGCTCAGAATGACTCACGGATCTCCATCTTAGTTGCTATGATGGCTAATACAATGTTGTTTTAGGACTCTTTCCGGTGAATTCCATGTTTTTAAATGTGTGCTCTCCATGAATGGTACATATCGCATGTGTTCTGATTGTCATTCTATCAATGCTATCACCGTCCGCTATATATATATCCTATTCCTCGCCTTCATGACATGCTAGACGAACTTAGTGGAGCCACTATTTTCTCTAAAATTGATCTTAAAAGTGGCTACTACCAAATCCACACACAAGAAGGCGACGAATGGAAAACCACATTTAAGACCAAATTTGGCTTATATGAACGGCTTGTTATGCCAATGGGCTTATCCGAAGCACCTGGTACCTTCATGCGAGTCATGCATTTTGTTCTTAGGCCTTACATTGGTGTATTTGCTGTGGTCTATTTTGAGGATATTCTTGTGTTTAGCAAATCTCTCAAAGATCATGACACCCATCTTAGAACTGTTTTACAAACTCTTAGAAAAGAGTGCCTTTATGCTAATATGGACAAATGCAAATTTGGTGTGGACAAGCTTCTTTTCTTGTGTTTCGTCGTATCTTCTAAAGGTGTGCATGTAGATGAAGCTAAAATTAATGCTATTAAAACTTCGCCACAACCAACTAACTTGCAACAAGAGCGAAGCTTCCTTGGTTTAGTCGGATTTTACCGCAGATTCATTAAGGACTTTAGCACCATTGCATCCCCCTTGCATGCCTTGAGTAAGAAGAATGCACCCTTTGTTTGGGAACCATCTCAAGATACCGTATTTCATGAGCTTAAGAACTTCCTTACACATGCTCCTTTGCTTGCTTTGCCCAATTTTGACAAAACTTTTGAAGTTCATTGTGATGCTAGCGATAATGGCATAGGAGCTGTGTAAATGCAAGAGAAGCGCCCAATTGCTTACTTTAGTGAGAAACTTTCTAGAGCGCAACTTAATTATCCCATCTATGACAAAGAGCTATATGCTTTAGTGCGAGCTTCGCATGAGTGGGAGCATTATCTTCACCCTCATGAATTTGTCATTCATACCGACCATGAGACTCTTAAGTACCTTAAAGGTCAAACTAAGTTGAACAAGCATCATGCTAAATGGAGTGAATTCGTTGAGTATTTTTCATATGTCATCAAGTACGTTAAGGGAAAGAAAATGTTGTGCCGAATGCGCTTTCCCGCAAATGCATGCTTGTTACTAAACTTGAATTGAATGTCATTGGCTTTGAGCACATAAAAGACTTGTATGCGCATGATCCTACTTTTGCTATGCCTTATGCCAAATGTTTGACGCATACATGTTGGGAACGCTATTACATCAAAGATGATTATCTTATGAGAGCTAACAAATTATGTATCCCTGAGTCTTATCTTCGCTTGTTACTTTTGCAAGAGGATCATAGAGGAGGACTAATGGGACACTTTGGGCGTGACAAAACCTTTGCTATGTTCTCCAAGAACTACTTTTGGCCCAAGATGTTCCAGGATGTCTCATGCTTCACCAACCGATGCTCTACATGTCGCAAAGCTAAGTCTAAAGCTCAATCTCATGGCCTCTATATGCCATTTCCTATTTCGTATCAACCATGGGAAGATATTGTATGGACTTTGTGCTTGGTTGGCCTAGAACTCAAAATGGAAAAGATTCTGTGTTTGTTGATGTGGACCGATTCTCTAAGATGGCTCATTTCATCCCATGCAACAAGATAGACGATGCTTCACATGTTGCAAATCTCTTTTGTAGGGAAGTATTGCATCTACACGGATTGCCAAATAAAATTGTTTTGGATCACGATGTCAAGTTCCTAAACTACTTTTGGAAGATGCTATGCGCCAAGCTCTCTTGTTCTCTTTGGCATACCATCCAAAAATGACAGCCAAACGGAGGTCACGAACCGGACGCTATCTACTCTCCTACGCGTGTTGATCAAGAAGAACATCAAGGAGTGGGAGCAATGCTTACCCATCACCGAGTATGCCTACAATCGAGCAGGACACTCTACTATCAGCAAGTCTCCCTTCAAGGTCATCTACGTCTTCAACCCATTGTCCCCATTGGACATCCTACCTCTACCACTACAAGAGCGCATCAATATGGACGCGAGTGCACGAGCGAGCTATCTAAAGAAGGTGCATGAAGATACAAGAAAGACAATCGAGTGCCAACTACAACACCTCGCAACTAAGATCAACTTCAACAAGCACCCCATGATATTCAACATTGGAGATCTTGTGTGGCTATACCTTCACAAGGACCACTTCCCCAACGAACGCAAGTCCAAGCTTCTACCAAGAGCCAATCGACCCTTTAAGGTGATCGAATGCTACAACAACAACACCTACAAGATCGACATCCCCCGCGACAAGTACAATGTGAGCGATATCTTCAATGTCAAGGATCTCTTGCCCTATCATGGTGATGAAGATTTTGATCCGAGGTCAGATCTTTCCCAGGGGGGGATGATGCGAGCATCCTACGGTCATCCCCACGGACCTACCATCGTCTCACCAAGTGCCAAGAGGACCGATGACACAAGCACGAGCTTGAGCTCTCGAGAACAAGGTGACATCTCTCCTTAGTGATATTCCATATGACCCTCTCGAGGCATGGCTACTACCTAAGTCTAGAATGTTGTGCATGATCAGGTACCAAGAAGATCCTATCGAAGATGCACATGAAGATGGACAAGTCCCCGAGTCCACGAAATAGGAGAAGCAACGGAAGGAGTCGAGAACAACACCCAGGGCCCGGACATCCGGCCCCTGGAGGTGTCACCAGCCACAATGACCCAGCAGCCAAGTGTACAGGGCCCGGACATCCGGCCTCCATCCCAGAAATCCGGCCTCCAGCCCGAACATCCGGACAAGCCCATCCAGAGAACAGAAGGACATGCCTGATATCATGGGAATGGATCTGACAGTAGAGGTAGGGGGTATGTAGGAGAGGGCAAGGTCTAGCTACGGTGAGGTTGAACACTCGGATTTATGATTTTAGGCCCCAATCGGAGGAGGTAAAAGCTCTACGTCTCGGTCCTGTGGGAGCTCTGTTTCATTGGAGTGTTGAGTTACATGGGATGCAAACCCTTTTGCGAGAGGGGAGGGGTGGCTTATATAGAGTACGCCGACCCCTCGTAGTCCTCAGTTACGCTAGGGTTCTATGACAGAATAAAAGCACAAACGTTACTAGTAACGCCCGCATTTAATGATCTTTATAATGACGGAGTGAATGTCCGACCGTTGCCATCCTTGGGTAGTTCTAGGTCTTCTGTCCTTCAAGTGGAATATTGTGCTCTGAGTGAATAACAACGGTCAAGTGGAAGTCGGATATCCGGGTGGATCTTCCATCGAGTGAGTTGTGCTCTGTGATGATTTCAGTCGGTATCTGCTTCCTATCTTTGTAGGTCTTGGCCTCTTGCGCAGTGTCCTTGGGTAGGGCATGTAGGTCAGGCCTAGGACCCTACACTAGGTACATGTCATCGTCATTATCCCCCGAATGGATTGAGGTCCGAGTGAAGAAGGATTGAAGCTGATTTCAACCCGACTCAACGTCTTGGATGCACTTTTTAGGAGTCTGAGAGTACGCAAGCTGTTAGATCCTCCATCAGTCGCCTCAATCAATTCCGGCTTCTTGAGTGTCCAAGTGAAACAAATAACAGGACATCAAACAGACTGGACTTGGATATCTCTGATGCAATTGATTGATTTGCTGGCTTGGATTTCCTGGGATTTGAAATTTGGAGAAGTGTGTGGTCCGGCTGCAACGCGGTAAGCGGGGCAAGTGGAGAGGGACTCCTCGATCTTTGCTCCACCTTTTTTGCCATGTATCGGGCTGGCGTTGGCCGTGGGATGCGATGAGATTGCGCTGGCCCTCCGGTCAGCCACTTGGATGGGCGGGTATAAAAGATGATGTGGCCGAGGCGTGCAACAATGTCCTCCATTTTCCCCCTTTCTTCCCCTCTCTCTGCTTCACCCGCCATAGCTCAGCGCCGCTCCGCTCGTTCCCGTCGACCACCACAGAGATGGCGAAGGACAAGACGAAGGCAGTGGAGCATGCCAAGAAGGCGGCCAAGGGCAAGAAGGGGTCGAGCTCGCGGTCCGCTCTGCCGTCGGGCTGGATCTAGGGCGATTTGATCCCCTCGTTGGTAACGAAAGATGATTTGGAGGGGATCATCGCCGACGGCTTGCTAGTGCCCAGATCTTGGAGGTTGCTGGTAGGGGAGTTTGAGCCTGCACCGTGCAACGATGAGCGGGTTCTTCTTCTCACTCATGTGGAAAGAGGTTTTTCTTTGCCTTCGCATCCATTCTTTCGTGGTTTGTTGAACTTCTTTGGTGCGCAAATCCACCACTTTCCTCTGAACACCATATCATATCTTGTTGCCTTTGTCTCAATGTGCGATAACTTCCTGGGATGCCATCCTCACTGGGGGCTATTCAAACACATTTTCACTTGCCGATCCTAGTTGGTCAACAAAGCTAACCCAAGTGACGCGAAAACCTATGTGATCCAGATGTGTTGGGGTTTAGGTGTTCAGATGAGGGTTAGAAACACCTTCCCTTCCATGACTCTTCCCGAGTCAGTTAGGGGGTGGCAGTCGACCTGGTTCTACTGCAAAGACATCCCGACTCCTGGTGTGTCGTTCGGTCTCCCCCTTTCTCTCTGGAGAGACTCTGCACCCCTGTTTGTTGACCATACACAAGGAGGAGAAGGGCGAGGTGGGGATTTTGGTTGAAGCAATCGTTGAGCTGATACGGGGTGGAGTGCACTACAAGAAAAGACACATTCTTGACATTTTGGGCCTAACAAAAAAAATTGTCATGCTTATGACACTTCTATGACGATAATAGTGACAAAACCCGGTATCATCATAGATGTGGTGGGCTCCTACTTCTATGACAAAAAATCATGAAAGAAAATGGGCTTTCCGTCTTGGGCAGGCTGAAGACGCACCTGCATAATGTTCTTTGGGCCATGCATGACAGAAAAAGTCGTGGTAGAAGCGAGGGTGAAGAAAATTTGGGGGAGTTCCCGGTTATGGTTGCTGGTCGGGGCCGAGCGATCCACGGAGAGGTTTGCACCTTTCTCTTGTACAAGTGCATGCGTGTGTGCAAGGCATTGCTCTCTAACTAAACCAGAGCGAGGCGTTGGGCTCTAACTAAACCCGAGCGATTGCACTAGCTATGTCATTGAACCCCAATCGATCCCTTGGTGTTAACTGAACCCAAGAGAGTCCTTCGCTACTGCGGCTAACTGAAGCCGATCGAAGCTGCCTCTTGATGAACAGACCCGGTGGGGGTTCGATGAACAGTTCTCGGTGGGGGTTGGATGAACAGGATCCCGTGGTAGTAGAGGCCATTGCCGCTGGATGAACAGGACCCCAATTGAGGAGGTGGGGTGGATGAATAGTAGCTAGTGGGGGACCCCGTGGAGGGCTGGTTGAACAGGACCCCATGGAGGGCTGGTTTAACAGGACCCCGTGGATGCTGGATGAACAGGACCCCGTGGAGGGTGATACGTCTCCAATGTATCTATAATTTTTTTAATGTTCCATGTTGTTATATTATCATTCTTGGATGTTTTACAATCATTTTATATCATTATTTGGTACTAACCTATTGACATAGTGCCAAGTGCCAGTTGTTGTTTTCTGCTTGTTTTTACATCGCTGGAAATCAATACCAAATGGAGTCCAAACGCAGCGAAACTTTTTGTGGATTTTTTCTGGACCAGAAGGCACAAGATGGGCCGAAGAAGTACCAGAGCGATGCTCCAAGGGGGGCACAACCCACCAGGGCGCACCCATATGCCCACCTCGATGGCCTCCCGCACCTCCTCTTTGCTCTATAAATACTCCAATATTCCAAAAATCCTAGGGGAGTCGACGAAAATCAATTCCATCTGTTGCAAGTTCCAGAACCACTAGATCCAATCTAAACACCATCATGGAGGGGTTCATCATCCTCATTGGTGCCTCTTTGATGATGCGTGAGTAGTTTACTGTAGACCTATGGGTCTGTAGTTAGTAGCTAGATGGCTTCTCTCTCTCGTTTGATTCTCATTACAATGGTCTCTTGGAGATCCATATGATGTAACTCTTTTTGCGGTGTGTTTGTTGCGATCCGATGAACTTTGAGTTTATGATCAGATATTCTTTTTTATCCATGAAAGTTATTTGAGTCTTTTTATCTATTATATGCATGATTGCGTATAGCCTCGTATTTCTTCTCCGATATTTGGGTTTTGTTAGCCCAACTTGATCTATTTATCTCACAATGGGAAGAGGTGCTTTGTGATGGGTTCGATCATAAGGTGCTTGACCCCAGTGACAGAAGGGGAACCGACACCTATGTATCGTTGCTATTAAGGATAACAAGATGGGGTCTATTTCTACATAAATAGATCATGTCTATATCATGTCATCGTTCTTATTGCATTACTCCCTTTTTCCATGAACTTAGTACACTAGATGCATGATGTTTAGCGGTCGATGTGTGGAGTAATAGTAGTAGATACAGGCAGGAGTCGGTCTACTAATCTTGGACGTGATGCCTATATAATGATCATTGCCTAGATATCGCCATGAGTATTTGAAGTTCTATCAATTGCCCAACAGTAATTTGTTTTCTCACCGTATGCTATTTATCTCGAGAGAAGCCACTAGTGAAATCTATGGCCCCCGTGTCTCTTCTTTAATATATTTGCCTTCATGTTCTATTTTTATTTGCTTTTATTTTCAGATCTATTAAACCAAAAATACAAAAGTACCTTGCTGCAATTTTTAGTTATTTATTTTATCTCGCATTCCCGCGAGATCTGTTTATCCAATCAACTACAATTTTATCTATCTTTTTACCCGTGAGAGATTGACAACCCCTCTCTTACGTCGAGTTGCAAGTATTTGTTCTTTATGTGCAGGAGCTGTTTACGTGGTGTTGTGTGGTTCTCCTACTGGTTCGATAACCTTGCTCTCATCGCTAAGGGAAATACCTACCGTTGTTGTGCTGCATCATCCCTTCCTCTTTGGGGAAATACCGACGTAGTTCAAGCAAACATCAAAAGGAATTTCTGGTGCCGTTGCCGGGGAGACATCATCAACATCAACCAGGTTCCTAATCACAAATCTCATCTCCTTGCAATTTACATTATTTGCCATTTGCATCTCGTTTTCCTCTCCCCCACTTCACAAAAATTTGCCATTTTATTCGTCATCTTTTTCATTCGCCATTTTTCTCGTCAAATCTGTTTTTGAGTGCAACCTTGTTGTGTAGTCACCATGACTCAAGAGAACACCAAGTTATATGATTTCTCCAATACCAACAACAACGATTTTATTAGCACTCCGATTGCTCCTCCAGCCACTAGTGCGGAGTCTTGTGATATCTTGTTATGAAAGATCAATTTTCCGGTACTCCTAATGAGGATGTCGCGTCCCTCTTATCACATTCATGGAATTATGCGATATGCAAAAGAAAAAAGATGTGGACAATGATATTGTGAAGTTGAAATTATTTCCGTTTTCGTTGCAAGATCGCGCAAAAATTTGGTTTTCTTCTTTGCCTCACAATAGTATCGATTCTTGGAATAAGTGCAAGGATACTTTTATTACTAAGTTTTTTCGCCCGCAAAAATCATTTCCCTCAGAACCCAGATCATGAATTTCAAGGAACTTGAGCATGAGCATGTTGCACAATCTTGGGAAAGTATGAAATTGATGCTAAGGAATTACCCAACTCATGGGTTAAATCTTTCAATGATCATACAAAATTTTTATGCGGGGTTGAATTTTGTTTCTCGTGATCTTTTAGATTCCGCTGCGGGGGTACTTTTATGGAAATTACTTTGCGTGAAGCTACTAAATTGCTTGATAATATCATGGCAAATTATTCCCAATGGCATACCGAAAGAGCTCCGACTAGTAAAAAATTCAATTCGGTAGAAGAAATAAATTCTTTGAGTGAAAAAGTTGATGCTCTTATGAACTTGGTTGCTAATAAAAATGCTCCTATTGATTTTAATGATGTGCCTTTGTCTACTTTGATTGAGCAAAATAGTGATGCCATAGATTTGAATTTTATCTCGCGAAACAATTTCAATAACAATGCTTACAGAGGTAATTTTAATCCTAGGCCTTTTCCTAGTAATTCCTCTAACAATTATGGTAATTCGTATGGCAATTCTTCTTATAATAATAATAGGAAGACCTTTGATCTTGAGAATAATATTACAGAATTTATCAGTACTTAAAAACTTTTCAATGCTATGATAGAAGAAAAGCAGAATAAAGTTGATGATATGTCTAGAAGTATAGATAGAATTTCTCATGATCTTGAAACTCTCAAGATGAATTTTTTGTTCCTAAGGTTGAATAATCAATTAAAGCTCTTCATGTTTCTATAGATGAAAGTAAGAAAAGAAGCACCATGCTTAGAACTAGAAGAGAATTCTTAGAAAAAGCATTTTCTAGTGATTGCTTTCATAAAAGTGATGAAGATCTTAAAATGATTGGTGTTTCTTTTATTGACTCTTTGTTTAGTAAAATTAAGTGTAGGAACTTGAAGTATGTCTAGAGGGGGGTGATTAGACTACTTGACCAATTGAAAACATAACCTTTTCCCAATTTTAGACTTTGGCGGATTTTAGCTATCTTTGGACAAGTCAAGCAATCTTCACACAATTCAAGCAAGCATGCAAAGAGTATATGAGCAACGTAAATTAAATCATGCAACTTGAAAGAATGTAAAGGGAAGGGTTTGGAGGATTCAAACGCAATTGGAGACACGGATGTTTTTGTCATGGTTCCGATAGGTGGTGCTATCGTACATCCACGTTGATGGAGACTTCAACCCACGAAGGGTAACGGTTGCGCGAGTCCACAGAGGGCTCCACCCACGAAGGGTCCATGAAGAAGCAACCTTGTCTATCCCACCATGGCCGTCGCCCACGAAGACTTGCCTCACTAGCGGTAGATCTTCACGAAGTAGGCGATCTCCTTGCCCTTACAAACTCCTTGGTTCAACTCCACAATCTTGTCGGAGGCTCCCAAGTGACACCTAGCCAATCTAGGAGACACCACTCTCCAAGAAGTAACAAATGGTGCGTTGATGATGAACTCCTTGCTCTTGTGCTTCAAATGATAGTCTCCCCAACACTCAACTCTCTCTCATAGGATTTGGATCTGGTGGAAAGAAGATTTGAGTGGAAAGCAACTTGGGGAAGGCTAGAGATCAAGATTCATATGGTAGGAATGGAATATCTTGGCCTCAACACATGAGTAGGTGGTTCTCTCTCAGAACTGGTAAGTTGGAAGTGTAGGTTTCTTCTTATGGCTCTCTCCACGAATGAAGAGGAGGTGGAGGGGTATATATAGCCTCCACACAAAATCTAACCATTACACACAATTTACCAAACTCGATGGGACCGAATCAACAAACTCGGTCGAACCGATTCAGTAAACCTAGTGACCATTAGTGATTTCGGTGGGACCGACATGCAACTCGGTAAGACCGATATGGTTAGGGTTAGGGCATAACATAATCTCGGTGAGACCGATTACACAAACTCGGTGAGACCGATTTTGGTAATTAGCTAACCAGAGAGTTGGTCAGGTAAACTCGGTGGGACCGATTTGCTCTTTTCGGTGAGACCGAAATGTTACGAAAGGGAAACAGAGAGTTTAGATTGCAATCTTGGTGGGACCGATCGCTCGCTTAGGTTAGACCGAAACATTACGAAGGGAAACAGAGAGATTACAATCCCATCTTGGTGAGTACGAGATCCCTATCGGTGAGACTGATTTGCCTAGGGTTTGTGGCAGTGGCTATGACATCTGAACTCGGTGGCGCTGGCTAGAAAGAATCGCTAGGACCGACTTTTACTTTGGTTTTAGGTCATATGTGGATGTGAGAAAGTAGTTGAGGGTTTTTGGAGCATATCACTAAGCACTTGAAGCAAGAGGCTCATTAAGCAACACCTCATCCCTCCTTGATAGTATTGGCTTTTCCTATAGACTCAATGTGATCTTGGATCACTAAAATGTAAAATGTAGAGTCTTGAGCTTTTGAGCTTGAGCCAATCCTTTGTCCTTAATATTTTGAGGGATCCACTTTCATCATCCATGCCATGCCATTCATTGAGCTTTCCTGAAATATTTGTCTTGGAATAGCATTAGCTCAATGAGCTATATGTTGTTATGAATTACCAAAACCACCTAGGGATAGTTGCACTTTCAATCCCCCCTTTTTGGTAATTGATGACAACATATAGATCAAAGCTTCGACAAATGATAATAAGATTAAAAAACATCGTCGCTTTGAGAAGTATGTGATAAGCAAGAGCTCCCCCTTAATTTGTGCATAGTTTAAGATATGCTTTGGACTGCAAATGCACAAGGAATTATGCTCATGGGTTACTCTTCCATGTCACATACATCTTGGTGGAGTGCTCAAAATAATAAAAGATTGAATACATGCACTCATCACCAAGCAAAGTGAATGATCATATAAGGATAAGTAAGATAATGTCATCCAACAAGCATAAATGTAGCATATGATCAAACACATGATCATCAAGTAGCACACAAACATATAGTATCTCAAACAAGCAAATAAAGTTTAACCACCAAAGCAAGAGAGAACAAAAATCAACACTCTCTCTCGAAGCCTATGATCTATACATTTTTCTCCCCCTTTGGCAACAAGTTACCAAAAAGTTCCTAGAAAATGCATAGTACTATATCGTCTCTCAGGCTTGGTCTTCAGGTGGTGGTGTAGATAGAGCGCCAAGGACGAAAGCATCAGTTGATGTAGATGGAGCTGGAGGTGTGGGTGCTGAAGCTGGTTGCATTGGAGCTGTAGGAGCTGTAGCTGGTGCAGATGAAGTGGCTCTGGTGTCTGTTACTAGCACTGCAGCTGATCTCTGAGCTCTAGGCACTCTGGCAAATGCATCTGTGGTTGTCTTACCCTTCCTCTCCTCCATGTCATCCTGAAGCTGCTCAACAACAGACTGGATCTCAGTCACCTTCACATCTAAATTGTAGAACTTCTGCTCCATGATCCTCTCCAGGCTCCCTTGGTTTTGAGTCAGGGTGGCCAGCCCCTTCTCAATCCTCAGAGTGGATGCAATCAAGTAGCCTAGTTGATCCTGTTTGCTTTCCAGAAAGTACTGAGATGCCTCTTCCATTGTTGGCATCTTGGTAGCCTTCTATGTCCTTGCCTTCTCCTTCTTGGCTTGAGCATGCACAGAAGATGGTTCATCTTCATCCATAACCACTTGGTTGTCCTCAAATTCTGGATAGATAGCAAAATCTTCCTTGTCCAGCATGTATGTTCCTGTGCCCATCTTGGAGTTAATCAGCTCCTGAATCTGTGGGGCATATCCACAACTTCTCTTCTGGTCTGCTGCTGTCTCCTTGATAGTTTCAACAATGAGGCTCATGACCTTGAATTTCTGTGGCACATCAAACAAGTGTAGCAAGTTTATAGCATGGCCTCTTATCATGTTGTGGTCACCTGACTTGGGCAATAGAGTATGCCTGAGGATCCAATTGATCGTTGGGAGTCCTGACAGAAGATAATGTATAGATCCAAATTTATGTGTCTCAACTGCAGCATCTGGGATCTCCTTTTACATATGAGCCATGGAATTGTGATCCATCTTTTTCTTGGCATAAACATCCAAGTCATCTTCACTCTCCTTGGGTGCATTGATCAGATTTGCCCATTCCTCAATAGTTGATTGGTATCTCGTACCTTCAGACATCCAAACTATCCTGCCATCTGGGTAGATATGTGTTGTTGAGTAGAATTGCATAATGAGCTCATCATTCCACTTTGTGAGCTTCTGCCCAACAAAGGCTGCAACTCCACATGCAATGAAACTGTCTTGCACTCTAGGATAGTGTTCCTCATTCTCCTTCATGTAGGTCCAGTCGACCCACCTCGTGTCACAAACGATAGGCTTCTTGTCCAACAACACTGTCTCATAGAAATCCTGATGTTCCTTAGTGTGGAACCTGTAGTCAACAGCAGTCCTTCTCCCGATAGCATAGGGATCAGACAACCTCCACTGTCCGAGTCTTGCATCCTTTCTCAGCTTCATGTTCTCAGCCACAGGATGAGCATCATTGTGGTCTAGAATCTTTGGCTTCAGCTTTCTCAACACATGCTCTTCATCTTCTTCTTCCTCAGCAACAGTTTCAGACACTGGGGCCTTGTTCTTCTCAGCAGCTAGTATACTCCTGGTGTTCCTCTTTGGTGCATTCTTGGGCTTGGAGGCAGCTTTGGGTGCTTCTTTGGGCTTTGATGTTGCAGCCCCTGACTTTATAGCGTCACCCATCAGCTTTTGTGCCTTGGGTGCTGGTGCAGCAACCTCTTCTTCCTCTTCTTCTTCCATCATGGAAGGTTGTCCAACAACTCTGGCCATGGTCTTCTTGACCCTTTCCTTCCTCTTCTTTCCTGCTGCAGCTGGCTCTTTGGGATCAGGTTTTTCAGGTACTTGTGTTGATCCTCTGACCTTTAGCATAGGTGTCCTCTTGCAGGGACCTTCCTACAAAGTCCAGGCTTTGTGGTCTCTACTGAGCCATACTCCTTTTTGAGCACTACCTTCTTGGAAGTAGCCTCATCTTCAGTTGCCACATAGTCCTCATCCTCAGAGTCTGAGGTTCTTTTCCTTCTGGCTCTTGTGGCTGCTTTAGGCAAATTGCTAGGAGTGCTTCTGCTGCCATCATCTGAAGTGCTAGAGGGACTAGTGACCTCACTCATGTGAATTTGCTCTTCTTCCCTGTTCTGACTATCACTTTGGTCTGACATGCTGAATACACTAACTGCTCACCTTGTGAATAGTTATAGATGAGATAGAGTGGATGAGCATCACAAAATGCAGAGATTTTTGCAAAAGAATGATTCAAAAACTTAGTTCTAGTTTTCCACAGAAAGCATTTCGGATCAACTGATTTTCAAACTCGGTGATACCGAAGCAGTTTTGGAACCTAAACTAGTGATCTTGGTCAGACCAAGTCACAGTTCGGTGGCACCGAGACTGCTAGGGTTTCACAAAGTTCTAAAATCGGTCAAACCGATTAGCAATTCTCGGTGATACCGAAGCAGTTTTGGAACCTAAACTAGTGATCTCGGTCAGACCGAGTCACAGTTCAGTGGCACCGAGACTGCTAGGGTTTCACAAAGTTCTAAAATCGGTCACACTGATTAGCAATTCTCGGTCGGACCGAGAGTTACCAGTGCAATGGCGTTAGCCCAATCGGTGGGACCGAGTTTTTCAACTCGGTGGGTCCGAGATGGTTTCGGCAGAAACCTAACCCTAAATTTTCACATCGCATCTATTCTAAGGATTGTTTTGACTGGATAGAGGTGTTTCAATCGTGGCAAGAATCATAATGAACACAATGTGCTAAGAATTAGACGAGGATAGCACAGTGATCGAGTTCATACCCTAGTTCGGCGATGAACTCGCTACGGCGGCAACGGCGGAGATGAAATCCGTTGACAGCGGTGGAGACCAGCGACAGGAGGCGGCTGGCAACGAAGTCGACAATCCGAAGACCTAGAAGGCAGAGCGAGCTATGCACAGGCGAAGAGGTTTGGAGAAAGTTTTCCAAATTTTTACCTGTGTGAATATATAGCCCGACACTGTCGGTGTGACCGAGTGGAACGACTCGATCAGTGGCACCGAGATGCATAACTGTTGGCAATTACAGCAACTCGGTGTGACCGAAAAGTTCAAATCGGTTGCACCAAGATTGAAAACCTAGATCGACTTAGTGATCTCGGTATGACCGAAATGGAAGAATAGTTTAGACCGAAAAGCACAAAGAAGTTTTCGAAGCTTAAGTCTATGACGAATTGGGGACTCTGAGTGCTCCTCACACAGAGTGGTTTGAATCTGACTTGATCAAATTTTGTGATGTAGCATGAATAGAGTTTGAGACGAGAAAAGCATAGATAGCTAGAGAAGGTTCTTAGGCATTCTTGTCCATCCACTTGGCCAAAGGAAAAAGAAACCAATCAATCAAAACAACAAGTGGATGTCCTCGAATGAGTAAAATATGCAACCAACATGCTCACACAATAAAATGACAAATGAAATATGTGGCAAAGCATGCACAACCAATTCTAGCATCTATCAAACAATTGGCGATGACTAGGTCATCTATATATGAGTATATTGACTTAGGAGTCAAATGAGAACATTTGATCATAGGTCATACTCATCGTTTAAGATCAAGTGGGGTTACCACTTTTACATAATGCATTGATGTGTTCACATCATTAGAGTTGCTTTGACTCAATTCTTAGAGTTAAGCTCCCCCTAGATGTGAGATCCCCCCTTAGAGGGATGAACTAACCTTGGGTTTTGTCGATGATGACTTCATGTAGGTGTTGAAGATGTGGATGCTCAACGTTGATGTAGATCATTTGGAGCAATCCTGTGGAGTGAGTTGCACTTTCAATACCTACATGGGTTAGTCCCACAAGGAACAAACAAGAATATCCATAGACATAGAGTGATACACACACAAGATGATTTCCATGAAAACATTAGGTTACCTTGTCCCTTCCCTTTCCAACATGAGGGTTTGTGACTCCTTGAACTAGTGCAAGATATGAAAGTTGATTGCACTTGTCCTTGCCATAATGATATGAGTGAAGAATGTTGGCGGAGTCACCCTCAAGAACTCTCTAGTTCTTCTTCTTCGGGATCCACATCATCTTGATGGGAATCCTTGGAGTTGTAGTTGTACTTGATGAAGTAGAACTTGATGTAGTCTTGGGAACCCACTTGACCAAGGCCTTACGTGCTTTTTCAAATGCATCAATCTCCTCCGGAAGCTTGTCCTTGCCTTTGTTCTTGTGGTCTTGTGGTGGAAGATCATCTTGTGCTTGTGTTCCCTTGAAGGAAGTAGGATCACACTTCTCTTGTTGAGGAACAAACTTCATCTTGGGGTATTGATCTTCTTCCCACTCAACTCCATTTGCATTGAACTTTCGTTCAAAACCAAAACCTTGATTCTTCCGGTGCCTTCCTTGCTTGTGTACAATTTCCTCGAATTGCTTACTCCCGGCAAGGCTCTTGTATACACATTTCTCTATAATTCCCTTCAATAAGCTATTTTCTTGCTTAGGTGTAACTTGGCTAAAAGAATTATTAGTGGAATCAAGAGAACTACTAGAAGCAACAATATTGGATTTAGCATTATTATTGTTACTACTAGAGGAAGAATCTTTCTTGTTCTTATTACTAGACTTGACTTGAGGCATGTAAGTAGATAAGAGTAAACGCTTGGCAATGTAAGAAAAACTTTTCTTACGGAGGTCATCATTGATTGCCTTTAAGAACTCATGCTCTTGCTCAAGATTGAGGTTTTCAAAGCGTAACTTCTCATGAGCCCTTAAAAGTTCTCGATGATATTTGAAGATAGTTTCATGAGCTAACTTAAGAGTGTTTAGTTCTTTAGTTAGAAGCTCAATCTTCTCCTTATCATTGTCATTCGTTTTATCTTGATTAGCATGATTAATTGACGTTTCATCATAGTATTCATTACTAGAGTTTTCAATAAGTAAATCATCATCACCTAGCAAGTCATCTTCATCACTATTAAAATCAACATACTCGGGGTGTATAACCTTAGGACCTTTGGCCATGAAGCATCTTCCAATTCCTTCATTTGGTGAATCAAATATGTCGTAGGAGTTGGTTGACACAAGTGCTAGACCGGCAGCACCTTCATCTTGAGTATATTCGGGGTCAGAGTGATAGCTTCTCTCGGAGTGATTGTCGAAGTCGGAGCCGGATACCCATTCACCAACATGAACTTGATGTCTTCATTTTGTGTAGCTCTTTGATGACTTGTCCTTCCTTTCCGAATCCTTGCTTCTCCGTGAGGGTCTTCGTTCATAACGATCATCTCTACTCCTTCTCTCTCTTGGTGGTGATTCCTCTCTTCTACTTCTTTTTGGGGAATCCTCTCTTCTTTTGTAGGGTGTCGTACACTCATTGGAATAGTGTCCGGGTCTCCCACAATTGTAGCAATTGCACTCTCGACTAGAAGATCTTTTGTCATTGTAGGACCTCGACTTAGAGCTTCTTTCTTTGCTTCTACTCTTGTAGAATTTGTTGAAGTTCTTCACCATTAAGCTCAATTCTTCATTGAAGGTTTGTTTCTCACTTGATGATGTGGGGGCTTCACATGAGGCTTTGTAAGCACCACTTGACTTGTTTTGAAGTTCCTCCTTATCCTTGAGTGACATCTCATGAGCAACAATTCTTCCAATGACTTCCGTTGGCTTGAGATCTTTGTAGTTTGGCATCATTTGGATGAATGTGCATACGGTATCATATCTTCCATCCAATGCTCTTAGGATCTTCTTGATGATGAATCTGTTGGTCATCTCTTCACTTCCTCAGCCGGCAATCTCATTTGTGATAAGAGCAAGCCTAGAGTACATTTCAGCGACACCTTCACCATCCTTCATTTTGTCAAGTTGACTTTGGAGCACATCCAACTTGGATTCCTTGACGGAGTCAGTACCTTCATGCATACCAATCAAAGTATCCCAAATTTCCTTTGCATTCTCAAGACGGCTGATTTTGTTGAATTCTTCGGGGCACAAGCCATTGAAGAGGATATCACAAGCTTGAGCGTTGTATTGCAGCATCTTCAATTCATCTGCGCTAGCTTCACGGTTTGGCTCTCTCCCATCAAATAATTCACCTTGCAAGCCAATACACACAATAGCCCAAACGGCGGGGTTATGTCCGAGAATATGCATTTTCATCTTATGCTTCCAACTAGCAAAATTAGTGCCATCAAAGTAAGAACCTCTACGGTGATAATTTGCCTCGCTAGACGCCATACTCTCCTAGGTTGTGAAACCAAGACTATGACCACCAAAAGCTATGGAAATCAAAGCAAATGGAGACCAAAGCTCTGATACCACTTGTAGGACCTTGAAGTATGTCTAGAGGGGGGTGATTAGACTACTTGACCAATTAAAAACTTAACCTTTTCCCAATTTTAGACTTTGGCAGATTTTAGCTATCTTTGGAGAAGTGAAGCAATCTTCACGCAATTCAAGCAAGCATGCAATAGTATATGAGCAGCGGAAATTAAAGCAGCAACTTGCAAGAATGTAAAGGGAAGGGTTTGGAGGATTCAAATGCAATTGGAGACACTGATGTTTTTGTCGTGGTTCCGATTGGTGGTGCTATCGTACATCCACGTTGATGGAGACTTCAACCCACGAAGGGTAACGGTTGTGCGAGTCCACGGAGGGATCCACCCACGAAGGGTGCATGAAGAAGCAGCCTTGTCTATCACACCATGGCTGTCGCCCACGAAGGACTTGCCTCACTAGCGGTACATCTTCACGAAGTAGGCGATCTCCTTGCCCTTACAAACTCCTTGGTTCAACTCCACAATCTTGTCGGAGGCTCCCAAGTGACACCTAGCCAATCTAGGACACACCACTCTCCAAGAAGTAACAAATGGTGCGTTGATGATGAACTCCTTGCTCTAGTGCTTCAAATGATAGCCTCCCCAACACTCAACTCTCTATCATAGGATTTGGATCTGGTGGAAAGAAGATTTGTGTGGAAAGCAACTTGGGGAAGGCTAGAGATCAAGATTCATATGGTAGGAATGGAATATCTTGGCCTCTACACATGAGTAGGTGGTTCTCTCTCAGAACTGGTATGTTGGAAGTGTAGGTTTGTTCTGATGGCTCTCTCCACGAATGAAGAGGAGGTGGAGGGGTATATATAGCCTCCACACAGAATCTAACCGTTACACACAATTTACCAAACTCGGTGGGACCGAATCAACAAACTCGGTCGGACCGATTCAGTAAACCTAGTGACCGTTAGTGATTTCGGTCGGACCGACATGCAACTCGGTAAGACCGATATGGTTAGGGTTCGGGCATAACGTAATCTCGGTGAGACCGATTACACAAACTCATGAGACCGATTTTGGTAATTAGCTAACCAGAGAGTTGGTCAGGTAAACTCGGTGGGACCGATTCGCTCTTTTCGGTGAGACTGAAATGTTACGAAAGGGAAACAGAGAGTTTACATTGCAATCTCGGTGGGACCAATCGCTCACTTCGGTTAGACCTAAATGTTACGAAGGAAAATAGAGAGATTACAATCCCATCTCGGTGAGACCGAGATCCCTATCGGTGAGACCGATTTGCCTAGGGTTTGTGGCAGTGGCTATGACATCTGAACTCGGTGGCGCCGGATAGAAAGAATTGGTAGGACCGATTTTGACTTTGGGTTTAGGTCATATGTGGATGTGAGAAAGTAGTTGAGGGTTTTTGGAGCATATCACTAAGCACTTGAAGCAAGAGGCTCATTAAGCAACACCTCGTCCCTCCTTGATAGTATTGGCTTTTCCTATAGACTCAATGTGATCTTGGATCACTAAAATGTAAAATGTAGAGTCTTGAGCTTTTGAGCTTGAGCCAATCATTTGTCCTTAATATTTTGAGGGATCCACTTTCATCATCCATGCCATGCCATTCATTGAGCTTTCCTGAAATATTTATCTTGGAATAGCATTAGCTCAATGAGCTATATGTTGTTATGAATTACCAAAACCACCTAGGGATAGTTGCACTTTCATTAAGGTTGATGAAAAAGGCATTTAAGAAGATTCAACTTTAGCTAGAAGGCGTCCCGATAATTCATAGGATGAAAATCTTGTTGAGAAAATTGATAAAAGTGGGTTGAAGAGGTCAAAACTTTAATTAGTGATGCGCCCACTCTTTTGGATTACAAAGAAATTAATTATGATAGTTGCTCTTTGGTTGATTATATTTGTTTGTTGCAATCCATCATAAATTGACCACATGCTTATGAACAAAATAAAGCTTTTACTAAACATATTGTTGATGCTATGATGAAAGCTTTTGGAGAAAAGTTGAAATTAGAAGTTTCAATTCCTAGAAAATTACATGATGAATGGGAACCTACCATCAAAGTCAATATTAAAAATCATGAGTGTTTTGTTCTATGTGACTTGGGTGCTAGTGTTTCTACAATTCTGAAATTTTTATGTGATGTGCTTGGTTTTACCGATATTGAAGAATGCTCTTTAAATTTGCACTAGGCGGATTCTACTATTAAAGGGAAGAACTAATGCTTTTCTTATTCTTGCAAATAGGAATTATGTTCCCATAGATTTTATTGTTCTTGATATTGGTTGCAATCCATCTTGTCCAATTATACCGGTAGACCGTTTTTATGTACTATTGGTGTCGTGATTGATATGAAAGAAGGCAATTTAAATTTTGATTTCCATTAAGGAAGGGTATGGAACATTTCCCTAGAACAAGAATTAGGCCACCATATGAATCAATCATGAGGCATCGTATGGATCTAGAACACAAAATGACAACACTTGGATCCTTCGCATTATGCCTAGCTAGGGGCGTAAAACGATAACGCTCGTTGGGAGGCAACCCAACTTGTATCTTTTTGAATTTCGTTTTCTTGCTGTTTTCAATAAAGTACCCAATTATGCCTCTGACTAGATGTGTTTTTGTGGTTTAAATTAGTGTTCGTGCCAAGCAAAGCCTTTGGGATGATTTAGGTGAGAGTTGATTTGGTCTTGCTGAGAAACATAAACTTTTGCGCTCACAAAAAAATTCCCATTTTTCACAGAAGAATGTTTTTGAGTTGATTCTTCTTTCACAAGATTAATAAACAAATTGCTCATGTTGTTCTCATTTTTCAGAATTTTTGGAGTTACAGAAGTATTCGAAATATCCACATTGCTATAGACTGTTCTGTTTTTGACAGGTTCTGTTTTCTTTGCGTTGTGTGCTTGTTTTGAAGATTCTATGGTTTTATTTGAGGAGTTTTTGCCATAGAGAAGTTGGAATACAGTAGATATAATGCAAAAATGAAATATTAATGGGTTTGCAACAATACTTATAGTAGTGGTTTGCTTTCTTATACTAATGGATCTCACGACGGTTTTGTTGAGTTTTGTGTGATTGAAGTTTACAAATTTTGGGTGACATGACGATGGATGAAGGAATAAGGATTAGCAAAAGGCTAAGTTTGGGGATGCCTGATGCACCCCAAGATAATATTCAAGAAGTATCAACCAACTAAGCTTGGGGATGCCCCCGAGTGGCTTCCCTCTTTCTTCAAACGACCGTCGGTATTCTACTTGCAGCTATATTTTTATTCGTCACACATTATGTGTTTTGCTTGGAGCGTCTTGTATGATATGAGTCTTTGCTTGTTTTGCTTTTTATTTTAAGTCTTGAATCCTTGCTGGAGACACCTTTTTGAGAGAGCCAAAAATAATGCTATGCTTGCTCCTATGCTTCACTTAAATTTTAAGAGCCATGGAATTGCTCTAGTGCTTCAGTTATATCTTTCTGAGCACGGTGTGCTTTGTTATTTTGTCACATCCCTAGTTCTGGTATGACCTAGACTAGCTAGTCATTTGTGCATCATGTTTATACTCCATTTAAATTTGAAATGAGGATTATTGAAACCCTCAGAATCATTTTTGAAATGACCCAAATAAAAATTTCTCCAAAAGGGTCCAAGAAAATGCTCATGTTGCCCTCTGAAAATATTGGACAGAGATAAAAATCAAGCCAATATTTTTAAGAGCTCATAAGTATTTATTTTGGGCATTTGGAATTAATGCATAAATATTTGCATTGGAAATATATTAGTTATATATACTAATATATGTCCAAAAATTATGCCACTTGTTGAGGAGCCCTGGAATTATATAACTAGCTCCTGCAAAAATTGGCATAAGTAAATGAAATGATTTAGTATTTTTATTAAATCAAACAAATGTCAGAAAATTAGAAAACAGAAATAAAAAGGGGAAAAACTACATGGCGCTTACCTCCCTGGAAGCCCAGCGGCCCAGCCAGCGCCGGCCCAGCCAGCTGGCCGACGCCGATCGTCCTCCTCTCGCCAGAGGACACGGCGCGTGCCCGCCACCGCGCCGCCACCACGCCACGCCACCTCTCTGCTTCGCCGCCTGCCTCCTCCTCGCCGCCTGGATGGTTCGCGCGACGCCACGCGCCGCCCCGACCGCTCTCACTCTCCCCCCCTGCTCTCTCCCTCTCCTTTTCCCCACGCCCGAAGCGCTGCCGCCGCCGCAGCTCACCGCCAACGCGCTCCCTGCCGTTCCCTCGCCCTTCTGTCGTGCCCAGAAGCTCCGCCACGACCCCCTCTATCTCCTCGTCAAGCCAAGCACCTCCGGACGGCCTCCATCGTCGCCACCGTCGTCGTCTTCATCGCCGGCCGCCGTGGATCTCCGTCGCCGCTCGCCGCCGTCAGCGCCTTCCCCGAGCTCGCCGCCGTCTCTTCCGGTCCCCTGTGAGCTCTTCCGCGCCGGTTCCCCCTCCTCCCCTGCTCTCCCGTGCGCCGTAGCCGCGCGCCCGCTCGAGCCGAGCTCCGGCCGCCGCCCCGAGCTTCGCTCCGGTGAGCTCCGGCACCCCCACGGTCTCCCGCGTGTTCCACTGGATGCGCGCAAGCCTGGGCTTCGCGTAGGTGGTCTCCGCGGCCCTTTTGGTCGCCGGAGACGTGTTTCCGAAACCCTCCGCCGCGTCTGGCCTCGCCGGCGGCGAGTCGCCGGCGGGTTTGACCCCGCTGACCAGGGGTTTGACCTCCCCTGGGTCGCTGACAAGTGGGGCCCGGCCCTGCTAACTTTGGTTAGGATTAGTTTAGTAATTAAATTAACTCTGTTTAAATCCTCACAGCGGCGTGTGGGCCCAGCGTGTCAAGTTTGACCTGGTCAGCGCCGTTGACCGCGACGCAGATCTTGACGTCATCTTGACGCAGATTATTTATTTTCTGGAATTATTTTAAAACAGGAAATTTCAGAAAATGTTCAAAACTTCAAAAATTCATAGAAATTCAACCGTAGCTCAGATTGAAATAAGTTATATATGAAAAATTATCAGAAAAATGCAACCTTTCCATCTGTACTAGTTTCATGCATGACAAACCATTTTTTACATGCTGAATATGAGAAAACACATTATGGCATATTAAGAGACTTAAGTTAGAGTTGCATTTGAGCTTTTGGTTCAAATGGACTTCAAACCAAATAGTTACTAGTTGCATTAGCTCAAACAGCATCACATATTCATGCCATGTTCATGCATCATATTGTTGCATATGATTGGGTATTGATTGTTGGCACCATTCCTTCTCGATAGGTCCTGCTCCGGAGACCGTTCCAGAGTACCTGTCTATGAAGCAGTGCCTCCTCTGTTGATATACCAGGCAAGCAAACCCCCTTGTTCATTCCGATAAAATCCTACCCTCTCGCTCCTGCTCTCAGTTATTGCATTAGGACAACAACGATTCATCTGCTACTTTGTGCTGCGGTAGTTGAACCCATTCCTCTGCATGACTGTCATTGCCACGAGAAATAGTTGAAACCCACTAGCATGTGTAGGAGTTGATTGAGCCCATGTTGTGTTACTACCATGCTATGCCTGCTATTGCTTAGAGTTGTGTCAGGTCTGGTTCATTGGGAATGAATTGGAGTGTTACGATATGTTACGATCTTTGAGAGTGAGCGTGTGAACACGATTTGGTAAAGGTAGCGGTGAGAGGCCATGTAGGAGTACATGGTGGGTTGTCTCACCGGAACCGTCCTTAAGCACCGAAGTTCGTGTATGTCGTCCAATGACTCGATACTACCACACATTGGGTTCCGTAACTCGACCCTCTCGGCTTATTAACCAACTTGATCTCTGTCCGAGAGTCGCAACTAGTTTCGGTGTTTGTAGGTAGTGTTAGTAGTCTACCAAGTGGCACCCGCCAGTGGGCTTGGGACAGACTAGGCACAATGTACGGTGTACCGAGTGGCACGCGGATGGTGGGCTTGGGAACCCTGCTCACATCGTTTGGGGCCGTGGCGACACCCGGCGGATCTCCTTGCGGATAGAACCGAATAGGCGATAAACACAGGCTAGAGTCTTGTGTGGTTAGTCGGTCGTGGCCGACACCCTCGCCAAAGCTTCCGCTTGAAGGTTGCCGAGATACATGATGTGTACATGGCGGTAAGTGGCGAGGCGTGTGTGAAGAAGTACACCCTGCAGGGTTAACATGATCTATTGAATAGCGGGTCATGGATATGGACTTCTTGGATGCTTACATGGTACATAGATAACTTGAAGTGGATACCATAAAATGCTCAAGAAAAGTGTGAGTGCTATGGATGGCCTTCTCGTAGGGAGACGGGGATGAATCCATAGTAGTGTGTTGAGTTGTGATTAGTGGACTCGTGTGCGCCATATCACCTCAAAGAAGTTCTGGTAGTCGTAGAACAGGATAGCCACGGAGTCAAAGCTGGCTTGCTGCAACTAAACCCCACATTACCCTCTTGATACAAATGCATGTATGATAGGATCTGATGTAAGTCTTGCTGAGTACCTTTGTACTCATGGTGCTCTATTTATGTTTTTGCAGCGGAGACCTCGGTCTTACTAGTGTTCTCGTGGACTTCGACGAGTAGCTTGTACCTCAGCTACGATCTTGATCGGATGTTGTAGATAGTCAGACTCTTCAGCCTTTTTCATTTGTAGATGTCTGTACCCAGACATGTAATGCTTCCGCTTGTTGCTTGTATGCTCTGTATGATGGGTCCTGTGACCCCTGTTTGCAATAAATGCTAAGATGGCTCTTCTGAGCCTTTATCTATATGAGTTGTTGAGTTATGCTGTGATGCCATGTTGTATAGCACATACTTGCTTGTTATGCGTACGTGTAATGTGTATTGCTATGTGTGGGATCTGACTATCTAGTTGTTTATTCTTAGTAGCCTCTCTTACCGGGAAATGTCTCCTAGTGCTTCCACTGAGCCCTGGTAGCTTGCTACCGCCCGAACACTTAGGCTGGCGGCATGTGTCCTTCTTCGTTCTGTATCTGTCCTTCGGGAAATGTCACGCGATGAATACCGAGTCTGTTAGCCCGCTTCTGCCCGGTTCATCGGAGTCTGTTAGCCAGTGCTACAGCTGGATTCACTCGTGATGACCGACACGTTCGATCTTTGGGTCATGGATGCTGTCCTGTAAGATTGTGCCACTTTGGGTTTACGACTAGCCATGTCAGCCGGGCTCCTTATCATATGGATGCTAGCGACACTATCATATCGTGTGCCAAAAGGCATAAACGGTCCCGGCAAAGGTAAGGCGACACCGTGGGGATACCGCGTGAGGCCGCAAAGTGATATGAGTGTTACATGCTAGATCGATGTGGCATTGAGTCGGGTCTGACAGCTTTGGTATCGAGCTTTGATGCTGTGGGATTACCAAGCCAAACTGGTCGAAGTTGAGTCTAGAAATTCTTTAGTTATGTAAGGGAATTGATTGTGGGAAGGAACGTAAGGCTCTTTTTACTCCTTATACCTCATGGCCTTCTGATCTGAGTCATCATATCTTTCCTGCGGGGTTAAGGAACTAGGCTTTATCTTCCGTCTATTAGGATCACGTGTTACTACTCCGTAGTCCCATAGGATTGGTTGACCAGAGTCATACCTCAGTTTCGAGTACTTCCGGTGTAGCCTGTTTAGTATGATCTTAGAACCTTGGATGATGATGTTGAGTATGTTATTACCCCATTTTAGCAGGATGTCTCATTACGAGCATTTCTTGCCGTTATCTTGCGGAATTGCCCTAGGAGTTCGAGAGTTACTAATTTTCTTGTCCTACATTCTACAGCCTATAGTAGATGCTGATCCGTCCTTGGTTTCGTTCTCAGGATGTCATCAGTTAAGCGAAGTTCTGTTGCTCGTAGTCAGAACCACGGAGATGGTAGGGATGAGGATCCTCCCGACCAACCTTCGTTGACAGAGTTCATGTTAGAGATGGAGAGAAACAAGCGTGAGTCTAACCGCTTGTTGGCACGTATCGAGGAGAACACCGCACATCAGTTCAAAGGGTCTGTAACCATTCATGACTTCATTCGCTTGCACCCACCTACCTTTCATCATTCCATCGAGCCGCTCGATGCAGATGACTGGCTCCGTAGCATCACCCATAAGCTGCGTTCCGCGAACGTAGCTGAAGATGACAAGGTCACCTATGCTGCATACCACCTGGAAGGTCCTGCTAGTCTTTGGTGGCAGAACTATGAGGCTATGCTTCCAGCTGGTCAGATTCCTACCTGGAGAAATTTCACTGAGGCTTTTCGCGAGCATCACATCCCCGAGGCCCTCATCGATCGCAAGAGAGAAGAGTTCTGTAGTTTTACCCAGGGTAAGATGGTTGTTGATGCTTACAGTAGAGAGTTTGAGAACCTTGCCCGCTATGCTTCAGAAGAGGTGTCCACGGACGCCAAGAAGCAGGCTAGGTTTCGGAAGGGTCTCATCCCCAAGTTGCGTCGTGATCTCCACCTGCATCATTGTGATACATTCCAAGCTCTTGTAAACAAAGCCATCAATGCAGAGACAGCTCAGCTCACTTACGAAGAGTCTCGTAAGCACACTCGTGATTCGGAATCTTCCTCCGGTTCTAGTTCTCAAAAGCGCCGGATTTGGGTTCCGAACTCCGCTCTTCCTTCTGGATATACACCAAGGCCATCCTATGTGGTGCCTTCCCCAGCTCAGCAGTATGTTCCACCCAGGCCTACTGGTAGACCGCTTGTCAGTGCGGGTCCACGTCCAACTTCGTGGACTTGCTTCACATGCGGGAAGCCGAGGACACTATGCGTGTTGCTCTCGGACTAGTTATGCTCCACCCCGCCCGAGAAGACTGTTGGCTGTGTTAAACCATCACGCAAGATGATCAATGTCAAGTCAGCTCCCATCGAGCGTGGGCGTGTGCATCACGTCTCGCCTAATAACGCTCATGATGATCCGGATGTCGTTCTTGGTACACTCCTTGTCAATCGTCATCCAAAGATCGGTTACTCGACATCTTGGGCGTCTCACTACTTCATTTCTGAAAACTATGCTAATTTGCACAACATGTCATTTTGTGATATGCCCTCTCCACTAGTCATTCAAACTCCTGGATCCAAATGGCAAACTTCTAGTGTAAGCCATGGTAACGAAATCCTTGTAGACAGACTTGCCTTCCTTGCATCACTTATAGCCCTCAAGTCTACAGATATTAACATCATCTTGGGTATGGACTGGATGACAGCTCATTATGCCAAGATTGATTGTTACACCAGGTCTGTTCAGCTTACACACCCATCTGGCAAGATAGTCACTGTCTCCACCAGAGTTGCAAAGCGTCAACTCTATTCGCTTAATGCCAGCCCTCTTCCGGACCTTCAAGATATCCCGGTAGTCCGTGACTTTCCGGATGTCTTTCAGAGGAACTGCCAGTGTTCCACCCGATGAGATGTAGAGTTAAATCATAGATCTTATCCGAGAACCGCTCCAATTTCTAGGAGACCTTACAAGATGGCACCCTTAGAACTAGCCGAGCTTAAGAAACAACTTGATGAGTCCTTGCAAAAGGGTTTCATCCGTCCTAGTTCTTCTCCTTGGGCTTGCCCGTCCTCTTCGTCAAGAAGAAGGATGGTACGGACGGATGGTTGTAGATTATCGTCCGTTAATTTGGTCACGATAAAGAACAAATATCCGCTCCCGGGATCAACGACACAGTATGATCAGCTCATTGGATCCTCGATCTTCTCAAGATGGACTTGAGGTTAGGCTACCACCAAATCAAGATCGAAGCGGGACATCCCCAAGACAGCTTTTGTCACTCGTTATGGCGATCTGAGTACACCGTCATGTCCTTCGCCTAACCAACGCCCCACTACCTTCTCCGCTTGATGAACTCGATCTTCATGGAGTACCTACATAAGTTAAATCGTGGTTTACCTCGATGATATTCTTATTTACTCGAAGAACGAGGAAGAGCATGCCGAACATCTTAGACTTGTGCTAGAAAAACTCAGAGAGCACCGCCTTTATGCCAAGTTTTCCAAGTGTGAATTTTGGTTGCCAGAAGTGACCTATCTGGGCCACGTAATCTCTAGTAAGGGCATTGCTGTCAACCCCGAGAGAGTTAAGGCCGTTCTTGATTGGACTCCACCTGAAACCGTTAAACAAGTTAGGAGTTTCCTTGGTCTAGCCAGCTATTGTCGCCGCTTTGTTGAAAACTTCTCCAAAGTAGCCAAACCCCTCATGGAACTTCTCAAGAAAGATAAAAAGTTTGAGTGGTCCCCACAGGTGAGTACAGATTTTCGAGGCGAAAAGACGCTGACTTCTGCTCCCATACTTGTGCCACCGGACTTCACTAAAGACTTTGTTATCTACTACGATGCCTCACGACAGGGACTAGGTTGCATTCTTATGCAGGATCGTCATGTGATTGCCTATGCATCTCGACAGTTGCATCCACATGAGGAGAATTATCCTACACATGACCTAGAGCTTGCAGCCGTAGTCTATGCACTCAAGACCTGGCGACATTACCTCCTTGGTAAACGTTGCGAGATCTACACCGATCACCAGAGTCTCAAGTATATCTTCACCCAACCAGATTTGAACCTTAGACAAAGACGTTGGTTGGAGTTGATCTCAGATTATGATCTAGGGATTACCTACACCCCAGGCAAAGCCAATGTCATGGCTGATGCGCTAAGTCGTAAATCCTATTGCAACAATCTCATGTTGCAGCAAGGCCAACCACTTCTCCATGAGGAATTCTGTAAGCTTAACCTTCACATTACTCCTCACGGATTCCTTTCTACCTTGGTGGCGAAACCTGCTCTTGTAGATCATATCATAGAAGCCCAGAAGCATGATACGGGAATTACCCGGATCAAGAGAAACATTGCCAAGGGTGTTGCTGGTAGTTTCTCCATAGATGATCGAGGTGTTGTTTTCTTTGGGAATCGTCTGGTGATCCCCAAGAAGCAGCATCTTCGACAACTGATTCTTAAGGAGGCGCATGAATCCCCTCTCACAATTCATCCCGGTAGTACTAAGATGTATCAGGACCTACGCCAGAGGTTCTGGTGGACTAGGATGAAGAGAGAAATCGCTGAGTTCATTGCTAAGTGTGACATTTGTCGTCGCGTTAAGGCAGAGCATCAAAGGCCTGCTGGCACCCTTCAGCCTTTAGCTATTCCTGAATGGAAATGGGATAAAGTTGGTATGGACTTCATCACCGGCTTTCCCAGGACCAAGAGAGGGAATAACGCTATCTTCGTAGTCATTGATCGTCTTTCCAAAGTGGCTCACTTCCTACCTGTTCGAGAGAGATCATTTGCCACCAGCTCGTGACTTATATATTTCTCGAATAGTATCACTTCACGGTGTTCCACTAGAGATCAATTCGGACCGTGGCAGTCTTTTCACTTCTCATTTCTGGGAGAGTTTCCAATCTGCCATGGGAACCCATCTTTCCTTCAGTACCGCCTTCCACCCTCAGTCGAGTGGTCAGGTGGAAAGGGTCAACCAAATTCTCGAAGACATGCTTAGAGCTTGCGTTATCTCATTCGGTATGGATTGGGAGAAATGTCTTCCTTTCGCCGAGTTTGCTTATAACAATAGCTATCAATCCAGTCTCAAGAAAGCTCCTTTTGAGATTCTCTATGGACGAAGATGTCGAACACCGTTGAACTGGTCGAAACGGTGAAAGACAATTCTTTGGACGGACATGATCCAGAGGCGAAGAGCAAGTTCGCATCATTCGTGAGAATTTGAAAACAGCCCATCTCGTCAAAAGAGCCAAGATGATCGTCATCATAAGGATATGACTTATGAAGTTGGCGACAAAGCTTACCTTGGGTTACTCCTTTGAAGGGTACCCATCGTTTGATATCAAGGGCAAGTTGGCTCCTCGTTACATTGGTCCTTTTCGCATTCTCGCTAAGCGAGGAGAGGTTGCCTACCAGTTGGAACTACCCCACATCTTTCTCGAATTCATGATGTCTTCCACGTCTCCCAACTCAGCGTTGCTTCTCGGATCCTATCCGCGAGTGGACCACGGCACGCTTGATCTCCAAGATAACCTCACATACCGAGAGTACCGGTTCGCATTCTTGATCAAGCGAGCGTGTCACTCGACATCATAACATCAAGTTTCTCAAGGTTCGATGGTCTCATCATTCCGAGAGAAGCTACTTGGGAGCGAGAAGATCGTCTTCGATCGAGTACCCGCTTTCTTTCCGTCGACCCCTGAATCTCGGGACGAGATTCTTTCAAGTGGGGGCGAGTTGTCACATCCCTAGTTCTGGTATGACCTAGACTAGCTAGTCATTTGTGCATCATGTTTATACTCCATTTAAATTTGAAATGAGGATTATTGAAACCCTCAGAATCATTTTTGAAATGACCCAAATAAAAATTTCTCCAAAAGGGTCCAAGAAAATGCTCATGTTGCCCTCTGAAAATATTGGACAGAGATAAAAATCAAGCCAATATTTTTAAGAGCTCATAAGTATTTATTTTGGGCATTTGGAATTAATGCATAAATATTTGCATTGGAAATATATTAGTTATATATACTAATATATGTCCAAAAATTATGCCACTTGTTGAGGAGCCCTGGAATTATATAACTAGCTCCTGCAAAAATTGGCATAAGTAAATGAAATGATTTAGTATTTTTATTAAATCAAACAAATGTCAGAAAATTAGAAAACAGAAATAAAAAGGGGAAAAACTACCTGGCGCTTACCTCCCTGGAAGCCCAGCGGCCCAGCCAGCGCCGGCCCAGCCAGCTGGCCGACGCCAGTCGTCCCTGTCCTCTCGCCAGGAGGACACGGGCGCGTGCCCGACGCGCGCACCGCCGCGCCGCGCCACGCCACCTCTCTGCTCGCCTGCCTGCCTCCTCCTCGCCGCCTGGATGGTTCGCGCGACGCCACGCGCCGCCCCGACCGCTCTCACTCTCCCCCCCTGCTCTCTCCCTCTCCTTTTCCCCGCGCCCGAAGCGCTGCCGCCGCCATGACTCACCGCCGACGCTCCCTCCTGCGTTCCCTCGCCCTTCTGTCGTGCCCAGAAGCTCCGCCACGACCCCCTCTATCTCCTCGTCAAGCCAAGCACCTCCGGACGGCCTCCATCGTCGCCACCGTCGTCGTCTTCATCGCCGGCCGCCGTGGATCTCCGTCGCCGCTCGCCGCCGTCAGCGCCTTCCCCGAGCTCGCCGCCGTCTCTTCCGGTCCCCTGTGAGCTCTTCCGCGCCGGTTCCCCCTCCTCCCCTGCTCTCCGTGCGCCAGAGCTGCGCGCCCGCTTCGAGCCGAGCTCCGCCCGCCGCCCGAAGCCGCTCCAGTGAGCTCCGCACCCCACGGTCTCCGCGTGTTCCATCGGATGCGCGAGCCTGGCTTCAGCGTAGGTGGTCTCCGCGCCCTTTTGGTCGCCCGAGACGTGCTTCAAACCTCCGCCGCGTCTGCCTCGCCCGGCGAAGTCGCCAGCGGGTTTGACCTCACGACTGGGGTTTGACCTCCCCTGGGTCGCTGACAAGTGGGTCCCGGCCCTGCTAACTTTGGTTAGGATTAGTTTAGTAATTAAATTAACTCTGTTTAAATCCCTGTCACTGACGTGTGGGCCCCGCGTGTCAGGTTTGACCTGGTCAGCGCCGTTGACCGCTGACGCAGTGCTGACGTCATGCTGACGCAGTTATTTATTTTCTGGAATTATTTTAAAACAGGAAATTTCAGAAAATGTTCAAAACTTCAAAAATTCATAGAAATTCAACCGTAGCTTAGATTGAAATAAGTTATATATGAAAAATTATCAGAAAAATGCAACCTTTCCATCTGTACTAGTTTCATGCATGACAAACCATTTTTTACATGCTGAATATGAGAAAACACATTATGGCATATTAAGAGACTTAAGTTAGAGTTGCATTTGAGCTTTTGGTTCAAATGGACTTCAAACCAAATGGTTACTAGTTGCATTAGCTCAAACAGCATCACATATTCATGCCATGTTCATGCATCATATTGTTGCATATGATTGGGTATTGATTGTTGGCACCGTTCCTTCTCGATAGGTCCTGCTCCGAGACCGTTCAGTACTGTCTATGAAGCGGGCCTCCTCTGTTGATATACCAGGCAAGCAAACCCCCTTGTTCATTCCGATAAAATCCTACCCTCTCGCTCCTGCTCTCAGTTATTGCATTAGGACAACAATGATTCATCTGCTACTTTGTGCTGCAGTAGTTGAACCCATTCCTCTGCATGACCTGTCATTGCCACAGTAAATAGTTGAAACCCACTAGCATGTGTAGGAGTTGATTGAGCCCATGTTGTGTTCCTACCATGCTATGCCTGCTATTGCTTAGAGTTGTGTCAGGTCTGGTTCATTGGGAATGAATTGGAGTGGTACGATATGTTCTGATGCTGAGAGTGAACGTGTGAACACGATTTGGTAAAGGTAGCGGTGAGAGGCCATGTAGGAGTACATGGTGGGTTGTCTCACTGGAACCGTCCTTAAGCACCGAGTTCTGTGTATGTCGTCCAATGACTCGATACTACCACACATTGGGTTCCGTAACTCGACCCTCTCGCTTATTAACCAACTTGATCTCTGTCCGAGTCGCAACTAGTTTCGGTGTTTGTAGGTAGTGTTAGTAGTCTACCAAGTGGCACCCGCCCAGTGGGCTTGGGACAGACTAGGCACAAGATGCACGGTGTACCGTGTGGCACCGGATGGTGGGCTTGGGAACCCTGCTCACATCGTTTGGGGCCGTGGCGACACCCGCCGGATCTCCTTGCGGATAGAACCCAATAGGCGATAAACCTGGGCTAGAGTCTTGTGTGGTTAGTCAGGTCGTGGCCGACACCCTCACCAGGCTTCCGCTTGAAGGTTGCCGAGATACATGATGTGTACATGGCGGTAAGTGGCGAGAGCGTGTGTGAAGAAGTACACCCCTGCAGGGTTAACATGATCTATTCGAATAGCCGGGTCCGCGGATATGGACTTCTTGGATGCTTACATGGTACATAGATAACTTGAAGTGGATACCATAAAATGCTCAAGAAAAGTGTGAGTGCTATGGATGGCCTTCTCGTAGGGAGACGGGGATGAATCCATAGTAGTGTGTTGAGTTGTGATTAGTGGACTCGTGTGCGCCATATCACCTCAAAGAAGTTCTGGTAGTCGTAGAACAGGATAGCCACGGAGTCAAAGCTGGCTTGCTGCAACTAAACCCCACATTACCCTCTTGATACAAATGCATGTATGATAGGATCTGATGTAAGTCTTGCTTGAGTACCTTTGTACTCATGGTGCTCTATTTATGTTTTTGCAGCGAGACCTCGGTCTTACTAGTGTTCTCGTGGACTTGACGAGTAGCTTGTACCTCACCACGATCTTGATCGGATGTTGTAGATAGTCGACTCTTCACCTTTTTCATTTGTAGATGTCTGCATCTGCACATGTAATGCTTCCGCTTGTTGCTTGTATGCTCGGTATGATGGGTCCTGTGACCCTGCTTGCAATAATGCTAAGATGGCTCTTCCGAGCCTTTATCTATATGAGTTGTTGAGTTATGCTTGTGATGCCATGTTGTATAGCACATACTTGCATGTTATGCGACGTGTAATGTGTATTGCTATGTGTGGATCGACTATCTAGTTGTTTATTCTTAGTAGCCTCTCTTACGGAAATGTCTCCTAGTGCTTCCATTGAGCCACGGTAGCTTGCTACCGCTCCTAACACTTAGGCTGGCGGCATGTGTCCTTCTTCGTCTCTGTATGTCTGTCCCTTCGGGAAATGTCACGCGATGAATACCGAGTCTGTTAGCCGCTTCAGCCCGGTTCATCGGAGTCTGTTAGCCCAGTGCTACAGCCTGGATTCACTCGTGATGACCGACAAGTTCGATCTTTGGGTCATGGATGCCTGTCCTCGTAAGATTGTGCCACTTTGGGTTTACGACTAGCCATGTCAGCCGGGCTCCTTATCATATGGATGCTAGCGACACTATCATATACGTGTGCCAAAAGGCTCAAACGGTCCCGGGCAAAGGTAAGGCGACACCCGTGGGGATACCGCGCGTGAGGCCGCAAAGTGATATGAGGTGTTACATGCTAGATCGATGTGGCATTGAGTCGGGGTCCTGACATATTTTTGAAGAAATGCTCTCATTCTTCACCTAGATTTATTTGTGAGTTAGTAATTTTTTTTAAGAAATTCGATCTTGCTTCACTTAGATTATTTTGAGAGAAAGAATTATTATGCTCATGTTCTTCACTTATATTTGTTTGAGCTTATTAAAAGCAACATATGAAATTAGTCCCAAAGTGATAGATATCCAAGGAGGATATAATAAAACCGTTCGTGAAGATCATTGGACAAAATAAACTTGGTTCTTGGTAATGGTTTTGAGATATGATGATTTATATGTGAGCCATGTTGATGAGTAATTATGCTTTAGTAAGAATAATGGTGTTAAGGTTTGTAATTCCCTATGTAGGCACGAAAGTCAATAGCTATGCAATGAAATTACATCCTACTTGTGGTGCATTATTCGGTGTTGGTTATGCAAAATGCTCGCTTATGAGATTTTTTGTTTGTTGGTTGGACGCTTCCCACTCTTTTGTGCTAGCCTTCATTTGCACCAAGTATGATCACTACTTGTGCCCCAAAACCCTTTAAACCAGTTTTGCCATATGTGTCCACCATACCTACCTATATGCGGTCTTTCGGTGCCGTTCTAAGCAAATTTTTATGTACCATCTCTAATTTTCAAAACAAATTTCTCTTTTGTGTGCTGATACCACTCGCGAGGCGGTGAGGGGTGGCCAATATTTTCCATGCTAGATGTGCTATTCTCACGATGAGTGTTTATTCACTTGTCATTGCACGAGAGTATGGCAAAAGGTATTAGGGATGCCTAGTCCCAAAATGAAAAATGAATTTACTTTATGTCGTCAAATAATAAATTCCTTGGAAAGTGTTGGTATGGATGGCACCCGTGGACACGGTTAGCCATGGAAAGTGAAAGTATGGTGGAAAAAGGTATAAACTTTATTTTCTGTTTGGGAACCGCCTATGATATATCTAGCATGGAAAGTGTTGGGAACTCTAAGTCATTTTCGTTGGTTGAAAAAGTATGCCTCCCAAAATATTTTTACCTCCCAGATTTCGCTTTGAGCTCTGGCACCTCTACAAATCCCTACTTCCCTCTATGAAGGGACTTTCTTTTATTTATGCAATTTTTACTTTTTACTTGAGTCTCCATCTTCTCTTATAAAGCACCAACTAAGGGGAACTATGATCGTACTTGAGCATTGAGTTTAGCTAGTATTCGAGTGTGTTTCGTGAATGGATTAATGATTGAGCATAATGGGCTAGGGATAACTTGCTTTAGCGTTGATATTTTGAAAGACATGCTTGCTTGTTGATATGCTTGAGTATTAAAGTCTTCATGTTAAAACTAGACTATTGCTTTGAACCATATAAAAGTCCAAATGTCCATGCTACAAAGAAAAGAATATGTGATGAACATGTTAGGCAGCATTCCACATCAAAAATTATGTTTCTATCATTTACGCACTCGAGGACGAGCATGAATTAAGCTTGGGGATGCTGATACGTCTCCAACGTATCTATAATTTTTTATTGTTCCATGCTGTTATATTATCATTCTTGGATGTTTTACAATCATTTTATATCATTTTTTGGTACTAACCTATTGACATAGTGCCAGGTGCCAATTGCTGTTTTCTGCTAGTTTTTTACATGGCAGCAAGTCAATACCAAACGGAGTCCAACCGCAGCGAAATTTTTGTGGATTTTTTCTAGACCAGAAGACACAAGATGGGCCGAAGAAGTACCAAAGGGGTGCCCCGAGGGGGCAAAACCCACCAGGGCGCGCCTGGGGGGCCCGGCGAGCCCAGATGGGTTATGCCCACCTCGATGGCGTCCTGCACCGCCTCTTTGCTCTATAAATACCCCAATATTCCAGAAACCTTAGGGGAGTCGATGAAAATCAATTCTAGCCGCAGCAAGTTCCAGGACCACCAGACCCAATCTAAACACCATCACGGAGGGGTTCATCATCCTCGTTGGTGCCTCTCCGATGACGTGTGAGTAGTTCATTGTAGACCTACAGGTCGGTAGTTAGTAGCTAGATGGCTTCCTCTCTCTCCTTTAATTCTTAATACAATGGTCTCTTGGAGATCCATATGATGTAACTCTTTTTGCCGTGTGTTTGTTGGGATCTGATGAACTTTGAGTTTATGATAAGATCTATGTTTTTATCCATGAAAGTTATTTGAGTCTTCTTTGATCTCTTATATGCATGATTGCTTATAGCCTCACACTTCTTCTCTGATATTTGGTTTCTGTTTGGCCAACGTGATCTATTTATCTTGCAATCAGAAGAGGTGCTTTGTCATGGATTCGCTCTTACGGGGCTTGATCCGAGTGACAGAAGGGGAAACGACACGTATGCATCGTTGCTATTAAGGATACTAAGATGGGGTCTATTTCTAAATAAATAGGTCTTGTCTACATCATGTCATCATTCTTATTGCATCACTCCATTTTCCATGAACTCAATACACTTGATGCATGCTGGATAGCGGTTGATGTGTGGAGTAATAGTAGTAGATGCAGGCAGGAGTCGGTCTACTAATCTTGGACGTGATGCCTATATAATGATCATTGCCTGGATATCGTCATGAGTACTTGAAGATCTATCAATTTCCCAACAGTAATTTGTTTTCCCACTTTATGCAATTTTTCTCGAGAGAAGCCACTAGTGAAATCTATGGCCACCGGGTCTCTTCTTTAAGATATTGGCCTTCACGATCTATTTTTATTTGCTTTTATTTTTAGATCTTTTAAACCAAAAATACAAAAATAACTTGCTGCAATTTTTAGTTATTTGTTTTATCTCACGTTCCCACGAGATTTATTTATCTAATCTACTACAATTTTATCTGTCTTTTTAACCATGAGGGATTGACAACCCCTCTCTTACGTCGGGTTGCAAGTATTTGTTATCTGTGTGCAGGAGCTGTTTACGTGGTGTTGCCTGGTTCTCCTACTGGTTCAATAACATTGGTTTCATCACCAAGGGAAATACCTACCGTTGTTGTGCTGCATCATCCCTTCCTCTTTGGGGAAATACCGACGTAGTTCAAGCAAACATCAGAGGGCTTGTTGAGGGCTGGATGAACAGTTGCTCGTGGAGGTGGGAGGAAGACGCGGTGGATGAACAGTGCATGTGGAGGCTGAAGGAAGTCGACGGTGGGTGAATAGTAGCCCGTGGAGTCCCATTTTGTCGTACGCCACACCCCTCTGATGAATAGGACCCCCGTTTTGACCGTAGCGCTCCAACACAAGTCCGTTCCTTCGTTTTAGGGTATGCCACACCCCTCCCGATGAACAGGACCCCTGTTTCGACCGTAGCGCTCTAACACAAGTCTGTTTCCTTGTTTTGTGGTACGCCACACCCCTCCCGATGAACAGGACCCCCGTTTTGACCGTAACCGGTCGAACAGAAGGCCATTTCCTTCGTACTGTGGTACGCTAGAGCCCATTTCGGCTGTTCCATCCAAACCGGTTGGATCCCGTTGAACAGGACGCATTCCGACCCATTCTGTTCCCTCCTGATGAACATGATGTTGTTTCTCCGTTCCGACCTAGCCCGTTGGCTGCCCGATGAATAGGACGCTGTTGCTGCCGTCCGTTGTCTCTCCATGTACACGTGCCCTGGCCGTACACCTGCGCGAGTACGCTTTCGAGACCCCACCCGTATGTACGTATGTAGTCGTATTTTTTGATATGTGGTTGTACGTACGTGTACACGGTTTAGAAGGCACTGCCTGAATTGCTACATCGAGGGCTCTGCTACTACAATGTGACGTTGCTGGCTCGGTCACGTTTCATTGTTGTAGAGAGACCAATCGACCAGTATGTACGTACATGTTCGCGTCCAGAATGACAACGCTACGTACGCTTCGACCAGGTGGGTCCCGACTATCAGGGAGGATAAGGAGGAACTTCCTTGCGTGCGAAGTTATTGATGGTGGGTCCGAGCTGTCAGGGGTTGGATTCATTTTTTCGCACCTAATATGGAGGCACTCTCCTTGCGTCCAAAGATATAGCTATTGGGTGGTATCTGTGTTAGGGGGAAAACGTTTTTTTTCACAAAATACAGCTAAGCCAAAATATAGAGGCCCTTCCGGTAGGTCCCTGCTTTCAGGTGGAGGAATCATTATTTTGCGTGTAATAAGGAGGCACATCCGTGATGCGGCCATGGACCCACCTGTCAGCCTCTCCGCATACAGTTGATGTCTGCTAGAACTACGTTAGTATTTCCCCAAAGAGGAAGGGATGATGCAGTATAGCGACGGTAGGTATTTCCCTTAGTGATGAGACCAAGGTTATCAAACTAGTAGGAGAACCTCCTCACACCACGTAAACAGCACCTGCACACAAATAACAAATACTCACAACCCAACGTGTTAAAGGGGTTGTCAATCCCTTTCGGGTACAGCGCCTCTAGATAGGCAAATAACGTGAGGTAAAAGTGGTAGATAGGATAAATAAATCGCAGACCAAATAAATTGCAGTAGGGAATTTTTGTATTTTTGGTTTAGTAGATCTGAAAATAAATGCAAAGGAAAATATATCGCAAAAGCAAATATGATGAAAAGAGACCCGGGGGCCGTAGGTTTCACTAGTGGCTTCTCTCGAGAAAAATAGCAACCGGTGGGAAAACAATTGTTGTTGGGAAATTGATAGAACTTCAAATAACCATGACGATATCCAGGCAATGATCATTATATAGGCATCACGTCCAAGATTAGTAGACCGACTCCTGCCTGCATCTACTACTATTACTCCACACATCGACCGCTATCCAGCATGCATCTAGTGTATTAATTTCATGTGGAAATGGAGTAATGTAATAAGAGCAATGACATGATGTAGACAAGATCTATTTATGTAGAAATAGACCCCATCTTGTTATCCTTAATAGCAACGATACATACCTGTCGTTTCCCTTTCTGTCACTGGCATCAAGCACCATAAGATCGAACCCATCACAAAGCACCTCTTCCCATTGCAAGATAAATAGACCAAGTTGGCCAAAGAAAACCCAAATACCGGAGAAGAAATATGAGGTAATAATCAATCATGCATATAAGAGATCAAAGAAGAATCAAATAACTTTCATGGATAAAAACATAGATCTGATCATAAACTCAAAGTTCATCAGATCCCAACAAACACACCACAAAAAGACTTAAATCATATGGATCTCCAAGAGACCATTGTCTTGATAATCAAGAGAGAGAGAGAGAGAGAGAGAGGGAGGAAGCCATCTTGCTACTAACTATGGACCCAAAGGTCTACAAAGACCTACTCACGCATAATCGAAAAGGCACAAATGGACATGATGCGCCCCTCCGAGATGGTGTCTAGATTGGATCCGGTGTTTCTGGACTCTGCGGCGGCTGGAATTGATTTTCCTCGACCTCCTAGGGTTTCTGGAATATTGGGGTATTTATAGAGCAAAGAGGCGGTGCAGGGGTCACCCGAGGTGGGCACAACCCACCTGGGCGCGTCTGGGCCTCCAGGCGCACTCTAGCGGGTTGTGCTCACCTTGGAGCACCCCCAGGTGCTTTCCTGGCCCACTAGATGTCTTCTGGCCCAAAAAATCCTCAAAAAGTTTTGCTGCGTTTGTCCGTTTGGTCTTGATTTCTTGTGATGTAAAAAACATGCAGAAAACAGCAACTGGCACTGGGCACTATGTCAATAGGTTAGTACCACAAAATGATATAAAATGACTATAAAATGATTGTAAAACATCCAAGAATGATAATATGACAGCATGGAACAATCAAAAATTATAGATACATTGGAGACGTATCAACAATCCTCTTCTGATATAAGTCATTCCTTGACAATGTTGACAATGCCGCGCCGAGAGCACCAAGGCGATGGACGACGGCAAGGCCTAGGAAGGGAATTGCCCGGAACTGGGGAAGACTCGGCAGTTGTTTCCCACACGAAGGGGCATACGAGGGTTTACTGGTTGGGGCCTGTGCTACAGCAAAGCCGGCCACGAGAGGCGGGAGCAGGCGACATGACCGATGCTGGTTTGGGCAGCTGGAGCTAGAAGACCAGAGGCTGAAGAAGCACTACGGCAATTGGATGGACATCGTATGGTCACTGGAGCTGGAATTATTCATATTGACTAAGTTGAAAAAGCCCTCCAACCGCGTCAGTAGCCCACAAGTCAGCCTGCAACTACGGTAGGTCCTAGATAGCAAGGGGAGTATTCATTTTTTTGTGCGTAATAAGGAGGCACTTCCTGCCGTGTGAAGATATAGCTAGTGGGTGCAAGCTATCAGCGGGAGGAACATTTTTCTCGTTAAATACAGAGGCCCTTTCGGTGGGTCCCTGCTATTAGGTGGAGGAATCATTATTTTGCGCGTAATATGGAGGCATTTCCTTGCATGCGGCCGTGGACCCTACCTTCAGCCTCTCCACATATTGTCCACTTCCGATGGATGCCTTTAATTGACCACGTTGACCACACTGCACCGAGAGCTCCAGGGCGGTGGACGACGGCGTGACCTAGTAAGTGAACGTGCCGGAGCTCGGGAAGACTCGGCAGTGGTTGCCCATGCGGTGGGGAGTACGAGTGTTTACTGGTTCTGCTACCGTCGCCGGAAGATAACAGGAGGTGTGGGTGAGTAGAGAAATGGCCTGGCTAGCGACGGAGTAGGGTGCGCAGTGAGGCCTGTGCGGTAGGGCAGCTGGCCACGAGAAGTGGGAGTAGGCAGTCCCACTAGCGCTGGTGTGGGCGGCTGGAGCAAGAAGATCAGATATTGAAGAAGTAGCACGACCGTTGGATTAACATCCAACGGTCACGGCTACTAGAATTGTTTGTGGACTAAGTTGACAAAGCCTTTCGTACACGTCAAACTAATAGACCCACAAGTCAGCCTCCAAATATGTCCCAAACAGCATACAGTCTGATATTTCTAGTCAGATTCAAACTAATTTAAAAACTAAACATACCTTAATTTAAATGTAATGAAATTTTACCCGCACGAAAACAATGAAATTTAAAATATTAAAATCCGAAAAAAGTATTTTGGAACTAATTTCCTGTTTGCTGTATTTTTCATTTTACAGCCCATTTCTTATTACTTATAGCACATTTCTTATTACTTATAGCCCATTTTCTAGGCAAGCCTGAATGCATCCCTCCTCGTCTTGAAAGAATTCTGGCCCAGCAGGGCGTAGAAAAGCAAGTAGGCCTACGTTGATTATTCTGCAAAAAGAAAAATAGTTGGGCTAGCCATTTTTAGAAAGGAAAAATGCTGGGCTAGTCATGTAGTAAACATATGAAATAAAAGCCTGGGTGAGACGGGCCACAGCTCCTGCACAACCCAGTTGATACCCTTCTCCGTCCCGAAAAAATAATGCGCGCGCTGATGGGCCCCGGTGTCTGCCGCTCCTTGTGCAGTTATCTCGCTTAATGAGTACGTTGATAGTGGCGTGTGACCCAGATGTCAGGAAACCATCAGGAGGAACCCTTATTTTTCTTGTAATAAAGGAGGCACTTTCTTGCCTACTGCCATGATCCTGGTGGGTCCCTGCTGTCATCCTCACCCTGTACAGTCATCTCCTTATTCCTCTCGGTTGTTGACCATGTTGACAACACCAGAGGGCGGCGTCGCGACAAGCGAACCAAGGTGGAGGGCAATGGTGAGGCCTTGGACAGGAACGAATAGGAGCCGGGGAAGATGTGCAGAGCTTTAGGGGGCGATGTGGCCATGATGCATGCGCGGCAGCACAGCCAGCCGTGGGAGCTGGAGCAGGCGGTTAGAGGAAGAAGAGTACGAAGAAACACGAGAGGTGTTGAATATCAATCCAGCGGTCAAGGTTGGCACGATTGTTTGTTGACTAAGCCGACATTAAGTATCTTACTTTTTTATATATAGGAAGAAAAGAAAAATTGCGCTCGTTCGCTAGATAACATTCCCGAAACTACGACCGTTTGATCTTGCATCGCAACTAAAACTACGAGCAAAATGCGTTCGTCTGCTGTCCTCCTCATAGGGAACGTTCACCACATAAGTGACTGGCACCCTTGGTTTTCAACTAAGAGGTCTTGGGTTCGAGTATCAGGAACCCTCAATTTTGTCCTCCTACCTTCCTCGCAAAAAAAAAGAAAATCAAAGACTTGAGATGGCGTACATAACAAGCTAGTGTACCAGTAAAGAGACATTGCTGATTTTTCGAAAAAGAGAGACGTGCTCCTGTAGCTGGTTTGAATCCAAACCTAGACTATGACTATATATGGTGCTATGCTACTCTGAAAGTAATGAACCTGGCATTTCCAACGTTCGCTTCTCCTATTCTCTACTTACTCTGCCTAGAATCAGAAGCTCTTGCCGCAACAACCATGTCCGCTGGTGGCTCACCCACCTGTTCTTCAGCAAGTAACAACCAGATATGCGCTAAGTCGCCACCCGTACCATGGCCTATGGGTATCATCACACCCCTGCCGGCACACGCACCGCAGCCAGTTGCTCATCGCAACCTGCCGCCGTTGGTGTGGTGCCATTGCTGCAAATCACATAGAGTCATCCTTCGCATATCAACCACAATCCTCAACCCTGGACGAGTCTTCTACAAATGCCTGAATCATGGGGCAATAATATGTTTAAGTGTTGTTTCACTGCTTTCAGTTGCTGATTTTTTTAATAGTTTGGTTGATGATCTTCCAATTTGATTTGTGTAGAGAAGGGAATATTCATGTGATTTGTATTTCTGGGAAGTTGCTAATGTGGGGGGATGTAACTACACTGATTATTTGGTTAGCCGAGGAATCCCAATACCAATAGGTTGGGGTGTTGGACAAGTAACTAAAGGAACGGTAGAAGAGGAAGATGCAGAGAAGAAGGTTAAAGATGCAGTTCCTTTGATCATGGCCAAGCAACAACTGTTCAACGGCCTTGACAGCAATGAGGAGATGAAAGAGCTTGTGAAGATAATGGGAAAAATTGATGTGCTCTGTAGGATGATTATCTTTTTATTTGCAGTGTATGTGGCACTCATGATGTATTCAGTGGCTATGACATGAGTGCTTTGCTGAAACTAGTAATGAATGAAACATGTTTAGCAGGCTGGGCATAGTGGTATGAACATCTAATTATTTCTATTAACGAAAATTGGGGGGTATCCCCTCTTGCTCATAAATAAATAGCAGAGGCCCTTTTGCTAATAAGTAAAAAAATTAGCAGAGGCCCTGTCGGGTCAGCTTTGTTCCCATTCGAAGACATCGAGCAAATTGCAGTCCAACAGCAAACTATGTCATCAAATACAAGTTTCACAGCATAATATGACTACAACTAAACAACAATGTCATCATGTTTTAGTCGTCATAGAATCACCAAACAGAAATCAACATACATAATAAGTGATGTTCTCACAACAAAATACTAAACAACAAGTTCATCAGGTTTTAGTTGTCATAGCGAACACAATTTCACATAGTAGATAAAAACATCTTCTGACAGGCAAATACGACAAAAGCAATCTAATCATCATCTGCAGCAGCAGCGACAACATCTTCGCCATGCGTATCAGTCTGAATCACAATTCCCCCAGTGTCATCTTCTTCTTCATCCTCAATGTCCTCGAACGTTGGTGTCTTATTGATGAACTCTCGTATGTCCACAGCCCGACAAGCAATCTTTTCACCAGGGTCATTGACGTGATGGTTCTCAAAGATATTAGGAACATTTGTGGAATCTTCTACATCAGGAGCAGTGTAAGCATCATCTTGTTGTGCAACTTCATAAAATGAATTCCTCTGCTCAAACCTTTGCAATACTCTCCAGTCATCGCTACGTGCAAATATGTCTTCAAAGAAAAATATATGCGTTGCTTGATTTGCCAAAATAAAAGGCTTGTAGGTTTGGTACACCACCTTGACATTGATGGATTTCAAATAATCATGAGCTCTGGGTTTTGCGATTCAGGAAAATAGGTTATACCAACGACAGCACAACAGAACCACACACCGATGAACGTCGAAACTGGAGATGTACTACAACTGAACAATGTTTGTTATGTTAGCATATATTTTAGTTATCCGTTCGCCGCACTTATCCATGCTCATGATGGCACTGTTTTGTGTCTTCTTGCCTTCGTCGCGTGCAAGGGTGTTGTAGCGCACATCTCCAACAACACAAGATTCATAATGTATTACCCGAGTATCAGGACCCATTACTAGTGTGTAAATGGCATCATTAACTGCCTGCCCATCCTCTCGCATCTTCTTAACCTACGGTTAGAAAATAGACAAGTTGATCATCTTATGTAAGCTTGTCGATGTTGCACAACATAATGATCGCGTCAAACATCTAAATATACAAGAATGTGCTGCAAGTTTTAGTAGATTACGATGTATAAGCTGCAATACTTAGCATTTACTCGATATAAGGTAGAATCTCAGGACAGTTATTCAACACATACCAAACCATTTTATCCAAATCTTTAGGCTTGTCGTCTTGTCGACTCCTCCCTGTAAGTCGAACAAAACAATCAAAAACATTGAGCTTAGGATTGTCTTCGCCCACCTCTTTGCTAAGCTCATTACGTGTTTCAATGTATTTTGAGCAGAATGTCAACGCTTCTATAGCAATGTAGGCCTCTGCAATGGAACCCTCAGGTCTAGATCTGTTCCTAACATAGCCCTTGAAAGTGCCTAGCAGCCTTTCAATAGGGTACATCCAGCCATACTATATTGGACCTCTAAGTAGTGCCTGATCAGGTAGATGAACAGCGAAATGCACCATCACATCAAAGAAGGCTGGAGGATATCTCTTCTCAAGGTTGCATAGGATAGTTGGTATCTTGTCTCTAAGACGCTCCAAATCTTCTTTCTCGATATTTCTACTGCAGAGTTCCCTAAAGAATTGTCCCAACTCCACAACTGCACTGTATAAGTCAGGGGGGCCCAATCCTCTAAGGATAACAGGTAAACCCTTTGAAGTAGGATGTGGCGGTCATGAGTTTTCAACCCTTGTACCTTGTTTCCATCTGCACTGACTATCCTTTTAGGATTGGATGCAAATCCATGTGGGAACCTCACACGTGACAGGACCTTGCAGAATTCTTTTCTTTTTACTTTGTCCAAGACATACACATCTGGTACCATATCCCATGGTTTACCTTCATCTTCCACCTGCAAATCCTATCTGATACCAAGGTGTGTCAAATCAATCCTAGATTTCAATGTATCTTTCATCTTGCCTTCAATATTAAGAAGTGTGCCGATAATGATGTCACATATATTTTTCTTGCTGTGCATCACATCAAGATTATGCCGCAGATCCAAATCTTTCCAATAATCCAAGTCCCACAAAGCGGACCTGCGGGTAAACAATAATCTCTCTTCTGCCCTGCCATGCTTCCTTTTCCCGCTACCATTATCAGGATGGTTTCCTGGTGTAATATGCCTGACCTTCTATAATTCCACTTGCAACTCATCGGTGGTGATCCTCTTTGGTGCATCACAGTTTTCATGCTTTGCATTGAACACATGTCTTAGGTATTTTGTAGGACACGGCTTGCCTTGGCAATTAAACGGCAGTGTCCAACGTAACAGATCTTGCTAAGTATTGCGTATGACAGTGGATTCTTGTCAAAGTGAACACATGCATTTTAACCATGTGTAGTTCGCCCTGACATAGTGCCCAAAGCCGGATAATCATGGATGCACCAAATTATAATAGCACGCAGAAAGAAATTAGCCGGTGGGCTGCTATATTGGTCTCGAGTGAGAACACCCCTCCATAGTTGTTGAAGTTCCTCCACAAGAGGCTCCATGAATAAATCAAAATCCTTTCCAGGTCTTTTTGGACCTGTGATGAGCAAGGCCATCATGTAGTTTGATTCTTTGGTGCAGACATTTGGAGGCATGTTGTAAGGAACAACAGGTACAAGCCACATGCTATATGTGGCACTCTAGTAGCTAAACGGGTTAAATCCATCTGAAGCTAAGCCAATTCTAATGTTTCTCGGGTCAGCGGCAAACTTTTTATGTTTTTGGTTGAAGCTTTTCCAGTCACTACCATGAGATGGATGGCTCATTACATTCTTATCTCTGTACTCCTGGTTCCTAGAATGCCACAATACATCCTCCCTTGTTTCAGCATCATGAAACAACCTCTGCAATCTTAGTATAATTGGAAAATATCTCAGAACATTATGAGGAATCCTCTTCATAGCATCACCATCTTTCCATCTTGATGATTTGCATTTTGGGCATTCACTTAAATTGGCATAATCCTTCCGGAATAGAACACAATTATTCTTCCAAACATGGATCATATCATATCCAATTCCAACTGCACGAAGGAAATTCTTCATTTTACTGTAGGTGTGTGGCAGCTCAGACGCATCTGGGAAAGATTTACGAAAAGCAGCCAACATCACATCGAATGATTTGTTGGTCATCCGCTCATATGTCTTCACCTGAAGAAAGGTGACCATGGCTGAGAATACTGACAGCTTATTTCCTGGGGTGACAGCCATGTTGCATTTTTCCAACATGCGGGCCCACCATTTTTCTTCTACGGGTGAAAGTTCATGAAATGCGCGAGCATTCTGTAGCATTGTTTCAATGTTAGTCAAACTCACTGGCTCCGCCAGCACCACCTCCTCCTCCTCCTCTTCCACCTGAGAATTAGGCGGATCAAGATGGTGATCTGATGCTTCCATATAGTCAGTAACATTGACCTTCACAGGTTCACCATGATGAACCCACCTAGTATATGTGACTGACATCACATACAAGTGTAGACGATTTTGCACAGTTGATTGGGGTCTTCTAACTGAATTCATACAACTGCTACACGGGCAGAGCAAATCTGATTTCGGACCACCGGACTCAGCTCTAGTTCATGAAGTTTTCAACCCCCTCGACATATGCTGCGGAGAATCTTTGAGCAGAAGTTATCCAAGTCATGTCCATCTGTTAGACATACAAATTAGTTCTTCTACTAGATATTACAGGAAAAACATATATGCTTTCTTATGAAGTCTAGAAAATACCTAGGTCGATGTCTAAAGCCATGGCAAGATATTTGGACAAGCAGATCTAAGTAACAAAATATATGTAAAGCTAAGTCGACAAACAGATTTGAGTGATAAATTATGGCAGGCTATTTCAGCAGTCAATGAGGCCGAGCACACAACCATCGAAGGCAATCTCAGCAACAAAGATCGAGCATAAAATGGTGGAGTGCTATTTTCACCTAACTAATTGGCTACTAGACCATGGCAAACTACATCACAATAAGTATATGGTAGGATATTTTAGTAACTAATCGGGCGTGGCATGCCATCTTAGCTAAGCAGATTGAGTGTAAAACAGGGCAAGGAAGCTTCTTAAGTAGAGCATATTGACTGTAAACTACTTGGGCAAACAGTGAGATTAACAATGTCTATCAACTAACATTTAGCACTAGTCTGACATGCACAGGGCCTCAGTCTAGAATGCGTGTACCGCGGGAGAAGCTGACCATTGTGCGTCTCCACAAGAACGTCGCCAGCGGTGGCGGCGCGGCTATAGGACAGCGGTCTATGAGAGCATATTGTGGGAACGAGAGGATTGCCGTGCGTCCCCTCGATGAATCGCGGTGCCAATGTATCGGCGCGACAAGGAGGGCAACTTTGGCGGAGCAAATGGAGTGGAGGGGGTTGGGGGGAAATTATTGGCTAGTTGGCCGAAGGGTGGTTGAATTTGGGATTTGGGGGGAATTTTTGCGCGGTAGGCGGGGGAGTTTGGCCCATGGTCAGTTTCTCCAATTGCGGTTCCACGTGTCAGTGAAGAGGCAAGCCAAAGCGCATTCTGCTTGCATGAGTCGTGTGCAGGACCGACCGTGTGAGGGGCGCAATGCGACCGCGACAGACGTGCTATGAGTGTACCGCCTTTTTTCCTTTTAAACTTGGTGCTTCGCGTGATCCATCGATACTACTACTAGTAATCCGGTAATCTCGACTAAAACGACACGGACGGGTCTTGCGATATGCTAGGAGGTTGGCTTAGTTGGTTTTTTAGGACGAGTAATGCTACACCTACGTAATCCTAGTTATGTAAAAAACGTAATGTGAACCATGTGGGCTGTTGGTTGGAGATTGGGGGAGGGAGGAGCCCACCACCATGAAAATCAGGGGAGAGAGAGAGAGAGGCAATTTATGTTAACCCTTTCGTAGGTTCCTGTAGATGTAGAAAGATGTGAAATGTGTGAATGTGTATTGGATGTACTATTGGAGTGCCTAAGATAAATTGTGTATGTAGACCCTATGTGTTTATTTACTTTGCATGTTAGCTTTCTCGGGTCAAACCTTCTAAGTCTATATACACAAAAATGAATCATCATTCCATACATTTTCATACTCCTACAATATATCTTACAATTATTTTGAAAGTTCATATACAACGAACAAGATTCATGCAAACACGGCAGATTTTCATTAAATTTCGAACTTCTATAAGACAGAAAAATAAAAGAAACCCGACCCTAAACCTATTCTACGGCGGCGACCGACGTCCTCCATCTGCCATCTCCATGTACGGGGGCGGGGTTCAAGACCCACGAAGTGAAGGTGCGGTCGTGGTGAGGAAGAGTAGAACACGGCTGACAGACCGGCCAGTTGGCACACCATGCCCTGCCGCCTCCCATGCCCTACTCATCCTTGGAGGAGTCCCCGACCTCGGCGATGCCGGTGGATGTGAGGTCAACGATGATGGACATGGACGGTCTGTCGCTTCACCTACCACATGTGCCACCGAACGTTGGACTGCCGCAAGTAGGACGCGTGGCTGACGGTGCTCCCATCGTCAGCCGCTAGTGTGGCCACTGCTTGTGCGGTCACTTCCATGTCCCACTACGCCGCTATTGTGTTGCAAGCGGTGACTTGAGCGAGGGCGGCGACCTTGAGCTTCATCCCCGAAGACAAGCTCTCCCGCAGAGCGTTCGCGCTCGCGGTCATGGCGGATGTGGTGCGAGGTAGCTGGAGGATGCACTATGGTGTGGAGTTTAATTGGGCGTTGCCATTTTAAGTAGCACATTCCGGTGAGGCCAAGCGTCCGGGTGCGTCATTTAGTCGCCGGAGTTGGTTCCTCGAGCATCGAGCCTCTTAATGACGGCATACGGACGGAAGGCATGAATTCAGGCAGCTGGCCCCGGCTGGGAACGCACCGCACGACGGCAGAGGAACGAGGGTTTTTGGTGTGCTAGGGTAGTAAGTTGCGGTCGTGGCCACGTTGGAGATACCCATTGCTCACATGTGATCCCCACGTGTCACTGAAAAAGCAAGACGACCCGGCATGGTCTAAGGTCTTGGGGATGCAGTTGGCCGCGCTTGAATACTCTGCGGACGAGTCGTGGCGTGCGCGCACTTCGTCACCCCGTGCATCCTCGATGAGCCGGATGTTGATCTGGTGGTCGTGTCACAGCGCTTACGCCACCCTCTGCACCCTGAAGCCAAGCGTGTCCAGCGACGATGAGCGTGCTCACCATGGTCGCCATGTCCAGAGGTGGTGCGGGAGCTGCCCCACGTTGCTGGCTCCCACGACCCACATGAACGGTTGCCGGTGGTGAGGAGGTCGTGGGCCAGCTCCTCCATTGGACTAGTTTGCGCCACATCATCCCGACAGGTGTGCCCCACATGTCAGTTTACTTGTTTTCCCGGCCAAATTCGACCGTCAGTGCTCTGTGTTGCGCATTAGGTGCATAACAGGTGGATTTTGTGCCCTGGTTCAAATGTGGTACAGTACCAAGTTGTTACCCTAGCCCCAAGTGTGGTGGTTTTGGGTACGGTACCACCCTTTTCCTTTTCAACTAGTGAAGCATAACACTTTATTAAGTAGCCGGATGGTGTGCTAATGTGGGTGTCCGACTGTTTGAAGGAATAATTGAGGTGTGCCCGATCTGTGCCCACATTTAGGGGTCCAACTTACCATGTTTCGGCAGTAGTAACTATATTAGTCCCTGCGTACTCCCTCTGTTTTTATTTACTCCGCATTTTAGCTTTGCTCAAAGTCAAACTTTGTAAACTTTGACAAAGTTTATAGATAGAAATAATAACATATACGATAACAAATCAATACCATTAGATTCATTATTAAATATACTTTCACATCATATAGATTTGCAATTATAAATGTTCATATTCTTTCTATAAATTTGGTCAAATTTTATGAAGTTTGACTTCACTCAACCCTAATATGCAGAGTAAAAAATGGAGGGAGTATCTTACTCCATGACCAAGGCGGAAGGGAAAATGAGACAACTTATTGTTTATTTGAGCCGTTCAAGTATAATCATGTGGCGTTGCTTATTTCTCATTCCTCTCCAACCCTATTCTCCATCGATCATGCCACCCTCTGGTCGAGTCCATCCTCCCGCATGCCTTATTTGAACATCCCAACGAGTATCATTTGCATGTGGGCCTAGACCATGCTTGTATTTCAAATGTTGTAATTTGTCCAACATGCATACAGGCAAACGGTTCGTTTAAAGTTTCACTTTGCCTCCACTACGTGTCACTTCCTATCTTAGTTTTGACATCCCATTCAGTTCATGCCCCAACACATCTTGACGAGATTGATTGATGTTGAGAGATCAAGTTGGTGTCATGCATGGAGATAAAGGTTTGTTGTGTTTCTATGATAGAAATGACCCGGGGGGGGGGGTTGTGGGGATCGGAGGGAGTATATTGTATGTTCAAAAGCGAAACGAACATACTATACCCACCCTAGTCCTCTTTCGATCGATCTCCAGACCCCGAGATGAAACCAAAAGAGAATGAGTGGGTGCATGTGTGATACCTAAGGCGGATTCAAAATTTTGAACTGGTGATCATAGCATCTGCAAATTGTATATAAAGGGTATTCAATGTTCATTTAGCTTTTGAACGTACAATATACTCCCTCAGATCCTTTCTTGTTTACATATAAGTTTTATGTGTAGTCAAAGTATCTCTACTTTGAGCAAACTTATAGAAAAATGTATCAACATTCAACAACGCCCAAACAATATTGTTAGATTCGTACGTACTTCGAGATTTGTATTCAAATAGAGATGGTTTCCAATTTGTTTTCAAACACGTGAATGTGCTTGTTCTCGCGCATGCTCTTCCTACAAGTATTTCATCATGTATAGCCACTCCAATAGTAACTTTTAAGCTCCCAGTCCAATAGTACTAGTGGAGTACTGACAACATCTGCAGTAGAGTATGCAGTTCTCATAGTACTAGTAGTATACTCCCTCTGTTTTTATTTACTCCACATAAAATGGAGGGAGTACTAGTAACACTCGGCCGACCTCTCTCTCTTCTAGTAGTACTAGCAAGATTGCCGTGCGTTGCATGAAACATCAAGATGCATTTGTATGAGTACTTTATCTTGTGGGAGAAAAGGATGAATGACGAAAGGCCTTATTTGCAAATGTGGAGAGGGGTGTGGGTATCTTCTTGCAAAATTGCCATAGTTTCCTTCCTATCCGTCAAATATAAATCGGAAAGCCTATATTGCAGGATGGTAGTCACACCATCATCACCAACTCTGTTTTTTATAAGAGTATTTATCTTATGGGAGAAAAGGATGAACAAGGGAAGGCCTTATTTGCAAATGTGGAGAGGGGTGTGGGTATATTTTTGCAAAATTGCCATAGTTTCCTTCCTATCCGTAAGATATAAATCGGACGGCCTATATTGTAGGATGGCAGGCACACCATCATCACCAACTCGGTTTTTATAAGAGTAGAGATAAATGACGCGTGCAGGGGAGGGGGAGGGACATCGGTTTGCTCTCAACTGCGGTCCCACAAGCGAGCGAAAATGCAAGTAGAAGCACATTCCATTCGGTGAGCGATGTGGAGGGTCCAGCGTGCTGGGGTGCAACGCGAACGTGACGAAAGTGATGTACAGTCAAAACCGATTGACCGGTCATCACCAGAACCACTATTCACACAAGAACCTTCGCTGCTCGGCCTACGCTAGCCACTTGCCGGCCGGTCACCACTACCCCAAAACAACACCTCCTCTAAAGCCCATTTCCCCACCTTTCAATCCCCTAGGCCGCATCAACCGTCTGCTAGTTCATTGGAAAGCCATGGTGCGCCACACGATCACGTACTACAAGATGCTAACGCCGAAGCGCCGCGTAGAAGTCGCGGCGGCGGTCAGTGCCACAGTCCTCCGTTGCCAAGCTCGCCCTAAGGTGGTCCAATCCCCGAGTTCTCTGGAGCCAAGCTCCGAGCAGGAGAAAGCCGATCCAATGTTCATGGTGGAGGTCACGGTGCAGAAGGCCCCCGATGCGTATGAGACGATGGATGTCGACTTCGTGCCGGCGTCCGGGTCCCCCATGGTGTAGGAGGACCAGCGGTCCAACCTGGCAATCTTAAAGGAGGGCCGGGAGGGGGAGGCTCAACTTGATGCGGAGCGCGCGACTGCCGCTGCCATCAAGGCCTTCCTATAGGCGGAACTGGATGTTGTGGATGTGAACCGGGCGACGGAGGCTCAACTCGACGCAAAGCGCGCGGATGCCGCTGCCATCGAGGCCCTCCTGAAGGCAGAACTAGACGTCCTAGACTTGAACCTGGCGGCGCTCGCGTCTATGCAGAGCGTCCGCATGCTCCACATGAATGAGTAGCTGGAGGCCGAGAACAACCACAGTTCAGAGACACACGTCATCAGCTGCGCACTACAAAAAAGTGAAACATCCGTGACATTTTGGGCCGAACTAAAATATTTTATATCATGCTTCTGACACTTCTATGATGATAATTGTGCCAAAAGCTAGTATCATCATAAATGTGGTGGGCTCCTACTTCTATGACAAAAAATCATGACAGAAAATGGGCTTTTTGTCCTGGGCGGTCCGGAGAGGCAGCTGCATGACATTCTTTGGGCCGACCATGATGGAAAAAATCGTGGTAGATGTGAGGGCGAGGAAAATATCGGGGAGTTCCCGGTTACGGTGGGTGGTCGGGGCCAAGTGATCCACTGTGGTTTGCGTGTTTCTCTCATGTACGCGTGTGTACGTGTGCGAGGCATTGGGCTCTAACTGAACCCGATCGAGGCATTTGCTTACTGAACCCGAGCGATTGCACTGGGCTACGTGTTACTGAACCCGAGCGATTGATCGATCCCTGGCTGTTAAATGAACCCGATCGAGCGATTACTTTGCTATTGCTGCTAACTGAATCCTATCAAACCTGCTGCCTCTTGACAAACAGTGAGCGTTGTTGGGGTTGGATGAACATTTCCCGGTGCGGGTTGGATGAACAGGACCCCATGGTAGTAGAGGCCATTGCCGCTGGACGAACAGGACCCCGATCGAGCCGGTTGGGGGTGGATGAACAATACCTCGTGGAGGGCTGGTTGAACAGTTGCCGATGGATGCTGGATGAACAGAACCCATGGAGGGCTGGTTGAGCAGTAGCCCATGGAGGCTGGATGAACAGGAGCCCGTGGAGGGAGGAGGGAGACGTCGTAGATGAACAGTAGCAGGTGGAGGCTGGAGAAGGTCAACGGTGGATGATCAGTATCCCGTGGAGGCTGGAGCAAGGTAGTAGACGATGGATGAACAGTAGCGCATGGAGTCCCGTTTTGCGGTACGCCAAACCGCTCCCGATCAGCAGGACCCTATTTCGACTGTAGGAAGTCGAAGAGAAGTTCGTATCCTCCGTTTTGCGGTACGCCAGAATCCTCTCGATGAAGAAGATCCTTTTCAACTATAGGCGGTCGCACAGAAGGCTGTTTCCACCATTCTGCAGTGCGCCAGGCCTCGTTTCAGCGGTTTCGTCCAAGCCGGTTGGCTGCCGATGAACAGGACGTATTCCGTTGCCTCCCGATGAACACGATGCAGTTTCTCCATTCCGACCCAACCGGTTGGTTGCCGATGAACAGGACGCCATTCCTGCCCTTCGCTGCATCTCCTTGTACACGAGCCCTGGCTGTACGTATGCGCGAGTAGGCGTTCGAGACCCCACCCGTATGTATGTATGTGGTCGTACTTACTTTCTTGCACCCTGGTTGTACGTACGTGTGCATGATATAGACGGGACTAAGTGACATGCTACGTCCGCACCTCTACTATGACACATGCCCTTCCTTACTCAGCCATGGTTCATCTCTGCAGCCTGATGGCAGACCGATCGACCTGTATGTACGTAGACGTTCACGACCAGACAGACAACCCTATATACAGTTTGACCGGGTGGGTCCCAGCTATTAGGGAGGTAAGGAGGCACTTCCTTGCGTGCCAAGATATAGTTGGTGGGTCGTAGCTGTCAGAGGCACTTCCTTGCATGTGAAGATGTAGGTGGTGGGTCCAAGAAGTTAGGGGGAAACATTTTTTCATGAAATACGGTGGCCAGTCCAATGGGTCCCTAATGTCAGGTGGAGGAATCATTATTTCACACATATTAAGGAGGCACTTCCTTGCTGCGGCCGTGGACCCAGCTGTCAGCCTCTCCACGTACAGTCGTTGTTCCTTCACCACATTGACCATGCCGCGTCGAGAGCACCAAGGCGGTGGATGACGGCGAGGCGTAGGAAGGGGCGACACGGAGCCGGGGAACACGCGGTAGTGGATGCCCACGCGAAGAGGAGTACGAGGGTTGACTGGTTCGGCTGTGGCATGAGGCTGCCGTCGCCATAGAATAGCAGGGGTGGTGGGTGAGTAGAGGGATGGCCTGGCCAGAGGTTGGAGTAGGGTGGAGCGATGAGGCCTACGCAGCAGCAGAGCCGGCTATAGGAGGCCGGAGCAGGCAGCACGACCGACGCTTGTTTGGGTGGCTGAAACAAGAAGACCAGAGTTTGAAGAAGCACTACGGCTATTGAATGGCTATCGTATGGTCACTGGAGCTAGAATCATTCATATTGACTAAGTTGACAATGCCCTCCGTCCGCATCAACTTAGTAGGGCCAGAAGTCAGCCTCCCACTATGGTGGGTCCCAGCTAGCAGGGGGAGTATTCATTTTTTGTGCGTAATAGGGAGGCACTTCCGGACAAAGATATAGCTAGTGGGTACAAGCTGTCAGTGGAAGGAATGTTTTTCCCGAAATACAAAGGTCCTCCCGGTGGGTACTAGCTGTCAGGTGGAGGAATAATTATTTTGCGCGTAAGAAGGAGGCACTTCCTTGCATGCGGCCGTGAACCTAGCTGTCAGCCTCTCCACGTATAGTCCTCTTCCAATGGTTGTCGTTTGTTGACCATGTTGACCACGCCGGCGAGAGCACCAGGGCGGTGGACGACGGCGAGGCCTAGGAAGGGAACGACACAACGCCAGGGAAGACTCGACAGTTGTTTCCCACGTTGAGGGGAGTACGAGGGTTTACTGCTTCAGCTGCAGTGTGAGGCTGTAGTCACCGGAGAATAATAGGAGGTCTAGCTAAGTAGAGGGATGGCTAGGCTAGCGATGGGAGTACGATGGAGCGGTGAGGCCTGTGGGGCAGCACAACCGACTGCGAGAGGAGGGAGCTGGCAGCCCCGCCGGTGCTTGTTTGAGCGGCTGGAGTAGGAAGAATAGAGATTCAAGAAGCACGATGGCCGTTGGATGGACATCCAACAGTCACTGCATTCGTGTGTTCACTAAGTTGACATTGTGCTGCTTGTCCGTCAACCTTTTTTAGGAAATCGTATGCGTCAACCTATAGTAGGCACACAAGTAAGCCTCAAATGTGTGGAAAATAGCATACAACCAATCTACCATTATTTCTACTAATTTATAGCCCATTTGCTAATTCTTATGGATTTTTGGGGCCCATATTCTCTTTGTTAGCCTTAAACCCGTATTCTGGCTCGGTTAAAACTTATATGAATTTTTGCATATTTCGGTGCAGTCCCAACTGTTTTTAATCCCGTAATTTCGAGTCACATTCAAACTAATTTGAAAAATAAATTTATATCAATATAAAATCCAAATAATTGTCCATGCGTAAAAATCAATGGAATTTAAAATCTTGAAATAAAAAAAATTGAAAGTAATTCCCAGTTTGATGTGTTTTAAAAATGTAGAGCCCATTTCTCATCACTGATAGCCCATTCTCTGGGCAAGCCGAATGAAACTCTCATCGTCTTGAAAGATTTGCAGCCCAGCATGGCTGACAAAGCAAGTAGGCCTCGGTTGCGTATTTCTTTAAAAAAAGTAGAACTGGGCTAGCCATTTTCAGCAAGAAAAAACACAACTAGGCTCATGATGTGGTAAACATAAATAAAACCCTGGCTAGATGGGCCACAACCTCCGCACAGCCCCGTTGTTACCCTGATCCGTCTCTAAAACTAGTGTAAATAACAACTGCTTGTTCCTAAAAAAAGTAAATAACAACTGCGCGACCTGGCCTGGTGTCACCCGCTCCTTGTGTATTTCTCTCGTTTATTGACTATGTTGATAATGGCATGGGCCCCAGATGTCCAACCATTAGGAAGAACCATTTTTTTTGGGCTTGTAATAACGAGGCACTTGCTTGCATACTACCATGACCCTGGTGGGTCTCTACTGTAATCCTCTCTCATACAGTCATCTCCTTGTTCCTCTCAGTTGTTGATGACGTTGACAATGCAAGAGGGTGTCCCACCGCGCACGGCGAGTGAACCAAGGTGGAGGACAACGGCGAGGCCTCAGACAAAATGAACATGAGTCGTGGAAGATGTGTTGGTCCAGTCGCAGCGGAGGAGAGTATGAGGGTTGACTGGTTCGGGTGCGGGTGCATGTTGGGGCTGACGTCGCCGGAGAATAACAGGATGTGTGGGGGAATAGAGGGAGGGATTGGCCAATGTTTTAGGGTATGGTAGCACGGCGGAGGCATAGCCAGCTGTGGGAGGCGGGAGTAGGCGGAACCGATGGGGTGGTTTGGTTCGGGCAGCTGGAGGAAGAAGACAAGAGATAGAAGGTACACGAAAGATGTTGGATGTCAATCCAATGGCTCGTAGGCAGAATCGCTTGTTAACTAGCTAGTAAGTCAACACCACCTTGGATTGGCTTTTTCCTCGTGGGTCCCAAATGTTAGAATCCAAATCTGTCACGGCCATGCAGCCTTCCTTATGAAAATTTATAGCCCATTTGGTGTGCTAGTTAACCATAGGTTTGTTGGTGCTGGTGGGGGATAATCACTTGGGTTCTGTAATGCACGGCGACCTCCAGCAGCCAGCAAGAGTGATGTTATTTCCCATGGTTGGGATTTGTTACAATATTTATCTCTTAATTAAACAAATGGCAAGCCATTTGCGTTGTTTCAAACAAAATATAATAGTCACAGCCGAGTTGAAACCCATACTACAAACTGTACAAAAGAACGAGGGTTAATTGTTCATTAGGTTTAGACAAAACCGATACTGAACATGCATCGCAATAACATCTAACCCAACCACTATTTTTGGCAGTCACAAGCAAATGGGCCAGTCTAATCCATAAAATCAAGAATCAACATCCTATGCCAAAAAGTTTACTGCCATATGACAACAAGTTGTTGTAAATAGAAGCCGAGCACATTCAGAAGCCCATTTGTCGACCTGAAACTTGTTTTTTTGTTCAACATATCCATCCATGAGAAATTTCTTGTTGAAAAACTTAAGCCTCATGGACAATAGTAATCTCGCATTCAACATGAAGAATGTGACGAAGTTTCTGTTTGTCCTCAAACAAATGCCATGAGAACTGTGAAAATCCTGGCGCTTATTACGCACCAATTGCTTATATGTTTTTCTCCATGTGTTGCTACCTATCTGGACATGAAGATTGAAAATAGTTAAGGTCTAAAAAAAGAGTATGTCGATAGAGCGATACCTGAACGGAAATTCTAGTACAAATATATATGGGCTTTCAATATGCACGAAATAATCACCTTTATATACAAATTCTCCAGACATGGAAAGCATCACAGCAAGCCAATAATTTTGTCCAGATCAATACTAAACATTCCGATATATAAGATCTTGACAGAATCCAACACAATTTATAGGCTATCGATGGACGAACTCTTCATTGAGCATATAACATAATGTTAGTATCCAAAGTGTACTCCAAGATGATATAATACTTATGCGCACAAATGAAAAATGCAGCTTTTGACTACAAAAGTATAGATGATAATATACAGTACCTAAATAAGTGTGGAGCCAAACACCATGTCGTGATGTAGAAATGGATCATGAATTATTTGCGAAGGTTTATAACAATAATCAAGGAGCGACCTTGTGAAGGGGCATCTTCGATGATGAGATATTGTCCTTCAAAATAAATTCCAATGCTTTTAAGGTGAGGCGACTTTATTTGAAGACAAGTGATATGGATTTCTATTCCCAAAACAATCAGCAAGCGCTCCAGGGCAGGGCAACTAGAATGGATGATGTTGTGCAGTGAGGCCTCTGACAGATATACAACCACAAGAAAAATTCTTTTTAGCAGTGGGAATCGAATCATTAGTACCAAATTGTCTGGTAGATGGCATCGCACTATGGTGAGGGTGTCGAGAGAGGAGGAAAACCAGGAGATGGACAATTGTGGTGAGGGCACAAATACATGGAGTTGGGATCGCGGCATATTTTTTTTGTAGTAACGGTAGAACTCAACCTGCTGGGGTTTTTCTAATTCAGTGGATTTCATCCAAGCGTCCATCATGCAGGGTATGGCTAGCTCGTAGCGTGCTAGGATGCAAAGGCGTTGAACGGGGCCCTGGTGGGAGGAGACGATGGCTCTGAGGACATAAAATTCGGGAAGGACAGATATCTGACGATGGTCAATATTAAGAGGCGTGGTGCGCCAGAGGAGTGCACCACCGAGATGCGAGGACTTGTGTGCGGCAGCCATCCTTGGTGGGCAGAAGGGAGATGATCTGCCCAAGGATGTCGTCCGGGAGATTGCTGATGCAGTCCACCGAAGATTCTATCGGTTCCTCGGATCCGGGTGGGGGGCTTGCCGCTTCTTCCCTCGCTGCCAGGTGCAGGATCTACAATCGGCGTCGCTGTTGGCGGGAGCCTCACTTTCTTTGCGCTGGGGCCAGCCGACTCCATTTTCCTTACGGGCGTCGCATCGAGTTCACGGGTTTTAGCAAAGTAGCAAGAGACGAGCCTAGTGGAAGTGCGAGTGGGGAAGAAGTATGGCTGTGGTTTTCTGTAGGAGCGAGGAAGAAGAGGAGCAGGCGTTTTCTGTATGAGTGAGGAAGAAGGTGAGTGGGGGTTTTCTGTACGAGTGACGAAGATGGGGAGCAGGGGGAATAGGGGGGTGACGAAAGCAGGAGAGTCCAGTGAGCTGCAATATAAGTGGAAGTGAGGAGCAAGGAGGTTTTTCTGGGATCGCCCCTCTTCAAGAAGAAACATGCACTACAAAATAAAGACACATCTGCGACGTTTTGGGCTGAGCGAAATTTTTTTCTGTCATACATACGACACTTCTATGACGATAATTGTGACAAAACCCGGTATCATCATAGATGTGGTGGGCTCCTACTTCTGTGACAAAAAATCATGACAGAAAATGGGCTTTCGTCCTGGGCGGGCCGGAGACGCTGCTGCGTGACATTCTTTGGGCCGTCCATCACAGAAAAAACCATGGTAGAAGCGAGGGCGAGGAAAAATTTGGGGAGTTCCCGGTTACTATGGGAGGTCGGGGGCTGAGCAATGCGCGTTTCTCTCGTACACGTACGTGCGTTTGTGCCAGGCGTTGGCTCTAACTGAACCCGAGCGAGGCATTGGGCTCTAACAGAACCCGGCGATTACCGCGAGCTACGCGTTCTCGAACCCGAGCGATCGATCGATGGTGTTAATCAACCCGATCGGCGATTCCTTCTCTCTGCTGCTAATCGATGCGATCGATCTGCCTCTCTGGATGAACAATGGCGTTGCGGGGGTGGATGAATAGTGGCGGTGGCGTTGCCTCTAGATGAACGGGACCCGTGGTGTGGAGGGCTGGATGAGCAGTGAAGCGGTGGAGGGTGCCCGTGGAGGGTGGTTGAGCGATGGCGGTGGAGTAAGCGCGTTGGAGGCTGGATGAACAGGAGCCCATGGAGGCAGGAGGAGGTCGACGGTAGCCCGTGGAGCCTGGAGGAGGTCGACGGTGGAGATGAACAGTATCCCGTGGAGTCCCTTCTGCGGTACGCCGCACCCCTCCCGATGAACAGGACCCCCGTTTCTACCGTAGCGCACCAACACAAGTCCGTTTCGTCCATTTTGCGGTACGCCACACACCTCCCGATTAACAGGACCCCCGTTTCAACCGTAGGAGGCCCGTTTTGTCTGTTTTGCGGTACGCCACACCTCTCCCGATCAACAGGACCCCCGTTTCGACCGTAGGAGGTCTGGTTCCTCCGTTTTGCGGTATGCCACACCCCTCCCGATGAACAGGATCCCGTTTCGAACGTGGCCGGTCGAACAGAATGTCGTCTCCTCCATTCTGCGGTACGCTAGGCCTCCTTTCCATTGCCTATTCCGTCCAAGCCCTCCCGATGAACATGAAGACGCATTCCGTTCCAACCCAGCCAGTTGGCTCCCACGCGTTCCGTTGCCTCCTGATGAACACGACGCATTCCGTTGCCTCCCCATGAACACGACGCATTCCGTTGCGTCCCCATGAACATGACGACGATGCTATTTCTCCGTTCCGACCCAGCCATGTACACGAGCCCTGGCCGTACGTATGCGCGAGTACGCGTTCGAGACCCTGCCCGTATGTACGAACGTGGCCGTATTTTCTTTCTTGCACCCTGGCCGTTGTACATACGTGTACATGCTACATGCGCTCCTCTACTACGACACGTGCGTGCCTCTACTACGACACGTGTGCGGCTCTACATCCACCAGTATGTACGTACACATTCACAACCAGAATGACAACGCTACGTACGCTTCGACCAGGTGGGTCCCGACTGTCAGGCACTTCGTTGCGTGCAAAGATGTAGCTGTTGGGTCCCAATAGTCAGGGGGTGAATCGTTTTGTTTTTTTGCCCGGGCGCACTTCCTTGCATGCGAAGGTGTAGCTGGTGGGTCCCAGCAGTCAGGGGGGCGAATTGTTTTTGCCTGGATGCACTTCCTTGCGTGCGAAGATGTAGCTGGTGCGTCCTAGCAGTCAGGGAGCGAATCATTTTTTTCCTGGACGCACTTCCTTGCATGCGAAGATGTAGCTAGTGGGTCCCAGAAGTTAGGGGGCGAATCATTTTTTCGCGAAATACGGTGGCCCATCCGGTGCGTCCCCGCTATCAGGTGGAGGAATAATTATTTTGTGTGTAATAAGGAGGCACTTCCTTGCGGCTGCCGTGGACCCAGCTGTCAGCGTCTCCATGTACAGTCCATGTCCGATGGAAGTCATTCCTTGACCATGCTTACCACACCGTGCCGAGAGCACCAGCGCGGTGGACGACGGTGAGGCTAGGAAGGGGATGACACGGAGCCGGGGAAGACGCGACAGTGGATGCCCATGCATAGAGGAGTATGAGGGTTCACTCATTCGGCTGTTGTGTGAGGCTGCCGTTGCCGCAGAATAACGGGGGGTGTGGGTGCGTAGAGGGATGGCCTGGCCAGCGGTGGGAGTAGTAGGGGGCGGTGAGGCCTCCGCGGCATCACAGCCGGCCATGGGTGGCGGCAGCAGGCGACACGACCGGCGCTGCTTTGGGCGGCTGGAGCAAGAAGACCAGAGGTTGAAGAAGCACTATGGCCGTTGGATGGACATCGTACAGTCACTGGAGCTAGAATCGTTCACATATTGACTAAAGTTGACAAAGAGCTCCGTCCCAGTCAACATAGTAGGCCCACAAGTCAGCCTCCCACCAAGGTGGGTCCCAACTAGCAGGGGGTATTCATTTTTTTGTGCGTAATAAGGAGGCACTTCCGGTGGGTCCGAGCTGACAGCGGGGGGAACGTTTTTTTTCGCAAAATATGGTGGCCCGTACGGTGGGTCCCATCAATCAGGGGGAAATATTTTTTCATGAAATACTGGTGGCCCGTCCGGTGGGTCCCTGCTGTCAGGTAGAGGAACAATTATTTTCCGCGTAATAAGGAGGCAGTTCCTTGCGGCTGTCGTGGACCCAGCTGTCACCCTCTCCACGTACAATACTCTTCCGATGGAAGTGGGTCATTGACCACATTGACCACGCTGCGCCAAGAGCACCACGGCAGTGGACGACGGCGAGGCCTAGGAAGGTGACGACGCGGAGCCGGGGAAGACGCGGCAGTGGAAGCCCGTGCAGAGAGGATTACGAGGGTTCACCGGTTCGGCTGCGGTGTGAGGCTGCCATCGCCCCAGAATAACAGGGGGTGTGGGTGAGTAGAGGGATGCCCTGGCCAGCGGTGGGAGTAGTAGGTGGTCTTGAGGCTGCTGGCAAAGACTGCTTGTCGACCCGAGGCGGAGCGGCGGTCCGCCAATGGATACTTTGGCTCTTTGGAGCAAGAAGATCAGAGATTGAAGAACCACCACGGCCATTGGACCAACAGTTACATCTGCTAGAATCGTTTGTTGACGTATACAATAACTAAAAAAATCTTGCATACGCGTCAACTAAACAGGCCCACAAGTCAGACCACTCCCCCCTTTTTTTTAATAATTTATATATAGCTCATGGCAACTTCTTATGCAATTTATTGCAGTCATTTTTTTGTTGGCTAGGGCCAATTTTGCATATTTCTGTGGGTTCCAAACTATTTTTAATACCGAAATGTCAAGCCAGATTTAAAGTACTTTGAAGATATATTTAAATTAGGTTAATGCCCAGTGAAATAGGAATCTAAAAATGTGAAAAAATCCAGAAATTATAAAGTAATTGCCAATTTGTCATCTGTTTTTATATTTACAACCCATTTAATATTACTTTCAAGATTTGCAGGCGTCTTGAAAGAGTTGCAGCCCATTAGGGCGTAGAAAAATAAGTAGGCCTGGATTGGGTATTCTTCAGAAAAAATAAACTGGGCACATTTTCACAAAGAAAAAATAGCTGGGATGGTCACGTGGTGAACATAAAATATAAGCCTGGGCTAGACGGGCCACAACCCAGTTCAAACCCTGCTCCATCTCAACAATAACAAAAAAAAATACTGCTCGAGTAGCTACGTCCCAGGTGTTAGCCGATCTTGTGCTGTTCACTTGTCTATTGACTATATACGCTCACAATGTCGTGGGTCCCACATGTCAGGAAAACACAAGGAGGAAGCATTTTATTTTTCCATACGCTGACATGGTGGGCCCCTACTATCATCCTCTCACGTACTTCTGCCGATTCCTGTTGTTTGTTGACCATGTTGACAACGCGAGAGGGCGGCACCGCGGCGAGTGCACCAAAGCACGCGGAGGACGTCGGCGTTAATGATTTAGGAGGCGGTGGGCGGCGATCGTCTTGTTGGCGCAGCCACCGTGGGGCGGAAGCGGCGCCCCACCGGCGCTGGTTTGGTTTTGGCGGCCGGAGGAAGACAGATGAAGAAACACGACAGACTATAAAAGCAGCAGGAGTACTTAACAACCTTAACTGAAACCAGCTGGGGCACTTAACAATCAAAGCTGAAAGCAGTATGAGTACTTATACAGGTTTGACCGTACAAAGTACGCCTCGAACAGTGCTACTTTGCCTATAGTTAACCAAGGGTGAGGCTGCCAAGCCCCAGGACAAGGCCGAGGCGCCACCCCGCGCATCCACAACCTTCTGAAAGCGGATTCATCTCGCAATGTGGTCAATAAACAAGATATGCGCTTTAGAGCCATGGAAAAGCATGAACATAATCTTCTGTCCTATTCTCCAAGATGGACAGGCCTTCATTATTTGAGACCACCCATGAATAAGTATCTTTTCACCTCCAAGGGGAATTGAGTAGGTCGACATAAACATCATGTTGTGACCAAGCGCAAGTCTGACCCGACCATGGTCAGGCATCTGTATAGGAACAATAGAACTGGGCAGTTCCTGTTTCAAGAGGATCACATGCCACATCCCTAGTTCTATTACTGCCTAGTGCTAGCATCTGGTGTTGCATCATGTTTAAATTCCAGATAAACCTGAAATGGGGATTGCCTAAACCCTAGCATCAAAGGAATTCACTAGGTTCAACTAAAATATTTTCAGTGAATCCAAATGGATTTCAAAAATGACCATCATTTTTGGAAAATGCTAGAAACATTAACCAGAGGTGTTGCACCTTTTTCCATGTCATATTTGGGCTCTGAATTAAATCATGTGGTATTTTCATTTGGGCATTTAAATTCTATAAAATATTTTAAGTGCTCAAATAATCATAAACTAAAATGTTTACTGTTGGATATATTCTAAACAGTAGCCATGATTAGTTTCATGAATTTTGGTCGGTTTAAGTATTTTAAATAAAGCCCTAAAGACTACAGAATAATAGAAAAACAAAGTAAAGTTGAGAGAGAGAGTTTTACAGGCGCTCACTGGCCTGGCCCAAAGACAGCCCAACCCATTGGCTCAAGCGATCGTCGTTGTCCTCTCGCCAGTCGGACAGGGCGCGTGCCCGACGCACGCGTGCGCTCCGCGCGCCACGCGAGCTCCCTGCCTGCCTGCGTCCCCGCCGCCCTGGATGCCTCCGCGCACGCCACGCAGCCTCCCCGACCGCCCCTCACTCTCTCCCGTTGCTTCCCCCCTCCTCTGTTTCTCTCGCGCACAGCCACCCCAACACGTCGTCGCCGCCGTTCGCCATAGCCGCCAGCCCTCCCTCGCCCGGCCGCCATGTCCAGAAGCTCCGCCGCTGACCTCTACACCGCCCCCGCCAAGCCACACGAGCGGACGCGCCCTGCAGTGATGCCGACGCCGTCGTCTTCAACCTTCGGCTCCGAGATCGCCGGAGATGCTCCGACGCCGTCCGGCCTCCCCCGAGCACGCTGAGCTACTCATCGACCTCGCCGTGAGCTCCTCTGTCGAACCCCTCTCTCCCCGTGCTCTATTTCCCTCCGTAGCCGCCGTTTCCACCGCACCCGAAAGCTCCCCGCCGCCGGCCATGGCACCGTCGTGGCTAGAGAAACAGTGGCTCAAAGCCAAGCTCACCGTTGTGCTCAGCGCAGCACCAGGAGCCTGTAGTCACCGCCAGCTCCTCCTCCCGTGCACCGTAGCGTCGAACCCAACCCCGTCCGAACTCCGTCCACCGCATTCGTGCTCGCCGCCGTCGACTCAGACCACCCCAGCTCCTCCCGCTTGGCTGCCGGTCTTGCGCGAGCCCCAGCTCTGCGTGGGACCAAACATGATCGATTTGGTCGACCGTGGGCAAATTCCGACCCCCTCCACCGTCTTGGGTTTCCCCGGCGACGAGCCATGGACCAAGTCCGGCGAGGTTGACTCGTTTGACCTGGGGTTTGACCCCCCAGGGTCACTGACGCATGGGCCATGCCCTATTTAGTTTAGGTGTGAGCTTAATTAGCACTAATTAACTTAGTTAATTAGTTGACTCACTGACAATTGGGCCCAGGCTCTAATTAACCTAGGTTAGTGCTAACCTAATGCTAACTAACTCTGTTAGTTAGTTGTTACACTAACATGAGGGTCCCGGCCGTCAGGTTTGACCTAGGCTGGCGCCTTTGACCTGCTGACGTCACCCGGACGCAATGCTGACGCATTAATTCAATTACTGGAATTATTCTTATACATGAAATTCCAGAAAATAGTACAAACTTCTAAAAATCATAGTAATTCAACCGTGACTCCAAATCAAACAAATTATATATGAAAAATTATCAGAAAAATTCAAGGAATCCATCTGAACCATTTTCATGCATGTTTGAACAATGTTTGTCCTCTGTTTTGGACAAAACAAATAAAGGGCATTTAAATAATCATATATGGAGTTGGAATTTCAATCATGTATTCAAACCAACTTCATTTAAATCATAGCTAGGTGCATTAGCTCAAATCACAACATATTGCCATGTCATGATCATGCGTCATATTGTGGCATTGCATTGATTGTGTTCTTTCTCAGTTGCCGGTGTTTGTCCCCTCTCGATAGACATGGTTCCGACGACGAGTTCGATGACACCGATGAAGAACTATATTATATTCAGAAGTGCCAGGCAAGCAAAACACCCTTGTTCATTCCGATACAATCCCACTCTCTCGCTCCTGCTCTCTTTTACTGCATTAGGACAACAATGATTCAACTATTACTTGCTGCGGTAGCTGAACCCCTTTATCCTTTGCATGACCTGTCATTCCACAGTAAATAGATGAAACCCACTAGCATGAGTAGGAGTTGTTTGAGCCCTGTTGTGCCTACTCATTCATGCTTGTTTGTCATGCCTGCTACTGCTTAGAGTCGAGTCAGGTCTAATTCATCGGGGATGAATCAGAGGTGCGTGAACATGTCCTACTGTGTGTGAGCTAAGTGTGTGAACACGATTTGGTAAAGGTAGCAGTGAGAGGCCATGTAGGAGTACATGGTGGGTTGTCTCATTGCAGCCGTCCTCAGGAACGGAGTTCTATGTTTGTGATCCATGATACAGTTACTACCATGCATTGGACCCGAAACCAATGGACCCTCTCGGCTTCTTATTCACCCTAGTCCTCTGTGCAGGAGTTGCAAGTAGTTTCTGGTGTTTGTAGCCTACTGGAGGCCGTGGACAGCGCTGACCGTGGGGTGGGCTGTGATGCGGTAGGTACGTGGCCGGGTACACCGGGGACCCGTTAGGTGTCGCGGAACCCTGTTCACATCGTTCGGGGCCATATGTGGAAACCTCGGCCAGACTCCCTACGGATGGAACCTGAATAGGCGGACTAGAGACTTGAGTGTTTAGGTAGGTCGTGGCCGACACCCACGTTGGGCTTCCGCTTGAAGGTTGCCGAGTACATGTCGTGTAAACGGCGGTAAGTGGTGAGAGCGTGTGTGAAGAAGTACACCCCTGCAGAGTTAACATCATGTATTCAAATAGCCGTGTCTGCGGAAAAGGACTTCTGGGTTGCCTGTATAGTTCATAGACAAGTGAAAGTGGATACTCTAAAATACGCAAGATAAGTGTGAGTGCTATGGATGGCATTCTCGTAGGGAGACGGGAGCGGATCCATAGTGGTGTATTGATATGGTGGATATGTGGACTCGTGTGCGCCACCTCAAAAGAGTTACTTGCATTCCTAGTTTAGGATAGCCACTGAGTCAAAGCTGGCTTGCTGCAGTTAAACCCCACCATCCCCTTTGTTGATAATGACGCATATGTTGTTAGTTCTAACGTAAGTCTTGCTGGGTACATTTGTACTCACGTTTGCCTATTTTATGTTTTGCAGAGAGATGTCAGTCTCGTTAGTAGTTCCGCGTGGACTTCGACGTTTAGCTTGTTACCTCAGCTACGATCTTGTGCCCTCGGCAGGATCTGGTAGATAGTCAGGCTTCTCAGCCTTTTTCTTTTGTAGATGTCTGTACTCAGACATGTTAAGCTTCCGCATGTGCTTTGACTTGTATGCTCTGAATGTTGGGTCGTGAGACCCATGTTTCTAATATCTCGCTCCTCAGAGCCTATTGAATAAAATACTTGAGTCGTAGAGTCATGTTGTGATGCCATGTTGTATTTGCACATATCGAGCATATTGTGTGTATGTTATTGAAATGCTTGGTATGTGTGGGATATGACTATCTAGTTGTTTATCCTTAGTAGCCTCTCTTACCGGCAAATGTCTCCTAGTGCTTCCACTGAGCCATGGTAGCTTGCTACTGCTCCGGAACACTTAGGCTGGCCAGCATGTGTCCTTCTTCGTTCTGTATACATCCCTTGAGGAATGTGTTACGATGAATACCGGAGTCTGTTAGCCGCTATAGCCGGTTCACGAGTCTGCTAGGCGGTGCTACAGCTGGATTCACTCGTGATGACCGACACGTTCGATGTTGGGTCATGGATGCTGTCCTGTAAGTTTGTGCCACTTTGGGTTTACGACTAGCCATGTCAGCCCGGGCTCCTTATCATATGGATGCTAGCGACGCTATCATATACGTGTGCCAAAAGGCGCAAATGGTCCCGGGCAAAGGTAAGGCGACACCTGTGGGAATACCGTGCGTGAGGTCGCAAAGTGATATGAGGTGTTACATGCTAGATCGATGTGGCATTGAGTCGGGGTCCTGACATCACTACTGTAAAATTGTGTATAAGAAATAGTTTATGAACAACATATATAACAGAAAACAGCTCGTACCATAAGTTTCTCGACACAGTTGGACCTGTTCAATGAGTGCAGCAGTGGCACACATATCCCACGTGGCCTTCCACCATTGAAACGCCCCACAAGGACCTCAACACGATAAATAAAGTGTAGGAACTTGTGTATGTCGATCCAGTCAACTTCAGTGCCATAAGTAATAGCCGAGTTATTACAGAGTAACAACCCAGCAGACTGCTTAACTCTGAAAAATCCTACACGTGCCACCAATTATAAAAAGTATTAGTTAGAAGCAACATCTTCGTGAGAGATTCGTTGCTACTTCTAAAGTTAAATTGTGATTAGTTAGACAGAATAGGTGTATTAAGAAGTAATCGAGGCAACAAGCAAGAACCAGATACAAAACTAACATGGATGAACAATTGGAACGATGTCGGGGTGGACGATTACAGTGAAGATGAGACCAGGTTCTGCTATTTCCATCAACATTCGTGCGCCAACTTTCAGTCCGTAAAACTTGAGAAAGTTTATCCAAGTTCGGCCATAAAAAAAGCAGCGATCTTCTTGGTTCATGAACCCAACTCGGAACTTATATCCATGGCTTGTCTTCACTGTGACCATTAAACTAGTGTATTCAGTTATGGCAAGGCTGAGCATCTCAAGTACATGTGTTCTCGCAGAGCAAATAATACATTGTAGGAAAAATAATATGAGAACACAGCATGTTCAAAAAACCCCACCCTCCCGGATAGAAAAGAAGATTCTAGGAACATACTGTGCGTGTTTCAAAATGTTGGGTTAGGATGAGAAGGAACAAGTGTGGTGTCTCACCAAGGGCGCAGAAACCTGTAGGGTACTCGCACTTTGGGCACTGCAAATGAAACACACTAGATTCATTAGGAAGAAAAATGCATCAACGGCGGCGGATGCCATCCTAGGATTACCTGCGACCAAGGGACTTGGATTTATCGGGGATGGATGAAGAATTCATACCTGGTTCTCCATGAGAAAACCCTATCCAAACGCTGAGAGGGGGTTTTCTTTGAACAAGCGAGCGAGGAGAAGGGATTCAGGCCCAAAGAAATATTGCCGCTTCTTCCGTCCGACTTCTCGCTAAAATTTGGAAAGAAGGAGGGTTGTGATTTGATGGCTCATTGGGCATTACTGCGGTGCTACGACCGAGGTGTGTCTACCGTGAAGTTGTGCACTCTAATTTGTGCATATGGCACGTGGACCCCGTTGCCGGTTGCCCCACATATCAGCGAAAGGAACTTGAAAGACAGGAGTAACTAGTTACACATAAATATATATTTTGACAGAGAGATACTCCCTCTGTAAAGAAATATACATATCTTTTATATCACAGACAGGCTCACCTTATCGAGAAATATACTCCCTCTGCAACGCACGGGCATTATGGGGGTTTAGCTTTTTTTATGGGGGTTTAGCTGAGAATATAATACTCAAATAGGCTCACAGTTCTGGACTTTGGGCCGCAGGCCAACCCTGCATGTTTGGGGGCCCATGTGTTCTACCTCAGCGCTTTTCATATTACAAGCAATCGGTACGGCGCTGGTTTTAGATGTTGTCGCAAGGCGAATACACAAAACTGAATAAAGCACGACAGCTGTTGGAATGAAATCGAACGACAGTTCCTAACCAGCAATCAGAGTTGCAATTCTATCAATGATATACCATGTGATAAATAGTACCGTCGTACTACATATACACACAGGACACTTGTTTCACCATGCCAGATTATTACATCGAAATCTCTCGGAGGATAGATCAGTTCGGCAGTTGCGTGCTGCTACTGAAGAATTTTGAAGTTGATTTGGACCAGCTCTCCTTGCCGAGAAAGTTCGATTTTGACATCATCCCCGACCACAAGATATGATTTAGATTTGAACCATGACCATCCTTTAGCATCAATCATCATGCGACCATCCTTTGTACTTACGGTATATTGAGCAGGTTCATTCACACCAAGGATGCGCATGGTAAGAGAAACTTGGCCGCGGTCGCCCGGATTGTTGAATGACTCCCTCGTTGCTCTAGGAATTATCTGTTTGCAAACAAGAAGACATACTCAAATAGTTAGATCAACACAGTGAATCATGAGAAACAACATGGAAAGAAAAAAGAACGAAGCACTTGGGCGGCCAATGCTTACCAAGAAGGTGGTCGGTTTTTTAAGGACTTTTGTATATGAAGTGCGAACTACAGCCCAGTCTGTTGCCGGTGCAACTACAAGGGCCGGAGCAGATGCAAGTGCAAGTGTTGGTGCAGGTGCCAAAGCCGTTGCTGCTCCCAGAGATGGTGCTCCTTGTAGAGCTGGTGCCGATGTCGGGGCAGGTGCTGGTGTCGATGCCCGATCCTCCGATAGATCAAACTAATCCGCTGACGCGGTCGATGCCCAATCCTTAGCTCGATCAGACTGAGCTGCTGCCGCTGTCAGTGCTAGAGCAATTGCCGGTGCTCGATCCGTTGCTGAAGATGGTACCGATGTGCGAGACAGCGGCGATCATGTCTGTTCTGCTATGATCAACTTTCTAACTTAACTAGGATCCGTGACCGTAATCCAATTTTTTCTTCATTTCTTTTAAACACGAGAAGGACTAATTGTGGCATTTTTGTTAAACCGAACTGCATTTCATCATAGGGATTCAGCTTGTACTCAGACAACAGACTGATCCAATTTTTTCCAGTAATATAAGTGATGGGCAAAGGCTTCAAGCATTCTTGACACGACATAAGAAATGAAACCTGCAAAAATAGCCATCGTAGAGCAAACCAAACGGTTTATTCTGTGATGAATGTCACATGGCAAAACCTGCATCGTAAAATTGCAGGAAAAGAAAGAAAACATGACATTAAATCAATAAGATTTAGACAATAAATCAATAAGATTTACTTGATGTGACACGAGTGAATCCTTACCAGGATATCACTATGTTGAAGTACTAAACAGAAGATTGATCGTCCAACTACGCGTGGCATGCATGGGCCCCGCCTACTCCCACAAGCAGGACAGTCTAAAGGTCATGAGAAATCGTATGGACCAAACATCCATGGGACTGGAAATCCTGGTGGATGCGATAAACCCTGCAATGCATACAGATATTGGAGTGTAACCATAATTGATAAACCGTCCTCACAAAAAATATGATCTGGTTACTTTAAAATATACAGACTGAATTGAGTGGACAGACATTAACATAGACCATTCTCAGGACTGACCACACACCAAAAGCGGCAGTACTAATAAAAAATACAAGGTTCACAAACACAAATCAAGTACTGAACAATAGTACTTACTACAGGCAAGCAAAGTTGCACTAACTAAACTCTACAGACTATTTCTTGCCACCGACCTACGGGATGAACCCCGCATAACTGACTAGGCCATGGACATCGTGTGAGATATCTACATGCACCATCACCATCTTGTCAACCTTGGAGAACCTAACAGAGTGGTCTTTCCACTCATAAACATGGTGATGAAGACATGCCACATCAGATTTGTTGGGAAGCTTTACAACAACCACACCCTTCGTAATCGAAGGCACAACCAGGAAATTGTTGTGGTCAAGTATAGCCTCGAGAACATGCCTGACAGCAAAGCTACAAGAAAACACTAGTTTAGGACACGTGGCAACAAGGACACAATAGCTGGATAGTTCTGCAGTAGAACTCATCATCAGGTCTTCCAGTTCACACGGCATGACTTTGAGAACTTCATCTCCACCACGCACCTAGTTCTAATTCAAACAGAAACCATATTTTATTACTACCTCTCTTCAGAAATATAAGATGATTTTCGATATTATACTCCATATATGACTACACATATGCATAGAAATGAGTGAACAAAGACACTAGAACATGTCTTCAAAGGCATGAGAGCAGAGGGAATACATGCAATATCCATAACACAAGTTACTGAGGCAAACATACCCTCTTAAAAGGTAGCATTGATGTTCATAAAGTACTCCCTCCGTCCCAAAATTCTTGTCTTAGATTTGTCTAGATACGGATGTATCAAGTCACATTTTAGTATTAGATACATCCATATCTAGACAAATCTAAGACAAGAAATTTGGGACGAGAGGGAATAGTTAATAATCTATAAGAAATCAGTGTCAACCTCCCGCATGTTTTGGTCAAAGGAGGAATTTAGAACCGTCATTTGGCACAATAAAATCACATGCAAGATCACCCAGAAAGTTGTATTACCGGTACTAGTACTGCGTGTTAGATGAAAAAACACGATCAAGATCGAGAAGAAGATCGTCAACAAGAGACATTACCTGGACTTGCTTAATGAGGGATCCCAGAGAGGGGGGCTTGGACAGGGCGATGGCTTTGAGCTTGTCTGCGGTAGTCTCGGCAGGGTGCTTGCGCTTCTTCATACCATGAGCCTCGACCGTTTTTGCCAGAGCCATGGACGTCACGTCGGCCGGTGCTCCTGCGTCCATCCAAGAGAGGAAGCTGAGGGAGAAGAGTGAAAGGAGGAATGAGACGAGGGAGAAGCGAAGTGATTGGGGGTTTTCTTCAAGAGAGGAAGCTGAGAGAGAAGAGTGAAATGATGGTTGCTTCATCCGTACAACTTACTGCTGGAAAGGAGGGGGTTTTGTGATTTGACGGCTCATTGGGCATTACCGCGGCGCTTCGATCGGGGTAGTCTACGGTCACTCTACTACGGAGTAATTTAGTGCATGGCTGGTGGACCCAGGTGCTAGCTGTCCCACACGTCGGCGAAAGTGAGTAATTTAGTGCATGGCTGGAGGAGGATCCGCACGGTAGAGCGTGTCCACTGTTTTTCTAAAGAAAAGATGATTACAGCCATTGTTGAGGAAATCGTTAACTGGTAACTTCTCGGTTGGCTAGCGAGTAGGGGATTAATAGGCTAGTCGGCAAGTTAATCGGCCATTTAATCAATTAATCGGACGATTCATTGGTTTATCGGCTACTCGGTGACCCTAGGAGTAGGGGTTAATCAACAAGTTAACTAGTTAATCGGACGAATTCTTGAACATGGATTACAACAAGCGTTTCCACTCTTATGACGGAGGAGTGCGAAACACGGCAGACACTTGAACATACACAGTGTTCCTACTAGTAGGCATGTGCAGTGGCTCATAAGTCAATACTACACAATCTTGTTCCTAGTATAGTAAGATATGACGATAACAAATGATGTTGTGTGTATGTTGTCACGCCCAATATGCGACCCTATCCTAAAGGAACTCGAAGGTCCCACCAAGGATAGAAGCGCATATTGGAGACGCTTTTGCAAGGTGGATATCATTACATCGTACCATTACATAATAGTTGGGAATACATACAAAAAACATACAATGCCACATGAATACAATAACATCATACATAAGAGCAACATCCGACTATGATGAAACACAAACAAAAACTCAAACGACATCCACCCTGCTAGCCCGGGCTGCCGACCTGGAACCTATCCCCTGATCGAAGAAGCAGAAGAAGAACTCCAAAACAAGTAACATCGCTATCGCGTTAAGATCATCACATAATCCTATACCTGCAACTGTTGTCGTAGTAATCTGTGAGCCACGAGGACTCGGCAATCCCATTACCATGGGTATCAAGACTAGCAAAGCTTAAATGGTTAAAGGAAAGGATAAGTGGTGAGGTTGCAACAGCGACTAAGCATGATATGGTGGCTAACATACACAAATAAGAGTGAGAAGAGAAGCAACGAAACGGTTGTGAAGATAGTAATGATCAAGAAGTGATCCTAAAACTACTTATGTTCATACATAAACCAAACCGTGTTCACTTCCCGGACTCCGCCGAAAACAGACCATCACTACTACACACGCGGTTGATGCATTTTAATTAAGTCAAGTATCAAGTTCTCTACAACCGGATATTAACAAATTCCCATCTGCCACATAACCGCGGGCACGGCTCTCGAAAGTTTATACCCTGCAGGGGTGTCCCAACTTAGCCCATCACAAGCTCTCACGGTCAACGAAGGATATTCGTTCTCCCAGGAAGACCCGATCAGTCTCGGAATCCCGGTTACAAGATATTTCGACAATGGTAAAACAAGACCAGCAAAGCCGCCCGATGTGCCGACAAATCCCGATAGGAGCTGCACATATCTCGTTCTCAGGGCACACTGAGTGAGACAATCTACAAGTAAAACCAGTCCTCAAGTTTCCCTGAGGTGGCCCCGCAGGCTGCTCGGTTCGGACCAACACTCGAAGGAGCACTGGCCCAGGGGGCGGTTAAATAAAGATGACCCTCGGGCTCCGGAAACCCAAGGGAAAAAAGGCTTAGGTAGGCAAATGGTAAAACCAAGGTTGGGCGTTGTTGGAGGAGTTTTATTCAAAGTGAACTATCAAGGGGTCCCATAAATCACCCAACCGCATAAGGAACGCAAAATCAAGGAACATAACGCCGGTATGATGGAAACTAGGGCGGCAAGAGTGGAACAAAACACCAGGCATAAGGTCGAGCCTTCCACCCTTCACCAAGTATATAGGTGCATTAATTAAATAAGAGATATTGTGATATCCCAACATAATCATGTCCCTCATGGAGCAATCTTCAACTTCACCTGCAACTATCAACGCTATAAGAGGGGATGAGCAAAAGCGGTAACATAGCCAAGCAACGGTTTGCTAGGAAGGGTGAAAAAGGTTAGAGGCTGACATGGCAATTTGGAAGGCATGCTAAACAAGTGATAGGTAGCGCAGCATAGCGATAGAACGAGGCAACTAGCATAGCAATGATAGTAGTGAGATCCATGGTAACGGTCATCTTCCCTGAGATCCCGCTAGGAAGAAGAACGAGTCCATGAAGAAGACGAATGGGAGTAATCGAACGAATCCTCACAATTGCAACATTACCGGAACTAAGAAGCAACACCCGAAAGAAACAAACAACATGTTAAATGCACAAGCATAAAACATGGCATGATGCACAAACAAGTATGATGCATGTCCGGTATAATAAGGCATGGCAAGGCAAACTGCAACACACAATACTACAAATTAAGTGGAGCTCAATATGCAATGAGTTACACATTGACGAAACACCACATTCATTTATTTAGTTCTCTCCCATTTATGTACCCAACAATATTAAATGTTATTAAACATGGCAAGAGGTGAAGCATAAGTAAACTAACTATTTAGGCAAGTTTAAATGAGGCCGGAACAACAAACAACAATTCCGGAAAATCCCGAGATGCATATTTCGAATTTGGTACTGGTTCTGCCCTAAAACATATTTTATTCTTGTTAAACAGGAAAATAAAGTGCACCATGTTAAACTAGGCATTTTTCCACCCCATTTACATATAAAGTTTATTAAAATTGGAGCTACGATTATTTAGTTATGAAATAAATCATTTTAACATGGCATTTGAGCGAATTTAATCCGATGCACCATTTGTGAGTTATTAAATGCATGATCTAGAGGGACTTTTCTGAAAAACTGTAAAACATAGGATAATGCTAAAATCGCAGCGCAGGAAAAAAAATAACACGGGCCGCATCTGGCTGGTCCGATAGTGTACAGGAGGGGAACTGGAGGGGCTTCTCACCCATGGGCTAGGCCCGGTGAGGCAGAGGCGAACTGGACCGGATCTGGAGAAGGAAAGGGGAGGCTGCTGGCCCAGGTGCGGAGGCCACACGCGACTGCGGTCAATGGGGTGAGCGGGCGAGCTGCTCATTTCCGAAGAAAAGAAGCAGCGCCATGAGGGACGAGGCGCTGGTTTAGGCGAGCAAAGTAGAGGCGCAGGAATTGTCGGACGGCACAGATGGTCTCCGGCGAGGGCACATGTGGCCGGGGACAGGGCACAGGCGGCGGGATCCGGCAAGAACGGGCAAGGGCGGTGGAGGTGGCTCCTGCAAAAGAACGGCGACGCAACACAAATCAGATAGAGGGCGAGAGAAATGGAGGAAGGAGAAGAAGGGAACGGGCCTTGCCAGAGAGGAGGTCGGCGACACGATGCAGGAGGCGGCTTGGTCTGCGGCTGCTCGTGTGCCCCGACGCGGGCGAAGCCATCAGCGAGGAGAAGGGAAAAGGGGCGCCAGATTAGCTGGTGTTCCTTGGTCAACGGCGAGGACGGCCGGAGCAGAGGAGTCGAGGCCGCGGCGGGGTCAAGGAGAAGCTTGGGAAGGCTGCTCTCCTTCTGGAATGAGAGGATGTAGGGGCTCCAGTAGCGCGAGGCCCTTGCTCGGGAGGAGCTGGAGGCTCGCCGGCGGCTTGACTCGGATGACGCGGGGCTCTTCCGCCATGGGCTTTTGTGGGAGAGAGAGCTAGAGGGAACAGGGAGATGTGAGGCATGGGAAGAAGAAGGTTGGAAGAGAAAGGGCAGGGTCATGGGGGTGGCCTGGTCCACGGGTCGCCGCCGACGAGCTCGCGAGGTGGAGGAGCGCTCGGGCACTGCTGCTTGCGATGGAGTTGAGGAGGAGGCAGGGTGAGGTGGTGGATGGGTTGGATTGGTGGCTGGATCGGGTGGATCGAGGGGAGGCCTCGAGCACTGGTTGGCTGAGAAGGGGATCTGGGAGGATCCCGAGGAAGATGAGACAGGAGGAGTGGCGGCGGCGGCTAGGAGGATGGGACAGCTCTCCTCAAATTTAGGGTTGAGTCAGTTTATATAGGCTGGATATTTGGGTAGGGGCTATCTCGTCCCTCCGATCATAATTGAAAGGTCGAGAAATAAATAGGTAGGGAGTCCAAATAAGAAAATGGAGATGTTTTGTAGATGTTTGGAGATGATCCGGACCCATTGGTCATGACAGCCCAGGTCTGGTCTGGGAGAAGTTTTCGTACTAGGTTGCGGAGGTGGTCGGTGGCTGTGTAGAGAGGCTCAAACGGTCGGACGACAAATGAACGGTGGGTCTCGAAAGGGATAACAAAGGCAAGGGGGGAATGTGGCAACTATGAATGGATGCAAACTTTATGAAAACATGCAGATGCAATGCGCATGATGCTATGAGATGAGATGCATGACATGAACAAAATGCAAAACGAAAGAAAAAAACCCAACCACGAAAGAAATAATATAACACATAGCCGGAAATGGCAAGAGTTGGAGTTACAATTATGGAAAGTACATCCGGGGTGTTACACATGTCAACTACTCCTATATGTAACATAGTACCGGCTTTTCGACTGTCCGGTCGAGAATGAATGGTGAGATCAATGTTAACAGAACTAGGTCCATAGTGCACGGAGAGTATGGTGCTACAATACTCCACGAAACATGAACCATATGAAGCACGAATAGTGTTAGGCAGGGTGTATGAAGGGTGCACGGGATAGGAGCAAAAGTTCCCTTCTCGACCCACTTTTGGGTGTTTGGCAGAGTGCATGAAGGGTGCATGAGTCCACACTAGTAGCTTGACAAAAATACACGAAGAGGAAACAACTATATTACAATGAGAATGCAACCAAATACACCCACACGCTTTGTGCTACAGTGACTGATCTGCACCGTCTGAGTTTGATCCAACGGTCATGTTGTGCCGAGACATGGACATGCCCATGCAGAGGGCGCCTAAACACCACCGAAGTCCCTATGCTTCTTGAGCCGCACGACGTTGGTGATGCAGGGTGCAACCACCCGCAGAGCCCGCTCCCAGTCAACAGGAGCCAGCTCATCAAAGACGGCGTCCAATGGCACGAATGGATTCCGTTGACGGAGCCCTGAAAGGATTCGCCCGGCCACGGCGACCGCGACCCGCAACCCCTCCTTGTCCAGCTCAGCCCCCACCATCGCGCGGAGACGGCTCAGCTCCTCAGAGATATAGGTGAAGAAGGAGACCAGGTCAGGAAGCCGCAACTCGTTGAAGTCGACCGGGTGGTACGACAGTAGGCATCGCGCAGCCGCAACACGTGCGTGGCAACTTGGTTCACCAAGTGGCTGAGGCTATCCTGGACCTCGTCGTGATTGGCCCGCTCGTGCTCCAGCCGGCTCCCCTGACGGCCTATCGTACCCGCTTTCTGCAGCAATGCCGCCGATGCCTCGAGAATCTTTGTGGTGGACGCCTACCACTTTTGAAGCTCCGAGAACTCCCGCACATAGCGGAGGAGCATGGCACTCCTCTCCTCCTTGAGCTCACGGAGCTCCACGTCCTTGGCCCTGAGATCCGCATCCTCGGCATGGAGCTCCTGTGTCAGGCGCCTCACCTCGGAATCCGTGATCTGCGGCGCTGCAATGGCACCAGGTAGAAGCAATCGAGAGAGGAAGCAAAGGGGGCGAAACGGCTGAAAGGCAATGCAATCTACGGGAAGGCGGAGGGAGCCAGCTGAGGAGCGGGGAATCTTTTGGTTTTCACCACGGTAAAACACCACTCGACGACTTCTCACATCAAGGAGCAGTGGGTTTTTACAGGCGGAGTCATCGTGACTAATTGGTGCTGCGCCTGCTCCCGTCAATCAAAAAATTAAAAATCCTACCGCGCCTGCTCCCGTCAATCAAAAAATTAAAAATCCTACCGCACCCCAACACCAGAGCAACACCGCGGTGGATATTTAAATTTACCTGCCGGCAAGTAGATAAAAAAGGGGTGAACAAACAAATGTGGTGGCGGCCTAGCTAATCGGTCGAACTAGCCCAACTAGCTAGTCAATGTGCTTCACTGATGTACTCGGCGGGAAAGGTGGTCTTTCGCGATTTGACGACTCATTTACTTGCTTCGGCGCTACGACCGAGGAGGACCCAGAAAACGCGCGGTAGGGCGTCCCACGTCAGGAAGAATATATGCATGCACTGATAACCCACAAGTGTAGGGGATCGCAACAGCTTTCGAGGGTAAAGTATTCAACCCAAATTTGTTGATTCGACACAAGGGGAGCCAAAGAATATTCTCGAGTATTAGCAGTTGAGTTGTCAATTCAACCACACCTGGATAACATAGTATCTGCAGCAAACTATTTAGTAGCAAAAGTGGTATGATAATAAAGGTAACGATAGCAAAAGTAAAGATAATAGTTTTTGGGTTTTGGTAGTAGTTGTAACAGTAGCAATGGAAAAGTAAATAAGCGAAGAACAATATATGAAAAGCTCGTAGGCAATGGATTAGTGATGTATAATTTTGCCGGATGCGATTCCTCATGCAATATTTATAACATAGGGTGACACAGAACTAGCTCCAATTCATCAATGTAATGTAGGCATGTATTCCGTAAATAGTCATACGTGCTTATGGAAAAGAACTTGCATGACATCTTTTGTCCTACCCTCCCGTGGCAGCAGGGTCCTAGCGGAAACTAAGGTATATTAAGGCCTCCTTTTAATAGAGAACCGGAACCAAGCATTAGCCATAGTGAATACATGAACTCCTCAAACTACGGTCATCACCGAGAAGTATCCCGATTATTGTCAATTCGGGATTGTTGGATTATAACACATAATAGATGACTATAGACTTGCAAGATAGGATCAAGAACACACATATATTCATGAAAACATAATAGGTTCAGATCTGAAATCATGGCACTCGGGCCCTAGTGACAAGCATTAAGCATAGCAAAGTCATAGCAACATCAATCTCAGAACATAGTGGATACTAGGGATCAAACCCTAACAAAAGTAACTTGATTACATGGTAAATCTCATCCAACCCATCACCGTCTAGCAAGCCTACGATGGAATTACTCACGCAAAGTGATGAGCATCATGAAATTGGTGATGGAGGATGGTTGATGATGACGACGGTGATGAATCCCCCTCTCCGGAGCCCCGAACGGACTCCAGATCAGCCCTCCCGAGAGAGATTAGGGCTTGGTGGCGGTTCTGTGTCCTAAAACGCGATAAAACTTTCTCTCTGATTTTTTCGCCCCGAACGTGAATATATGGAGTTGAAGTTGAGGTAGGTGGAGGTCTAGGGGGCCCATGAGATAGGAGGGCGCGCCCTATAGGGAGGGGGCGCGCCCCCCTGTCTCGTGGACAGGCCGTGGGCCCCCTGGTGTATTTTTTCGCCCAGAAATTCTTATTATTTCCAAAAAGTGCCTCCGTGGATTTTCAGGACATTCCGAGAACTTTTCTTTTCTACACATAAAACAACATCATGGTAGTTCTGCTGAAAATAGCGTTAGTCCGGGTTAGTTTCATTCAAATCATGCAAGTTAGAGTCCAAAACAAGGGCAAAAGTGTTTGGAAAATTATATACGTTGGAGACGTATCAACTCCCCCAAGCTTAAACCTTTGCTTGTCCTCAAGCAATTCAGTTGATAAACTGAAAGTGATAAAGAAAAACTTTTACAAACTCTATTTGCTCTTGTTGTTGTAAACATGAAAAGCCAGCATTCAAGTTTCAGCAGATATCATGACCTTACCATACTCACAATAACACCTAGGTCTCACAATTACTCATATCAATAAAATAATCAGCTAGCGAGCCATAATAATAAAACTCGGATGACAACACTTTCTCAAAACAATCATAACATGGTATAAAAAAATGGTATCTCGCTAGCCCTTTCTGAGACCACAAAACATAAATGGAGAGCACCTTTAAAGATCAAGGACTGACTAAACATTGTAATTCATGGTAAAAGAGATCCAGTCAAGTCATACCCAATATAAACCAATAGTAATGAATGCAAATGACAGAGTGCTCTCCAGCGGGTGCTTTTTAATAAGAAGGGTGATGACTCAACATAAAAGTAAATAGATAGGCCCTTCGCAGAGGGAATCAGGGATTTGTAGAGGTGCCAGAGCTCGATTTTAAAATAGAGATTGAATAAAATTTTGAGTGGCATACTTTCGCTGTCAACGCAACAACTATGAGATGGCTGTATCTTCCATACTACATGCATTATAGGTAGTTCCCAAACAGAATGGTAAAGGTTTATACTCCCCCAACCACCAACAAGCATCAATCCATGGCTTGCTCGAAACAACGAGTGCCTCCAACTAACAACAGCCCTGGGGGAGTTTTGTTTAATTATTTTGATTTGCTTTGATCTTTCTGGATCATGGGACTGGGCATCCCGGTTACCGGCCCTTTCTCGTGAATGAGGAGCGGAGTCCACTCCTTGCGAGAATAACCCACCTAGCATGGAAGATATAGGCAGCCCTAGTTGTAACATGAGCTGCTCGAGCATACAAAACAAAATTTCAATTGAAGGTTTGGAGTTTGGCACATACAAATTTACTTGGAACGGCAGGTAAACACCGCATATAGGTAGGTATGGTGGACTCATATGGAACAACTTTTGGGTTTAAGGAGTTTCGATGCACAAGCAGTATTCCCGCTTAGTACAGGTGAAGGCTAGCAAAAGACTGGGAAGTGACCAACTAAGAGAGCGACAACAGTCATAAACATGCATTAAAATTAATTCACACCGAGTACAAGCATGAGTAGGATATAATCAACCATGAACATAAATATCATAAAGGCTATGTTGATTTGATTCAACTACATGCGTGAACATGTGCCAAGTCGAGTGACTCAATTCATTCAAAGGAGGATACCATCCCATCATACAACATCATAATTATTCTAATAGCATGTTGGCACGCAAGGTAAACCATTATAACTCATAGCTAAACAAGCATGGCACAAGCAACTATAATCTCTAAATGTCATTGCAAATATGTTTACTTCATAATAAGCTGAATCAGAAACGATGAACTCATCATATTTACAAAAACAAGAGAGGTCGAGTTCATACCAGCTTTTCTCATCTCAATAAGTCCATCATATGTCGTCATTATTTCCTTTCACTTGCACGACCGAACGATGTGTATAATAATAAGAGTGCACGTGCATTGGACTAAGCTGGAATCTGCAAGCATTCAACTCAAGAGAGAAGACAAGGTAATATGGGATCTAAGTTAAATAAACAATCATGCAAATAAGAGCTACTAAGCATTTTCAATATACTCTTCTCGACCCCAAAAGAAAGAAAAGAAAATAAAACTATTTACACGGGAAAGCTCCCAACAAGTAAAAGAAGAACGAGAAATGTTTTTGGGTTTTCATTTTAATTTCTACTACAAGCATGGAAATTAAACTAACTAATTTTTTTAGTTTTTTCTTAAAGTTTATCAAACACACAAGAAGAAAACTAGAAAAAGAAAATTAAACTAACATGGATAATACAATGAAAGATTATGAGCACCGACAACTAGTGTGTGAACATGAATGTAAAGTCGGTGAGAAATACGTACTCCCCCAAGCTTAGGATTTTGGCCAAAGTTGGTCTAGTACCAAGGACCGCCTGGGTGATATCCATAAGTGAAACTGGGGTCATACTGAGATGCGGCGGCAACCGCCTCCAGAGCAGCAGCGTGTTGGCGAGCTGCCTCCGCTCCCCTCTCTTGTTCAGCTGCTTTGACCCTAGTGACAACATATCTTCCTTTTGCCTGATAATCAAAAAGGTAGGGAGCAGGAAGAGTAACAGGGACGACATTGTGTCTGTCATAGATTAGTCGATAATGGAGGAATTGTTCATTCCTCGCAAGAAATTGATGGTTGAACATAGCTTCTTTATCCAAATAAACAGGAGGTAAAATCATATCCCCCTCTCGTGGGGCTATATTAAGATAATTAGCCACATGGGTTGCATAAATTGCTCCAAATAAATTTTCCTTTCTACTATTATTCTGCAACCTACATGCAACTATTGCCCCCAAGTTATAACCTTTATAACCTAACACAGAACTCTTGAGGACACATAGATCAGGGACACACATGTGAGATGCTTCATCCTTACCGTTAAAGCATCTACCAATAAGGAGAGCAAAATAATGCATAGCAGGAAAATGAATGCTCCATATGGTAGCTTGGGCTATGTCCCTAGATTCTCCCACAGTAATACTAGCAAGAATATCTCTAAATTCAGATTTATGAGGATCATTAATATTACCCCACTGCGGGAGTCTGCAAGCAGTTGTGAAATTCTCTAAATCCATGGTATAAGATGTATCATAAATATCAAATATGACACTAGGAGAATTACGCGCACAGTTTTATTTTAACCTCCGCACAAAAGAATCAGTCAATTGATAGTACTGAGGACACTTATCTTGTAAGAAGTCCTCCAGCTCAGCATTACGCACATACGCGTCAAATTCCTCCTTGAAGCCTGCTTCGACCATAAAATCATCGGATGGCCACTCACAAGCTCGTACATCCGCGTCCCTTGGCAATTCAACATCTTGCTCACGTATAGCAATCCTGGGCCCTTTCTTCACCGAGGAATCACCTTGGTACATTCTTCTAAACATAATTCTTTTTCTGAAAATTTTCTGAAATTTTAGTAACTTCAAAATAAAAGTGAATAAAACTAAACAAGATTAATGGCAACTACCCCTACAAGTGCCTAGAGCCTATATCATGCATTAGAATTGCTTGGGACCTCATAAATTAAACATGCAAGCTCAAGAACATGGTCACCTATGCAGCAAAAATTTGCAATGAATAAAGCACTAGAACAAAAACTAATTGGACCAATGGAGGAGTCACATACCAAGCAACAATCTCCCAAAGCAGTTTTGTGAATGGAGCTTTGAGCAAGGATATCGAAAATCGCAATAAAAGGAGCTAGAACTCGTGCTTGAGCTGGATGGGGATTTTTTTGGATAGGAGATGAAGTGTGTGGGTGCTGGCTTAAGTGGAGGGGGGCCATCAGACCCACGAGACAGGGGGGTGCCCCCTATAGGGGGGCGCGCCCTCCACTCTCGTGGTCTAGTGCTTGCCCCTCCTGCAGTGTTTTCAGTGCCTAAAATCCTCAAATATTCCAGAAAAAATCATACTAAATTTGCAGGGCATTTGGAGCACTTTTATTTTCGGGATATTTTTTAATGCACAGATAATTCAGAAAACAGACAGCTAATACTATTTTTGCTTTATTTATTCTATAAAACAGAAAGTAAAAAGTGGGTATAGAAGGTTGTGCCTTCTAGTTTCATCCATCTTGTGATCATCAAAATAGATCCACTAACAAGGTTGATCAAGTCTTGTTAACAAACTCATTTCGAATAACACGGAACCGGAGAAATTTCAAATAACACTAAGTTACCTCAACGGGGATATGAAAATCCCCAACGATAAGAATATCATACTTTTTCTTGACAGTAGGGAGAGGAAATTCAAAACCTCCAATAATAATAGTTGGAGCTTTTCCAATAGAATTAATGCTATGAACTTGAGATTGTTTCCTCGGAAAGTGTACCGTATGCTCATTACCATTAACATGAAAAGTGATATTGCCTTTGTTGCAATCACTAACAGCCCATGCGGTATTAAGAAAAGGTCTACCAAGGATAATCGACATACTATTGTCCTGGGGAATATCAAGAATAACAAAGTCCATTAAGATAGTGACATTTGCAACCACAACAGGCACATCCTCACAAATACCGACAGGTATAGAAGTTCATTTATCAGCCATTTGCAAAGATATTTCACTAGGTGTCAACTTATTCAATTCAAGTCTATGATATAAAGAGAGAGGCATAACACTAACACCGGCTCCAAGATCACATAAAGTAGTTCTAACATAATTTCTTTTAATGGAGCATGGTATAGTTGGTACGCCCGGATCTCCAAGTTTCTTTGGTATTCCACCCTTAAAAGTGTAATTAGCAAGCATGGTGGAAATTTCAGCTTCCGGTATCTTTCTTTTATTAGTAATGATATCCTTCATATACTTAGCATAAGTATTTACTTTCAGCATATCAGTTAAGCGCATACGTAATAAAATAGGTCTAATCATTTCAGCAAAGCGCTCAAAATCCTCATCATCCTTTGTCTTGGATGGTTTAGGAGGAAAGGGCATGGGTTTCTGAACCCATGGTTCTCTTTCTCTACCGTGCTTCCTAGCAACAATATCTGTCTTATCATAACGTTGATTCTCTGATTGTGGGTTATCAAGATAGAGAGCAGGTTCAATCTCTACTTCATTGTTTTTGCTAGTTTGAGCATCAACAAGAACATTATCATTAACATTATCACTAGGTTCATATTCATCACCTGATTGTGTTTCAGCATCAGAGATAGAAATATCATTGGGATTCTCAGGTGTGTCTATAGTAGGTTCACTAGAATCATGCAAAGTCCTATCGTTTTTCTTTTTCTTCATTTTAGAAGAACTAGGTGCCTCTAAATTATTTCTTTGAGAATCTTGCTCGATTGTCTTAGGGTGGCCTTGAGGATACAAAGGTTCCTGAGTCATTCTACCAGTTCTAGTAGCCACTCTAACAGCAAAGTCATTTTTATTATTTAATTCATCAAGCAAATCATTTTGAGCTTTGAGTACTTTCTCAGCTTGAGTAGCAACCATAGAAGTATATTTGCTAATGAGTTTAAGTTCACCTTTAACTCTAGCCATATTATCGCTCATGTGTCCTATCTCGAAAGCATTATTCTTTTACTCTTTACCAACATAAGCATTAAAACTTTCTTGTCTAGCCATAAAGTCATCAAATTCATCTAAGCATGGGCTATGAAATTTAGTAGAGGGGATTTCAACTTTATCATATCTATAGAGAGAATTTATCTTTACTACCTGTGTCGGGTTATCAAGACAATGTGGTTCTTCAACAGGCGATATATTAAGACCATGTATTTCTTCAATAGGAGGTAAATTCTTAACATCTTCAGCTTTAGTACCTTTTTCTTTCATTGATTTCTTTGCCTCTTGCATATCTTCAGGACTGATAAATAAACACCTCTCTTCTTCGGAGTGGGTTTAGGAATAGGCTCAGCTGTTGGCTCAATTGGTTGAGGAATTGCTTCAGCAATTGGCTCAGGAAGAGTCCAATTATTTTCATTAGTCAACATATTATTCAATAATATTTCAGCTTCGTCGACTGTTCTTTCCCTGAAAACACAACCAGCATAACTATCCAAGTAGTTCTTGGAAGTATCGGTTAGTCCACTATAAAAGATATCAAGTATTTAATTTTTCTTGAGAGGATGATCAGGCAAAGCATTAAGTAACCGGAGAAGCCTCCCCGAAGCTTGTGGGAGACTCTCTTCTTTGATTTGCACAAAATTATATATTTCCCGCAATGCAGCTTGGTTCTTATGAGCAGGGAAATATTTAGTAGAGAAGTAATAAATCATATCCTGCGGACTACGCACACTACCCGGAGAAAGAGAATTATACCAAGTCTTAGCATCACCCTTTAATGAGAACGGAAATATCTTAAGGATATAATAATAGCGAGACTTCTCATCATTAGTAAATAGGGTGGCTATATCATTCAACTTGGTAAGATGTGCCACAACAGTTTCAGATTCAAGGCCATAAAAAGGATTAGATTCAACTAAAGTAATAATTTCAGGATCAACAGAGAATTCAAAATCCTTATCAGTAACACAGATAGGTGAAGTAGCAAAAGCAGGGTCAGGTTTCATTCTAGCATTAAGAGACTGCTACTTCCATTTAGCTAATAATTTATTAAGATCATATCTGTCATTGCAAGCAAAGATTTCCCTAGCAGCTTCTTCATTCATAACATAACCCTCAGGAACAACAGACAATACATAATCATTGGGAGAACCTTCATCATCACTATCATTAATAATAGCATCTTCAATATTTTCATTCCCCCTAACTCTAGCAAGTTGTTCATCAAGAAATTCACCTAATGGCAAAGTAGTATCACGCACAAAAGTAGTTTCATCATAAGTATCATGCATAGCAGAAGTGGCCTCATCAATAACATGCGACATATCAGAATTCATAGAAGTAGAAGGTTTAGGTGTCGCAAGCTTACTAATAACAGAAGGAGAATCTAGTGCAGAGCTAGATGGCAGTTCCTTACCTCCCCTCGTAGTTGAGGGAAAAATAGTAGTTTGGTCATCTTTCAAGTTCTTCATAGTGATCAACAGATATAAATCCCAAGTGACTCAGAGAATAGAGCTATGCTCCCCGGCAACGGTGCCAGAAATTAGTCTTGATAACCCACAAGTATAGGGGATCGCAACAGCTTTCGAGGGTAAAGTATTCAACCCAAATTTATTGATTCGACACAAGGGGAGCCAAAGAATATTCTTGAGTATTAGCAGTTGAGTTGTCAATGCAACCACACCTGGATAACTTAGTTTCTGCAGCAAAGTATTTAGTAGCAAAAGTGGTATGATAATAAAGGTAACGATAGCAAAAGTAAAGATAATAGTTTTTGGATTTTTGTAGTAGTTGTAACAGTAGCAACGGAAAAGTAAATATGCGAAGAACAATATATGAAAAGCTCGTAGGCAATGGATCAGTGATGGATAGTTATGCCGGATGTGATTCCTCATGCAATAGTTATAACATAGGGTGACAAAGAACTAGCTCCAATTCATCAATGTAATGTAGGCATGTATTCCGTAAATAGTCATACGTGCTTATGGAAAAGAACTTGCATGACATCTTTTTTCCTACCCTCCCGTGGCAGCGGGGTCCTAGCGGAAACTAAGGGATATTAAGGCCTCCGTTTAATAGAGAACCGGAACAAAGTGTTAGCACATAGTGAATACATGAACTCCTCAAACTACGGTCATCACCGAGAAGTATCCCGATTATTGTCAATTCGGGGTTGTTGGATCATAACACATAATAGGTGACTATAGACTTGCAAGATAGGATCAAGAACACACATATATTCAAGAAAACATAATAAGTTCAGATCTGAACTCATGGCACTCGGGCCCTAGGGACAAGCATTAAGCATAGCAAAGTCATAGCAACATCAATCTCAGAACATAGTGGATACTAGGGATCACCTAACAAAACTAACTTGATAACATGGTAAATCTCATCCAACCCATCACCGTCTAGCAAGCCTACGATGGAATTACTCACGCACGGCGGTGAGCATCATGAAATTGGTGATGGAGGATGGTTGATGATGACGACGGCGACGAATCCCCCTCTCCGGAGCCCCGAACGGACTCCAGATCAGCCCTCCCGAGAGAGATTAGGGCTTGGTGGCGGCTCCGTGTCGTAAAACGCGATAAAACTTTCTCTCTGATTTTTTTCTACCCGACCGTGAATATATGGAGTTGGAGTTAGGTCGGTGGAGGTCCAGGGGGCCCACGAGATAGGAGGGCGCGCCCTATAGGGGGGGCACCCCCCTGTCTCGTGGATAGGCCGTGGGCCCCCTGGTGTATTTTTTTCGCCCAGAAATTCTTATTAATTCCAAAAAGTGCCTCCGTGGATTTTCAGGACATTCCGGGAACTTGTCTTTTCTACACATAAAACAACATCATGGTAGTTCTGCTGAAAACAGCGTCATTCCGGGTTAGTTTCATTCGAATCATGCAAGTTAGAGTCCAAAACAAGGGAAAAGTGTTTGGAAAAGTAGATACATTGGAGACGTATCATGCATCACCTGGGAGGACCCCGATACCACGCGGTAGGGTGTGCCACGTCTCGGCACGGAGGAAAAATGTGCGTGTAAAAATATACTGTATCAGACGTAGTACCTATGGTTCGACCTCGGGACCCAGCCAGTCGGTCGAAAACACCCCACTAGCCACACAGCTTCATCATGCAAACGTGGCACCGAGGATAGATGTGGTTAGCTCCGTCTCGACCAGCCACAACGTCTCTTGCTCTAGGCGATTATTCTATTTACCAAGCTTTTTTAGTTATAATAGCACCACGGCAAGCTAGCGCCGCTCTTTGTGTGTGCCCGTGCAAAGGTTAGACGATGGAGTGAAGAGAGATTGAGATCGCAGACCTGGGACCCACCAGTAAGTGAGACAACGGTCATGCATGTGTTGACGAGGCACTCGCTCTACTCTACTCAACGCAAGTACAGTATAAAATCAAGTTATGGGACAAAGCCAACAACCATTGTTGTTTCAGGCTATTGAGTTACGCTTTGTAGTCCAGGTTGCCAGTTCGAATCTCGTCTTTCAGATTTGTTAGTTTTAGGTCCAAATTTGATTAATGACAAGTGGGACCCCCGTGTGTTGTTCCGATATTTCAGTGTAGGATAGTTTTTTTGAACAAACATTGTCGGTGTACTAAGGTAGGGGTACCTCAGTACCCCAACTAGTGCCTGAGCGATTCAGCTTCAGCGCCGCGGGGTTTACCACGTGCTTGCCGGAGACCTTCCTGCTCCATGTTAAGCCATTCAAGAACAAAGTGTACAAGACAGAAGATCGAGACCCCGGCAAGCGGAGCTTGCCGGGAAGGCCGTTTCGGGCTCAAGATTACATCACTCCCACAAGGCCCCGACGGGAGGAGCTCGTCGGGAAGACTAGAAGATTACATCATAGAAGACACGCCTCGGCGCTGCATGCGTCCCGGCAAGGGCCCGGGGAGCGGCAAGTTACAGAGCCCGGCAAGCTCCCGGGCCCGGCAAGGTCAAGACCCCGGCAAGGTGCTTGCCGGAAGGAGTGCGCTGTGTGCCTGCGCTCCAGCTCATCCGCCCACGCGTCGCCCTGGGGCCTTTCCAGGAACGCGTGGCGGATGGCTGTGCAGCCTGGGGGACACGGTGGCATTTCACGGCGGTGGATTCATCGCCGTGGCGACGGAGACGCAAGGGCGGAGCTTTTGGGGTCGGGCGACGGGCATTAAATGCCCTTGTCCCCTCTGTCAAAAGTAGGTAGAAACCATTTGTTCATGCAATCGTAGCTGCACTTGTTCCCGCACTGTTCCAACTACCACCTCTTTTACCTTTCTACCCCTTCTTCCTACGTTGACACCTGTCGGTGACCCCTTGCACTATAAAAGGAGGCCCATGCACAACGTAGGAGGGGTTTGGCCAGTTCAACTCATTCCACGCCACCATACGCTCATTCTCTTGAGCAAGATCAAATACAAGCACAAGCAGCAGTAGGGGTTTTATCTCTCCGGAGAGCCCCGAAGCTGGGTAAAAAACCCGCCCGCGTGCTCGCCTCGATCTGCTCTCTGTGCCTCCTCCACCCTCGTACCGCACTCACGAAGGGGCCCCCGGCCCCATAGGTGTCCGCGGCGGGCAGGACTCCCCCGGCATCTTTGGCGCGCCAGGTAGGGGGCGTCGAGGTTGTGCGGACCTGATCCGGCGTCTGCGCGGGCGCGCTCGTCATCAACCTCTCCAGTTTCACCAGCAACTTCGTCAATAGTCGCGCCATGGCCCCGAAGAAGAAGGCTTCGGGGGCTGCAGGCCCGTCTGCGTCTCTTCCGCTGCCACCAGAGCCAGCGGTGGGCGGAGAAGACGCCGACGGAAGGGTGGTCGCCGCCGAAGACACTCGCGGCGCCACCAGATCCAAGGACGGGGCGGGTGACCGCGCTTCGGTCTCCGTGGACCCACGTCCATCTCAGCGCACGACAACCCAGCAGCGCCATACCACGGGAGGTGGTATCCGCCTGCTGGGGCAAGGGCACGCCGGAGGCTCGCGGGATGCTCCGGGCCAACGTCCGGACACGAGCAAAGCGAGGCGCCGGGAGGACCTGCTCCTTCTAACACTGTTAGGAGTCCGAGCCTACCCCGCTCCTCGCACCGCTCGCTCCCGCTCCCCTCCACTCCGGCAGAAGCGCTCGTAAGGGCGCAACTGCTCCTCGACTTCCCTCCAGCGGCGGACAAGGCCGAAGACTGGAGGGCTACCATCAAGAGCCTGGTCGCTTTCGCCAACAACGACCCTTCACAGCAGCCGGCGACCTCGCGGCCGCGGCAAGCTGAGAAGACGAAGGCCAACGGCGACAAGGCCGCCGGGGGTGCAACATCAGTGCACTCCCCGCCGCAGAAGCAAAAGACGCCGTCCCGCGGGAACAACGCCGACGACGGCTCCACGGCGTCGTCGGATCCGCGGGCTCGTCGGGATCAACGCCAGGTCCTCGACGACCGGCGACAAGAAGACGCTCGGACCACGATCGAGCGCCGCCGAAGCTCGGGCGACAATCGACCGAGAGCTGGAAGCTGCCGACGCGTCGCGCCCGGTGAACCAGCGACTTGCCGTCGCTGCAGAGCTGCCCTGTTCACCGCGAGCTGCGACAGCGTCGATGGCTCAAAGATGAAGAACTTCAAGCGGACGCGTGCAGAAAATACGACGGCAAGACGCACCTCGGAGTTCCTCGGTGTATACACCATAGCGGTGCAAGCTACGAAGCGCGGCGACAAGATTCTGGCGAACTACTTCCGCTTCGTGCTTAAGCGAGCGTTCGTTCTTGGCTTATGCACTTGCGGAAGGCTCCATTTCTTCTTGGGCCGACCTTTGCCATCAGTTTGTTGGCGCCTTCACTTTGCGGCCACAAACCCCACGGCCAGAGAGCGATCTCCACATTTTGGCCCGAAGGAAGGAGAATCCTGCGCAAGTATATCCAACGCTTCAGCCGTGTGCAGCACAACATCCTCGATGTCCACCTGCCACGGTTATCGCTGCGTTCCACCGAACGTCGCGTAACCGCCGCATGCGTGAAGAGATGGCGATGACCAAGATTCGGGATGTCGTGAGCTCTATGCTCTGGCAGACAAGTGCGCCTGTGGAGGAGGAGGAGACTCCCGGGAGGATCTTGGCGCAGGAGGAAGCGATAGCGACGACACCGCCCGACAAACAAGAGCCGGCGGCGGAACAACCAAGGAAGAATAAGAAAGAGGTACTTGCCGCCGAGAAGCCCGGCAAGGAGGCTCCCGCCAAGCAAACACAGGTTGCTTCTCCGCAAGGAGCCTGCCCTATGTGGCAGCCGACAAGCGAGGCGGCTCCGACAAGCAATACTGCAAGATCCACCGCACCAAGGGCCACGATCTCACCAACTGCAAGCGCGTCGAGTACCTCGTCGAGCAGCAAAAAGCTGAGTACGAGAGGCGCGACAAGGAGAAGGCCCAAGGTGGCGGAGGAGAGCCGAGCAAGAAGCGGCCGTTCAATGGCCGGGGAGGACGTCGCGACAAGGCCAAGCAGCGGCAAGGTGATCGACCTCCCCGGGGCCGCGACAAGGATGAAGAAGACGACGATGAAGACATGGAGGATGAGGATGACAGTGAGCAGGAGTTCCAGAAGGCCACGGAGGTCCTGTGCGTCGACGGCGGCGCCTCTCTGCACACCTCCCACCGCCAGTTAAAGCAGTGGGTGCGTGAGGTGAACGCAGCAGAGCCGCCCATGGAGTCGCGCAGGCTCCTCAAATGGTCCAGCACGCCCATCATTTTTGATCTTGAGGATCACCCTGACCGCACCACCGCGGTCGGGTGCTTGCCGATGTTGGTCTCACCCACCATCCGCAACCTCAAGGTCACCAAAATGTTGGTTGACGGCGGGGCCGGGCTGAACTTGATCTCCTCTGCTGTGATCAAAAAGCTCCAAATTCCAGATGGCGAGCTTGAAGAGACCGGTTCTTTCCAAGGAATCAACCCGGGACGGAGCAAGCCCAAGGGGAAGATCACTCGCCGGTGACCTTTGGCGGGAGCTCAATTTCAGGATCGAGCGCATCACTTTCGGCGTCGCCGACATTCCGTTGCCATACAATGGAATACTCGGCCGTCCTGCCCTCGCCAAGTTCATGGCAGCTTCCCACTATGCTTACAACGTACTCAAGATGCCGGGGCCGATAAGCGTCATCACTGTCCACGGCAACAAGAAGGACGCGCTTATCTGCACCGACAAGATCTACCGGGATGCGGCAGCCGCGGCCGACAAGAATACACTTGCCGCTGGAGCTCCCGGGGGGAAGAAGGCGAAGACCAAGTCCGGCAAGTGCTCTGGGGCCCACTCCGGCGACCGCACCTCTTCGGGGTGCTGCGCTGCCGTCGAGGACGCACCATCGAGCTCCACCAGCAAGGGTAAAAAGGGAATGGCCGCTCCACCGGCAACCAAGAAGGTGCCCGCCAAGGAGGACGGCGCTGGTGGTACCTTCACCATCAGTGCCACGCTTGACAGCAAATAGGAAAGCGCGCTCATTGCCTTCCTGCGGGCGAATGTCGATGTGTTTGCATGGCAACCATCGACATCCCGGTGTTCCTGTGAAGGTGATTGAGCACAAGCTTGCGGTTTGCCCTCATCGCGGCCCGTCAAGCAAAAAGTGAGGAAGCAAGCCGTGGAGCGCCAAGAATTCATTAGCGAAGAAATCAAGAAGCTAGAGGCAGCAGGCCTAGTTAGAGGTGTGATCCATCCGGCGTGGTTAGCAAACCCGATCGTGCGTGCGCAAGGCCAACGGGAAATGGAGGCTGTGTATAGACTTCACCGATGTGAATAAAGCATGTCCCAAGGATCCATTCCCCTTGCCGCGCATTGACCAGATTGTTGACTCCACTGCCGGATGTGAGCTACTCTGCTTTCTTGATGCGTACTCAGGCTATCACCAGATCTTTATGGCCAAGGAGGATGAAGAGAAGACTGCGTTTATCACTCCATGTGGCACTTATTGCTTCGTGCGCATGCCATTTGGACTGAAGAATGCAGGATCAACATTTGCAAGGGTAGTGTACACTGCTTTTGAACCACAGATCCACAGAAATGTAGAGGCTTACATGGATGATATCGTGGTGAAGAGCAAGAGCAGGGATACACTGATTCAAGATTTGGAAGAGACATTTCAGAACCTGCGCAAAATACAACTTAAGCTGAATCCCGAGAAGTGCGTCTTTGGAGTTCCCTCCGGCAAGCTTCTCGGGTTCTTTGTGTCACAAAGGGGGATTGAAGCCAACCCCGACAAGATTAAAGCCATTGAGCAGATTGAAGCCCCGAAGCGAGTCAAGGATGTCAGAAGGCTTGCAGGTTGTGTGGCTGCCCTCAGTAGGTTCATTTCAAAGTCCGCAGAACGCGCCCTACCATTCTTCAAAATCTTGAAGAAGGCAGGTCCCATGAAGTGGACTCCGGAAGCGGAGGCAGCGCTGCAGGATTTGAAGCGATACCTATCCTCCACTCCAATACTTGTCGCACCTAGACCACAGGAGAAGTTGCTGCTGTACCTAGCGGCAACCAACCAGGTGGTTAGTGCTGCGCTAGTAGCGGAGAGGGAGTCCGACGACGAGGCTACACCACCGGCAAGCAAGTCCAGCGACAAGCAGGGGGCTGCTCCGACAAGCTCTGGCCCCGACAAGGACAACCCTGCGCAGGAACAGGATGAGGTGCGGAAGAAGATGGTGCAGCGCCCAGTGTATTTTGTAAGTTCCCTTCTCCAGGGGGCTAGGTCAAGATACTCTGGTGTGCAAAAGTTGCTTTTCGGCCTCCTCATGGCCTCGAGAAAGCTGCGCCATTACTTCCAGGCACACGAGATAACAGTGGTCACTCGCTTTCCGCTGAAGAGGATATTGCACAACCCAGAAGCAACAGGCAGGATCGTTGAGTGGGCACTGGAGCTGTCGAGCTTTGGAATTAAGTTTGAAAGTACTTCAACCATACAGAGCCGAGCTTTGGCAGAATTCATAGCAGAATGGACCCCAACACCCGATGAGGAAGTCCAAGAGACAAGTGCACCCGTACAAGAAGCGACAAGTGAATGGGTAATGTACTTTGACGGTGCCTTCTCGCTGCAAGGCGCCGGTGCCGGCGTGGTACTCATCGCGCCCACCGGAGAGCACCTCAAGTATGTTATCCAGATGCACTTCCCAAGGGAACAAGCGACAAACAACACTGCTGAATATGAAGGTTTGCTCGCCGGCCTCAGGATTGCGGCCGAACTTGGGATCAGGAAGTTGATCGTGCGAGGAGATTCTCAGCTGGTGGTCCGGCAAGTTAACAAGAGCTATCAGAGCCCTTTGATGGAAGCTTATGTCGATGAAGTGAGGAAGCTTGAGGAGCGCTTTGAAGGTTTGCAAATGGAGCATGTCCCGAGAGCTCAGAATGAAATCGCAGATGGCCTTTCAAAGTGTGCCTCAATGAAGTTACCTGTGGAACCGGGGACCTTCTTGCTCAAGCTGACTCAACCATCCGTCACATCAATTGGGCACTCCAAGAAGAGAAAGTTGGTCTCTGGCGACTACTTACCGGCGGGTCTTCCAGAAGCAGCCGCCAAGGTCCCCAAGATCAACGACCAGAACGCTGAGGAACAGTTTGCTCCTGCAGATCCTCGGATCTGTGCAGTCGAAGCAAGTGTTCCCGACAAGCCTCGCCCCGGCGAGCTTGCCGGAGGAACTATAGCTCCGGCAGAGCCAGCAGTTCTTGCCGTAGAAGCTGAGGTTCCCGCAGCGGCCCTCATGCCTTTAGTCCTTGCCGTTGAGCCACAAGCTCCGGCATGGGCGCAGCAGATCGTCCGTTTTTGCAACCGGAGAACTTCCCGACGACCCGTAAGAAATAGAAAAGATAACCAGACAATCAAGTATGTACCGGTTAAGTGGATAACGAGCTGTGCGTAAGAAAACTCAATGGTGTCGAGACTAAAGTGCATCTCCAGGAAGACGGACGTAAGCTGTTGGCGAAATACACGGAGGCATATCGGCCACCACATTGAGCAAGGGCACTTGCCGAAAGCTTTCGGCAAGGGTTCTTTTGGCAAGAAGCCCTCCAAGATGCGATCGCACTAGTAACCAAGTGTGAAGCGTGCGATTCCATGCAAAAGCATTCATCGACCACTCAAGCTCTCCAAACAATCCCTTTGTCCTGCCCTTCTCGATCCGGGGCTCGATATCCTCGGCCCCTTCCCCGTCTTTGTTGGGGGCTTTGAGTACTTATGCGTAGCAATCGACAAGTTCACAAAGTGGCCGAAGTGGAGCCCGTGAGAAAGGTGGCGGCACGATCAGCGGTCAAGTTCTTGGTCGATTGTGTGCCGTTTGGGATCCCTAACAGATTATCACCGACAACGGTACACAATTCACCGATCGCGCCTTCATGCGAGACGTCCAAGACCTTGGCGCCAAAGTTCTGTTAAGCTTCATTGCTCACCCAAGGAGCAACGGTCAAGCGGAGAGGGCCAATCTTGAGGTGCTGCGCGGACTCAAGACAAGAACTTTCGACGATCGCGCAAGTCGGAAGAAATTGGATAGAGGAGCTGCCGCGGCTCTTTGGTCAATCGAGCGACACCAAATCGAGCCACCGGACAGACACCTTTTGCTCTAGTCTATGGAGCAGAGGCAGTTCTCCCCACGGAACTCGTATACGGATCTCCTCGAGTGCTCGCTTATGATGAGCTCGAGCAAGAGCAACTGCGGCAAGATGATGCATTGCTCCTTGAGGAGGGACGTCTCCAGGCTGCTGTACGAGCTGCTCGATACCAGCAGGCCTTGCGTCGCTACCATAGCCGCAAGGTCAAAGCTAGGAGTAAGGAAATGGAGGGACCCAGTGCTGTTCAAGAAAGAGAAGCTTGCCGGAGAACGCACGGATCAAGAAAGCTAAGTTATTGAAATTTGAGCAGTCCAGAATTTTTAAATTTTAAGTTAACTTTCCTTGAACAACCACACTTTGTATGGAAAACCTATGCTCGGAGGAACCTACCCGTGGATAGCCGCGCCTTCATCTTGTTTTCGAGCACGCTCAACGATTTAAGTGAGCTGCGACCAGTGTTGCGCCCTTGTTTTGTTTTCGAGTCCGCTCAGCAAGCCAAGTGCGTTGCGACTAGCCGCGGCAAGGTTGCTTGCCGGTAAGACCCTGGCCAGCAGGCTGCTTGAGTTCAACACTTTCGGCGCTTCAAGGACCCCTTGCCGCAAGTTTCCTAGAAGCGTGGGTTGAAGCATACAAAGTTGAGGATCCGAGCAAGGGAGATAACACTGCATCTCTTGATCGAAATAAAGATAATATCTTGCAAGGAATAACTTGTCGCGATGACTAATGAGTTCATAACACCCTATGCAGCAACAAAAAGAGATAAAGATAAAGGAGGCCTAGTCTACACGGTCGCCCTCCACCACAGGGATCTTGTTCACTTTAGCAATGATGTGGGCGACTGTTCCTTGAGCCTCCATGTTCGCGTCGGCCGCAAACTGCGAAGAACGTTGGTGAGGTTTATGCGGGATTGCGGTATCGATCTTCGTCGGCACACGCTCCATGGTTCCCGCGCACTGCCGGCGAGTCTCCTCGGCGAGCTGCGCGGGGATCTTCTTCCGCAAATTTGCAAGGGCCGACGACGATCCCCCTGAAGAAGAGGCTGAGCTTGGCGCTGTGAGCAAGATTTGGATCCGGGGAGTAGATGAGATGCTCCAACTTCAGCGCCAGCAGCTCCTGGTCGATGTCGGACGCACAAGACACCAGGTCCTCGGTCCATAACTCGACGGTACGGTGGAATTGCTCGGCGGCCTTGTTGGCGCTGTCCATCAAAGCTCGTTCCTCGCGGAGCTCCTCCTTCAACTTGGTCTCCCGATCCCGGGCGGCGTCGAGCGAGTCCCTCAGCGCGGAGACTTGCAGCTCAAGGTCCTCGATGGAGTCCTTGGCGGCCTTCAACTCGTCGCCCTTCCCGGAGAGACGCACCTGGAGTTCCGAGTTGGTGTGGGCATCCTTCTCGCGCTCCGTGTTGAGCGCGGCGACCTTCTCCTCGCTCGCCTTCAGCAACTCCTCCAGCTGCGCGACCTTGGCGGCAAGCTCCTCTTTGGCGGTTTCATGCGGCAGCATGGCGTTTCGCCTCCTTCAGCTCCCGCCAAGTGCTGCTCCCAGCTGCAAGGTCTTCCTCGTGGGCGTCGAGGTCGACCTTCCGCTGGATGAGTTCCCCTTCTCGCCGGGACAGCTCCACCCCGGCGAGCCGCTGCTGCTCTTCGGCCTCGGCCTTCTCCAGCAACCACTCTTCGTACTCCCCGGCGAGTCGCTCGCGCTTCTCCGCCACCTCGCGGAGAGCAGCCTGGTTGGCGGCGCTGAGCTCCGCCGCGCGCTTCTCCATCTCCTCGGCGGCCTTGGCGGCAAGGGCCTCCCGGGAAGCAAGCTTCGCCTGCCTGGCCCGGTAAAGGGCCAGGAGCTGGTGGAGCAACTTCTCCTCCTCGGGACCGTCGCTCCCGCCGGGCCCCTCGACGATCCTCAGACCCGCGGAGGCGAGGACCTCCCCATCAAAGGCCTCGCCCTCCGCGGGAGCTCGCGACGAAGAACCCCACGGCACCTGGATGAAGACGCCGTTGGGGGCTTTCAAATAGTAGCCGGACTGCTCCCCTCCGGCGGAGGAGTCGGCGGCCGGCGCAATATTTGATGCTCCCGCCGCCTCCGGGTCGGCGGCGTGGCCGCCGTCCCCCTCCCGGCACGGCGTCCCGCGGCGAGCGGTCTCTGCGATTCGGCCCGGCGGCTCCGCCGTGTTCTCGGCCCAGCGGGCGTCGCCCGCCCGCCGCCTGCGCACCCTCCCCTTCCTCGACAACGACGAATTCTGTCTCCATCTGCTCGGGGGGAGGAGGATCTAGAAGAAGAAGAAAAAGCAAAAGAAGTTCAAACAAATACCCAAAAAGAGACGACGCCAAGAGGACAAAGTTGCCGGACCTACCTTGGCGGACATCGTCAGCGGCAGGCTCCCTCGCCGGGGAGCTCCGCCTTGGCGGAGTGGGCGCCCTCGCCGGGCTGCTCACCCTTGGCGGGGTACTCGCCCTTGGCGGAGTACCCGCCCTTGGCAGAGCGCCCTCCCTTGCCGGAGAGTTTAACCCGGGCGGGGACGGCGGGGCCTGCGGCTCCTCGGAGGCGACCTCCGGGTGCTCCTGCCGCTGTGGCTCCACCTCTGCACAAGTAAAGACAAAGATATCGAGGCATTAGTACAAGACCAAAACCTTCAAACGCGCCCGGCGAGCGAAAGTGCAGAACCCAGACTTACGCTGGGGGCTGCGCTGGGGGCTACTCCTCGGGACGGCGCTTGGGTCCGGCAAGTTCGGCTCCGGCACGTCCCCGGTCGCCGCGGTGGGCGAGTCGTCCACGACTTCGACCACGGGCACCTTGGCTCTCTTCGCCGCGCGCTGAGCCAAGGTCCTGAAATTGACGCAGGAAACGAGATTGGCATCAACAGTGATCAAAGCGAAATTTGAGAAGATAAAGATCCCAAAATACTTACTCCTGTTCCTCCTCGTCATCTTCGCTCAGGGCGGAGAGATCATACTCCGCCTGGGACGCGTCGGCACGGGGAGCGGGAGGCGAAGGCTCCCTCGGGCGCTTGTCGGCCCTCGGCGCAGCTTGGTCTCCCCGGGAAGCTTGCGCTGCCCGGCGAGCTGGTTGTTGCCGAAGGACCTGCGCCTCCGCTTCCGCCGCCGCCTTGCGGAGGCGTTTCAGTGGAGAACGCCTAGGGCTTGCCCGGGGCGGGGAGGTCTCCGACGACGAGGAGAGGTCGTCGTTGTAAAGATCCGTCGACCCGCCGGCGTCCTCAGCGGCCTCGACGTCCTCCTCCTCCTCCTCCTCCTCCTCGCCGACTGGCTCACTGGACCCCGCGCCTTGCGCTGCGGCCCCTTCCCCTCTGGTGTCTCCGCTCCCTCCGCGGGACACCTCTTGCCTTGACCTCGGCATGACGCCAGGATCCCGGAGTGCCTCAGGGGGGGGACCCCGGCTAGCGCGTCAGGAGGAAGTTGCAGCAGTCTGCAGATCTCCGCCTCCTCCGCTTGGCAGGACGCTTCCGCAGCCTCTGCCTCCTCGGGCGTATAGCCGAATTCTCCTGCCGCCGCAGCTGCAGCGGCCTCTTCAGCCCGAGAAGCTATGTACGCTATCTTCTCGTCCGTGGTGTCCCGTGTCAGCCCCCGGGTCTCGTCTCTGTTCTTCGCCACCTCCTCAAGGGTGTCGAAGAAGTTGAGGACATCTATGGACTCGGGCGGAATCCATGAGCGCTCACGCCGCTGGAATCGCACGCGGGCATCATGGCGAGAAGACGATCCCGAGCTGTGCTGTTGCAGAGGGGCACCACTCCCCGGGGAGGTCTGAACCACTCTGGATGAGCCGGGTCGTATTTAAAGAGTTCCCGGACCATCCCCCTCAACTCCAGCGTCGTGAAGTTGAAGTTCAGCCCGGGGCGCAGCCTCATTATATCTCCTGCGCCGCCATACTCCCAGGCCGGCCTCTTCCTGTCTTGAAGGGGAGCGATGCGGCGGCGGAGGAAATCTGCGCCTACTTCTGCAACGGACAGTTTTGCTGTTCGAAGACGAAGAATCCGGACGAGGGCGGGGTTGAGCTTGACGTCGTCCGGATCCAAATCGCTCCAGTCCCTGCCGCGCACGATGGGAGTTGTGCGCGGCGCGGTGAAGTGCTGCGGCTCGTCTTCAACGACCCAGCACCAGTCTGCACGCCACTCTCCCCACTTGCCGCGGAGCTCCCCCGGCAAGTAGGACGCCTTCTTGTGCAAACGAAAAACCCAAGAAATTCCTCCAGAGAGGGGGTTGCCGGCCTCTGCTCTAGGAGTGAAGAAGTGCCTAAACAACGCTACGTTTGGGTGTATCCCTATGAAGTTTTCGCACACCGCCATTGTGAGGATGGCGTTGGGGGTGAAGTCAAGAAGGTGGAAGCCGTACGTGTTCATAATGTCACAGAAGAAATCAGAAAAAGGGGGGCAAAGACCGCAGTGAAAGAAGGCTGCGAAGAAGTAGTACCCGCCGGGGTAGTCGTCCTTGGTGGCGGCCGGATGCGCCCTGGTCCGAGGATGTGCATTGGTCTTCTTGGCCCAGAACAAGTAGTACTTGTTCGAGTTCCCTTTACCGAGCAGCGCGGGAAGACGACGTTCGCTTCCGCATCAAAAGGCGAAGCCATTACCGCTCATTTCTCCTTCTTGGTCTTCTCCGCTTTCCCCTTTCCGGCCTTTGGGGCCATAGCGGAGGCGGCGAGGGAAGGAGGACGAAGGGTCCGGCGGCGCCGCAGGGGCGAGAGACGGCGGAGGAGATGCGGAGGTGGAGCGCAAGAAGGGATCTCTGGAGGAGGAGGAAGATGCAATGAAAGCGAAGGAGGGGAACCGCCCCTGCTTCCTCTGTTTTTATGGGGAAGTGGAGGGCGTCCCGCTCTTCCCATTAAAGAGCGTGGGCACGTCCCATCCCACGACGCCGCAATCGACGCGTGCCGTTGCGGGGGGGGGGGATGCTGCCGATGCGGAAGTGGATTCCACGCGCCGTGGGCCGCGTGTGCCGCAGACTGCTTTTTTGGGCCTGCCCAACAGCCTTCGGCACCGTGTGTGGCCCAGCCCGGGGCTCTGTCGGTGTACTAAGGTAGGGGTACCTCAGTACCCCAACTAGTGCACGGGCAGTTGCAGCTTCCCGCGGCAGGGTTTACCACGTGCTTGCCGGAGACCTTCCTGCTCCATGTTAAGCCATTCAAGAACAAAGTGTACAAGACAGAAGATTGAGACCCCGGCAAGCGGAGCTTGCCGGGAAGGCCGTTTCGGGCTCAAGATTACATCACTCCCACAAGGCCCCGACGGGAGGAGCTCGTCGGGAAGACTAGAAGATTACATCATAGAAGACACGCCTCGGCGCTGCATGCGTCCCGGCAAGGGCCCGGGGAGCGGCAAGTTACAGAGCCCGGCAAGCTCCCGGGCCCGGCAAGGTCAAGACCCCGGCAAGGTGCTTGCCGGAAGGAGTGCGCTGTGTGCCTGCGCTCCAGCTCATCCGCCCACGCGTGCCGCAGGGCCTTTCCAGAGCAGCGTGGCGGATGGCTCAGCAGCTTTGGGGACACGGTGGCATTTCACGATGGTGGATTCATCGCCGTGGCAGACGGAGACGCAAGGGCGGGAGCTTTTGGGGTCGACGGCGACGGGCATTAAATGCCCTTGTCCCCCTCTGTCAAAAGTAGGTAGAAACCACTGTTCATGCACTGTAGCTGCACTGTTCCCGCACTGTTCCAACTACCACCTCTTTTACCTTTCTACCCCTTCTTCCTACGTTGACACCTGTCGGTGACCCCTTGCACTATAAAAGGAGGCCCATGCACAACGTAGGAGGGGTTCGGCCAGTTCGACTCATTCCACGCCACCATACGCTCATTCTCTTGAGCAAGATCAAATACAAGCACAAGCAGCAGTAGGGGTTTTATCTCTCCGGAGAGCCCCGAAGCTGGGTAAAACTCCGCCAGCGTGCTCGATCTCGATCTGCTCTCTGTGCCTCCTCCGCCCTCGTACCGCACTCACGAAGGGGCCCCCGGCCCCATAGGTGTCCGCGGCGGGCAGGACTCCCCCGGCAAACATATTGCCCGGTTAGACAAGTAATGGCACGAGTTACACGTATTTTGCAAGTTTACGAACAAAAATGACAGCGGCATAGAATATCACATCCACCCCGCAGCTTAGATACTATGGTGATACGAGTTTTTACACCATTCCAAGTGAGATCAAATGGCTTGGGAGTAGTCTTTGTAATTATGCGCAATTTCCAAACTCTCCAAAGGTTTTTTTTGCAAATAAAACATTCAGGCCTCATGTGTGTCACTGCATCTTCGATCCAGTGGCTCCCTGGTGCTCATATTAGGTGCTCCCCGTAGCTTAATTACCCGCTACGGAGATATGAGCATATAGGTCGTATGATCAGTGATCAGATGGCACATGCATAGTACTTGTACTTTCCGCACATTTCCCAAACTCTATTAGTCGTATATTGCAAAAACATTCAAACCTCCTACTGTGGGCTGTTAGATCTCAGTGAACTCGTATCACCATAGAATCTACGGTGCGGGAGCACCTCATATTCTCCCGTGCAGGAAAACACAAGGTGATATCGCAGCTTGGATGCCACGGTGATACGAGCTTGGAGGTCGTTTGATCTGAGATCCAATGGCATCTGAGTAGTCTTTGTGCTTCTAAGCAGTGGTCAAACTCTTTTGGGGCTTTTCTACAAAAAACCATTCGAACCACCGAGGAGGTGTTGGGTCACAAATCCAATGGCTCCGAAGAGCTTGTATCACCAAAGCATCTAAGGTGTGGTAGCACATGATAGTCTTACATACAGGAGAATATGATGTCCTCCTTCATCTTAGATGCTACGGTGTGCAATTCTCAAACTCATCAAGGTTTCCTGCAAAAATATTAAGACACATCATGTGAACAGCTATATCTCAGATATACAAGCTCCAAGCAACTCGTATCGGCATATAGCATCTAAGGTATGGGGGCACATGATATTCTCCCGGGGAGGAGGGGTGGGGGTGCACAACGAGTCAGTGGTTGGGAGGGTGGGGACAAATATAATCGATACAACCCTAAGCAAAGCTCCACAATTTTATCTAAGGTCGAGGGGTTGACCCCCGACAATCATAGCTCTGCCTAAACACAACATTTGCATGTACTGTAGTACTAGACTTAATATTCATGTTTCAGTTTCATGTTCATTTTAAATATTGAACTGAGGACCATGGATGTCTTACATTTTACTCCCTTCGTTCCTAAATATTAGTCTTTTTAGAGGTTTCAAATGGACTGGCACATACAGATATATATAGACATACTTTAGAGTCTAGATTCACTCATTTTGCTCCGTATATAGTCACTTGTTGAACTCTCTAAAAGACTAATATTTAGGAATAGAAGGAGTATTTTTGAATTCGTGTCATACATGCATGGTTTGGAAAAATACATGCACTATACTTATTGGATTGTTGTTGTGTTCATGCGTGTGTGTCTCTGTGTGTGTGTGGTCATATGCTTGATACATACAATGTTTTCTCACCTCCATATTGTTCATCTTTTAAATTTGAATTTGCATTGGAAAACTTACTAGGAACACCATGAAATGTGAAATCCACATTGAGATCACTATATCACAAACTCACTCTAATTCAACAACTCGTCATAAATCAATTACCATGTTGAGATTAGTATTTGCAAGGAAAATACGGGTATTGTAATACACATAGATTCGTTCGGCAATTTAAAAGGTTCCTTTCGTATTCTCGAATGCCAGGTCCCAACGGCGTACCAGCCAGACGTTGGCTCGTGTTGATCCTAAAAAAAGGGCTCGTGTCCTTCGGTGGCGTGCGTGGTACGCACATTAGGCAAACCCCAACCAGTCGAGCCTCAGCGTTTCAAGTCGAAATATATGGAGGCCAGAATTCCAGCCCTAGGAAATTCCCCTCATGTCCCTGGTCCATAATGACTATCGATGAACAACGGAGGGATGCTTTAGTAACTAGAGAATGTTACCTACCATGCCGAGCACGGTTCAATTCCCTCGGTCGCCGCTCGTCAAGGTCACCCGTCAACTGCATTGCCTAGTACTACTATTACTAGGATGAGCACAGAATTGAGCTCGTTTGTCCGTGCCTAGTACTTGAGTTAATATATCAGGCAATGCACTGGTACGGAGGAATTATCCTTTTACTCTGCATATATAACTTGTCTGAAGTCTAACTAAGCAAAATGTTTGACCAAATCCTTTCTTAAGAAATACAACAGGACAGATGTACGCTTGAAAATTGCATGATGCAGGTTATGATGTTGTTTTGAATCCTGGATCTTAAATTTCAGAAAATCCAAAAGTGAGCATAAATTCTTGAAACTGAGCATGGTCACGTGATATGGCACAAATATTACTTCCTAAGTTTTTTCTTCAATTCGAGACAAGATACTTATGAAAAGTTGCACAAATGAAGAGCCAAGGTATTTTGGAACAAAGACCTGTCATGTTAAGGCGAATGCTTTCACTATTGAAACCGTGGGCGTTTACGTGCCACCACGAGTCCCCGCTTCTCATCGGCAGGTGTCGTCCGAGCAAGCGTGTGAGTCGACGGGAGGCATGCGAGCGCATCGCCGCTACCGGGCTGTCGAGGAGGCATGCGAGCCGACACTGTGGAGGCTCACCGAGGCGAGCCTTTGACCAGGCTCCGCCCACCGTCGTCCCAATTGCTCCCACTTTTAATTTCAATCACAGTGATTTAAAATCAACCCCGCACTACCCGGTATCGCTACAATCTTCTCTCTTCCTCTCTGATTCTCCTGTCGTCTACCTCCAACCAGCCTGACCGGAATAAATGCCTACACAAATTAATCCAAGGTTGGAGTGCCCTCGCAATGTAAATAGCTTCGGCTTTGCGAGGGATGAAGAGGTAGTAGCTTCAATGCGTGGAAGATACGGTGTGAGAAAGCGAGGTCAATCGAGAGACATATAGATAGGGAGACAACATGAGTGTGGTCCGACATTCATTGAACAAATATATATGCTTTGGAGAGATATTGTCCGATTGAGCTTTTGGCAAGGGTGAGGGCTATAAGATAGCCCTTAAGAGATGATCCAGTCACAGACGTGTAGATATATTTTGTGCGTGTGAGGAAGCAAGGTCAACCGATCACATAGGGTCGCCGTGCGATCGAGAGAGTGAGACAGGTTGGAGAGAATGACCTAGATAGACAATGTGCGTGAGAGAGTATATAATGTGAATAGGTCAAATAGGGCTCAAACAAGGTGATATATCATTTTTGTCCAAGAAAGAGCGAGGTCAATCGAGACACACACACACACACACACACACACACACACACACACACAGAGAGAGAGAGAGAGAGAGAGAGAGAGCGTGGCCCACCATGAGGTCGAAAGAGTGGCAGCGGCTTGGATGGACCAACCTAGATAGACAATCTGCATGAGAGGGTATAGAGTGTGTCGATCAAGGCCCGAACAGGGAGATATATCATTTGTGTGTGAAAGAAAACAAGGTTAAACGAGACTCAGATAAAGAGAGCGAGATTGAGCGAGTGTGGCCTGCCGTGCGGAAGAAAGAGTGAGACAGTCTCGATGGAGTTACCTAGATATACAACGTGCGTGCGTGCACACGAGAGGTTGGGGGGGCCAGATAGGCAATGCATGTATTTAGCACGAGAGGGTGAGAGGGAGAGGGGAGAGAGAGAGAGAGAGCTCGGCATGGGGTGCAATGGCGGGTGTGTGAGGTAAATACATTTGGTAACAGAGTGGAAAAAGGGGTTGTGTAGTTGAGAGACTTAGAGATCGAAACATGGAGAGAAAGAATGAACCTGTGTTGGAAACCGATAGCTTCCTAAGGTGGTTAGGAGAGGAAGATTGACCGATACAGGAAGTATGTAGCGTTTGTGCGGGGGGCGGGGGGGCTAAAACAACATTTGAATGTACATAGTATGAGACTTAATATCGATGTTTCAATTCGGTGTACATTGAAAGATTTGAACCGAGGACCATGCATACGGGTAATTATTTCGAATTCGTGCCATACTAAGTTTCGGAAAGTTGACATTGACTCAATTTGTTGTGCTTTTTTGTAGGTCATATGTTTGAATCCATCCAAAAGTTTTCTCACTTCCATGGTGTTCATCATATACATATGAATTTGTATTAAAAAAGTAGCGTGGATACAGTGAAATGTGAAATCCACGTTAGAATTGGAGATCGCTACGTGACACACACTCTAATTCAAATGTCTAATTATGTGACACACACTCTAATCCACGTTAGCGTGGATACCGTTTTGATTTTTTTTTCAAATAACTCCTCATTAATTAATTTATAGTACTCCTCTATTCACTTTTATAAGACCTTGAAGACATTTCAGACAATGTGCAAAACAATTCATTTTAAGTTGTCTGAAACGACTTAGAAAAGTGAACAGAGGGAGTATCTCGTTTTGAATGACTAATTATTGCAAGGAAAACATGGGCATGGTAATACATACAGATTCGTTTGCAAATGAAAGAAGATTCGTTTGCATTTTCAAATGTAGGCGCACTAGGCAGACCAGGTTCGTGTCGGGGTGGACGCTACTTCGGTGCCTTAAAGGCACCTGCCTTTGGGTCACTGACATGTGGGCCAGCCACCTGTTGGGCCCACATGTGATGGACACAAAGGCAGGTGCCTTAAGGCACCGAAGCATAGTCCTGTCGGGGTGGTCGCATGTGTCAGACGGACGCGTAGCACCCAGTCACCCACCCCCTCCCTCCCCCCCAACTCCCCCCACCCCCACCCCCCCACCCCAAAAAGGACGACGACAAAATAAGTTCACGCTTCCACGTTTCGGATTAAAATATCTGGCGGCCCCAATTCCAGCCCTGCAAAATCTCTCTTCTCCACCGTCCCCTTCCGCGCCCAGATTGCTCAAATCCTTAATTCGCCGCCAACCCAAGCAAAGTTCGAATCGCCCCTCGTCTCGTCTCTTTCCCCACCTCTGTGCCGGACGATGATGACGAAGATGACGGTCGTGCTTCACCACCGCACCGGAGCTACCTCATCTATGCCCTCATCCACTGCACCAGGTGGTCCACCGACCACGTCGGCCGCCGCAACCGACGTGCCTCATAGACACCGAGTTCCACCGCATCAGGTGCGCTTCACCGACGCCGTCTCCCAGCTCACCGGGGCTACTTCACTGAGCACATCGTTGCACCTCCGCCCCCGAGGCCGTTGGGTCTTCACCAACGGTCTCGTCCACTGCATCGTAGCGCTCCGCTGCCACTCAAGATCTGCATCTGTGCGCGGCCAGCCAACACCAGCGCATCACCCTCAACGGCTCTGAAGTGACCCTCACTCTAGCTAGCGGAGCATGCGCAAACACCGGCCCGAACTAGGTATCGACATATCACTCCCTTGTGCACTGTTCCGATGATGTTTGGATATCCTTTCACTGCTCTCTTAGCTTACACGCCTATGCAACTCTGACTTTAACTCTTATTTCTTCTGGAGATATCATCTAAAACAAGCAAATCCATTTTTTAGCGAAGCATGACGGCGCTACGGGATCTGGTACACATCCTGCACACCCGTATAACCTTGTAAGTATCTTTCCTCCGGTACAACATCAAGGTCGATTCCACTTATTTGATCAACCATTCGTCGTGTCAAAAATGCAGAGGGGGGGTGCAAGGAGCACAAGGCCTGCACATCCAAGCAAGTGGTAACATGGACTTGTACACGGAACATCCCAAGCGCAAGCAGAGCTGTAGTGAGCCTGTACAACGAGCTAGCGTAAGTTCCTGCATTTCATTTAATTCGTACTGGCATTCGTGTATGATTTGTGTGCAGTGGCGGATCCATGAATTCAAGTTACCAGGGGCGAACATTTAACTTAAAAAATACGAAGGCACTTGCACTCCAGAAATCAACATAACTTAAGAAATGTGAAGCTACATGCACTTTGAAAACCAGCTAATGAGTAGTTCAGATTATAAACACTAAATGATGCAAGCACCAAAAAACACAAAATGCAACATGGTGTACAAGGACTACAAACATGGTCTGTACATGCTTGAATTATTCATTCTCTGGTTGAAAATATCGAGGTGTAATTGCACCTATAACCAGTGCGCAAACTGCATATCAATATATCTATTCTGCACAAGTATGCCAATAGTTTCAATCAACAAATTAGAAAAGTATTTATGCTATGTTGTCATGATACGGGGACTTTCTGGTAGATTGCCTCGATGTTTCCTCAAGCTATGAAAATGCACTATAATTTGCTTGTCATCAATGCCTGCAAATCTCTGTCTCTCTCAACATAGTAGATCATCATTAGACACTAAATCCTTCAATGAGCTTGCAAAATACTTGCATTAGATCCCTCATTAGACAATATATGTTCATCACCAGGAGCGTGTAAAATGTTTGCATCAAATCCTTCATTAGCAGTCTATTCATTAGACACTTCAGGCTCAAGAACAACATGAGCTTGTATGTTTGCACCGGAAACTTGATTAGACACATCAGATTCAGCCAGTTCAGTATAGATTGGGGGAGTTATAAAATAAGTAGAAATTGGTTTCATTTCCTCATAGATTCCCTACATACAAGAAGTTTTACAACACCGTCAGGTTTAACTATTGGCCAAAAATTGAAGAGTTGAATTAGATATAATTAGGGATGTGATGTACCTTCTCGTTGCGCTTGCTACTCTTGCAAGCTCAGACTGTCCATTTGCGCAAGCTCGATGCCATGCCCGTGCTGCCGCCGCTGCCTCCCACGCAGGCTACACCCAGGGTTGGATCTTCATCTTCTTGTCCTTCCATTTGTTTGAAGCCCAGTGACCGCCCTCCAACGAGGGCGCGAGGAAGTGTTGTGTCGGTCTGTCCAGCGGCGGCTTGGTTAGGAGCGAACCAGACTGGAGGCTGGAGCGAATGAATTGGGATTTTTCCTGCTGTCGATCGATATGGGAGGCGCTCGTTTGGGACGCGAGCCTGCTATAGGGCCTGCCTTGCACTTATGTTATTGGCCCATCCAAATTGAAACATTTTTTTTCATTTTTTATATTGCCTGCTCGTGCGTTGGTACAAACAAAACTAGCGTGGGCCAACCTGGACGACTCAAACTAGGTGCACACTTTCCAGCCACCTGAGGCGGCCTCCCATACCAGCCCCTATGGTGGCGTTGCCCCTTTTTGCGTGTATGATTGGATAGTGAAAAATATTCCAGTGGCGCTTTTAATTTACCCACAAAATGGTTGAATTGCTTGTTTCTATGAACTGAGTTCGCCAATAATGTGAAGGATGCCAGTATTTTCATCCTATTGTAGATTGCTTAGATCTCGATATGCCAAAAGTAATCGCATGAAATATACAGTAAAAGCCAGTGTGATGTGTGTAGCTACAACTAGTCTGACTACACGTCCTCATATAACACATCAAGGACGCACCATCTTACCAGATTAACCATTCGACTTACCAATGCAGTGTGGGAAGAAAGAAGTATTGGGACTGCGTATCCAAGCAATTGATGCCATGGACTCCTTCACACAACCTTGTAAGCGAAAAAGAAGTTGCAGTGTGCCTATACAAAGAACTAGCGTAAGTTTAGTTACCTGCTTCTCGGAATTTTAGTTAGCCACTTATTGCAAAATTGTTCAATTACGTTTCTTGGCTTAATTTAGTTTGCTACTGATTACATAATGCCACAGCCTATTAATCATATTGTATACTGCGCCTATCTATGTGTTTGAAACTTACTGTTAAGAATTACCTGTTTGCCTTAACTTAAATATCTACTTGTTTGTTTAATTGCTTTGCTGCTGCAACAGCGGGTTACAATGATGTTAATAACTACTTTTCAGCATCCAATTGAAACTCTTTAACTCCTTATTTGTTTAACTAGTTTGTTGTTATAACTCCCAGTTGAGATGTTTTGCTAACTTCAACTTTATGAATCCAATCGGAACTTTAATGGCAAAACAGGTTAGCCCAAGATCAAAGAGCGAGGTCCCCATGGACGTTGCATCATCCCACAGAGTGGCACCGGCCCAATCGTGCATTATGAATTGCTAACTGCTGATGCTCTAGAGGCTAAACTAGTGGTAGAAAGAGATTCTGCTTCTGCACTTAGAGATGAAGTTGACATGTTGAAAAAGCAAAAAGCACAATCACAAGCAGTACTCAAGACAACCATTAAATATTTGGTGGATTTCAAAATGAAGAAAGATGCGACTGACCAGATTGTTAAGGTCCTGAAGGAAAAAAGGAAATTAAATTCCTACTTGGTAAATCATAGGTGAAATGTTCTTTCCATCGTTGAATAACCTTTGTGTTGTTTGTTCATGTAATCAATCAAACCATTTGTTTTAGAGATCATGTAATAATTGTTTTTTTTGGTTTGTAATTTTATTTGAGCACAAGTCTGTATTAATTGATAAGACTCGGAGACATTTCATTTGGATTGCTGTGCTAGACCTACAAATATGCCAATCGGGCTGAATGTGCATTCAGCAATAGTAGTAGTATAGATGGACCATAAGTGGCACGCATCGGAAAGGGCCAAGATGCTGGCTAAAAAAAGGATGCTGTTGTAGCCAAAAAAAAGTACAGCGGCCTGGCTTATGTATGTTAGTTGATATTATTGATCCATATACTCTATAAGTGTTTTTATTTCTGTTAGCTCTGTCCATTCTTGGTTGATTAACTTGGTCTTTGAATCTTGATACATCGCTTGTGTACATTTCTAAATGGGAGTACACATTATGCTGCGTGTGACATTTGAGTTGGACATGAAGTGTTCCAAATATTCGAATTCACCTTAAACTGGATTCTAGCTTCTGAATTTGAGTATCGGCATTTGTAAACCATATTCATATATGACAGTGGAATACATCTTTGTAGTCCTTTTGAAGATATATAAAAACACATAGAATGATTTATAAAGATTCATATAGGAATACAAAATGGATTCGAATTTAGTTGCCAGGGTAAACGTGGATGCTTATTGTCCCAAAATTCGAAAGAAGCAGCAAAATGTCTACTCCCACGTCGGCTGCCCGAAGCCAAGTGTTTGGGAGATGGAAATTACTGTCTACCCATTACACGACAAATCCATCGGCCTGATTTCCACTGCTCTAAATAGGGGTAGGTTAGTAACTTCAATTAGACGTGACACGACCCCCTCTGAGCCCATTCCGACACGGTGGGCGTCAAACATGGGCGGCAAAACACATTTGATTCAAGCTCGTCCGAAAGACCTCTGTTTCTCCCTCCATTCCCCATTCATACACGGTGGGCGGCAAAACAAACTCAATTCGGCCGAAATTGATGTAGGCAAACATTTTCAATAGGGGCAGGTTTGTAACTTCATTCAGACGTGACACAACCGCCCTACCTGTCAACCCTGTTCATACACCGTGGGTGCCAAGCATGGGCGCCAACCACCCTCTCCTCGCCTGAAATCGCTCTGGGAAAATATTGGCGAGATGCGAGATTACCGTCCTATCCCCAACCGACGAGACATCCAAATTTTAAACGGGGCTAAGTTCGTAACTTTCCCATATTTCAGTCAGGCGCGTCCCAAAAACATGGTTCCCCATACCTCTCCCTCCATTTTCCCCTTCATACACCGTCCGCGCTAGAACACCCCATCCCCACACCAGCCTCCGTCTGCCACCCCATCCATCGCCGCCGTTCTCCACCACATCCATCGCCACCGTCCTCCACCATGCCGGAGCGCCTACCAAGACCGCGTCGTCCATTGCTAGAGAAGGATGTTTCTCATCCACAGCGACGGACCAATAGCCTTGCATCGCGTCCTCTCGCTTCATCGGCGTCGTTGTCCCCTTTGCCGAGGCCGCTCAAACGACCATCTCTTCCACCGCAACGGGACTTATCCCCCGATGCACCAGTCTACCGTCACAGATATATTTCAATGCCACCAACAGCCATCGCACCCCTGATGCCTACACGGCGCCGCAAGAGAGGTGGTACTTCATATCTCCTCAACTTTTTGATCTTAACCAGAAAAAAGATCTTAACTTGGTTACTCTACTTTCTTTTCAGCTCTTAGAACTTAGTTCTTAGTTCGAAGCAAACAATGGATGCTAAATATCATTTCTCCGGTTTGCAGCTTCAAATCTGCCATGGCACAGCCATAATACGGTTTAATTTATCATGCTTAGGGTTTAATTGATCATGTTGTTTCCGTGGTGGTTCCTTTAATAGAAATCAGAGGGAAACCCTCTTTTGCTAAACAAATATGCTTAAAGTTTCCCCTTTTTATGATCACTATACAATCAGAATACGTGCTTCGTGTCATAATAGCACTGCTCCACCCATCAAGCTAAACAAGCTTAGTTAGTCAAATACGAATATGATATTGTTAAAACAGAGTTGTTTAATTAGTCAGCTAAACGTTACTAAATTAGTTTTGAAAATGCATGTTCGCTGCTCGGGTGTGTATCTCTACAGGGTGCCCACCGTGGGCCGGCCCACCCTGGGATTTTGGGTCGTCCTAGGCCCCGATTCCCCTTTGTTCTGCTGCGCGCTTCCGATCTCTACTCGCCCCCAGCCGCCTGCCTCGCTGGTTACTTGCCGTCCCCAGACGACATGACTCTAGGAGGAGACGCCGGACTAACAGGAGGCCAGGAGCCGCTCGCCCAACAGCGTCACCGCTGCCCGGGCGCACCGCCGTGCCTACCTTCCTAGTCCGTTCATGGCTCAGGCATGCATCACCCACCAAGCCAACCCGATTTATCCTGAGATACGTCCTCAACACTCAACAGCCACTCCTCATCACCCATTATCTAATTGAGTCATTACTCATTAGGCAGGACTATCATTAGGGTTTGTTGTGTGTTCAGATGTATTTTGGTAATCTTTAGTACCTCTAAAGTTCACAGGGTTTTCAGAATTCCGGCCATCGGAACAGACACTAGTCATTTTGGATTGTTGGTCATCGTGACATTGACCCAGATTACTACTGCAAGCCAGCTTTGTTGACAATTTTACTTGTCTTTCTTACTCATTCGATATCATATCCAATTATTCACGTCGATTAGTTGCAAACAATAAGTGCTAGACAAACTTCTTCATTCAGATTTTGGACGATCTCTTACTGCAGTTACAATTCTGCATACTTGTCCTAGTAACCTCACAAGTAAATGATTGATTCACTACATCTATGCTTGCCTTGTCATATTTTTTGTCAATATTCTTTTAGGGTGGTCTCTTCTACAGTTACAATTCTGACTAATTCTTATGTTTTCATGAATCTCAGATTCTGAACAGCATCATAATGATTATGAGCTTGCGCGCATGAAGAATAAAGCAGAACAATGCCATGACTGTCAAACTTGGCATTAAGGGACTGAAATCAAGTCTGGATGCAATGCAATGCAAACGCTCTCCAGCTACAGATTCATGCTCAGAATATGATCCTAACAGTGATTCTGAGCTAGAGGGAGACCTAAGTCAATGTAGCTCCCTAGTGGAGGAGTCAGAGGAAGATACCCTATCTTATTCACCCATCAAGGTACTTGCTCTAACTTTCCAAGGTTACATTGCTCACACATATCTTACAACCGATGCTTTGCATTGCTTCTACTTTGTTGAAATGCCATTAGCTTAGTTTACACATCGTGTATGTGAATACGCCCTGCCTATCAATTTTCAGTACATATTCCATCTGTCATCATACCATATTTATCGATTCCAATGTTGTTCTTGTGTATCAGACGTTCAAAAGGAAGAGGGCGATTGTTGATCGTGGAGGAGCACAAGCAAAGTATTTGGAAAATGCAGTGGCACCTGATAAATCAAATAGCCCATTAGGTGTAGTTGCAATATCACCTAACCCACAAAACACCCAAACTCTAGTAGACTCTAGCCCTACTACACTGGTCATTTCTGATGCCCCAACTCAGCAGACCCCAAGCTGCAAAGAAACAGATGATTATGCTAGTTGACATAGCACCAAATTGTCTGACGCAAAACCCCATTCCAGAAAGAGTACACCAAATCCAGTTGCCAAATCCATTTTTGAACCAGAGAGAGCCCCAATTGCAGCAAATAGGACCCATGTTCCATTTCTTCCCAGTTTAGAAGACGGAGCTTATGTTGTTGTCAGGAACTTTTTTGTGCATCTTTCCTTCATGGAAAGATTATACATGAACACGTAACAATTTCCAGTCTTCCTCCGCAACTTACGTGTAAGTAATGTACTAATGTTATTCATGGTCATTACTGCATATGTTTCTGCTGACAGAAGACACAAGATTTCATTCTTTTAAATAGGCGAGGAGCAAACTAGATTGTGATGACGAGCAAGGGTTGGTTGTGCTTTTCAAGCACTCATTGATGAAGTATCGTTCCTACCTCGAGGCAAGCGCACTTCGATGGCAAGCCTCTGAACGAAATTTCTGTAAAGTCTTCGGTGCTCCATTTATCCGACGGTGACTGGAATAATATTGTTACACATTGGTCTCGGCTGCAGCATAAGGTACTGTCTATGATACCACATCACAATTTGAACTACATTTCTGCATTTGCCTTAATGTCTCACTTGTACAAAAACTATTAGCAGAAGAATATTCGTTCTAAAGGGACCACATAATCTCGCAACTATACTGCACACTGCATTGCTCTTGTGAGTACCTCTTGCCCTGTATGACCATACTTACTTTCATAGCTGTTTGATTATGTAGCGTCACTGCACATGTTAGCCTCGTAATCATCCATTTGGTGGACATTATAAGATCCGTATGGACTCTTACATAAGTTTAGAATCAACCCAATGCTTTTGAAGAGGTTTAGCTCTACAGTCCTCTTGTAAGGACTGAACGTCGTCTATCACTGTACTTACATTAACAGCTACTCCCTCTGTCCCATAATATAAGAATGTTTTGCATAGTACACCAGTGTTCAAAACACTCTTGTATTACGGGAAGAGGAATTGGTTCATTTTGTAGCATTCTGCATCTTATCTCCCTCGCCCACCATTTACTAATAAAGATCAGATCTATGTTTAATCTTACGAACAAGTAGAATACACAGACAATGCCAGTGCAGAAGTGTAGCCCATTGCTCTTGTCAGTACATTTTGTCCTGTAATGCTTGTACTCCCAGGGATTGGTAGTTGATTATGTAGCATCAATCTGCATCTTATCTTCATTATCCTCTATCCCTTCCAGTATTATCATATCTATAATTACTCTCTATAAAATGTAGAGTACAGGCAATGCTTATGAAGAAGATTCTGTGCTGAAATTCTTGAGTTATCCTTCCCTTGACATGGAGAAGGGCATTATAAAGCCGGAGTTAACTGTTAATGTAAGTCAGTCCTTCTAAAGCCTTTATCCTCAACTTCTGTTTAATTTCTCATACTCCCTATCGTTTACTGCTGTTTAGTTTGTTGTTTCTACCAAAATGCATGTTCGCAAGAACCGTAAGTTCTAAGTTTTACTTGTAAAACCAAATTCCTTATTCATACCATGCACACTACATAATACTCCCTATATGTATGCTTGCTTTTGTGGATCTATAATCCAGTGTGTGGTGAAGCAGCCCATGTTTGCACCTTGTCATCTCCTATTTTATCTTACTATGTGGCTGATGATACGAACAACATGCCATGCACATTATCCAAAATATATACAATGATTTTCTTTGCCCTTCATCTATGCTTGTTATGTTGACATGGTAATCCAGTAGTTTGGTGAAGCTCCCCGCATTATGAACAATGCCAAATTATGCTATTGATATTTTGAACTTACTCTTTATTTCCAATTTGAAATTGGATGGAATTGACAGCACAATTATCATCTTTGTTTAAACAGGTGCAAAACCTGTCATCTATCTGCTTTGTTTCAAGGTGATATGCCTGATGGCATGCACAAGTCTGCTGAAGGCTGTGAGACAAACCCAACATATATTGCAGCAAAGAAGGCAAAACATCTTGAAGATAGCGAGACAATCCCAATGTCTTGTCTTGATGCAGTGTGCAAGTTACTTGAGACTAACAGTCAGACAAGCTCACAGAATTCGTTGTCTTGATGCAATGATCACTCGTGGCGAACTTCGATGCCCAGTGGATGTAATATACCTTAAATCCTTTATTGTATAGTGTAGGTTTATTCTTAGTTACTATGGGGTAATTTCTTTATTGTATAGAGTAGGTTTGTTCTTAATTCCTACTAGTTACTGCCATCATTCGCTATCTGAAAAAATCGATGTAGTCGTATCGGGCGAAACATTCAACTCTAATGGGCCTGGTTTTTAGCGGGCCGCAATTGGCCGGCCTACGTCTTTCTTGGGCCCGAATGATTGGGGCCTTCACACATTGCGCCATGCCCAAACTTACACCGGCCTATATTTTAGTTGGGCATTTTGTGGACCCAGCGCTTAGTTTGGCCCAGGTAGCATTGGGCCATTAACAGGCTGAATATTGTACTGGCCTGTTACGGCCGAGATGAAACGACGGGCCTTTAGCAGGGCAAAATGCATGTTGGGCCTCAATTTTCAATAGTCATCGGCGGGCCTTCAGCAGGCCAAAATGTAGACCGGGCCTTTTTGGGCCCAGTTACCTCACGGGCCGTTACCCGAATGAAACATATCTCGGGCCTTAGTTGGCCACTGATATCATGGGCCTTTAAGAGGCCGAAACCTTAGTACAGGCATCAACGGGCCGAATTACGCGACAGGCCTTTAACAGGCCCAAAGTCACGTTGGGCTTAACTGTTGCCACCTTAAGCACGGGCCTTTAGTGGGCCCGATGTCCCGTCGGACCATATATGGCCCATGGGCAGCACGGGCCATTCCCAGGCTCAATGTCACACCAGGCTGAACTGGGCCCATGTCTACATTAGGCCTCTAACAGGCCGAAAGTCATCGGGTTGTAGTTGGGCCCAAATATTCGTGAACAATTAATCGCCGATCGGCTTGGTCGCAAATGGGCCCAAATATTGGGCGAACAATTAACGGGCTAGATCTGGCTTCAGGTCGTAAATGGGCCCAAATATTGGGCGAACAATTAACGGGCGAGATCGGCCGCCATAAATGGGCCTTTATTAAGTAGGCCGTTATTGGGCTGGCCCAATGGTACCTGATTAAGTACTATGGGCTTTGACTGGGCCGGCCTTTTTAACCTATATGGGCCTCTGTTGGGCCCAGCCACGTGTCGACGTATCATAGGCATGTCTCCTCCAATGGACGGGCGACATCTGGCCCACTGACGAGCTGACAGGAGTTCCCTTCGGCCAATCGGAATTTTACACATGGAAATTTCCCATTAGTCAGGGCTGTTAACGGGTTATCGGATCCAAAATCCGACCCGATAGCTTAACGACGTTCCGTTACGGTGGATGCCACGTGTCAGTCACCCTTGATGAAAGAACTTCTATGACGCGCGATTTATCGTCATGGAATTGGACACTTCTATGATGATAATTTTAGTAATGTCATGGAACACTTCTATGACAGCACAGGTATGACTATCTTGATTCTGTCATAAAATCGTCATGGATGTACATGCATGACAAAAAACGCGACCTATTGTGACAAACACGTATCATCACGGAAGTGTATTTTTTTCATAGTGATGGGCTTTTCCTCGCGGAAAAAAAGCAAATGGGTTTTGTATCGCCCGATCGGCTGCCCTCGCCGTCAGATCGAGGGCCTTAACACTAGAGGCCGCCCATTAGACACTCTCCACTCTCCATCTTATTGCCCATTCGAAGAAAAAAAAGAGATGCCTCGGCTTAATTATGGCTCCTCACCGCTAACATTTTTCAACTTGAAAAAAGTTATAGCTCCTTTTTGTGCCGGCTTGGCATCCACCAAATTAGAGGATGGTGTACTGAATGTAGACAATCACAATGGTCGTAGCGCGGCAAAATGAGGGTGAGGGAGTCCATGACTAAGGGTTCCCCGGACAGCCAGACTATATACTTTGGCCGGACTGTTGGACTATGACGATGCAAGATAGCAGACTTCGTCCCGTCTTCGGATGGGACTCTCCTTTGCGTGGAAGGAAAGCTTGGCGATTCGGAGATATTTAGATTCCTTTCTCTGTAACCGACTTTGTACAACCCTAGTCCCCCCGGTGTCTATATAAACAGGAGGGTTTAGACTTCTAGGGTTTAGCCACAACCGTCATAACCTCATAGGCTAGACTTCTAGGGATTACCATTACAATCTTGTGGTAGATCAACTCTTGTAATACTCATATTCATCAAGATCAGTCAAGTAGGAAGTAGGGTATTACCTCCATAGAGAGGACCCGAACCAGGGTAAACATTGTGTCCCCCGCCTCCTGTTACCATCAGCCTTAGACGCACAATTCGGGACCCCCTACTCGAGATCCGCCGGTTTAGACACCGACATTGGTGCTTTCAGTGAGAGTTCCGCTGTGACGTTAAAGATAGCATTGAATGCTCCATCAATCATCTACAACACAGTAGTCCAGGGTGAACAGATCTTCGTATTCGGCGGCTTCGCACTGCGGGCCAACTTGCTTGGCCATCTAGAGTAGATTGATAGCTACGCCCCTGGCCATCAGGTTAGATTCGGAAGCCTGAATTTTGTGGCCGATATCCGCGGAGACTTGATCTTCGACGGGTCCGAGCCCATGACGGGTATGCCCGGCCGCCACGATGAACATGACCTAGATCTGTCATCGGGCCACACACAGGAGATAGTGCATGTGACCATCCTGGCCCTAGAGCCGGAGCAGACTGCATCGTCCGAAAACAGGAAGTTTAACCCTGCCATGGAGGTCGCAAACTCGGCGACGCCCGAGCCACACACAAACCCAACATCGAGTTGAGCTTGTGTTACTGGAACCTTGGACTATGGGTTCCGGACTGCATGCATCTGCGTCCATCGAACCCGATCGGGCGCGGGTCTTGGAGTTCAGCTCTGCGGACATCTTCCAACACTCGCCTTTTGGCGACACGTTAAGCTCGTTAAAATCCCTCTCCTTGTCGGGGAATGCTCGGCCGAACTATGTCCGGCTCAAGTGGGAAGCGGACGCCGAAGAACTTTGTTCCCCACCCACTGCCCACTTCATTGCCACTATCAAGGACTTAACCGACACGCTCGATTACGGCTCCGAGGACATCGACGGTATGGACGACGATGCCGGAGAGGAGCAGGCACAAAAACCGCCACCTTTAGGGTAGTGGACAGCTACATCGTCATACGATATATACATGGTGGACACACCAAGGGAGAATGAGGCTGACGGCGATAACAGCATGCCTGTCGATGAACCTCCTAAGCACCGGCATCCCAAGTGCCAACCTCGATCCGGCAAAGAGAAAAATAGCAACATTGTCACGGACGATGATGACAATCTAAACCAAGCCGAGGACCCCGCAGACCCAGCGTTGGAGTAGGGCATTCGAGAGGACGGCGAACACAGTCCAGAGAGGTTATCCGACGACAGGGACACCGAAGATAGCAATTACCAACATGTCTCTGAAGAGGAGATAAGCACAGGCGACACTTTAATTGGCCATCCCGTAAGAACCATTGGAACAAGAACGCTTCCACCAAAGGCTTATCGCCACTGCAAGCAGCCTGAAGAAGCAGAAGCAGCGGCTTAAAGCTGCACCGGATATGCTCAATTACAGATGGAATGATGTGCTAGACTCTGACGAGAAATACGGTGGTCGCCAAACAAAGAGCTATCCTAAATGCAAGCTGCTACCCAAACTCAACGACGAGGCTATCGCGCCTATACTGTCGAAAGACAATACGGCCGACAGGCCGGACCGACCACCTCGTGGTCGCGACAGAGTGGCTAGCAATGCCGTACACAAGCCGGCACCCCCTCCCCATAGAGGAAACAAGGTTGCGGCCAGACCGTAAAACACGATCTACGTGAGGACCTAGACAAAAAATGCTGGCAAAACCAGGTCCATCTATGGATCCAGGGAATGTGCTCCTACACGTTATCATGATTATCAAACAAAATACACCGGCCATCTACCAGCTTGGAACCAGTACCGAACATTACAACCGTCGGGCCCAATCCATGACACAACCAGATACAGGGGTGCTGCACACCCCCTGTGCTTCACCGATGAGGTGCTGGAACATGATTTTCCAGAAGGGCTCAAACCAGTAAACATCAAGGCATATGATGGAACGATGGACCTTGCGGTTTAGCTTGAAGACATTATTCTTCACATCCATATGGCCTGCAGAGCTGATCTCCACGCCATCAAATATTTACCCCTCAAGCTAATAGGACCAGCTCGGCACTGGCTAAAAAGACTCCCTGAAAATTCCATCGGTCGAGAGGAACTTGAGGACGCTTTTCAGCCAATTTCAAGGGACCTATGTCCGGCCCCGGATCTGATTTATCTAAGTCACATAATCCAACAACCCGAAGAATCAGCCCATAAGCTTTGGAACCGTTTTCTCACTAAGAAGAACCAAATCATCGACTGTCCGGACGCCGAAGCCTTAGCAGCCTTCAAACATAGTGTCCGAGACGAATGGCTAGCCAGACAGCTTGGCCAGGGAAAGCCAAGGACAATGGCCGCCTTAACCACACTCATGACCCGCTTTTGCGTGGGCGAAGACAGCTGGTTAGCCTGTAGCAGCACCAGCGACCCCGGCACATCCAAAGTCAAGGATGGTAATGGAAAACCATGACGCAACAAAAACAAACGTCGGAATAATGAATAAAGCCCAGACAGTACATCGGTAAATGCCGGATTCCGGGGCTCCAGACCCGGTCAACGGAAGAAGCCATCTAAAGGCAACAAAGACAGTCCATCCAACCCGAATAGAATCCTAGACAGGCCATGCCGGATCCACGGCACTCCCGATAAACAAGCCAATCATACCAACAGAGAATGTTGGGTCTTCAAGCAGGCCGGCAAACTGAACGCCGAACACAAAGGTAAGGGACCACGGAGCGAAGACGAGGACGAACCTCGCTAGCCGAACTCGGGGGGACAAAAGAAATTTCCACCGGAGATCAAAACAGTAAAAATGATCTATGTCACTCATATCCCAAAGCGGGAGCGCAAACGCGCACTCCGAGATGTCTATGTTGTCGAGCCCGTCGCCCCCAAGTTCAAGCGATGGTTGGCATGTCCGATCACTTTTGATCGCAGGGATCATCCGACTAGTATCCGTCACGGGGGTTTGGCTGCCCTAGTGCTCGACCCCATAATCGACGGATACCAGTTCACTCGAGTCCTCATGGACGGTGGCAGCAGTCTGATTCTGATATACTAGGACACCGTCCGCAAGATGGGGATAGACCCGTGAAGAATCAAGCCAAGTAGCACTACCTTTAAAGGAGTTATACTGGGCGTGTAAGCCCGCTGCATGGGCTCTCTAACATTGGATGTTGTATTCGGCTCCCCCGACAACTTTCGAAGCGAAGAACTAATCTTCGACATTGCTCCATTTCGAAGTGGCTATCACACACTACTCGAAAGAACGGCCTTCGCCCGTTTTAATGCAGTTCCGCATTATGCTTATCTAAAAACTCAAAATGCCTGGACCGCGTGGCGTCATCACGGTCAGTGGAAATACGGAGCGCTCTCTTCGTACAGAAGAATACACGGCGGCTCTAGCAGTCGAAGTACAAAAGGGCCTATTCAAGCCGACCAACTCATCGGTCTTTAAGACCACGGACACAGCTAAACATGTCCGGCGCACACCTCGGTGTGGCAGCTCAGATAAACCTGAGCTCGATTAGCAGCTATGCCCCCACTGACCGCCCCGCAAGGAGATATCACATGTGCCATGTATACATAAATATACAACCAAAATTCCTTGGATGGCACTGGGGGCACACTGCACTCAAAAAGTTCATAGTTCGGCTCGACCCTATTCGGACTCCATAAGTTATATTTCATGGTTCATTAAAACGAACCAGCTTTACTTACGGCCATACCAGATTCTTTTACCTGGTCTCTTCCTTTTTACAGATGGCCATCATACTATACCCTTCAAGGACACTTCACAACGGAGACAAAGGCGCAGATGTGCAGCAGGGCCCTGCATTAAGGTTTTTTTTAGATTAAGACCCTATGTAATCCTTTTTTATCTCTCTTTGTCCTATACTTTCCTGGCATGTAAAATGTCCAAGAAAGATATTGGCATTATCTGTAAAGTTATGGCTCACCGTACCAAAGTGGATGTTATAGAAGCAACTCGGTTCATATTGTGTTTTGAGATTTATGCCCTCACCACCTGTGCTCTTTCCCCACGTCGGATTGCCATACGTGCCTTGATACTAGGGTCTATCACCAAGGGTAGTATACAGCCGGGTGTATATTGAAAAGTCCGGACACCTGTAGGGAGTGGTCGGTGTCGCGAGTTTGGCCTTATATGCATCATCTCTGAATCATGTCTTTGTTCAATAGTTGGGTTGCCCGGCTCTGCTTACTACCTCACGTTCCGCTATATCGGCTAGGGTAGTAAAGGGAGAACTACTGTGATTGTGTCCTGGCTCATCCGGATGAGCACCTTAGTAGAGAAAGCCGAAAACTGACTTTCATGATGCGGCGAGAGCTGGTCAACCACACGATGACTCATCGGAATCTTCGCGATTCCCTTCGTGTTAAACGAAGGACCGTCGTTCTGGTCACGTATGTACGCGCATCGTATCCAGATAACCACGAACATACCAGGGGCTATATAGTAGCCCCACCATCAAACTCCTATGGCCAAGTGGAAGTGTTAAAGCTCTATAGTCTGATTGCCTAGTTCGCCGCACTAACACCTCCTTAACGGACCAAGACGTTGGGTCAAGTGTGATCAAGTGCTTTTCCGAACACCCCACGTTATACGCGAGGGGGCTGAAGTCGACGACTGCAAACTTTCAGATTGTATATATAAAAAAAAGACGGCCACACAGGAGGCACTAAAACTATTCGGGCAAAAAGTATAAAAATATAGCCTTAAATATATCACAATATTGTTATTACAATTTTGATACAATCTACTCGAACATGATATTCTTCGAGCACTGACCCTCTATTAAGTGGACACCCTCTAGGACATCTTCAAAGTAATGTTCTGGCATGTTAAGGTCCTTGCCTTCGGGTGGACTCTGCGCCGGAATATCGGTGGTCCTCATCTTCGCCCAGTATATCTAGACACGGGCAAGGGCCAACCGTGCACCTTCTATGCACGTTGACCGCTTCACAGTGTCAATGCGCGGCACCGCATTAACAAGTTGCCACACCAAACCGAAATAACTATTCGGAATGGGTTCCGTTGGCCACAGCCGGGCTATGATGTCCTTCATGGTTGTGCCAGACATCCTGTGGAGCTTGGCCCACTGGGCCATCTGTTCGTTCAACAGTGGACGCTTCGGCTCGTCAAAATGTGACCAAAATAGCTTTTCCATCGCATGTCCTTCTTGTGTGTGGAAAAACTGGTTCGCATCGGCAGCACTCTTCGGCAGGTCCATAAAGGCATCTGGAGGACTCCACAATTGATTAAGCGGCGCATACTTCAGATCGCCAAACTTAGTTTGCAATAAAAAGGGCTTACCAGCCGCGATCTCCCTAGCTTCTCGGATCTCCTCCCGAGCTGCTCTAGACTCAGACCGGGCTTCCTCCGCCTCTTGTAAGGCCTTGTCAAGATCGTCCGCTTTGGCTTTGTTATCTTTCTCAAGAACTTGGCATCGGCTAGTGGCATTCTTCATCTCAAGTGCCATTGTAGATATCCTCTCCTCGCACTAACGCCGAACAGTCTGCTCAACTTTTAATTCGGTGGCCACCTTTTTGGCAGCCGCATAACTCATCCTGGCTTGCTCCTTGGCCCAGGCAAGTTCCACCCGAATTGTTTCAACTACGGCAGCACCATCTGCAGTTATGCATATACAAATAATCAGTACCATGCTCATTTTATAATACTAGCATGTACTGAGTGCCCCAAAGACATACCTTGTGCCTCGTCAATCCGCTTGTTAACAAGCGCGATGTCATCATCCGTCGCATCAACTTTTTGCTTCAGATGTGCTACCTCGGTAGCTTGGGCAGTCGCCACAGATGTAACGACCTGTGTTTCAATTAGTAAGATCATTTCATGGGCATATATTTTTGATCCTCTGATAGCATCCCTTTGTATGTCAACCAGAGTCTCAGGGGCTACTATCTATACACAGGTACAATTTTCTCTTACAATGTAATTGAAATTACACTACGTACCTCGAAGCCTCTTAGTAGGCTAGAACGGGCTTCATTCAATCCGCTCTTCGTGGACTGAACTCTTTCAAACACCGTACCCATCAAGGTATGATGTTCCTCTGAGACGGAGGCATGTTGCAATATGTCTATCAATGTATCTGGCGCCTCCGGATCCGGAACAGGTGGCGTCGTCCCTTGGACATTGGATAGTCCGGGACTTTTGTTGTTCCCTGTAAGGGCATCACACCTCGGACCTTGGGCGGCCGAAGTATTACCTTCGGCCCCGGTCTTCACTGCCCCTTGTGCCACTCGCAGATCGGGAAAGATCCTCTGGGACGACACCTCAGCGTCATCCGCCTTATCAGGCAGGGAGATCTGTGGAGGCGTCTCGTTCTCCATAATCTCTGGAATTAGATCCCCCGAAGAGGAGGACTGAGGAGGGCTGCATGCCGGACTGCAAACATGTGTTTAAAATATTACCCTTATAGCCAAGAAAGAACGGGACAGGTCTAAAAACACCTTATTTCACTTACGATTCGGCTAAGGGCCTCTCTTTTTCGGGGTGACTGCGTGTCGGCAGCATCCCCTGACTGGGATACCTTCCCCTGCTTAGAAGCTTCTCTTTCCGAGTCTTTGGAGGCGGCCTTTTTCTTCCCAAGGAGACAAGGGATGTTAGTTCGCCCTTTCCTTCCACCCTTGGAAGTGGAAGTCTTAATCTCCCCGGACGAATTGCCTGGTGTGCCTCCAGAATAGAAGCCACCTTTGGCCTCTTCGTCCTCCTCCTTATCTTACCCCGCCGGCACTTGATATGGTGCCAGATCCAGCACCCGTGTTAATACCGGATCGGCAGAGTCTTCGGGAACTGGAGCCGAACACCTGATTCTCCCTGCCTTCTTTAGCCAGCCCTAGCTGAATAGAGTTTTATCAGTACATGGTCATGAATAATTTGACTAAACCGTGTTCGGGGGTCGAGTACTTACCGGAGTATTCGGATGGTTGCAGTCAAGGCAGAGGTCTTCGATCCTGCCACTGTTTTCGTGCGCCGAAAAACAATTTCCACATCTCTCTGACCATCGTGCCAAAGAGGTGTTGAATAGTCCGTGGACCTTCCGGATTAAACTCCCACATGCGGAGGCGTCGGCGACGAGGTAGGATCCGCGGACTAGCATTACTTGGATTACGTCGATGAGACCAATGTCCTCCTCAATGTGGCTCCGAACGCGGCTTTGCAGCGTCCGCACTTCATCAGCAGATCCTCAGTCCAGCCCCTTGTTAATCCACGAGCTTGGCGATTCAGATATGTATATTCCTTTCTCTATAACCGTCTTTGTACAACCCTACTCCCCTCCCGATGTCTATATAAACTGGAGGGTTTAGACTTCTAGGGTTTAGCCACAACCATCATAACCTCATAGGCTAAACTTCTAGGGTTTAGCAATTACAATCTCGTGGTAGATCAACTCTCGTAATACACATATTCATCAAGATCAATCAAGCAGGAAGTAGGGTATTACCTCCATAGAGAGGGCCCGAACCTGGGTAAACATTGTGTCCCCCGCCTCTTGTTACCATTAGCCTTAGACGCACAGTTCGGGACTCCCTAACCGAGATCCGCCGCTTTTGACACCGGCAAAGGGGCCAAATTACATGCCCACCATATACATAGATTGTAAAGGTTGACACGCTAACGTTCACACTAAACTAAGCTTCACAAGATACGGTATGCATACTATCTAACATTCACAAGCCCTTAAGTTCAGCATGTTTATGCATCTAAATGATTGACAAGACTATAAGCAACACAAAGTCGTGAGAAGGTGCGAAATAAAGAAAAATGATAGATGCTTCTCTCGAGCAAAGGGCCTCCCTATGCACGCATTAATTTCTTGGGCATGCTTCTTTTTGCTAAATGTTGCATGCACTTTGAGCATGTTGGCAACTCCACAGCTAGGTTGATCGCTCATCTTGCAATTTACGCTAACACATTGCAGCAAACAGAGGAGGCAATAGAGATCACTCAACATCAGACCATTTTGTGCAGTTCCACTAAAATCATCTTCATTGTCCTGAATATGAAAAGATAATAAAGCTTTGTACTTAAACGGTGTCGCAGCGAGAGCAGATATCAATAGCTCATCGTGACAAAAGATGATCATCTGGACAAAGGGATATCGACCTTTGCCGACACCAGATTTTGGCACACTCAAGAATTTATTTAAAATGGCCTCAAATGGAGAAGTGTTCTACATGAAAAAGTTACGTATTGTCGATATGGACATCTTTGAAGTTTTGGCCATCGCCATCTGATCTCATCTCGAAGGCGAAGTTGTGTTCAAATCTTGAGATTTTGTATTCGTAACACTATTCGCACATTACGCCCCAAGACGCCTCGTATGGAAAAAATGATCTACATGGATTGTCTTCCTCTCGTGAAACGATCGATTTTGATATAAGAATCGCTCCAATCCGAAGTTCAGTATGCAAAAGTTAGAGCCATCCGAATACAGCACTATCACGAGCCAAAAGTGGCGCGCCCACCGCACACACGTCTGATGGGTAGCGCGAATAACAGCCTGTATTGCACGAGCGATTTGAACCTCAAGAAGAACTCTAATCAAAAAACGTTCAACATAGAAGTTGTTCGTCTCGTCGAAACGGTCAAGATTGCTTTTGGGCTCGTTTCCATCCGAGGTCGTTTACCACCTCAAAAGTTACCCGCAAGATGCAGCCAGTTTTAACCGAACAGTTTTGGAATGTTCGGACAAAACCAATCCGAATTTGACTAGGGTTTTGGACGTGAATCCAAGCCTTTTCCTTGCACGGGAAGTCCAGCCGCCTCTTATATACCTGAGGGGTGATGGCCGATTGAACAACACACAATCGATCGATCAATCTACCACTTTTTATCTTTTATCTTTTCTCCTTAACCCTAGTTCTTCTTCTTCCTCGTTCTTCGTTCGTTCTTCTTCATTGCAGGGAGGCGAACCTCGAGGCCCTAGGGGCGATCAGGTCGACCTAGGGAAGCCCATAGCCGCCACGCGCCCAGACGGGGTCCCTCCGGGGCGTGTGGGGTTTGGGTCTTCAAAAGCACCCGCCGGATTGCCTGCGTACCGCGCTTCCGGACGGGTCTCCTTCGACGTAAGATGCGGCGCATCACCCTCGGCGTTGGAGGTACACGGTGACGTGTTCGTGTGCGAACACACTTTTTGGCGACTCCACTGGGGACGAAGCTTTGAACGGTCTCCGTCCGTTCTTGCTACGAAGAGATCGTCATCTAGGGTTTGCAATCTACAAAGGTAATATGAATACCCAATTCACATATGTAGATGCAAATAATGCATATGTTGTTGCTAGATCATCTAATGAGCATAATGTATCGGCTAGCCCTAGCTTTATCAATCATGCATCTAATTATGTGCAAGGGCCGATGCAACAAAATCTCCATGATTCTACTTCATATAATTTTAGCAACATGCAACATATGTATCCCAACTCCCATGCATCGGCAACCCCACAAATTTATATGCCGATGAATAACATGATGAGTTCGGTTAATCAAGTTGAGACACCCTATGTAGGAACTTCCAATGCTATGCAACAAAGTGTTTCAAGTTTTTATTCATTGGCAAATAACTTGCGAGACGCTAATCCAAACGTGCGGTGGATAGGGAATTGGTCATGTTACTACTAGTTATTTGGCTAATTACCTCAAACATCATATGCTACGCCTAACGCTACTAATATTTTGGCACCATACGCATCGTTGATGTCCATAATTCGCTCAAGATCTTCATGGTCATGGCCAAATAAGTGAAACTTCTATAGGAGCACAAATGCCTTCACCTACTACCGTGGCATATCATGTGCCCCCTACACAATTACAGAATTTCGGCAACATCTCATTGCCAAAAGAGTCTAAAAGCAATGGGGGGCAACCATATCCAGACTGGGTAATTGAGAACAAGCTTACATTCTCTTGGGATTTGTGTAGCTCTATTCGCCAGGAACTAATAGAAGGCAGGAAGCCTCATGATTTTGCTGCTGTAAAAGCTAGAATTGTGCAAATGATGCAATGCCAAATGCTATACCATCCAAAGGTACCACCTAAAAAATCACAAAGTTTCGGCACCTCATTGTCGAAAGAGTCTCAAAGTATTAGGGGGCAATCTCATGACGAGTGGATGGAAATTGAGATGAAAAAGTTTAAAGCTTGCCAAGCTGAGATGTGGGCTAAAATTAGACGAGAGCGAGAAGCCTTGCAAATTCAAAAAGATAAAGTTGTTGATTCACGTAACAAAGAAAATTCGGTTATTAGAAAAGCCGAATCAACTAGTATATATTCTGAGACCATCAAATCCAAAGAGGCAAGCATTATTGAGAAAGGGCATGGAAAGCATAGCAAAACAACCATACTTGATTTTTCCGAAGTCAATGGAATCTACTTCCTGCCCTATGAGTTTCGTGCCATAGAAATTGACAAGCCTCAAGGACAATAAAAGTAGCGAACAAAGTTCGGTGACATGGATCTTCAAAGCAATGATGCACGGAATCAATAAAAAGATGATGACAAGGTGTTGGGGAGCCACCCAAAGATGAAGCAAGATGTTCTTCAAGTGGCACCACCATCATGCTGTCCCAACATATTTGAAGAGGTATGCGTAGCGGGTAATTTACCTATTTTCAGATTTGGTCACAACTTTACTGTTGATGCATCTATTAGTAAAATCCTCATAGGTAATTTTGAAAGACAAATGAAGAAGGGTAATTTACTTGTTAGCAATAAAATTGTTTTAGAACATATCGGTCAACCAATTGTGCCATTTATAAAGACCGATAATGACTTATTATTGCAGCCAAAGCTTTCCCAGTTGCTTTATCTAAAGTTCATATCTATTTGGGTAGCTTTGCTTATTTCATACTTGGCTTGCACTTGGTCTCAATTGAGACATGTATGTTCTAAGTATTTTTATTTTAGAAATTTAAAGCCAAGGTTAAATTCTGTTGAGAAAACTGATGCTAGTATAATATCTTACCCAAAGACATCGGAGATAGAGTGCAAAACACAATGCATAGCCGAATGGTGTGATGCAAAATCTGAACCATTCATTTGCTTAACTCCAAAGCCGTTCTCACAACAAGATCGGCTAGAGAATGAAAAGTTTACCTTCAATTCAAGCATGTGTGATCAAATATTTGATTTCTTGTTGCAAAATAATTATATTAGAATTCTTGATCACCATGTTGAACCATCTGTCTAGGGACGAATGTATTGTAAGTTGCATGATTCGTCCAAGCATAATTTTGAGGATTGCAACATGTTTCATCAAATAGTTAAATCGGCCATTGATAAAGGACGATTGAAATTTGTTGAGACGGACCAATAGCCTTGCATCGCGTCCTCTCGCTTCATCGGCGTCGTTGTCCCCTTTGCCGAGGCCGCTCAAACGACCATCTCTTCCACCGCAACGGGACTTATCCCCCGATGCACCAGTCTACCGTCACAGATATATTTCAATGCCACCAACAGCCATCGCACCCCTGATGCCTACACGGCGCCGCAAGAGAGGTGGTACTTCATATCTCCTCAACTTTTTGATCTTAACCAGAAAAAAGATCTTAACTTGGTTACTCTACTTTCTTTTCAGCTCTTAGAACTTAGTTCTTAGTTCGAAGCAAACAATGGATGCTAAATATCATTTCTCCGGTTTGCAGCTTCAAATCTGCCATGGCACAGCCATAATACGGTTTAATTTATCATGCTTAGGGTTTAATTGATCATGTTGTTTCCGTGGTGGTTCCTTTAATAGAAATCAGAGGGAAACCCTCTTTTGCTAAACAAATATGCTTAAAGTTTCCCCTTTTATGATCACTATACAATCGAAATCGTGCTTCGTGTCATAATAGCACTGCTTCCACCCATCAAGCTAAACAAGCTTAGTTAGTCAAATACGAATATGATATTGTTAAAACAGAGTTGTTTAATTAGTCACTAAACGTTACTAAATTAGTTTTGAAAATGCATGTTCGCTGCTGGTGTGTATCTCACAGGTGCCCACCGTGGGCCGCCCACCACAGGATTTTGGGTCGCCCTAGGCCCCGATTCCCCTTTGTTCTGCTTGCGCTTCCGATCTCTACTGCGCCACCGCCGCCTCGCTGGTTACTTGTCCCCCTGCATTTACATGACTCTAGGAGGAGACGCCGGACTAACAGGAGGCCAGGAGCCGCTCGCCAACAGCGTCACCGCTGCCCGGGCGCACCGCCGTGCCTACCTTCCTAGTCCGTTCACGGCTCAGGCATGCATCACCCACCAAGCCAACCCGATTTATCCTGAGATACGTCCTCAACACTCAACAGCCACTCCTCATCACCCATTATCTAATTGAGTCATTACTCATTAGGCAGGACTATCATTAGGGTTTGTTGTGTGTTCAGATGTATTTTGGTAATCTTTAGTACCTCTAAAGTTCACAGGGTTTTCAGAATTCCGGCCATCGGAACAGACACTAGTCATTTTGGATTGTTGGTCATCGTGACATTGACCCAGATTACTACTGCAAGCCAGCTTTGTTGACAATTTTACTTGTCTTTCTTACTCATTCGATATCATATCCAATTATTCACGTCGATTAGTTGCAAACAATAAGTGCTAGACAAACTTCTTCATTCAGATTTTGGACGATCTCTTACTGCAGTTACAATTCTGCATACTTGTCCTAGTAACCTCACAAGTAAATGATTGATTCACTACATCTATGCTTGCCTTGTCATATTTTTTGTCAATATTCTTTTAGGGTGGTCTCTTCTGCAGTTACAATTCTGACTAATTCTTATGTTTTCATGAATCTCAGATTCTGAACAGATCATAATGATTATGAGCTTGCGCAAGATGAAGAATAAAGCGTAACAATGCCATGACTATCAAACTTGGCATTAAGGGACTGAAATCAAGTCTGGATGCAATGCAATGCAAACGCTCTCCACTCTGATTCATGCTCGTAATATGATCCTAACGGGATTCTGAGCTAGAGGGAGACCTAAGTCAATGTAGCTCCTAGTGGAGGAGTCGAGGAAGATACCCTATCTTATTCACCCATCAAGGTACTTGCTCTAACTTTCCAAGGTTACATTGCTCACACATATCTTACAACCGATGCTTTGCATTGCTTCTACTTTGTTGAAATGCCATTAGCTTAGTTTACACATCGTGTATGTGAATACGCCCTGCCTATCAATTTTCAGTACATATTCCATCTGTCATCATACCATATTTATCGATTCCAATGTTGTTCTTGTGTATCAGACGTTCAAAAGGAAGAGGGCGATTGTTGATCGTGGAGGAGCACAAGCAAAGTATTTGGAAAAGGTAGTGGCACCTGATAAATCAAATAGCCCATTAGGTGTAGTTGCAATATCACCTAACCCACGAAACAGCCCAACTCTAGTAGACTCTAGCCCTACTACACTGGTCATTTCTGATGCCCCAACTCAGCAGACCCCAACTGCAGCAAACAGTATGATTATGCTAGTTGACATAGCACCAGCTGTACGACGCAAAACCCCCATTCCAGCAAAGAGTACACCAAATCCAGTTGCCAAATCCATTTTTGAACCAGAGAGAGCCCCAATTGCAGCAAATAGGACCCATGTTCCATTTCTTCCCAGTTTAGAAGACGGAGCTTATGTTGTTGTCAGGAACTTTTTTGTGCATCTTTCCTTCATGGAAAGATTATACCGCAGACACAGAACAATTTCCAGTCTTCCTCCGCAACTTACGTGTAAGTAATGTACTAATGTTATTCATGGTCATTACTGCATATGTTTCTGCTGACAGAAGACACAAGATTTCATTCTTTTAAATAGGCGAGGAGCAAACTAGATTGTGATGACGAGCAAGGGTTGGTTGTGCTTTTCAAGCACTCATTGATGAAGTATCGTTCCTACCTGAGGCAAGCGCACTTCGATGGCAAGCCTCGAACGAAATTTCAGAAAGTCTTGATTGCTCCATTTATCCGACGGTGACTGGAATAATATTGTTACACATTGGTCTCGGCTGCAAAGATAAGGTACTTCTATGATACCACATCACAATTTGAACTACATTTCACGCATTTGCCTTAATGTCTCACTTGTACGAAAACTATTAGCAGAAGAATATTCGTTCTCAAGGGACCACATAATCTCGCAACTATACTGCACACTGCATTGCTCTTGTGAGTACCTCTTGCCCTGTATGACCATACTTACTTTCATAGCTGTTTGATTATGTAGCGTCACTGCACATGTTAGCCTCGTAATCATCCATTTGGTGGACATTATAAGATCCGTATGGACTCTTACATAAGTTTAGAATCAACCCAATGCTTTTGAAGAGGTTTAGCTCTACAGTCCTCTTGTAAGGACTGAACGTCGTCTATCACTGTACTTACATTAACAGCTACTCCCTCTGTCCCATAATATAAGAATGTTTTGCATAGTACACCAGTGTTCAAAACACTCTTGTATTACGGGAAGAGGAATTGGTTCATTTTGTAGCATTCTGCATCTTATCTCCCTCGCCCACCATTTACTAATAAAGATCAGATCTATGTTTAATCTTACGAACAAGTAGAATACACAGACAATGCCAGTGCAGAAGTGTAGCCCATTGCTCTTGTCAAGACATTTTGTCTGTAATGCTTGTACTCCTGTGGATTGGTAGTTGATTATGTAGCATCAATCGCATCTTATCTTCATTATCCTCTATCCCTTCCAAGATATCATATCTATAATTACTCTCTATAAAATGTAGAGTACAGGCAATGCTTATGAAGAAGATTCTGTGCTGAAATTCTTGAGTTATCCTTCCTTGACATGGAGAAGGGCATTATAAAGCCGGAGTTAATCGTTAATGTAAGTCAGTCCTTCTAAAGCCTTTATCCTCAACTGCTGTTTAATTTCTCATACTCCCTATCGCTATCTTTGCTGTTTAGTTTGTTGTTTCTACCAAAATGCATGTTCGCAAGAACTGTAAGTTCTAAGTTTTACTTGTAAAACCAAATTCATATTCATACCATGCACACTACATAATACTCCCTATATGTATGCTTGCTTTTGTGGATCTATAATCCAAAGGTGTGGTGAAGCAGCCCATGTTTGCACCTTGTCATCTCCTATTTTATCTTACTGATGTGGCTGATGATACGAACAACATGCCATGCACATTATCCAAAATATATACAATGATTTTCTTTGCCCTTCATCTATGCTTGTTATGTTGACATGGTAATCCAGTAGTTTGGTGAAGCTCCCCGCATTATGAACAATGCCAAATTATGCTATTGATATTTTGAACTTACTCTTTATTTCCAATTTGAAATTGGATGGAATTGATGACACAATTATCATCTTTGTTTAAACAGTGCAAAACCCATCATCTATCTGCTTTGTTTCAAGGTGATATGCCCGATGGCATGCACAAGTCTGTCAAGGTCGTGAGACAAACCCAACATATATTGCAGCAAAGAAGGCAAAACATCTTGAAGATAGCGAGACAATCCCAATGTCTTGTCTTGATGCAGTGTGCAAGTTACTTGAGACTAACAGTCAGACAAGCTCACAGAATTCGTTGTCTTGATGCAATGATCACTCGTGGCGAACTTCGATGCCCAGTGGATGTAATATACCTTAAATCCTTTATTGTATAGTGTAGGTTTATTCTTAGTTACTATGGGGTAATTTCTTTATTGTATAGAGTAGGTTTGTTCTTAATTCCTACTAGTTACTGCCATCATTCGCTATCTGAAAAAAATCAGATGTTGTCGACCGGGCCGAAACATTCAACTCTAATGGGCCTGGTTTTTAGCGGGCCGCAATTGGCCGGCCTACGTCTTTCTTGGGCCCGAATGATTGGGGCCTTCACACATTGCGCCATGCCCAAACTTACACCGGCCTATATTTTAGTTGGGCATTTTGTGGACCCAGCGCTTAGTTTGGCCCAGGTAGCATTGGGCCATTAACAGGCTGAATATTGTACTGGCCTGTTACGGCCGAGATGAAACGACGGGCCTTTAGCAGGGCAAAATGCATGTTGGGCCTCAATTTTCAATAGTCATCGGCGGGCCTTCAGCAGGCCAAAATGTAGACCGGGCCTTTTTGGGCCCAGTTAGCTCACGGGCCGTTACCCGAATGAAACATATCTCGGGCCTTAGTTGTATCGATATCATGGGCCTTTAAGAGGCGAAACCTTAGTCTGAGCATCAACGGGCCGAATTACGCGACAGGCCTTTAACAGGCCCAAAGTCACGTTGGGCTTAACTGTTGCCACCTTAAGCACGGGCCTTTAGTGGGCCCGATGTCCCGTCGGACCATATATGGCCCATGGGCAGCACGGGCCATTCCCAGGCTCAATGTCACACCAGCCTGAACTGGGCCCATGTCTACATTAGGCCTCTAATAGGCCGAAAGTCATCGGGTTGTAGTTGGGCCCAAATATTCGGTGAACAATTAACTGGCCAGATCTGGCTTCGGGCTGCAAATGGGCCCAAATATTGGGCGAACAATTAACGGGCTAGATCTGGCTTCAGGTCGTAAATGGGCCCAAATATTGGGCGAACAATTAACGGGCCAGATCTGGCTTCGGGCCATAAATGGGCCTTTATTAAGTAGGCCGTTATTGGGCTGGCCCAATGGTACCTGATTAAGTACTATGGGCTTTGACTGGGCCGGCCTTTTTAACCTATATGGGCCTCTGTTGGGCCCAGCCACGTGTCGACGTATCATAGGCATGTCTCCTCCAATGGACGGGCGACATCTGGCCCACTGACGAGCTGACAGGAGTTCCCTTCGGCCAATCGGAATTTTACACATGGAAATTTCCCATTAGTCAGGGCTGTTAACGGGTTATCGGATCCAAAATCCGACCCGATAGCTTAACGACGTTCCGTTACGGTGGATGCCACGTGTCAGTCACCCTTGATGAAAGAACTTCTATGACGCGCGATTTATCGTCATGGAATTGGACACTTCTATGATGATAATTTTAGTAATGTCATGGAACACTTCTATGACAGCACAGGTATGACTATCTTGATTCTGTCATAAAATCGTCATGGATGTACATGCATGACAAAAAACGCGACCTATTGTGACAAACACGTATCATCACGGAAGTGTATTTTTTTCATAGTGATGGGCTTTTCCTCGCGGAAAAAAAGCAAATGGGTTTTGTATCGGCCCAGTCGGCTGCCCCTGCTTCGTACTGGAGGGCCTTAACACTAGAGGCCGCCCATTAGACACTCTCCAGCTCTCCATCTTATTGCCCATTCGAAAGAAAAAAAAGAGATGCCTCTAGCTTAATTATGGCTCCTCACCGCTAACATTTTTCAACTTGAAAAAAGTTATAGCTCCTTTTTGTGCCGGCTTGGCATCCACCAAATTAGAGGATGGTGTACTGAATGTAGACAATCACAATGGTCGTAGCGCGGCAAAATGAGGGTGAGGGAGTCCATGACTAAGGGTTCCCCGGACAGCCAGACTATATACTTTGGCCGGACTGTTGGACTATGACGATGCAAGATAGCAGACTTCGTCCCGTCTTCGGATGGGACTCTCCTTTGCGTGGAAGGAAAGCTTGGCGATTCGGAGATATTTAGATTCCTTTCTCTGTAACCGACTTTGTACAACCCTAGTCCCCGGTGTCTATATAAACAGGAGGGTTTAGACTTCTAGGGTTTAGCCACAACCGTCATAACCTCATAGGCTAGACTTCTAGGGATTACCATTACAATCTTGTGGTAGATCAACTCTTGTAATACTCATATTCATCAAGATCAGTCAAGTAGGAAGTAGGGTATTACCTCCATAGAGAGGACCCGAACCTGGGTAAACATTGTGTCCCCCGCCTCCTGTTACCATCAGCCTTAGACGCACAATTCGGGACCCCCTACCCGAGATCCGCCGGTTTAGACACCGACATTGGTGCTTTCAGTGAGAGTTCCGCTGTGACGTTAAAGATAGCGTTGAATGCTCCATCAATCATCTACAACACCGTAGTCCAGGGTGAACAGATCTTCGTATTCGGCGGCTTCGCACTGCGGGCCAACTTGCTTGGCCATCTAGAGTAGATTGATAGCTACGCCCCTGGCCATCAGGTTAGATTCGGAAGCCTGAATTTTGTGGCCGATATCCGCGGAGACTTGATCTTCGACGGGTCCGAGCCCATGACGGGTATGCCCGGCCGCCACGATGAACATGACCTAGATCTGTCATCGGGCCACACACAGGAGATAGTGCATGTGACCATCCTGGCCCTAGAGCCGAGCAGACTGCATCGTCCGAAAACAGGAAGTTTAACCCTGCCATGGAGGTCGCAAACTCGGCGACGCTGAAATACACACAAACCCAACATCGAAGTTGGGCTTGTGTTATCGAACCTTGGACTATGGGTTCGGACTGCATGCATCAAGGCCCATCGAACCCGATCGGGCGCGGGTCTTGGAGTTCAGCTCATGGACATCTTCCAACACTCGCCTTTTGGCGACACGTTAAGCTCGTTAAAATCCCTCTCCTTGTCGGGGAATGCTCGGCCGAACTATGTCCGGCTCAAGTGGGAAGCGGACGCCGAAGAACTTTGTTCCCCACCCACTGCCCACTTCATTGCCACTATCAAGGACTTAACCGACACGCTCGATTACGGCTCCGAGGACATCGACGGTATGGACGACGATGCCGGAGAGGAGCAGGCACAAAAACCACCACCTTTAGGGTAGTGGACAGCTACATCGTCATACGATATATACATGGTGGACACACCAAGGGAGAATGAGGCTGACGGCGATAACAGCATGCCTGTCGATGAACCTCCTAAGCACCGGCATCCCAAGTGCCAACCTCGATCCGGCAAAGAGAAAAATAGCAACATTGTCACGGACGATGATGACAATCTAAACCAAGCCGAGGACCCCGCAGACCCAGCGTTGGAGTAGGGCATTCGAGAGGACGGCGAACACAGTCCAGAGAGGTTATCCGACGACAGCGACACCGAAGATAGCAATTACCAACATGTCTCTGAAGAGGAGATAAGCCTGGGCGACGATGAATTCGTCATCCCAGAAGAACCATTGGAACAAGAACGCTTCCACCAAAGGCTTATCGCCACTGCAAGCAGCCTGAAGAAGCAGAAGCAGCGGCTTAAAGCTGCACCGGATATGCTCAATGACAGATGGAATGATGTGCTAGACTCTGACGAGAAATACGGTGGTCGCCAAACAAAGAGCTATCCTAAATGCAAGCTGCTACCCAAACTCAACGACGAGGCTATCGCGCCTATACTGTCGAAAGACAATACGGCCGACAGGCCGGACCGACCACCTCGTGGTCGCAACAGATTGGCTAGCAATGCCGTACACAAGCCGGCACCCCCTCCCCATAGAGGAAACAAGGTTGCGGCCCAGGACCAAAAACACGATCTACGTGAGGACCTAGACAAAAAATGCTGGCAAAACCAGGTCCATCTATGGATCCAGGGAATGTGCTCCTACACGTTATCATGATTATCAAACAAAATACACCGGCCATCTACCAGCTTGGAACCAGTACCGAACATTACAACCGTCGGGCCCAATCCATGACACAACCAGATACAGGGGTGCTGCACACCCCCTGTGCTTCACCGATGAGGTGCTGGAACATGATTTTCCAGAAGGGCTCAAACCAGTAAACATCAAGGCATATGATGGAACGATGGACCTTGCGGTTTAGCTTGAAGACTTTATTCTTCACATCCATATGGCCCGCAGAGCTGATCTCCACGCCATCAAATATTTACCCCTCAAGCTAATAGGACCAGCTCGGCACTGGCTAAAAAGACTCCCTGAAAATTCCATCGGAAGCTGAGAGGAACTTGAGGACGCTTTTCAGGCCAATTTCCAAGGGACCTATGTCCGGCCCCCGGATGCAGACGATCTAAGTCACATAATCCAACAACCCGAAGAATCAGCCCATAAGCTTTGGAACCGTTTTCTCACTAAGAAGAACCAAATCATCGACTGTCCGGACACCGAAGCCTTAGCAGCCTTCAAACATAGTGTCCGAGACGAATGGCTAGCCAGACAGCTTGGCCAGGGAAAGCCAAGGACAATGGCCGCCTTAACCACACTCATGACCCGCTTTTGCGTGGGCGAAGACAGCTGGTTAGCCTGTAGCAGCACCAGCGACCCCAGCACATCCAAAGTCAAGGATGGTAATGGAAAACCATGACGCAACAAAAACAAACGTCGGAATAATGAAGAAAGCCCAGACAGTACAGCGGTAAATGCCGGATTCCGGGGCTCCAGACCCGGTCAACGGAAGAAGCCATCTAAAGGCAACAAAGACAGTCCATCCAACCCGAATAGAATCCTAGACAAGCCATGCCGGATCCACGGCACTCCCGATAAACAAGCCAATCATACCAACAGAGAATGTTGGGTCTTCAAGCAGGCCGGCAAACTGAACGCCGAACACAAAGGTAAGGGACCACGGAGCGAAGACGAGGACGAACCTCGCTAGCCGAACTCGGGGGGACAAAAGAAATTTCCACCGGAGATCAAAACAGTAAAAATGATCTATGTCACTCATATCCCAAAGCGGGAGCGCAAACGCGCACTCCGAGATGTCTATGTTGTCGAGCCCGTCGCCCCCAAGTTCAAGCGATGGTTGGCATGTCCGATCACTTTTGATCGCAGGGATCATCCGACTAGTATCCGTCACGGGGGTTTGGCTGCCCTAGTGCTCGACCCCATAATCGACGGATACCAGTTCACTCGAGTCCTCATGGACGGTGGCAGCAGTCTCATTCTGATATACTAGGACACCGTCCGCAAGATGGGGATAGACCCGTGAAGAATCAAGCCAAGTAGCACTACCTTTAAAGGAGTTATACTGGGCGTGTAAGCCCGCTGCATGGGCTCTCTAACATTGGATGTTGTATTCGGCTCCCCCGACAACTTTCGAAGCGAAGAACTAATCTTCGACTTTGCTCCATTTCAAGTGGCTATCACGCACTACTCGAAGAACGGCCTTCGCCCGCTTTTAATGCAGTTCCACATTATGCTTATCTAAAACTCAAAATGCCCGGACGCGTGGCGCCATCACGGTCGATGGAAATACGGAGCGCTCTCTTCGCATGTAAGAATACACGCGGCTCTAGCAATAAGTACAAAAGGGCCTATTCAAGCCGACCAACTCATCGGTCTTTAAGACCACGGACACAGCTAAACATGTCCGCGCACACTCGGTGTGGCAGCTCGATAAACTCGAGCTCGATTAGCGCCTATGCCCCCACCGACCGCCCCGCAAGGAGATATCACATGTGCCATGTATACATAAATATACAACCAAAATTCCTTGGATGGCACTGGGGGCACACTGCACTCAAAAAGTTCATAGTTCGGCTCGACCCTATTCGGACTCCATAAGTTATATTTCACGGTTCATTAAAACGAACCAGCTTTACTTATGGCCATACCAGATTCTTTTACCTGGTCTCTTCCTTTTTACAGATGGCCATCATACTATACCCTTCAAGGACACTTCACAACGGAGACAAAGGCGCAGATGTGCAGCAGGGCCCTGCATTAAGGTTTTTTTTAGATTAAGACCCTATGTAATCCTTTTTTATCTCTCTTTGTTCTATACTTTCCTGGCATGTAAAATGTCCAAGAAAGATATTGGCATTATCTGTAAAGTTATGGCTCACCGTACCAAAGTGGATGTTATAGAAGCAACTCGGTTCATATTGTGTTTTGAGATTTATGCCCTCACCACCTGTGCTCTTTCCCCACGTCGGATTGCCATACGTGCCTTGATACTAGGGTCTATCACCAAGGGTAGTATACAGCCGGGTGTATATTGAAAAGTCCGGACACCTGTAGGGAGTGGTCGGTGTCGCGAGTTTGGCCTTATATGCATCATCTCTGAATCATGTCTTTGGTCAATAGTTGGGTTGCCCGGCTCTGCTTACTACCTCACGTTCCGCTATATCGGCTAGGGTAGTAAAGGGAGAACTACTGTGATTGTGTCCTGGCTCATCCGGATGAGCACCTTAGTAGAGAAAGCCGAAAACTGATTTTCATGATGCGGCGAGAGCTGGTCAAGCACACGATGACTCATCGGAATCTTCGCGATTCCCTTCGTGTTAAACGAAGGACCGTCGTTCTGGTCACGTATGTACGCGCACCGTATCCAGATAACCACGAACATACCAGGGGCTATATAGTAGCCCCACCATCAAACTCCTATGGCCAAGTGGAAGTGTTAAAGCTCTATAGTCTGATTGCCTAGTTCGCCGCACTAACACCTCCTTAACGGACCAAGACGTTGGGTCAAGTGTGATCAAGTGCTTTTCCGAACACCCCACGTTATACGCGAGGGGGCTGAAGTCGACGACTGCAAACTTTCGATTGTATATATAAAAAAAAGCGCCACACAGGAGGCACTAAAACTATTCGGGCAAAAAGTATAAAAATATAGCCTTAAATATATCACAATATTGTTATTACAATTTTGATACAATCTACTCGAACATGATATTCTTCGAGCACTGACCCTCTATTAAGTGGACACCCTCTAGGACATCTTCAAAGTAATGTTCTGGCATGTTAAGGTCCTTGCCTTCGGGTGGACTCTGCGCCGGAATATCGGTGGTCCTCATCTTCGCCCAGTATATCTAGACACGGGCAAGGGCCAACCGTGCACCTTCTATGCATGTTGACCGCTTCACAGTGTCAATGCGCGGCACCGCATTAACAAGTTGCCGCACCAAACCGAAATAACTATTCGGAATGGGTTCCGTTGGCCACAGCCGGGCTATGATGTCCTTCATGGTAGTGCCAGACATCCTGTGGAGCTTGGCCCACTGGGCCATCTGTTCGTTCAACAGTGGACGCTTCGGCTCGTCAAACTGTGACCAAAATAGCTTTTCCATCGCATGTCCTTCTTGTGTGTGGAAAAACTGGTTCGCATCGGCAGCACTCTTCGGCAGGTCCATAAAGGCATCTGGAGGACTCCACAATTGATTAAGCGGCGCATACTTCAGATCGCCAAACTTAGTTTGCAATAAAAAGGGCTTACCAGCCGCGATCTCCCTAGCTTCTCGGATCTCCTCCCGAGCTGCTCTAGACTCGATCGGCTTCCTCCGCCTCTTGTAAGGCCTTGTCAAGATCGTCCGCTTTGGCTTTGTTATCTTTCTCAAGAACTTGGCATCGGCTAGTGGCATTCTTCATCTCAAGTGCCATTGTAGATATCCTCTCCTCGCACTAACGCCGAACAGTCTGCTCAACTTTTAATTCGGTGGCCATCTTTTTGGCAGCCGCATAACTCATCCTGGCTTGCTCCTTGGCCCAGGCAAGTTCCACCCGAATTGTTTCAACTACGGCAGCACCATCTGCAGTTATGCATATACAAATAATCAGTACCATGCTCATTTTATAATACTAGCATGTACTGAGTGCCCCAAAGACATACCTTGTGCCTCGTCAATCCGCTTGTTAACAAGCGCGATGTCATCATCCGTCACATCAACTTTTTGCTTCAGATGTGCTACCTCGGTAGCTTGGGCAGTCGCCACAGATGTAACGACCTGTGTTTCAATTAGTAAGATCATTTCATGGGTGTCGGTGTACTAAGGTAGGGGTACCTCGGTGTACTAAGGTAGGGGTACCTCACTACCCCAACTTGTGCACGGGCAGTCGCAGCTTCCCGCGGCTGGATCCACCACATACTTGCCGGAGACCATTCCAGCTCCATATCAAGCCATTCAAGAACAAAGTGTACAAGACAGAAGCTCGAGACCCCGGCAAGAGGAGCTTGCCGGGAAGGCCGTTCCAGGCTCAAGATTACATCACTCATGCAAGCTCCCGGCGAGAGGAGCTCGCTGGGAGACCAGAAGACTACGCCTCGGAAGACACGCCTCGGCGCTATACGCTGGCGTCGGCGAGGGCCCGGGAGCGACAAGTTACAGAGCCGACAAGCTCCCAGGCCCGCAAGATCAAGACCCGGCAAGGTGCTTGCCGGGAGAGCCACTGTGTGCCCGCCTCCAGCTCATCCGCCCACGCCGCCTTAAGCCCTCTCCAGAGATGTGGCGGGTGGCTGTGCTGCATGAGGGTGCGGTGGCACTCCACGGTGGTGGCTCCATCGCCGCGGCAAACGGAGACGCAAGGCGCGGAGCTTTTGGGGTCGACGGCGACGGCATTTAATGCTCTTGTCCCCTCTCACAAAAGTAGGTAGAATCCATCGCTCAAGCATCGTAGCTGCACTGTTCCCGAGACTGCTCCAACTACCACCTCTTTACGCTTTTACCCCTCTCTCCTCGCTGACACCTGTCGGTGACCCCTTGCCGATAAAAGGAGGCCCATGCACAACGAGGGGGGTTCGGAGGTTCGGATCCTTGGCAACTATAGCGCCAGGATTCGCTAGTTCCATTGACAACACCACACCACCATACGCCACATTCTTGAGCAAGATCAAATACAACACAAAGCAGCGGAGGGTTTTACGCGACCATCGCGCCCGGCTGGGTAAAATCCCGCGTGCATCGCCGATCTGCTCTCCGCGCATCCTCCGCCTCGCATCAACTCACGAAGGGCCGCCCCGGCCCCATAGGTGTCGCGCCCCATCGGCGGCGGTCCCGACATCTTTGGCGCGCCCGTAGGGGCGCCGAGGTTGTGCGGACCTGATCCGGCGTTCAAGCAGCCACTCTCTTCATCAACCTCTCCGACTTTGTCGGCGACTTCATCGACAATCGCGCCATGGCCTCAAGACGAGGGCCTCAAGGGTTGCAGAACCGTCTGCGTCTCACCCGCCGCCACCGGAGCCAGCGGTAGGCGGAGGAGACGCTGTCGAAAGGCGGACACCGGCGAGGGCACTTCGCGGCGCCACCGATCCAGTGGATCGGACGGATGACCGCGCCTCGGTCTCCGTGGATCCACGCCCATCTCAGCGCCAGACGACGACTCAGCAGCCGTACCACGGGAGGTGGTATCCGTCTGCTGGAGCAGGGACGTACCGGAGGCTCGCGGGATGTTCCGGACCCCCGTCCGGACACAGGCAAAGCGAAGGCGCCGGGGCAGGACCCTGCTCCTTCTAACACCGTTAGGAGTCCAAGCGCGTCCCACTCCCCGCACCGCTCGCTCCCGCTTCCTTCCACCCCTGCGGAAGCACTCACAAGAGCGCAAATGCTCCTCGATTTCCCTCCAGCAGCGGACAAGGCCGAGGACTGGAGGGCTACCATCCAGAGCCTGATCGCCTTCGCCAACAACGACCGTCCACGGCAGCCAATGGCTTCATAGCCGCGGCAATTCGAGAAGACGAAGGCCGGCGGCGACAGGACCGCCGGGGGTGCAACCACCGTGCACTCCCCGCCGCGGAAGCGAAAGACGCCGCCCCGCCGGAACAACGCCGACGACGGCTCCACGGCATCGTCGGATCCGCGGGCTCGTCGGGATCAACGCCAGGTCCTTGACGATCGGCGGCGAGAAGACGCTCGGACCACGATCGAGCGCCGCCGAGACTCGGGCGACAATCGACCAGAGAGCTGGAAGCACTGTCGACGCGCGCACGCCCGGCGAGCCAGGCGACTTGCCGTACGCGGCGGGCTGCCCTGCGTTCACCCGAGAGCTGCGGCGCGTCCAATGGCCCAGCATGAAGAATTTCAAGCCCGACGTGCCGGAGAAGTACGACGGCAAGACGCACCCCTCGGAATTCCTCAGTATCTACACCATCGCGGTGCAGGCTGCCGGGGGGCGCGACGAGAAGATTCTGGCGAACTACTTCCCGCTCGTGCTTAGGCCGAATGTTCGTTCTTGGCTTATGCACTTGCCGGAAGGCTCCATTTCTTCTTGGGCAGACCTTTGCCATCAGTTTGTTGGCGCCTTCACTGGCGGCCACAAACCCCACGGCCAGGAGAGCGATTCCACATTTTGGCCCGAAGGAAGGAGAATCCTGCGCAAGTACATCCAACGCTTCAGCCGTGTGCAACACAACATCCTCGACGTCCACCTGCCGCGGTTATCGCGCGTTCCACCGTAACGTCGCGTAACGCCAGCATGCGTGAAGAGATGGCGATGACCAAGATTCGGGACGCCGTGAGCTTTATGCTCGGCTGATAAATGCGACGCTGCGGAAGAGGGAGAAGGCTCCCGGGAGGATGTTGGCGCAGGAGGAAGCGACTCGACGATGCCGCCCGGCAAAAGAAGCGCCGCGCGAACTTTCGGAAGAAGAACAAGGAATGTGCTTGCCGTCGAAAAGTCCGGCAAGGAAGCTCCCGCCAAGCAAACGCAGGCTGGCAACTCCGCAAGGAGCTTGCCCTGTGGTGGCAGCCGACAAGCTGTGGCGGCCCCGCAAGCAATCTCAAGCAAAATCCACCGCACCAAGGGCCACGACCTCTACTAATCGCAAGCGCCGACTATCTCGTCGAGCAGCAAAAAGCCGAGTACGAGAGGCGCGACAAGGAGAGGGCCCAAGGTGGCGGAGGAGAACCGAGCAAGAAGCAGCCGTTCAATGGTCGGGGAGGACCCCCCGGCAAGGCCAAGCGGCGACAAGGTGATCGACCTTCCCGGAGCCGCGACAAGGATGAAGAAGACGGCGATGAGGACATGGAGGATGAGGATGACAGTGAACAGGAGTTCCAGAAGGCCACGGAGGTCCTGTGCGTCGACGGTGGTGCCTCGTTACACACCTCCCACCGCCAATTAAAGCAGTGGGCGCGTGAGGTGAATGCAGCAGAGCCACCCATGGAGTCGCGCAGGCTCCTCAAATGGTCCAGCACGCCCATCATTTTTGATCTCGAGGATCACCCCGACCGCACCACCGCGGTCGGGTGTTTGCCGATGCTGGTCTCACCCACCGTCCGCAACCTCAAGGTCACCAAGATGTTGGTTGACGGCGGGGCCGGGCTGAACTTGATCTCCTCTGCTGTAATCAAGAAACTCCAAATTCCAGATGGCGAGCTCGAAGAGACCGGTTCTTTCCAAGGAATCAACCCGGGACGGAGCAAGCCCAAGGGAAAGATCACTCTGCCTGTGACCTTTGGCGGGGAGCTCAACTTCAGGACCGAGCGCGTCACTTTCGACGTCGCCGATATTCCGTTGCCATACAACGGGATACTCGGCCGTCCTGCCCTCGCCAAGTTCATGGCAGCTTCCCATTATGCTTACAACGTGCTCAAGATGCCGGGGCCGATGAGCGTTATCACGGTCCACAGTGACAAGAAAGATGCGCTTATCTGCGCCGATAAGATCTACCGGGACGCGGCAGCAGCGCCGGCAAGGATACACTTGCCGCCGAAGCTCCCGGGGAAGAAGACAAAGACCAAGTCCGCAAGCACTCCGGGGCCCACTCCGCAATCGCACCTCTTGAGTATTGCGCTGCTGTCGAGGACGCCCGCCGAGTTCCACCGCAAGTGTAAAAGGGAATGGCTGCTCGCCAAGAACCAAGAAGGTGTCCGCCAAGGAGGACGGCAGATCGGTGGTACCTTCACCATCGATGCCACGCTGACAAAGAATAGGAAAGCGCGCCGTTATTTTCTCGCGGGCGAATGTCGATGTGTTTGCATGGCAACCATCCGACATCCCCGTGTTCCTGTGAAGGTAATTGAGCACAAGCTTGCCGCTTGCCCTCATGCGCGCCCGTCAAGCAAAAAGTAAGGAAGCAAGCCGTGGGCGCCAAGAATTCATCAAAGAAATCAAGAAGCTAGAGGCAGCAGGCCTAGTCGAGGTGTGATCCATCCAACGTGGTTAGCAAACCCGATCGTCGGCGCAAGGCCAACGGGAAATGGAGGCTGTGTATAGACTTCACCGATGTGAATAAAGCATGTCCCAAGGATCCATTCCCTTGCCACCAAGATCGACCAGATTGTTGATTCCACCGCCGGATGTGAGCTACTCGCTTTCTTGATGCATACTCGGGCTATCACCAGATCTTTATGGCCAAAGAGGATGAAGAGAAGACTGCGTTTATCACTCCATGTGGCACCTATTGCTTCATACGCATGCCATTTGGACTGAAGAATGTAGGATCAATGTTTGCAAGGGTAGTGTATACTGCTTTCGAGCCACAGATCCACAGGAATGTAGAGGCTTACATGGATGATATCGTGGTAAAGAGCAAGAGCAAGGACACGCTGATTCAAGATTTGGAAGAGACATTTCAGAACCTGCGCAAGATACAGCTAAAGTTGAACCCTGAGAAATGCGTCTTTGGAGTTCCCTCCGCAAGCTTCTCGGGTTCTTTGTGTCGCAGAGAGGATTGAAGCCAACCCGACAAGATTAAAGCCATTGAGCAGATTGAGGCCCCAAAGCGAGTCAAGGATGTCGAAGGCTCGCAGGTTGTGTGGCTGCCCTCGGTGAGGTTCATTTCAAATCTGCAGAGCGCGCCCTACCTTTCTTCAAAATCTTGAAGAAGGCAGGCCCCATGAAGTGGACTCCAGAAGCGGAGGCAGCGCTGCAGGATTTGAAACGATACCTGTCCTCCACCCCAATACTTGTCGCACCTAAACCACAAGAGAAGTTGCTGCTGTACCTAGCGGCAACCAACCAAGTGGTTAGTGCTGCGCTAGTAGCGGAGAGGGAGCCCGACGAGGAGGCTGCACCACCGGCAAGCGAGTCCAGCGACAAGCAGGGGGCTGCCCCGACAAGCTCTGGCCCCGACAAGGACGACTCCACGCGGGAGCAGGGTGAGGTGCAGAAGAAGATGGTGCAGCGCCCAGTGTATTTTGTAAGCTCCCTTCTTCAGGGGGCTAGATCAAGATACTCTGGTGTGCAAAAGCTGCTTTTCGGCCTCCTTATGGCCTCGAGAAAGCTGCGCCACTACTTCCAGGCACACGAGATAACAGTGGTCACTCGCTTCCCGCTGAAGAGGATATTGCACAATCCAGAAGCAACAGGCAGGATCGTTGAGTGGGCACTGGAGCTGTCGAGCTTTGGACTCAAGTTTGAAAGTACTTCAACCATACAGAGCCGGGTTTTGGCAGAATTCATAGCAGAATGGACCCCAACACCTGATGAAGAAGTCCAAGAAACAAGTACACCCGTACAAGAAGCGACGAGTGAATGGGTAATGTACTTTGATGGTGCCTTCTCGCTGCAAGGCGCCGGTGCCGGCGTGGTACTCATCGCGCCCACCGGAGAACACCTCAAGTATGTCATCCAGATGCACTTCCCAAGAGAGCAAGCGACGAACAACACTGCTGAATATGAAGGTTTGCTCGCCGGCCTCAGGATTGCGGCCGAGCTTGGGATCAGGAAGTTGGTCGTGCGGGGAGATTCTCAGTTGGTGGTCCGGCAAGTTAACAAGAGCTATCAGAGCCCTTTGATGGAAGCTTATGTAGATGAAGTGAGGAAGCTTGAGGAGCGCTTTGAAGGTTTGCAGATGGAGCATGTCCCGAGAGCTCAAAATGAAATCGCAGATGGCCTTTCAAAGTGTGCTTCAACGAAGTTACACAGGAACCAGTGGACCTTCTTGCTCAAGTTGACTCAACCCTCCGTCACACCATCAATTGGGCAGTCCAAGAAGAGAAAGTTAGTCTCCGGCGACTACTTGCCGGGCGGATCTCCCCAAGCCGCCGCCAAAGTCCCCAAGATCAACGACCAGGACGCCGAGGAACAGTTTGCTCCTGCGCAGACCCTGGATCTGTGCACTTGAAGCAAGTGTTCCCGACAAGCCTTGCCCGGCAAGCTTGCCGGGGACCTTCAGCCCCGACAGAGCCAAAGGTCCTTGCCGTAGAAGCCGAGGTCCCCGCAGCAGCCCTCACGCCATTAGTCCTTACCGTTGAGCCCCGAGCTCCGGCATGGGCGCAGCAGATCGTCCGCTTCTTGCAAACTGGAGAACTTCCCGACGACCCTGAAGAAATAGAAAGGGTAACCAGACAGTCAAGTATGTACCAGTTCGTGGACAACGAGCTGTACAGAAGAAGGCTCAATGGTGTCAGACTGAAGTGCATCTCCAGGGAAGATGGACAGAAGCTGCTGGCAGAGATACATGGAGGCATGTGCGGCCACCACATTGGCGCAAGGGCACTTGTCGGGAAAGCTTTCCGGCAAGGGTTCTTTTGGCAAGAAGCCCTCCAAGATGCAACTGCACTAGTAACCAAGTGTGAAGCGTGCCAGTTCCATGCAAAGCAGATTCATCAGCCAGCTCAAGCTCTCCAAACAATCCCTTTATCCTGGCCCTTCTCGGTCTGGGGGCTCGATATCCTCGGCCCTTTCCCCGTCTTTGTCGGGGCTTTGAGTACTTGTACGTAGTAATCGACAAGTTCACAAAGTGGCCGAAGTAGAGCCATGAGAAAGGTGACAAAGACAATCGGCGGTCAAGTTCTTGGTCGATTGTGTGCGCTTGGATCCCTAACAGATTATCACCGACAACGGTACACAATTCACTAGCCGCACCTTCATGCAAGACGCCCAAGACCTTGGCGCCAAGGTCTGTTTAAATACGCTTGCTCACCCAAGGAGCAACGGTCAAGCGAAAAGGGCCACGCTGAAGTGCTGCGCGGACTCAAGACAAGAACTTTCGACAGGCTGCGCAAGTGCGGAAGAAATTGATAGAGGAGTTGCCGGCTCTTTGGTCAATCGAACGACACCAAATCGAGCCACCGGACGGACACCCTTTGCTCTAGTCTATGGAGCGAAGCGCTTCTCCCCACGGAACTCAGATACGGATCTCCTCGAGTGCTCGCTATGATGAGCTTGAGCAAGAGCAATCGCGACAAGATGACGATTGCTCCTCGAGGAGGGACGCCTCGAACTGTCAGACGAGCTGCTCGATACCAGCAAGCCTTGCGCCGCTACCATAGCCGCAAGGTCAAAGCCAGAGTCTCGAGGAAGGCGACCTTGTTCTTCGCGTGTTCAGCCCGCCAAGAATTCCAACAAGTTGACGCCAAGTGGGAAGGCCCTTATCGGGTGAGACAAGTCACGAGGCCCGGCGCTGTCCGCCTCGAGACCGAAGAAGGCTTACCAGTGAGCAACTCCTGGAACATAGAGCATCTTCGCAAGTTTTACCCATAAGGCGCGGTTGCCGTGATCCGCTCCGGCAACCACCTTTTGTACAAAAGCTTTGCCGTCGTTGCATGTAACCCTTTGTACAAAGCCGGGCGCAGACCCCGTGCAGCAATAAAGTTTCCGTGTCTTGTGCTATTTGCTTTTTCTCATGCTTTTCTTTGCTATTTGCATGAGTTATTTGGCATCTTTTCGTACGACACGCATATCCGGCAAGCAATAGCACGCCGAAAGGCCATATGCTTTTTCCTTCTTCTCTCTCCTGGTTTCTTAAGTAACAGAAACGTTCCTCGGGCACAAGTTTGCCAGGGGGGGAAGGGAGTGGAGGATGAACCAAGTGCTGTTCAAGAAAGAGAGGCTTGCCGGATCAAAGCCCAGAATTTTTAAGTTGCCTTCCTTGAACAATCACACTTCGTATGGAAAACTTGTGCTCGGAGGAACCTACCTAGCCGCACCCTTATCTTGTTTTCGAGCGTGCTCAACGATTTAAGTGAGCTGCGACAAAGCGTTGCGCCCTTGTTTCGTTTTCGAATCTGCTCAGCAAGCTAAGTGCGTTGCAGCAAGCCACGGCAAGGTTGCTTGCCGGTAAGACCTCGGTCAGCAGGCTGCTTCGAGTTCGACACTCAGCACCCGCGGCAAGGGCTCCTTGCCGGCAAAACTCCTAGAAGCATAAAGTTGAAACATGCGGAGTTGAGAATCAAAACAAGGGAGATAACACCGCATCTACCGATCGAAATAAAGGTAATATCTTACAAGGAATAACCTGCCATGATGACTAATGAGTTCATAGCAACCTGTGCAGCAACAAAAGAGAAAGATAAAGAACAAGGAGGCCTAGTCTACGCGGTCGCCCTCCATCCTGGGGATTTTGTTCACCTTGGCGATGATGTGGGCGACCTGCTCCTTTAGAGCCTCCATGTTTGCGTCGGCCGGCAAGCTACGAAGAACGTTGGCAAGGTTTATGCCGGGTTCCGTATACGATCTTCGTCAAGACGCTCCATGGTTCCTCACAAGACATCCGGCGAGTCTCCTCGGCAAGTTGCGCGATCTTCTCCGCATATTTGCAAGGGCCGCGCGATCCTCAAGAAGAGATCGAGCTTGGCGCCAGGGCGAGATTTGATCCGGGAATAGATGAGATGCTCCACCTTCAGCCAAAGAGCTCCTGGTCAATGGCGGACGCAGAAGACACCAAATCCTCGGTCCAGATCTCGACGATGCGACGGAAATCCTCGGCTGCTTTGTTGGCACCGGCCACTAAGGATCGCTCCTCGCGGAGCTCCTCATTCAGCCTGGTTTCCCGGTCCCGGCAGCGTCGAGCGAGTCCTTCAACAAGAGAAATTTTCGCTCAAGATCCTCGACGGAGTCCTTGGCGGCCTTCACTCGCCGCCCTTCTCAGAAGACGCGCTGAGCTCGAGTTGGTGTGGGCGTACTTCTCGCGCTCCGTGGTGAGCGCGGCGATCTTCTCCGAGTCCACCTTCAACAGCTCCTCCAGTTGCGCGACCTTGGCGGCAAGATCTTCCTTGGCGGTCTCCGCGGCCGCCGCGGCATCTTTCGCCTCCTTCAATTCCCCGCCGAGGGCCTGCTCCCGAGCGGCGAGGTCTTCCTCGTGGGCGTCGAGGTCAACCTTTCGCTGGTTGAGCTCTCCTTCTCGCCGGGACAGCTCCACTCCGACGAGCCGTTGCTGCTCCTCGGCCTCGGCCTTCTGCAGCAGCCACTCTTCATACTGCCCGGCGAGCTGCTCGCGTCTTTCCGCCACCTCGCGGAGAGCAGCCTGATTGGCGGCGCTGAGCTCCGCCGCGCGCTTCTCTATCTCCTCGGCGGCCTTGGCGGCAAGGGCCTCCCGGAAGCGAGCTTTGCCTGTCTGGCCCGGTAAAGGGCCAGAGCTGGTGAAGCTTCTCCTCATCAGTCCGCCACTCCGCCGGGCCTCGACGACCTTCAAACCCGCGGAGGCGAGGATCTCCCCATCGAAGGCCTCGCCCTCGCTGGAGCTCCGCGACGAGGAACCCCACGGCACTTGGATGAAGACACCGTTGGGGGCTTCAAGTAGTAGCGGGCCGCTCCTCTCCGACGGAGGGGTCGGTGACCGGCGCGAGACTCGATGCTCCGCCGCCTCCCGGGCGGCGCGGTCGCCATCCTTCTCCCGGCCGCCAGATCTCGCAGCCGGAGCGGTCTCCGGCACATCTCGCCCGGCAGCTCCGCCACGCCCTCGGCGAGAGGCGCCGCCGCCATTTCACCACGTCCTCCTCCACCTCGATGACGACTTCCGTCTCCATCTGCTCGGGGGGAGGAGGAGGATCTAGAAGAAGAAGAAAAAGCAAAAGAGGTTCAAGCAAATATCCAAAAAGAGACAATGCCAAGAAGACAAAGTCGCAGAACTTACCTTGGCGGGCGTCGTCAAGTGAGCTCTCTTGCCGGGAACCATCCTTGCGAGTGGCCGCCCTCATCGGGCTGCTCGCTCTTGGTGGGGTACTCGCCCTTGGCGGAGTACCCGCCTTGGCGAACGCTCTCCTTGCCGGGAGTCCAACCTTGGCGGGGAAGGAGGGGCTGCCGGCTCCTCAAGGGCGACCTCCGGACACTCCGGCCGCTGCGGCTCCATCTCTGTACAAATCAAGACAAACACGTCAGGATATTGGAACCAGATGGAATCTCCAGACGCGCCCGGCAAGCGAAGGTGCGGGACCTAGACTTACGCTGGGGGCTGCGCTGGGGGCTGCTCCTCGGGACAGCGCTCGGGTCTGGCAAGCTTGGATCCGGCGCATCCCCGGTCGCCTCGGCGGGCGAGTCGTCCGCGACCTCGACCACGGGCACTTTGGCTTTCTTCGCCGCCCGCTCGGTCAAGGTCCTGAAATCAACGCAAAAAACAAGATTAGCCTCGACAATAATCGAGGCGCAATTTAAGAAGATGAAGATCTCGGTGCTTACCTGTTCCTCCTCGCTGCCTTCGCCAAGGTGGAGAAATCGTCTTTGCACTGTGTTGCGCCGGCGCTGGGAGCAGGAGGCAAGGGCCCTCTCGGCGCTTGGCAGTCCTCGGAGCTGGGTTGCAAGACCCGGCCCTCAGAGCGGCCGGGACCCGAGAAGCAAGCGGAGCCGCCGCCCGCCCTCGAGAAGACCCTGCCCACTCGGCGCCCGGCCTGCGAGGCGCCCTTGCTGTGGCTCTGCTGGTCGCTTCGCCATGTCTGGTGCGTCGGTCGCCTCGGCGCGGCTCGACTCCCACGGGAAGCTTGCGCTGCCCGGCGAGCCGGTAGTTGCCGGGGGGCCTGCGTACTCGCTTCCGCCGCAGCCTTGCGGAGGCGCCCGTGGAAAACGCTAGCTCGCCTGGGCGGGAGGTTTCCGACGACGAGGAGAGGTCGTCGTCGTAAAGGTCCGTGGACCCGCCGGCATCCTCGGCGACCGCGGCATCCTCCCCCTCCTCCTCGCCGGCTGGCTCACCAGACCCAGCGCCCTGCGCTGCGACCCCTTTTCCTCTGGCGTCTCCGCTCCCTCCGACGCCTCCGCTCCCTGCGGCGCCTCGGCTCCCTCCGGCAGCGACACCTCTTGCCGCGGCCTCGGCCGCGATTCCGGGGATCCCGGAGTGCCTCAGAGAAGGGACCCCGGCAAGCGTGCCGGGAGGAAGTCGCAGCAGTCTGCAGATCTCCGCCGCCTCCGCTTGATAGGACTCCTCCGCAGCCTCCGCCTCCTCGGGTGTACAACCGAACTTTCCTGCCGCTGCAGCTGCAGCGGCCTCTTCGGCCCGAGAAGCTATGTACGCGAGCTCCTCGTCCGTGGTGTCCCGTGTCAGCCCCCGGGTCTCGTCCTTGTTCTTCGCTACCTCTTCGAGGGTGTCGAAGAAGTTGAGGACGTCTGCTGGCTCGGGCGGGATCCACGAATGCTCCACGCCGTGTGAGTCGCACGCGGGCATCATGGCGACAAGGCGATCCCGAGCTGCGTTGTTGCAGAGGGGCACCACCCCCCGGGGAAGCCTGAACCACTCTGGATGGGCCGGGTCATATTTGAAGAGTTCCCGACCATCCCCTCAGCTCCAAATGCCGTGAAGTTGAAGTTCAGCCCGTGCGCAGCCTCATTATATCCCTCGCGCCGACGCATCTCTGTGCTGGCCTTTTCTGTCTTGGAGAGGGGCAATGCGGCGGCGGAGGAAGTCTCGCGCTACCGCTGAACGGACAGCCCCGCTTCTCAAGACGGAGAATCTGGATGAGGGCAACGCCGAGCTTAATGTCGTCCCAATCCAGCTCGCTCCAATCTTCGCCGCCAGAATGGGCGCCAGTCTTGGCGCGGTGAAGGGCTGCGGCTCGTCTTCGACGATCCAGCACCAATCTGCACGCCACTCTTCCCACTTGCCGCGGAGCTCCCCCGGCAAGTACGACCTCTTCAAATTCAGACGGAAAACCCAAGAAATCCCTCCGGAGAGGGGGGAGCCGGGCTCTGTTCTAGGAGTGAAGAAGTGCCTGAACAGAGCTACATTTGGGCGTATCCCTATGAAGTTTTCGCACATATGTGCGAAAACCGCCATTGTGAGGATGGCATTGGGGGTGAAATCAAGAAGGTGGAAGCCGATGTGTTCATGACATCGCAGAAGAATTCAAAAAGGAGGACAAAGACCGCAGGAAGAAAACTGCGAAGAAATAATACCCACAGATAGTCGCCCATGGTGCTGGCCGGGTGAGCTCTGTCCGAGGATGCGCCGTGGTCCTCTTGGCCCGTAACAAGAAATACTTGCCCCAGAGTTCTTGCACGCCGAGCCACAAGGGAAGACGACGCTTCTCCCTCCGTGATCTGGCGAAGCTTTTCCGCTGCTCGGACTTCTCCTTCTTGGTCTCTCTCCGCCTTCTCCTTCCCTTCCTGGTTTTCGGGCCATGGCGGAGGCGGCAAGGGAAGGAGGATTTAAGGATCTGCCGCGCCGCAAACACAAGAAACAGCGGAGGGGATGCGGAGGCGGAGCGCGAAGAGGATCTCTCGAAAAGGAGGAAGAAGCAATGAAAGCGAAGGAGGGAACCGCTGCTCCCCTCTCGCTTTATGGGAAAGTGGGGGGGCGCCCGCCTTCTCATTAAAGAACGTGGCACGCCCCATCCCACGACGCCGCAATCGACGCGCGGCTGCTGCGCTGGGAGGCGGCGAAGCGAAGTGGATTCGCACGCCATGGGCTTCAGTGCCTGCACTGCTTTTGGGCCTGGCCCAACAGCTCGGCAGACTGTGTGGCCCAGGCCGGGGCTCTGTCGGTGTACTAAGGTAGGGGTACCTCACTACCCCAACTTGTGCACGGGCAATGCGAGCTTCCCGCCGGCTGGATCCACCACATACTTGCCGGAGACCATTCCTGCTCCATATCAAGCCATTCAAGAACAAAGTGTACAAGACAGAAGCTCGAGACCCCAAGAAGAGGAGCTTGCCGGGAAGGCCGCTCTGTGCTCAAGATTACATCACTATGCAAGCTCCCGGCGAGAGGAGCTCGCTGGGAGACCAAGACTACGCCTCGAAGACACGCCTCGGCGCTATCGCGTCCCGGCGAGGGCCCGGGAGCGACAAGTTACAGAGCCCGACAAGCTCCGGGCCCGCAAGATCAAGACCCGGCAAGGTGCTTGCCGGAGAGCTGCCAGTGTGCCCGCACTCCAGCTCATCCGCCCACGCCGTCGCCTTAAGCCCTCTCCGAGACGCGTGGCGGGTGGTCTGTGCTGCATGAGGGGTGCGGTGGCACTCCACGGTGGTGGCTCCATCGCCGTGGCAAACGGAGACGCAAGGGCGGAGCTTTTGGGGTCGACGGCGACGGGCATTTAATGCTCTTGTCCCCTCTGTCAAAAGTAGGTAGAATCCACTGCTCAAGCAATCGTGCAGCACTGCTCCCAAGACTGCTCCAACTACCACCTCTTTTACGCTTTTACCCCTCTCTCCTCGCTGACACTGTCGGTGACCCTTGCCCTATAAAAGGAGGCCCATGCACAACGTGAGGGGGTTCGAGGTTCGGATCCTTGGCAACTATAGCGCCAGGATTCGCTAGTTCCATTGACAACACCACACCACCATACGCCACATTCTTGAGCAAGATCAAATACAACACAAAGCAGCAGTAGGGTTTCTGCGACCATCGCGGCCAAGCTGGGTAAAAATCCCAGCGCAAGATCGCCTCGATCTGCTCTCCGCGCATCCTCCGCCCTCGTACCGAACTCACGAAGGGGCCGTCCCCGGCCCCATAGGTGTCGCGCCCCATCGGCGGCGGTCCCGACAATGGGCATATATTTTTGATCCTCTGATAGCATCCCTTTGTATGTCAACCAGAGTCTCAGGGGCTACTATCTATACACAGGTACAATTTTCTCTTACAATGTAATTGAAATTACACTACGTACCTCGAAGCCTCTTAGTAGGCTAGAACGGGCTTCATTCAATCCGCTCTTCGTGGACTGAACTCTTTCAAACACCGTACCCATCAAGGTATGATGTTCCTCTGAGACAGAGGCATGTTGCAATATGTCTATCAATGTATCTGGCGCCTCCGGATCCGGAACAGGTGGCGTCGTCCCTTGGACATTGGATAATCCGGGACTTTTGTTGTTCCCTGTAAGGGCATCACACCTCGGACCTTGGGCGGCCGAAGTATTACCTTCGGCCCCGGTCTTCACTGCCCCTTGTGCCACTCGCAGATCGGGAAAGATCCTCTGGGACGACACCTCAGCGTCATCCGCCTTATCAGGCAGGGAGATCTGTGGAGGCGTCTCGTTCTCCATAATCTCTGGAATTAGATCCCTCGAAGAGGAGGACTGAGGAGGGCTGCATGCCGGACTGCAAACATGTGTTTAAAATATTACCCTTATAGCCAAGAAAGAACGGGACAGGTCTAAAAACACCTTATTTCACTTACGATTCGGCTAAGGGCCTCTCTTTTTCGGGGTGACTGCGTGTCGGCAGCATCCCCTGACTGGGATACCTTCCCCTGCTTAGAAGCTTCTCTTTCCGAGTCTTTGGAGGCAGCCTTTTTCTTCCCAAGGGGAGAAGGGATGTTAGTTCGCCCTTTCCTTCCACCCTTGGAAGTGGAAGTCTTAATCTCCCCGGACGAATTGCCTGGTGTGCCTCCCGAATAGAAGCCACCTTTGGCCTCTTTGTCCTCCTCCTTATCTTACCCCGCCGGCACTTGATATGGTGCCAGATCCAGCACCCGTGTTAATACCGGATCGGCAGAGTCTTCGGGAACTGGAGCCGAACACCTGATTCTCCCTGCCTTCTTTAGCCAGCCCTAGCCGAATAGAGTTTTATCAGTACATGGTCATGAATAATTTGACTAAACCGTGTTCGGGGGTCGAGTACTTACCGGAGTATTCGGATGGTTGCAGTCAAGGCAGAGGTCTTCTGTAGTATCCTGCCACTGTTTTCGTGCGCCGAAAAACAATTTCCACATCTCTCTGACCATCGTGCCAAAGAGGTGTTGAATAGTCCGTGGACCTTCCGGATTAAACTCCCACATGCGGAGAGGGCGTCGCTGACAGGGTAGGATCCGGCGGACTAGCATTACTTGGATTACGTCGATGAGACCAATGTCCTCCTCAATGTGGCTCCGAACGCGGCTTTGCAGCGTCCGCACTTCATCAGCAGATCCTCAGTCCAGCCCCTTGTTAATCCACGAGCTTGGCGATTCAGATATGTATATTCCTTTCTCTATAACCGACTTTGTACAACCCTAGTCCCCTCCCGATGTCTATATAAACTGGAGGGTTTAGACTTCTAGGGTTTAGCCACAACCATCATAACCTCATAGGCTAAACTTCTAGGGTTTAGCAATTACAATCTCGTGGTAGATCAACTCTCGTAATACACATATTCATCAAGATCAATCAAGCAGGAAGTAGGGTATTACCTCCATAGAGAGGGCCCGAACCTGGGTAAACATTGTGTCCCCCGCCTCTTGTTACCATTAGCCTTAGACGCACAGTTCGGGACTCCCTAACCGAGATCCGCCGCTTTTGACACCGACAAAGGGGGCCAAATTACATGCCCACCATATACATAGATTGTAAAGGTTGACACGCTAACGTTCACACTAAACTAAGCTTCACAAGATACGGTATGCATACTATCTAACATTCACAAGCCCTTAAGTTCAGCATGTTTATGCATCTAAATGATTGACAAGACTATAAGCAACACAAAGCTGTGAGAAGGTGCAGAAATAAAGAAAAAATGATAGATGCTTCTCTGAGCAAAGGGCCTCCCTATGCACGCATTAATTTCCTGGGCATGCTTCTTTTTGCTAAATGTTGCATGCACTTTGAGCATGTTGGCAACTCCACAGCTAGGTTGATCGCTCATCTTGCAATTTACGCTAACACATTGCAGCAAACAGAGGAGGCAATAGAGATCACTCAACATCAGACCATTTTGTGCAGTTCCACTAAAATCATCTTCATTGTCCTGAATGTGAAAAGATAATAAAGCTTTGTACTTAAACGGTGTCGCAAAGCAGTAGCAGATATCAATAGCTCGTCGTGACAAAAGATGATCATCTGGACAAAGGGGATACTGACCTGCTGTTGACACCAGATTTTGGCACAGTCAAGAATTTATTTAAAATGGCCTCAAATGGAGAAGTGTTCTACATGAAAAAGTTACGTATTGTCGATATGGACATCTTTGAAGTTTTGGCCATCGCCATCTGATCTCATCTCGAAGGCTGAAGTTGTGTTCGAAATACTGAGATTTTGTATTCAGAACACTATTCGGCACATTACGCCCCCAAGACTGCCTCGTATGGAAAAAATGATCTACATGGATTGTCTTCCTCTCGTGAAACGATCGATTTTGATATAAGAATCGTTCCAATCCGAGTTCGTATGCAAAAGTTAGAGCCATCCGAATACAGCACTATCACGAGCCAAAAGTGGCGCGCCCCACCAGACACCTGTCTGATGGGTAGCGCGAATAACAGCCTGTATTGCACGAGCGATTTGAACCTCAAGAAGAACTCTAATCAAAAAACGTTCAACATAGAAGTTGTTCGTCTCGTCGAAACGGTCAAGATTGCTTTTGGGCTCGTTTCCATCCGAGGTCGTTTACCACCTCAAAAGTTACCCGCAAGATGCAGCCAGTTTAAACCGAACAGTTTTGGAATGTTCGGACAAAACCAATCCGAATTTGACTAGGGTTTTGGACGTGAATCCAAGCCTTTTCCTTGCACGGGAAGTCCAGCCGCCTCTTATATACCTGAGGGGTGATGGCCGATTGAACAACACACAATCGATCGATCAATCTACCACTTTTTATCTTTTATCTTTTCTCCTTAACCCTAGTTCTTCTTCTTCCTCGTTCTTCGTTCGTTCTTCTTCATTGCAGGGAGGCAAACCTCGAGGCCCTAGGGGCGATCAGGTCGACCTAGGGAAGCCCATAGCCGCCACGCGCCCAGACGGGGTCCCTCCGGGGCGTGTGGGGTTTGGGTCTTCAAAAGCACCCGCCGGATTGCCTGCGTGCATCGCTTCGGACGGGTCTCCTTCGACGTAAGATGCGGCGCATCACCCTCGGCGTTGAGGTACACGGTGACGTGTTCGTGCGAACACACTTTTGGCGACTCCATCGGGATTTAAGCTTTGAACGGTCTCCGCCCGTTCTTGCTACTGAAGAGATCGTCATCTAGGGTTTGCAATCTACAAAGGTAATATGAATACCCAATTCACATATGTAGATGCAAATAATGCATATGTTGTTGCTAGATCATCTAATGAGCATAATGTATCGGCTAGCCCTAGCTTTATCAATCATGCATCTAATTATGTGCAAGGGCCGATGCAACAAAATCTCCATGATTCTACTTCATATAATTTTAGCAACATGCAACATATGTATCCCAACTCCCATGCATCGGCAACCCCACAAATTTATATGCCGATGAATAACATGATGAGTTCGGTTAATCAAGTTGAGACACCCTATGTAGGAACTTCCAATGCTATGCAACAAAGTGTTTCAAGTTTTTATTCATTGGCAAATAACTTGCAGTACGCTAATCCAAACGTGCCGGTGGATAGGGGAATTGGTCATGTTACTACTAGTTATTTGGCTAATTACCCTCAAACATCATATGCTACGCCTAACGCTACTAATATTTTGGCACCATACGCAACTGTTGATGTCCATAATTCGGCTCAGCATCTTCATGGTCATGGCCAAATAAGTGAAACTTCTATAGGAGCACAAATGCCTTCACCTACTACCGTGGCATATCATGTGCCCCCTACACAATTACAGAATTTCGGCAACATCTCATTGCCAAAAGAGTCTAAAAGCAATGGGGGGCAACCATATCCAGACTGGGTAATTGAGAACAAGCTTACATTCTCTTGGGATTTGTGCAGCTCTATTCGCCAGGAACTAATAGAAGGCAGGAAGCCTCATGATTTTGCTGCTGTAAAAGCTAGAATTGTGCAAATGATGCAGTCGCCCAGTGCTATACCATCCAGTGTACCACCTAAAAAATCACAAAGTTTCGGCACCTCATTGCCGAAAGAGTCTCAAAGTATTAGGGGGCAATCTCATGACGAGTGGATGGAAATTGAGATGAAAAAGTTTAAAGCTTGCCAAGCTGAGATGTGGGCTAAAATTAGACGAGAGCGAGAAGCCTTGCAAATTCAAAAAGATAAAGTTGTTGATTCACGTAACAAAGAAAATTCGGTTATTAGAAAAGCCGAATCAACTAGTATATATTCTGAGACCATCAAATCCAAAGAGGCAAGCATTATTGAGAAAGGGCATGGAAAGCATAGCAAAACAACCATACTTGATTTTTCCGAAGTCAATGGAATCTACTTCCTGCCCTATGAGTTTCGTGCCATAGAAATTGACAAGCCTCAAGGACAATAAAAAGTAGCCAAACAAAGTTCGGCTGACATGGATCTTCAAAGCAATGATGCACGGAATCAATAAAAAGATGATGACAAGGTGTTGGGGAGCCATCCAAAGATGAAGCAAGATGTTCTTCAAGTGGCACCACCATCATGCTGTCCCAACATATTTGAAGAGGTATGCGTAGCGGGTAATTTACCTATTTTCAGATTTGGTCACAACTTTACTGTTGATGCATCTATTAGTAAAATCCTCATAGGTAATTTTGAAAGACAAATGAAGAAGGGTAATTTACTTGTTAGCAATAAAATTGTTTTAGAACATATCGGTCAACCAATTGTGCCATTTATAAAGACCGATAATGACTTATTATTGCAGCCAAAGCTTTCCCGCTTGCTTTATCTAAAGTTCATATCTATTTGGGTAGCTTTGCTTATTTCATACTTGGCTTGCACTTGGTCTCAATTGAGACATGTATGTTCTAAGTATTTTTATTTTAGAAATTTAAAGCCAAGGTTAAATTCTGTTGAGAAAACTGATGCTAGTATAATATCTTACCCAAAGACATCGGAGATAGAGTGCAAAACACAATGCATAGCCGAATGGTGTGATGCAAAATCTGAACCATTCATTTGCTTAACTCCAAAGCCGTTCTCACAACAAGATCGGCTAGAGAATGAAAAGTTTACCTTCAATTCAAGCATGTGTGATCAAATATTTGATTTCTTGTTGCAAAATAATTATATTAGAATTCTTGATCACCATGTTGAACCATCTGTCTAGGGACGAATGTATTGTAAGTTGCATGATTCGTCCAAGCATAATTTTGAGGATTGCAACATGTTTCATCAAATAGTTAAATCGGCCATTGATAAAGGACGATTGAAATTTGTTGAGACACCAAGAGATGACCAGTCTATTCCGATTGGTCCCGATGGTAGAAAGTTTTTGCATCGGCTGATTCAAGCCGATCCATTTGAAGAGAAGGTAAAAACTACAGGTGATGGGATCAAGCTTTCAAGTAAAGAAGTTGTTGAAGAGCATAATGAACATAATCTTGAAGGCAAGAATTCCATCGAAGCTACAATGGAGATGCCAAGGACTGGGGGGCAACAAGCACATGCAATGATCGATGAAAGCAAACCAGAAGAATACAAAGGCCGAAATAAGCACAAGTGTAAGAGATCAAAAGTCACCTTCGCTAAACTATTGGATAAATATCAAAGGAAGAGTGAAGAGAAGAATGCTTATCGGCCAAATCATGCAAAGAAACCAAGGTCACCCCCAAGGCGCAAATATGAGGATCGGTATTGGCAAAGTGATAATTTTAATGCAACATATTCATATCCTTATTTTGGGCCGCCAATGCCAATGCCGTGGATGCCTCCGTATGCTCATATAGATACATATTCATCATGGGACAGGTATGATACAAGGTCACATTCTCCATCTTATTCTAGACCATCTCACCAATACTATGCAGCTCCAAGAAGATCAACATTTGAACAATCACGCTTCAAAGACCGTTTCAATCATAAGGAATCGGTCCAGAGCTCAAGGAAGAAGAAAGAGGTGGTCAAGCGTGTTTACCGCATTAAGAGAGATGGTCGAAGAGTGCAATTTCAGATTTGATCTCAAATGAAAAAGAGCCAATTAAAGTGTTGACATTGGCTACTAAAGGCAATGAGACAAAGCAACCAATTATTGAGAATCGAAGTGCCAAATCGAAGAAAAGAATTTGAGAGTGCACAAGGCCAAAAGGAATTGCCATTGGTCAAAACAGAATCACAGCCGAGATGCCCGCTATTTATCGTATTGGCAAAAGAAGAAATTATAAAAACTTAGTGCACAAGAACTTGAACAAAGGAACATGGCATGGGTTCCCAAAGGAAGTGCTCAAAATAATAATTATGTGCAAGCTTCCATTACAAGAAGTGCGGCAAAGGTGAAGAAGGAAAAGTGTGAAAACTACGAAGGACCAAGCCGAGGGTTTCAACATCTTTGGTCTACACATTATCCATATTCTGCAACTAAGCCATTAATGCCTATGCCATGGAATTCGTCATCAGGTATGATTGGTAACCCTCAATGGGCTTATTCTAATCCATGGATGCAGTATAATTTCTTACATCATGAAAGGGTATTGCCAAATCACTATACATTTGATTAGCTACAAGTTTGTTGCTGATCCAAAGGGCCGAAATACTTGATTTGTCATTTTGTTTGTTTATTTCGGCTATATGTGCTTTGAATGAAGTTTACATGGTAATGGCCGATATTTATCTATCATCCTAAGATTATGTCAATGCATGGTCGGTGTGGTATCCTAACATCGTCCTTAGTTCAATAGGAGACCAAAACAAGCCTCATACAACTTAAAATATGTTTGCACAATAATAAAAGCCGAATATGAAAATTTATTCGGTTTGGAGCTTTTGGTTGCTTTACGTGCTATACAGATTGAGGCTTTTAGTGATTCGTTATAAGTAGTGCAACAAATATACAAGGGTTATCAATATTTTGACAAATCACTTATAGTTTATCTTGGGATATGTCTAGATGCAAAATTTACCTTGGGTTGCTTTAATATCCTTTATATATCTAGACATGACAATTCGAAAGAGTTGGCACAGCAAGCATCCGGCTACTATGGTAACTATGGTGTATTGTATTATTTCTATCAATAGCTGATGCTAGGTCTTGTCAACATAGGTAAGGCCGAACCGAAGCCCACCGCTTCGGCCACTAATGAAACTTTTATGCAGGCAAAGTAAGGATTGGAGAAAGTTTATTATTGATTATTAGCAAAATCCTAGCAAAAGGGTGAATAATATGGTTCCGAGGATGACCTTGAGATACATATCTATGGGACTTTATCATCGGATTGTTAAGGAAGTTGAGAAAGTTTCAACCAAGCTTGCGTCAAAATATTCACACAAGCAATGGCCGATATAAACTTATCGTCCTAAGAATATGCCAAAATGGCAGATGGAGTGTTGACATCGTCCTTAGAGCAAGCTATGTGCAAGTTATTTTTCGGCACACAGGCTTTGCCAAAAATAGGGGGGCATGTGTTGACACCAGATTTTGGCACAGTCAACAACTTATTTAAAATGGACTCAAATGGAGAAGTGTTATACATGAAAAAGTTTCGTATTGTCGATATGAACATCTTTGAAGTTTGGGCCATCGCCATCTGATCTCATCTCGAAGGCCGAAGTTGTGTTCGAAATACTGAGATTTTGTATTCAGAACACTATTCGGCACATTACGCCCCCAAGACTGCCTCGTATGGAAAAATGATCTACATGGATTGTCTTCATCTCATCGAAATGATCGATTTTGATATAAGAGTCGTTCCAATCCGAGTTCGTATGCAAAAGTTCCGAATACAGCACTATCACGAGCCAAAAGTGGCGCGCCCCACCAGACACCCTGTTTGATGGGTAGCGCGAATAACAGCCTGTGTGGCACGAGCGATTTGGCCCTCAAGATGAACTCCAATCAGAAAACGTTCAACATAGAAGTTGTTCGCCTCGTTGAAACGGTCAAGTTTGCTTTTGGGCTTGTTTCCATCCGAGGTCGTTTACCACCTCAAAAGCTACCCGCAAGGTGCAGCTAGTTTAAACCGAACAGTTTTCGAATGTTCGGACAAAACCAATCCGAATTTGACTAGTGTTTTGGACGTGAATCCAAGCCTTTTCCTTGCATGGGAAGTCCAGCCGCCTCTTATATACCTGAGGGGTGATGGCCGATTGAACAACACACAATCGATCAATCAATCTACCACTTTTTATCTATAACTTTTCTCCTTAACCCTAGTTCTTCTTCTTCCTCGTTCTTCGTTCGTTCTTCTTCATTGCAGGGCAGAGAACCTTGAGGCCCTAGGGGCGATCAGGTCGACCTAGGGCATCCCATAACCGCCGCGCGCCTAGAAGGGGTCCCTCTCGGGCGTGTGGGGTTTCGGGTCTTCAAAAGCACCCGCCGGATTGCCTGCGTACCGCGCTTCCGGACGGGTCTCCTTCGACGTGAGCTGCGGTGCATCACCCTCGGCGTTGGAGGTACACGGTGACGTGTTCGTGTGTGACCACCTGCGTGAGGAAGGTTATGCATAATTTTATAGGTGGTTAGTTGATTTCCACCTTGGGATCTCCTATGATGGCACGGAGAAAATTCTATGCAATCGATGAGCGCAATTCCTTCCGTGTGGCTGTAGAAAATTTGTCTGACTAACCCTAGTATCTTTTTTGTGCAGTTCCACTAAAATAATGCAGCGCTGTTTGCATGAACCTACTCGCCAGCCAGGCCATCAATGACTCAGTCTCTTTTATCTTGTGTTGACAGAGCGGCTGCAGTGCTTGTTTGCTCCTCCACACATGACATGCTCATTCCACACTGCAACAAGCAAGTCAACGTACGAATAAGATCATTTCATCTTGCGTTGGTCATTCTACCTAGTTAAGAATGTAGGAATACCTAGAGCACCATGAGGTCAGCTGACAGCCGGTTCCAGTAAAATTGAGGTGTGTTCTTCCGTTTGCACAAATAGACACCATATGGAGACAGACAACCCTGTTTGCACAAATATGTAACGTGGTTATTTAAGATGTGTCATTTCTTTGCAATGCCATCACATCAAATCAACACTGCCACTAGATTAACGGGGGCTTACATTACATGCATAACAATTGCATTATGAATATGTGATGACAGACTGGAGTAGCACTTGATCACTACGTATGTGCATGGTTAACAGGAATGATCGTTCTAACAAAGGGTGATACGGAACAGAGAAACACATCGTCATGTCAACCATCGTGAAATTAAATTTTGTGCAGTTCAACGGAGATGCAGCCATGTTACCGGTGTCGGAGTTGAGTGTAACGGCCCAAAACACTCTTTATGAGAAATAAAGCAAGATAGAAACATTTCATAAAATGGTAGTGGCATTGATTCATTTTATCAATGGCAATAGATTGACAACAACATTACTTAACAGCGACATCAAATTAACAGTGGAATTCTATCATTTCACCTGTGATGTTAGATTAACAGAAGAAGTAAGGCATAGGGACAGGGGAGGCACATGCATGTTTTACATCCACCGAGGCATAAAGTGGTGAGGCAGAGGTGTTGTCGAGTGCGGCAAACATGCAAAGCATGTATGGATTTGTGCATTTTTGGTTCTCGTCAGTGACCTTTCCTATGTGACCACACGAAATCTAGACGTGCTCATTCTAGGTTGCATTTTTGACCCAACACCCCCCACTTTCTGTCCTTGTTTGAACAAGAGACCGGTCAAGCCAGCCGAGGGAGTCCTGGACTAAGGGGTCCTCGGATAACCGAACTATATACTTTGGCCATACTTTTGGGCCATGAAGATACAAGATAGAAGACTTCTTCCCGTGTCCGGATGGGACTCTCCTTTGCGTGGAAGGCAAGCTTGGCGATTCGGCTATGTAGATTCCTTTCTCTGTACAAAACTTTGTGTAACCCTAGCCCCCTTTGGTGTCTATATAAATTGAAGGGTTTAGTCCGTAGGACAACAATCATAATATCATAGGCCAGACTTCTAGTGTACATCCATTACGATATCGTGGTAGATCAGCTCTTGTAATACTCATATTCATCAAGATTAATCAAGTAGGAAGTAGGGTATTACCTCCATAGAGAGGGCCAGAACCTGGGTAAATATTGTGGCCCCCGCCTCCTGTTACCATTAGCCTTAGACGCACGGTTCGGGACCCCCTAGCCGAGATCTGCCGGTTTTGACACCAACATTGGTGCTTTCATTGAGAATTCCGCTGTGACGTCGAAGACAGGCTCAATGGCTCGCCTTGTTATCAAGGACAACATCGCCTCTGGGGGAGCCCTGGCGTCAGGCCAAACCCTCCGGTTGGGCGGCTTTATCATGGGCGCCCATTCGGCCATTGGGCCAACGATGACCTCTTCGGTCATCGAAAATCGCCTCCGCGTCACCTCAGAATACTCCGAACAGAGTTATCGTCTTTAAACGAACTCCTGGATCGCATGGCCGCCTTGGGAGTCGCTATGGACTACAACCGGGTTGGGCTTAAACCCGATCAGAGAGAAATTGAATCTCCACCGATCACCCATCAGATAGCGGCAGTGGAGGAGCAACGCGACGACTCTCCCCCTATGTTGAGGACGAACTATGTTCAGATCTCCGAGCTCGCAGAGCCAGACACTTGCCCGAGGGAAGAGATGCCCCGTATTCCGAACTTAGAATCGAACCATGGGCCTGAAAAATTGGTTGATATCCCGGAGTCCGAACTGTTAAGCTCGGAAGTTTCTCAAGCTTCGGATCCCAGATTGGGTCAGGGGTCGGACTTAAATACACCCACCCACCCAGTTAAAAGCGATCTTACCCACATCAGACAGTAGTCCCAGGAAACGGTCCATCACTTTTGGGCCAGATTCCGCCTTTTCAAGGACAGGATCAAGGACTACCGCGATGAAGACGCAATCTCATTATTCTGCAAAAACTGCATGGAAGAGGGAGTCCTCAATACAATCAATCGCCGTCACGTTTCACACTTTGCTGACTTGCCAAACATAGTCCAGTAGTACTGCAAAATGGAAAGCGCCTGGAAATCTCAGGAAGCCTCTTGGGAGCCACTAGTTTCCACTAAACCCCTCGTCCAGACAAAAAGGATGCACCCTCGCCGGTTGCCTAATCCAATAACAAAAAAATTAAAGCCCATTACGAGGCGCGGAACCATTCTGGAGGGATGGCTCAATAGGCCATGCAAGATACACACAACACCGGATACTGTACCAACCCACAACCTTTGAGCAAGTTGGATACTCCAGCAGGTGGCCAAGAGCGGCGAGGATCTCCTCACCAAAAACATCGCAGAGCAACATCCCACGGAAGACAACAACCCTACAATATTGACAGTCTCCGAGACTTTCGCCTCGAACAAGAGGCGCAAAAGGGCACTCCGCGGCCTCGCTGAAGTCTGCCAAGTTGCAGCAATAAACCTCTGGAATGACACGGCCATAACTTTCAACGCCAGTGACGAACCAAAATTCAGAACAGTCGAGGCACCTGCCGCCTTGGTCCTCAGTCCAGTTGTGGACAACTTTCGACTTACCAAAGTGCTTATGGATGGCGGCAACGGACTAAAACTCATTTATGAGGAAAGTCTCAACAAAATGGAAATAGACAGGAGCCGCATTGAGCAAAGCAATACGACCTTCTGAGGAATCATTCTCAGTCGGGAGGCGCGATGTGTGGGAATCACACTCGATGTGGTATTCACCACGCCGGAGAATTATTGGTCCGAAGAGATAACCTTTCAAGTGGCCCCTTTCAAGAGTGGATATCACGCCCTGTTAGGATGAGACGCGTTTGCAAGCTTCCAAGCTATACCCCATTACGGGTAGATGTAGCTCAAGATTCTCGGGCCCTACGGAATCATCACTCTTGACAGTGATCTGGACTTAGCACTCTGCGCCGAAAACCAAACCGTAGCCTTGGCCCTCGAGGCATTGTCTGAAGCCCTAGCGGCCGAAGAATTAACCGCATTGCGCTCCACAGTGGATAGGGACGACGTGATACTCGACAAGCGATCCAAATCCACCTCCTTTAAACCAGCAGACAAAATAGTGAAATTCCAAGTCCACCCAATGGACTCCACGAAGACAGCATCCATCGGGGCACAGCTGGACCCCACGGTCAACGCCACATTGCCAGTGTTTCTATGCGAAAACTGGGACATATTCGCCTAGCATCCTTTTGATATGCAAGGGATCCCACGCAGGCTGGCCGAACACAGCCCAAACATAGTGAAGTGATACAAGCCAGCCAAGCAAACATTACAGTGCTTTTCCGAACCCAAACAACAAGCCATGGGAGAGGAGCTAGCCAAGTTACTCAAGGCTGGATTCATCAGAAAGATAAAACACCCAGACTGGCTAGCAAACCTGGTGATGGTACCAAAGAAGGATAAATCATGGCACCTATGCGTCGATTTCAAAGAGCTCAACAAGGCTTGACCTAAGGATCCTTTCCCCTCCCCCGCATTGATTAGATCATCGATGCTACCATAGGACATGACTCACTGTGCTTCCCCGACGCATACTCTGGATACCATCAAATCAAGATGAAGGAATCCGATCAAGCCGCAATGACATTCATCACCCCATACGGGCCTTTTTGCTTCAACACTATGCCTTTCGGGCTCAAAAACGCTGGTGCCACCTATCAACGCATGATTCAAACATGCCTAGAGAAACAATTTGGCAAGACAGTTGAAGCATACGCCGATGATGTAGTCATCAAAACTAGGCACGTCGAATCCTTAATAGATGATTTGCGTCTCACATTTGACAACCTCCGAACGTATGACCTCAAGCTCAATCCGAAAATGTGTTTTCGGCGTTCCCGCTAGAAAACTTCTGGGCTTCATCGTTTCCAATAGAGGAATTGAGGCAAACCTAGCTAAAATCCGAGCTTTGTCACAGTTGGCTACCCCAACGGACCATAAACAAGCTAAAAATTATCCGGATGTGTGGCAGTTGTAAGCCGCTTTATCTCCAGACTAGGAGGAAAGGCATTGCTGCTTTATCGCCTTCTCCGGCGTACCGATCACTTCGAGTGGAAGGACACGGCAACGGACGGATTGGAGGAAATAAAGGCCCTTCTAGCAAGCAACACAATCCTGGCCACGCCAAACATCGGCGAACCCATGTTATTATACATATCGACCACACACCAAGTCGTAAGTGCGGTGCTCGTCGTCGAACGAGAGGAGGATGGACACAAATTCCCGCTCCAGAAGCCAGTATATTATGTATCCACAGTCCTCACACCATGCAAATCCCGGTACCCACATTACCAAAAAATAGCATACGCAGTCTTGATGGCATCCCGGAAGCTACGACACTACTTTCAAGAGTGCTCAATAATGGTGGCCACCAAAGTACCTCTCAACGACATAATAAACAACCGCAACGCTACGGGCTGGATTGCCTAGTGGGCCATTGAGCTCCTCCCATTTGACATATCATACAAACCGTGCCGGGCCATTAAATCCCAGGTATTGGCCGACTTTCGCTGAATGGGCAGAGGACGAACTCCCTAAAGAGTATGGCACATATTCCAACTGGGTCATGCACTTCGACGGCTCCAAAATGTTGGCAGGCCTAGGGGCAGGCGTTGTCCTAACATCCCCCACTGCAGATACTGTTCAGTACGTACTACAAATATTATTCACAAACTCCAACAACGCAGCCAAATATGAAGCCTTGTTGCATGGTCTTCGGATGGCCGTCTCCACGGGCATACAACGCCTGGAAGTGCACAGGGATTCAAACCTCGCAATATCTCAAATAAATGGAGATTTCGATGCCGAAGATCTGAAGATGGCGGCTTACCATAATGTCATTCTCAAAATGTCGGCTCGGTTCGAGGGGCTCGAGTTTCACCATGTGGCTCGGGAGAGTAATCAAGTAGCGGACGTCCTTGCTCGCATTGGCGCCAAGCGCGACCCAGTCCCACCTAACATCTTTCTGGAAAGGCTCTTCAAGCCATCCGTGGTGTGGCAAGGGAGAGCAGCAGTACCAATCCAGATTCGAATACAACCCCAGATTCTGAATACACCGGCATCATCGGTGGCTCAGCCACCAAAATTACACCGTCGGCCCATGTCATTATGGCGGTCAGCGCCCCATGGACCAAACCCTTCTTGGCCTACCTTAATAGGCGAGAGCTTCCTGAGGATCAGAATGAGGCATGCTGCATTGTGCGGCGCTCTAAAGCCTACAAGGTTCACGAGGGAGAACTCTATAAGAAAAGAGCTACTGGAGTACTTCAAAGATGTATCTCTGAGGAAGTAGGGCGGCAGCTCTTGGCTGAAATTCATGCTGGTCTCGGAAGTCACCACGCCGCGGCTCGGGCCCTTGTAAGCAAGGCCTGTCGTACAGATTTCTATTGGCCGACGGCCCGAGCAGACGCACAGGACCTTGTCCAACATTGCGTCGGATGCCAGCTTTTCGCCAACCAAAGCCATATGCCGCCCACCGCTCTACAAGCAATCCCCATCACTTGGACTTTTGTGGTCTGGGGGCTTGATATGGTCAGACCCCTTGAAGGAGGAAGCCATAAGAAAAAATATCTGTTGGTCATGATGGATAAGTTCACTAAGTGGATAAAGGCCAAACCGGTTAAAACGGCCGAAGCTGGGCCAGTGATAGACTTTATATCTGGTGTTGTGCACCGCTATGGTGTTCCACACAGCATCATCACCGACAACGGCTCTAATTTTACAGCCGATGAGGTGAAGGCCTGGTGTGCCAATCTGGGCATGAAGCTCGACTATGCCTCTGTCTATCACGCACAGACCAACGGTCAGGTCGAACGCGCCAATGGTCTTATTATGAGCGGCATTAAACCTAGGCTAGTGTGGTCTTTGAAAGAATCAGACAAGCACTGGGTCGAGGAGCTCGACTCCATACTCTGGGGGCTGCGGACCACACCCAATCGTTCAACCGGATATACACCTTTCTTCATGGTGTACGGTGCGGAGGCCGTGTTGCCCTGCGACATTATTCATGACTCACCTCGAGTGCGCATGTATGAAAATAGAGAAGCCGAGCTTTATCGGCATGACAGCTTAGACGCCCTGGAGGAGGAGCGCGATGTCGCAAAATCCCGTTCCGCATTCTACCAACAACAGGCCCGCAGATATCAAAGCAGAGAAGTACGGGCCAAGACTTATAATGTTGGCGAACTCGTTATGCTTTCCGGAGAAGAAAATGGACAAACTCAAGCCCAAGTGGGAGGGTCCCTTCATCATCGACGAAGTTCTCACCGGAGGAGCATATCGCCTGCGTGATACACCAGACAACCGCCTAGAGCCGAACCCATGGAACGCGGCCAGACTCCGAAGATTCTATGCCTAGCGACGGATTCTTCATTCGTCTCCTTTCTCCCCTTTTTATTTCCATTATTTATGTTTCTCTCTTTTCGTCACCTTTTTTAGCACTGTAAAGCTCTTGTACGGCTGAACCGTACACCTACGATGCATACAATTCTTAATATTGTATGTCAATTATACCTGGGGGCTTCTCATACAGAAGCTTATTATTATTATTTTCCGAGCATCAAGCTCACCACATATGTGTCTTTTCCACGTGTGTACCTTTTCTTCGCCATTATATGCATCGATATGACTTAAGTTTTGGCCAAGCTGGGTTGCCTGGCTCTTGTGCTTATGCCCTACGTTCCCGTTAGTTCGCTTAGGGCATAAAGGGAGCACCTCTGCGATTGTTACTGCCGGGTCATCCAGATGTGTACCTCAGACTGGGTGAAGTCGAAAGCTAGCATTCTTAAGGGAATATTCGGTCGGCGGACTAAAGATGTTTTTACCTATCACATTATGAACCCCCAAATGTTATGCACACTGTGCTTTTTTCAAGCACAGTTCGGACATGCACATTAATGCATGCTTACCCAAGGAAAGGAACCCTTAACAGAACTATTCTCTCTGGAAGATGTTTCTTACAATCCAATGTAATATAACATAACTAGCCGGATACTTATCTGTTCAAGCAACTATGACCCCTACACCTGGTTTCCACGCATACCCCGTTTTACATTACTGAGCAGGTATTCGAAAGCACTCCACACCTTCGGGTCGAGAGGTTGAAGCGAAAAGGTCCGCCATGACAAGCGTTTTTTACAATTCAGCTAGAGACATAATTTGTCAAATGAAGTACATAGTCACTTAGACTCAAACACTTCTTCCTCTATGCCATCCAACAAGCTATCTAGTCCACAATCCTGTTGGGAATACTTGGCGGCTACTTGTACTTGGTCATATACCAAGCTAACGGGAATTTCTTCCCCATTTGACCCTACAGGTCCGGCCCAAGCCATGTGATTCGGGTCGAGCTTGGTATACAGAGTTTTCACCATTGCCCAGGCATCTCGCACACCTTCCCGGCAGGCCGATATCTTACATAATCGGAAGCGCCGCCGTGCTCCCTTGAATAGGTGTACAAGCCCCTCCATACTTCCTGGAGGAGAGTTGGATGGCCATAAGGCCTTGGCCATACTTTGCATCGCCTGCGAAGCTCGCTCGTGCATTTGCGACAACTCTTGTAGCAGATCGCCCGACGATCCGGGCACCTCCTCTTCGGGACGGCCCATCAATATACCTACAGACATAATTATTGTCAGTTTCTTTCCTTACCAAACTATGTAAAGGTAAGTCCGAACACATACTAAATATGCCGCCTCACAGCTTCTTATTCTCCTTCACGGAGTCAACGAGCTGGGCTCGCACATCTTTTAGCTCTTCACTGAGCTTGGTGTTGGCATCTTGTAGTTTGTTCTTCTCCACCCTGACTTCTGTCAGTATACGTTCACCCGCAGCTAGTTGCCTTTGAGCTCCTGGATTTTCCGCTCGTGCGACTTCCGGTGCCTCTGTCATAAGATTTGCACCTGTATTAATACTTCTGATATATGATCATGCTTTCTCGATAGAGGGGAACATTACCAGACGCTGCCTTCTTGGATTTCTCCAATTCGGTGGTAGCAGTAGTTAGCTGGGCTTGACACTTCTTCAGCTCTTGAGACAACAGGTCGTTCTTCTCTTTGAGCACCTGGGTATACAATGATCCTTAAATTAGTTCCTTAAACTGCTTCAAGTCTCAAGGGCTACTAGTATATAATTATCAGAATTGTGCAAATATGAACTTACCCGCATATCCTTCAAATACTGATCTGTAGCTCTAGAAATCCCATCTCGAGCAGCGAGGATGTATGCATCACCTGAGTTGAAGGCGTTGAAATCCTCTTTTGAAAAACTAGGGCCGCGAAAAGCGGCCCGCCGGCACTGATGATTCATGGAGCTTTCCACTTCGGAGTTTGTGGCGGATACTTTATCCGAATCCTCCACAGAAGGACAATCCAGTGTCACTTCCGCGTTAGCCTCACTCCTCGTGACAAAGTCCGGAATGAGGCTAGTAGAGGCATGACCGGCAGGATCCCCGGACACAGTCCGGCGAATGTTTTTCCTGAGAAGATACAACGGATATTGTTATGCTTTAAGATGACGATCATGGGGCATATTTAAAACCATACCTCTTCAGTAAAGGCTCTTCCATATCTCTATTTGCCTTCCTCTTCGAAGGCCTGCGCGTCGCCTCTGGTGCTGCGTGGCGTGCCGATTGCCTCCCCTTTAGAGCATAATATAGTGCAGTGGTTAAGGCGGAAGAAGGAAATTCCCCCAAAGGACAAGTCTCCTAATTACTTACATGCAACGCAAGGAGGAGACCGGGATAGTCAGTGATGATGGCCACTTCGGTGCCGTCACAGCTCGCCTGTTAAAACACCCCTTCCCCAAGCTCCATAAATATATCCGGATCCTCCTCGAATCCGGGATCGAGGCCCTAGTTGTGGTCCTCTGGCTGTGGTGCGGGGCTGTGGATCTCCCTGGTGACTTTCCGCCATTCCTGTTATAAATGATAGATTAGTATTTCTGAAAAAGGATTCAGGGAGTTGATGGAGTAAAGTAGTGGTATGGAAACTCACCCAGTTGGGAGGGTTGTACATGGAAAATCCATCCCTGGGCTTAATGTGGGTGACCTCCTCCTCCTCCCCCTTGTATCAATCGGACAGTATTTTCGCCAAAGCAGTGGAAGATTCCGGACCCTTCCGACCATAGCGGCTGGCATCATCTTTTTCATTGAAGTGCCACATAGGGTGCCCTAAGTATTGGAGTGGTTGAACCCCTCGCATTATGGATATCGCCATAACCTCGACTATTGATAATCCGGATTGAGCGAGCGTCTTTATCTTGCTCATCAGTTGGTGGACTTCCATACTATCTTCCTCCCTAGGGCTCCGAGGACGCCAGTTGAGGCGCTTCTTCAAGGGAGTACTTGAATATTCGGGAAGACCCCTCCGGATTGGGTCAGGAAGGGAAACGTCTTCAATATAAAACCATTCGGAACGCCATTCTTTGGATGCTTTCTTTGGCGTGCCGGATAGGTATGCGGTTCCAATGCTGCGCAATATCTCAGCTCCCCCCACTTGGAATATCGATCCCTCCTGATTACGAGGGACGAGGCAAAATAGCTTCTTCCATAACTCGAAATGGCCTCGCAACCCAGAAATAGCTCACAAAGAGCAACGTAACCTACAATATGCAGAATGGAGGCAGGTGTGAAGTTGTGCAGTTGGAGGCCATAGTGCTCCAGAAGCCCTCAGAGGAATGGATGGATTGGAAATCCAACGCCTCTCAGCAAATAGGGAACAAAACAAACCCGTTTCCCCTGGATGGGTTGGGGAACTTCTCCGCCTGCTCCGCACCGTCGAAGGAAGCCAATCCGGCTCGTAGGGACCAGATCTGCGGGAGGAAGGAATCGCTGGGTCTGCAGCTTCATCAGTTGGCCATGGGATACGAAACACTTTTCCCAATCACCCTGCTTGGGGCTGTGAGGGCACGAGGAGGAGCTGGGAGTGCTAGCCATGTTGGGGTGGTTTCTACGGGCAAGCTCCGAATATTCCTAGATTAACATAGCCGGCTTGAGTTGATTCCTAATTAACATAGCCGGCTTGACCTAGATGGCAGCCGCGTAGTCTTTGTGCATGTGCCCCCAATGACCAGCGCCTTGGAGGAACTTAGTTGTCGCTGTTTAACCCTCACAGTGATCCAAAGCACATGACACCTAATATTGCGAGATGACAAGAAACCTTTTTTAGATTTCTAATTAGGACTACAGCCCTATACAACACAGCCTGCATGATATGTTGATGATATCCAATCCAACCGTATCTGCTAGAGTCTGGTCACATGTATGGACGAACTGATCTTCCGTGTCATGCAGGGATCGTCCAGGCACCAACGGTTGTACAACACTGCTCCAGTACTATCGCTTGTCTCTCTCTTCTGTTAACTCACCCGACTTGCGGGGCCGGGGAGTGTGCCTATGGTCGGTTCTCAATTGTGGGCCCACATGTGTATGCAAACGCAATATGACGCGCGTTCCATTTCGACAGTGGCGTGCCAGACCGACCGACTGTCCGGGGTGCGACACGAATGCGATGGGCGTGATGTATACTCCGTACATGTGTACCGCCATTATCTTGAGGCTTTGCTCGATGGCGCAATCCATGGATACAAAACTATATTCAAAAGTCGAGGGCAGGGCTTTTCCCGCACGGTAGGCGAGGCAGTTCCGCCTAGTCAGTTTGATAGAGACGCGATAAGATGAGGGAGTAGGCTACTGCAAACATAGGGTTGTGTGATTTGACAGTGAGTTACTGCTAGATAGGTGGGGTCCGGTGATTTGACTTGCCATTATCATTTTAACTGCGGTACTATGATCGGCGTGTGTCTCCTGATTCCTGACGACCTCCATGGTATATAGGTGCCTCTCCTAGTGGTCCACCATGTAGAGCATGGTAAGTATAGCCAGCTGCTGGTGCTGCATGAGTATATAAACAAGCCATGTCATCAAAGGTTAGTAGTATTATTTATTAGTCATACAATAGGGTTGGCTATAAGGTTTTTCTCACTTTCTCTCTATCTCTCTCCTTGTATTAAATGCTTTTGTCTAGGAGCACATGTAGAGGCTGGCTCTAGCATGAGAGCCCACTCGTCCACTTTTCCTTGCCTCTCTCCTCCACATATGCAAAAGTGCCATGTAAGCGGGCTTATAGCCCACTATTGTACTTGCTCGTACAGGTGAGAAAGTAAATGTGATTGCTCTCTATTTCACCTTGGAGCTTGTGCAAATGTGTTGGTTAATCTATATACAACTTTGCTCTCTATTTCACCTTGGAGCTCGTGCAAATGTTGTTGTTAACCTACATACAACTTTGCTCTCTCTGCACATTTAGTACATGCCACATCATCACTATGTCCTAGGTAGAAAATTTACCAACATCTATCTTACAATTGTTGGAGATGCCCTTAGCAACAAAAAACTAACCACCTATGCATTGGGGGCTTGAGTTGCTAAGCCATTTAATGCCCTTAGCACCTCAACTAAGCACCATTTCATTGGAAGAGATCACTCCTTGGAAATGCAATAAATACTACGAAGAAAGAAATAGAGAGAAGTAAAAGGAAATACTCTTATAGCCAAACTTATAGCTAATTTTGTTGTATGTGTGACTAAGTGATGACTATGTATGACATGCCAACATCAGATAGCCTAACGCACCGTGTGAAATCTCAAGGGCGCGACCGCGCGAGCGAGGCGACGGTCGTGGTAGCCGCGACCATGATACGGGCTGCTGGTAGCCTTTGGATCTGAGATTGAACGCTCGCATGATAAGTTGCTAAAACGTTGCAGAATAACCCTCCAAGATAGGGTATTCACCCATAGGTCTAGAATCACGCCATGCAACCGTTCGATCTCAGATCCAAGGGCTCTCGGAAGCCCGTATCATGGGAGAGCATGGAAATCCCAGTTGTTTGCAGGCCCCAATCAGCCCATGCCGTTCGCACGCCCCACTCAGCATTTTTACAATCGGAAAACTTCTAGCAGTTCGCTCCTACTTGTCCCCGGCCGCCCTTTAACATTATGACAGTTTGCTCTTAGTCCTCCCGTCCTTTTGCATTATAGTAGTTCCACTAATCCTAACCCTCCTCTCGAATCCATGGCGTCCCAAATCTCCATGATTGGTGGTGAGTACAAGGTTAGAACCATCACCACGATGAGTTCGACATCATCTACACCTGTTCTTCTATGATGGTGAAAGGATGCCTTGCTCGCTTCAGACACATGTTCGAAAACTCAATGGCAGAGTGGGTCGTTGTGCTAGATGTTGAGTACACCACAGTCCTGGACAAAGAGAAGAAACAAAAGGAGGAAGAGAAGAAGAAGCCCCCCGTGATCTAGGTTTGCGTGCATAACTTGTGCTTGGTCTACCACATACGCCATGCCGATGTTGAGTGCAGGGAATTTAAGAACTTCCTCGCGGACGGCCTAGTCAAATTTGTTTCTGTAGACTTTACGAACGACAACGAAGTCCTGGGTCGGATAAGCCTCGTTGTAGGCCAGCCCTTCGACCTCCAGAGGAATGTTCTGGTGTCCTCCCATCAGTCTTCAATGCTGACCTTGGTAGCAGCCATGGTTGATCCTTCATACGGTAATCTAATGAAACCTCCATACAAGTTTCATCGTGCATGGGAGTGGAATGTACTAGATAGAGAGCACATCAATTACGCTGCAATGGATTCCTACCTTTGTTTCAATATCTACAAGGGTTGGATGAAGAACGAGGGCCAAGTGTGTTGTTTATGCTAAGAAGTATCAGCCAAGAGGAAGAGGGACAATGACGAAGTCGAGCACGTCGACGAGGAGTCCGAGTAAGGTGGCAATGTCATTGCTCATGGTGGTTGTAATGCAGTGTCTACCGGATTAGTTGCTTAGTTTAATTTCAGGGTGCTTCGTTTTATTCGAGGGGTGTGTTGTGCTGAGCCCCCGACAGAACTATGTTCCGTTCCTTCTCGTTACTTTAACTCTTCAGTACATACATACTAGTATTTCTTACAGTTCATCTTTTAGTTAGTATAGTACTACCACTCGTTTCTTCACATTATCTACGTACAATATATATGGCCAACATCATATAGCCAACAGTTTAGTTGTCAAAGAATTTCAGCGTGCTTAGTTTTATTTGAGGGGTGTGTTGTGCTGGACACCATTATTGTGACTCAAATCTCTTTTGCCATGCTATAATGACATCAATACCTATGGACCAACATGCCAGCTCTCCCTCTATCTCATCATAGTACAATAAAGTGTGGGGCCTACTTGACCCCAACAACGTTCTTATTTTCCTGTAAAATTATTTGCTTGGTTACTCCTGACAAGTGGGGCCACACTTATCATTGTGAGAATTGGCTTATTTTTTTCATATAACATGGTTAATGGGTTTACGATACATCTCTAATGTATCTATAATTTATGAAATATTCATGCCATTATATTATCATTCTTGGATGTTTTAGAATCATTTTATAGAAACTTTATTTCATTTTTGGGACTAACCTATTGACCCAGTGCCCCGTGCCAGTTGTTGTTTTTTGCTTGTTTTTTACATCGCAGAAAATCAATATCAAACAGAGTGCAAACACCGCGAAACTTCTTGTGGATTTTTTATGAACCAGAAGACATCCAGTGGGCCAAGGAAGCACCTCGGAGGTGCCTCGAGGGGGCAGCACCTACCAGGGTGCGCCTGGGGGCCCAGGCATGCCCAGGTGGGTTGTGACCACCTCAGGTGCCCACTAAACCGCCTCCTCACCCTATAAATTCCCAAATATTCCAAAACCCTTATGAGTAGCCCTAGATCAGAAGTTCCGCCGCTTCAAGGCCTCTGTATCCATGAGATCCAATTAAGACCCCATTTCGGCACCCCGCCGAAGGGGGGAATCATCATCGGAGGCCATCTTCGTCATCCCGGCGGCCACCACGATGAGGAGGGAGTAGTCTGGCCTCGGGGCTGAGGGTTTGTACCAGTAGCTATGTGTTTAATCACTCTCTCTCTCTCTCTCATGTTCTTGAGATGTCACAATCTTGATGTATTGCGGGTTTGTTAATATAGTCAGATCATATGGTGTTTTCCCCTCTCTATCTTGCTGTGATGAATTGACTCCTTCCCTTTGAGGTTTCATTGTTATCGGATTGAAACTTTTATGGATTTGAAAACGCTTGAGATATGTCTTGCAATTGAATACTCTTGGTGACAATGGGGTATCGTATTGACTCACTTGATATATGTCTTGGCACTGAACTCGTGGCTTCCCGAGTTAGCATTGGGGTAATCTATGCATAGGGTTTGATGCACATTCTTGTCTTTGTTTCTCCGGTACATATCTTGGCGCACTCTTTGAAGATCTTTGTGTTTGATTAAATATTATAAATCTGAATTTGCTTTGGTGTTATTTTAGTATGAACTCTAGGATAGATCGAAGAAAAGAATAGCTTTGTGTTATTTTAGTACGAACTCTTGAATAGATTGAATGGAAAGAATAGCTTTGAGGTGATTTTACCCTACAAACAATTCCGTCTTATGTTCTCCGCTAGATAGGTACTTTGGAGTGATTCTTCATCGCACTTTGAGGGATGGTTATATGATCCAATTATATTAGCACTATTGAGAGATTGCACTAACGAAAGTACGGACCCTAGGCCTCATTTTCAAGCATTGCAATATCGTCTGTGCTCACTTTTATCACTTGCTACCTTGCTGTTTTTATTTATTCAGATTATAAAACTATATTTCTACCATCCATATTACACTTTTATCACCATCTCTTCACCGAACTAGTGCACCTATACAATTTGCCATTGTATTGGGTGTGTTGGGGACACAAGAGATTTCTTGTATTTGGTTGTAGGGTTGTTTGAGAGAGGCTATCTTCATCCTACGCCTCCCACAGATTGATAAACCTTAGGTCATCCACTTGTGGGAAAATTGCAATTGTCCTACAAAACTTTGCGCTTGGAGGCCCAACATGTGTCTACGAGAATAAAGTTGCGTAGTATACATCAAGCTCTTTTCTGGCGACGTTGTCGAGGAGGTGAGTGCATGACGGTATATGTTTAGATCTTGCAATCGAATCTTTTAGTTTCTTGTTTTATCACTAGTTTGGTTTATAAAATAAAACTACATAAAATATGGAATTAAGGTTGCATCATATTATTGATCATCTTTATAATATCTTTCTTGAAAATGATGGATAAAGTTGTGCTCAATTGTTAGAAGAAGAATGCTATAAAATGTTTGGCATAGAATCTTTGAATAATGAGCATGGTTGCAATGTTGTTGGCATGAACTCTTTGAATATCCATGAAACTAATGATATGCAAAGCCACAAGCTTGGGGATCCTAGGTTTGATGAAGATGATATTTTTAGTCCCCCAAGATTTGATGTGCAAATTTGTTATAATGATTTCATGCCTCCTATTTATGATGATTACAATGATGAAAGTGGATTCAGAGAGGTCATGACTTTATTTAATGATGAATCCACCATTTGGGATGAGGCTTCAATAGACTATGAGAACAAAGTTGCTATCTATGATGGTTATGGTGATGACATGTGATGTAGGGTGGAACCCTAATTCGTCGATCTTTCACGTTTGGAGGGGATCCTACGGAGGAAACACGAAGAACACGCGGAAGCACGAGGGGAAACACGGGGAAAACGAGAGAGAATCACTCAACCAACAAGGAATCGATCACACAAGTGCTAGATCAACATACACACACGTGATCCACAAGATACATAGTCAACTAGGGTAAGGATACAAAGGAACCGTTCATCTCCAAGAGGAGGTCTTGAATCCACGAGGGGATCTTCCCGTAAAGGGGTCTTGCATCCGAGAGGATCTTCTCCGTAGAGGCCGCGGTCTCTCACGAGGAGGAGATCTGATAGATGAGCGTAGCTCTATCTCTAACATGAGCTAAACCAACGCTAACCCTCAAAGTGGGGAGGAGGAGGTCTATTTATAGTGCTAAGCCACGAAGGGGTAAGTGAGGGGCGAAGGGGTACACGGGCCTCGGCCCAAGTCGCGCACACAGGCGGGGTCCGGATGATCCGGATGGTGGCCCGGATGATCCGGGTGTCGGGGGTCCGGATGATCCGGGCGACCGTCCGGATGATCCGGCTTCGTCGAGGGGGCTTCTGTTGTCTTCGGTGCATTTACCCGGACGATCCGGGGGAGGGTCCGGATGATCCGGCTGGGCCCGGATGATCCGGACGGCGGCCCGGACGTCCGGCCTGTCTTCAACAGCCGCTCCATCTTCTTCTTCTCCTTTCTTCCGTCTTCTCTTCCATGCTTGGCATTGGTCCTTGGATTCTCCTTGGTCATCCTGGTTGAACCTGAGTGCATACAAGGTCCACACATGAGGTAGTAGCCATGTCTCATATGCGGAAAGTGACGGTTCGAAGAGGAGTGAATTCACCTTGTGTCCGATGCCGCATAGTCGAGGTCTCATCTTATGTATCCTTGGGGCTTGGAGAGTAGTCGGAGTGTACATGGGGATGAACGTGGGATGCTCCGCATCATATCCCCCCCCTTGGGAAAGATCCGACCTCGGATCGTGATCCTCATCACCATGGAAACGGTTGTCGTAGACGGACTTGTAGTTGGACGAAGTTGAAGGCATGGTGCAATCCGTGTAGTCCAAGGTGTCACCGGAGTGATAGACATGCAAAAAGAGCAAACACGAGCAACACTCGGAAATACAATGGTTAGCGCACACAAAGTGTCCATCATGTAAGAATGAGTCCGTGCGGCAAGATTGGTTGTGACAAAGCGCATGAAGCTTATCAAGATGATCTAGAATGAGATGCAAAGCATTCATGGGAGGAAATGCAATCATTGTGCACACAAATGTGTTGTAAATATGATCAATGCAACCATGGTGCAAAATGATGTCATAGTGAGACGGTTTATCAATAGCATGAATATGGCAATGGATGCTCCATATGTATATGTTATCATGCAATTGATGATGGACAATATGATCATGATGTATGAATATGCCTTCAAGGTAGATCACAACAAATTTGCTAAGGAAATGCGCAAGCTCATATATCATGGATGACATGGGAATACAAGATGCAACAAGGCAATCACAATGTGAGTCAATCCATGCATAGGGTGCAAACTTGTGGTGAGTATGATATGTCCATCGAGCATGACATGTGTGAGCACAATCAACAAATATGAAGGTGTTGGTGTACCAAAGCTCGATGTAGAGGCATGAGTGGAGTGCCGAAGGTGCATCCAATAAGTGCAAGCGCTCCTCAATGTGAAGGTCCATGTAGCCAATCTCCAATGTCGCTCCTCCGTTCACGAGATGTATCATGTAGACAACAAGAAGGAAACAACAATGGAAGAGTGACCCATCCAATATGCATATTTGAGGATTGCTCAAAGAGAAGGAGTTCACCTTTATGAGAATGTCAAAAATGTTGGTGTCGCACATCATGTATGCCTTCACATAACCAATATGTCGCATAACGGCATCACCTTGTGAAACCTCCAAAATGAAAGAACATGACAAACACTCGGAAAAACAAATGAGGTTAGCGGAAATGCAAAACCTATCATTCGAGTGGTAAGATACCCAACAAGTGTATGCATCATGCTAAAAGTACAAGGGAGCGTGTCATAGTATGGAGGCATATGATGTAAGAACAACCATGTGCAATAGGCTCAATCAAACAAGCATGCATCACAAGTAAAGTGTCCAAGTCTCCAAGATCAATAAGCATAGCAAGTTGGCACTCAATACAAGGTGATATGAGAGATGCAACTAATGGAGACAAGAGACAATGATCATGACAAATCAAGTGAGAGGCATCAACATCTATGTCATCAACCCAAGAAAGCAAGTAATAGTGGAACATGGGTGATGCAACATAGCAAGCAATCATAGCTATCAAGTCAAGCAAGCTAGTAGTGCGAAGATGCAACATACTAGAAGGAATCATGGCAAGCATGTCATTTGTGCAAATAGTGGGCATGAATAATTCACATGTCATAGCACAAGCATGAAAGCAAGATGTGAGAAAAATAGCATAAATATCTTGGTGAGAAGCCATATGTAAATAGCAATGGGTCATCATGACTCTCCCAACACAACAAGCATCAATAGTATGGGGCACATGATAAACATGGCAATAGCAACAAGGATCTCCATCAAGCATGCAAATACACGTAGAAGTAGCATAATGGTGAATCATGGGTAGATGCACGCAAGGGTCACAATTGCATGGCAAGGGCATAGAAGCAAGCCTAGCATGCAAAGTGAACACGGTAAAATGAGCATAAGGTGACAAGTGGTAAATAGCCCATAGCCGTGTGAGAGCCAAGTAGAGAAGATGCGCGTAGTCCTTGCGCGAAGGGGACGGTGGTAAGGATAGTCCTCGGGATCCCAAAGCATCATTGCTCTCAAGAGCTCGTTTCGTCAACTCTTGGGATTGAGAGGTCGACGAGTATACATGAGTACCTACACAAAACAAAGGCAAAGGGAAAATTGTGTGTGCGTGGTAGATGTACACATCATCCATCATGATGCATACGTGCTTGTGTTGGTTAGCACCAAATATACAATGCTCAAATAAATGAGATGTGTGATATAGAAACATGTCATCCATCATGATAGGTTTGTTATTATGTATAGCATAATGGAGACTCAAATTGTGTAATGCATCACGAGCAATGTCTAGAGCATTGTTATTCATGGAATGCATATGGTGCAAGCAATTATGTGAATCATGCAAAGTATGAAATGCATCAAGATCTCCTAATATGTATGAGGAAACTATGGGGGTCTCCTCATGAGCAAGAGTAGTAACATCATGTGGAGAATATTGACAACATCCAAAACAATGCATATTTGGGACAATGTGATCATGGCATGACATAGTAGATGAATTGCACAAATCATGTAAAGGAAGCATGGCAATATCATCACATGAAAAACAAAAGCCAATGACCATCAACTCGTCATCTATGCCATAAGTGCAAATGGGATTGATTTTAATGGGGCATGCATAGTTACTATGTTGAGATTGAAATGAAGCAATATGGGAGATCTCACTCATAGAATATGACAAGTTCAATGGATTGTCAAACATGAAGTGACCAATAGAATTTTCACATGATATCCTATGAAGCATAGCATCACAACTAGGCAACTCAACATGCTCATCATCATATTCATCATAAATAGGTAAGTCAAGGCATGAAGGAGTTTCACTAGCATGAAGCATGGTAATAGGTGGGTCAACATCATGGGAGCAATCATCGTCAAGAGCGTCCACTAGTGGGACAAGAGAAGCACTATCACCTATGTTACCTCTGGTGCATAGCTCATATGTTGTAGGTGAGGTATCGAGGATCGTCTCATTATCATCTTCATCTTGATGGAACCATGTGGGGGGTACATCATCGTCCATCATGGCCATCGTCGTCTCCATAGGAGGTATGGACTCATCAATGGTAGGCGTGTCGTCATGTAGGAGACCTAGCACCAAAGGAGAAAACACACAAGGAGTAGAGGGTAAGTCGTTAGAAATCATAGTGGCCTCACATGCTGTGTCAACTACCTCACTCTCTAAGTGTTGTGGCTCACTCACTCCCTCAAGGATGCTCTCACATATGGCCGGTGGAGTCACTCAAATGGCGCTCAACCTCACATAGGATGTGTGGCATGCTCTCATGTGTGGGGCTAGTGGTGGTCACACTCATCCTCTCATAGGAATTGCTCTTAATGTCACGTATGGTGGAGTCACTCATGTCACTCATGGGGTGGTGGCTCTCCTCACATGGCACTTGGGGCATCTCGACATATGTGGGTGTCGGAGAGATGTTGGTGCAAATGTCTCCATGCTCAACTCCTATCGCCGTGGTCGGAGGGGATGGCCCTTGCTCGACCTTTTTGTCACCGTCTTGGTGTAGGAGGCCCTTATGATGTGGCACCTCATGGCTCGTCTCCATGAACGAAGGGAGTTTCCCATGCTCGGCCATCTTCCTTGGGGGGCTTCCGAAGATGGAAGTGTCACCCTCTCTCGTAGGTAGTCGCCTTGGACTTGATGAAGTCGATGTGGGCGTACTCGTGGGAAGTAGGCGAAGATGCCGTACATCCAAAGGCGAAGATGCCTTGGTAGCATTTGGCGAAGATGCCAAAGTGGTTGGTGTAGCCGTAGCGCCGTCTTGGTGGTGGTCGTCTCGTGGTCTTCTTTTGTGCTCTTGAAGTTTGGACTTGGCGTGAAGTAGGTCTTGTTGGGACTTGTGCATTTGCGCTTTTGGAGCATCTTCATGATGATGATGTCGTTGTCGTGCTTGAGCTCGTAGTAGATGTAGTTCGTCATCGTCGTGCACATGATGCTTGGAGGTGACTTGCCCTTCATGGCGGTGATGATCATGAACGTGATGGTGATCGCCATGTAGATGTGGACGAGGATGATTTGCACTTGCATCTTTTTCGCGCTCCGAAGACTTGTGGCTTGACCGTCGTCGTCTTGAGGATGATGAAGGGGAAGAAGACTTGATCAAGGCTCTAATCTCCTCCATCCTTGCATCTTGCTCCTCTTTATGTGCGGCAAGCTTCTTGTCGATGTAGTCCCTTTTCCTTGCTTCGGAGTGACGAATGTCGATGGAGATGTTCTCGATGCGCTCTCGCAATCTTGATTGTGCGCCTTGTATTTGTCGTTGTAGATCGAAGATGGACGCTTTGGAGATGTAGTTGTTCACGCCGTCGTTGTTGTCGTAGACCAGAGAGGGAATGCCTTGCCTATCCATCACAAGACTCGAGCAAATATGAGTGGGATAAAGAGAAGAACGTATACCAATGTACCTTTGACCAAAGTTGAAGATGAATCAAGTTCACTCAAATGTGGACAATGAAATAGCACTATTGGTACCGATCCTTGTCGATTCTCACACCTACACAAGTAAACCTTATAGTGGAGCTCGGTGAGGATAGTGGCACAAAAATTTAATGCAAAATGTTAGCAAGAGTCAATAATGTTGAAAGAGATTCACAAATTCGCAAGCGAAACAAGTAGACCAATAGCAATGAGAGGTACACGGAAACACACACACGGATAAATAAATGGGGTCGTGCAACCAAGGAATGAGCTCAAAATGTGGAATCCACCAAAACGCTCGTGTTGCACAACTCAAGAGAGACGCTAGCACGATTGCTCAATAGGCGGATACGACACTTGTGCACAACCTATAAGATGCAAAATGGATATTCTTTCTATCCCAAGTATGCTATGTATGTATGGTTCCCGGTGTTTCTCTCAAGCATGAGATCATATGATGTAGATTTGACAATCTTATGTGCAATGGGTATGATGCTATGGCACTTGCTCACGAGCTCTTTGCTCTCTTTTTGCTTAAAAGCTTTTTTTTCAATGGCCACTTATTTACAATGCACAAACCAAGATAGGTATTGTGTATATGCGGGAACGATATTGTGACACAATGTATGATTTGATACCAATATGATATGGTATGTATGCAATGGAATGGTGGATCACTAAGGTGCACAAGTAACGTTGCCGGCAATACTCAAATGGCTAGTCTCGATAGGTAAGTGACGCAAAATGGGCTAGGGGTTAACAATGCAATAGCAAGGGTATATACAAAGGTGTCGTCGAGGTTACCGTCCTTGCGATGATGAGTGGCGGTGTTCTTGGTGTAGATACCAAGATGATGGAGACTCGTCCCTAAGTAGCCGAAACACCTTAGGAAACGGAAAAACCGCAAACTCAAAATCTCAAATGACAAATGTCAAAATGGTGGTAGCGGAAAGCGGTGGTGGTGTTGCACTAGGCAATGTGGAAGTGGAATGATGGGCTATACACGAGTCGGAGTTGAAGTTGCCGTCCCTAAGTATCCGAAACACCTTAGGAGACACAAGCCACAACTCAAACAAAATTGGGTTAAGATTGGGATGGCGGAAGTGTATGGTGGGTAAGCCTATGCGGAAGGTTATGTTGAAGTGGTGGTGGTGGTGGTTGATGAAGAAGCAACCATCCCTAAGTAGCCGAACCACCTTAGGAGACTCAAGTCACTACTCAAACAACCTCAAATGCTATGGGGAACAAAATGGGTTAGGTTGCGGAAGTCAGTGGTGGCTATGCGGATTATATGGTGGAGGGCCTAGGCAAACTTGCCAAATTTCAGAAAATATGATGGAGTCAAATGATGTTGGTGGTATTTTTGTTGGATGGGGGATGTCAATAGCTTCAAAACGAGCTAAAGAACGTCGAAAACGGACTCCGGATGAATTAGTTATGACCGAAACAAGATTTCAGCCGTGTCAGTTTCAGGGTTAACCGGATGATCCGGGAGGAGGTCCGGATGATCCGGGCTAGGTCCGGATGATCCGGGAGGAAATCCGGATGATCCGGGTTCGTCAGCGCCGGTTCTGTTTTTTGGGTGTGCGGTTTATCCGGACGTCCGGGGGGGCGTCCAGCTGATCCGGGCTTGGTCCGGATGATCCGGGAGAAGGTCCGGATGATCCGGCCAAGTCAACCCGCTCGGGATTTGCTCTCGGGGACGAATTTTTGTGCGGAAATGGATGATTTTTGGGGCAAAATTTGAGGGATTTCGTGGATGGAAGGTGGGGAAACTTGGGGAAATGCTAGATCCACTTGAAACCAAGCAAATCCACGGATCAAAATCAACAAAACATCACCAAAACTAACAAATCACAAAAAATTTTGGGGGCTATTTTTGGTGGGGATTTTCGGATTTAGGACAAAATTAACAAAATCAAGCTAGAAAACACGGGGTAGGGGCTCCAAAAACGTGATCAACGTGGCTCATGATACCATATGATGTAGGGTGGAACCCTAATTCGTCGATCTTTCACGTTTGGAGGGGATCCTACGGAGGAAACACGAAGAACACGCGGAAGCACGAGGGAAACACGGGAAAACGAGAGAATCACTCAACCAACAAGGAATCGATCACACAAGTACTAGATCAACATACACACGTGATCCACAAGATACATAGTCAACTAGGGTAAGGATACAAAGGAACCGTTCATCTCCAAGAGGAGGTCTTGAATCCACGAGGGGATCTTCCCGTAAAGGGGTCTTGCATCCGAGAGGATCTTCTCCGTAGAGGCCGCGGTCTCTCACGAGGAGGAGATCCGATAGATGAGCGTAGCTCTATCTCTAACATGAGCTAAACCAACGCTAACCCTCAAAGTGGGGAGGAGGAGGTCTATTTATAGTGCTAAGCCACGAAGGGTAAGTGAGGGGCGAAGGGGTACACGGGCCTCGGCCCAAGTCGCAAGACAAAGGGGGTCCGGATGATCCGGATGGTGGCCCGATGATCCGGGTGTCGGGATCCGGATGATCCGGCGACCGTCCGGATGATCCGGCTTCGTCGAGGGGCTTCTGTTGTCTTGGTGCATTTACCCGACGATCCGGGAGGGCCCGGATGATCCGGCTGGGCCGGATGATCCGGACGGCGGCCGGACGTCCGCCTGTCTTCAACAAACCGCTCCATCTTCTTCTTCTCCTTTCTTCCGTCTTCTCTTCCATGCTTGGCCTTGGTCCTTGGATTCTCCTTGGTCATCCTGGTTGAACCTGAGTGCATACAAGGTCCACGCATGAGGTAGTAGCCATGTCTCATATGCGGAAAGTGACGGTTCGAAGAGGAGTGAATTCACCTTGTGTCCGATGGCGCATAGTCGAGGTCTCATCTTATGTATCCTTGGGGCTTGGAGAGTAGTCGGAGTGTACATGGGATGAACGTGGGATGCTCCGCATCAACATGTTTGCTATAAAGAATAATGATAATCATGAAACTTGTCATCATGATTTTAATTTTCAATCCCATGATAGTTATTTTGTTGAGTTTGCTCCCACAACTATTCATGAGAATAAATTTGCTTATGTGGAGAGTAGTAGAATTTCTATGCTTGTGGATCATGAAAAGAATGCTTTATGCGATAGTTATATTTTTGAATTCATTCACGATGCTACTGAAAATTATTATGAGAGAGGAACATATGCTTTTACATATCTCAATAATATCAAATTTCCTCTCTATGTGTTGAAAGTTTCGAAGTTATGCATGTTTTGCCTTCCTATGCTAGTTGATTCTTGTTGCCATGAATTATTTGCTCACAAAATCCCTATGCATAGGAAGTGGGTTAGGATTAAATATGCTTGCCATTTGATTCATGATGCTCTTTTTCATGTTTCAATTCTTATATTTTATGTGGGCATCATTGCAATCATCATGCCCAGCTAAAAGGCATTAATGAAAAGCGCTTGTTGGGAGACAACCCAACACTTTTATCTACTTTTTTGTGTGTTCACATGATTATTCTACTGTAGTAATCGTGTTTTATTATCTTTGTTTGAGTAAAGTGCCAAGTAAAGACTTCGAGATCAAGTTGGGTGATAGTTGATTTGATCTTGCTGAAAAACAGAAACTTTTACGCTCACAAAAATAACTCCCATTTTTAACAGAAAGGTGCTTTTGAGTTGATTCTTTTTCCTGAAGATTAATATACAAATTTCTCACGTGTTCATATTTTTTTAAAAAAATAGAGTAGAAGAAGTATGGTTTGAGTACAGATTACTACAGACTGTTCTGTTTTTGACAGCTTCTGATTTCAATACATAGTTTCCTTGTTTCCTTGTTTCTGTGACTTATATTGCTCAATATAAATTGTGGAAATGATATGCTGCAGTAGGCATTGTGTGGAAACAATTATGAATCTTGTATTTGACGTTACCAAAGTGAAATGGTTTGCTCTTTAGCATACTAACCTATCTCACGAAGTTTAGTTAAGTTTTGTGTGATTGGAGTTTTCAAGTTTTGGATGACATGTCGATATGAGGAGAATAATCAGTGACAAGATCCTAAGCTTGGGGATACCCAAGGCACCCCCAAGGTAATATTCAAGGAAGATCCAAGCAACCAAGCTTGGGGATGCCCCGAAAGGCATCCCCTCGTTCGTCTCCAACATTATCGGTAAGCTCACTTGGACCTATGTTTTCATTCGTCACATGTTATGAGTTTTTCTTGGAGCATCAATTTATTTTGGTGGAATTTGCTTGCTCTTATTTAGAATAATGTTTTTAATCTTTTATTTAAAAAAAGTGGCATTGATAGCCTTCGCCATGCTTATTTTGCAAGTATACTTGTTGCTGTTTGAAAAGAGAAAGTTTACCGTTGTTGCAAAAATTCCGTAGAAAAATAAAATGTGGTAAAATGCTGAAACATTTCGCAAAATAAGCTCTGATAAATTTTCTAAAGCATGGTAATTCTTTCAGAATTTTTGTAGTTAGGGAAGTACAATGAATATTGCATTCTTTCCAGACTATACTGTTTTGGCAGATTGCTGTTATATTTGCATTGTTTGCATATGTTTGCTTGTTTAACAATTCTATTTGAGGATAGGTGTCGGTGCACAAATGTATGGGTTCTTTATGTACCCCTTACTTGTGCATGTGCAGTCGAGGCCACACCTGTGGCCGGGCCCGGCAGGGCAGCAGAAGATAAAACACGAAGACCTCCAAGGTAGATACTCAAGACAAGGAACAAGGAGCAGAAGGCGAGCTTAACCTCCCCCGGCAACATCCTTGCCGGGGCAACCTATGCAGCACCAGCAAGCCCATCACCCCTGAGGCTGAGTGTTCTGACACCATCAACAACGTTAAGACCAAGATTTGGGAACGCATAATTCTCCAATGAAGCGTGAGTAGTTTACCACAAACCTTCGGGTCGATAGTTATTAGCTAGATGGATTCTTCTCTTTCTTTGATTCTCAATACCATGTTCTCCTCGATGTTCTTGGAGATATATTTGATGTAATATTCTTTTGAAGTGTGTTTGTCGAGATCCGACAATTGTGGATTTATGAACAAGTTTACCGATGAATGTTATTTGGGTCTTCTCTGAATTCTTATATGCAAGATTTGATATCTTTACAAGTCTCTTCGAATTATAGGTTTAGTTTGTCCTACTAGATTGATCTTTCCTGCAATGGGAGAAGTGCTTAGCTTTGGGTTCAATCTTGTAGTGTCCTTTCCCAGTGATAGTAGGGGCAGCAAGGCACGTATTGTATTGTTGCCATCAAGGATAACAAGATGGGGTTTTCATCATATTGCTTGACTTAATTCCTCTACATCATGTCATCTTGCTTAATGCGTTACTCCGTTCTTTAGGTACTTAGTACTCAAGATGCATGCTGGATAGTGGTCGATGTGTGGAGTAATAGTAGTAGATGCAGGGCAGGAGTCGGTCTACTTGACACGGACGTGATGCCTATGTTCATGATCGTTGCCTAAGATATCGTCATAACTATGCGCTTTTCTATCAATTGCTTGGCAGTAATTTGTTCACCCACCGTAATATTTGCTATCTCGAGAGAAGCCACTAGTGAAACCTATGGCCCTCGGGTCTCTTTTCCATATTATTGAGTCTCGTTTTGATCTTGATAGTTTCCAATCTACTATTTTGCAATCTTTACTTTCCAATCTATAAACCAAAAATAAAAACATATTTACTTTACCATTTATCTATCTCTATCAGATCTCACTTTTGCAAGTGACCGCGAAGGGCTTGACAACCGCTTTATCGCGTTGGGTGCAAGTTGTTGATTGTTTGTGCAGGTATTTAGTGACTTGTGTGTCGTCTCCTACTGGATTGATACCTTGATTCTCAAAATTGAGGGAAATACTTACGCTACTTTATTGCATCACCCTTTCCTCTTCAAGGGAAAACCAACGCAAGCTCAAGAGGTAGCTCAAACCTCCATGGCACCGCAAGTTCACTGCAGCAGAAACCGAGCAGGTCACTTCATCACCGGCGGGGAAGGAGGGAAGCTCACCTAAGGGTTTTGGAATATTTGGGAATTTATAGGGTGAGGAGGAAGTTTAGTGGGCACCCGAGGTGGTCACAACCCACCTGGGCGTGCTTGTGCCCCCAGGCGCACCCTGCTGGGTGCTGCCCCCCTCGAGGAACCTCCCAGGTGCTTCCTTGGCCCACTGGATGTCTTCTGGTTCATAAAAAATCCACAAGAAGTTTCGCGGTGTTTGCACTCCGTTTGATATTGATTTCCTGCGATGCGAAAAACAAGCAAAAAACAACAACTGGCACGCGGCACTGGGTCAATAGGTTAGTCCCAAAAATGATATAAAGTTTCTATAAAATGATTCTAAAACATCCAATAATGATAATATAATGGCATGAATACTTCATAAATTATAGCTACATTAGAGACGTATCGTAAACCCATTGACCATGTTATATGACAAAAATAAGCCGATTCTCACAATGATAAGTGTGGCCCCACTTGTCAGGAGTAACCAAGCGAATAATTTTACAGGAAAATAAGAACGCTGTTGGGATCAAGTAGGCCCCACACTTTATTGTACTATAGTGAGATAGAGGGAGAGCAGGCATGTTGGTCCATAGGTATTGATATCATTATAGCATGGCAAAAGAGATTTGAGTCACAATAATGGTGTCCAGCACAACACACCCCTCAAATAAAACTAAGCACCCTGAAATTCTTTGACAACTAAACTGTTGGCTATGTGATGTTGCCATATATATTGTACGTAGATAATGTGAAGAAACGAGTGGTAGTACTATACTAACTAAAAGATGAACTGTAAGAAATACTAGTATGTACGTACTGAAGCGTTAAAGTAACGAGAAGGAACGGAACATAGTTCTGCCGGGGGCTCAGCACAACACACCGCTCGAATAAAACGAAGCACCCTGAAATTAAACTAAGCAACTAATCCGGTAGACACTTCATTACAACCACCATGAGCAATGACACTGCCACCTTACTCGGACTCCTCGTCGACGTGCTCGACTTCGTCATTGTCCCTCTTCCTCTTGGCTGATACTTCTTAGCTTAAACAGCACACTTGGCCCTCGCTCTTCATCCAACCCTTGTAGATATTGAAACAAAGGTAGGAATCCATTGCAGCGTAATTGATGTGCTCTCTATCTAGTACATTCCACTCCCATGCACGATGAAACTTGTATGGAGGTTTCATTAGATTACCGTATGAAGGATCAACCATGGCTGCTGCCAGGGTCAGCATTGAAGACAGACAGGAGGACACCAGAACATTCCTCTGGAGGTCGAAGGGCTGGCCTACAACGAGGCCTATCCGACCCAGGACTTCGTTGTCGTTCGTAAAGTCTATAGAAACAAATTTGACTAGGCCGTCCGCGAGGAAGTTCTTAAATTCCCCACACTCAACATCGGCATGGCGTATGTGGTAGACCAAGCACAAGTTATGCACGCAAACCTAGATCACGGGGGGCTTCTTCTTCTCTTCCTCCTTTAGTTTCTTCTCTTTGTCCAGGACTATGGTGTACTCAACATCTAGCACAACGACCCACTCTGCCATTGAGTTTTCGAACATGCGTCTGAAGCGAGCAAGGCAACCTTTCACCATCACAGAAGAACAGGTGTAGATGATGTCAAACTCATCGTGGTGATGGTTCTAACCTTGTACTCACCACCAATCATGGAGATTTGGGACGCCATGGATTCGGGAGGAGGGTTAGGATTAGTGGAACTACTATAATGCGAAAGGACGGGAGGACTAAGAGCAAACTGTCGTAATGCTTAAGGGCGGCCAGGGACAAGTAGGAGCGAACTGCTAGCAGTTTTCCGATTGTAAAAATGCTGAGTGGGGCGTGCGAACGGCATGGGCTGATTGGGGCGTGCAAACAACAGGGATTTCCATGCTCTCCCATGATACAGGCTTCCGAGATCCCTTGGATCTGAGATCGAACGGTTGCATGGCGTGATTCTAGACCTATGGGTGAATATCCTATCCTGGAGGGTTATTCTGCAAAGTTTTAGCAACTTATCATGCGAGCGTTCAATCTCAGATCCAAGGGCTACCAGCAGCCCGTATCATGGTCGCGCCTACCACGACCGTCGCCTCGCTCGCGCGGTCGCGCCCTTGAGATTTCACATGGTGCATTAGGCTATTTGATGTTGGCATGTCATACATAGTCATCACTTAGTCACTCATACAACAAAATTAGCTATAAGGTTGGCTATAAGAGTATTTCTTTTTAGTTCTCTCTATCTCTTTCTTCATAGTATTTATTGCATTTTCCAAGGAGTGACCTCTTCCAATGAAATGGTGCTTAGTTGAGGTGCTAAGGGCATTAAATGGCTTAGCAACTCAAGTCCCCAATGCATAGGTGCTTAGTTTTTTGTTGCTAAGGGGTTGACCTAGATGGCCGCGAAGTCTTTGCGCATGTGCCCCCAATGACCAGCGCCTTGGAGGAACCCAGTTGTCGCTATTTAACCCTCACAGTGATCCAAAGCACATGACACCTAATATTGCGAGATGACAAGAAACCTTTTTTTTAGATGCAAAGCTTCTGTTTTCAATGCATAGTTTCCTTGTTTCCTTGTTTCTGTGACTTATATTGCTCAATATAAATTGTGGAAATGATATGCTGCAGTAGGCATTGTGTGGAAACAATTATGAATCTTGTATTTGACGTTACCAAAGTGAAATGGTTTGCTCTTTATCATACTAACCTATCTCACGAAGTTTAGTTAAGTTTTGTGTGATTGGAGTTTTCAAATTTTGGATGAGATGTCGATATGAGGAGAATAATGAGTGACAAGATCCTAAGCTTGGGGATACCCAAGGCACCCCCAAGGTAATATTCAAGGAAGATCCAAGCAACCAAGCGTGGGGATGCCCCGAAAGGCATCCCCTATTTCGTCTCCAACATTATCGCTAACCTCACTTGGAGCTATGTTTTCATTCGTCACAAGTTATGAGTTTTTCTTGGAGCATCAATTTATTTTGGTGGAATTTGCTTGCTCTTATTTAGAATAATGTTTTTCATCTTTTATTTTAAAAAAGTGGCATTGATAGCCTTTGCCATGCTTATTTTGCAAGTATACTTGTTGCTGTTTGAAAACAGAAAGTTTACCGTTGTTGCAAAAATTCCGTAGAAAAATCAGAATGTGATAAAATGCTGAAACGTTTCGCAAAATAACCTCTGATAAATTTTCTAAAGCATGGTAATTCTTTCAGAATTTTTGTAGTTAGGGAAGTACAATGAATATTGCATTCTTTCCAGACTGTACTGTTTTGGTAGATTGCTGTTATATTTGCATTGTTTGCATATGTTTGCTTGTTTAACAATTCTATTTGAGGATAGGTGTCGGTGTACAAATGTATGGGTCTTTCTGTACCCCTTACTTGTGGATGTGCAGTCGAGGCCACACCTGTGGCCGGTCCCGGTAGGGCAGCAGAAGATAAAACACGAAGACCACCAAGGTAGATACTCAAGACAAGGAACAAGGAGCAGAAGGCGAGCTGAACCTCCCCCGGCAACATCCTTGCCGGGGCAACCTATGCAGCACCAGCAAGCCCATCACCCCTGCTGAGAGTTCTGACACCAACAACAACGTTAAGACCACGATTTGGGAACGCATAATTCTCCAATGAAGCGTGAGTAGTTTACCACAAACCTTCAGGTCCATAATTATTAGCTACATGGATTCTTCTCTTTCTTTGATTCTCAATACCATGTTCTCCTCGATGTTCTTGGAGATATGTTTAATGTAATATTCTTTTGAAGTGTGTTTGTCGAGATCCGACAATTGTGGATTTATGAAAAAGTTTACCTATGAATATTATTTGGGTCTTCTCTGAATTCTTATATGCAAGATTTGATATCTTTGCAAGTCTCTTCAAATTATCGGTTTAGTTTGTCCTACTAGATTGATATTTCTTGCAATGGGAGAAGTTCTTAGCTTTGGGTTCAATCTTGCGGTGTCCTTTCCCAGTGATAGTAGGGGCAGCAAGGCACGTATTGTATTATTTCCATCGAGGATAACAAGATGGGGTTTTCATCATATTGCTTGAGTTAATTCCTCTACATCATGTCATCTTGCTTAATGCGTTACTCCGTTCTTTATGTACTTAATACTCAAGATGCATGCTAGATAGTGGTCGATGTGTGGAGTAATAGTAGTAGATGCAGGGCAGGAGTCGGTCTACTTGACATGGACGTGATGCCTATGTTCTTGATCGTTGCCTAAGATATCGTCATAACTATGCGCTTTTCTATCAATTGCTTGGTAGTAATTTGTTCACCCACCGTACTATTTGCTATCTAGAGAGAAGCCACTAGTGAAACCTATGGCCCTCGGGTCTCTTTTCCATATTATTGAGTCTCGTTTAGATCTTGATAGTTTCCGATCGACTATTTTGCAATCTTTACTTTCCAATCTGTAAACCAAAAATACAAAAATATTTACTTTACCATTTATCTATCTCTATCAGATCTCACTTTTGCAAGTGACCGCGAAGGGCTTGACAACCGCTTTATCGCGTTGGGTCCAAGTTGTTGATTGTTTGTGCAGGTATTCAGTGACTTGTGTGTCGTCTCCTACTGGATTGATACCTTGATTCTCAAAATTGAGGGAAATACTTACGCTACTTTGCTGCATCACCCTTTCCTCTTCAAGGGAAAACCAACGCAAGCTCAAGAGGTAGCACAAACCTCCATGGCACCGCAAGTTCATTGCAGCAGAAACCGAGCAGGTCACTTCATCACCGGTGGGGAAGGAGGGAAGCTCACCTTGGCTACGATGCATGCCCAGCGGCGCCATCGCAGCTGGTCCCGCGATTCTGCTTCTCCTACCGCCCATCTGAACAGTTGCACTGGCTACTGATGACATTCCGCGGGCATGCGCGTTCTTTCCTCCGCAGTTGACTCCGTGAATATGAACTCTCCCATTAGCCCTAGCTCAAAATCAACGCGACGCTGCCAGCTGCCGACATCCGTCAGCATCTCTCCCCTGAGATCGACTTGCGCCTCCGCCTTGTGCTACACCAGGTGCAGCTCCTTCGAACTTCTCCCCAATTGATGCGACGCTTCCTCGATCCGATTTACCCTTGCTGCCCACAACCTGAAACGCTGCCCTGGCATGTCCTCCGGTACCACCGATCTGTGATTCCAGAGCAATCGATCCCCTCTGAAACACATGTGGGTTCACTCAAAGGCGGCAGTGCTTTGGGCCGCAGCTAGAGGGCAGCCCGCGGGATCCTAGGATCTAAGGGATTATCCATGACAGAATCCTCCATGGCAGGATCCGGTTGGCGAGGCGGGGAGGCGAGCATAGGCGCTGGGAGAGCCCTAAGAGGCTAAGATAAAGATAGTACTACTCCACTCCGTCCATATTTAAATACAAAGGCCACCAACAGTAGCCCTGGCAAAAATTGATTATGCTGCCTGCGTCCTGGTTTATTGGCCCCCTTTTTTTGTGCCACTTTTTATGACATCCACAAATATTATGTTAGTACTTAAAAATGTGGTCAAGAATTGGCACAAAACACGAAGGAGACCAATGGAAGTAGTAGCAACCCATGATTTAACTACTCGCAAGCACGCAGTGGAGTAGTAATGTCTTTCTCAACTACTTCATCCCTCACGTCCACTCAATTTGCATGCGATGTATTAATTGACCATCAATGAAGTGAAGGACTTTACATGCATCAAATTATCACATGGGGTGGATCTTCGTACACAAATGCGTCCCACCGTGTACCTGCGTGTTCGTGCGTGCACATCTTCGCTTCGTGCATGTACTGCCAGTGTGCCTGAGAGAGGACGAGTACATTCTTCTGGAACCAGCAGCACGTCACTGTGATCAATCCACACAAGGAGGTCGCGACAACACCTCCACATGTGCCACATGGCTTCATGAACTGAAAGAGAGACACTATGTAGAGTGCCATTGGAATTCTAATTTACGAGTTTTGCACATACTGGAAGTACTAGTAAGATACACGTGTATTCCACACATCATTTTTGGCAACCAAATTATGAATAAATACCACAATATAGCATGTAAGCTCTAATTCATATATGCATGATGTAGACCTTTGTTTAATTCTTATAGTTTATCTCATTCAAAATCAATTAGTTTTTGTAAAAAAAGTTAGGGCCTCTTTGATTCGTAGGATTTCCAAAACGCATGAATAGGAAAAACATGGGATTAGAGTGGAATGTTGTCTTGAATCCTACAGGATTTTATGAGTGTTTGATTGTGCATAGAAAAATGTAGGATTCTTTCAAAGAGGTTTTAGTGGATGGAAAGTTTTATATGAAACCTAGTGCAAATCAATCCTATGGAAAAATTACTATGGTTTACAATCCTACGAATCAAACAACCAAGATAGGAAAAATTCCTAAGGATTAGAATCCTCCAAAATTCCTTTGAAAATCTTTTGAATCAAAGAATGACTTAATCTATTTTATGATTCATGGAATTGTGAGTTGTTAAGCATAAAGTAAAAACAAATAATGTCAATTCAACTAGAAAAAAAGTTTGGGCAGTTATGATAGGGAAGATTCTATAACAAAGGAGAAGCACTTTATGTTTTGAGGTTTGTGCATTATGCTTAAGTTAAACCATGGAGTCTGCTAGATTGTGCATGTGGAAAAATCCGGTGGGGGCTAGAAGATGGTGCAAAGGGCCAAGTGGAGGGAGACTAGCTATGGAGTGCACAAGTGCGAGATCGATATTTAAAGAGAGGGGACGAGAACATGCGGTGTTGCGTGGCGGAGCCATGAAAAATAAATGACCTAGGGGCAAGCATTCCTAATCCTTTACGAGGAGGGCCAATTCATCAACTTAAACCATTTTACCAGCAATTGATGTACTGATCAAATTCATATTAGCATCAATATATATCGATGTTAGGGGGGGCAGGGCCCTTGCTGCCCCCTGTCTTCGCCACTGTGCGCGCGTCTAAGAGATGAAATGGAAGGCATGGATATATAATTAATGTGGGTGTATTAGCTATGTAATCCTATATAGAGAGGTATAGATTGATCGATGTGTACGTGGGAAAGAGGGTGAGACCTCACTAGATATATAGATTGATCGGTTTGTGTGGAAAACTGGGAAAGACGTAGCTATATACACACACACATAGAGGAACATGGATCGTTGCGCATGCACGTGAGAGATATAGAATGCCTGATACAATGAAGAGGGGTTTGTGTGTGTACATGCATGGGAGACCGACCTAAAGAAAAAGATTGCATGTGTGTGATGGATAATGCCGATTGGTAGTGTGTGTGTGCATGCATGCACGAGAGAAAGTTAGTGGTACAATTATAAAGACGAGACGACTGTGTGGGTGTAAAAGAGTAGGTGAGGTCATAATCAATGTAAAGTCGAATTCGAATATTTGAATAAGAGATCATGATGTTTGAAACCCATGCATGCATGAATATAACTGAGATATGCGCGGTGTGGTTTGGAAACGAGCATGATATACTGTATACACATTGAACAAGGTCACACAAATTTGAATTTGAGATACCGATGGCACACATCGTTTGGCCATATTGCATCCGTGCATGGACTCACTATTATAATTGGAGATGATGGGTGGCTTTCACATAACATATCTATATCTATACCCCCTATATATTATATTTTATATATTTTATATATTTTATATAGTGTGCGAATAACTTTCACTTTGAAAGATGGTCGTTGGATGAAGCAAACACGACGGTGAAGAGATGGAAAATTCGAGCACTACTGGCCTTTGGATATCATATACATTCCACCAGATTTTGCCACATGTACAATCCAGAAGACTCCATGGTTGAACTTAAGCATAATGCACAAACCTCAAAACACAAGCACTTCTTCTTTGTTATAGAATCTTCCATCATATAGAATCTTCCATCATAATTGCCCAAATGTTTTTCTACATGATTTGCCATTATTTGTTTTTTACTTTATGCTTTACAACGCACAATTCCGTGAATCTTAAAATAGATTAGCTTTAATTTCTTATAAAACTAGATAATTTTGAATGAGATGAACTATAAGAATTAAATGAACATCTACAATATGCATATATGACTCAAAGCTTACATGCTATAATGTGGTATTTATTCATAATTTGGTTGCCAAACCTCATGCGTGCAATGCACGTGTACCTTACTAGTCTAAATGGTGTTTGTGTGTGTGTTGTGCGTGTTAAACACATTCTACATAGTATCCTACATGGTTTAGATTCCGAACATCTAGCTAGAGTACATGTACTATGATTTGAATTCAACATAAAATGGATATATATATATATATATATATATTTGAATTTGAGATCGTATGTACATGTAGTTCGTATTTATATAGGAATTTACTACTCCTATATTCATGTCATGTTTGTGAAGATAATATTTAGATGGTTGTATAACTAACCTGAGTACAATCCCACTCAAACAGGGAAAATGTACTCAAATTAATACCATATGCTAGACAACACGAATTGTTTTTTATTGTTGAGGGAAGTGCAAATTGATTTGGTACTGTACACGTTATGTTTGTTGTCCCGATTTTTTTTAGTAATTTTATTGTTGTATTTGAATGCATTTCTAGTAATATAGTAAAACGGGACATGGCTCTCTCTAGTGATGAGGTGCGAATTGTCTTTTTTTGTACACGTTAAGCTTGTTCTCCCGAAATTTCAAGTCGCACCTTGTTATGCCGAAATTTCAAGCTAGCATCTCTGTCCATCGTGCTGCGAAACTCCCGCCTCTTCAACCCGCGCCTTGTTACCCCAAACATTTAAGATATATCTTTGTCTCGTTATGCTCCGAAAACTCCCTCCATCTCAACCCGCACCTCGCTATCCCAGAATTACAACGCGCGTGAAAACTCCCACGTCCTGCAAAATCCCGACACACTAAATGCCTATGATACCCCTAAACCTAAAGAACAACCTAGCTCAAATTGGTGGGGGCACTTTCGTAACTTACCCCACATTTCGGACAAGCGCATCCCTAAGCCATGGTTCCCCTCTCCCATCCCATCCGCCGACCAATTCATACACCGAGGCTGCAAAAACCCGCGAACCCCACACCCTCCTCCGTCCGCCACCCAGCCGGAGCCTCTACCCGGATGATGTCGTCCACAGCAACACCTCTACGTCCCTCATCCACCGCACCAGATTAGGATCCGTCGTTGATCTCGTCCTCCCGCCGGTTCAGCCACCCCATCCTCCACCTAAGGAGCTGCGCCGATGTTTCCCTCATCTTTCGTGATGTCGGCATTCTGGGAACGGGGGTCCCCAGACTTTCCTGCCTGCGGCCTGCGGCATGGCCCAAGGGGTGGCCCAATAAGGCCCGTCTGCATCAACCAAAGCTCAAGACGCTCGGGAGGGGCCAAGCCTTGCGGGGTGGATGACGCAAGGCATCCTTAGGAACGGTCTCACCAGGCAGGCTCGCGAGGAGGCGGAGAGATCAAGGCAGGGGTACCTCGTGAGGTGCTCATGACGCAAGCCATGACGATCGAGACCAGGCGGGCGCCAGCCTGCGTAGTGTCCTCGTTTCCTCTTTGGTGCAAAGGGGGCAAGCGCAGGCGCGGAGTATCGAGGCATCAAGCAAAGAGCTACCATATCAGTGCAACAAGACCAAGACCAGTAGAGCGGCAGGATGGAGGTCACCGTGGAGCCCAAGACGGCGTCATCTCCAGTGCCTTTGGCAGCCGAAGACCAACTTTACTCAGGATAACTTGTACTAGCTCTTCCCCTTCAAAATGGCAGTTGTTGGCTCCCTTCTCGCTCAATATTTGGGGAAGAGGACCAGGGCCTCTATAAATAGAGATAGCCACCACAGTAGAGGGAGAGGAGCTCATCCCATCTAGAGACAGTCGAATCCACCCGAGTAGAACACCGCACCAGCTCAAGAACACCTCTGGCGAGGCAGTTCTTCCTCTATACTGTTCATCATCAAGCCGTGAGGCAATCCACCACACCACAAACTAGAGTAGGGTATTACACCACAATGGTGGCCCAAACTAGTATAAACCTTGTGTCCCTTGTGTTGTTCATCGTGTAGCTAGATTTGTGGCGAGGCGTTGGGACGTGGATCGGTAGGGGGAAGATCTTCGCGTGCAGCCCACAGTTCGAACCTTAAGGGTTTTGCCGGAACCCGATATCCGACATTTGGCGCGCTAGGTAGGGGTGCGCCGAAATCCTCTTTCCGCCAACCTGCGTTCCACTGCTTCATCCAATCCATGTCCAGCGACCCGACGGCCAATGCCGACCGCTAGGCGGCATGGCCTGCCCACGCCGTGCCTCCTGCCCAAGGTGACCTCAACCCTGCGCCTTAGGCAACCCGCGCTCCGCAGAACCCTGCGGGGCGTGGGCGATGCGGTCAAGTGCCACCTGATGGATTCATGTACCTAGGGTAGGGTCATAGGCCTGACCTAAACGTCCTACCCAAGGACACCCTTAGAAGAGATCACCTTCCAGTCGACTAACGAGGAACCCACTCGACTGACTAGAAGTACTCGACCATGGAGACTCACTCGACCATGAAGATACACTCGACCACGGAAGGTCGAAGGCACTCCATAGCAACGGCCTGTAATTGAATAGACTTAATGATAGTTAAGGCACTTTATGAGGCGTTACGATGCGCCTGTGCTTAATGTACTTTAACCCCTCCATTATGTGGGCTGGCTGGGGTCTGGCGCACTCTATATAAGCCACCCCCCACCCACAGGCGAGGGGTTCGCACTCTTGTAACACCTATACACATAATCCACTCGACCGCCTCGGGCACCGAGACGTGGGGCTTTACTTCCTCCGAGAAGGGCTGAACTTCGTACATCGCTTGTGTTTACAACCACTCCATAGCTAGGACCTTGCCTCTCCATACCTACCCCCCACTCTACTGCAGACTTAGAACCACGACAGTTGGCGCCCACCGTGGGGCTGGTGTTTTAGCGATTTGTGGAGAAGTTGCGGTACTTCCGAGTACTTTCATCATGATGACTGCTGGAGTTTTGGTTGAGGGGCGCGAGATCCGTCTCGGTGCTCTCACCTTTGTCGCCGACGACTCCGCATGGCTCCAGGAGGCTCCACTCGACATCGAGGCGCTCCCGTCCGTGGTGCGACGCATTTCCGCGCATGTGTCCGCGGCGCTCTGCTGCGGCAACCGTCGACCCCATATCGGTCCACTCCTTTATCGGCCGCCCGCCCGGTCTCCCACCAGCGCAAGCGCTCTGGTCGGTCAAGACTCCAGCGGTGGGTGAAGCACGCGGTGGCTCGCCAGATAGCCATCGCCCAGGTCGCGGCAATTGAGCCCGACGAGTCCCTCTACGGCCTGTTCGATCTGTCGACTGGCTCCGTAGAGACTGCATCCGAATGCAAAAGCAGTGATCCAGCGGCGGAAATCCTCATGGTCAACGGTCCCCGCAGTCCTCCCGGCTTCGCCCATGGGGGCGGAGCAGGCGGTGGAGGTGACCCCGCGCAAGACCACGAAGAGTACCAGCCCGAGACACTCGACTCTCTGCAGAGAGAAGAGCTACGCCGCAGGAACATGGATGCTCTGCATACTCCCATCACGGGAGAAACCCCCGAGGCCCGCGCCTTGGAGGAGGCACGTTTGGCCAACGTGGCCGAACACGCTCGTCTGGAGAACCTTCAGCGAGCACTCGACGAACGCGTGCGGCAACGAGTCCCCGAAGCCAGTCGACGTCGACTCTTCCCGCCGACTCAGGTATACCGCACGCCAATTCAGAATTTAGCAGCTGCAACCCGTATAGCAGAGTCCATCCAGCCTTCACAGTCGGAAGCTGGAAGAGGCTTGATGCAGATCAGGGATTTACTCCGAGCAGCAGGAGATCAGAACTCAGCCGTGTCGTAGTCGCGCAACAGAATTCACAGTCGATCCGTCACTGCGAATACCGTTCAGTCGGCTCACAGCCCCAGATCGCCTCCGCGGCGGGAAGGGCGCGACAACCGGCGAGATCAGTATGAAGACCGATTCGACCGAGACGACAGGCGTCGAGTGCCTATTTCCCCTCCGAGGGAAGGGTCTTACGCTCCTCGGCGACAGGATGACAAGCGTCAGTTCAGTACGGGGCGAAGAGCTCCAGTCGACCCCAGAGAACCAGGTTTCGACGCGCGATCCATTATCGTGCAAGGCTTGGTCGACCGGATTAGAGCCCATCGAGGTGGACCCGAGAGAGATGCACCCACGAGCGATCGAGTGCACGTTTCGGTCGAGTGTTTTAGCGAGGGCTATCGAGCCGCAGATGATCCCCCAATTTCAGGTTGGCAACAGAGTCACAAATTCATCGGGGAGTCCAAGCACGAAACTTGGCTTGAAGATTACCGAGTGGCTGTTCAGATTGGTGGTGGGAACGACGAGGTGGCCATGAAGCATTGCCCCTCATGTTGGAAGGTTACGCGGGCATGGCTGAATCAATTACCTCCTAGCGAAGATATACACTTGGGAAGATTTGTCCCGAGTGTTCGCCAGACTTTTGAAGTAACTTGCAAGCGACCGGCTGGTTTGTGAGCTGCAAGTCTGTGTCTGAAGACCAATGAAACTCTCCGAGAGTACATTCAGAGGTGGATTACTCTGCACCATACTGTGGAAAATGTATCTGATAATCAGGCAGTTTGTGCCTTCAAAGATGGCGTGAAGAACAGGGAATTGAGTCTGAAGTTTGGTCGAACCGGAGACATGTCCTTGAGTCGAATGATGGAGATTGCTACCAAACGCATGTGGCGAGGAAGAGGACCGACTCGAGCGGCAAATACAAGCCAAGTCGATCGGAGAAGGGAAATTCCATCGGAAGCGAAGCGAAAGCCGAGCCAGCAGCTCTCGGAGAGGCCACGCCGTAACTCAGGGGAAGTTCAAGGGGAAACCAAAAGGATCCTGGAATCCTAAGAAAGTAAAGGATAAAGAAGGAAACAACGTGATGGATATGCCCTGCCATATTCACACGAAGAAAGATGAAGAGGGCAACATCATTTACCCAAAGCACACCACTCGTCAGTGTCGACTCCTGATCCAACAGTTTCAGGGAAAACAGTCTAAGGACAAGGAGAAGGAGCCAGACAAGGCCGGAGACAAAGAGGACAGTGAGGAAGAATATCCGCATGTCAACTCCACTCTGATGATCTTCGCAGATGTGGAAAGCAAGAGTCGACTGAAAGTCATTAACCGTGAGGTGAACATGGTTGCCCCAGCAAAACCAACTTATGTGAAATGGTCCCAAACACCCATCACATTCGACCAATCTGATCATCCGACTCATATTGCCACCCCTGGGAGGCAAGCTTTGGTGGTCGATCCAGTTGTCGAAGGCACTCGACTGACGAAAGTGCTGATGGATGGTGGTAGTGGGCAGAACTTGTTATATGCAGACACACTAAAAGGAATGGGCATCCCGATGTCCCGACTGAGCGCCAGCAACATGAGTTTCCACGGAGTCATACCAGGGAAGAAGGCCAACTCACTCGGCCAAATAGCTCTGGACGTGGTTTTTGGTGATTCCAAGCATTTTCGCAAGGAAAAGTTGACCTTTGAAGTTGTGGATTTTCAGAGTGCGTACCACGCCATTTTGGGGAGGCTAGCCTACGCACGATTCATGGCTCGACTATGTTACGTGTACCTCAAACTGAAAATGCCAGGTCCCAAGGGAGTGATCACTGTCACCGGCGATCGGAAAAAGGCAGAAGAGTGCTTTCAGAAGGGCTCGAAGATTGCCAACTCCCAAGTGACAGCGGTCGAATTCGAAGAATACAAGCAAAACGCAGATCCGAGTGATTTGTTGCGATCCAAGAAGCCAGCCACAGAATCTGCATTTCAGTCGTCTGGTGAGACGAAGCCAGATCACATTCACCCGACTGACCCCAATGCAGCCCCGACCCACATCTCCACGACACTCGACCCAAAATAGGAAGAAGCGCTCATCCAGTTCCTCCGTGAGAACTGGGACATTTTTGCATGGAAGCCAGCTGACATGCCAGGTGTTCCCAGGGGACTGGCTGAGCATTGCCTCAGAGTCGACAAGTCAGCAAAACCAGTCAAAGAGCATCTTCGGCGGTCCGCCGTCCAGAAGAGAAAGGCTATTGGTGAAGAAGTGGCTCGACTGTTGGCGGCAGGATTTATCCGAGAGATATACCACTCCGACTGGCTCACTAATGTCGTCATGGTTCCCAAGAAGGAAAACTCGCTCCGTATGTGCATTGACTTTAAGCACATCAATCGGGCCTGCCCAAAGGATCATTTTCCTCTCCCTCGCATAGATCAAATTGTTGACTCGACCGCGGGATGTGAGAGATTGTCTTTTCTAGGCGCATATTCCGGGTATCATCAGATCCGTCTGTATGGACCCGATGAAATAAAAACAGCTTTCATCACTCCATTCGGGTGCTTCTGCTATATCACCATGCCATTCGGCCTCAAGAATGCCGGAGCCACATTTATGCGAATGATTCAGAAGTGTCTTCTCACTCAAATCAGTCGGAATGTGGAAGCGTATATGGATGATATCGTCGTCAAGTCGCGAAAGGGTTCCGACCTGCTTGCTGACCTCGCCGAAACATTTGCCAACCTCAGAAGGTACGATATCAAGCTCAATCCGTCAAAGTGCACATTCGGAGTTCCTGGTGGAAAATTACTCGGTTTTCTCGTTTCCGAACGAGGGATCGATGCTAATCCAGAGAAGATCGGCACTATTCTCCGAATGAAATGCCCTGTGCGAGTGCACGACGTCCAGAAGCTTACTGGATGCTTGGCCGCATTAAGTCGATTCATCTCACGACTCGGTGAAAAGGCATTGCCTCTTTACCGACTGATGAAGAAGGCCGACAAGTTCGAGTGGACTCCAGAAGCTGATGCAGCGTTTGCCGAGCTAAAAGCTCTGCTCTCCACCCAGCCGGTGCTTGCTGCTCCAATCAGCAAAGAGCCTCTGTTGCTCTATATCGCAGCCACAGGACAAGTCGTCAATACAGTGCTTACGGTCGAGCAGGAAGAGGACGGAAAAGCCTTCAAAGTTCAACGCCCGGTGTATTATTTGTTTGAAGTCTTGACTCCATCCAAGCAGCGATATCCGCATTATCAGAAGCTTGTGTATGGAATATACATGACCACGAAGAAGGTTGCTCATTATTTCTCTGATCATTCTATCACAGTTGTCAGCGACGCTCCTCTATCAGAGATTCTGCACAACAGAGACGCAACCGGCCGAGTGGCGAAATGGGCGATTGAACTTCTTCCCCTTGATATCAAATTTGAGGCAAAGAAAGCCATTAAGTCCCAGGCTATAGCGGATTTCCTTGCCGAGTGGATTGAACAACAGCTGCCGACTGAAGTTCACTCGGAGCATTGGACCATGTTCTTTGACGGCTCTAAAATGCTGAATGGTTCCGGTGCTGGCGTTGTTCTGGTTTCCCCTAGAGGTGATAAGCTTAGGTATGTGCTCCAGATTCACTTTGATTCCTCCAACAATGAGCCAGAGTACGAGGCCCTTTTATATGGATTGCGCATGGCCATCTCACTCGGCGTCCGTCGCCTGATGGTTTATGGCGACTCAGATTTAGTGTTCAACCAGGTGATGAAGGAGTGGGACGTGAGAAGCCCAGCCATGACTGGATACTGCAATGCAGTGAGGAAGCTGGAAAAGAAGTTCGAGGGGTTCGAGCTCCATCACATCCCCGATCAAAAATCAAGCAGCAGATGATCTGGCGAAGATAGGTTCCAAAAGAGAAGCCATCCCGAGTGGTGTGTTTTTGGAGCATATACACACTCCGTCAGTTAAAGAAGATCCCTTCACAGAGGAAGCTCCACAGCCCAAGAGTGCCACAGACCCGACTGAAGTTGAGGTCCCAGCAGTGGTCGACTTGGTTATGGAAGTTTTAGTGGTCACTCCCGACTGGACAATTCCCTACATCGCATATATCCTGAGAAGAGAGCTCCCAGAAGATGAGGAAGAGGCTCGATAGATCGTCCGTCGATCCAAAGCCTTTACCATTATCAAAGGACAGCTGTATAGAGAAAGCCCGACTGGAGTTGGTCAAAAATGCATAACGCCAGAAGAAGGTCGAGTCATACTCAATGACGTCCACTCGGGGACCTGTGGTCACCATGCATCCTCTCGGACCATTGTAGCCAAAGCATACCGAGCCGGATTTTATTGGCCGAGGGCGAACGAGATGGCAAAGAAGATAGTGGACAAGTGCGAGGGATGTCAGTTCTACTCCAATATGTCACACAAGCTTGCGTCAGCTCTGAAGACCATTCCGCTCGTCTGGCCGTTCGCAGTATGGGGGTTGGACATGGTCGGTCCCTTGAGAACGGGTCGGAGTGGTTTCACGCATGTACTGGTAGCAGTCGACAAGTTCACCAAGTGGATTGAGGCTAAACCAATCAAGAATCTTGGCCTTGATCTTCTGTTTCCTTCATCAGAGAGCTGACGTTCCGATATAGAGTCCCGCACAGCATTATCACAAATAATGGGTCGAATTTTGACTCGGAAGAATTCAAGGATTTATGCAACGCTCAAGGCACGCGAGTCGACTACGCTTCAGTCGCCCATCCACAGTCGAATGGACAGCCAGAACGGGCCAATGGCTTAATCCTCAAGGGTTTGAAGCCCGATGATGCGAGATCTCAAGCATGCGGCGGAGCATGGGTCGATTTAACTCCCTTCATGCTTTGGGGATTGCGGACCACGCCTAATCGGTCGACCGGAAGAACTCCATTCTTCTTGGTCTATGGAGCTGAAGCAGTCCTGCCGAGTGATCTTCTTCACAACGCTCCCCGAATTGAACTTTACAACGGCGCGAAGCTGAGCAAGCGCGTCGACGCAATGACCTTCTAGAGGAGGAAAGGGAGATGGCTCGATCCGCTCGACCATCTACCAAAGAAGACTTGCGTCGCCTTTTACGCCGAAATGTGAGAGGTCGAGCCTTCCAGGAAGGGGATCTAGTTCTCCGAGTGGATCAGCAGAAACAACATAAGCTCGCTCCCTCCTGGGAAGGACCCTTCATTGTCACCAAAGTTCTCCACAATGGGGCGTATCGTCTTTATAACGTCGAACACAATATCGAAGAGCCCCGAGCTTGGAATGCGGATCTGCTCCGCCCATTTTACACTTAAGAGTTTTTCACTCGGATGAATTGTAATAAAAGTACTTCTGTAGTTCATGGATTTCGAAATAATAGTGTCATAATTCCTTCATAATTTTTGTCACTTTCTATTTTTGTCCAGTAAATTTTCCCCCCAGTGGGTGGCTTAGCCGCGAATCCGTTTCGCCTAAGTTTGTACAAATCCTACCGAGTGGTAAGCCAGACTTCCACTCGGAGGCTTAGCCGCGAATCCGTTTCGCCTAAGTAACTAAAAATCCTACCGAGTGGTAAGCCAGACTTCCACTCGGGGGCTTAGCTGCAGCCCAGTGCTCGCCTAAGTAACTAAAAATCCTACCGAGTGGTAGGCCGACTTCCACTCGGGGCTTAGCTGCAGCCAGTGCTCGCCTAAGTAACTGAAAATCCTACCGAGTGGTAAGCCAGACTTCCACTCGGGGGCTTAGCTGCAGCCCAGTGCTCGCCTAAGTAACTAAAAATCCTACCGAGTGGTAAGCCAGGCTTCCACTCGGGGGCTTAGCTGCAGCCCAGTGCTCGCCTAAGTAACTAAAAATCCTACCGAGTGGTAAGCCAGACTTCCACTCGGGGGCTTAGCTGCAGTCCAAGTACTCTCCTAAGTATAACGTACGCTCGCAAGGAGGACGAGGTGCAGGTCGACTGCGACCCTCTTCTCCGAGCTGCACCATAAGTATAATGTGCGCTCGCAAGGAAGACGAGGTGTAGGTCGATCATGCCCTCTCTTCCGAAGCTTACCACAAATACAACGGAAATCCTACCGAGTGAAGAGCAAACCTCTCACTGGGGCTTAGCTGCAGCCAGTGCTCGCCTAAGGTATAAAAAATCCTACCGAGTGAAGAGCAAGCCTCTCACTCGGGGCTTAGCTGCAGCCAGTGCTGCGCCTAAGGTATAAAAAATCCTACCGAGTGAAGAGCAAACCTCTCACTCAGGGCTTAGCTGCAGCCAGTGCTCGCCTAAGGTATAAAAATCCTACCGAGTGAAGAGCAAACCTGTCACTCGGGGCTTAGCTGCAGCCCAGCCTACGCCTAAGGTATAAGAAATCCTACCGAGTAAAGAGCAAACCTCTCACTCGGAGGCTTAGCTGCAGCCCAGTGCTCGCCTAAGGTATAAAAAATCCTACCGAGTGAAGAGCAAACCTCTCACTCGGGGGCTTAGCTGCAGCCCAGCGCTCGCCTAAGGTATAAGAAATCCTACCGAGTAAAGAGCAAACCTCTCACTCGGAGGCTTAGCTGCAGCCCAGTGCTCGCCTAAGGAATAAGTCGACTGCAGTGGGCATCTTGCTGTGAACCTGCAAAGGGCAATTCGAGCCAAAAGCAACCATATCCAAACATCAAATCCAAGTTTAGGTCGATACCTAAAGGAACCGAGAGTGCTCAGGCACTAAGCCTGTTAAGGTTTTATCGGTTACAATTCCACTCGGCATACCGAGGCAAATTTAAAGTGTCGGACTTAAAGGAAGTTTTTTACCCCTCCTGTGGAGGGCTGGAAGGAGCGACGAACTCATCGAGGTCGATCCCGTCTGCGATCCGGGTAGCAGCAGCGATGAAAGTTTCCATGAAGGACCTGAAGTCGTGTTTTTTGGTGTTGGCCACTCGGAGAGCCACCAGCTTCTCTTCTCGTGCATCCTTGCAGTGGACTCGGGCCAGGCACAGGGCGACATCTGCGCCACACCGAGCCGAAGACTTCTTCCACTCCTGCACTCGGTCAGAGACGGCGTTCAGTCGAGCCATCAGCGACTCCAGGTCATTTTGGAGTGTTGCCCTGGGCCAGAGCGTCGAGTCGAGGCGGGACGTAGCAACCTTCAGCCTTGCAAGGTAGTCCACGACAGCTGCAACGCGGGACTCCAGTCGGAAGACATTCATGGCAACTTCATCATTCACCGGAGAAATGACAGGGTCAAGGTTCGGCTCCAACTGGCTGGTTTCTTCTTCAAAGTTTCGACAGAATTCTGCAAAGACAAAACCCCGAGTCAAGATAATGGTCGAATGTGAGCATCACAGTTGGAAATGTTGGTCAAGTGTAAAAGATTACCTTCGAGCATAAGAAACAATTTCTTAGCAAGACCACCTGTGAAGCCTTCCAGTCATTCTTCTTCCCAAATCAACTGGTTGATCTTCTCGGTCGAGTGGTCTTGTCAGCTTTCAGTCGGTCGACATCCTTGGTGGCAATTGCCAGAGCAGCCTTCAGATTGGTATTTTCCTGTTCGAGCTTGGTGACTGAAGCTAACTTCTTGTCAGCAAGCTTGGTCTTCTCAGATAGCTCAAGATCCTTCTTCCTCTGGGCCTCCTTCACCTTGCCTGCAAATTACAACAAAGTCAGATTTGAAACAAATGGGAGGAAAAAGGAGTCGTCGAGGTCTCACCAAAAATACCTTTGGTCTCCTCCTTCGCCTTCGTCAGATTCTCCTGCACTAGCTTCAAATCCAGTTCGAGCTGAATGTGCTTCTGCTCCAGTTCAGTATAGCGCGCTGCAAGATCATAGGATTTCTACGAAGAACCAATCGACAAAATGTCAAAGATGATTCACTTCCGAGTGAATAGGGAAAAATCATACGTTTCTAAGACCATCGTCGAATGCAAGCATTCGACCGTAGTCTCGGGGACTACACCCAGTGGGTGCACTCGGCGTGCCCCCACTGGTCCTATTCAAATGAGTCGACCCGATCGACCAAAAAAACTTCTTCAGATCGTAATCAATCGCGGCCATCGACCACGCCTCTCGGGGACTACACCCGGTGGGTGCACTCAGCGTGCCCCCGGTTTGGCTCCCATTCGCCCTAGTCGAATGATGATCAATCTTTACTTATAAAGCCTAAGGCGGCTGCCAACAATGACCTTAGCCTTGGGACTACACCCGGCGGGTGCACTCAGCGTGCCCCGCTAACACGGAGTTTTTATCGACACACCCAAAGGGTGATTGCTATGGATTTCAGAAAGAAAAAGTTTTGATAGAATATCCTAACAGAGCAGCGGTGGTCGATCGACCAACATTGCTTTGAAGAGCGGAGCTGGCGTCATAAGCTGCTTGGCTTGCATCCCGATGATCTTCACCGCTCCATCATGATCCCCGCCGTGACGCTTCCTTAGCAGCGCTTAGCTTGGTCCTCCGGGACGTGGTGCGTGGTGAAGAGCGAAGGTTGCCCAGCATTCGACGAAGTGGGACGAGCACTCGTCAGCGGCACCGCGAAAGACACGGTGTGTCGAGTGGTGTTCTCCCCCTCCGTGGCAACAGTCTCGGGCGCCGTCACATCTTGGGCTGCTTTCCCAGTGGACGGCTTCCTGCTCCTCCTATGCCTCAGTGGTTCCTCATCCTCATCATCATCATCAGGAAGGGTGATAATGTCATTGGTTGGAGCTTCAGAGAAGAATCAAAGTTAGAAACTATGAGTCAGTCGACTAAGGACGGAATTAAAGATATAGTACCAGGATTTGAGGTTGCCGCGTCCTCCATCTCATGGTCCTCAGCCTTGCCTGAGGTTTCAGAAGTTGCAGCACTGAAGTTCCAAAGAATCAGTCGATTAATTCAAGTATCAACCAGAGATAAAACTTGTACAAAACAGGAAGACTTAAGTAATATGTTTACCATGATATGGTGGGGATGGACACCTTCATTTTCGGCAGGGGCTTGGTTGGCCTCGACGGAGCTACCTTCGACTGCTTCGGCGCCTTCTCAGTCGGCGCCGGAGAAGCGGTCCGAGGGCGTTTGGTCGACTGTGGGGCCGTCGCAACCCCCTTACCGCGTTCAGTCGCAGGGTCATGAATGAGTTTCGACCGCCTTTCTGAGCGCGGTGGTGCAACCTCCTCCTCCTCCTCCTCTACTTCGTCCTCATCATCATCGTCATCATCATCGTCATCTTCAGCAGCGTCTGAATCCCACTCGTCCTGGCTCTCACCCCCGCTGGCTTCTCCCTCCTCAGTCGGAGCCTGAGCTCCGTTGGGCATTGAGTACAGCTCGGTAAGAGCCTGGAAGACGTCAAGACAGAGTTCAATCGACCAAATTCAAGAGACATACAATGGAAAGCAGAGCAAATGTACCTTATCTGGAATGCTGTGATGGTCGAGTGGAGAAATCCTCTGGGATCCACGAGGAGTGTCCTTGTTCCCAGTGATCGCGGCCATCCACCTTTCCACTATGGCGTCGTCGACTGCTTCTGGGTGGACTCGAGTCTCGTCTTCGGTTCCGCAGTACAACCACATGCAGTGGCTCCGGAACTGAAGAGGCTGGATTCGCCTCCGAAGGAAAACCTCCAGAAGGTCCATGCCAGTCACACCGTCCCGAACCAACTGCACCACGCGGTCCATCAACATCTTGACATCAGCTCTCTCCTCCGGAACCACCTTCAGAGAGGAGGGTTTGTTCACTCGACTCATGGTGAATGGAGGGAGTCCACTCGACTGCCCCGGCGTCAGCTCATTCTGGCAGTAGAACCAGGTCGACTGCAAGCCCCTGACCGACTCGGGAAAAGACATAGCTGGGAAGGTGCTCTTATTCCTCACTTGGATTCCTAGACCCCCGCACATCTGGACCACTTGGGTTTTCTCATCACCTGGACTCGCCTTCTTCACAGTCTGAGAACGACATGTGAAGATGTGCTTGAACAATCCCCAGTGCGGTCGACAGCCTAGGAAGTTTTCACACATGGATACAAATGCGGCAAGATACGCGATGGAGTTTGGAGTAAAGTGGTGGAGCTGGGCTCCAAAGAAGTTCAAAAAACCACGAAAGAAAACGCTCGGTGGCAGGGAAAATCCTGGGTCGACATGGGTGGCCAGGAGCACACACTCACCCTCCTCCGGCTGAGGTTGCCACTCTTTACCAGGAAGTCTTGCAGCACCGTGGGGGATCAACCCGTCGTCGGCCATGTCGAGGAGATCCTTCTCCCTGATGGTCGACTGGATCCAGTCTCCCTGGACCCAGCCCTTCGGCAGGCGGGATCTCGACGAAGCCCCGCTGCGGCTGGTGGATCTCCCCTTCGCCTTCTCCGCCGCCGACGCCTTCTTTGCGTGCTCCAGCACCGCCGTCTTCTCCTTGCCTATGGCCGCCGGCGAAATGCGCAAGGGAGAACGTTGCGGAGGCGACAGCGGTTGCGTTGGGCGGAAACGAGGAGAGCAGAGGAGGAAGAATGGGGTACTGTGCAAAAACCCTCACAAGTCACATTTATAACATCCCTTCCGAGTGGATGACAGGTGGACCCGGGCAATCCAATCATATCCCGAAACAGTTGCATTGACACGATACGTGGCGGAAAAAGCGGCGCGGAGATCGAGGCGTCCATGTCCTGTCCCGTCCGAGCGCCGCGTCCGTTCCACTTCGCGCGCTTCCCCAAATTTCGTATCCCGCGGAATCCGCGAGCGGTAGATCGGTCTGCCAAGTGCGAGACTTCCTGCGATCCGTCGCTTGGGAACCGGCAAAGTATAAAAAATCACTCGACGAAAGAACAAGAATGGATCGAGTCGACTGAAGAAAAGTTGCTCGTTATCAACAAAGAAAATCTTGGTCAAGAACGACGCATAACCACCATGCCAAAGTTCAATCGGAAACAGCATCAACCCCTTCCTCATTCAAGCCTCGATCCATTCGGGGGCTAGTGATGGATTCATGTACCTAGGGTAGGGTCATAGGCCTGACCTAAACGTCCTACCCAAGGACACCCTTAGAAGAGATCACCTTCCAGTCGACTAACGAGGAACCCACTCGACTGACTAGAAGGACTCGACCATGGAGACTCACTCGACCATGAAGATACACTCGACCACCAGAAGGTCGAAGGCACTCCATAGCAACGGCCTGTAATTGAATAGACTTAATGATAGTTAAGGCACTTTATGAGGGCGTTACGAACGCCTGTGCTTAATGTACTTTAACCCTCCATTATGTGGGCTGGCTGGGGTCTGGCGCACTCTATATAAGCCACCCCCCTCCACAGGCAGAGGGGTTCGCACTCTTGTAACACCTATACACATAATCCACTCGACCGCCTCAGGGCACCGAGACGTAGGGCTTTTACTTCCTCCGAGAAGGGCCTGAACTCGTACATCGCTTGTGTTTACAACCTCTCCATAGCGAGGACCTTGCCTCTCCATACCTACCCCCCACTCTACTGTCAGACTTAGAACCACGACACCACCAGCCCTCACCCCATGACAGGTACGATCAGCAGCAAGGGCCTCAAACCACGCCACGGCCACAGCACCGCACACCCGACAGGAGCAGGCGAACATGAAGGCCGCGCTCACAGTGGCTTGAGAACTGCTACGGTGCAGGCTGCAAGAAAGCGGCTATGACATGCTGCTGGAGCGCGTCGCCGAGCTCCTGGATGTCGCTGCTTCAGGGGCGCGCCCTTTCTGCGTCTAGCTTCCACCCCAGGCCCCGGGCGGATCACACGGTGGGCCCATCCGCGCCCGTGCGCCCTCAGGTGTACCCCAAGGCTTCGTCAACACTAGCTCGACCATCAGCACTGGACGTCCAACTGTTCCAGCACCGCCCCTGGTGAGCGAGGGCAGGCGCATCACCGCTTACGGCTCGGGCATGCCGCCGCCCTATCACCCCCAAGATGGTGCTTCGAGCCAAGCCGCGTGGAGCGTGGAGCACTACAGCGAAGTCTTCGGGGCGGCGACCTCGGAGGCTTACGTGCCCCACATGGTGGATCGGGAATAAGCACTGGAAGAAGACCACGGCTCGTTCCTCGAGCCAGGCTGGGAGGAAGAGACGCCAGAAGCCGAGCCCTTTCAGGAGCCTCAAGGAAGCCTCACTAACCGTGCTGGCGGCAGCAGATATCGGGTGCTGCTAATTCCTCAGGAGCAAGCTTATGCTAACCATGGGTCGTAGGAAGTCCAGGTCACTTCAGCGAAAGGCTGCCCTAGTGCGGCAGCCTCCCTCCCCTCAGGAGGAGGGCACTGGGGGCTGCAGGAGATGGGCCGGGAGCCAGGCCCCTCCCCATGGCGCTCGGAGCAAGGTGTTCCTCGGAGGTAGGCCCTCTGCTGGGGAGGTGCCGCAAGGCCTGCCCCCGGCAGAAGACCTGTGGTCGTCGGGGGAACTGCTGGCGTCCCCTTTTCCCCATTGGCGTCGTCCTTGGTTTTCAGTTGTCGTCAATGGTGGTCAAGGGTGGTGCAAGGCGGGGCCCTCATCTGGCGATATGAAGCAAGGCCGGTACCTGTGAAGAAGGCCCAGTGCCTGTGAAGCTCGCCGCCCGTGACACTCTCACGTAATAATGAGTTGGGGCTGTACACGGCCCAGAGTCTCCAGAGAGCCGCCCTCGGGCCTCTGGGGCTCCCTCCCACGCCCAGTGGAAGCAGTTAGCTCCTCGCTGGAGAGAAGACGTCGAAGACTAGACTAGGTGCCGGACAGGGCCTTTTGCTTTTGCTTCCTTTTATGTGGTCGAGCTTTCTCGTTTCGGGTTTAAGTTGAAGTTGAATTTGTGTTTGCGTAAGCAGGGAGGGGTGTCCTGTCTTGTTCGCGTGATTTCTCGTTTTCCGTTTCCTGCCCAAGTTGCAATTCGCACTAGCTGCCTCGCCCTCGCGACCCCCTCGCGGGCGGGGGCTGGGCTCAGCACGCGCGCATGCTGTCCCGCGGCCGGCACTCGCTCTCGCAAGGCTATCGCCACATGGTCAAATAGGCCCACAAGCCTACTCGAGGCTCACCCAGGATAAAGGTAAAATCATAGCAACCAACTCATCGTAGGGCCCGTAACATCATACGGGCCCCCATTTGGCGCCGTACTTAACAACCCGTGGACGACAATCCTTTTTACATGAGGGGCATCCCCTCCCAAAATGCTCTTACAACCTTCAGGGCCACACCCGAGCTTTTTCCGAGAAGGATAAATGGCAGGGGGCGCAGGATCAGTCAGACATGTCACTCACTGCATCCTCTTGGTCTTCTCCGGAAGCGTCGCTGGCACCACTGTCGCTGTCGCTGGCTTCACCATCGCCGTCGTTGGCGCCATCTTCGCCGCTGTTCACCAAGTCACCTTCATCCACAGCAACAACCACCCCGTCATCATCAGAGGTGAAAGCCCGGACAAGTGCATCCACATTGTCCTCCACCCACAGCGCCAGGTTGCCTCGGATGGCCTCGGGCACCGGGGCGATGGCGACATCGAAGTCAAAGTGGGGGTCGATGTTCTGAAGATGGCTGAGGATGCGGGAGAATGCACGTGTGAGTAGGCCGCGGCTCCACTCCTCGACAAGCTGACGAGCCCTCTTGGAGCGATTCTCCAGATGCGTCACCACGTCAGTGTAAAACCTGAGATTACCGACGTAGTTGGTCACATGAGGTTGCTCAGCGGTTGCGTGGCAGATATTGCCCAGGGCCGTGTTGGCTCTTTCCCTGAGCGTTCGGAGCATGCGGCCGTGCATGTGCTCCAGTGTCTGCCATTGGCGAATCTCATCTTTGTTCCGCCGTGTAACGGACTCGGCGTCATCGACCCTCCGTTGGAGAAGCAGCTCGGCACGGGATGATGCCAACACAGCCTGCGCCGCGACCAGGGCGGCTGCGGTGGCCTCAGCATGCTGCGTCGCTTCAGTCAGCTTGGTCCTAAGAGTGACAGTCCTGCCCTCAGCCTCGGCCTTGATCAGCTCCAACCCCTCGCCATACGCGTGCTCAAGACCCACGCGAACTTCCGCCACGCGGTGGTCAATCTCATCTTGGATTTGGGCCTCCCGCGCGCCTACGTCGTCCTTCGCCTAGGTAACCTGGCGCTCCCTCATCTCCAACCCTTCAAGATCGAGGTTGCGCTCGGCAGCCTCCAGCGTCAGTGCTTCCTCGCGCTTCCAGAGCTCCTCCTCTTCGATGGGCGTCCCCTTCAGCGACACACGGGCAGCTTGGCGCAGCTCCACTTGCTGCTCTAGGGAAGTGCTCCAGGCTTGGAGCTCCCACGCGTGCTTCTCCGCGATCTCGCATCGTCGGTCTGCCTCCTGAGCCTCCTCAATGGCTCGGTAGTAGGCCTTTGGCGAAGCCACCAGAGATATTTCGGCCTTTGCATTGTCATGATCACGCTGATGACGCGCAAGGATGACGGCCACCTTCACCTTGCGCGGTTCCTCAGCCAGCTGCAGGCCTTCGGCTTCAAGACGCGCGTCCTCGCCCGCGATCTCTACATCGAGCTTGCTCACCGCATCCGTCGCCTTTCGGAGAAACTTTTGGCAGATGGCGTTGCGCTCCCGCGCTCGCTCGAGCATGTCGTCGATGTCGTCCTCCGCCGCCGGCACTAGCGGAGGGCCCTGAAGTGGTTCACCCCCTCTTGGCAGGGGGCTGTGGGTTGGCGCCCCTACAATCGCCGGACAAGCCCCGCAAGGGACATAGCCAGGTGCCGATCCATCCCTAGAAGAAGAGCCGATGATCCACTTCAACCATTCGCCATCCGTGATCAGAAAAGTAGCCCGGGGCAAGCTGATCGCATCCCGAGAAAGGTCGCGAGGGAAAGGCAGTGAGGACACGGGCTCGAGGTACCAAGCGGGCTCGAGGCGCCATGCGGGCCGGCATGCCTCTCCTGACGAGTCCGCGTCAGGGGCAGCACTCAAGCTCGGGGCGCTCAAGGCCAGTGATGGAGGAGAGGCCTGGGGAGATGGCCTATTGGCTGGCTCCGCGGGCTCGGCAGGAGGGATCCTGAAGGGCCACAGTCACCAAAGGGAATAGCGAATGAGGAATTACAAGCAGGAGGGACTTACTCATCCATGGCAAAGTACTTCCTATGCTTAAGCGGCCGGCAGGGGTGCTCGCTGCCGCTCGAAGACTCCTTCCTCTTGTGGAGGGCGTCGAAGTCTATGCGGAACCGGCCCAACCTCTCAATGTGAGGGCCGGCGCGTGGCGTGGGCGAAGAAGCACCAAGGTGACCTGCCTCAGGGGCACCAGGTTGGGAGGAGCAGGCAGGCACCACCTCCTGGTGGCCTGCCGAGGCCTCGGGGGCTTTGTCCTCGGGAGCCGCAGGTTGCGTCCCCTCATCAACGACTGCCTCAGGATGGGCTTTGCAAGCTCCGGAGGATGACGCCTTGGAAGCCCCGTGCGACATCGGCATCTCGACACCAGATCCCCCCAGCCTCCAGCGATGCTTGCCTCCCTGCACCACCTCCTGAGGCAAGATCGACATGGGTGGCGGGGGCCGCCCCCATGCCGGATGTCGCCCGGAGAGGGGTCGCCAGTCAAGACCTTCAACACCTTCCTTAGCGTTTCAGGCGCAAGGTCCTCCTCCTGAAGCCTCATGCGGTCTTGATACCCAGTCAAGGTCCACATCGGTCGAGAGTGGCACTGGAGCGGAGCGACGCGACACTAGAGGAACTCCTTCACCACCTTGGGCGCAGTCACACCAAGCGTCCAAAACCTCTCGAATCGGTGCCAGATAAAGGCGAGATGGGGGCTCACGAGCTTCTCATGACCCCAGCCAAGGTTGGGGATAGCAGGCAAGGTCGGATGCGTGAGCAGGGGGCTAGGCACCCCAACATCCACGTACAGCCACCACTCCCGGAACCCGCTCATGGAACGTGGAAGGCCAAAATCAATCCCACAGGCGGCCATCTCTGGCACGGCCTGGAAGCTCACGCAACCCGAGCACTACGATTGGTCGGTCAGGCGCAAGGAGAAGAAGTGGCGCAGGAGGGCAACAGAAGGAGCAATGTGCACCATGGCTTCGCAGACGAAGGCGAAGACAAGAAGAAGAGTAATGGATTGGGGACCGAGATGCATCATATGGATCTGGTAGTGGGAAAGCACCGCATTGAAGAAGGCAGAGAAGGGAGGAACCAGGCCAGCCCACAGGGCGTCGGCGAAGAAACGAACCTCCGTGGCGATCCTATCGAAGGAGGCATGGGACGCAGGCCAAGCCGTCATCCTTCCGCACTCGTTGAAGCTGGAGGCGAGGGCGGAGCGGACCTTGTCCAAGGCTTCCGGATTTAGTATCAGCGACCGGCCGACAGTGGGCGCGGTTGACGGAGGCGAGCTGGCCGAAGGCGCGGGCTTCTTCCCTTTCTCCTTTTTGCTGGCGCCATGGCAACGGGAGGGGGCAGAGCTCAAGTCGAATGTGAGGCAGAAACAGAGGCTCAAGGAAGAAAGGGGCACCGGAAGCACGTGAGCAGCAAGGAGAGAATAAGTTTCGTGGCCGCCTAGCCAGGCGGATATTGGGGGAGTATGGGGAAGCGGAGACGCCCACATCCAATCAACTACCACGCGACGACCAACGCCACAGGCTGTTGGGGCCCGCGACACTCCATACTTGCCCTTTCGCTTCGCTGCTAAGCCAAGTCCGAGCGCGCCTTGGGCCCGGGGGCTACTGTCAGCATTCTGGAATGGGGGTCCCCAGACTTGCCTGCCTGCGTCCTGCGGCGTGGCTCAAGGGGTGGCCCAGTACGGCCCATCTGCATCAACCAAAGCTCAAGACCCTCGCGAGGGGCCAAGCCTCGCGGGGCGGACAACGCAAGGCTTCCTCAGGAATGGCCTCACCAGGCAGGCTCGGGAGGAGGCGGAGAGATCAAGGCAGGGGTACCTCACGAGGTGCTCATGACGCAAGCCATGACGATCGAGACCAGGCGGGCGCCAGCCTACGCAGTGTCCTCGTTTCCTCTTTGGTGCAAAGGGGGCAAGCGTAGGCACGAAGTACCGAGGCATCAAGCAAAGGTTACCATATCAGTGCAACGAGACCAAGAGCGGCAGGATGGAGGTCACCGTGGAGCCCAAGACGGCGTCATCGCTAGTGCCTGTCGCAGCCGAACACCAACTGTAGTCAGGATAACTTGTACTAGCTATTCCCCTTCAAATTGGCAGTTGTTGGCTCCCTTCCCGCTCAATATTTTGAAGAGGACCAGGGCCTCCATAAATAGAGATAGCCACCACAGTAGAGGGAGAGGAGCTCATCCCATCTAGAGACAGTCGAATCCACCCGAGTAGAACACCGCATCAGCTCAAGATCACTTCTCGGGAGGCTGTTCTTCCTCAGCACTGTTCAGCATCAGCCCCTGAGGCAATCCACCACACCATAAACTAGAGTAGGGTATTACACCACAACGGTGACCCGAGCTAGTATAAACCTTGTGTCCCTTGTGTTGTTCATCGTGTAGCTAGATTTGTGGCGAGGCATTGGGACGTGGATCGGTAGGGGGAAGATCTTCGCGTGCACCCCAGAGTTCGAACCTTAAGGGTTTTGCCGGAACCCGATATCCGACACGCGCCACCTCCATTCCGACACCGCCGTCTTCACTTGCACCTACGGAAGAGCAGCATCATTATTGTTTCCTCGGATGAAGCTGAGGCCTAATTGGCGCCACCAAAGAGGTTCTACACTAACGCCACATTTTCTTCTTGATTCGATCCCACGATGCTGCCGGCGCTCGGTCTTGAGCCGACATGGCACAGCTCCATCCACGGTGGCGGCGTCGGCCACTTCGTCCACGATGTCGCTCCCTCGACGGCGACGTCCACATCAGTAGGACATGCTGCTACTTTGGCTCTCGCTCGCGCTGCTGCTCTGCTCTTGCTCTCGGTCTCCTGCTTGGTCTGCTCTTGCTCTTGCTCCCGCTGCTGCTCTCGCTCTTTCTCTTGCATGCGCTGCTGCTCTCGCTCTTGATCTTGCTTGCACTGCGGCTCCGATTTATCTACACTTCAGTCGACTGAATCGACTTTTGGGTCAGCCGATTTTATGAGTGTGGGGGCTCGCCGGTGTTAAGTAAGAACCAGCCGCAGGGGGAGAGGGGCTCGTTGGAGAGTTACCCCATTATCTATCTTAGGGTTCAGGGTGGGGGCGATGGTCGCTGGCGGTGGTGGGTCGGTGGCGTGAGGATTGCCGGAGAAAAATCTCGGTGCGGGGGTCCAAGAGGGATGGCCGAGGCGGCTGCGGACCAGTGGTGGGGAGTGGTTTTGGGCGGTGAGGCTGCTCGGAAGCGCCGCCGGACGGCTGTTTGGCCGGTGGTGGCTGGCGGCTCTTGGGGGTGGAGGCTGAAGATGAACTTGCCCTTGATTTCGTATCCAACGGCTGGAAAATTGACTGACCAGAGATGAAAAAGTTAGTCGACTCTTCCTACTGCTCTACTCTTGCGCGCGCTGTTGCTGCACGAGCAGCAGATATTGCTCTCGCTTGAGCCCCTACAGCTGCTACCCGAGATACTGCTACACGACCAGCTGCCCCAGATCTCGCAGGCATTGCTGCTACTGCTATTTCTTTTCTGCAACTAGTGCGTTCAGTTTCGACAGTAAAATTCAAGTTTTGACAGCAAAATTCAGTTACGACAGTTAAATTCAGTTTCGACTGTTAAGTTCAGAGATGTGCGGCTGATGTATTTTACATCTAGCACTTTGTCGTTAAGTATTTTACGTCATCTATTCGAGATGCTATTAGAATTCCACTCAGGTTAATGTTGTCTCTCTTGTCCCGCTTCAGCCTCGCTGTCATACAACTCACCGAAGCTACTCATAGAAAGGAGACAAAATGAGAAATCTTTGCCATCCAATCTGATTAGAATATCATAACATAAAGTATAACTGGTAGAATTTTTTTGTAGGAATGTTTTATCAATTCATTTTCATTTCATTTGTACCCCTAGCATCCATCACATCGGAGCAGTACCCTGGGCTCCATCTCTAGATGCCTAAGATCTTCTTCCCCTTCTCCGACAGCCAAATCAGACGGAGCATCCTCACCAACCAACCCAATCACACTGAGATCGACATGGCTTCGCCAAAGAGGTTGTACACTTGTTGCATCTCTTTTTTACTCTACATGTTATATATATTGTCTACTGAGCACACGTAGTAACGTGAAATATGATTAGTTTCTCCTACTATATGACAAGCAGTGAGGTACCAGGCAACTTAGCTATCCGTGATGGACTCTCTTACACGCCATCTTTATTTATCTCTACGCGTTTGAGCTGTGCATTTGTAGATGGGCTTGGGAGTTGAACTAGTAGGGCAGTGGCCTGGGTCCATGATACGTCTCCGTCGTATCTATAATTTTTGATTGTTCCATGCCAGTTTTCTACAACTTAAATATACTTTTGACAACTTTTTATACTATTTTTGGGACTAACATATTGATCCAGTGCCCAGTGCCAGTTCCTGTTTGTTGTATGTTTTATGTTTAGCAGAAAACCCATATCAAATGGAGTCCAAACGGGGTAAAAACAAACGGAGAATATTTTTGGAATATTTGTGAGATTTGGGAAGAAGAATCAACGTGAGACGGTGCCTGAGGGGGCCACGAGGCAGGGGGCGCGCCCCTGACCCTCGTGGGCACCCCGTAAGGCAGTTGCTGCTAATCTTTTGCCGCAAGAAAGCTAATTTTCAGGAAAAAATCTTGCCGAAGGTTCCAATCCAAGCGGAGTTACGGATCTCCGGATATATAAGAAACGGTGAAAAGGCAGAATACGAGAACGCAGAAACAGAGAGAGACAGAGAGAAAGATCCAATCTTTGAGGGGCTCTCGTCCCTCCCACGCCATGGAGACCATGGACCAGAGGGGAAACCCTTCTCCCATCTAGGGAGAAGGTCAAGAAAGAAGAAGAAGGACGGGGGATCTCTCCCCCTTGCTTTTGGTGGCGCTGGAACGCCGCCGGCGGCCATCATCATCACCGCGATCTACACCAACACCTCCGCCATCTTTACCAACATCTCCATCACCTTCCCCCCATCTATATCTAACGGTCCACTCTCCCGCAACCCGCTATACCCTCTACTTGAAACTGGTGCTTTATGCTTCATATTATTATCCAATGATGTGCTGCCATCCTATGATGGTTGAGTAGATTTTCATTGTTCTACCAGTGATTGATGAATTTCTATGATTGGTTTAATTTGCTTGTGCTTATGTTGCTGTCCTATGGTGCTCTCCGTGTCGCGCAAACGTGAGGGATTCCCGCTGTAGGGTGTTGCAATACGTTCATGATTCGCTTATAGTGGGTAGCTTGAGTGACAGAAGCATAAACCCGGGTAAGGGGGTTGTGGCGTATGGGATAAAGGGGACTTGATGCATTAATGCTATGGTTGGGTTTTACCTTAATGATATTTAGTAGTTGTGGATGCTTGCTAGAGTTCCAATCATAAGTGCATAAGATCCAAGAAGAGAAAGTATGTTAGCTTATGCCTCTCCCACATAAAACTTGCTATCGGTCTAGTAAAGTAGTCAATTGCTTAGGGATAATTCCGCAACTCCTAACATCACTTTTCCACACTCGCTATACTTACTTTATTGCTTCTTTATCTAAACAGCCCCTGGTTTATATTTATGTGATCTTTATTATTATCTTGCAAACCTATCCTATCACACCTGCAAAGTACATCTAGTTTCATACTTGTTCTAGGTAGAGCAAACGTCAAGCCTGCGTAGATTTTTCCCAGCTCAAGCCTGCCTACTAGAATCGCCTATGCTTGAAAGGAAAAGTGAAGAAAAAACATAGGAATTGGAACATTTCCTATGGTATTACTATTCATGCATTTGGTTCAAAGGAATGGAGCAAAGGAAAACTGTAGCATGTGTTCCTTTAGTGTATCCTTGAAAGGAAAACTGTAGGAATTTTAATATCGACTTGTCCTCCTTTTCAAATTCATGAAGAACAAGACTAAGAGGTAGTAGAATAATAGCATTACAACCGTACATTTTCGTGTGGTTTGACATAATCTCCCCATGCTTCTTTTCATCCTATGATCTTCCAATTCTTGTGAACCAAACACCCTGATAGGCAGAAATCATGTGTTTTTAAATTCCCTTTTTTGCACGTGCATTCCTATCCTATTCCTGTGTATTTCCTATCCCTGCAATGTTAGAATCCTCAAATTCAAACAAGGCCTTACACAATTACTTCTATTACAGATATGTGTCAAAGAAAACCTTGTGTGGTTTGTTCTGCTCCTGCTACGCTATGTTCCACCCTAGCTCAGCTGCTCCAATGATGGAAGGGTTCACCACAGCAGGGATCTGCTCTCCAGACTGTATTTCACCGCCTCAGATCTTCTTCCCCGCCCCGGCAGCCATGACAACTTCTTTACCATCATCAACTGAGCAGACGACATTGAGGAGTACATGGGTACGCAAGAGAGGTCGCACTCTTCCGTGTCTGCTTATGTTATGCATCGCTTAATATGATGACATGCTACTTTATCTTCCTGTTCACCTATTAGACTCTGAGTCAGGTCAAAACTAATGCTGAAACTTGACTTTTTAAATGGTTGTGGGGTACATATTGTGGCAGCAATCAGTACTATCTGGTTAATCTCGGGTGTCTACTATGAGTTTCATGTTGGGTGCAGACAAACATTAACGGAGCCATTATTTGTATTTTTAACTAAAGCTATTATCTGCCTGCTATCATTTGTTTTGGGTCTATCCACAGTTTGCTACCATCACTCTGGATTTTGCATGCACTCCTACATAAACTCACTATATTTTATTCCTATGCATGTCAGTTATTGTACACAATGGAACTGAACATGTAGAGCAAAAGAGACGAGCCTTGCATGGCAATAAAATTTCATGCAGACGTCGCTCCATGGTGGGCACAAAGGCAGCCCCTCCACCCATTTCGGATTGTAAGCAAGAGGAAGATAACTGTTCTGAGGGGGATTCAAAAGGAGAAGACCACTTCAATTTACCCCCTGAGGTCTTCGCTCTAACTTGGCATGCTGATGTTGGTAATATCATGCATATGGTGCCTTGCATTGCTTACTTTATACATCAAATATGTCATCTTCTTAGTTTAGACATGCTTTGTGTGAATGCCATCTGTTTATTTTCTTTATCGTATATGTGAATCATGCAATGCCATCTTGTTTAGCCAGGCATCATATATGTGAATTTTGCAATGCCCCCTGGTTAGCCAGTCATCTTATATGTGTATTATATCATGCCATCATTTTTGATTACGTATTACATTTGTCAACAATTTTAGTACATTCAATTAATTTTCTTGTGCATCAGCCATTCGACACGGTCATGGAAAAATCTGGAGTGGAAACAAGGTCTTCAGAGCAAAAAATGCTATCTGACAAAGCGCATGTCTTGCTAGTTACGGATAACTCCTCAGAGGAAGATTCGGAAACATATGATGAGTCCTATTTCCCCCCAGAGGTGCATGGTCTAACTTGGCTGGGTTATGTTGCTCATATCGTGTGTATGGTGTCTTGCATTGCTATGCAATTTGGTTAGTTTAGACATGCTTTGTGTGAATGCCGCCTATTTTGTGTCTAATTACCATATATGTGAATTATGCAATGCCATCTTGTTGCAAGACATTATATATGTGAATTATGCAATGCTATCTTGTTGCAAGGTATTATATATGTGAATTATGCAATGCCATGATGTTTAGCCAAGCATCACATATGTGAATTATATCATGCCATCCTTTTTTTTGTATTTCTCAGTGCATTTGTCCACAATGTTTGTATATTCAACTACTCTTCCTGTGCATCAGCCATTTGAATTGGTGATGGAGAAATCTGGAGTGAAAACAAGGTCTTCAGAGCAGACAATGCTACCCGCTGAAGCATATATCTTGCTGGTTACAGATAACTCCTTAGAGGAGGATTCAGACGTAGATGACCAGTCCTATTATCCCCTTGAGGTGTATGCTCAAACTTGGCAGGGTTATATTACTCATATCATGCATATGTTGTATTGCAATGCTTAGTTTTTACATCATATACACAATATTGAATGCCATCTCCATAGTTGACACATCATATATGCGATTGCCCTCTACTCACTTGCTTAGTATATAAATCATATATTTGAATTATATCATGCCATGATGTTTACATAGACAGCATGTATCTGAATTATGGCATGTCAACCCATTTTCTAAAGACATAATATAGTTATATCATCTCATCCTGTTACATACTTAGTTATCATATTTTGAATTATGTCATTCTATCCTATTTAGTTAGCCATCGTACATGTGAAACTGTGTCATGCTATCTGTTTAATTAGCCATCATATATGTGAAATTATGTCATGCTATTCTGTTTGGTTAGACAACGTAAATGTGAATTATTTCATGCCATGTTTTCTTCCCTACTATCCATTGCACCTGTCAATCTTGATTTGGCAACATAAACTAGAATGATATAGACCATATAGTGAACATACAACATAGATATATGTTTGTTTCATGTTGTTATCCTGTCCACCTTCCTACTGAACTGGTTTAGCAAAATGAGTTTCATATACAACATGGTAAACTTGTGATGTGTCTGTTTGTTTCTCTTTTAGAATGCGGATAAAATATTGGAGAAGAGTACCCCGTTATGCAATGGTAAAGGAAGTAATGCAGATAAGGTTCAAGATAGTGAGACATCCCTGTTGGTCTCCAAGAAAGCTAATAAAAACTATATTCAAGACACTGAGACAACCCCAAAGTCCTGTCATGATGTAGTGTTCGAGTTACTGGCTACTACTGCTGGCACCAGCTCTTCAAACTTGCTGCCTGATTCAGTTCGGCTTCTTGAGTCTCAACTTCAAGTTGAAAGACATCGGTCAGATGTTATGCGACAGGAAGCCGAAGGACTGAGGAAGTCCCTACAGAATTCAGATGCATACTTTCTGGTGCAACACCAAGTTTTGGAGGATTTAAGCGCCAAACAAGAGAAAGTTAATAAGCTTGCTAAGCAGCCTGCCAGCATTATGGGTACACAGGATATTGTTTCTTGAGCTATTCTAAAGTGGTTACAGTTCTAGACTTGTTTTGCTGTGGCGTTTATTGGCACTAGTCGCCAACTTTGACAACCAGTGTATGTGATATGCTGCTTTGTTCCATATATTTGCACTGGTGGTGAACTTTGATGCACAGTGGATGTAGTATGTGTAATAGTCGTGATATCGTAGCGTAAGTTGCTTGCTTATTTATTTCCTTGTTGTCTTGTTTATTTCTTTGCTTGTAGTCAGTGCAGTTATTTTTTCGCGGTTTGCTATTGGTCGAAATAACCTATTTTTAAAAACTAGGCCACAATAACCATGGGCTACATATTTACTGTGGTGACCCTGGGCCTCCTACAGGACGTAGAAACAATGGGCCTTTTATGGACCGTAGAAACAATGGGCCTTCTACAGGCCATAGAAACAATGGGCCTTCTACGGGCCGTATCAGCGATGGGCCTTCTACGAGCCATAGAAACAATGGGCCTTCTACGGGCCATATCATCAATGGGCTTTCTACGGGCCAATAACAGACCGCATTATGGGTCCTAAACAAACTAGAGTTGGAATCGTTCGTTCATGGGCCGATTATAATGGGCCATTGTTAATTGACCGTATTTGATGACGCTATGAAAATGGATTAACGGATTAATGGGCCACAAACGGTCCGATTGTAACCACGGGCTGAATTTGGCCCACAACCAGAAAGGGAAAGTAACGGGCCGTAAGTAACCGAATGTTGGAAATGAGCCCAAGAATAAATGGGCCCTGAGAAGGCCGAAAGATAACATGGGCTGGAAATGACCCAACGGAAGAATGGGCGTTAATGGGTACAAAGTGATACACTGGTCATTACAGGCCAGTTTCACCACGGGTCGTTAATGGGCCAAGAGTTACAAAGGGCCTCATATGGGCTGAAAGACGTCAAGGGCCATACATGGGCCGGAAGTTAAACGGACTAGAATCATATTGGACGGCCCAGATGACACTACTGGGCCAAATTTGGATAGGCCTTAACGGACCCTGGGTTAGCGGGTTGTAAATGGGCTATATGTGAACAGGTCGTTAACAGGATTTCCATGGGCCGGTCCGCTACCTTTTGACCTAGTCAAACGGGCTGGCCTTTTCATAGGAGTGGGCCTCTGTTGGGCTGTGCCACGTGTCGACATATCATAGGTTCCTTCGGTCCAATGAGTGGAGGACATCTGTCCCAATGGTGAGCCATCACGTGGTTCCTCCGCCAATGAGAAATTTACATGTGGAAAATCCCCATTGGTCATGGCTCTTAGCAGGTTATCGGATCCAAAACCCGAACCGATAGTATAACGCCGACCCGTTACGGTGGGTACCATGTGTCGGTCACCCTTGACGAAAGCACCTCCATGACGTGTGATTTATCATCATGGGAGTGGACACTTCTGGGATGATAATTTTGGTAATGTCAGGGAACACTTCTACAACAGCACATGTATGACTATCTTGATTATGTCATAAAATCCTCATGGATGTACATGCATGACGAAAAAACGTGACCTACTGTGACAAACACGTATCATCACGGAAGTCTAATTTTTTTCTATTGTTTGTAATACTAGAATAATATCCACATGCAAGATGCAGCGATGTGGGGGGCAATCCTAACTTGATGAAAAAAGGGATGCAGCGAGGTGGGGAGCTAGGCCATTAGAACAAGGCCGGTTCTAACAAAGGTTATACCTCCGGTCGATGGGATGTGGCGAGGTAGGCGGCGGGATCTGCCAACTCGACGGCGAGGAGCAAGGGTGAGGATGACCTCCCACATCGGCGCCAGGTCAGAGAAGACGGTGTTGTCCGCATCCTCCCTCACCACCGGCGATGGAAGGTATCCGGCCGGATCTGTATCAACCGGAGAGAAGAGAGAGGAAAAGAGAGTGGACACCACTGTCTTGTTTAGGTCTGGAGAGGGTGAGAGAGTGAGAAGAAGAGAACAAACCTAGCAAGCAAGTCCCGAAGTGGACTAGTGGAGTACTAATTGTTTTTCCCTCCGTAATGATCATTTCAAATTGAATACGCGTGCAGCCATATTTTTTCTCATTTAACGTACCAGTAAAAAGAAACTCGATCAATAACCGCGCTACCGCATTCAGGTTGCAATTTGTTTGGCTGATATTTGGTCCCAGACCCCACATTAAGTGGACAACAAGATGTCTGAAATTGTCATGTTACCTGCCTTTTCATGTGCAAATCCGCTCCATCATGAGTGTACCCGGGCGTGTGCGTGAGGGCAGACTGAAGTCCGATTTATATAAACCTTTAGGTTGTAGAGCTAGTCGGAAACAAACCCTCACCTTTATATCCTTGAAGTTTGTACCTTGTGATCTGTAATCCCAGTCATTTTTAACCTTAAGGGCATGTGCGGTTCAAGGGGTTTTAACGGGGATTAACAGGGATTGTGGGGTATTAAATCATGTACAAGCCAAATTCCCCTCCATTCCTCTCCAAACCCCTTGGGAGGAGGTTGAACCAAAGAAGGCCTAAGACTAATCACAGTGGGAGTAACTTAATTCCATACGGTATCATAATATGATACTCAACCCTCTCTTTCTTCATTTAATTCTACGCCACCTCATCAAATTTTCTTAGTTGGCAGGCATGATACTACTTATGATACCCCCATTACAACCAGCCTAGTAGAATTAATATACCTAATCTAAATAGTCGCCGCCCGATCTCTTTGTCCTCCTCCAGCATCCGGCTGAAGAAGAATCATGCAAGACACCAACTATTTTCGCCGGCGTCGCCTCGGCGGTGGCCTTCATGGGATACAATCAACGGTGGCCTCCTGTATTCTACTTCTCCTTGATGATGGCGGCGGGCGGGGACGTGTTGGCCGTCACCTCGTCAACATACGCGTAGCCGCGTAGCCACATCACATCGTTGGCATCCATTGCGGCTTCTTTCTCTGCCTGCATGGCACGGTTATGCGATCGTCAATGGAGGATGGCACAGTCGCAGGCACTGGAGGCATTGTAAGACAAGACTGCCTCAAGGGCAGCGACGATGCCCGTGCCGCTGTGCTCCCTGACAAGCCGGCATGGAGCAAGTTGGCACTCTTCCTCGAGCTATATTGGAGCGACCAGCTGTGGAAACACGCTTTGGCTTAGTGCGACAACTACCTCCGATGAGCTAGGCGAGGTAGTTGGAGCAGTGAGCCGCCTCGCTCGTAACTGTCGGGCTCGGCGAGCCACCCAGATGGCTTTTATGTCGGAGAACTGCTCTTCCTACTCGTCGGATGCCGCTGAAAGAGTGGAGAAAATGGTGGACGGAGGACCTTGGCCGGCGTCCTGCGCCTGAACGGACGTGTGTGGCCGGAGTGGGTTTCTCGCATTCAACGCGGGTTTAAATGTAGGTTGTTGATAGCAAGCACACTAACAACATTGCAATCATCACTACTGCAGGATGATGCTAACGCGACACAACGATCAGAGACCCTTTGACGAAACTGTGTGCGATGCATTAATCGCAAACGGTGATGTAAAAAACCGTCAAAAAAGATGCAAAACGTTTGCGATGGCAAAGCCATCAAACACGGTTCCGATTTTAGTTGCGTGTGCGATGCAGGGCATATGGTTCAATTCAATTAACTGTTTGCGATGAGGAAGAACAACAAAAATGGGCAACCAGATGAAGGCGTGTGCGATATACAACATACAGTTCACTTGGATTAACTGTTTTTGATGAGGCGGAAAAACAGAAACGGGCAGCTAGATAAAGGTGTGCGCGGTTGAGGGCATACGCTTAGAAGGATTAACTGTTTGCGATTAGGCAATAGAACAGAAATGGTCAGCCAGATCCAAGTGTCTGTGATTGATGGCATACACTTCACATGGATGAACTATTTGCGATTAGCCACAACAAATAGAAACAGCTAGACAGATCAACATATGTGCGTTGACGGGCACACATTCTAATTAAAAGAAGCATGCGCGATAGTAATACCGAGCGCGCACGGTTGTTGGAACAAGACGTGTGCTGACATTGCCTATTGTGGTGCATCCTATGGTCCAAACGCCACGTACGCGGACGAGAAAGTGTGCCCATGTTACGCCGTCCGGGACACACTTAGAAATTATAGAACCGTCAATAAATTTTGAGCCTACGTCCCATCACATTCCAAATTACTACCATGCTATATTTAATTGCAAACGTGTTCACACTGATCATAACCTAAACGGTTTGGCAATTAGGAGCGTATTAGTACTCGGTTATAAATACTACTACTCCAAGATGACTGCACATTCCTCCTCAACTCCTCATCCACAAAAACAAACAAGTCATTCATCATCGTTCCCTTGCATCTGCCATGACCAGGGTGAGTTCTAGGTCGAGAGATTACCACTAGGGAGAGGCCAGCATGGAAGCGGAAGCACGAGATATGTCCCGCCTCACCATGAAAGCAGCCGACATGTTCTGTTGCACGGTCGTAGCAGCATAGAGGTCCCGCCGCACCGCCAAAGCAGCACGGAGTTCCCGCCGCACCGTCGATGCAGCGGACTGGTCCGACCGCGCGGCGGAAGTAGCAAAGATGTCCCGCGGTGCCGCGAATGTAGCAGAGATGTCCTCCTGCGCCGCCTCGACCTGGGAACATGTCTCGCGGGCAAGTAAGTACTCTTACAGGTGCATGAATGCGATCGTCCATAGCCAGATGGATCAGATCTCCGGCTGGGCCAGGTTGCAGGACAACATGAAAGCCTCGTTTGAACAGGCTACCGACGTCATCCGGAAACTAAGTGAGGGCAATGCGAAGCTCCGGGCCGAGTGCGACCTGTTGAGGGTGAAGATCGTGGAAATGCAGAACAGCATGAGGAGACCACTGCCTTGTTGAAGAGGACCGGCGTCATCGTCAAGAAACTTATGGACGAGACTGACATGCTCCGCGTCGAGCGCCAAAGGCTGGTGGAGGAATCTGTGGATGCTCTCAAGCAACGTCTTGAGGACACAAAAGAGCACATCGCCGCTCGCCATAGAGACTAGTTCCCACGGCATACAGCAATGCATTAAGAAAGTAGAGATCAGCGAGTCGGATCATTGTCTTCCTTCTTTTTTTACCCTTGTGTATTTTGGGCGTTGCCGCATTTGGCTTTTAATTATCTTCCTAAATATGTAAGACAATTATTATCCACTGTCATCATCCTTATATTCATCAATCTTGCTATAAGTCATAGTTGATGCTATATAGGTCTGTCGGATCTTACATCAAGATCCGTGCAAAACTTTCTTTTTAGATTTTCTTTTTTTCTCTCTTAAATCTCAGTCGAGTGAGACATAGCCACACCATAAAACAGGGGCTCGGGCACCATTAATGGAGACGTTGGGAGGGAGTTGGGCGGTGGATAGAGGTCAAAGGGCTCTCCTCTTGATGAGCACGCGTAGGGGTCTAATCACATGCCTCCCATACTCAAATAGCTACCCTGCACGGCACCTCCTAGCCAATAAAAAAGGGGACGCGTGACGGCACATAATTGGTAAGTAGAACGCCCACGGTTTCAATAATACTTGTGTTTCCGATTTGTAACGTGACAACACTTGTTCCAAAATGACTTTGTTGATTGTTAGTGTGTGCACCTTCGCAAATCGGATAGAAAAATTACCACAACATGTTGGTGCCATGTCATGACACAATGTCAAGTTTCATGATTTTCAGGCGAGTTTCGGATTTATGAGAATTTGAAAACCAAGTTTCTCGATGTTTCCGGCCGAGCCAAGATGCCCAGATGTTTGAATTCCGTTCCCACTTCTTCCATGGGACCTCGCCCAAGTACTCATAAATGATTTTCCAACTAACTTTTGCGCACTGGAGCATGCACTTGTACTTCAAATTTGAATTATGTGCATTAAATGCCTGAAAATCAATTAATGTATAAAAAGGCCAAACAAACCCGAAATAATTCACATGAAACTCCTATTTGTTCTAAGTTGTGTGTGTAAAAAAATCAAGGCGGGAGAAGGCGGTGTATGTTGTTTTGCACACGGAGGTGATACCTTCCATCTCGGAACCATAAGCCTTCTTGAGAGAAGCTCCGGTTTGCAAGAAGCTTATACCAAAGCTCGTCCCAATTCGGCCAAAAAAATTTACCACAGCATGTTGGTGCCATGTCATTACACTATGCCAAGTTTCATGGTTTTCAGGCGTGTTTTGGATTTACAGGAATTAAAAAACCAAGTTTCTCAATATTTTCAGCCGAGGCACGACGCCTAGATGTTTGAATTCCATTCCCATTTTTGCATGGGACCTACAAATTCACCCAAGGATACACATGTGATTTTCAACCAATTTTGGTGCACTGGAGCATGTGCTTGTAGTTCAAATTTGAATTATTCACATTAAACGCTTAGAAATTCAATTAATATATAAAAAGGCCAAATGAACCTGGAATAATTCCAAAATTTAGCACGATACTCCTATTTGGTCTAATCTACCCGTGTAAAAAAATAAAGGCGGGAGAAGGCAGTGTATATCGTTTCACACATGGAGGTGACACGTTCCCTCTCGGAACCACGAGCCTTCTTGAGAGAAGCTCCAGTTTGCAAGAAGCTTATACCAAAGCTTGTCCCAATTCGACCAAAAAATTTACCACAGCATGTTGGTGCCATGTCATGACACCATGCCAAGTTTCATGATTTTTCAGGCGTGTTTTGGATTTACATGAATTAAAAACCAAGTTTCCCAATCTTTCCGGCCGAGCCACGACGCCTAGATGTTTGGATTTCATTCTCATTTCTTGCATGGGACCTAGAAATTAACCCAAGGATACACATGTGAATTTTCAACCAACTTTGGTGCACTGGAGCATGTGCTTGTAGTTCAAATTTGATTTATGCACATTAAATGACCAGAAATTGAATTAATGTATAAAAATTCCAAACGAACCCGGAATAATTCCAAATTTTAACACGTCACTCATATAGTCCTATGTTGCCTCTGTCAAAAATCAAGGTGGGGAGGCAGTGTATATCATTTCACACACAAAAGTGACTCGCCCCCCCCCCCCCCTCGGGAACCACGAGTCTTCTCAAGAGAAGCTCCGGATTGCAAGAAGCTTATACCAAAACTTGTCCAAATGCGGCCAATTTTATTTTACCACAGCATGTTGGTGCCATGAAATTACACCATGCCAACTTTCATGATTTTCAGGCAAGTTTTGAATTTCCTGGAATTTAAAAACCATGTTTCGCAATGTTCCCGGTCAAGCCATGACACCCAGATGTTTGAATTTCATTCCCATTTCTTGCATGGGACCTATAAATTCACCCAAAGACACACATGTGATTTTCAACAAACTTGGGTGCACTGGAGCATGTGCTTGTAGTTCAAATTTGAATTATGCACATTAAATGCCTAGAAACTTAATTAATGCATAAAAATGCCAAACGAACCTGGAATAACTCAAAATTTAAACACGACACTCATGTAGTTGCATGTTCATTGTACATAAATGTTCTAGAAATTCTAACACCATCCTTTCCCTCCGTAACACAATTTTGTCTTTCAAAACATAATGAAAAAAATCAGGTATACCACAAACACTTTACTAGAAAGAATCGTGTGGGATGCGATATAAAATATCTTGTCGCACCGTATTGTCTGGCTTATGCAGGAAGCTTCGTTATCTATAGTCCACTGCCCGCGCTTGAACCACACTTGTACGCTACTTTGTCGTGGCACCGAGCAAAAATTTTCTGCCACCACGAAAATATCTATCTCCCTGCCCCTCCCTCCCACCAAAAGACACATTTCCACTGTTCATCCTTGCTTTCCAAGTTCAAACCTTCACTTCTTCTTATTGGTAGCTGAGCCTCCTTGCCGGTGACCCTTCTTCTTGCAGCTCCGCCTCCTCACCGGCTTCCCTTCTTCTTGCAGCGCCACCTCCTCGCTGGTGACCCTTCTTCTTGCAGCGCCGCCTCCTCGCCTCCGACCCTTCTTCTTGTTGCGTGGCCTCCTCGCCGCCGACCCTTCTTCTTGCTGCGCGGCCTTGTCAATATGATCAGGTAATCCACACCCCACCCACACCATCCTCCCCTTCCCTGTCCCACATGCCCCGACTGATGGCGCAACACCTTCCATCGAAATCACTGTCCCCGTCATCCAATAAAGCGCTGCCCGTAGCCATTTTGCACGCAGTATAACATGGAGCTCAGTAGCATCTGGCAGTGGAGAAACAAATCGCGGCCGCACGCGTGCACTACGTCGCTATGGCTGCCATGCGTGCCGACCACTAGATCTTGGAGGAGCACCTCATCTTCGAGGCCCCCGTGTGGCGCCATGTGGTTGTGTACTTTAAAATATAGTTTGTGTTGTTTTCTCGAGGCCACCACCAGTGTCGTCTAGTGATTTGTCCTCTATAATGTTAATATGCAATCTGATGTTCAGTTAACAGTTTGGTCCTCTAAAATATAATGTTCAGTTAACAGTGTGGTCCAACAATTGCTACATTTCGTAGTACTGTTCTCAAGAAGTCTTTGTTCTGTTAACTGTCTTATCTTCTAGTACATGTTTCTATTCTGCAATGTCGTGCTCAGTTAACTGTTTTGGTTCATTTGGTCTGATGTCCATTTAACTATTTGGTTCAATTCTGCAATTTGATTTTCATTTGTTGTGGGTACAATTTTGTATTATTATGCATGTGAGAAATAAATTGAATTTGGCTGTACTCAATACATATTCTACAGATAGTATGGCAACTCTCAGTTAACCTGATCAAGATCTTCCTTATGTGTGTTGCAGGGAAACAATGGGTGATACTGTGGTTTACCATTGAGGTTTGCTCATGCATGGTCCTTTCGCTAATAGCACATTATTGTGCAGTTGCAGGAATCATTCTAATATTTAGGTTTCTTACAATTTGGTCTTGCACATGTAAGTCCTGCTATCAGAGGCTTAGACCCACTGTTCGACCCATTTTGCATATAGGGAAATGAGATGTCCATGAATATTAGTCAACTCAAGAAACTCAGAAAGATTGTTAGGATGAAGAAACTTGTGACGAATAATAGCAAGATCTTTGTTTGCACAATGAAGAAGACATCAGTCAACTATAGGATGGTACTAACTCTTTTACCTTGTTTTTACCCCCTGCGCCATTTCAAAATTTATAATAGCGATTTATGCATATCTTTGTTTTCAGTACTTTCCAAAGTAGTTTACCGATGATTACCTCTCAAACCACCTGCATGGTCAAGAGGTGAGAAAGGTGTTCATTCAACACCCACGGTACAATATTGAAGTCTTCCTTAAGAGGACAAAGGTTGGGCGGGCAATTATCCATAGCCACTGGCCTAAAGTTGCAAGGACATTCAACATCACTGAAGGCTCAATATTTGCCTTCCGCTTCTGCAGTTTCCCAGATGACACTACAAAAAATACACTTCCGTGATAATACGTGTTTGTCACAGTAGGTCACGTTTTTTGTCATCCATGTACATTCATGACAATTTTATGACAGAATCAAGATAGTCATACATGTGCTGTCATAGAACTGTTCCATGACATTACCAAAATTATCATCACGGAAGTGTCCACTTCCATGATGATAAATCGTGTGTCATAGAGGTGCTTTCGTCAAGGGTGACCGACACGTGGCATCCACCGTAAAGGGTCGCCGTTAAGCTATCGGGTTCCGTTTTGGATCTGATAACCCATTAACAGCCCCGACCAATGGGGAATTTTCCACGTGTGAAATTCTCATTCGCCGGAGGATCAACGTGTCGAGTCAGCATTGGGATAGATGTCATCCACTCATAGTACAGGAGGCGCCTATGATACGTAGGCACGTGGCAAGGCCCACCAGTGGCCCATTCCAGTGAAAAACACCGGCCCAGTAAAAATTAGCAGGCGGTCCCATATAAGGCCTACTTCTGTCAGATCCATTTAAGCCAACGGCCCATATGAGATGTGCCAATTCGGACCGTCAATGGCCCGTTAACGGTTTGACACCATTGCAGCCCATCGTCAGTTCGAGCCCGTTAGCAACCCACTATATATTTGGGCTCAGTTTCGGCCTGATGTGGTTTCGTCCTATTAACGTCCCATCCAAGGGATGGGCCAATTTTCAGGATGTACGACTTTCGGCCTTTTAGCGACCCATTTAAGTGCTGGTCCAATTTCCGGCCCGGTGTGTCTTTTAGCATGTTAACGACCCATAAATGAGCTGGGCCACATGCAGTCGGACCTGAGTTTTGGCCATTTAACGGTCCATGCTCTTCATGGTCCAATCCCAGCCCGGTTTCTCTTCCAGCCTACTAAAGGCCCACAACACAGTTGGGCCATATATTGTATGCCCTGACTTTCGGCCTCTTAGTGGCCCATTCTCTTCATGGTCCAGTACGAGCCCGCTTTCTCTTTCGGCTTGCTACAGGCCCCCAGTATAGTTGGGCCATATGTACACCGAACTTAGTATCGGCCTGTTAATGGCTCGTGAAATCAAATGGTCCCACCTATTCCTCGCTTCGATGTCGGTCTGTTAACGACCCGGGAGGTAACCGGACCGAGCATTAACTGTAGGCCCATTTCAATTATAGCGACCCAATAGACCTTTCGGCCTGGTTACGGCCCATTAACTTAATGGGCCCACTAAAGTTCGAACATGTCTATAGGCCCAATTAGATAATTTGAGCCCATTACAACGAGCAATTATGCATAGGACCAAAACCGATCAATCAAAGGCCTATGAGAATTTTGGCCCCTGCCCATTAGGGAAGCTCATTAAGGGCAGTGGGCTGCTTCCTTCATATAGGGCCCATGACTGTCCGTGCTAACTAATAATTTCACTGCTTTTTTAGCTTCCTAGCGACTAGTTAGCTAGAATGCGAGGCGCGCTAAGCAAAGGTACGGCATACAAGGAAAAACGTTGCACATCCAGCATATATTACAGGAAATTACATCCACTAGGAAATCAAAGATTGATGCCAATGCAAATAAATGAACATAACCTAACGATCTACAATGTCACAATCTGCAACCTCGGCGCAGATGACGCCCATAAGCATGTGAGAAAGTTCTTCCTTCGTTACTACACTGTCTCTGAAAACATTGATAAGTTGTTGTTCCGCAAGAATGTGCACCTATGATTCATCCATGATTTCCACCATTGCTTCAGCCAGTAATTTGTTCACAAACATACATCTTTTCCGTTGCATTCGAGACAGAGGAAACTAAACAGATTCAGATGGCGATTTTGGCAGGCTTGTATTATTGATAGTGGAACCAAATAGATTAATCAAGAGTTATTGCCATATTACCTGGCCTAGATTTATTGGAAAGAAACAGTGGGTTGCCTTGTTGCTTTCAGAGTTTGTCTTCTTATCTTCAGCAACCTGCACCAAATTAACACACTAGCATTGCTGTCATTGGCCAGGTCGGATAATAGGAAAGCAACATTAACACAACGAATGTTTGGGCAACCAGACCACACTAGCCTACACCAAATTAACACAATATGGCACATCTATCATCACCCAGGTAAGGTAAGATGAAAGCAACATTGACACAATTAATTAATGGGCAACCAGAGCAGCACTACAGTTCAATAATGTGCATGGTATGAGATAGTACACTCATGTAGATCAGTATGCAAAACTACGAGTCAGTTTTCCTTACAAAAATCAATATTGTCGCCGTTAATTACACATTTCGCTACAACTAAATTTAGATCATATAAAGGTTGGATTCATGCCGATTAACAAAATACATGCTAATGTAAAAATATAGTGATATACAATAGGTACTTACATCAGCATTGGAGCACAGAGAATTCCTGCAAGATACTTTCCTAGAAGCCGATACCAGTGCAGAAATTCTTCTATCTCTTAAGCTTATTTTCTAAAAGAGAGATGGGTAAGAAACATGCAGAAAATATGATCAGCATGCTATAAAATTTCATGATGCGAGGATACGCATAGGCTTCTTAGAATGGAGTTGACATATCTTTGCTGGACAGGAGCGGACTAGTTCTTTGGCCACTAGAATCTGCTTATTATTAGTAGGAGTTGGGTTTCTCTTTGCTGGAGCAGTTTCTATGAAAACTGGAGTTGGTTTACTATCTCGTGCTGTTTGGATCTTTTGCAAAGACCTTGTTTGTAACACTTCAGATTCTAACATAGCCGTCTTCCCCTTGCATGCCCCCTTCCCCTTACATGCTACAACAGAGAGATGGAATAGGTACTCAAGAATAGAAAGGCATGGCATATTGACATGTATTCCCTCCATTCGCAAATAAATGGATGGGTCTAGGCGTATTTCAGGTCTAGATACATCCATTTTTATCCATTTTGGCAACATGTAATACGGATGGAGGTAGTATGATGTAAGAGCTAGGGATACGACAGGACAACAGAGTAAAAAAAACACTAGTTGAATGTAAAATTGTATACTAGCGGAATACATACAGAAAAATACTAAGGCAACATATGCAGGTATGATTGGGAAACTAAGATGGCATTGCAACAGACCACTAGAACAACACTTCAATGTCAAAAAAACATGGTATGGTAGACACATGAAGTACATACTGATGAATAACAATGCATAAGATATTCAGAAGCATGATGTCCAAACTAAGCATATGTCATTGTGATATACTAGAATGACAGTACATGAATTTGAAAACATGTTATCATGAATGGAATAGGTACTAAAAATAGGAAGGCATGACATATTTACATGCATGATCAACAGGCTAAGCACATGGCATTGCAACAGAGTAGATGCACTCCAGGACATTATATGCATGATGTACACATATTACGGGCCAAGTTAGAGCAAGGACTTTGTGGGGTGAAGAGGATTCATCATCTTTATGCAAGTCTTCTGAAGAATTGCCATTACATGTTCCATCATATTGGGTATCATTGACATCAAGTTTGTTGGCCGTTACATTGCTCTATGAGGTTCTTGTGGATATATCGGTGTGTGTAATTATATCTGACATGCATCGAAGACAACTAGTAGTTATATTTATGTAATGAGTGCCTATAGGAGACGACATAAATAGTAGGACTGGGGTTAACTAGCAGCAACAAGTCTCAAAAACTAAAGGGAGAACATAGATGAAAGCTACAGAATATGTATCGTTTGTACTCGAGATTAACTAGGTGGCACACAAAAGTTTGAAACAACAACATATTTAATACTAGAAGTGGTATAATACTATAATCACCGGCATGTGGGATAGCATTGGCTATTGGATGATAACTATGGGATAACTTTACCTATAGAACAAGTCTCTTAGCTGAACTATGGAACAATGTTATCTCCTGAACAGGACCCTTAAGAGATCAGCATGAATATACAGTCAAATGTGATAATCTATTTTCCATGCTTAGATGAATAACAAAGCCATAAATGTTACACACAAGTAAGATGAGGATACAACCTATCTGGCCACCATCAATAGGAGTGAGCATCATGTGTTGACTTGTCGATGGCCCTGCAGTTGTTGTGGTTGTCCATGTCGGGCACGTGCATTCGATGCAGGGAGCTGTTGAGTGGGGACTATAGCTCCCTTCTGGTGTATGCTTCCCTTGTTGGAGCAGCTCCGCTGAGAAGGAAGAGGGTGTGGCTAAAGATGCAGAAAATGCTTAATGTTAAGAATGACACATGTCTTTGATCTGAATAAATACCCTAAGAGATCAACAGCAAGGTACGAGAGTGGTCACACATCTGTTGACTGAAGACTAAATTGGGTTCACACAATTTTATTTTATTTTAGTATTGTCCGATCTACGACGGATGGCTTGATGGCCGTCTTGTGCCTCCCGGCTGACGCTGTTCAGAATCTTCCCTATAGAGCTAGCGAATACTGGCAGAGCAGCCTACCTCCACCCTCTGTGGCCGCGAGAGCTCTAACCAAAACCCCGCTCCTTGCCCCATCGCATTGTAGTGGTTGCGCCGCCCCCGGCAAAACCACAAAGACTCGTTGTCATCCTGATCCGGCGGCGGCAGTACCTTCAACCCACGCAACTCTAAGATAGTCATGTAAGTGCTGCTTCCGCGGCGAACTTGCGCCTCTGCACCGTTACATTACACACCAGCCAGCCGGTAGCCTAGGAGCTCCACCTTCTCGTGGGGTACTGCTTCCCATTGGGAGTTGATTGGCCCAGAATAAAAATTCAGACAACTGACGCCTAAATAAAGTGACTTGAGATGAGTGTACGACCTACCTTACGGCCCGGTGAAGTAGGCATCTCCACCTACCGAGTCGGTAAGGCCGACGCGGTTGCCGTGGCTACCGGCAGTAGGAAAGTAGAGATGTCGCAATGGTCAACGGCTACGGGGAAGCAGCGCCGGGGCCCTACTGGACGCATCCGAAGTTGGAGCCACTCTGGTGCCGTGCACAATGGCGGGGGTGAATCGGCTCCGGTACAGTTCACACGGCCGTCGTCGAGGCAGCTCCGGCAGCATAGAGTATGATGCACACGGCCCAGTGCACGACGACAAAGGAACAGCGTCTCCGGCATTGGGGAGGAGGGTGGCGGTGAATTTGGTGCGGTGTGGGGAGCCATGGAGGAGGGGCTGAGGTTTCGCGGCTGGGGAGAAGGAAGCTTCCGGGGAGAAGGTGATTTGGCGCCCATGAGGTATGAATGGGGAATTGGGAGGGGAACCATGTCTTACGAACGCATTTGTCTGAAATGTGGGGAAGTTATAGTTCTACCCCTACCTCTAGGCTTATGGGCTTGGGTCTGTGTACTGAGGGTCGAGGATAGTAGAGTAACTTTACTTCTCCCAAATAGTGGGCACGAGCGATTTCGAGCGAGGAGGGCGTGTTTTGAAATAGTGGGCGCGAGCGATTTCGAGCGAGGAGGGCGTGTTTTGAAATAGTCGGCGCGAGCTATTTCGGGCGAGGAGCGGGTGTTTTGCCGCTCATGGTTTATGAATTATTCGGCACATGTCATTTCAACTGAGGAGAAGGAACGCTTGGATAAAGTTATGAACCTACCCTCGATGTACAACAGGCCAATTGATGTGTGTCCCACATAGGACGGTAATTTCGCGTCTCCCATTTATTTTCTTGGGTGAATTCCATCGACCAGAGGGTGTTTAGTGGCTCGTTCAAATTTTGGGAGAACAAGCATCCACATCTACCTTACCAAGTCGAGTCCAATCAAATTTTGAAATATTAGCTTGCGACTTCTTTTTTAGATGGAGAGATGATGCTCAGGACTAATGTGTTTTTACATGCTCGTTGCTAACGATTTATTATATGACAAATAGTTGACCCACTCAAAAACGGGAATCAAACCCAAAATGAAATATCTCGATTCAATGAAATAGCTTGTTCACCAGGTCGAAATAGTGAACTAAATCCAAAATTTAACACCTCAATCGAGTAGCATGTTGTACAGTATTATAGTACTCCATAAACATGTTGAAAGTCAAATTGTTGAACTTGTTTCATACACGTATCTCCATTCATGTGTGGATTGCACACAACATGTTCTCCAATTTAAATATTTGAATGCAAGTTTATATCGAACCATGGTTTATATCAATCTTTGATGAATAAAACGTGACCTCCCCCTCTCCCGGACTCCTCCTCTCTCTGTCTCTCGCCGATAATCTTCAATTTTGTCGCACGCATCCAAACACAAACCTTGTTGGTCCCTTTCCCTCTCTCTCTCTTTTTATCTCTCTCTCTCTCTCTCTCTGTGTGTGTGTGGGGGGGGGGGGAGGGGTCTTTCTAGTTCGCATGCACACTCCATGTATAGGTCTCTCGCGCACACTATGTATGATTCTCTAGTCCAAGCTAAATATCTTGGGTGCACTCATCGCATGCACACAAATTCCCTGGCTCATTACACGTAACTCTCTCACACACCACTCTACCGTCTCGGAGCTCTTCCCTCTATCTCTCAAACTCCCTATCTCCTAGGGTCATAGATACACATGCATATCTCACTCTCCCTCGATAAACCCATCTAAAACTCTCTCTGCCTCGTTCTCTCTCCATCTCTCACGCACACACACAAACACAATCTCACGCCTAGCCAAGTATGATGGTCTATCACTCAATTGTAGGCACACATAGTCCCCCCTATACGTATATGACTAGCTAATTCTTAGTCTCCATCACAAATATGTGCATGGTATATCTTGATTTCTCTCGGGGAATCTTTCTATCACACACGCACCTCGTCCCTCGATCTCCCACGCATATAGTCCCCTCATGATCTCGAGGGATCTCTCTATCACAAACACACCCTCTCTCCCTCCCCATGCGTCCATCTTCTCCATGTGTCCCTCTCGACCTTTGTCCCTTGTTGGCCAGAGCTCTACTGGACATTTGCTATATGGGTGTCTCTCTCTGTTGCAAACAATAACACACTAGCTTTCTTCATGTATCTCCTCACCTCGCTTTTCTATCTCCGAGATGCATGCATGATATGTTTGCATAAGAAATGAACGCAATCTCCCTTTCTATTTCACACACACGCACACACTCTTTTTGCACACTCACTCATTCTCCTTCACACGCACTTGATCTCTCTGAACTTAGGCACTCTCTTCGGTCCATAGCATATAGATTTATTGAAAAGTCAAACATCACAAAGTTTGACCACGTATGTGGAGAAAAACGTTTACATCTAGAACGGCAAACATATATCATTAGATTCATCATGAGATGTAGTTTTTATGCTGTATCTTTGGTATTGTAGATATGAATAATATTTGCGTAAATCTGGTCAAAGTTTCCAAAGTTTGACTTCTACAAAATTTATGTGCACTGCATTATCGAGCGGATGGAATATCTCTTTACCCCTCTCAGCTGTCTGATGCACCACTCTGTCGTGGGAAACCACAGCCACCTATGGGACCAGGATAGCCCCTTGCTGGTTTGGCAGGGGGAGTCACGTTGCACAAAGAGCAGACCAATGCAAGGCAGCATGACATGGAACACACAGGCCGTCGGGGCGTTGCTGATCTCGCTCTCCTCCGGCATCTTCTGCTCCCGCGTCGGCAGCGAGGGGGATGGTGGTGGTGCCGCCTGCTCCGGCCACATCCCCTGTAGCGTTCACTCCCTCGTGCGTCTCCGCGCCCCCCACAGCATTGGAGGCTGCGGGTAGCGGAGCCTTTGAGGTGGACGGATGAGCTGAAGGAGCTGATTTTTCTTGGGCGCCATGGTCGATGGCGCCGTCGACGATGCAGATGGCGATGAAGATGATGTGCTACTTACGTCTTCAGGTTCATGCAAGCGATCCCCCTACCTGGCGCGCCAAAGATGTCGCGGGAAACCATGACCACCTATGGGACCAGGACGGCCCATTGCTGGTTCGGCAGGGGGGAGTCGTGTTGCACAAAGAGCAAACCAACGCAAGGCAGCACGACAGGGATCACACGGGCAGTTTTACCCAGGTTCAGGCCGCCACGAGGCGTAAAACCCTACTCCTACTTTGGTGGATTGATGGGAAAAGGTGGTGGTGGTGCGTAGTACACTTCCCCGGCAAGGGTTGCGTCGGGGCAGCAGCGACTACGCGCGTATGGGGGCATGAGTGGTCTAAACTTCCAACCCTTCGAATCATTGCCATGGGCCTCCTTTTATAGATCAACGGGGTACCACAGTGGCAAATTAGTCATTAGATATTGATATTGTAGCAAACAATGATATCATACGTAACTCTGCACACTGACAGCATGCATTTAATGTGCCGCTTAGTGTCATGTCGTTGGTTGCCTGGCAAGGCTTGCTCGGCTAATTCTCTAGCTCCACGCCTGCTTGCTTGACACATCATTGGACGGGTGTCATTTGTGGGTTCACTTGGTAGGAAATGGCCGCTTAATCATCCTGCATCTTGACACCGCACTGATCGACGACGTGGGTCGTGGTGGAGTAGTCGTGAGGAAATCTGGTCTCCGTGAGTCCCAGCAAGGCCTACCGGGACGCCTTGGTTGTCTTCTTCTGGGGGTGGCCTCGCCCTTGCCAGGCTCGCTTGCCCAGCAAAGGAGGCCTTTCTTTTGATAATACCTGGCTCCTCTGTCTTAGTCTTGGTTCCTTCTGATCTGCTAGTTGGTTCTTCAAGTCCCTTGGCCTCTTGCTCTGGTGCTCCAGTCTATATCTTATACCACTGCACAGTTAGGTCAACATGTCCTGGGTCTGTTGCGCCGACAGAAGCCCTCGGGCATGCCCCGAACGCGCTACCGAGCTTCGTCGGGGTAGGACCTAACAAGTGCACAGGTAGCACTCTCGAAGAGGTTGGTCTCTTGAGATCTTCTTTGTTTCTTCACTAGTCTTGATTCCAGGCCAGTTTTCGGTTTCCCTACGCGTCATGTAAAGCCAATAGTGGTGGGACCGCTCTAGTAATGGCCCGTGTTAAATATAACGCACGGGATAGAAACTGCCAATTCACTCTTCCCACCATGCCCTTATCCTCAGCCATGTACGTCGCATGCATCGTGTGGGGTAGGTAAGGGAGGCGCGTGGCATGGGAGTGTATGATGGCTAGGGCCCCGCTTTCTTGAACTGGTGGAGGAGGGCGGCAGTCACACGCCGTGGATCCAGCCCCCAGTTCCCCATCTGCCTATAAAAGGAAGAGCGGGGGAGGGATGGAGGCATCCAACAACATCCTCTTCTTCTTCTGTCCTACTCCATCTCGAATATGGTGGGAAGGGAAGCCTGGGTCTGACCTCCAGGCTTTAGCTCTTAATCCTTTGTGGTTGTGAGGATGCTCGGGCGGCGGGGCGGTAACGCCAGAGGCGGCGACTCGGGCGCGTTCGTCGTCGCGCCGCTCATGGACTTGATTTCAGTGGAAGGGGATGCGGACGACACCACGCCGAAGCCCGTGGCGGGTGGGGGCCATGGTAGCTGGTCACTCCTCGTTCTTCATCCCTGCGCAACGCGGAGGAGGAGCCTTGGGAGAGGCCTGCCGTCGGTGAAGGCGGGTCCGGTTCCTCCAGGCGTCATCCTTTGTCTCCGTAGGAGGGCTTCTCGTCTTCGTACACGTCTTCGGGACGTGTGGTGATTCCCGATGTCAGGGCCGTCGGGGACAACCATGCTCTCTGTGCAGGGAGCTTGAGAGCATGGTGCTCGGTGTGGCTAACGATCTAGGGTCTTCGGGGTGCTAGTGATGTGGGCAGTAGCGGCAATCCACGACGCGTCAATAACGGGGGTGACCGTTCCGACGAGTCATGTCTGCCGGTGACTCCGTGCCCTTCCACCCATTCCTTTGTCAGTGTCACAATCTGCGACCGTCCTTCGAGTCCTCCTTCAGCACTGGGGGATGGCACCGCCCTGATCCTGGGGAGGCGTCGGACCCCAGTCGTGCCTGCTTTCTGCCTCTTCGGCATCGTCCTCTAAGAGATGGACAAGGGCAAAGGCATCACGGGGCACTTATCTTTTTTCAATCTTAAACCTGTAGGCATTTGTCAAATTTCAATTCAAATCATGTAATCTCTCGTGTCGATGTTTGTGTTATGTAATGCTTGTACTTGTATCAGCATGTTAATGAAAAAGATGAACCTTGCCGAGAACTCGCGCATGTATACATCCATGCAGAGGTGAAATGCCTCTTTAGTGTAAATAAATGAGTTTGCCATGGCAGGCTATCCTGCTGGCCCTCTTTTTGTCTGCTGGAGAACCTTATCTGCCGGATTACAGACAGAGGGACCAGCCCCCCGCCAACTTCCCTTTATCAAAGGTCACTACAACCATCCTGACGAAGTAGCGTTCAGGCTAGGAATGGGAGCACATAAGTCTAGATGGAGCGGCAAGACTTTCTAATGCACAAGTTATAGCTTACAGAACACGAATGGATAAGAGGTAGAACTTATATGTTTGGCTTGCCGGGATCGCAGTGCCGGGCAATATTCTCACTCCTTGGTCGAAGCCAAGTCCATAGCAACAACCTGTAACTTCATGCATATGAGAATGAATGCAGGATGCAATCCTATCTATATGCATATACGTATGCTCATGAAAATGCTTACGCAGTAACCCGAAATGCTCCTGCATGCATGCAATCTAGGTTGGGGCCCCCCTACAGCGCTTCTTTATTTTGTCTTGCAGGAGGTCATCGCCCCGACTTTGTACAAAGGGTTACATGCAGCTGAGGCAAGGCCTGTACTAATGGGTGGCTGCCGGGCCGGGTAGAACTTGTGGAGATGCTCAATATTCCATGAGTTTTGCAACAAAGTGCCATCTTCAGTCTCCAGACGGACAGCGCCAGGTCTGGTGACTTGTACTGCCCGGTAAGGGCCTTCCCACTTTGGTGACAGCTTGTGTGTATCCTTGGCGGACTGAACGCGCCTAAGGACAAGGTCACCTTCCTCAAAACAACAGGCGTGAACCCTGCGGCTATGATAGCGACGCAGGGCTTGCTGATAGCGTCCAACACGCGTAGCAGCCTGGAGACGGTTCTCCTCGAGTAGCACAGCGTCATCACGCCGGTGCAGATCTTGTACGATTTTGTCGTAAGCAAGTACTCGAGGCGACCCGTAAACGAGTTCTGTGGGGATAACTGCTTCTGCCCCGTAGACCAAGGAGAAGGGATTCTGCCCGATAGCTCGGTTTGGTGTTGTTCTGAGGGACCATAGAACTACCTGCAGCTGCTCGATCCACCACCTACCGTGCTTCTGCAGTGTATCAAAGGTTCTTGTCTTGAGTCCGCGTAGCACTTCAGTGTTTGCCCTCTCAGCTTGTCCATTGCTCTGGGGGTGTGCCACAGAGGCAAATGGATCTTGCATCCGAGGGCATGAACATATTGTATGAAGGCGTGGCTCGTGAACTAGGTGTTGTTGTCAGTGATGATCCTTGCCAGAATTCCGAAACGGCACACCAGATGTTTCAAGAACTTGATAGCTAACTGAGCAATCACCTTTCTCATGGAAGTCACTTCCGGCCACTTTGTAAACTTGTTGATGGCAACGAACAAGAATTCAAAGCCCATGATTGCTCGGGGGAAGGGGCCGAGGATATCGAGCTCCCAGACCGAAAATGGCCATGATAGAGGGATTGTCTGAAGCGCTTGGGCAGGCAGGTGGGTTTTCTTGGAATGGAACTGGCAGGCTTCACACTTACTGACTATCTCGACCGCATCTTGGAGGTTTGTGGGCAAATAGAATCCTTGCCGGAATGCTTTTCCAACTAATGCACTTGATCCAATGTGGGAGCCGCACATTCCTTTGTGTATTCCAGCTAGCAGTTACTTTCCTTCTTCCTGGTAGACACACTTCAATTTCACACCTTTGGGCCTCCTTCTGTATAGAGTGTCATCGACAAACTGATACATACTAGCCCTCCGGGCTACTCTTTCAGCTTCGTCTTGATCGCCGGGAAGCTCTACGGTTTGGAGGAAGCAGACAATGTGCCTTGCCCAAGTTGGAACGAGGACTTGCGGCACCTCCTCTGCTGCCGGAGCACTAGCCTCGTGCGAGGGGTCCATGGACCCAGCAAGAGGGGGTGGTCCGATAAGCTGTGAGGAGTTGTTTCAGGCAGGGTCTCTGCCGGGAGCGGACGGCTCTACCGGGAGAGGCTTTCCAGTGGCCAACTTTCTCCTCTTCTGGGCCATTGTTGCTGGGGTTATGGAGGGCTGAGTAAGATGGAGAACAAAAAGTCCCTGGTTCCGTAGGAAGCTTGTGCGCAGCACACTTTGACAGATGATCAGCTATGCTGATTTCCGCACGGGGTACGTGCTCTATTTGTAATCCATCAAAGTGCTCCTCCAATCATCTCACTTCCTTGATGTACATTGATAATCCTTATTAACTTGTCTCACCACCAACTGTGAGTCTCCTCGAATGATGAGCTTCTTAATTCCCAATTCTGCTGCAATTCTAGGCCCGACAAGGAGCCCTTCATACTCTGTTGTATTATTGGTAGCTTCTTCTCGTGCAAAATGCATCTGGACGACGTACTTCAAGTGCTCCCCAGAGGGGGAAACAAGTAGCACACCAGCCATCACGCCTTGCTGGGAGAAGGCACCATCAAAATACATAATCCATTCTTGGGGTGATTCCTTGCTGGGAACAACTGTCTCTGTTACTTCCTCATCAGGGGTTGGCGTCCATTTAGCAATAAACTCTACCAACGCCCTTCTCTAACAGTTGATGTGCTCTCAAACCTAAAACCAAAGCTGGATAACTCCAAAGCCTACTCCACTATTCTGTCGGTAAGCCCTGGGTTTCGGAGTATCCACTACAACGGAAAACGAGTAACAATTGTGATCTCATAGGCTTGGAAGTAGTGGTGCAGTTTCCTTGAGGCCATGATGAGGCCAAAGATCAACTTTTGCATGCCAGAGTACCTCGACTTAGCCCCCTGTAACAAAGAGCTGACGAAGTACACCGGGCGCTGCACCACTTTCTTCTTTGCCACGTCCTAGGGGTTGTCATCGTTGCCGTGCTCGTTGCTGCCCTGGTCCTTATCTAGCCCTGCCGGCCTCTACTCACTCTCTTTCCCACCCTCTTCTTGATGTGCTACCAAGGCCACACTGACCACTTGGTTTGTTGCCGACAAGTATAGCAATAACGGCTCCTGAGGCTTGGGTGCGACCAAGGTAGGTACATTTTCAGCTCTTGCAAAGCTGCCTTCGCTCTGGGGTCCACTTCATGGGATCTTCCTTCTTCAAAATCTTGAAGAACGGCAGGGCGCACTCGGTAGACTTAGAGATGAATCTGCTTAGCGCGGCAACTCATCCCATCAGGAGCCTCACATCTTTGACTATCCTTGGCGCTTGGATCTGCTCGATGGCCTTGATCTTGTCGGGATTGGCTTCGATCCCCCTATGGGACACAAAGTATCCAAGCAGCTTGCTGGAGGGGATGCCAAACACACATTTCTCTAGGATTAGCTTCAACTTGGTCTTGCGCAGGTTTGCAAACGTCTCCTCCAAATCCTGAATGAGAGTTGCTCTGTCCTTGGTTTTGACCACAATGTCATCCATATAAGCCTCAATATTTCTGTGTAGCTGAGGTTCAAAACCAATCTAGACTGCCCTTGCAAAGGTGGACTTAGCACTCTTTGATCCGAATGGCATGTAGACAAAGCAATATGTACCGCATGGAGTGATGAATGATGTATTCTCCTCGTCCTCGTTTGACATGAATATCTAGTGGTACCCATAATAGGCGTCTAGGAAAGACAGCAAATCACAACCTGAGGTGGAATCCACTATCTAATCATTACGCGGCAAGGGGAACGGGTCCTTTGGGCAAGCCTTGTTGAGGTCTATGAAATCAATGCACAACCTTCACTTCCTGTTCGCCTTCTGGACCACCACTTGGTTTGCTAGCCAAGTGGGATGTAGCACTCCTCTGACAAATCCAGCTGCTTCAAGCTTCTTGATCTCTTCTGCAATAAATTGCTGCCTTTCCAAGGCCTGCTTCCGGACTTTCTGCTTAACAGGTCTGGCGTGTGGGCATACCGCAAGGTGGTGCTCGACTACCTTCCTGGGAACACCGGGGATATCAGATGGTTGCCAAGCAAACACATCGATATTTGCCCGCAGGAAGGCAACAAGTGCGTTTTCCTATTTGTGATCGAGGGTGGCGTTGATGGTGAAAGTACCATCAACGCCCACCAGCCCTGCCGGGACCTTTTTCACTTGTGGAGAGATATGTCTCCAACGTATCTATAAATTTTTATTGTTCCATGCTATTATATTATCTGTTTTGGATGTTTAATGGGCTTTATTAACCTATTTTATATTATTTTTGGAACTAACCTATTAACCGAGGGCCCAGTGCCAGTTTCTGTTTTTTTGCCTATTTTAGAGTTATGCGGAAAAGAAATACCAAACGGAGTCCAAAGGGAATGAAACCTTCGCGATGATCTTTCTTGGACCGAAAGCAAGCTAGAAGACTTGGAGATGAAGTCGGAGATGCAACAAGGCGTCCATGAGGCAGGAGGGTGCACCCAGGGGGTAGGCATGCCCCCACCCTCGTGGGCCCCTCGTAGCTCCACCAACCCAGTTCTTTCGCCTATATATACTCTTATACCCTAAAAACATCAGGGGGAGCCACAAAACCACTTTTCCACCGCCGCAACCTTCTGTACCCGTGAGATCCCATCTTGGGGCCTTTTCCCGTGATCTGCCGGAGGGGGATTCAATCACGGAGGGCTTCTACATCAACACCATTGCCTCTCCATGAAGCATGAGTAGTTTACCACACACCTTCGGGTCCATAGTTATTAGCTAGATGGCTTCTTCCCTCTCTTTGATTCTCAATACAAAGTTCTCCTAGATGTTCTTGGAGATCTATTCGATGTAATATTATTTTGCGGTGTATTATCCAAGATCCGATGAATTGTGGATTTATGAACATGATTATCTATGAATATTATTTGGTTCTTCTCTGAATTCTTATATGCATGATTTAATATCTTTGCAAGTCTCTTTGAATTATCGGTTTAGTTTGGCCTACTAGATTGATCTTTCTTGCCATGGGAGAAGTGCTTATCTTTGGGTTCAATCTTGCAGTGTCCTTTCCCAGTGATAGTTGGGGCAGCAAGGCACGTATTGTATTGTTGCCATCGAGGATAACAAGATGGGGTATTCATCGTATTGCTTGAGTTAATTCCTCTACATCATGTCATCTTGCTTAATGCGTTACTCCGTTCTTTATGAACTTAATACTGCAAATGCATGCTGGATAACGGTTGATGTGTGGAGTAATAGTAGTAGATGCAGGCAGGAGTCGGTCTACTTGACACAGACGTGATGCCTATGTTCATGATCATTGCCTTAGATGGCATCATAATTATGCGCTTTTCTATCAATTGCTTGACAGTAATTTGTTCATCCATAGTAATATATGCTATCTCGAGAGAAGCCACTAGTGAAACCTATAGCCCCCGGGTCACTTTTCCATATTATTGAATCTCGTTTACATCTTGCTAGTTTCCAATCTACTATTTTGCAATCTTTACTTTCCAATATAAAAACCAAAAATACCAAAAATATTTACTTTACTATCTCTATCATATCTCCCTTTTGCGAGTGACCGTGAAGGGATTAACAACCCCTTTATCGCATTGGTTGCAAGTTCTTGATTGTTCGTGCAGGTATTCGGTGACTTTTGCGTCGTCTCCTACTAGAATGATACCTTGGTTCTCAAAACTGAGGGAAATACTTACGCTACTTTGCTGCATCACCCATTCCTCTTCAAGGGAAAACCAACGCAATCTCAAGAGGTAGTAAGAAGGATTTCTGGCGCCATTACTTGGGAGATCTACATCAAGTCAAGCCATACCATGTACCCATCATAAACTCTTCTCCCTTGCACTACATTATTCGCCATTCGCCCCTCGTTTTCCTCTCCCCCGCTTCTAAAACGATTTTTGAAAACTTTTGCCCTTTATTCGCCTTGTTCCCGTATGTCTTTTTGTTTGTGTGTCCATGTGCCTTCTATTTGCTTGAATCTTTGCTTGCTAAAAAACTATTGATATGTATCCATTTAAAGTGTTCTAGTTGTATCATCTTCGATCTATATGTGCTCGTGCTGAAACCCCAACTAGTTTAGTTGAGGGAAAATCTTTAGATGAGCATGCTCATTTTGTGCGTCACCGTTTGTCTGAAAAAGGGAGACTCTTATGGGATCAAACAAACAAATTGCTGTGTTATGCTTGGAATCTTTGTGAAATTTATGATTTTACTTGTTGCTCTAAGAACCCTAAAAAACACCTCCCCTACCTATGTGAGTTTAATGATAATGAAATCTTATCTTCTTATGCAAAGGGTGTTTATACTTACTATGATATCGAAAAAATTGAAGAATTTTTTGCTTTTAAGGGTGCTTATGAAGTTGCTTATTTGATTGAAAAGTATGATATTACTCTCTACAAATCTGAAATTTTTGACATACTTAAATATTTCTATGAAAGCTATGCTCATAATGTCTATGTCAAAGAATTTATTGAAAGAATGACAGTTGCTTTGGAAGAAAATAATGATATGCATGAATCTATAGATAATTATGATTTCTATGATTTGATTGAAATATCCCGTAATGAACATGATGCTTGCTATTCTTGTGGCCATGATGCCAATATTTGTGGAGATGAATTTGCTATAGTCCCTTATGTTAAACATGAGATTGTTGCTATTGCACACATACTTGATAAGTCCTTCGATGAAAAGCATGATTGCAATGATGTAATTATAAGTTCTATTAATGTCAATTGTGCTAGTAATATGCAAAACCCTAAGCTTGGGGATGCTAGTTTTGCTATGTCTACTATTTGTTGCAATGATCATGATTGGGTTGATTCTTTTTATGATCTTGAAAATTTATTTAAGCCCCATGATGAATATGAGATTGATAATAGTGTTTCAATATTATTGAAAGTGGGTTTGGAAGAGTGTAAACTTTAGATCCCACATATTTGGAGAATGTTCAAACTTATGAAATTTTTGATAAAAGTGGGTTTGGAGAGGTCATGACTTTAGTTAACGTTAATCCCACTATTTTGGAAGAGTGTCAACTTTGCATGCATGTGGATCGTGTTGAGGATATGTTACGTGACAGCTATATTGTTGAATTTTCTTATGATCCCACATGTAATTATTATGAGAGAGGAAAATATGGTTGTAGAAATTTTCATGTTACTAAATTACCTCTCATTATGTTGAGATTGCTTTTGTTTCTTTCCGTTTCCTTGCATATGCTAGTTTTTGCTTGCTATGATAATTTGTTTGCCTATAAGATGCCTATGCATAGGAAGTATGTTAGACTTAGATATGTTTTTCATGTGCTATGTGATGCTCTTTTGTGCTTCAATTCTTGTCTTTTATATGAGCATCATTGAAATTTTTATGCCTAGATAGGGGCGTTAAACGATAGCGCTTGTTGGGAGGCAACCCAGTTTTATCTTCGTTATTTACTTTTTGCTCCTGTTTAGTAATAAATAATTCATCTAGACTCTTGTTAGATGTGGTTTTCAGTTTAATTTAGTGTTTGTGCCAAGTAGAACCTTTGGGAAGACTTGGGTGAAAGTTAATGCGATCTTGCTGTGAAAAACAGAAATTTTTGCGCTCACGAGATTAACTGTCATTTTTTACAGAAGAGTGCTTTTAGGTTGATTATTTTTACAGAATATTAATAGATAAATTCCTCACGTCCACCAATTTGTTTCAGAATTTTGGGACTTACAGAAGTATTCGAAAGTTACAGATTACTACAAACTGTTCTATTTTTGACAGATTCTGTTTTTCGCGTGTTGTTATCTTATTTTGATGAATCTATGAGTAGTATCGGGGTGTATGAACCATAGAGAATGTTGGTGGGAATGACACCTATGGGATCACATGAATCCCTACTACGGTTGCGGGGTGCGGAGTCGTGAGAAGAGCAGGATCAGCAATCAACACAAGCGCACGGGTCGTTTACCCAGGTTCGGGCCTCGAGGATGCGTAATACCCTAGTCCTGCTTTTTTGTCTATTTGAGTCTTCTTGGAGTTCTTGAGCTAGCTATGATGAGTGTAACTTTCCCCAGGGTCCGAATCCTTTTCCTGGATGCCTCGGGCCTCCTTTTAGAGTCAAGGGGATCGCCACAGTGGCACACAGGAGGTGGCATCGGTGTACAGTGGCTAAGCTTATTGCTTAGCCATTACGGGACAAGACGCATTTAATGCGCCCCTTAGGTGTCCCTCTCACTTTATCGGGGACGGAAACCAGCCCCCGTCTCGTCCGCCGCCACCCCACCTCGCTCCGACATGTGTCCAGGCCAGCGGTGCGTATGGTGCTATGTAGGCTGGCAACCTGTTGAGGTGGCGCGGTGGTAGGGCCTTCACGAAGATTTGCATGCCACCACGTAGGCATGTGCTGAGTTGGATTGGAAGCCTCATGTCGACACGCAAGTGACGGCCTAGCTGGTGGCCTGGCAGCTGCATGCGAGTGGCAGTGGAACCTTGGCGGGTGTGGGCCTGGCCGTGGCTCCGCGGATGTCCTCGACAAGGGCTTGCCGGGGCCCCGACAAGGGACTTGCCGCGGCTTCGTGGTCGTCCCCGGCAAGGATCTTGCCGGAGGTCTCGTGGATGCCCTCGACAATGGTTTTGCTAAGGCTCGTCATCTTCTAATCCTCATCCAACTCTCTGTGCTTCTTGTCTTCACAAAGATCCGCATGCCATCATGGAGGTGCCTCCCGAGCCTTGGTTCCCATGTGGTGTCGGAAACCTTGGGCTCGAGGGTGGCGTGCTCCGTTGGGTTTTGGCAAGCTGTCCCGGCAAGGTTCTTGCCGTGGCTACGAAGGCTGCCCCGGCAAAGGTCCTGCCGGGGGAGCCTGCCCTGCCCTCTTGGTCCTTGTGTATTCGGCCTTGGCGTTGCTTTCACCATCCTGCGGCCTTGACCCCTCCCTTTGCCGTGCTAAGTGTGGCCGCGGGCGCGGCTCTGACTGCCCGTGCACAAGTAAGGGGTACAAAGGAGTGCCCCTACTTTAGTACACCGACAGGAGCCCCCAGGCCTAGGCCACATACAAGTGCAACGCGTTGTTGGGCTAGGCCCAAAACGGTGTGCGGGCAGGCGGGGCGGTTTTTACCGTAGTTACTTTTTCTGCCGCTGCGCTTCCCCATCACCCGCGTTGAATGCGTCACATGGGGGTCGGAAAGGGCGCTGCCGGAGCGGAGGTGGTCGATGACAAATCCTCCTCGTCCGCTGCTTCGGGCTCAGGCAAGTATCCGAAAGTGGGCGACGACTTGTTCGTCCACCTCCCAGGGACGGCGAGCACCAGGGCACCGGCCGAGGGGGAGGTGTTCGATGACGAAGTGCTCGCTGCCGCCTGGCTCGAGGTCGTCAAGGAACCGGGTGCCGGTGGCGGTGGCACCCAGGAGGAGCGACTTCTTCGGGCCATGGGTGCCAGCTTCTGGAAGCTGCAGACACTCCACCACGCCCGCCTGGACAAGGTGAAGTCCAGGGAGGCGGTGGCAGGCAAGGCGGAGGCAGACCTCAGAGAGCGTCGCCGAGGCGCAAGCCTGGTTCCGCCAGGCCCGCGAGGAGCTGAAGGCCGCCCAAGGCCAGCTGACAGAGCGCGAGTTGGAGCTTCTCCCGAAGTAGGCCGACATTGAGAAAGCCCAGGAGGCGGCGAGGGAAGAGGCCACCAAGGCCGAGGCCACCCGGTCCCAGCGCCAGGCCGAGCTGGACTCTCAAGAGGAGGACCTCGTCACCAGTGAGGCGGCGCTTGCCGCCACACTCCGCGTCAAGGACGAGGAGGTCGAGAAGCTTGCCGCGCCGCGGACCCGGGAGCTAGCGCAAAAGCACATGGAAGCTCTTGAAGCACAAGCCCTGGCCCACTACGACAAGGTGAAGGAGCTGGAGGTGGAGCAGGATGGCCTAAAGACCAGGACTGAGGAACTATCAGAAGGATACAGTCAACTGCGCCATGACGGTGGTGCAGGCCGATGTCCTTGACAAGGCCGAGCAGCTCTCGCACGCCAACCACTCCATCAAGGACCTGAAGCTGAAGATGTAGGGCCTTGAGGGGATGCTGTCGGAGGTTAGGACCCGGGAGGGAACCCTGACCAAGAGCCTGGCGGAGGAGAGGCAGCTGCAGAAGAATGACACCACCAACCACGAGGATTTGATGAAGGGCGAGAACCTCTGGATCAGCCGCCTCGCCGACGTAGCCAAAAGGATTACCAAGCAGCTGGCCGACATGGGGATGCTGGACGTGAGGTACGCCCCAGAGCCGAATGTGAGCCCCAACGTCAAGCTGACCCTCTTCTTCGAGGGCGTTCTTGGAGCCTTGGAACGATTCAACTTCAACTGGGAGAGCTCCCTGGCCAGCGAGGCCCGGATACTTTGCCGGGGCGCCATGACCAAGGTCCTCACCAAGCTGGCATACTGGAACCCCAACCTCGACTTCGACGCCGCGCTGGATAGCTTGCCGAAGGATGCTGACCTCACGGTGCTCGAGGAGCATATCGAGCCCATCATCAGCCGCGTTGGCGGAATTCAGAGGGTAGAGGGCCAGCGCCGGGATTAGGCACCCCGTTTCTTATTGCCGCTGCAGGTTCATGACAAAGACAATGTTTATCCTTAGTTAGAACCGCAGTAACAATTGATCTAATATAACATCTGCAGTGTTTTTAAAATGATGCATGTTATTTCCCTGTTCAACCTCTCCTTGTATGTCCATCCTACGCCAATTGGGCAGGATTGCCGGCGCGTAAACCCAAACCACAGCGCTTTGAAGGACAGATCCTTTAGCGGCTGGCAGGGTGTGCTTGCTGCCATGTGAACCACCCTCCCGTTCTCAGCACGGCCGCTCGAACTGTCGAGCAGACTCGAGACAGAGCGAGAGCGTTGCCAATAGTGGAAGACCACCCTGCCGTTCTCGATGCAGCCCCTCGATTTGTTGAGCGGACTCGAAACAAACCAAGGGCGTCGCCAATAATGGAAGGGCCCCACTGCGTGCAGGTTTCTCATACAAAGGAAAGATCTCCGAGGAGGATAACCTTATGTAAAAAAGAATTACTCAGAGTTTTTTGCATGACTTAGCTCTCTTGTCGTCACACGAACGCTCGCTACATCCGCCGACAGTGCTGCTCGCTTGGTCGCCTTCTTCCTTGGAAGCCATGGCGACAGAGAACTGCTGGGCTGACGACCGAACCAGATTCTCACAACTGTGGCCCCCTACCTGGCGCGCCAAAGATGTCAGCAGGAATGACACCTATGTGATCACAGGAATCCCTACAATGGTTGCGGGGCGCCGGGTCGTGAGAAGAGCAGGATCAGGAATCAGCACAAGCACACGAGTCGTTTACCCAGGTTCGGGCCGCGAGGATGCGTAATACCCTAGTCCTGCTTTTGTGTATTTGAGTGTTCTTGGAGTTCTTGAGCTAGCTACGATGAGTGTACCTTGCCCCAGGGTTCGAATCCTTTTCCTGGATGCCTCGGGTCTCCTTTATAGTCAAGGGGATCGCCACAGTGGCACACAGGAGGTGGCATCGGTGTACAGTGGCTAAGCTTATTGCTTAGCCATTACGGGACAAGACGCATTTAATGCGCCCCTTAGTTGTACCTCTCACTTTATCGGGGATGGAAACCAGCCCCTGTCCCGTCCGTCGCCGCCCTACCTTGCTCCGACACGCATCTAGGCCAGTTGTGAGCATGGTGCCATGTAGGCTGGCAAGCTACTGAGGTGGCACGGTGGTAGGGCCTTCACGAAGATTTGCATGCCACCACGTAGGAACGCGCTTTGTTGGCCTGGAAGCCTCATGTCGACACGCAGGTGCCTGCCTAGCTGGTGGGCTGGCAGCTGCATGGGAGTGTCAGTGGAACCTTGGCGGGTGTGGGCCTGGTTATGGCGCCACGGATGTCCTAGGCAAGGGCCTTGTCGGGGCCCCGGCAAGGGCCTTGCCGCGGCACCGTGGCCGTCCCCGGCAAGGATCTTGCCGGAGGTCTCGTGGATGCCTTAGACAAGGGTTTTGCCAAGGCTCGTCGTCTTCTAATCCTCATCCAACTCTGTGTGCTTCTTGTCTTCACAATGATCTGCATGCCATCATGGAGGTGCCTCCCGAGCCTTGGTTCTAATGTGGTTGTCGAAAACCTTGGGCTCGAGGGTGGCGCGCTCCGTTGGGGTTGGGCAAGCTGTCCCGGCAAGGTTCTTGCCGTGGATGCGAAGTCTGCCCCGGCAAAGGTCCTGCCGGGGAGCCTGCCCTGCCCTCTTTGTCCTTGTGTATTCGGCCTTGGCGTTGCGTTGACCATCCTGCGGCCTTGACCCCTCCCTCTGCCCTGCTAAGTGTGGCCGCGGGCACGGCTCTGACTGCATGTGCACAAGTAAGGGGTACAAAGGAGTGCCCCTACTTTAGTACACCGACAGAGAAGTTGGAATACGGTAGGTTTTACACCAATATAAATAAAGAATGAGTTCACAACAGTACCTTTATGTGGTGATTTATTTTGTTATACTAACTTAGCTCATGAGATTTTCTATTGAAGTTTTGTGTTGTGAAGTTTTCAAGTTTTGGGTAAGGATTTGATGGACTTTGGAATAAGGAATGGAAAGAGCTTAAGCTTGGGGATGGCCAAGGTACCCCAAGGTAAAATTCAAGGACAACCAAAAGCCTAAGCTTGGGGATGCCCCGGAAGGCATCCCCTCTTTTGTCTTTGTCTATTGGTAACTTTACTTGAGGCTATATTTTTATTCACCACATGATATGTGTTTTGCTTGGAGCGTCTTGTATGATTTGAGTCTTTGCTTTTTAGTTTACCACAAGTATCCTTGCTGTACACACCTTTTGGGAGATACACGCATGAATCATGATTTATTAGAATACTCTATGTGCTTCACTTATATCTTTTGAGGTAGACAATATTTCTCAAGTGCTTCACTTATATCTTTTTAGAGCACGGCGGTGGTTTTATTTTATAGAAATTTTTGAACTCTCATGCTTCACTTATATTATTTTGAGAGTCTTTTAGAATAGCATGGTAATTTTCTTTGGTTATAAAACTAGTCCTAATATGATGAGCATCCAAGATGGATATAGTAAAAAAATTCATAAAATGTGTGTTGAATACTATGAGAAGTTTGATTCTTGATGATTGTTTTGAGATATGAAGATGTTGATATTAGAGTCATGCTAGTAGAGTAATTGTGAATTTGAGAAATACTTGTGTTGAGGTGTGTGAGTCCCGTATCATGCACGTATGGTAACCGTTGTGTAACAAATTTTGAGCATGAAGTATTCATTGATTGTCTTCCTTATAAGTGGTTGTCGGGGACGAGCGATGCTCTTTTCCTACCAATCTACCCCCCTAGGAGCACGCGCGTGGTACTTTGTTCAATGACTAATAGATTTTTGCAATAAGTATGTGATTTCTTTATGACTAATGTTGAGTCCATGGATTATACGCACTCTCACCCTTCCAGCTTTGCTAGCCTCTCTAGTATGGCGCAACTTTCGCCGGTACCATAAACCCACTATTTACCCTCCTCAAAACAGACACCATACCTACCTATTATGGCATTTCCATATCCATTCCAAGATATATTGCCATGCAACTTTCCACCATTTAATATGACACGCCTCATCATTGTCATATTTCTTTGCATGATCACGTAGTTGACATCGTATTCGTGGCAAAGCCACCGTTCATAATTCTTTCATACATGTCACTCTTGATTCATTGCACATCCCGCTACACTGTCGGAGGCATTCACATAGAGTCATATTTTGTTCTAAGCTTTGAGTTGTAATTTTTTGAGTTGTAAATAAATAGAAGTGTGATGATCATCATTATTAGAGTATTGTTCCATGTGAGGAAATACAAAAGGAGGCCAAAGAAGCCAATAAAAAAAGAGGCCATAGAATCCAAACAAAAAATGAGATAAAAGGAGAGAAGGGGCAATGCTACTATCTTTTTCCACACTTGTGCTTCAAAGTAGCACCATGATCTTCACGATAGAGAGTCTCTTATTTTGTCACTTTCATATACTACTAGGAATTTTCATTATAGAACTTGGCTTGTATATTCCAATGATGGGCTTCCTCAAAGTGCCCTAGGTCTTCATGAGAAAGCAAGTTGGATGCACACCCAGTTAGTTTCTTTTGTTGAGCTTTCATACACTTATAGCTCTAGTGCATACGTTGCATGGCAATCCCTACTCACTCACAATGATATCTATTGATGGGCATCTCCATAGCCCATTAATACACCTAGTTGATGTGAGACCATCTCCTTATTTTTGTCTTCTCCACAACCACCATTCTATTCCACCAATAGTGCTATATCCATTGCTCATGCTCATGTATTGCGTGAAAGTTGAAAAGGTTTGAGAACATCAAGGTATGAAACAATTGCTTGGCTTGTCATCGGGGTTGTGCATGATTTGAGTATTTTTTGTGAAGGAGATGGTATATGATTTTGTAGGGATAGGCTTTCTTTCGCCATGTTATTTTGAGAAGACATGATTGCCTTGTTAGTATGCTTCAAGTATTATTACTTTTATATCAATATTAAACTTTTGTCTTGAATCATTCGGATCTGAACATTCATGCCACAATAAAGAAAATTACATTAATAAATATGTTAGGTAGTATTCCACATCATAAATTCTGTTTTTATCATTTACCTACTCGAGGACGAGCAAGAATTAAGCTTGGGGATGCTTGATACATCTCCAACGTATCTATAATTTTTTATTGTTCCATGCTACTATATTATCTATTTTGGATGTTTAATGGGCTTTAATAAGCTATTTTCTATTATTTGTGGGACTAACCTATTAACCGAGGGCCTAGTGCCAGTTTCTTTTTTTTGCCTATATTAGAGTTTTGTAGAAAAGAAATACCAAACGGAGTCCAAACGGAATGAAACCTTTGCGATGATCTTTCTTGGACCGAAAGCAAACCAGAAGACTTGGAGATGAAGTCGGAGATGCAACGAGGCGTCCACGAGGTAGGAGGGCGCGCCCAGGGGGGTAGGCGTACCCCCACCCTCGTGGGCCCCTCATAGCTCCACCGACCTAGTCCCTTCACCTATATATACTCCTATACCCTAAAAACATCAGGGGGAGCCACGAAACCACTTTTCCACCGCTGCAACCTTATGTACCTGTGAGATCCCATCTTGGGGCCTTTTCTGGCGATCTGCCGGAGGGGGATTCGATCATGGAGGGCTTCTACATCAGCACCATTGCCTCTCTAATGAAGCGTGAGTAGATTACCACAGACCTTCGGGTCCTTAGTTATTAGCTAGATGGTATCTTCTCTCTCTTTGATTCTCAATACAAAGTTCTCCTCAACGTTCTTGGAGATCTATTCGATGTAATATTCTTTTGAGGTTTGTTTGCCAAGATCCGATGAATTGTGGATTTATGAACAAGATTATCTATGAATATTATTTGCTTCTTCTCTGAATTCTTATATGCATGATTTGATATCTTTGCAAGTCTCTTCGAATTATCGGTTTAGTTTGGCCTACTAGATTGATCTTTCTTGCCATGGGAGAAGTGCTTAGCTTTGGGTTCAATCTTGCGGTGTCCTTTCCCAGTGACAGTAGGGGCAGCAAGGCACATATTGAATTATTGCCATCGAGGATAACAAGATGGGGTTTTCATCATATTGCTTGAGTTAATTCCTCTACATCATGTCATCTTGCTTAATGTGTTAACCAGTTCTTTATGAACTTCATACTCTAGATGCATGCTGGATAGCGGTTGATGTGTGGAGTAATAGTAGTAGATGCAGGCAGGAGTCGGTCTACATGAAACGGACATGATGCCTATGTTCATGATCATAGCCTTAGATGTCATCATAATTATGCGATTTTCTATCAATTGCTCAGCAGTAATTTATTCACCTACCGTAGTATATGCTATCTCGAGATAAGCCACTAGTGAAACCTATGGCCCCCGGATCTCTTTTCCATATTATTGAATCTCGTTTACATCTTGCTAGTTCCCAATCTACTATTTTGCAATCTTTACTCTCCAATCTATAAACCAAAAATACCAAAAATATTTACTTTACTATCTCTTTCAGATCTCACTTTTGCGAGTGACCATGAAGGGATTGACAACCCTTTATTGCATTGGTTGCAAGTTCTTGATTGTGTGTGCAGGTATTCGGTGACTCGTGCATCGTCTCCTACTAGATTGATACCTTGGTTCTCAAAACTGAGGGAAATACTTACACTACTTTGCTGCATCACCCTTTCCACTTCAAGGGAAAACCAACACAAGCTCAAGAGGTAGCACGGAGCAGCAACCTTGGATATCTTGTTATTCGAACACTCTGGCATGTCGTCAACGGGTGCCATGCACTCAGAGGGGGCACGCTTCCCAAACTCTGTGCTAGAGGTCCTAGAATCTTGGTTCTTCCCTTTGCTCTCCTTGGCGGGAACCGCTACCTCCGCCGCCTCTGTCGTGACCGCGTCCCTGTACATCTTGTCCACACAAATGATGGCATCTTTCTTATCTGACGGGATGGTGAGGATTCCCAGTGGCCTAGGCATCTTCAGGGTATTGTAGACATAGTGGGATGCCGCCATGAATTTACCCAAGGTCGGGCACCCAAGGATTCCATTGTACGGTAGGGGGAGATCAACTATGTTAAACACAATCTTCTCGGTCCGGTAGTTAAGTTCTCCCCCAAATGTTACTGGCAACGTAATCTTCCCTTTAGGATGACTCCTGCTGGGGTTGACTCCTTGAAATGTGTGTGTAACCTCTAGCTCGTCTTCTGCTATTTGAAGCTTGTTGATAACTGCTGGGGAATTCAGATTCAGTCCGGCCCCACCGTCCACCAACATCTTTGTGACCTTGAGGTTGCGATTGTTGGAGAAACCAACAAAGGCAAGCATCCTACCGTAGTGGTGTGGCTAGGATGGTCCTCTTCATCGAAAATGATGGGTGTACGAGACCATTTGAGCGGCTTCCGGGCCTCCGGCACTGGTTCCACGGCATTGACTTCCCAAGCCCACCGCTCGAGTTGGCGATGGGAAGTGTGCAAAGATGCACCTCCACTAACGCACAGGGCGTTCGTGGCCTTCTGAAACTCCTACTCACTGGTTTCCTCTTCATCCCCCTTGTCACTCTCATCATCACAGACTTCTTCTCTTGGCCCTTGGCGGGTTTTCCTTTGTTCCAAAAGGGCTTGCCGGGGCGATTTGCTCCATCGCCTCGGCCCTTACCGCCAGCAGCATTCTGACCCTTTTCCTTTTCACGCTTCTCATATTCTGCTCTCTGTCTCTTGACCAACTACTCATCCTGGTAGCACTTCCGAAGGTCGTGGCCCTTGGTACGATGGATCTTGCAGTATGGCCCATCGCCCTTCTCGGCTTTCTCGGCAGCTGCAGCTTCCCGGCAATCGGCGCACGTGGCAACCTCCTTTCTGGGGCCTTAGTCTTGGCGATCTTGCCAGTACTGGGGGTGTCTGACCCTTCAACAGTCAACACTGCTTTATCCCTTCGCTTCTTGCTGCACTTCTCAGCCTTCTTCTGACTGGTGGATTCATCATCATCCTATGAATCAACATCAATGCAACCTTCTTCTCCAGGAAATTTCCTCCCTTCCTCCATCCGGGCACACTTATCCGCTAGGGTGTATAGCTCCTTCACAGTCTTGGGCAACCGCACGTTCATCTTGGCATGGATTCGGTGGTTGCGCACATGACTGGAAGGCAGCTATCACGGCTGTCTGATGGATATTTGGAATATTCCAATGAACTTTACTGAATCACTGCAAATACTTACGGAGGGTTTCTCCTTCCTTCTGTTGGAGAAGCTGTAGATCGCTGGGGCGGCCCAGCTCCTGATGGCCACCGGTGAAAGCGCCGATGAACTCATGGAACACATCTGCCCACGACGAAATGGAGTTTTCCGGCAGGTGCATCAGCCAAGACCTCACGTTGGATTTGAGTGCCAACGGGAAGTAGTTGGCGAACACCATCTCATCTCTTCCCCCGGCCGCCTGAACAGCGATGGTGTAGATGCTCAGGAACTCTGCCGGGTTTAGGCTCGTCCACCCGCCCTGGGGAGAATGCGCGCCATCGCTGTGGCTACACTCATCAATGGGCAGGGTGCGGCCATTGGGGCATTGCTGATGTCGCTCTCCTTTGGCATCTTCTGCTCCCGTGTTAGCCGTGAGGGGGATGGTGGTGGTGCCGCCTGCTCCGGCAACATCCCTTGTAGTGTTCGCTCCCTCGTGCGTCTCTGCGCCCCCGCAGCATTGGAGGCCGCGGGTAGCGGAGCCTTCGAGGTGGATGGATGAGCTGAAGGAGCTGATTTCTTCTTGGGCTCCATGGTTGATGGCGTCGTCGATGATGCAGATGGTGATGAAGATGATGTGCAGCTTATGTCTTCAGGTTCGCGCAAGCGACCCCCCTACCTGGCGCGCCGAAGATGTCGCGGGAAACCGCGGCCACCTATGGGACCAGGACGGCCCCTTAATGGTTCGGTAGGGGGGGGTCGTGTTGCACAAAGAGCAGACCACGCAAGGAAGCACGGCAGGGATCACACAGACAGTTTTACCTAGGTTCGGGCTGCCGCAAGGCATAAACCCTACTCCTGCTTTGGTGGATTGATGGGAAAAGGTGGTGGTGGTGCATAGTATAGTTGCCCGGCAAGGGTTGCTTCGGGGTAGCAGCGACTACGCGCGTATGGGGGCGTGAGTGGTCTAAACTTCCAACCCTTCAAATCGTTGCCATGGGCCTCCTTTTATAGATCAAGGGGTTACCACGGTCGCAAATTAGTCATTAGATGCTAATGTGATAGCAAACAGTGCTATCATACCTAACTCTATAGGCTGACAGCATGCATTTAATGTGCCGCTTAGTGTCACGTTGTTGGTTGCCCGGCAAGGCTTGTCGGGCTAATTCGCCAGCTCCACGCTTGCTTGCTTGACACGTCACTGGACAGGTGTCATTTGTGGGTTCACTTGGTAGGAAATGGCTGCCATATGGCGAATGGCTGCCACTTAATCATCATGCATCTTGACACCGCACTGATCGACGACGTGGGTCGTGGTGGAGTAGTCGGTGAGGTGATCTGGTCTCTGCTAGTCCCGGCAGGGCCTGCTGGGACGCCTTGGTCCTCTTCTTCTGGGGGTGGCCTCGCCCCTTGCCAAGCTGGCCTGCCCGACAAAGGAGGCCTTTCTTTCGATAATACCTGGCCCCTCTGTCTTAGTCTTGGTTCATTTCGATCTGCTAGTTGGTTCTTCGAGTCTCTTGGCCTCTTGCTCTGGTGCTCCAATCTTGATCTTGTGCATGTGCATAGTCAGGTCAACAGACCCTGGGTATGTCGCACTGACATACTCAGCCGTATCGGGGCTCCTCTATCTCTCTCAAACTTTATATCTCCCTGGTTCACGTATACACATATCTCGCTCGCGCTACATAGACCCATCTAACACTACCCCTGTTCTCTCTCTATGTGACGCGCACCCCCTAGGTACCATAATCCCTCACTCCATCATAGGCGCATGCATTCCCCCCTAAGTATGACTGTCTCTCACTAGCCATCAGGGACACACGTATTGTCTCCTTCCATCCATACATCTATCTCAATATCTCTCGGGGCATGTTCTATCGTGCACACACCTTGTCACTCGATATCCCACCCATGTAGTCCCAAAACGATCTCCAGGGGATCTGTCTATCACAAACATACACTCTCTCCTCCCCATGTCTGCATTTTCTCCATACGTCTCTCTCGACCTCTCTCCCTTGTTTGTCAGACCTCTCTTGGCCATGTGCTAGGGGTCTTTCTCTCTCGGTTGCAAACAACCACACACTATCTCCTCACCTCGCTTCCGCTGTCGAAGATGCATGTGTGATATGTTTGCATAAGACACACACACTTTTTCTCTACTTTATCATGTATTGTCCATGTCTCATTCACACACGCGCACACACTTTTTCACTCACTCTTTATATTTCACACACACTTTCTCTCTCTCTAGTTAGGGACTCTCTCACATCCATAAGCATATGGATGTTTTGAAAAGTCAAACCTCAGAAAAGTTTGAACTGGTATATGTGGAGAAAAACATTTACATATGGAACGATCATTAGATTGATCACATGTACTTACTTCATACTATCATTTATCTTTGGTATTGTAGATATAAGTAATTTCTTTATAAACTTGGTCAAAGTTTCAAATTTTGATTTTGAAAACAATATAGGCACTACATTATCGACCAAAGGGAGTACCTCTTTCTCTCTCTCTACTATCTCTCACGGGCCTCCCCTCTCACTCAAACTCTCTATACCGAGGGATTATACGATCACTGTGTCGGCGCATAGCTCTGTATATTGTTCAGTTGATGGGTCAACCAGTCCACATGTTGCCTTGTCAGCTGGTGTTCTCTATCTTCATGTGCTAGCCCATGTGGCAGTGGGTGAAAATAAGTAAACTGAGGCCCATCTGACAGGCGGTGAAGTAAACAAAGTTGAAACTACTCGGGGTAGCACCCCGCATGCTAGTAAATGGAGGGACCACTTCTTCCGCGTGAAAGATGCACTCGCGCACACTTCACCACTATGAGATGGCATGCACAGAAAGACGCACTCACGCACACTCAGCACACAATAGACACCAGCACACGTGTACACAGGCGTGCCGCCGGCTGACATGGACGACAAGGCAGCCAACAAGCAGAGGTGGCTCGAGCCAAAGCCGCATCCGGCGAGCCTGGACTTCATCGGCAGCCTACCCGATGACATGTTGCTCGTCATCATCGGCCTCCTCCTCACCAAATCTTTCGTGTAGACAACCCTGCTCTCCTGGCGGTAGTGCCCCCTCTGGCACCACGTCCCCCTCAACCTCATTGTTGACAGCTGCCTCTGCAATGGGGATTGGAAACACATGGCCGCAGTCTCCAAGATCCTTTCATCGCACCCTGGGCCAGCCAGACACCTTGACATCCACATGTTCAGTACCAACTGCAAGGTCCAAGCCAAGTTCGATGAGTCATTCTTATCCCCTGCCCTAGATATGCTCAAGGAGCTCAAGTTTAAAGCTGGACGATGTTGCCCCCTGCCGCCTTCCGCGCTCCACCTCACGCCAATGTTGCGCCGCGCCAGCTTCAACTCCTGCTATTTTCCCCAGATTAATGCCGTGCCCGCCCTTCTTCTCCCACAACTCAAGCAGCTCGACCTCTTCGACGTTGGCATCTCGAAGAAGGCTATGGAGGACCTGCTCCGCAGCTGTACTGCACTTGAGTACCTTCGTCTTCGGTAGATCCACGGGTTCATTAGCCTCCACATCGCCTCGACGAAACTCCGATGGATTTATGTGTCTTGCTGGCCCCACAACAAGACATCAATTTGGAAGAGATCACTCTAGTTGTTCCACGTTACGGTCATTGAGAAAGCGCATTTCCTTGAGAGATTGCTTGTATCTGATGTAGAAGGTCCAACAAAAATCAGGGTCATTGACGTGTCGAAATTGACAGCGTTGTTGTACTCGTCTGCCAAATTCTCCGAACTCTTTATTTGATCCGTAATCATTCAGGTAGAACACTCATCTTCTTCTCCGTCTTCTTGAAATTCACATTTTATAATTTCTTCTTGATGTATTTAAGACTGTCATCCAAAAAATGATGCCCACAAGCTTGACCTAGTCTTTGCGCATACTGAAGATCTTGGCAATAAAATCTATCGGCCCCAATCTGGATCAAGTTGCTGGATTACTTACATGCTTTTTATGCACGGAGAAGATACTCATCAAGGTGAAACTACTTTCCTAGTATTAGTAAACAGTAATCACAACGTACCTCAATTTTTTCTTAATTTTCCCAAATTACGATGACAAGTGTAGTGTTCAAAACTGCATCTACGCACTGCATAGAAAGAAATGTTTTTACTATTTTTTTTTCTCATGTGATCACCTGCATCGTTTTTTTGTTGTACTACTAGTAGCCTAGGCTAGTCATAGTGGAAAGTAATTTAGACTAGTAACTCTATGGTTACCCTAAGAGCAAGTACTACCTCCGTCCTGGTTTACTCTTCCTATTTTGTAGTTTCAAAATTTTTGACCATATATTTAACTGACGAAATGTTAATGCATGTAATTTCAAATGGTATAATTTTTGGCGACATGCATTGCCATTTTCTTAGGTAAATATATTGTCAAAATTTTACAATAAATATGAGGTAGTACAAAAGTGGGCTATAACGACCCTCCGCTATGTAGGCCAAAACATGTGTCAAATTCACTTGTGACGTGTTAGGCCTCGATGCCCCTTCATTGCTCACCTGGTGCCCTAATCTGGACCACCTACTTTGCTCCGGTGCCAAATTAACTCACGCAATGAAAAAACACTTGCGTGGGAGAGGGAGAGGACTGAGGCAATAAAAACACTTGTTTGGGAGAGGGAGAGGCTAGTGTAGTTGGTTTGATTGATTTGTTTATACATGTGGGTCTGTGTGCACAGCGGTGCCAACTCACTCACCTCGCTAGAGCGGTGCCAAAACCTTTTGATTTGACATCGATGCGTATTATGTGGCAATACTTTTGAGAAATATGGCATCGGACACATAGTGGAAGGCAACAACTACCCAAGCTCTTCACATGCTCCTAGGTAAATAAGAGGAAAGATAAAGAGAGAGAGAGAGAGAGAGAGAGAGAGAGAGAGTGAGTGAGTGAAAAAATATCACTAGCCAGCCAACCCTATCGTATGAGCGAATGATATTGGTACCTCTTGATGACACAGAAATCTTATACAGCCAGCTGCTCTAATATGTTCTCTTCTTTTGCAGATAAAAAAGACCCGAAACTGAAAAATGTGTTGCACTATAACAATCTCATCGAATGCCTTAATCTCCATCTTATAGAATTGATTTGATCAGCTACCAAGGTAGCACATCTGAGACTAAACTGGCTAGGTTCTTTGTTCTAGAGGGTAATGAGGTTTGGCGTTCTCTGGTGCAACAATGAATGGTGTGCTGATCACCACAAGCATCTAAGCCTAAATGAGAAAGTCTCCGCAGAAGCTGAATTTGTTTTCGAAACATCAAGTCGCCAGAGACTCAAAACATTATTTGCCCATTAGGGACTTGTCAGGGTGGTTGATTTAAGTTTGTACGATAGTGTTGTATCCACCAAAAGTAACAAAATTTCTTACGTAAACTTCCTAATAATTCCCTCTTCGTAGGTGCAACATTACTCCTAACATTTGTAATATCAGTTTGAAACTTGTAATACTGTCGTGTCCTATTCCTGCGTTTTCAAAATCCTACGAATCAAAGAGGTCCTGAGTTGGTGATGATGGTGTGCCTGCCATCTTTGAGCAATAGCCGTTGGATCTAGATCTGACGAATACAAAGCAAACTTTTGCAGTTTTGCAAAAAGGTGCCCACACTTGTTCCCTATTTACAAACAACTCCTTGTCTCTCACAATCAGCCTTATCTCCTCCCCACCACATCTAGAAGGCCATGAAACAATTTGGCGCGATGACCACTGCCGATGCCCTCCACCCCCAGTCTTGGTGTTCCGTGCAATGCACGGGCATGTTACTCGTATAAGAAAAGAGTAGAGATACTCGTGGCAACACACGGGAAATTATGTCAAACATGACTAGTTGTAAGCAGGCTAGCTCTACAGCCATGATGATAGAGACTGCACATGGTGAGGCTGACTTTGGTAATGCCGAACACGGCGCCTACACTCAGGTGTCATCTCCGACGCAGGGTCTTGTCACTTCAATGTGAGGAGTAATTTGACCAACGGGTAGTAGATTACTAGTACTACATTGGTAGTACAACTACTAGTCTAGCACCACCGTCTAGATTTAGTAGTACTACGATGTCCATCTGGATTTAGTATTTCACTAGCAATATCTTGTAATGCATGTCACAAAAAATATACTACTCCCACTGTAAATAAATACATGGAGTATTGTTTTATTCAATTTTGAACGTAGTTCCTGATGCATTGGTCAACTTCTTTCATTTAAGTGGTCTGCCTAGGTTCATGTGCTTGGCATTGGTTCTTCCTGGGGTCACCAAAGTGCTCTCTGTCCTCCTTAATTGCTGCGCTATGTCATTTTTTGCCTTTGTGGCATGCTTAGCACCTGTCCACCATGGAGCAATGGGAAGGGCCTTAGCACAACATTTTTGGTTACATGCATTTACATTTTATTAGTTACTCCCTCCGTCCAGGTTTATTAGGCCCAAAAACAACTTCTCTTGGACCAAGACACATAGTAATTTGCTCACATTAATTCTTTAATTTCACTCCCAATGCACTCTCTCACATGCATGTAGCCAATGAAAAAGCACGCATGCAGTGTATTAATTCCCTGGCCATGGCGTCAACAATAATGGCTTTCAATACAACCAATGAGGTGGTTGCATGCATGCACCTTTCCAAAGAGGGGCCTTCTAAAAAGGGACATTCTTGTGATGTTGTGAGGCCTAATAAACCCAAACGGAGGGAGTAAATCAAAGGTCAAAACTTGCTACAAAATGCAAAGGGGACTAATAAACCAGTCAACATCAAAGTTCTCTCGTTTTGGCCCAACACTACTAGGGAAAAGCCTAGCAGCAGCGAGGGTTTTAGGCCTATCAGTAGCGCGGCCTGGGGCGCTACTAGTACGGCGCTACAGCTAAAGCTTAGGAGTAGCGTGCCTCAACCCACGCTACTGCTAAATCGACTTAGTAGTAGCGATTTGTCAGAGGGGCGCTACTGGTAATTAGTAGTAGCGCCTCTCCCTTCCCGCGCTACTACTATTATTTCGTAATTTATTTCTTTTTTATTTCATGTTGTATTCATACACCTTTACACAAGTTTTCATACAACAGGAATTTAGAGATTATTTTTACATCATAATGAGTTATTACATCACGGGGTGAAAGAATCAGGACTAGTTTCAAGTGGATGTCCATCCACTTGAAACTAATCCGCGGTTCTTTCACCCAATGATATAATAAATATCATCATCATCATCATATCATTAACAACTTATCATCATAATACACCTCCTCAAGATCATCGTTTTCATCAATGACATCACATAGCAAATTGGTCACTAGTCGTAATCACAAGTACTCCTCATCATCAATTCTAACACATTGTACCACATAATAAACATATTGTACCTCATAGGACCTACTACATTCTCTAAGGTAAAATAGAAAAAAACAAGATAGCCCCTGTCTTCAATTCTTGCCTTTCGCTTAATGTTACTTCCAAGAACCTCCTTGCGAAAGTCCAAACATTTTTTCCATTCTTTAATGAGCATGTGATCACGGGTTTTAGAAATCCAATATGCACAGGTCAGCACCCTAGATTGACCTGGTAGTATGTTCAGAACTCTAAGGCGACCATTCAGACACATCAGATGAGGCACACAATCCATCGGGATTTTCTGTTGAAAAACATAGTAATAACTTCGTAGTTAGCAATGATGTACTAGTTTTAGAAGTATGCAAAAGATGCACAGATGTCGTAATAGTAAAAAATCTTACAAGGGTATCTCCATAAAAGTTACCGTGGTTCAACACGTGCACTAGTGGCACGTATTCACCATAATTTGGAGGAGTTCGATAATAGGTATTGTAATCCTCAAGATAAGTACAATAAGCAATCAGATGAATTTTCTCCTAATAAGTTAATTCGGAGCCATCAGTGTAGTGGGTTTTGTCTACCATCTTCCGCACATTCTTTGAAGAATCAAAATAAGTTGTCAATGGAAATAAGATGTCAACTATTTTGAAATAAAAAATATAAATTAGTTAATAACTATGTTTGAGAAACTCACATTGCGGTAGAATCGGAAGCGTATCAACAAGGACCCAAATGTCCATATTGTCCTACTCAATGTCAGGATCACCAAGATCCATGGTGACAATCATACCCTCATAAAAACCATACATTTTGCAAAGTGCTTCCCAATATTGGCAACCAAAATGGGTTATGCTCTGAGCATTGCACATATTTACTTCAAAATCCATATCATGATGGGTCCTTAAGTGTATTTTCTTTGTTTCAAAATTTTCATGGTCTTCAAAACCCATCCTCTCCACGACATAGCGTCTTGCATGGCATGGGATAAGCTAGTCGAATTGTAAAAGATGAAAATTAGACGTTAAAATAGTTGAAGTCATGCTTAATTACGAAAAAAACACTTGTCGTTGTTGCATACCGTTTCAACATCGAATGTCTCCTCAAGCTTAATGCTAAAGCGCCGATCTTCATCCAGCTCAACGAACCTGTCGCACATACCTCAATCGTCGTGGCACCAGTTGCATTCCCCTGGGAGACTGTCATCGTCCAAGTATGACATTTCCTACGTTCGTAATTCAAAGATTAAACTTGTACATATTCTAGCACAAGTCATGCCAGAATTCACGGAAAAATCCGGCATGACCTTTGCTAAAAAAGGACATATCGAGCGCCTGAAATTTGCCGGAACAGAAATTAATCAACACTCCGGCAAAACATAGGCCACTCGGAGGTGTAACCTGAACATGACCGGCCACTTGGGCAACCACATATCCTATATGAGCAACACAAGATATACATGGAGATTTGGCAGGTCTCACCTCGAGGTCGGAGGGGGGCGGTGACAGGGACGACGGCGGGGATGATGGAGGGGCTCCTTGATTTCTGCAAAAGCAAAAACCCTATAAGTTATCACTAATACATCCCGAATAATTGCTTAAACTAGTTCTATTAATTCAACTAGTTCTTACTAAATATAGACTTACTATAAATAGAAAAAAACTAGTTCTTTCTAAAAAAAGTAGTTCAACTAGTTGTATAAATTTACTTACTAAACTAGTTCAACTAAAACTAAACCAGTTGAACTAGTTTATTAATTTACTGACTAAAAATACATTAGTTCTATTAATTCAACTAGTTTATTAATTTACTTACTAAACTAGTTCAACTAAAACTAAACAAGTTCAACTAAATCTAAACTAGTTCAACTAAAACTAAACAAGTTCAACTAAATCTAAACTAGTTCAACTAAAACTAAACTAGTTCAACTACTAAAAATTCATTATCTATGAACCCTAAATTAACATCTAGCACTAACTAATGAAGTAGAGAGAAAGGGGGTGGGGAGGGGTGGGGGCTTACACAGAGAGGAGAGACGGTGGCGGGGAGGTGCTCGGCGACGGAGAGGTAGGGGCAGCGAGGGCGGGCTCGGGATCGGAGGCGGCGGTGTTGGGCGGGCTCAGGCGGACATGGTGAGGTCAACGGCAAGCAAGCGGTGAGGTCGAGGGCGGCAACGGTGAGGTCAAGAGCGGCGGCGGGCGGCGGCGCTGAGGTTGAGGGCGAGCGGCGGCGGTGAGGGCAGGCTCGGGCGGCGGCGACGGAGGAGTAGGGGAAAGGGGGGAATGGAGTACTTAGCCAAATTTTGAGCCGGGGGGTGGTTATTTCAGAAGTAGCAGCAGCGCATTACAGAAAGAGCGCTACTGCTACATTAGCTACAGCGCGTTCTTGTATACACGCTACTGCTACTCCTTTCTTTTTTTCCCTTTTTCACTTATTTTTCTTCATATTTTATTTATTCCTTTCACCTTATTTTATTTCTTTTATTTTCAATTACCTTTCTATTTTCTTTCCATTTAATTTTATATCCTTTCGCAGTAGTGTGTTTAGAAGAAAATGCGCTGCTACAAAGTTAGTAGCGGTAGCGCGGTTCTGTATGGATCGCTACTACTATGTGTAGCCTGTCGGCTAAGCCGTGGGAACTATATTGGTAGCGCTTGTTTCCTAACATGCGCTAATGCTAACGTTTGAGCTATAGCTCACTTTACGTGAACGCGCTACTACAAATTAGCAGTAGCGCCCGATTTTAACCAACGCTACTGCTATTCCTCTGTGTATAGGCTTTTCCCTAGTAGTGCAACTTGATCTCGGTGAGATGACTATAGTGCACCGGCACGGAGGGATGGTCGAGGAGTACATGGCCAACACACACCTGAATGCAACGCAGTCTGCACTTCTCATATAAAGGCTCCCCGCCAGTCCAATATATGAAATCCTACGCAACTGCGCACCCAAACCTAGGGAAAGAGTGATTACACTAATCGCAAGATGAGTTGACTAGAAGCTAGACCCATGGAGGCGATGAGAGTGAGCATCAGTCGGCTATGCCAGATGGTCCATGACGCCGGCTTACGGCCCGACACCGAGGAACGTCTCTAGGTCATGCTTGAGTCCGCCAGGGCAAGTGGCCTCTTGGACGACCGCTTCGTCTCCTTGTTTGATGAGGTCCTCGTCGGCTTCCTCGACAAGTTCACCGTCGTCAAGAATCTCGCAGATGACCTTAAAGTACGCCTCCAGCCCACGCGCCCAGGCTCTACGACGCCCGCCACCCTCAACGGCCTCTATGGTGACAACCTCTTCAACGCACTGGTGGCCCTGCGACTGCCCGCCGTCGCGCCGAAGAATGTCCACCTCGAGGTCGCGCTCGCCTCGCAGCGCCTAGCGCAGCAAGACACCATCGACATAATCACCCACGGCTACGCGCAAATCATCCACAAGGACTACTACGTGCAAGAGGAGGATGATAGGACGATGGCCTTCTTGGACCATAGGGCAACCTTGGATGGCATTGTTCAGAATCATGTTGAGCTCGCCGCCAACGCCACTGCTCCTCACACGTCGATTGGTGACCCGACGCACTAGGGAGTGAGGATGTCGTTGATGGATCCGTATGTATTTTTATCTTTCCGTCAACTCCATGTAGTAGTATATTGTACTACTAGTAATTATCTTACCTTTCGCATGAACTTCATAATTTTCGTACGTACTCCATGCATGAACCGCGCCAAAACCAAACTTCTCATTACTCCAGGGAAAATCGTTATTTCTATCTATTGGTCGTGCCATGAAGCAGAACCAAATTTTACAAGTTACCAGTTCAAAAGGAAAAGCATACCGTGTTCGCGTCGCACCCCCACACGGTTGGTCCGGCACGCCGCTGAAGTGGGAATGTGTGTTGTGTTGCATTTTCACTTACAAGTGGGACCGCAGTTGAGCAAACCGACTATCGGCAAACCCCCACCCCGCCCACTGCGCAACGGCTGAGAAAATAAGAGGGAGAAGAGATGGTTGTAGCATGGACCCCAAGAAAATTAGTGTCAGATGGGACTCATGTGGGTCGTGTATGCCGTACTGCTAGACGTGAATGCTAGGTATGGCCCATGCCACCCCACCATATTGAGGTACTGGTTACGTAGAGCGAACACATTATTTCTCTAAGAGTACGGTACAACACTAGTACTACTCACATTGTTGCGAAATTTCCCGGAGTCCGTGCTCAGCCCTCCTCTCTCTCTCTTCTTAGCCAGCCAGCAGATGTGCGGAGCCCATCGTCTGTTTGCTCACATGCGGTCCCACATGTCTGTGAAAACGCAAGATGACCCACTGAACTTGCACATCTTTCACCTTGACGTGCTAGCACTACAAAATAGACACATCCTTGGCATTTTGGGACGAACAAAAAAATTATGTCATGCTTATGACACTTCTACGACGATAATTGTGATAAAACCCAGTATCATCATAAATGTGGTGGGCTCCTCCTTCTATGATAAAAAATCATGACAGAAAATGGGTTTTTCGTCCTATGCGGGCCTGAGACGCGGCTGCATGACATTCTTTGGGCCGTCCATGACGGAAAAAACCATGGTAGAAGTGAGGGCGAGGAAAATATCAGGGAGTTCCCGGTTACGGTGGGTGGTCGGGGGCCAAGCAATGCACGTTTCTCTCATACACGTACATGCACGGGTGCGAGACGTTGGGTTCTTACTGAACCCGAGCGAGGCGTTCGCCTGCTGAACCCGAGCAATTGCACTACAGGCTACGCGTTACTAAACCCGTGAGATCGATCGATCTAGCTATTAACTGAACCCGATCAAGCGATTCCTTCACTACTACTACTAACTGAAGCCGATCGAACGTGTGGCCTCCCTCCCTTGATGAACAATGAGCGTTGTTAGGGGGTGGATGAACAGTTCCCGGTGGGGGGGTTGGATGAACAGGACCCCGTGGTAGTAGAGGTCGTTGCCACTGGATGAACAGGACCACGATTGATCGAGTTGGTTGTGGGTGGATGAACAGGACCCCGTGGAGGGCTGGATGAATAGGACGACCCCATGGAGGGCTGGTTGAACAGTAGTCGATGGAGGGCTGGAAGAATAGTAGCCCGTGGAGGGGTGGTTGAAAAGTACCCCGTGGAGAGGGCTGGTTTAATAGTAGTCGGTGGAGGAGCGGTGGAGGCTGGATGAACAAGAGCCCGTGGATGAACAGTCGCAGGTGGAGGTTGGAGGAGGTCGATGGTGGATGAACAGTAGCCCATGGAGGCTAGAGGAGGTCGACGATTGAGATGAACAGTAGCCCGTGGAGACCGTTTTGTGGTACGCCACACCCCTCCCGATGAACAGATCCCGTTTCGACCGCAGCGCTCCAACACAAGTCCATTTCCTCTATTTTGTGGTTCGCCATACCCCTCCCGATGAACAGAACCCCGTTTCGACCATAGGCACTCGAACACAAGTCCGTTTCCTCTGTTTTGTGGTAGGCCAAACCCCTCCCGATGTACAGGATCCCATTTCGACCGTAGGCGGTCAAACACAAGGCCTTTTGCTCCGTTCTGCGGTACGCCAGGCCTCGTTTCGATTGGTTGTTCCGTCCAAGCTGGTTGCCTCCCGATGAACACAATGACGCAGTTTCTTTGTTCCGACCTAACCGGTTGGCTGCCGATGAACAGGACGCCGTCGGTGCCTCTCCATGTACACGAGCCTTGGCCATACGTATGCGTGAGTAGGCATACGAGACCCCGCCCATATGTACGTACGTGGCCGTATTTACTTTCTTGCACCCTGGTTGTATGTACGTGTACATGCTACGTGCACGCCTCTACTATGACACATGCGCGCCTCTACTACGACACATGCCCTTCCTTACTCGGCCACAGTTCATCGCTGCAGCCTGTAGCCAGACCGATCGACCAGTATGTAGATACACATTCACGACCAGAATGACAACGCTACGTACGCTTCAATTAGGTGTGTCCCAACTGCCAGGCATTTCATTGCGTGCGAAGATGTAGCTAGTGGGTCCTAGCAGTCAGGGGGGAAACATTTTTTTGTGAAATATGGTGGCATGTCCGGTGGGTCCCTGCTGTCACATGGAGGAATAATTATTTTACGTGTAATAAGGTTGCACTTCCTTGCTGCGGCCATGGACCCAGCTGTCAACCTCTCCACGTACAGTACTCTTCCGATGGAGGTCGTTCCTTGAGCACATTGACCACGCCGCGCCAAGAGCACCAAGGCGGTGGACAATGGTGAGGCCTAGGAATGGACGATGCGGAGGCGGGGAAGACGCGACAATGGATACCCACGCGGAGAGGATTACGAGGGTTGATGGGTCCGGCTGTGGTTTGAGGCTGCTGTCTCCGCAGAATAAGAGGGGTTGTGGGTGATTAGAGGGATGGCCTGGCCAGAGGTTGGAGTAGGGTGGGGCGATCAGGCCTGCGTGGCAGCAGAGCCGGCCACTATAGGCAGGAGCAGGCGGCACGACCGGAGCTGGTTTGGGCGGCTGGAGCAAGAAGACCAGAGGTTGAAGAAGCACTATGGCCGTTGGATGGACATCGTACGGTCACTGGAGCTAGAATCGTTCATGTTGACTATGTTGACAAATCCCTCCGTCCGCGTCAACTTAGTAGGCCCACAAGTCAGCCTCCCACTATGCTGGGTCCCAGCTAGTAGGGGGAGTATTCTTTTTTGTGCATAATAAGGAGGCACTTTCTTTCGTGCAAAGATATAGTTGGTGGGTCTGATCTGCCAGCTGGAGGAACGTTTTTTTCGTGAAATTCAGAGGCCGTTCCACTGGGTCCCAGTAGTTAGGTGGAGGAATCATTATTTTGCACGTAATAAGGAGGCACTTCCTTGCGTGCGGCCGTGGGCCCAGCTATCAGCCTCTCCACGTACAGTCGTCTTCCGATGGATGTCGCTCGTTGACCACGTTAACCACGCCGCCGAGAGAACCAGGGCGGTGGACGATGGCGAGGCCCCAGACAGGAATGACCCGAAGAAGCCTAACTATTTCTGTGTAATAAGGAGGCACTTGCTTGTGTGGGTCCCTACTGTCAGCCTCTCCATATACATCCCTCTTCCGATGGTTGTTGTTTGTTGACCATGTTGAGCACGCCGTGCCGAGAGAACAAACGCGGTGGATGAGGGCGAGGCCCAGAAAGGGAATGACCCAGAGCTGACGAAGCCACAACAGCGGATGCCCATGCTAAGGGAAGTACGAGGGCTGACTAGTCGGCTGCGGGGTGAGTCTGCATCGCTGGAAAATAACAGGATGTGCAGGAGGGTAGAGGGATGGCCTGGAGGCAGCACAACCGGCCACGGGAGGAGGGAGCAGGCAGTCCCGCTGGTGCTGGTTTGGGCGGCTGGAGCAGGAAGATCAAAGATTGAAGAAGTACGATGGTCGTTGGATGGACTTCCAACAGTCACTGCTCTGTCTTGACTAAGTAGACAAAGCCTTGCATACGCATCAAAAAAATTTAGGAAAGCGTCATCGTCAACCAAGTAGGCCGAGAAATCAGGCTCCAACTCTGTGGAAAACGGCATACATCCCATTAGCCATTATTTTCAATTATTTACAGCCCATTTACCAATTCTGAAGGACATTTTGAAGCCCATATTCTTTTTATTACCATTACAGTCCATATTTTGGGCACTACTAAAAAATTCAACGAAATTTTGCATATTTCGGTGGGGTCTGAACTCTTTTAAGCACGAAATTTTGAGTCACGTTAAAAATTATTTTAAAAATTCAAAAACAATCTCCACAAAAAATGATTGCAATTTAGAATCTGGACTAGCAAGAAGACCGTGCGTTGCACGAAACATCAAGATGCATTTGTATAAGTAGTTTATCTTGTGGGAGAAAAAAGATGAATGAGGGAACGCCTTATCTGCAAATATGGAGAGGAGTGCGGGTAAATTGTCATAGTTTCCTTCCTATCCGTTAGATATAGATCAAACGACCTATATTGTAGTATGCCAGGCACACCATCATCACCAACTCTATTTTTCATAATAGTAGACAGTAGAGATGAGATAGAGAAACCCGTGTGGAATGCGAGAAACCCACTCCGGCCACTGATACGACTCCAACGTATCTATAATTTTTGATTGCTCCATGCTACTTTATCTACTGTTTTGGATTATAATGGGCTTTATTTTCCACTTTTATATGATTTTTGGGACTAACCTATTAACCGGAGGCCTAGCCCAGAATTATTGTTTTCTGCCTTTTTCAGTATTTCGAAGAAACATAATATCAAACGGAGTCCGAACGGAATGAAACATTCGGGAACGTGATTTACTCATCAGATAAGATCCAGGAGACTTGGACCCTCCGTCAAGAAAGCTACGAGGTGGTCACGAGGGTGGAGGCCATGCCCTCCCCCCTGGGCGTGCCCCCCCTACCTCGTGGGCCCCTCGGAACTCCACCGACGTACTCCTTCCTCCTATTTATACCTACGTATCCCCGTATGACCAGAACAGGAGCCAAAAACCTAATTCCACCGCCGCAACCTTCTGTATCCACGATGTCCCATCTTGGGACCTGTTCTAGAGCTCCGCCGGAGGGGGCATCCACCACGGAGGGCTTCTACATCATCACCCTAGCCCCTCTGATGAAGTGTGAGTAGTTTACTTCAGACCTTCGGGTCCATAGCTAATAGCTAGATGGCTTCTTCTCTCTTTTTGGATCTCAATACAATGTTCTCCCCCTCTCTTGTGGAGATCTATTCGATGTAATCTTCTTTTTGCGGTGTGTTTGTTGAGACCGATGAATTGTGGGTTTATGATCCAGTATTATCTATGGAAAATATTTGATTCTTCTTTGAATTCTTTTATGTATGATTGAGTTATCTTTGCAAGTCTCTTCGAATTATCCGTTTGGTTTGGCCAACTAGATTGGTAGTTCTTGCAATGGGAGAAGTGCATGGCTTTGGGTTCAATCTTGCGGTGTCCTTAATCAGTGACAGAAAGAGTTGCAAGACACGTATTGTATTGTTGCCATCAAGGATAACAAGATGAGGTTTTTATCATATTGCATGAATTTATCCCTCTACATCATGTCATCCTGCTTAAAGCGTTACTCTGTTTTTAACTTAATACTCTAGATGCATGCTGGATAGCGGTCGATGAGTGGAGTAATAGCAGTAGATGCATAATCATTTCGATCTACTTGTCACAGACGTGATGCCTATATACATGATCATTGCCTAGATATACTCATCACTATGCTCAATTCTGTCAATTGCTGAACAGTAATTTGTTCATCCACCGTAGAATACTTATGCTCTTGAGAGAAGCCACTAGTGAAACCTATGGCCCCCGGGTCTATTCTCATCATATCAATCTATATCACTTTATTTACTTGCTTTGTTTTTACTTTGCCTTTACTTTTTACTTTGCATCTATCTATCAAAAATACCAAAAATATTATCTCTATCAGATCTCACTCTCGTAAGTGACCGTGAAGGGATTGACAACCCCTAAGCGTTGGTTGCGAGTTGCTATCTTGTTGTGCAGGTACGAGGGACTTGCGCGTGACCTCCTACTGGTTTAATACCTTGGTTCTCAAAAACTGAGGGAAATACTTACGCTACTGTGCTGCATCATCCTCTCCTCTTCGGGGAAAACCAACGCAAGCTCGAGACGTAGCAAGAAGAATTTCTGGCGCCGTTGCCGGGGAGGCTTACGAAAAAGTCAACATACAAAGTACCCATCACAATCCCTACCTCTCGCATTACATTATTTGCCATTTTCCTCTCGTTTTCCTCTCCCCCACTTCACCCTTGCCGTTTTATTCGCCCTCTCTTTTCCAATCTCCACCTCTCTTTCCCGTTTGCCTTTTTTCGTTGCCTTTGTTTGCTTGTGTGTTGGATTACTTGTTGCCATGGCGCAAGATAATACCAAGTTGTGTGATTTCTCGAATACCAATAATAATGATTTCCTTAGTACTCCGATTGCTCCTCTTAATAATGATGAGTCTTGTGAAATCAATACCGCTTTGCTGAATCTTGTTATGAAAGATCAATTCGCCGGCCTTCCTAGTGAAGATGCCGCTACTCATCTAAACAATTTTGTTGATTTGTGTGACATGCAAAAGAAAAAAGATACGGATAACAATATTGTCAAATTGAAGTTATTTCTATTTTCACTTAGAGATCGTGCTAAAGTTTGGTTTTCGTCTTTGCCTAAAAATAGTATTGATTCTTGGAACAAGTGCAAAGATGCCTTTATCTCCAAGTATTTTTCTCCCGCTAAGATTATCACTCTTAGGAACGATATCATGAATTTTAAACAACTTGATCATCAGCATGTTGCCCAATCGTGGGAAAGAATGAAATTAATGCTTCGCAATTGCCTTACTCATGGTTTGAATTTATGGATGATCATACAAAATTTTTATGCCGGATTGAAATTTTCTTCTAGAAATCTTTTAGATTCGGCCGCGGGAGGCACTTTTATGGAAATTACGTTAGGGGATGCTACCAAATTGCTTGATAATATTATGGCTAATTATTCTCAATGGCACACCGAAAGATCATCTAGTAAAAATGTGCATGCTATAGAAGAAATCAATGTTTTGAGTGAAAAGATGGATGAACTTATGAAGATGTTTACTCCTAAAAATACTCCTCTTGATCCTAATGATATGCCTTTATCTACTTTGCTTGAGAATAATAATGAATCTATGGATGTGAATTTTGTTGGTAGGAATAGTTTTGGAAACAATGCTTATAGAGGGAATTTTAATCCTAGGCCTTATCCTAGCAATCCTTCTAACAATTATGGAAATTCCTATAACAACTCTTATGGAAATTTTAATAAGATGCCCTCTGAATTTGAGAGTAGTGTTAAAGAGTTTATGAATTCAAAAAAGAATTTTAATGCTTTGCTTGAAGAGAAATTGCTTAAAGTTGATGATTTGGCTAGGAATGTTGATATAATTTCTCTTGAAATTGATTCTTTAAAGCTTAGATCTATTCCTCCTAAGCATGATATCAATGAGTCTCTCAAGCCATGAGAATTTCCATTGATGAGTGCAAGGAAAGAATCGCTAGGATGCGTGCTTCCAAAGATGCCTTTATTAAAGCGTGTTCTTCCAATTCCTATGAAAATCAAGATGAAGATCTAAAAGTTACACCTATCAAATCTTAGTTTTGCAATATGAATCCTGATGAATCTGAATATGATCTTCCTTTACCTAGAAGGCGTTCTAAGAATTCGGAGTTTATAGATCTTGATGATGAAATTGATGAAAGTGGGATTGAAATAAATAAAAACCGTGATGTTGCTAAACCCACTATTTTGGATCTCAAGGAATTTAATTATGAAAATTGCTCTTTGATTGGTTGTATTTCCTTGTTGCAATCCGTGCTAGAATCTCCTCATGCTTATAGTCAAAATAAGGCCTTTACCGAACACATTGTTGATGCTTTGATGCAATCTTATGAAGAAAAACTTGAGTTGAAAGTTTCTATCCCTAGAAAACTCTATGGTGAGTGGGAACCTACTATTAAAATTAAAATTAAAGACTTTGAGTTTCATGCTTTATGTGATTTGGGTGCTAGTGTCTCTACTATTCCCAAAACTTTATGTGATTTGCTTGATTTTCGTGATTTTGATGATTGCTCTCTAAACTTGCATCTTGCGGATTCCACTATTAAAAAACCTATGGGAAGAATTAATGATGTTCTTATTGTTGCAAATAGAAATTATGTGCCAGTAGATTTTATCGTTCTTGATATAGATTGCAATCCTTCATGTCCTATTATTCTTGGTAGACCTTTCCTTAGAACGATTGGTGCAATTATTGATATGAAGGAAGGAATATTAGATTCTAATTTCCTTAAAGAAGGGTATGGAACACTTCCTAGAAAGAAAATAAAATTACCATATGAATCTATCATGAGAGCCACTTATGGATTGCCTACCAAAGATGGCAATACCTAGATCTATCCTTGCTTTTATGCCTAGCTAGGGGCGTTAAACGATAGTGCTTGTTGGGAGGCAACCCAATTTTATTTTGTGTTTTTGTTTTTTCTTATGTTTAGGAATAAATAATCTATCTACCTTCTGTTTGGATGTGGCTTTATGTTTTAATTAGTGTTTGTGCCAAGTAGGACCTATAGGATAACCTACGGTGATAGTTTATTTGATTCTGCTGAAAAACAGAAACTTTAGCGCTCACGAGATTAGCTGTCATTTTTTTACTGGAGAATGATTTTGCGTTGATTCTTTTTTCTTCTGATCAATAAACAAATTTTCCAGGACTTCCTATTTTGGTAGAAGTTTTAGAGTTCCAGAAGTTTGCGTTAGATACAGATTACTACGGACTGTTCTGTTTTTGACAGATTCTGTTTTTCGTGTGTTGTTTGCTTATTTTGATGAATCTATGGTTAATAAATTAGTTTATAAACCATATAGAAGTTGGAATACAGTAGGTTTAACACTAATATAAATAAAGAATGATTTCATTATAGTACCTTGAAGTAGTCTTTGGATTTCTTTCTCTAACGGAGCTCACGAGATTTCTGTTGAGTTTTGTGTTGTGAAGTTTTCAAGTTTTGGGTGAATTCTTTTGATGGATTATGGACAAGGAGTGGCAAGAGCCTAAGCTTGGTGATGCCCATGGCACCCCCAAGATAATCAAAGGACACCAAAAAGTCAAATCTTGGGGATGCCCCGGATGGCATCCCCTCTTTCGTCCACTTCCATCGGTAATTTACTTGGAGCTATATTTTTATTCATCAACATGATATGTGTTTTGCTTGGAGCGTCTTGTATTATTTGTGTCTTTGCTTGTTAGTTTACCAGAATCATCCTTGATGTACACACCTTTTGAGAGAGTGATACATGAATTGAAATTTGTTAGAATACTCTATGTGCTTCACTTATATCTTTTGAGCTTGATAGTTTTTCTCATAGTGCTTCACTTATATCTTTTGAGCGTGATAATTTTTGCTCTAGTGCTTCACTTAGATCTTTTAGAGCACGGTGGTGGATTTGTTTTAAAGAAACATGATCTCTCGTGCTTCACTTAGATTATTTTGAGAGTCTTTAATAACATGGTAATTTGCTTAATGTTAATATACTTGGTGTTCAAGATATGTGAAACTTTCTTTTGAGTGCGTTGAATACTAAGATAAGTTTGATGCTTGATAATTGTTTTGAGATATGAAGGTGATCATATTAGAGTCATGCTAGTTGAGTAGTTGTGAATTTAAGGAATACTTGTGTTGAAGTTTGTGATTCCCGCAGCATGCACGTATGGTGAACCGTTATGTGATGAACTCGGAGCATGATTTATTTATTGATTGTCTTCCTTATGAGTGGCAGTCGGGGACGAGCGATGGTCTTTTCCTACCAATCTATCCCCCTAGGAGCATGCGCGTAATACTTTGCTTTGATAACTTCTAGATTTTTGCAAAAAGCATATGAGTTCTTTATGACTAATGTTGAGTCCATGGATTATACGCACCTTTTCCCATCCTTCCACCTTTGCTAGCCTCTCTAAATACCACACACCTTTCGCCGGTATCATACACACACCATAAACCTTCCTCAAAAGAGCCACCATACCTACCTATCATGGCATTTCCATAGCCATTCCGAGATATATTGCCATGCAACTTTCCACCGTTCCATTTATTATGACAGCTCCATCATTGTCATATTGCTAGCATGATCATGTAGTTGACATTGTATTTGTGGCAAAAGCCACCTTTCATAATTCTTCCATACATGTCACTCATGTGTCATTGCATAACCCTGTACACCGCCGGAGGCATTCATATAGAGTCATATTTTGTTGTAAGTATCGAGTTGTAATTGTTGATTGTAAGGAAAAATAAAAGTGTGATGATCATCATTATTAGATCATTGTCCCAAGTGAGGAAAGGATGATGGAGTCTATGATTCCCCCACAAGTCGGGATGAGACTCCGGACGAAAAGAAAAAAGAGGCCATAAAAAAAGAAGAGAAAAGACCCATAAAAAAAATAATGAAAAAAATGAGAGAAAAAGAGAGAAGGGACAATGCTACTATCCTTTTACCACACTTGTGCTTCAAAGTAGCACCATGATCTTCATGATAGAGAGTCTCTCATTTCGTCACTTTCATATACTAGTGGGAATTTTTCATTATAGAACTTGGCTTGTATACTCCAATGATGGGCTTCCTCAAAATGCCCTAGGTCTTCGTGAGCAAGCGAGTTGGATGCACACCCACTTAGTTTCTTCTGTTGAGCTTTCATATACTTATAGCTCTAGTGCATCCGTTGCATGGCAATCCCTACTCACTCACATTGATATCTATTGATGGGCATCTCCATAGCCCGTTAATACGCCTAGTTGATGTGAGACTACCTTCCCTCTTTTTGTCTTCTCCACAACCACCGTTCTATTCCACATATAGTGCTATATCCATGGCTCACGCTCATGTATTGCGTGAAGATTGAAAAAGTTTTGAAAATGTTAAAGTATGAAACAATTGCTTGGCTTGTCATCGGGGTTGTGCATGATTTAAATACTTTGTGTGGGGAAGATGGAGCATAGCCATACTATATGATTTTGTAGGGATAACTTTCTTTGGCCATGTTATTTTGAGAAGACATAATTGCTTTGTTAGTATGCTTGAAGTGTTATTATTTTTATGTCAATATGAACTTTTGTCTTGAATCTTTCGGATCTGAATATTCATACCATGCTTAAGAAGATTTACATTGAAATTATGCCAAAGTATCACTCCGCATCAATTTTTTTATCATTTACCTACTCGAGGACGAGCAGAAATTAAGCTTGGGGATGATTGATATGTCTCCAACGTATCTATAATTTTTGATTGCTCCATGCTACTTTATCTACTGTTTTGGACTATAATGGGCTTTATTTTCCACTTTTATATTATTTTTGGGAATAACCTATTAACTGGAGGCCCAGCCTAGAATTGTTGTTTTCTGCCTTTTTCAGTATTTCGAAGAAACAGAATATCAAACGGAGTCCAAACGGAATGAAACCTTCAGGAACATGATTTACTCATCAGATAAGATCCAGGACACTTGGACCCTCCGTCAAGAAAGCTACGAGGCGGTCACGAGGGTGGAGGGCGTGCCCTCCCCCCTGGGCGCGCCCCCTACCTCGTGGGCCCCTCGGAGCTCCACCGACGCACTCCTTCCTCCTATATATACCTAAATATCCACGTATGATCAGAATAGGAGCCAAAAACCTAATTCTACAGCCGCAACCTTCTGTATCTACGAGATCCCATCTTGGGGCCTGTTCTGGAGCTTCGCTGGAGGGGGCATCCACCATGGAGGGCTTCTACATCATCACCATAGCCCCTCCGATGAAGTGTGAGTAGTTTACTTGCACCTTCGGTCCATAGCTAGTAGCTAGATGGCTTCTTCTCTCTTTTTGGATCTCAATACAATGTTCTCCCCTCTCTTGTGGAGATCTATTCGATGTAATCTTCTTTTTGCAGTGTGTTTGTTGAGACCGATGAATTGTGGATTTATGATCCAGTATTATCTATGGAAAATATTTGATTCTTCTCTCAATTCTTTTATGTATGATTGAGTTATCTTTGCAAGTCTCTTCAAATATCCGCTTGGTTTGGCCAACTAGATTGGTAGTTCTTGCAATGGGAGAAGTGCATGGCTTTGGGTTCAATCTTGCGTGTCCTTACTCAAAGGATGTAAAGAGTTGCAGGACACGTATTGTATTGTTGCCATCGAGGATAGCAAGATGTTTTTTTATCATATTGCATGAATTTATCCCTCTACATCATGTCATCTTGCTTAAAGCGTTACTCTGTTTTTAACTTAACACTCTAGATGCATGCTGGATAGCGGTCGATGAGTGGAGTAATAGTAGTAGATGCAGAATCGTTTCGATCTACTTGTCACGGACGTCATGCCTATATACATGATCATTGCTTAGATATACTCATAACTATGCTCAATTCTGTCAATGGCTCAACAGTAATTTGTTCATCCACCGTAGAATACTTATGCTATTGAGAGAAGCCACTAGTGAAACCTATGGCCCCCGGGTCTATTCTCATCATTTCAATCTATATCACTTTATTTACTTTCTTTCTTTTTACTTTGCCTTTACTTTTTACTTTGCATCTATCTATCAAAAATACCAAAAATATTATCTCTATCAGATCTCACTCTCGTAAGTGACCATGACGGGATTGACAACCCCTAAGCGTTGGTTCGAGTTGCTATCGTGTTGTGCAGGTACGAGCGACTTGCGTGTGACCTCCTACTAGATTGATACCTTGGTTCTCAAAAACTGAGGGAAATACTTACGCTACTGTGCTGCATCATCCTCTCCTCTTCGGGGAAAACCAACGCAAGCTCGAGACATAGCAGCCACACACGTCTGTTCGGGAGTAGGATGCCGGCCAAGCTCATCCTTCCACCATTTTCTGCTTTTTATAACAGTAGAGAAATCCAGAAAAAACAATATTTGAATGTAATTGCCGGTTGGCTTAGGGTTGAAAATTTACAGCCCATTTCTTACTAACTTATAGCCCATTTTCTGCAGTAGCCCATTTTTTACTACTTACATCCTTCCTCGTCTTGAAAGATTTCCAGCCTAGCAAGGCTGAGAAAAGCAAGTAGGCCTCGGTTGGGTATCCACCAAAAAAACTAAGCTAGCCATTTTCAGAAAGAAAAAAGATATCAACTGGGCTCATCATGTTTTTTTAGCAAAGGAACTAGGATCGTCATGTGCTTAAATAAAAGCGTAAGTGTGGGCTAGATGGGCCACAACCCCCGCACGAACGCAGTTGATTGAGCTCCGTCTCTAAAACTAAAAAACAACTGGGCAAGCTGTTGGGTCCCTGGTGTTATCCGCTCGTTGTGTAATTTTCTCGTTTATTGACTACATTGAAAATGGCGTGTGACCTAATTGTCAAACAATTAGGAGGAAGTTTTTTTGGCTTGTAATAACGAGGCACCTGCTTGTGTAATGCAATGACCCTGGTAGGTCCCTACTGTCAGCCTCTCCGCGTACAGCCATCTCCTGATTCCTCTCGATTGTTGACCATGTTGACAATGCAAGACGGCAGTGGGCACCTCGAGCAAACCAAGGCGGAGAACGATGGAGTGGCCTCAAACGGGAACGGACAGGAGCCGTGGAAGATGCGGCAGTGTAGTGGAAGGTGAAGGGGAGTACGAGCAGTAGCGGAGCTAGGTTCAGCCTATGTCCTAGGAAAGCAATGCAAGTACAGTGAGCTACAATGTCATTTCTGCTACAATATGCTATAGTTAACAAAGAACAAATCCATCACACTAGTGTATAGATCATCAAGATATGATACGCCAAGTTTGCGCTATGCAGCAAGAAAAGAAGTTGTGCATTGCTATGCTCCTTTGGGACCGGTGGACGTCGAGGAACAAAGCCAATGCAGGTGAAGTATAGAAGACGGCAGCAGAAATCCGTTCTTTCATCACAAAACACTTGACTGATTTCACTTCGGTGAACCTTCAGAAAACGCCCCAGCCACAACAATCGCAGGTTTGGATCCCTCCAGCTACAAACTTTATCAAGATCAATATGGATGCTGCTTTTCATGTGGAGTCTAAGACTGGTGCGTGGAGTTTCATTGCGAGAGACGAAACTAGAGATTTCCTGGTGGCTGCAACTTGCAAGATGAACCATGTAAGATCTGCACTGCAAGCGGAAGTGATCGCTTATATGCAAGCTATTGAAGGGGCAGCTGACCTTGGTCCACAGCGTATCAGTTTTGAATCAGACTGTTTGACAACGATTTCTGCACTTAAAGGGTGGGGCTATGACGCTGCGAAGCTGGGAGTTCTCTTCAGAGAAGCAAGAAGCTTGTGCCATGCCTCTTTTGTTTTCTCTGAATTCCTGTTTTGTCCCCGAAACTGTAACCATGTGGCGTGTGCTTTGGCCCAGTTTGCTATGGGAGCTGCTGAACACCTCCATGTGTCGGCGAATGTTGCCCCAGATTTTGTTTCTGTCTTGGTGAATGCTGATATGGCTTCCCAAGTTTAAGTTGAATATAATTCGTTCCCTCTAAAAAAATCCACCACGCCCCAGGCCAAGGCCATGGCTGCCTGGGGCCTAGAACCGCCTTTGAGTACGAGGGCAACAACATGTAACTCAAGCTTACAAAAGTATAAAAAAGCCCAAGGATTAATTGTTCATCAATTTTAGACAAAACCCAGATTGAACATGGCAATAACATCTAACTCAACCACTCTTTTTCGTAGTCACAAGAAAATGGATTGGTCTGATCCATAAAATCAACATCCTTTGCAAAAAAAACTATTGGAGGATGACTACAAGTTGTTGTAAATAGAAGCCAAGCATGTTTAGAAGGCCATTTGTCCACCCGAAACTTCTTTTTTTGTTGTTCAACATGTCCGTCCATGAGAAATCTCTTGTTGAAAGACTTAAGCCTCATGGGCAATAGTAACCTCACATTCAACAATAAGAATGTGGCAAAGCTCTTGTTTGCCCCGTTGGATGCATATCTTTCCATCGCTATTGTCCTCAAACGAATGTCAGGAGAACTGAGAAAATCCTGGTGCTTATTACACCACCGATTGGTTATATGTTTTTCTCCATGTGTTAGTGCCTAAATAGACATGAAGATTGAAAATTGTTAAGGTCTGAAAAAAGAGCATGTTGAAAGAGAGACTGTTGAATGGTTAATTCTAGTACAATATATACGGGCATTCAATGTGCATGAAATCATCACCTCTATATAAAAATTCTCTAGACATCGAAAGCATCGCAACAAGCCAATAATTATGTTTAGATCATAACTAAACCATCTGATATATATAAGATCTTGACAGAATCCAACAGTATTGATAGGCTATCCATGGACGAACTCTTCATTGAGCATATAACATAATATTAGTACCCCAAAGTGTACTCCAAGATGATATAAAACTTAAGTGCACAAATGAAAATGAGGCTTATGATTACAAATGTGTAGATGATAATATACGGTACCTGAAAAAGGTGAGGAGCCAACCACCAACTTGTCGTGATCATTAAACGGATCACGAATTACACCCAAGATCTCCAGTTTGGGCGCAGAGATGACAGTTATTTGCGAAGGTTTATAACAATTATCAAGGAGCAACCTTTGAAGTGAAGGGGCATCTTCGATGATGAGTTGTTGTCCTTCAAAACAAATTCCAATGCTTTTAAGGTGAGGCGACTTTATTTGGAGACAACTGATAGGGATTTCTATTCCCAAAACAATCAGCAAGCGCTCCAGGGCAGGGCAACTGGAGTGGATGATGCTGTGCAGTGAGGCCTCCGACAAATAAACCACCACAAGAGAAAGTTTTTTTAGCAGTGGGAGTCAAAACATTTGTACCAGATCGTCTGGTAGATAGCACCGGGCAAAGGTGGCAGTGTGGAGAGAGGAGGAAAAGCATGAGATGGACAACAGAGGTGTGGGCACAAATTCTTGGTGTTCGGTTCGTGGTATGAAAATTTTATGGTAATGGTAGAACTCAAGCTGCTGGAGTTTTTCGAATTCAGGGGAAGTAAGCCAAGCGTCCACCGTGCAGGGTATGGACAACAGGTTGCGTGTCAGGATGCAGAGGCATTGAACGGGGCCATGCTAGTGAGAGGAGCCGATGGCTCTAACGAGATCAAATTCAGGAAGCCATAGAGGGTGCCATCGAGTTGAGAGGATTTGTGTGCGGCAGCAATCCTCGGTGGGGAGAAGCGAGATGATCTCCCCAAGGATGTCGTCCGGGAGATCGCTGATGTGGTCAACCGGAGATTCTACGGTTTCCTCAGATCCGGTTGGGGGGGCTCACCACTTCTCCCCGCGCTACCGGGTGCGGGATCTACAACCAGCGTCGCTGCTGGCGGAAGCCTCATCTTCTTGGCGCCGAGGCCAGCCGACTCCAATTTCCTTGCAGGCGTCGTGCCGAGCTCATGGGTTTGAGCAGAGTAGCCAGAGACGAGCCTAGTGGTAGTGCGAGTGGGGAAGAAGGAGGGCTGGGGTTTTCTGTAGGAGTGGAAGAAGGGGAGCAGGCGTTTTCTGTACGAGTGAGGAAGAAGGTGAGTGGGGGTTTTCCGTACGAGTGAGGAAGATTGGGTGCGGGGGGAATTGGGGGGCGACGGAAGCGGGACGGTCCAGCGAGCTGTAGTATAAGTGGAAGCGAGGTGTGATAACCCACAAGTGTAGGGGATAATTGTAGCCTCTTTCGATAAGTAAGAGTGTCGAACCCAACGAGGAGCTAAAGGTAGAACAAATATTCTCTCAAGTCCTATCTGCCATTGATACGACTCTACGCACGCTTAGTGTTCGCTTTACCTAGAACAAGTATGAAACTAGTAGTACATTGTAGGTGTTGTTGGATAGGTTTGCAAGATAATAAAGAGCATGTAAATATAAACTAGGGGCTGTTTAGATAAAGAAGCAATAAAGTAAATATAGCGAGTGTGGAAAAGTGGTGGTAGGAGTTGTGAAATTGCCCCTAAGCAATTGATTACTTTACTAGACCGATAGCAAGTTTTATGTGGGAGAGGCATAAGCTACCATACTTTCTCTTCTTGGATCATATGCACTTATTATTGGAACTCTAGCAAGCATCCGCAACTACTAAAGATCATTAAGGTAAAACCCAACCATAGCATTAAAGTATCAAGTCCCCTTTACCCCATACGCCACAACCCCCTTACTCGGGTTTATGCTTCTGTCACTCAAGTAACCCACTATAAGTGAATCATGAACATATTGCAACACCCTACAGCAGGAATAGTAACATTGCCCCTTCTCTCTTTTTCTCTCATTTTTTTATTTGGGCTTCTTTGGCCTCTTTTTTATTTGGGCTTCTTTGGCCTCTTTTTTTTATTTCCTCACATGGGACAATGCTCTAATAATGATGATCATCACACTTCTATTTACTTACAACTCAAAAAATTACAACTCAATGCTTAGAAAAAAATATGACTCTATGTGAATGCCTCCGGCGATGTACCGGGATGTGCAATGAATCAAGAGTGACATGTATGAAAGAATTATGAAAGGTGTCTTTGCCACAAATACGATGTCAACTACATGATCATGCAAAGCAATATGACAATGATGAAGCATGTCATAGTAAACGGAACGGTGGAAAGTTGCATGGCAATATATCTCGGAATGGCTATGGAAATGCCATAATAGGTAGGTATGGTGACTCTTTTGAGGAAGGTAATTGTGGGTGTATGGTACCGGCGAAAGTTGCACGGTACAAGAGAGGCTAGCAACGGTGGAAGGGTGAGAGTGCGTATAATCCATGGACTCAATATTAGTCAAAAAGAACGCACATACTTACTGCAAAAATCTATTAGTCATTGAACGAAGTACTATGCGCATGCTCCTAGGGGGATATATTGGTAGGAGAAGACCATCGCTTATCCCCGACCGCCACTCATAAGGAAGACGATCAATGAATACCACATGCTCCAAATTTGTCACACAACGGTTCACCATACGTGAATGCTACAGGACTTACAAACCTCAACACAAGTATTTCTCAAATTCACAATTACACCACTTGCATGATTCTAATATCACCATCTTCATATCTAAAAACAATCATAAAGAATCAAACTTCTCATAGTATTCAATGCACTTTATATGAGAGTTTTTATTATATCCCTCTTGGATGCCCATCATATTAGGACTAGTTTTATAACCAAAGCAAATTACCATGTTGTTCTAAAAGACTGTAACACCCCGAACACACCCGCCGGTGGTCGTTACTCCTGGCGGGATCCAGACTGGCCCCACAGATCAATACTAGTAATTTCTGCGCACTTTGTCCTCACTAATGCGCACCCGGGAGCAACTTCCTGGTTGGTCACCCATCCTGAAACTACTCCAAGATGAGCATGCTTAACAGTCGGTCACCCATCCTGAAACTACTCCAAGCTGAGCACGCTTAACTTTGGAGTTCTGTCTGAATGGGCTTCCAGAAAAGAAGTAATTCCTTATTGATATGAGTAGTCTATCATCCCTAATAAGCTAGGCTATCACAAAGACTCCCAAAATAATATAAGTGAAGCATGAGAGTTCAAGAATTTCTATAAAATAAAGCCACCGCCGTGCTCTAAAAAGATATAAGTGAAACACTAGAGCAATATTGCCTAGCTCAAAAGATATAAGTGAAGCACACAGAGCATTCTAATAAATCGCAATTCATGCGTGTCTCTCCCAAAAGGTGTGTACAGCAAGGATGATTGTGGTAAACTAAAAAGCAAAGACTCAAATCATACAAGATGCTCCAAGCAAAACACATATCACGTGGTGAATAAAAATATAGCCTCAAGTAAAGTTAGCGATAGACTTGTTCAAAGAGGGGATGACTTTCGGGGCATCCCCAAGCTTAGGATTTTGGTTGTCCTTGAATATTACCTTGGGGTGCCTTGAGCATCCCCAAGCTTAGGCTCTTGCCACTCCATATTTCATAGTCCATCAAATCCTTACCCAAACTTGAAAACTTCACAACACAAAACTCAACAGAAAATCTCGTGAGCTCCGTTAGTATAAGAAAATAAATCACCACTTTAAGGTACTGTTGCAAACTCATTTTTTATTTATATTGGTGTAATATCTATTGTATTCCAACTTTTCCATGGTTCATACCCCCCGATACTACCCATAGATTCATCAAAATAAGCAAACAACACGCGAAAAATAGAATATGTCAAAATCAGAACAGTCTGTAGTACTCTATAACTCACGAATACTTCTGTAACTCCAAAAATCCATCCAACTTAGGAAAACCTGAGCAATTTGTGTACCAATCCAGAGCAAAAAGTTTAAGTGCATCTAGTGCCACCCCTAGTTGGTTTTGGAGTATTGAAGACAAAAATGCTTGAGGGACTAATGTGTTTGTGAGAACTGCAGGATAACACATATAGTAGACCCTCATTGATTCAGTTTACCTACCAGAGATGACCCCTAAAAATGTTTGAATACATTGAAGACAATGGTGGTTCGTGAAGACATTCACGACGAAGATTATGACTTGTGAAGATTTTCACTTGAAGACTATGGAGTGCGAAGACATAGCTGTTTCATAGTTTCCTTTCTTCTTTATTGAATCATAGGAACCACCGTACTGTTAAGTGGGGTCCAAGTGAACAAAGTCAGAGTGACTGACATGATGCTCAACCAAATCCTATGTCTTCGAGCGAAGACAATGAGAGCAAACCTTATCCAGAGCTGGATGAGTCAGCTTTGCTTGTAGCCCAAGCCAAGCTCCCGCGCGTGTTTGAAATCTGACCGTTGGACATGTGTCAGTTCCTTAGTGACCCAGGGTCATTTCGGACATATCAGGTCAGGTTGCCTCCTGGCTATAAATAGCCCACTCCCTACACGATAAATTGGTGGCTGCTTAGAGTTAGTGCACGGCTTTTGTCGTTTGAGAGCAACCCACCTCTGAAGCATTTGAGAGGGAGATCCTTGCGAGAACAAAGCCCAAAACACCCAGAGCCAAAGAGTGTTTGGCATCACTGAAGTCTTTCTGTCCGTGTGATCCCAAGACTTATTACACTTGAGGAATGTGAATCCTCCAGCCGGCTAGGCGTCGCGTTCTGAGCATCCAAGAGTCATTGTGGATTGCCAGTGAATGAAGTCTGTGAAGGTTTGGAAGTCTACCTCGAAGACTTACCAGAGTGAGTGGGCGAGGACTGGGTGTCCTTAGCTCAAGGGGAATAAGGTGAAGACATGGTCTTCTGAGTTCAATCTCAGCCTCCCTAACCAGACGTACAGTTGTCACAGTAACTGGAACTGGTCTACCAATCATTGTCTTCACCAAGCAACTAGTTTTATCCCTTACTCTCATTACTTTACAGTTTGTCTTTGTGAAGTCATTGCTTGCCTGCCTGATTCATTTAACTTCATTGTGTGAAGACTTATATTTGTTTGGCTTCGTCCTTTCTTTCATCCTGATCATGTCTACCTAGTTGCAGTTAGTCTTCATGCTTTCACTGTATTGTATGCTTGACTAATTCTTGCCTAGTGTAGTCTTTATCCCGCTGCTTACTTGTTTGTCTTCAAAGGCACCATGTTTTGAAGACTTTCATAAAAATCACCTATTCACCCCCCTCTAGTCGATAACTAGCACTTTCAATTGGTATCAGCGCAAGGTACTCCCTTGTTCTGTGTGATTCAGTTTAACCACCTGGAGTTTTAGCTATGTAGACTGCAGGGATAATCAAGGTCTCCATTGCATGCCCCGTCTTCGATGGCACTGACTACCCCTACTGGAAGAACAATATGCGCAAGCATCTTGAAGCCATTGATGTTGATCTTTGGTATGTCGTCAAGACTGGCGTTCCCAAAGTCGGTGAAGGCAGCACCGCCGCTGATGTCAAGAGATTTGCACAATTGTACTTAACCGCTAAGAACATCATTTGTGGTTATCTGAGGAAAGGGCAGTACGGCCGTGTGAGTGCACTGGAAATAGCAAAGCTGGTCTGGGACTGGCTATCTAAGGTCAATGAAGGCGTCTCAACTCAGAGAGACTCAAGAATCGATGATCTTCGCAATCTCTTCAACTGCTTCATGAGAAATGACAATCAAAATGTCCAGCTCACGTTCGATCGCTTGACTGATATCACCAATGAGCTTCATGCTCTCAGCGCCACTGAGGTCACCAAGCATGAGATCGTGAAGAAGCTTCTGAGATCACTAGATAGCTCATTTGACACCTTAACCCCGATGATACAACAACATCCTGACTTCGAAGATCTCGATCCGTCTGACATACTTGAGAGGCTCAACACACAAGAGTTCCAGCTATCTGAGAAACATGATATCTATGGTCCCAACTATGGCCGAACCCATGCTCTGAAGGCTAAAGTTGTTTCCTCATCTGAAGAAGAATCTGACTATAGCTCTGGTGATCCCGAAGAGCTTGGCAAAGAGCTTGCAATGCTTGTGAGGAAGTTCCAGAAGTTCTCCAAGAAGAATCACTTCAGCAAGTCTTCAAGATCTAGCTCAAAGAACGACGAGGCTTCTTTCACATGACTACAAGAAGAGAACTTGCCACAAATGCAAGAAGATAGGCCACTACATCTCCGAGTGTCCTCAGTGGGATAAGGAATCAAAGAGTAAGAAGAAGAAGAGCAAGGAATATGATTTTGATGACAAGAAGAATAAGAAACCATCAAAATCTTCTTCAAAGTGTTTGTCAAAGTCTTCATCTCATCAGAAGACATCATCAAGCAAGGCACGTGCATTTATTTGCAGGGAAATGGATTCAAAAGAGGAGTCTACCTCTGAGGACGCAGAGGTTGTCGGATGTGGGGTTCTGGCAGACCCTTAAGGTTCGAACTCTGGGGTGCGCACGAAGATCTCTCCCCTACCGATCTACGTCTGATCGCCTCATGAGATGTAAGCTGAAAATGATGAACAACACAAGGGACACGAGATTTATAGTGGTGTGGTGGATTGCCTGAGGGGCTGATGATGAACAGTACAGGGAAGAACAGCCTCGCGAGAGGTGTTCTTGAGCTGGTGCCATGAACTGCTTGGGTGAGTTCTATCGCCTCTCTCTCTACTGAGTATCCGATCTGTCCTCTCCCTCCTTGGTGGTGGCTAATCCTATTTGTAGAGGCCCTGGGCCTCTTCCCAAATATTGAGTAGGAAGGGCGCCAACAATGGCCATTTTGAAGGGGAACATCTAGTACAAGTTATCCTGACTAAAGTTGGTCTTCGGTTGCCAAAGGCACTGGCGATGACGCCATCTTGGGCTCCACGGTGACCGCCATCCTGCCGCTCTGCTGGTCTTGGTCTTGTTGCACTGAAATGGCAACCTTTGCCTGATGCCTCGGTACTCCACGTATGTGCTTGCCTCCTTTGCACCAAAGAGGAAACAAGGACACTGCGCAGGTCGGCGCCCGCCTGGTCTCGATCGTCATGGCTTGCATCACGAGCACCTCGCGAGGTACCCTGCCTTGATCTCTCCGCCTCCTCGCGAGCCTGCCTGGCGAGGCCGTTCCTGAGGAATCCTAGCATCGTCCGCCCCACGAGGCTTCGCCCCTCGCGAGGGTCTTGAGTCTTGCGCTGATGAAGATGGGCCGTACTGGGCCACCACTTCAGCCACGCCGCAGGCCACAGGCAGGCAAGTCTCGGGACCCCTATTCCCAGAACGCCGACAGTAGCCCCCGGGCCCAAGGCGCACTCGGACTTGGCTTAGCAGAGAAGCAAAGGGGCAAGTGCGGAGCGCCGCGGGCCCCATCAGCCTCCGGCCTTGGGCTCCGCAGGCGGTTGATTGGACGTGGGCGTCTCTTCTTCCCCACGGTGCCTCGGCATCTATTCGACTTGACAAGTCCCTGCATGCAGAAATGGGTCATGATTACCTGCGATCCTGGCGGCCGACGGTTGGCTTCCTCCCGGTTATAAATGCGGGAGGGCGCAAGCCTCCGCTGTATATCTTCCTCCTTGCTTCCTTCTTCCTCCCCATTCCATCTACTCGCCATCTCCCATGGTGCCACCAAAGAGGTTCTCGGCCGCAGAGAAGGGGAAGGCTCGTCGGGAAGGTCCTGACTCTCCCCCGCCCAAGCGCGACCAAGGTCGTCCACACAAGCATCCTGCAGCTATCGCAGTGGCTTCCTGCGGCCGCGGCGGCGATCCCTTGCGCGGCGATGAGCGCCTGGTTGTCGAGGGAAGGCGCACCATGGCTGCACGGCCTCCCAGGCCGCGCTTCCACTCAGCGGAGGTGCTGCCAGAGTTCGGCGTGTAGTCGGCGGACCCAACCAGCACCTTGCTCTAGCTTCCACGCCTCTTTGCAGGTGAACTTCCGGCCGGTGCTCCGGGCGGCCTCTGGCTTCAAGCGGACGGCTGCTGCAGCAGGGCCTCCTGGACTTCGCTGGAGGTCTCCATCACCGGGAATGTGGCCCTGACCCGCAGCTGGCAAATATTTGCCCTCGCGCGTGACCTGAGCCGGCGGTGCACCCTGCACTTCAAGTTCAATGGCGACACCACCCTCTACGTGAGGGTGTTCGGAGAAGATGGTCTCCACGTTGGGTGCTGCCCTGAAGGCGTTGACTGCGGCCGGGTTCCCAGCCTCGGCGATGATAGGGATGAAGATGATGGCAGGCGCATGGTCGGCGGCCTTCGTGGCTCGCCAACCTTCGGCGGCTCTCCTTCGGACAGCAGCTCCTCTAGCGGTGGCCGCGACCAGCCTCCGTGCCGTCGCACTCGCCTTGCGGGAGGTAGCGGGTCAGTCCGCCGTTGCGCCTCGGTGAAGCGCGAGGAGGAGTCTGGCTGAGCTCCAGAGGCAGTATGAGCCCTTGCCGCGAGTTGGTGCCGAGCAAGCCGTGCCTATTTTGTCTTTCTCCCTTCCCTGCACAAAGAGAAAGTAGTGTAGGGCCCCGTGGGGGCGTGCTGGACTGTTGCAGTTAGTTATCATGTTGTTTCCGCTATTTCTATGCTGTGTTTTGGTGCCGCATGCCCGCGTGCAGGAATTACTTAGCTCGGGAGGGGGGGGGGTTCTGCAGTCTTCGCTTCCCGAGGCTGAGGCCTCGCCGTGCGCTTCATGTCCTGGAAGGATTAGTCAGGAGTGGTAACTTCCGGTCTCGGTCGCGGAGGCGACCTACTTAGGTCCTGTGTACGTGTCGTGATGCTCGTGGGGCACGGACTGGGAGGGGTGCTCCCGTAGTGGACTTGGTTAGGAAAGCCTCACACGACTAGGGCAGAAAACACTCGCGAGGGCGTCCGCGTAGCCCCCTCGCAAGTCTTGCGCGAGAGAAAATGAGGCAAGTAGGCGAAAAAGACATAGAGTCACAAGTCAAGGATGGCAACAACTCCAATAAAACTTCAAATAGGGACGAACAAGTGTAGGACCTTGAGAAGAGGTGTCTAGAGGGGGGGGGGGTGATTAGACACTAAGTATCAAATTTGCAGTTTTTAACTTCTTTAAGTTTAAGTGGAGTTTAGGCACAAGTTTAACATTCACAATACATAACAAGCAAGCATGCAAAGAGTATATGAGCAGCGGAAAGTAAAGCATGCAACTTGCAAGAATGTAAAGGGAAGGGTTTTGGAGGATTCAAACGCAATTGGAGACACGGACATTTTTGGTGTGGTTCCGATAGGTGGTGCTATCGTACATCCATGTTGATCGAGACTTCAACCCACGAAGGGTAACGGTTGCACGACTCCATGGAGTGCTCCACCCACGAAGGTCCACGAAGAAGCAACCTTGTCTATCCCACCATGGCCGTCGCCCACAATGTACTTGCCTCACTAGCGGTAGATCTTCATGAAGTAGGCGATCTCCTTGGCCTTAAAAACTCCTTGGTTCAACTCCACAATCTTGTCGGAGGCTCCAAAGTGACACCTAGCCAATCTAGGAGACACCACTCTCCAAGAAGTAACAAATGGTGTGTTGGTGATGAACTCCTTGCTCTTGTGCTTCAAATGATAGTCTCCCCAACACGCAACTCTCTCTCATGGGATTTGGATCTGGTGGAAAGAAGATTTGAGTGGAAAGCAACTTGGGGAAGGCTAGAGATCAAGATTCATCTGGTAGGAATGGAATATCTTGGCCAAACACAAGAGTAGGTGGTTCTCTCTCAGAAAATGTATGCTGGAAGTGTAGGTTCATTCTGATGGCTCTTTCCATGAATGAAGAGGAGGTGGAGGGGTATATATAGCCTCCACACAAAATCTAACCGTTACACACAACTTGCCAAACTCGGTGGGACCGAATTGGTAAACTCGGTCGGACCGATTTAGCAAATCTAGTGACCGTTAGGATTTTCGGTGGGACCGATATGCAACTCGGTAGGACCGATATGGTTAGGGTTAGGGCATAACGTTATCTCGGTGAGACCGATTACACAAACTCGGTGAGACCGATTTTGGTAATAAGTTTTCCAGAGAGTTGGTCGGGCAAAATCGGTTGGAACGATTACACAAACTCGGTGGGACCGATTTTGGTAATAAGATAATCAGAGAGTTTGCATTGTAATCTCGGTAGTACCGATTGCTCAAACTCGGTGAGACCGATTTTGGTCATGGACATACACAGAGAGATTACAATCCGATCTCAGTGAGACCGAGATCCCTATCGGTGAGACCGATTTGCCTAGGGTTTGTGGCAGTGGCTAAAACATTTGAACTCAATGGCGCCGGATAGAAAGGATCGGTGGGGCCGAGTTTGACTTTAGGTTTAGGTCATATGTGTGGAAGTGGGAATGTAGTTGAGGGTTTTGGAGCATATCACTAAGCACCGTGGAGCAAGAAACTCATTAAGCAACACCTCATTAAGCAACATCCTTTAGTCCATGCCACTCCATTGTTGAACTTATCTGAAACATACTAGATAAAAGTGTTAGTCCAACAAGAGATATGTTGACATTAATTACCTAAACCACCTAGGGAGCACTTGAGCTTTCAATCTCTCCCTTTTTGGTAATTGATGACAACATACATCAAAGCTTTAGATAAATATATAAAGAATAGCAAGTAAAGCTTTGGAAAGACATGTAACAAGCATAGGCTCCCCCTACATGTATGCAATCATGTGAATATGGAATATAGAAGCATGTGAGAGCATAACCATGATAAAGTAGGCAACGTGTTACATGTATCTTGGCCATATGCATCAGAGCAAAGAATATTAAAGAAAATACCTTCATGCCCATGAGTCCTTCTTGCTAACAGTATGTACATCAGCAAGAATTGCTCATACACATGATTGTGATGCATATACTTACCTTGTAGTCTTGAGTTGGCTTAGGATGGAATGAACCTGCGTAAACAAGGTTAGATAACACAGGTACATCTACTAGCCAGAGCAAATAGAAGAAACCACAAGAATACCAAGACTGGGATGACATGTAGAGAGTGAGTACTAAGTACCACATTGGATTAGACATGTCCCCAAGAGTAAAGATATGCAATGAATTTAAATGATTTCTTTCCCTTAGATGTCTTGCTCCCCCTGAATCTAGCATGGGATACTGGGAGAAGATAGGGAATAGAAAATCAGAGCTGAAAGATATAAATGAACAGAGCTAATGCAAATAAGCACATATGAACATGTCTTTCCCCTCAAGAAGACATGTGGCATCTCTCCTCTTGAACACCAGGCATCTGGGATCCTTGAGAAATACTTTCTACTTGAGTATTCTCTCCCCCTGGAGATCTCTTTCTCCCCCTGAGGAGGTGATATTCTCTCTCTCTGATGTGATCTCTCTAAGTGATAAGCTTTGATGTGATCTCTCTCTCCCCCTTTGACATCAATTTCCAAGAAGGGTTTCATCCTTGAGTCACAGCACAAAGCATTTATAAAAAATGTGATGCTTGTAGAGGGCAAGATTCATTGAGTGGAGCTAGATCAGAAGAAACACAGAATAAGTGGCAAACTGTTTTTCCTGTTGTGAAATCGGTGGCACTGATTGGTATGCTTCAGCTGTACCGAAAGGATCGGTTGGACCGAAAAGAACAAACCGGTGAAACCGAGTTCATGCAGAGAAAACACTTGTCACCTTAGCTTACTAGACTAGTAAGATCTCACAAAGATTTGCAAGGAATTCACTGAAAGATATGCAATGAATTTGATGTAGAAAATGCAGAGCAAACAGAAAGAAATCTAGATGAAGTTTTTTTAAAAGGGGAAACAAATATGCATGAGGCAAATGCAAAAACATAGAAAAGAACACAAGAGAACTTCATCTAGAGATGGTCGGCGACAAAGTCACCCATGTTAGAGTATATTGACTTAGGAGTCAAGTGAGATCACTTGATCATAGGTCATACTCATCGTTTAAGCTCAAAATGGGGTTGCCATTTTTCGTTGAAGCATCTTGATATATTCACATCTTGTCGAGTTGCTTTAGCTCATGACTTGGAGTAAAGCTTCTCTAAGATGGAATAGCATACCTTGGTTGGTGGTGTTGTCCATGTAGTTGAACTTGTGTGGGTTGCTCAAAGTTAATGTAGCTCATCAAGAATTGGGAGCACCACTTGGAATTTGAGTCCATCTACCTACATGAGTTAGTTCTTGCAAGGAAGAGCACTTGTGTATCCAAAAATGACAATCATGAAGCTCAACGTAGAATTTGTCAAAGGATATGTTTGAATGGTTCCGTGCTTCCTTGTCTTCAACCACCATAGTGTTAAAACTTGTTGATGTAGAGATTGCTCAAGATGTGATTAGATTACAATCTCATGGAATTTGATTCAACCAAGTACCTACATGGGTTAGATAATATGCAAGATGCAAATGAATTCAAGACATAAGATTTTCATCATAAGAGAAATATCAAGGATTAGTCATAAACTCATGTCTTGCATGTATCCAATGGAGTTTCTACTCCAAGTTTGAAGCATCAATGATGTTCAATTCTCCTCTTAACCTGCAAGACACTTTATCATCAAGAGGTTTAGTGAGTATATCCGCTAATTGCTTTTCAGTGCGAACATGCTTAAGATCAATGTCACCCTTAGCAACATGATCTCGAATGAAATGATGACGAACTTCAATATGCTTAGTTCGAGAGTGTTGTACAGGATTATGACCAATTTTGATAGCACTTTGATTGTCACAAAGCAATGGAACATGTTTCACATATATCCCATAATCTTTAAGAGTTTGGGTCATCCAAAGTAATTGAGCACAACATGAACCAGCGGCAATGTATTCCGCTTCGGCGGTGGATAAGGATACCGAGTTTTGTTTCTTGGAGGACCAAGACACAAGAGATCTACCAAGAAATTGAGAAGTACCCGAAGTGGACTTTCTATCAACCTTGTCTCTGGCATAGTCCGAGTCAGAGTAGCCAACAAGATCGAAAGAGGCCCTCTTAGGATACCAAATGCCAAAATTTGGTGTATGGATTAAGTATCTCACTATCCTTTTCACGGCCTTAAGATGACATTCTTTAGGAGCAGCTTGATATCGTGCACACATGCACACACTTAGCATGATATCGGGACGTGAAGCACATAGATATAACAATGAACCAATCATAGAGCGATAAACCTTTTGATCAACCAGTTCACCATCTTTGGTCAAATCAAGATGTCCACTAGTAGGCATGGGTGTAGACATACCTTTGCATTCTTGCATATTGAACTTCTTGAATAAGTCATTGATTTACTTTGTTTGAGAAACTAAGGTACCTTCCTTAGTTTGCTTGATTTGCAACCCAAGAATTTGAGTTCACTCATCATAGACATCTCAAACTTCTCCGACATTAGCTTCCCAAACTTTTCACTAAAATGAGGGTTAGTTGAACCAAATAGAATATCATCAACATAGATTTGGCACACAAATAGTTCTCCATTAACCCTTTTAGTAAAAATTGTGGAATCAATTTTCCAAATTTCAAAGCCTTTTTCAATGAGGAACTTGGTCAAGCATTTATACCATGCTCTAGGAGCTTGTTTAAGACCATAAAGAGCTTTGTGTATTTTGTAAACATGATTTTGTTTCTTAGGATTGACAAAGCCGGGAGTTGCTTAACATAAACTTCCTCCTCTATTTCACCATTTAGAAAAGAACTTTTAATGTCCATTTGGTACAAGGTGATATCATGATGATTAGCATAGGCAAGTAAGATGCGGATGGACTCAAGTCTAGCAACGGGAGCATAAGTCTCACCATAGTCCATACCTTCGACTTGTGTGTAGACTTGGGCGACGAGACGTGCTTTGTTGCGAGCTGCTTGTCCATTTTCATCTTGCTTGTTGCGAAACACCCATTTGGTACTGATGATGTTGTGGTTGTTGTCAGGCTTCTCAACCAATGTCCAAACTTGGTTCCTCTCAAAGTTGTATAGCTCTTCATGCATAGCATTTATCCAATCCGGATCTTCCAATGCTTCTTCAACCTTCATAGGTTCAATGCTAGAGATGAAAGAATAGTTTTCACAAAAGTTAGCTAGACGAGTTTTAGAGCGAGTGATTCTCCCATTTTGAATATCATTGTAGATTTGCTCGACGGGATGGTCTTTAGCAATTCTTTCTCGAACTCGTGAAAGCTTTTGCTTGGTTCTTGGTTGAACTTCTTCTTCATCTTGTTCTTCTTCTTGGCCTTCTTCATTGTTGGCGTTGTCGTTCTCTACTCATGGTGGAGAAGGAGGTTGTTGACGTTCATCTTGATGAACTTCCTCATTTTCTTCATCTTGGTGTGTCCCACTTGTGGATGCTTCTGTATCAACTCTTGGTTCACCTTGTCGTGAAGTAGAAGCTTCCACTTGGACGGACGAGGTACTATCCTTCACCTCCGTTGGACGGACCTTGCCAATAGACAAGTCTTGGATTGCTTCCGAAGGATCTTTGTCTCCTACATCAATTGGCAATTGCTCTACTTGCGAGCCGTTAGATTCATCAAACTTCACATCTACCGTCCCTTCAACCTTTCGGGCGAAATTGTTGTAGACACGGTAAGTGTGAGAGTTTGAGCCATAACCTAGTAGGAAACCTTCATGAGACTTAGGAGCAAATTTAGAACGACGATGCTTATCAAGAATGTAGCACTTTGAGCCGAATACTCGAAAGTATCCAACTTGGGGTTTGTTACCGGTAAGAAGCTCGTATGCCGTCTTGCCAAGTAGCTTGTAAAGATACAAGCGATTTGTTGCATGACAAGCTATCTCAACCGCTTCTGCCCAAAAGTGCTTCGACGTCTTGTACTCATCAAGCATCGTTCTCGCCATTTTGATGAGCGTCTGGTTCTTCCTCTCAACAACTCCATTTTGTTGAGGTGTGTACGTAGCCGAGAACTCGTGTGAAATCCCTTCTTCGTCAAGAAAGGTGTCCACATTGGCGTTCTTGAACTCCTTTCCGTTGTCGCTGCGAACCTTCTTGATCTTCACTTCAAATTGATTTTGGGCCTTCCTAGCGAAGTTTTTGAAGATCTTTTGGACCTGCGATTTATCATCGAGAAAGAACACCCACGTAAATCTTGAAAAATAATCAACTATAACTAGACCAAAAGAATTTCCACCGAGACTCTTGTAAGAGTTGGGACCAAAAAGATCCACGTGAAGTAGCTCGAGTGGCCTCCTTGTGGTCATAATGGTCTTCACAGGTTGCCTTCCTCCAACCTGTTTACCTGCTTGACAAGCACTGCAAAGTCTATCCTTATCAAATATGACATCGTTAACACCAAGGATATGATTTCCTTTAATAAGCTTGTCAAGGTTTCTCATACCAACATGACCTAATCGTCTATGCCATAACCAACCTTTTGAGGATTTAGCGATGAAGCAAGTTTTAGGTTGAGCCTTTTTAGTGAAATCAACAATTTATAGATCACCTCTACGCACACCGGTAAAGACCATTTTATGATTGTCTCGACGAAACACTTGACAAACTACTTCAGTAAATAGGACATTGAAACTAAAATCAACAAGTCTAGATACTGAAAGTAAGTTGTATCCAAGAGATTCAACGAGCATGACATTTTGTATGGAGCTATCATGTGATATGACCACCTTAGCGAGGCCAACCACCTTACCCTTTGTGTTGTCACCGAAAGTGACATACTTTCGAGGACTATCATTTTCAGCAAGCTCACGAAACATGTCTTTATCTCCGGTCATTTGATCGGTACATCTACTATAAAGAACCCATTCCTTTCCTCCTGACATATATCCCGGAAGATTTTCCATAAGACCAAAATGTCTCATTGCATCGTCAATATCGAAGTCACTATCATCATCCTCATCATAGTATCCATGTTCAACATTGTCATGTGGTGGATCAAATCCTAGAGAGGGTGATTCGTTAGAGTGAGTTTGACAATGATCTTGCTTATGAATTTTTATAGCTTCGGAAATAATATCACTAATAATTCCAACATCTCCTTTGGCACGCATAAGGTTTGTAAGATCAAATAGACGACCACCAAACATAGGATCACTAGTATTCATCTTACTCAAAGCAATAGATTTATGGAGAATTTCATCTAAATTTTTCAAGGAATAATTTGGAAAGCATTCCTCAAGAAATTTCCATATAGTGTAGGCGCACTTAAGAGTAGGCAAACATCCAATCAAGTTTCTAGGCAAGCCTCTAATGATAAGTTCGGCAGTTCTAAGATTCCTAATCATGTCAATTGACTCATCAAGGGTAGGATGCATAGGATCAACATGAGGTGCACAAGGGCTAGCAATATACTTGTTCAAATGATATTGATTGAAAATTACAAGCATCTCATTTTTCCATCAAGAATAGGCACTCTATGTCTAACACTCCCCAAAGTAGAATCATCCATCTTCCTCCAATGGTGATTAAACAAAGGCAATGGAGACCAAAGCTCAGATACCACTTGTAGGACCTTGAGAAGAGGTGTCTAGAGGGGGGGGGTGATTAGACACTAAGTATCAAAATTGCAGTTTTTAACTTCTTTACGTTTAAGTGGAGTTTAGGCACAAGTTTATCATTCACAATACATAACAACCAAGCATGAAAAGAGTATATGAGCTGCGGAAAGTAAAGCATGCAACTTGCAAGAATGTAAATGGAAGGGTTTTGGAGGATTCAAACGCAACTGGAGACACGAATGTTTTTGGCGTGGTTCCGATAGGTGGTGCTATCGTACATCCATGTTGATCGAGACTTCAACCCGTGAAGGGTAACGGATGGGCGAGTCCACGGAGGGCTCCACCCACGAAGGGTCCATGAAGAAGCAACCTTGCCTATCCCACCATGGCCGTCGCGCACGAAGGACTTGCCTCACTAGCGGTAGATCTTCACGAAGTAGGCGATCTCCTTGCCCTTACAAACTCCTTGGTTCTACTCCACAATCTTGTCGGAGGCTCCCACGTGACACCTAGCCAATCTAGGAGACACCACTCTCCAAGAAGTAACAAATGGAGTGTTGGTGATGAACTGCTTGCACTTGTGCTTCAAATGATAGTCTCCCCAACACTCAACTCTCTCTCATGGGATTTGCATCTGGTGGAAAGAATTTTTGAGTGGAAATCAACTTGGGGAAGGCTAGAGATCAAGATTCATATGGTAGGAATGGAATATCTTGGCCTCAACACATGAGTAGGTAGTTCTCTCTCAGAAAATGTATGCTGGAAGTGTAGGTTCAGTCTGATGGCTCTCTTTACGAATGAAGAGGAGGTGGAGGGGTATATATAGCCTCAACACAAAATCTAACCGTTACACACAACTTGCCAAACTCGTTGTGACCGAATTGGTAAACTCGGTCGGACCGATTTAGCAAATCTAGTGACCGTTAGGATTTTCGATGGGACCGATATGCAACTCGGTAGGACCGATATGGTTAGGGTTAGAGCATAACGTAATCTCAATGAGACCGATTACACAAACTCGGTGACATCGATTTTGGTAATAAGTTTTCCAGAGAGTTGGTCAGGCAAACTTGGTTGGACCGATTACACAAACTCGGTGGGACCGATTTTGGTAATAAGCTAACCAGAGAGTTTGCATTGTAATCTCGGTAATACCGTGTGGGGACCCCGACTCATAAGTCGAGATCACCGAATGCACGTGTACAGTGATCCCAGAGATCAATGCTCACTGAACACACAGAAGCTGAATAACAAGAGTCTTACATCCATACATACCGTCTTACACAAATTGTCACCATTATGGTCAAGTCTACATTGATAAAGCCTTAAGGGCTGAACATCAAATGAAACAGAAGCAGCGGAAATCGTCGTCGATAAGTAGAACCCATGCCATCTGCCTTAACCCTACAGGCATTCTGACTGGAAAACGTCCTAGTTCGCATGTTCGTCTCCAAGAACTCTTCTTCGAACTCCGGTTCTTCCATGCCTGGTCAATTAAATAACCAGTGGCAAGCCAATGAGTACTTTGAATGTACTCGCAAGCAACCCATGTTTTGGTTCAAGGTACAACATGTTCAACATCCTATAAAGCATGCATCAAGAGAGTTCATGTAACCATGAGAACTGGTCACAGATATCAACATAAATATAGTGGGCACCAACCCATTTATCATAAACAGAGTGGGCACCAACCCATCTCCATCGTGTCCAGTCCTTTGACTTGACCCAGTCATTTCCATCATCACACACACTAGGTTTGTAAACAAGCGGACGTAGCCCAAGAGCGGTTACCCAACTGTCCATGACCGTGGACACAACTATTCGAATAGTTTTACACTCTGCAGAGGTTGCATACTTTACCCACTAGATCCGGGGAACTTCCGTGTCATCCACGACCCGCGGTACCTCAAGTACCCGGGGTAAGCACCCGATCACTACCTTTCCCTAGACGACACTAACATGGAGTCCACTCGATTGGTAGTAATCCCCATGCCCAACATTTCACATCATAAGGTTGTGGAGCCTCGCTCCCATATTCATCACATACCACAAGCACGGGGTACCAGCGGTGTGCCGGTCTTTGTAAAAATGATATGGCCGCCCTACAGCACGACCCGTCCCGAGAGAGATCACCAACTCTCCCCCGTCACTAGTAATGCGGGCCCCAAGCTAGTATCGGTCTAGGGACTCAACAATGCCCTTTCCCATATAAGGGTAGAGTGGTTGCGCATGTAAGGTTGGAATAACGATCGCAACTCCGACCAATCCGTTTTGAAAACAACACACACTTCCCTTGGCACACCACTTCGTCATCAAGTGGTCACCCATCTCATCATCTCCCTCGGGCATAAGTGGCACCCGATGGGGTTTTCGAAAAGTCTTTTGAAAAAAGCTTTGCCTCCTTTACCATGCGTAAACCCATCCCTTTTTGCGTAGCATCTACATTAGCATCCTATCTACTCCCACCGGCATAACCCTCATAAGAAGGTAGGGCCATGCACAATGCAAGTATCAACGAGGAATGTAACCGAGGCAACCAACCACGTGGTTCACCATCTCATCATGATTCCGATGCAACAAATATAACGAACTATATGGCATGTATAAGAAGGTTTCATAAACATGGTCAAAGGGCTGCTTGCCTGTTTCTTCAGAGTCTTCAAGTCTTCTGGTCCTCCTCCAAGTACTCCGTCTACTTCGTCAACTAACGTCGGAAAACAATCATAATAAGCAACACAACAAGGCAGGAAATAAAAGTGCTCTAAAAATATGAGTTGGACTTTTCTGGGATACCTCTGGTCATATGAGGGATGACCAAAGTGGTTTCATTAGGATTTGATCAATGGACATCTCTGGACATTTCAATATGATGGAATCAAGGGATTAATGGGTTTGCAAGAAGTGTACAGAAATATATTTTTTGAAAAATGAGCAAAGGCACCCATTTAACAAAGGATGATTTTAGAAGCATCTAGGAATTGGTTTCACTAGGTTTGGAGTTGAGATGATTTTCCTATGAATTTGCAAAGTTGGCTATATATAAAGAAATAGACCATTATTTGAGGTGATACAGAAAGTATTACTAAAAATGTTCAAAAACTAAGTTTTGAACTTAGATGCATCTAGGAATTTGAATCATGGCATTTGGATCAATATTGAGCTCTCTGTGATTTTCTAAAGTTTATCACAGAATTAAGAAAATTGGGATTTGATAATTGTCTGTGAAGAAAACCTTTATGGAAAAATGTGCAAATTGCACCTTGTGATAGATCAGGAATTTATGAACTTATAGAAATTAGAATCATCAAATTTGGAGTTGATTTGGTCTGTTTATGGATTTTTGAAGTCCACTGGGAAAAAGAAAAAGGAAATGGGGCTTTACCCTTATCGTGCGCGCAAGGCGCGAGTTAGGCAACGGGCCGGCCCAGCTACTCGGCCACGCGCACGCCGTTGACGCAGGAGGCGCACTCACGGGAGTACGCCTTCCCCGAGCGAAGGTGGCGAAAGGCAGAGCCCGTTTCCACTTAATAGAATGGGGCCCACCCATCATTGTCTCACTCTCGTTGGCCGACCGACACGCGGGGCCCGCTGGCAGGCTTTTCCCCAACCTCCCGCGCGGGCGCGACGGGAGACAGGGGAGGCGTTCGACGCCGGCTGCCGGCGCTACAGGGCGTCTCCGGCGATGATCCGCCCACCGGCGTGCTCAGGAGGATGAGCCGCATCCATCGGTGTATGGCTCGCTTGCCGAGGAGAGCCGTGGCGGAGACGGCCTGGGTGACCGCGGAGGAGGCCATCGGCCATCATCGGCTTCGAGCATGCGATGCTCCTGGGGACGAACGGCGGCAAGGGGAGGGCTTGTGGTGGTGACAAGAGGGTGCGGAGCTATCCAGGGGGAAGAGAGAGGGGCCGAGGCCCGCGGATCTGAGCAGCGGCCGGCGGCTCGGCTCCGGCCTAGGAGGGGGATGGAGAGCGCGAGGAGGGGAGTGGGTTGGTTCAGGGGGTTCGCACGAGGGAGAGAGTGGCAAAGGAGGCCAGAGAGGGTTCGGGGAGGCCTTAAATAGATGGGGGCGAGGTGCACAGCGGGACCGTGCACCGGCGAGGCCGTAACCGTCGCTAGAGGACACGGGAGGGCTTCGCTTCGAGTCGGGGGTCTTCCTGGGCATGGTCTACGGCCAGGGGAAGGGGGAGAAGGAGCGGGGGAGCATCAGGGTAGCGCGCGTGTGAGCATGCCCATTGGAGCTCTCGGGCGGGCGGTGCGCGTGCGAAAGGTGGCAGCAGAAGGGAGAAGGAGGAGGGGGACCAGGCTGTGGCGTGTTGCGGACGTCGAGGAGCATCGACTGGCGCGAGGGGGAGGCTCGAGGTTGTCGGGAGTGCCGTGTCAACGGTCGGGAGCACGCTGACGTGCTCCAGAGCGCGCAAATGGCCGGCACCCGCGGCTTTTCCTCGCGTCCTCACGCGCCCACTTGTGTCTAGTGGCTGCTCAGGGGAGTAAACAATGTGGGAAAGGCATTGGATGCCCTGGGGCTTGCCAGGAGTGAGAGAGAGGCGAGAGAATGGGAGGAAAGCTGCTGTCCAGAGGGGGAAAGTGAGGGTTTCACCTCCAAATAATTGAGCTGTGGAATAGCCATTGCTACTGGACGTGCAAGGGGACTAGGAGGGGCTGTGGTAACAAGTTGAGCTCATGGAGAATAGCGGAAGTGGCCAAAATAGGCATTTTAATTATCTGCCAGAAGGTGTTTGATGGGGGTTTGGGCAAGTAGATGATTTGTATCTGCCATGAGACTCCATAGGGTGAAATGACACATATAATTAGGGCCTTCCACCAATTTGGAGATCATTTGAAGAAAGTTGACAATGCAACTTTGGTAAACCCTAGAAATTAGCAGAAATGAACTTGTGTAGATTTTGTTGAGCAAATCACTTCTCCCTGATGCACCACTTGGTGTGGTGGCCTCATTTGGTCATGTGATCATGCTCACAAAAGTTGGGGTCAAGGATAGAAAGTTGGTAATGCAAAGTTGTTCAAATTTGGTTCTGGACAGAAAGAGTTTTGGGGTACTTTGATCAAGTTAACTTGCTCTCCAACTTGTGCCATTTGGTCTAGATGAATTATTAGACCATTTTAGCAAGTTCACAAGGTTTGAGAACATTTGGACATGTTTGGCAATGTAAAGTTGCTCAAACTTCAAAATGGACAGAAATGGTTTTGAGAGGATTTGATGATGCTATCTTGTTCTCCAAGTCATGAGACTTGGCAAGATCACCAAATATGTCATATGTGACATGATAGAATTTTCTTGGAATTTTTGTAGAACATTTCCTTTGCAAATATTTCAAAAGCTTGAAATATCCAGAAAGGGTTTTTGAGGGATTTGACCAATGTTTTGAACATGACCATGTGTTGAAACTCTTATATGTGGACAATATATGTCCTATGAGTTTTCTTAATTTTTGTCAAATATTTTTGAAGCAATAAAATAATTTTTCCCTATTAAAGACCATTTCTGGCCTTAATAAAAAGCTTTTAAATAAAATAGGAAAATAACTTTTAAAATTATATTTTTGTGGTTTCTTGGTATCCTATATCTAATAGGAGTCAAATATATTTTTGAAAGATTTTTACTGCCCTTAATTAAGTACTTGCAAAGCAAACCTCAATTTAGGGGTTTTTGAAAAACTAATTTTAGAAAATACTTTTTGGCCAAATTATTTTTGCAAGAAATTATTTTTATATCCTATACACATGGCATGATCATTGGGAAAGGTTTTTGGAGCAAGGAGATGAAGTATAGGAGTTGGAGGATTTATTTGATTTTTAGAGCACTTGCAAACAGCAGTCAAACATTCAATCAAAGCAAAGACAAAACACTCAAAGTTTTTGTCAAATCACATTTTAGCATGATTTATTGACTTAAGTGTTGTGGCATGAAAATCAGGGTGTGACATACCGATTGCTCAAACTTGGTGAGACCGATTTTGGTAATGGACATACACAAAGAGATTACAATCCCATCTCGGTGAGACCGAGATCCCTATCGGTGAGACCGATTTGCCTAGGGTTTGTGGCAGTGGCTAAAACATTTGAACTCGGTGGTGCCGGATAGAAAGAATCGGTGGGGCCGAGTTTTGGGTCATATGTGTGGAAGTGGGAAAGTAGTTGAGGGTTTTGGTGCATATCACTAAGCAGTGTGGAGCAAGAAACTCATTAAGCAACACCTCATCCCTTTTTGATAGTATTGGCTTTTCCTATAGACTCAATGTGATCTTGGATCACTAAAATATAAAATGAAGAGTCTTGAGCTTGAAGCTTGAGCCAATCCTTTTCCTTAGCATCTTGAAGGAGTTCTCACATCCTTTAGTCCATGCCACTCCATTGTTGAACTTATCTGAAACATACTAGATAAAAGTGTTAGTCCAACAAGAGATATGCTGACATTAATTACCAAAACCACCTAGGGATCACTTGTGCTTTCAACAAGCCAACTGCAGAAAGCAAATGAAAAAGCCGCGCCCGGCACCTAATCTAGTCTTCGACGTCTTCTCACCAGCGGGGAGCTAAGTGCCACCACTGGGCGTGGGCGGGAGCCCCAGAGGCTCGAGGGCGGCTATCCGGAGACTCCGGGGCGTGTACAGCCCCAACTCATTATTATGTGAGAGTGTCACGGGCGGCAAGCTTCACAGGCATTGGCCTTCTTCATAGGCTCCTGGCCTTTCCCAGGGCGATGAACTTCACGGGCATTGGCCTTCTTCACAGCTACCGGGCCTTTCTTGGTTCCTCTAGCTTCACAGGCGTCGGGCCTTCTTTACAGGCGCTGGGCCTTCCTTCAAGGGTAGAACTTCCGGAGGTGCTGGATGTTCCACGCGTTCGGAATGGGCATCCCCTCCTGATTCCCCAAGCATGCGGTGCCAGGCCTGTAGACATGAACAACCTTGAACGGGACCTCCCACATGGGCGACATCTTGTCCAGCCCCTCCCTGGAGAGCACCCGTCTGAGCACGAGGTCACCTACCTCAAGGGTCCTGGGGAAGATGCTGCGGCAGTGGTACCGCCGCAGCGCCTGTTGGTATCTCCCAGCCCAAAGCGCAGCCTCCCGACGGTGTCCCTCCCCAAGCACGAGGTCCATCCCCCGCATGGTGTCCTGCTGTGCTTCATCGAAAGCCAGGACCCGCGTGGAGCGATGCTTGACCTCATGAGGAAGGACCACCTCAGCACCATAGAGGAAGAACGAGGTTTCGCCGGTCGACTTGGTTGCGGTAGTGCGGATGGACCATAGCACGGACTGGAGCTCGTCATGCTAGCCCCTGCCGCAGGCCTCTAGCTTCTTCTTGAAGGTCCGGATTTTGAGGCCTTTCAGGACCTCCGCATTGGCGCGTTAAGCTTGGCCATTGCTGCGAGGGTGTGCCACCGAAGCATAGCATATCTGCGTTCCAAGGTTAGCACAATATGTTTTGAAGAGATTGCTAGTGAACTGCGAAACGTTGTCGGTGATGATGCGATTAGGTACCCCGAACCGACTCATGAGGCCCTTGATGAACTTGACCGCTGAGCCAGCGGGGATGGTACGAACAGCCTCCACCTCTGCCCACTTCGTGAACTTGTCAATGGCGACCTTGAGGTTGTGGTAGCCCCCTGGCGCCCGAGGAAACGGGCCAAGGATGTCCAATCCCCAAACAGTGAAAGGCCATGAGAGGGGAATGGTCTGAAGGCCCTGAGCTGGCTGATGAATCTGCTTGGCGTGGAATTGACAGGCTTCACAAGCCTTCACCAGCTTGATTTCATCGTCGAGTGCTGTTGGCCAATAGAACCCGCTGCGAAACGCCTTGCCGACGAGTGTGCGTGAAGACGAGTGGTGCCCGCAGTCTCCGCCGTGAATGTCTGCCAGTAACTCTTTCCCTTGTTCCCTGGAGATGCACCGTAGGGTAACGTCATTCGGCCGCTTCTGGTAGAGCTCTTCGTCTTGGATGCAGTAGGTCGTGGCGTTTCCGCGTCCTCCTTCTTTTCTGGCAGAATCCCCTGTACCAGGTAATCCATGAACTCCGCAGTCCAGCATCCCTCCAGAGGTTCCAGCGCTAGGAGCAGGCGTGCTCCTGAGGTCGGGCCACAGGCCGGGTGCCCCGAGGCTGGCGGTTGAGGGAGCTCCTCCCGTGGCTGTGCTGTGCTTGATAGTGATGGTGCCGCTGAAGGTTTGAAGGGCCGTTCCTCGAAGACGCCAGGCTCCTGAGGCAACCGCCTAGATGCCCTCCTCGCGATGCCATCCACCTCTTGACTGGTTCCGCGAGGCACATGATGCAACTCCAGCCCCCAAAATTGTTTCTCCATCCTGCGTACCTCCGCAAGATATGCTTCCACGTGTTCGTCTTACGGCTCGTATACCTTGTTGGAGAAATTGACGAGGAGTTGTGAATGGCCCTTGATGACGAGGCGCTTTACCCCTAAGGTGACTACAGCTTTCAACCAAGCTATCAGGCCCTCGTATTCTGCTATGTTGTTGGAGACCTTTTCTCCATGCTGGAAGCAGAGTTGCATGGCATAGTAAAGCCTATCCTGAGTGGGAGATATGAGCACTGTGCCAGCCCCCGCGCCATGTCGCGAGAACGCCCCGTCGAAGTACATGACCCAGCCGTTCGGCGCCTCCCTTCCTGGGGAAAGCGACCGGTCCTCGCCTGCTTCGAGCCCTGGTGCTTCCGTCCATTCTGCCACGAAATCTACAAGTGCAGCTCCTTTGATAACTCTGGTCGTGCTAAATTCCAGCTGAAATGCTTGTAGCTCGATGTTCCATTCAGCGACCCTTCCAGCTGAGTTGGGGCTCCTGAGTACCCTTTCCAAGGGATATGCCGAGACGACCTTGATGGGATGGCCTTGGAAGTAGTGCCACAGCTTGCATGACGCCACTAACAGCGCGAGGAGGAGTTTTTGGGGCATGGGGTACCGCGCCCTCGCATCCCGTAGCACTGTGCTGACGAAGTATACAGGGTGCTCGACGAGGTTGAGGGTGCTAGCACAGCCCGCGTCTTCCGGAGGTTGCGGCACCTCCTGAGGCGGCCGAGCCCCCAGCGCCAGGTCGCCTGGCGAGGTCTCCTCCGTTCGGGGTGCGTCCACCTGCTGAGGCTGATCCTCTTCTGCTGCAGTCGTGGTCTTCGCAAGGTTTTCTTGGCTCTGCTCCGCCTCGGCCGGCGCCGTGGCTGGCGAGGCCTTGGCCCGTCGCTCCTCCCTATAAGTATAGCGCGAGCGAGACATGTGTATGTGTGAACCAGGGAGATATAAGGCCTATTTGGCTTGCTTCGTGAGCATCTTTTGCGTGGCCTGGGGTTGTGGCTGTATTTCATGCACGCTTGTTTGGTTGCTACCATGTGAAAAAGAAAGCCCGCCTGGGCTGGGTTCCCTTGCACTTTAATTAGCCTGGCTGAACTCCGGACATCGCAAGTAGCCCGCCCAAGCGATCGATTTGACGCTGGCCGTGCCTGGTCGTGCGGCCACGAGGCTAACAGCAACATGGATGGATACTAGCATTAAATAATTGATGCATGGATTGATTGATGGGACGTTGATGCTTTGCCTGGCCCAGGCATGAACCGAACGCTTAGGCACCACAAATATTTTACATCTCACGTCCACACTAGGCAGTACCGACCATCAAGGCATGAGGGTCAGGTCACGAACCAAACTGACCAATAAAGTTTGAGAGAGATTGAGGAGCCCCGATAAGCCTGAGTGGTGCGTCAGATAGCTGAGAAGGGGGAAGAGATATTCCATCCGCTCGATAATGCAGTGCATGTAAATTTTTTCGAAGTGGAACTTTGGAAACTTTGATCAGGTTTATGCAAATGTTATTTATATCTACAATACAAAAGATACATCATACAAAACTACATCTCATGGTGAATCTAATGGTATATGTTTGCCGTACTAGATGTAATTCTTTTTCTCCACGTACATGGTCAATCTTTGTGATGTTTGACTTTTCAATAAATCTATGTGCTATGGACGGAGGTGAGTGCCTCAGTTGAGACAGATCAAGTGCGTGTGAAGGAGAATGAGTAAGTGTGCAAAAAGAGTATGTGTGTGAAAGAGAAAGTGACAACAAACGATAAATTAGAGAGAGAGTGTGTGTTTTTTCGTTTCTTATGCGAACATATCACGCATGCATCTCCGAGATGGAAAAGCGAGGCAAGGAGATACACGAAGATAGCTAGTGTGTGATTGTTTGCAACGGAGAGAAACACCCCTGTAGCACATGTCCAATAGAGGTCTGGCCAACAAGGAAAAAAGGTCAAGAGGGACACATGGATGGCATGGACGCATGGGGAGGGAGAGAGGGTGTGTTTGTGATAGAGAGATCCCCTCGAGATCGTGAGGGGACTATATGGGTGGGAGATTGATGGAGTGTGTGCGCGATAGAAAGATGCCCCGAGAGAAATCGAGATAGACCATGCACATGTTTGTGATGGAGACTAAGATTAGCTAGTCATATACATATAGGGGGGACTGCGTGTGCCTACAATTGAGTGAGAGACCATCATACTTGGCTAGCTGGGCATCAGATTGTGTGTGTGTGTGCATGTGAGATGGAGAGAGAACGATGGAGAGAGATAGAGTTTTAGATGGGCCTATCGAGTGCGAGTGAGATATGCATGTGTATGTGTGACCCAGGTGGATGGAGAGTTTGAGAGAGGGGGGAAAGAGCTCCGAGACGACATAGTGGTGCGTGAGAGAGTTACGGGCAAAGAGCCAAGGAATTTGTGTGCGTACGGTGAGTGCACCCAAGATATCTAGTTTGGATTAGCTAGAGTATCATACATTGTGTGCGAGAGAGACCTATAGATGGGTATATATGAATGCGGACTAGAAAGACCCCCCCCCCACACACACACACAGAGAGAGAGAGAGAGAGAGAGAGAGAAAGGGAGAGTGACCAACAAGGTTTTTGTGTCGGATGCGTGCGACAGAATTGAAGATTGTCGGCGAGAGAGAGAGAGAGAGAGAGAGAGAGAGAGAGAGAGAGAGAGAATAGGATTCCGGGAGAGGGGGAGGTCGCGTTTTATGCATCAAAGACTGATATAAACCAAGTTTCGATATAAACTTGCATTCAAAATATTTAAATTGGAGAACATTTTTTCTGCAATCCACACATGAACGGATATATGCGTATATCAAACAAGTTCATTAATTTGACTTTCAACATGTTCTTGGAGTACTATAATATTGTACAACATACTACTCGATTGAGGTGTTCAATTTTGGATTTAGTTCACTATTTTGACCTACTGAACAAGCTAGTTCATTGAATCGAGATATTTCATTTTAGGTTTGAATCGCGTTTTTGAGTGGGTCAACTATTTGTCATATAGTAAATTGCTAGCAACGAGCATGTAAAAACACATTACTCCCGAGCATCATCTCTCCATCTAAAAAAGAAGTGGCAAGCTAATATTTCAAAATTTGATTTGAATCGACTTCGTAAGGTAGACGTGGATGCTCGTTCTCCCAAAATTTGAACGAACCGTTAAACATCCTCTCTGCTCGGTGGAATTCGCCCGAGCAAATAAATGGGAGACGCAAAATTACCGACCTATGTGGGACACGCATCAATTGGCCCATTGTACATCAAGGGTAGGTTTGTAACTTCATCCAAGCGTGCCTTCTCCTCGGCCAAAATGACATGTGCCGAATAATTCATAAACCATGGTCGGCAAAACACCCTCTCCTCTCCCGAAATAGCTCGTGCCCACTATTTCAAAACACGCTCTCCTCGTCCGAATTAGCTCGCGCTCACTATAGTTCAATACATGCCCTCCTCGCCCGAAATCGCTCCCGCCCACTATTTGGGGAGAAGCAAAGTTACTCTACTATCCCCGACCCTCAGTACACAGACCCAACCCGAGAAGCCTATAGGCAAGGGTAGAACTGTAACTCCCCCTCACATTTCAGACAAATCTGTCAGTAAGACATGGTTCCACTCCCCTCCCAATTCCCCCCCTCGCCCCCATTCATACCTCATGGGCGCCAAATCACCTTCTCCACGGGAAGCTCCCTTCTCCGGAGCCGTGAAACCTCAGCCCCACATCCATGGTGCCCCCCACCGCACCAATTTCACAGCCGCCCTCCTCCGTAATGCTGGAGATGTTGTCCAATTGCTGTCGTGCACTGGGCTGTGTGCCTCTTACTCCGTGCTGCTGGTGCTGCCTCGACGACGGCCGCGTGAACCATACCGGAGCCGATTCACCCCCGCCGTTGTTCACGGCGCCGGAGAGGCTACAACTTCTGATCCGTCCAGAGACCTGGCACTGCTTCCGCGTAGCCGTCGACCGTGGCGACATCGCTCTTTCCCTGCCGCCGGTCACCACCGCAACCGCGCCGGCCTCACCGACTCGGTAGTTGGACCTGCCTACTTCACCATGCCGCCAAATAGGTCGCACCCTCATCTGAAATCACTTTATTTAGGCGTCAGTTGTCTGAATTTTTATTCTGGGCCAATCAATTCCCATTGGAAAGCAGCACCCCTCGAGGCGGAGGAGCTCCTAGGCTACCGGTTGGCTGGTGTCTAACGTAAGGGTGCGGGGCCGCAAGTTCGCCATGGAAGCAGCGCTTAGATGGCTATCTTTTAGAGTTGCGTGGGTTGAAGGTACTGCCGCCGCCGGATCTGGATGACGGGGAGTCTTTGTTGATTGGCCCGGGGGCGGCGCAACCACGGCAGTGCAGTGGGGCGGGGAGCGGGGTTTTGGACGGGGCCACAGACGGCGGAGGCAGGCTGCTCTGCCGTTGGTCGCTGGCTATTCGGGGAAGATTCTGAACAGTGTCAGCCGGGAGGCACAAGACGGCCATCAAGCCATCTCGCGTAGATCGGACAGTACCAAAATAAAATAAAATCGTGTGACCCCAATTTAGTCTTCAGTCAACATACGTGTGACCACTCTCGTACCTTGCTGTTGATCTCTTAGTATATTTCTTTGGATCAAAGAGATATGTCGTTCTTAACATTATGCGTTATCTGCATCTTCAGACACACCGTCTTCCGACTCACCGTAGCTGCTCCAACAAGGGATGCGTACACCAGAAGGGAGCTACAGTCCCCACTCAACAGTTCCCTGCATCGAATGCGCGTGCCCGACATGGACAGCCACAACAACTGCAGGGCCATCGAAAAGTCAGCACATGATGCTCACTCCTATGGATGGCAGCCAGATAGGTTGTACCCTCATCTTACTTGTGTGCAACATTTATGGCTTTGTTATTCATCTAAGCACGGAAAACAGATCATCACATTTCACTGTATATTCATGCTGATCTCTTATGGGTCTTGTTCAGGAGTTCACGCTGTTCCATAGTTCAGCTAAGATACTTGTTCTTTAGGTAACGCTGTTCCATAATTATCATCCATCAACCAATGCTATCCCACAGGCTGGTACTTATAGTATTATACCACTTCTAGTATTACCTATGTTGTTCTTTAATACTTTTGTCTGCCATCTAGTTAATCTCGAGTACAAACGATACACATTCTGTAGCTTTCATCTGTGTTCTCCGTTTAGTTTATGAGACCTATTGCTGCTAGTTAACCCCAGTCCTACTATTTATGTCGTCTCCTACAGGCACTCATTTACATAAATCTAACTACTAGTTGTCTTCCATGCATGTTAGATATAATTGCACACACTGATATATCCACAAGAACCTCACGGAGCAATGTACAGGCCAATAAACTTGATGTCAATGATACCCAATATGATGGAACATGTAAAGGCGTTCTTGAAGACTTGCGTAAAGATGATGAATCCTCTACACCCCACAAGGTCCTTGCTCTAACTTGGCCTGTGATATGGGTACAACATGCATATAATGTCCTGGAGTGTATCTACTCTGTTGTAATGCCATGTGCTTAGCATGCTGATCATGCATGTAAATATGTCATGCCTTCCTGTTTTTCAGTACCTATTCCATTCATGATAACATGTTTTCAAATTCAAGTACTGTCATTCTACTCTATCGCAATGCCATCTGCTTAATTTGGACATCATGCTTCTGAATATCTTATGCATTGTTATTCATCAGTATGTACTTCATCTGTCTGCCATACCATGTTTTTTTACATTGAAGTGCTGTTCTAGTGCTCTGTTGCAATGCCATCTTATTTTCCCAATCATACACATGTATGTTGCCTTAGTTATTTCTGTACGTATTCCACTAGCATATAGTTTTACATTCAACTAGTTTTTTTTTGATGTGTTGTCCTGTCGTATCCCTAGCTCTTACACCATATTCCCTCCATCCGGATTACATGTTGCTGAAATGGATAAAAAAGGATGTATCTAGAACTGAAATACACCTAGACCCATCCATTTTTTTCGGATGGAGGGAATACATGTCAATATGTCATGCCTTTCTATTCTTCAGTACCTATTTCATCTCTCTGCTGTCGCATGTTTTATAATTAAAGCACCATTCTTCTATACAAGGCATGCAAGGAGAAGACGACTATGTTAGAATCTGAAGGGTTACAAACAAGGCCTTCACAAAAGATCCAAACGCTAGGAGATAATAAACCAACTCCAGTTTTTATAGATACTACTCCAGCACAGAGAAACCCAACTCCTACTGATAATAAGCAGATTCCAGTGGCCAAAGAACTAGTCCGCTCCAGTCAAGCATAAATATGTCAACTCAATTCTAAGAAGCGTGTGCGTATCCTTGTTGCTGATCATATTTTCTACATGTTTCTTACCCATCTCTCTTTTAGAAAATAAGCTTAACAGATAGAAGAATTTCTGCAATGGTATCGTTTATGAGGAAAGATTCTTGTAGGAATTCTCTATGCTCCAATGTAGATGTAAGTACCTGTTGTATATCACTATATTTTTACATCAGCATGTATTTTGTTAATCGGCGTGAATCCAACCTTTATCTGATCTAAATTTAGTTGTAGCAAAATGTATGATTAAAGGCCACAATGTTGATTTTTGTAAGGAAAACTGCGTGGTAGTTTTGCATCCTGAGCTGCATGAGTGTACAATCTCGTATCAGTGGATTTGAATACTTTGGTTTTGCAGTGGGGTTTTCAGTTTTTTTTACTGTGTTGTCCTGTCGTATCCCTAGCTCTTACATCATACTCCCTCCATCCGGATTAAATGTTGCAGAAATGGATAAAACTGGATGTATATGAACTTAAATACGCCTAGACCCGTCCATTTATTTCCGGATGGAGGGAATACATGTCAATATGTCATGCCTTTCTATTCTTCAGTACCTATTCCATCTCTACTGTAGCATGTTTTATAACTTAATCACCATTCTTCTATATAAGGCATGCAAGGGGAAGACGGCTCTATTAGAATCTGAAGGGTTACAAACCAGGTCTTTGCAAAAGATCCAAGCGCCAGGAGATAATAAACCAACTCCATTTTTCATAGATACTGCTCCAGCATAGAGAAACCCAACTCCCACTGATAATAAGCAGATTCTAGTAGACAATGAACTAGTCCGCTCCAGTCCAGCAAAAGAATGTCAACTCCATTCTAAGAAGCGTATGCGTATCCTCGCACCATGAAATTTTATAGCATTCTGATCATATTTTCTACAAGTTTCTTACCCATCTCTCTTTTAGAAAATAAGGTTAAACGATAGAAGACTTCCACCATTGGGATCGTATTCGAGGAAAATATCTTGCGGGAATTCTCTGTGCTCTAATGCTGATGTAAGTACCTGTTGTATATCACTATATTTTTACATCAACATGTATTTTGTTAATCGGCGTGAATCTAACCTTTATCTGATCTAAAATTAGTTGTAGCAAAATGTTAAAGGCGCCAATGTTGATTTTTGTAAGGAAAACTGCCTGGTAGTTTTGCATACTGAGTTGCATGAATGTACTATCTCATATCACGCACATTACTGAATTGTAGTGCTTCTCTGGTTGCCCATTCATTCATTGTGTCAATGTTGCTTTCGTACTACCTTACCTAGCTGACGATAGTTGTGCCATATTGTGTTAATTTGGTGTAGGCTACTTGCCCAAACGTTCATTGTGTCAATGTTGCTTTCCTATTATCTGACTTGGCCAATGATAGCAATGCTAATGTGTTAATTTTGTGCAGGCTGCTGAAAATAAGAAGACTAACTCTGAAAACCGCAAGGCAACCCCATTGTTTCTTTCCAGTAAATCTAGGCCAGGTAATATGGCAATAACTCATGATTAAACTATTTGGTTCCCGTCCTAATTTATGTTATGCTTTAGTGGTCGAGACACTCTCCACTATCAATAATACAAGCCTGCCAAAATCACCATCTGAATCTGTTCAGTATCCTCTGTCTTGAATGCAACAGAATAAATGTATGTTTGTGAACCAATTAATGGCTGAAGCAATGATGGAAATGGTGGATGAATCAGAGGTGCAGAGTCGTGCGACACAACAACAGATCAATGTTTTTAGAGACAATGTAGCAAAGCAGAAAGACCTTGCCCACATGCTTATGGGTGTCATCTGTCTGAGGTTGCAGACAGTGGCGTTGTAGATGGTTAGGTTCGCTCATTTATTTGCACCGCATCAATCTTTGATTGTCTAGTGGATGTAACTTCTGTAATATATGCTTTGGATGTGCAACGTTATTCCCTCGTATGCCGTACATTTGCGTGATCGGTTTTGGTCCTGCATAATTGTTTCGTCGTAATGGGCTCAAATTATCTAATTTGGCCTAAAGACATGTAATGAACTTTAGTGGGCCCATTAAGTTAATGGGCGTTACTAGGTCGAAAGTTAATGGTCGGCCCTCTTACCTCCGGGTCATTAACAGCCGACATCGAAGCGGCAACAGTGTGGCCCAGCTTATTTCACGGGCGTTAACGAGCCGTTACTAAGTTTGGGCTACATATGGCCCAACTATATTTAGAGGCCTTTAGCAGGCCGAAAGAGACAGCGGGCTTGTACTGGACCATGAAGACCATGGGCCGCTAAGAGGCCGAAAGTGAGGTCGTATTGTAAATGGCCCAACTGTGTTGTGGGCCTTTAGCAGGCCGAAAGAGAAACCGAGCTGGTATTGGACCATGAAGGGCATGGTCCGTTAAAAGGCCAAAACTAAGGTCCGACTACAAATGGCCCAACTCATTTATGGTCCGTTAACAGGCCGAAAGTCACACAGGGCCAGGAATTGGCCCAACACTTAAATGGGTCGCTAAAAGGCCAAAACTCAGGTCCGACTAAAAATGGCCCAACTGATTTATGGGCCGTCAACAGGCTGAAAGTGACATCGGGACAGAAAATTGGCCCAACACTTAAATGGGCTGCTAAAAGGCTGAAACTCAGGTCCGACAACAAATGGCCCGTCAGATTTATGGGCCATCAACAGGCTGAAAGACACACCGGGCCGGAAACTAGCCCAACATTTAAATGGGTCGCTAAAAGGCCGAAAGATGTACATCCTGAAAATTGGCCCATCCATTAAGCGGGCCTTTAACAGGCCGAAATCTCATCGGGCCGATATTGAGCCTAGATATATAGCGGGCAGTTAACGGGTTCGAACTGACGACGGGCTGCAATGGTGTCAAATCTTTAACGGGCCCGTTGACGGGCCGAATTGGCTCATCTCGTATGGGCCGTGGGCTTAAATGGAACTGACACAAGTAGGCCTTATATGGGCTGGCCTGCTAATTTTTACTGGGCCGGCCTCTTCACAGGAATGGGCCTCTGTTGGCCCGTGCCACGTGTCGACGTACCATAGGCATCTTCCGTCCAATGAGTGGATGACATCTGTCCCAACGGTGAGCCGACACGTGTTTCCTCCAGCCAATAATGATTTTGCACATGGAAAATCCCCATTGGTCGGGGCTGTTAACGGGTTATCGGATCCAAAAGCCGACCCGATAGCTTAACGGTGTTCCGTTACGGTGGATGCCACGTGTCGGTCACCCTTGACGAAAGCACTTCTACGACGCGTGATTTATCGTCATGGAAGTGGACACTTCCGTGATGATAATTTTGGTAATGTCATGGAACACTTCTACGACAACACAGGTATGACTATCTTGATTCTGTCATAAATTTGTCATGGATGTACATGCATGACAAAAAATGCGACCTACTCTGACAAACACGTATCATCACGGAAGTGTATTTTTTTGCAGTGTCTTCAGCTGGCGCGGTGGTCTATTTGGGATGGATTTGGTCTCTGTTGGCTAGGTGAGAACTCGATCCCCCCTCTACGGTGGTGGCTATCTCTATATATAGAGGCCCTGGTCCTCTTCCCAAATATTGAGCGGGAAGGGAGCCAACGACGGCTATTTTGAAGGGGAACAGCTAGTACAAGCTATCCTGACTAAAGTTGGTCTTCGACTGCCAAAGGCACTGGCGATGATGCCGTCTTGGGCTCCACCGTGACCTCCATCCTGCCACTCTGCTGCTCCTGGTCTCGTTGCATCGATATGGTAACCTTTGCTTGATTCCTCGGTACTCCGCGCCTACGCTTGCCCCCTTTGCACCAAAGAGGAAACAAGGACACTACACCGGCTAGCGCCCTCCTGGAGCCTGCCTGGTCTCGATCGTCATGGCTTGCATCATGAGCACCTCATGAGGTACCCCTGCCTTGATCTCTTCGCCTCCTTGCGAGCCTGCCTGGTGAGGCCTCCCCTAAGGAAGTCTTGCATCGTCCGCCCCGTGAGGCTTGGCCCCTCGCGAGGGTCTTGATCTTGGGTTGATGAAGACGGGCCGTACTGGGCCACTGCTTGAGCCACACCGCAGGCCGCAGGCAGGCAAATCTGGGTACCCCCGTTCCTAGAACGTCAACAGACATCTTATGAACATCTGACCGGTAAGATGCCAAATGTCAGTTACTTCAAAGTCTTTGGTTCTAAGTGCTGGATCAAAGATCCACATCACACGTCTAAATTTGCTCCGAAAGCACATGAAGGTTTTATGCTTGGTTACGGAAAAGACTCGCACACCTACAGAGTCTTCAACCTATTTCACTATAAAGTGGTTGAAATTGTGGATGTGCGGTTCGATGAGACTAACTACTCACAAAGAGAGCACCTGCCTAATGTGCTAGATGAAGCTACCCCAGGTGAAGCTATCAAGTTAATGGGTCCTAGAGAAATCATACCCACAAAGGAACTGGCTGAGGATGAGATCATCATTTCTGCACCTAATCAACATGAAGACAATGCTCAGTCCAAAGCCAATCCTAATGACGAAAACAATAGTCAATCAAATCAAAATCTTCGTCCAGCTCATTCTCGAGTTGCAAATGAAGTCCAAATTGGGAAGATCATTGATAGCATCAACGCTCCTGGCCGTCTCACTCGATCAAGGGCTACACAACTAGCGAACTTCTGTGGTCACTTTGCTTTTGTCTCTATATCTGAACCCAAGAAAGTCAAATATGCCTCCATGGAACCTGAATGGATTCAAGCTATGCAAGAAGAGCTTCAACAGTTTGAGCTGAATAATGTATGGGAGCTTGTCAAACATCCTGATCCTCGCAAGCACAATGTCATTGGCACGAAATGGATCTATCGCCACAAGCAAGATGAACTTGGACAAGTTGTCAGAAACAAAGCTCGGCTCATTACTCAAGGTTACACACAAGTGGAAGGAATCAACTTCGATGAAACCTTTGCTCCAGTGGCTCGGCTTGAAGCCATTCGCATACTGCTGGCTTATGCCAACCATCACAACATTATTCTATACCAAATGGATGTTAAGAGTGCCTTTCTCAATGGCAAAATCGAGGAAGAAGTGTATGTCGCTCAACCGCCTGGTTTTGAAGATCCTAAGCATCTTGATATGGTGTACAAGCTCAACAAGGCACTCTATGGCCTCAAACAAGAACCTCGCGCTTGGTATGACACACTGAAGGAATTCTTGAAGAGCAAAGGCTTCAAACATGGTTCACTAGATCCCACTCTCTTGATGAAGACATATGATGGTGAACTATTTGTGTGCCAAATATATGTGCATGACATTATCTTCGGATGCACTGATAAGAGATATAGTGACGAGTTTGGATACATGATGCAAGAGCAATATCAGATGTCCATGATGGGGGAGCTGAAATTCTTCCTTGCTCTTCAAATCCGTCAACAGCGCAATGGCATCTACATATCACAAGAAAAATACCTCAAGGATTGCCTGAAAAAGTTTGGAATGCAAGACTGCAAAGGGTAGACGACGCCAAAGCCAACCAAAAGTCATCTCGTCCCTGACTAAAATGGTAAAGTGTTCGATCAAAAGGTATACCTCTCCATCATTGGTTTTTTGCTCTATTTATGTGCATCTAGGCCTGATATTATGCTTAGCGTTTGCATGTGTGCCCAATTCCAAGCGGCACCAAAGGAGTTGCATCACCTAGCGGTGAAGCAAATACTTAGATATTTGGCTCACACTCCAACACTAGGATTATGGTATCCAATGGGCTCATCATTTGATCTAGTTGGATATTCTGATGTTGATTATGCTGGTGACAAGGTTGATCACTAGTCTATATCTGGCACATGTCACTTTCTTGGACGATCTCTTGTCTTTTGGTCTTCAAAGAAGCAGAACCGTGTATCACTCTCCACTGCTAAATCTGAATACATAGCTGCTGGATCTTGTTGTGCTCAGCTTCTCTGGATGAAGCAAACTCTCAAGGACTATGACATCAACACAAAGAATGTGCCACTCTTCTGCGACAATGAAAGCGCCATCAAGCTTTCCAATAAACCAGTTCAGCACTTAAAGACAAAGCACGTTGAGATTCATCATCACTTTCTCAGAGATCATGTCAACAAGGAAGACATTGATATCATTCATGTCAACACTAAAGAGCAACTGGCAGATATCCTCACAAAGCCCTTGGATGAGAAGAGGTATTGCAAGCTGTGGCGTGAGCTAAATATCTTAGAATCCTCAAATCTCCAGTGAATGGACACACATCCTAATGCTTATACATGTTGATGACTTAGATGTGCAACACACGAAGTAACGTATTTCTTCAATCAATGAAGACTTACCCTATGAGTGTGAATACATTAACATGGAATTTGACTTTGGAGAGCCATGATAATTGTGTGCCATGTCTGGGTCTAATACTTCCTATACGGTGGGTAACGCCACTACCAAAACTTTTCGAAGATTTTCATTTGGCGTCATAACTGCATTATCTTCGCATTTTGATTATCTTCAACATTGGTTTATCTCTATATCTTCGCACTGTTGATTTGTCATCAGTAATAATTTGCCACATCCCTAGTTCTCGTATGCTCAAGGCTAGCTAGTCATTTGTGCATCATGTTTAAATTCCATTTAAATTTGAAATGAGGATTTGTGAAACCCTCAGAATCATTTCTGGAAATGACCCAGATAAAAAATTGCTCCAAAAAGGTCCAAGAAAATGTTCATGTTGCTCTATGAAAATATTGGGCAGAGATAAAAATCAAACCAATATTTTTAGGAGCTCATAAGTATTTATTTTGGGCATTTGGAATTAATGCATAATTATTTGCATTGGATATATATATGTTATATATATAATATATGTCCAAAAATTGTGCCACTTGTTGGGGAGCTCTGGAATAATACCACTAGTTCCTACAAAAATTGGCATAAGAAAATAAAATGATTTAGTATTTTTATTAAATTAAAACATATGTCAATAAAATAGAAAAGAAACAAAAGGGAAAAACCTTACCTGGACCTACCTGCGGCTCAGCTCTGTCTTGGCCCAAGATCAAGAAGATCACAGTAGCCTGGCCCAGCCCGCCTCCTCCCCTGTCGTCTTCCTCCTTGCCAGGAGGATGGGCGCGTGCCTGACGCGTGCGCACCGCCGCGCCGCGCCACCTCCTCCCTCCCTACCTGCATGTCGTCCCTCTCCTCGCTATGGATGCTCCGCGGAACACCACGCGCCGCCCCGTACCCCTCTCACTCTTCCCCGATCCTCTCTCTCCTCTCCCTCACTTTCTCTCTCGCGTCCGAATGCGCCGGCCTCCGCCGACGAGCACCACCGCGTCCACTGGCCACCCCTCGCCCTGTCACCGTGCCCAGAATCTCCGCCACATCGCCGGCTACCTCCCCGTCAAGCCACGCGCCTCGGGAGGCCCTGGAGAGCCGCCTCGCCGCCGTCTTCATCTCCGGTCGCCGGAGATCGTCTTCGCCGCCCCGCCGTCTTCAGCGCGTCCCCGAGCTCGCCGACAAGCCCGTCGAGTCCGCCGTGAGCATCTCCCCGTTTCCCCTCTCTTCTCCCCCTTGTTCCCGCATCGTAGCCGTCATTTCCACCATGGCCGAAGCCATCGCCGCCGCAGCTCCTCGCCGTCGTGGCCACAGCCGCGCGCGCTCACAACGGAGCACCTCACCGTGCTCAGGAAGCTCCCAGGAGCCTAACGCACACACCCACTCGCCCTCTCATGCACCGTAGCGCCGAACCCAACCCCGACGAGCTTCGGCCGCCGCCGAGCTCGTCGCCGGCGCCACTCCGGCCAATCCCCGGCCGAGCCACCACCACGGTTGGATGCGGACGAGTGTCCGCATCCCGTAGCTGTGCTTCGCGCGCCAAACGGTGCCCTGTGGGCGATTTCCGTGGTGCCCCGCCGTCTCGGGCCTTGCCGGCGGCTTAACGCCGGTGAGGTTTGACCCTTTGACCTCGCCGGCCGTCAGGTGGGCCCCATGGGACAGGTGATTAGCTTAAGGCTAATCACCATCTAACTAACCCTGACACTGATAGTGGGCCCCGGCTCCCTAATATTTTAATTAGATTAGTATAAAACCCCCGATTAACCCTTAGACACTGACGTGTGGACCCCACACGTCAGGTTTGACCCTAGTCAGCCGCAGTTGACCTGTTGATGTCATGCTTACTCAATGCTGACGCAATAATGATTTCTGGAATTATTTTAATTCAGGAATTTCCAGAAAATGCCCAAAACTTCAAAAATTCGTAAAAATTCAACTGTAGCTCAGATTGAAATAATTTATATATGAAAAATTATCAGAAAAATGCAATATTTCCATCTGTACTAGTTTCATGCATAACAAACCAACTTATACCTACTGTATAAGTGAAACACTAAAATGGCATTTATAAAGAGCTTACTTGGAATTGCATTTGAATCCTTGATTCAAATGGACTTCATCCAAATAGAATGCTAGCTGCACTAGCTCAAACAACATCACATCTCCATGCCATGTTCATGCATCATGTTGTTGCATATGATTGTGTTTTGATTGTCGACACCGTTCCTTCTCGATAGGTCCTGCTCCGGAGAGTGTTCCAGAGTACCTGTCTAAGGAGCAGTGCCCCCCTGTTGATCTACCAGGCAAGCAAACCCCCCTTGTTCATTCCGATACAATCCTACTCTCTCGCTCCTGCTCTCAATTATTGCATTAGGACAACAACGATTCATCTGCTACTTTGTGCTGTGGTAGTTGAACCCATTCCTCTGCATGACCTGTCATTGCCACAGTAAATAGTTGAAACCCACTAGCATGTGTAGGAGTTGATTGAGCCATGTTGTCTTCCTAGCATACCATGCCTGCTATTGCTTAGAGTCGCGTCAGGTCTGATTTATTGGGAATGAATTGGAGTGCTGTGTTCGATGTTCTGATGCTGAGAGTGAGGTGTGTGAACACGATTTGGTAAAGGTAGCGGTGAGAGGCCATGTAGGAGTACATGGTGGGTTGTGTCACTGGAACCGTCCTTAAGCACTGAGTTCTATGTATGTTGTCCAATGACTCGATAGTACCACACATTGGAATGCTTAAGTGCCCCTCTCGACTTATTAACCAACTTGATCTCTGTCCAGGAGTCGCAACTAGTTTCTGGTGTTTGTAGGTAGTGCTATTTTTCTACCAAGTGGCACCCGGAAGGGTGGGCTTGGGATAGACTAGGTACACGTAGCCTGGTGTACCGAGTGGCACCAGGATGATGGGCTCCGGAACCCTGCACACATCGTTTGGGGCCGTGAGCGACACCCCGGCCGGATCTCCTTGCGGATGGAACCCGAATAGGCGATAAACCTGGGCTAGAGTCTTGTGTGGTTAGTCAGGTCATGGTCGACACCCTCGCCAGGCTTCCGCTTGAATGTTGCCGAGATACATGACGTGTACATGGCGGTAAGTGGCGAGAGCGTGTGTGAAGAAGTACACCCCTGCAGGGTTAACATGATCTATTCAAATAGCCGGGTCCGCGGTTATGGACTTCTTGGATGCTTACATGGTACATAGACAACTTGAAGTGGATACTCTAAAATGCTCAAGACAAGTGTGAGTGCTATGGATGGCCTTCTCATAGGGAGACGGGAATGAATCCATAGTAGTTTATTGTGTGGTGATTAGTGGACTCGTGTGCGCCATATCACCTCAAAGAAGTTCTCGTAGTCGTAGAACAGGATAGCCACAGAGTCAAAGCTGGCTTGCTGCAACTAAACCCCACATTACCTTCTTGATACGAATTCATGTATGATAGGATCTGATGTAAGTCTTGCTGAGTACCTTTGTACTCATGTTGCTTTATTTACGTTTTTTCAGCGGAGACTTCGGTCTTACAAGTGTTCTCGTGGACTTCGACAAGTAGCTTGTACCTCAGCTACGATCTTGATCAGACGTTGTAGATAGTCAGGCTCTTCAGCCTTTTTCATTTGTAGATGTCTGTACTCAGACATGTAATGCTTCTGCTTGTTGCTTGTCTGCTCTGAATGTTGGGTCATGTGACCCCTGTTTCTAATAAATGATATGATGGCTCTTCTGGGCCTTTATCTATATGAGTTGTTGAGTTATGCTGTGATGCCATGTTATGCGTACGTGTAATGTGTATTGCTATGTGTTGGATCTGACTATCTAGTTGTTTATCCTTAGTAGTCTCTCTTACCGAGAAATGTCTCCTAGTGCTTCCACTGAGCCCTGGTAGCTTTCTACTGCTCCGGAACACTTAGGCTGGCCGGCATGTGTCCTTCTTCGTTCATGTGTCTGTCCCTTCGGGGAAATGTCACGCGGTGTCTACCGGAGTCCTGTTAGCCTGCTACAGCCCGGTTTACCGGAGTCCTTCTAGCCCAGTTGCTACAGCCCGGATTCACTCGCTGATGACCGACACGTTCGTTGTTGGGTCATGTATGTCTGTCCCTGTAAGTTACTGCCACTTTGGGTTCACGACTAGCCATGTTAGCCCGGGTTCTCTGTCATATGATGCTAGCGACAGTGTCATATACGTGTGCCAAAAGGCGCAAACGGTCCGGGGCATGGTAAGGCGACACCCGTGGGAATACCGTGCGTGAGGCCGCAAAGTGATATGAGGTGTTACATGCTAGATCGGTGTGACTTAGAATCGGGGTCCTGACATAATTATGCATGCATATGTGTTCTGTCCTCTACAACATTAGCTATGTCTTCATGTTGCTATTTTTCTGACCTAAGTGAATGTGATCGGACCCTAATCCCTTTTGTGCTACTCCCCAAAATTCTTTCTATCCAAGTCATGTGCATTCTATTGACACTTGTCTGATATCTTCTCTGCGTCCTTGTCAGCAGAAGAAACAGAGTCACACATTTACAAACTTCTTTTAATGTTCTATCCTTTTGCCTGAAAACCGAATAAACCGGAACGACCACCCGACAATCCAGGTGTGCGTGGGAACATAGATCAACTCCTCATAAGTTGCATGCACGCCACGTGTTTCTTAGATGTGAACCTCCAGGGGCACCTACGTAACTGTGCTACGCCACCCTCCTCCTTCTTTTAAATACACACCCCTTGCGGTCAAAATTCCTTCTTCCACCTCGCCTCGCTCAAACCCTAGCGCCTCCGCTAGCTCGCATCGACGCCGGAGACAAAGCGCTTAGCTATCGTGACTTCTTCGACGCCGTGCTCACGCCGGCCGCGGACCTCTTCCTCTCCGCCGCCGCCATAGGTGTCTTCCGCCGCCAAGTTAGGGCACGGAAGATTGGACTGCTGGGCCTCCCATCTACTTCGTCTAGCAGTTCATTTGTGGTAATTAAAACCAACTTTTTGTAGTCTTTTCGCTCTGTCAAATCCATCCACTTCAACCAAAAGTCATTTATACACTTCCAAATCTGGATCTGTCTCTTTCTAAGTCTCATATATTGCAAAGTCTGTTCACTTATGTGTCAAAACTAGTTTGATTCCTCACTTGTACCTATTCGTGGATTCGTACAAATCTGGAACCAACTTACTTTAATAAGTGAATGTCTTCGCACTGTGAGGTCAATGTCTTCTAAACTGATTTATCTTCAAAATCTTATGAGAATGCATATGACCTCTTCCCCTTCCCTCGCATCTCTAACGCTGTCATAGGTACATGTCCGTGGGAGAATCCCATGGTTCTCACAGTTTGCATTCATTTGCAGAATTCTTACAGCGTCAGTGTCGGAGTAATGGGCCACGGGTAGCCTAACCCGAGTCCCTAAGACTTTCAAGACTTAGGGCCTGCTTCACCCCACGAGACTCCAGAATGAAGCGCCGCCTTCCGGTGGCCGGCTGGCTCAACGGTCGGCTGCCCGAAGACGGCCGAGCACCAGCAGACGGCACCAAGACGGGCCGACTCCTCACAGACGGCCTCCATAGAGGCCGGCTTCCAGCAGGCGGCCACTCGGCGCCCTCAGAGTCTGTGCCCCTCATCAAGAGGACACGACAAGATGAGGCTACAATGTAGTCCCTCGCCCCGAATCCCGGGTTTGGCATGGCCACAGTGTCCCGTACATGCGGAGATCGCCGCACGACGTGGCACTGTTGCTACTCCACCCTCGATGTCACCCTGTCAGAAGGGGCCTGCTCCCACGATGGCCTATCGGTATGGCTCATAGGGGGCGGTCCCTACCAGGCAGCGAGGGCCCGGAGGGCGGCCGTGCCTTGCCAGTCGGATCCAAGGCGATCCGGCTCCCGGCGGGCAGCTGGATCCTTCCTCGAGACTTGAGCGCCATTTACCAGACTAGACACGGTGAGGCTATAGTGATCTCCCACCAGGCGGCGGGACTGTAGCCATGCCTTGCCCGACCAAGCCTGCGTCATTAGCATCACAACTACAGTGATCAGCCACCAACCAGACCCACCATCAGTGGGGGCGGCCTTTCAGCTCCGTACCAGACCAGTCGGAGGGTCCCACCAGGCAGCGGGTCCCAGCTGCCGGCGGAGATGTCGGCGACCAGAGACGCTGATGGTCGGGTCCTACACCCGGCCAAGTTACCATTGTACCCCTGGGGGGTAGGCCTATATAAACCCCCCAGGGCACCCATGCAAAGGGTTCCCAACCAGTTAGAACTAGACTCACACCTAGAGGAAGAAGAGTGCTAGCCCTGCCTCCTTCCACCTCTAGCATACAGCTCGAGGAGCACCATTGTACTCACTAGTGATGATCATGCGGAGACCTCGCAAAGCAGGACTAGGGGTGTTATCTCCTAGGAGAGCCCCGAGCCTGGGTAAATGGCGCTGGCGTTCGTGTCTATGCCTCATCCCCTTCCAGGCACCGGTGATGTTCTACTCGCTCCCACCATGATAAGCCATTCTTTGGCATATGTCACACCCAACCCCCAACATCTGGCGCCCACCATGGGGCGAGGTGCACCGTTATCCGGAGACCTGTTCTGAACGGGAACCTTTTTCCTTCCTGGAGAGCACAACCAGCCCAGCACGCCCGACGGCGTCAGCCTTGACGCGTTGTACGGTGCGGAGATCGCCTGCGTGGTGAGATGCCTTGCCGACCTTGTTGGCGAGATCCGCCTCTCCGACAAGCCTGCATCCAACGCGGGCACCGACTGCCCTGAGAGCCGCCTCATCAGCCTCCTCGACCAACTTCACGTGGCCAGCGAGCCTGCTGTGGACTTGGAGTTTGTTGGCTCCACCGACCCGATGATCGTCGACTCCGACACGGCGTCGCTTGACACGTTCCCCACCAACATGGTGATCTACGATGAGCCGCCTCCTCGCGAGCACCGCGGTGGGAGCACCATCACGGAGGTGCTGGTCATCAATAGAGGCGAGCACTCGGACGAAGGCGTTCGAGACCCACTCGATTCGGCGCTGCGCGACTTAATAGCGCCTATCCCGGAAGACGCACACGCTGAGACGCTGGAAGCACGCCTTGTCCAGCTCATCGAAAGCGCCAACCGACTGGCCAGCATGCGACGCCTCTCGGAGGCCTACCAGCGCGATATGGACCGAGCCGTCGGCGGCAAGCCGGCTCCTGAGGGGCCTAGCCGCATCAGCTCGATCCGGCAGCGTGGCGCGACCATCACTAGCATGTTCAGGACAGACCGTCCCGTCTACCCCATGCCCGCGGAAAACATACGAGCTCCCCAGGCGGTGGCAGATTAGCTGGACAAGTATGAGGGCGACGAGCATCGCCACACGACGGAGCGCGTCCAGCAGCTCCTTGATGCGGCCGCCGAGCAGCAAGAAGCCGGCTGCCGCGCTGAAGCGCCCATCTGGCGGAACGACGAACCGCCCCTTCGCCAGGATCACGGCGCGACATCTCGGACGCCGACTGGTGGCGTCTGCGGTAGAAGAGGCAATGAGAAGGCTGCCAGCCGCAGTCGGACTCACCTCTCCATCGAGCGTGACACACAAGGCCGCGCCGAGCCATGGAGCGGCGAGGTGACCCGCCTCCCCCTCCGCATCGCGGAGAAAGGCATCCCACTCTGCCGCCTGTCAAGCACCCGACACTCGGCGACCGCCTTGGCCATCGGGAAGGAGTCGGAGAGAACGACGCCCGCCATCGGATCAACCGCCTCAATCGTTCCTTGGCGCTAGAAGAAGAAGGCGCGTTGGGCCCGCCCTGTTTCGGCCCTCGAATCCGAGATGAGCCTTTCCCTCAAGGGTTCACACTCCCAAGAGATACGCCCAAGTACACCTGCTCCATGAAGCCGGAGGACTGGCTGGTCGACTACTCCACGGCCATCAGCATAGCGAACGGCAACAAGCGCGTTCCTGTGAAGTACGTCCCTCTCATGCTTCAGGGCACAGCCCGGACGTGGCTTAACAGCTTGAAGCCCCGCAGCATCAACAACTAGGTTGATTTCACTGAAGCCTTCATCCGCAATGTCACCAGCACGTACAAGCGGCCTCCCAAGCCCCGCCAGCTCTCTTTGTGCGTCCAAGGGCCCAGCAAATCAACTCGCGACTATCTCACGCGCTGGGCCGAGCTGCGTAACTCCTATGAAGGTGTGCATGAGGTGCAGGCCATCAAATACTTCACCACCGGGTGCCGAGAGGGCACCCTGCTCAAGCACTGACTTCTCTGCGACGAGCCGACGACTCTCGACAAACTGCTGATCATCACCAACAAATACGCCACGGCCGACTTCTGCATGAAGGCGGAGATCCAAGTCGATGCATCCGGCAAGGTAGCTCCTCAGGCTCCTCGGACTCCGGCTGGTGACACCAGTCGGCGACAGCAAGAAGTGATAACAAGCGCAAGGCCATGCAGCTGGCTTCCACCAGCCGGCAGGTGGCAACAGTTGAGGACCAGCAACCAGAAGGGCAGCCACCGCTCAAGTGTCAGAAAGGCAGCACGCCCAATTGGTTGCTCGCCTCCTCGTATGAGCAGACTCTTGACTCCCCCTGCAAGTTCCACAGTGGTGTGAAGCCGTCCAACCACACCACTCGGAAGTGCCATTGGCTCACTCGAATGGCCAAGGGAGATGGACTCCTGCCTCCTCCGCCTGCCGGCCCGCCGCCTCCTCCGCCCTAGAAGCTGGCGGTTCAGCCAGTCGGCGCCATACAAGACGAGTATCTAGAGGAGCATGGAGCCTATGTCATGTTCACTAGTGTGGCCAAAAACAGGCGCAGCACACGGCTGCAACAGCAAGAATTACATGCAGTGGCATCAGATATCCCAGAGTTCATGCACTGGTCTGAGAAGCCCATCAGTTGGAGCAGGGCTGACCAGCCCGAGGTGATTCCCTCCCCTGGTTCTTATGCCCTAGTCTTAGATGCCACCTTCCCAACAGAGAGGCGGGAAGCTCGTTTCTCCCGAGTCCTGATAGATGGCGGCAGCAACATTAACATCCTATACCGTGACACGATGGAGAAGCTGGGAATCAAGAAAAAGCAGCTTCACCCCAGTCGGACTGTATTCCACGGCATAGTTCCTGGCCTTTCCTGCTCACCAATTGGCAAGACCCAGATCGATGTTCTCTTCGGGGACCAAAATCACTTCCACCGAGAGCGAGTCTGGTTTGAGGTGGTGGACCTTGAGAGCCCCTACCATGCGCTACTTGCCCGGCCTGCTCTGGCCAAGTTCGTGGCGGTCCCCCATTATGCTTACCTCAAGATGAACATGCCGATTACCAAGGGAATGCTGACCATAGTTGGAGACTACAAGAAGTCGTCCGCCTGCAGCTGAAAAGCGGCTCCTTGACCGGGTTGTGGCGATGGTAGGCAAGCAGCCGGAAATGTCACCCAGCCCCAAGGAGTCAGAAGTTGAGGGCTCGTTCAAGCTGGTAATGGAAACAAAGAAGATACCCTTGGACCCAAAGCACCCGGAGAGGCACGCTGTCATAGGTGTAAACCTTGACAGTAAATAGGAAAGCAATTTCGTCAATTTCCTTTGTGAGAATTGGGACATATTTGCATGGTCCCCCAAAGACATGCCGGGTGTTTCGACGGATTTCACGGAGTACAAGTTACATGTCCGACCTGACGCCAAGCCAGTCAGGCAGCCCTTGAACTGCCTGTTAGAAGAAAAGAGAAGATTTGTTGGGGAAGAAATAGCCTGGCTTCTAGGAGCCGGCTTTATCATGGAAGTATTCTTCACAGAATGGCTAGCTAATCCAGTCCTTGTGCTGAAGAAGAATAAGCAGTGGCGCATGTGTATTGATTATACCAGCATCAACAAAGCTTGCCCCAAAGATCCCTATGCTTTGCCAAGAATGGACAAAGTGATAGACTCCATAGCCGGATGCGAGCTGTTGAGTTTTCTGGATGCATACTCAGGTTAGCATCAGATCAAGCTGAACCCGGCCGATAGGCTGAAGACTGCCTTCATAACGCCATTTGGAGCCTTCTGCTGCCTGACCATGACATTTGGCTTGAGAAATGCCAGCGCCACGTTTCAACGTTGCATGTCCAAGTGTCTCCTCAAGCAACTCAGCAGAAACGCCAACGTTTACATGGACGGTGTGGTGGTGAAGACGGAGAAGCGTGGCACACTACTAGAAGACCATAAGGAGACATTTGGGAACCTGCGCTGATTTCAGATCAAGCTCAACCCGGAGAAATGCGTCTTTGGAGTACCAGCCGGCCAGCTTCTCAGTTTCCTGGTCTCGGAGCATGGCATAGAGTGCAACCCTGTGAAGATCAAGGCCATCGAGAAGATGGAGGTGCCCACCCGACTGATGGACGTGCAGAAATTCACCGGCTGCCTGGCATCTATCAGCCGTTTCATCAGTCGGCTGGACGAGAAGGCTCTCCCCCTGTACCAGCTCATGAAGAAAACCACTTTTTTGAGTGGAACGACAAGGCGGACAAAGCTTTCCTCCAGCTCAAGAAGATGTTGACCACTCCGCCTATCCAGGCGGCCCGGACTGATAAAGAGCCCATGCTCCTCTACATCGCCGCCACTAGTCTGGTGGTTAGTACAGTCATAGTGGTGGAGCGCAAGGAGGAGGGCAGAGCACTGCCAGTCGAGAGGCCGGTGTATTACCTAAGTGAAGTACTGTTTGCCTCCAAGCAGAACTACCCCCACTATCAGAAGATGTGCTATGGTGTGCACTTTGCCGCCAAGAAGCTGAAGCCTTACTTTCAAGAGCACCCAATTACTGTTGTCTGCACTACTCCGCTCGCTGAGGTCACTGGAAGCCGAGATGCTTCAGGCTGAGTGGCCAAATGGGCCATAGAGCTGGCCCCCTACACCATCTACTACCAGCCTCGCACCGCCATCAAGTCACAAGCGCTGGCCGACTTCCTCGTCGACTGGGCCGAGACCCAGTACCTGCCGCCAGCGCTAGATTCCACCCATTGGCGGATGCACTTTGATGGTTCAAAGATGCGCACCGGTCTAGGAGGCGGCATCGTCCTCACCTCTCCCAAAGGCGACAAGCTCAGATATGTGCTGCAAATCCACTTTGCCGCCTCCAACAACGTAGCTAAATACAAGGCACTCATACACGAGCTCCGGCTTGCCAAGGAACTCGGCATTCGCCGGATCCTGTGCTATGGTGACTCCCACTTGGTGGTCCAGCAGTCGTCAGGCGACTGGAACGCCAAGGATGCAAATATGGCAAGCTACCGCTTCCTCGTACAGCAACTCAGTGGATACTTTGAGGGGTGCAAGTTCCTCCATGTGCCAAGAAATGACAACGAGCAAGCAGATACCCTGGCACGGATCGGCTCCACCCGGCAAGAAATACCAGCCGTCATCGCCCTACAACGCCTCCTCAAGCCATCTGTCAAGCCGTCGCCAGAATCAGACTCCATCTTCGTGCCGGCCCCTCCTAAAGCAGTCGGATCCGACTTGAGGGCCCCAGAAGCCGGCGCGGGGACTTCGGTAGGCGGCCCGGGGTCTGCAGTCGCACCTGGCCCGGGGACTTCAGAACCCGGCCCGGGGACTGCAGCAGTCGGCCCGGGGACTTCTCCCACTCAACAGGCGGCAGCCAACTCCAACCCGCCGCCTCCCAGCCCAACAGCCCTTGTACAAGTTGTAGTCGTGGTAGTCGAAGAAATAGCAGCACCTTCATGGGCTCAACCCATCCTCAAATTTCTGGTGAACAAAGAACTATCGACTGATGAGATCCTAGCCTAACAAGTGCAACGGCGGGCAGCAGCATACACCACCGTCAACAAAGAGCTGGTGCGGTGCAGTGTCACTGGTTTGTACAAGCGCTGCATGGAGCCGGACCAGGGCCAAGCAATCCTCAAGGATATCCACCAAGGCGAATGTGGTCACCACGCGGCTTCAAGATCACTTGTTGCCAAAGCTATCCGCCATGGTTTCTTCTGGTCGACTGCTCTAGAAGACGCCAAAGACTTTGTCTAGAAGTGTAAAGGGTGCCACAAGTTCTTCTCCAAGCCACATCTGGCGGCTTCTGCACTCAAGACCATTCCCATTGCCTGGCCTTTTGCCGTCTGGGGGGTGGACATAGTAGGGCCATTCAAGACGGCTCGTGGCGGCATGACTCATTTGCTTGTTGTTGTGGACAAGTTCACCAAGTGGATAGAAGCAAAGCCAATCAAGAAGCTGAATGGGCCGACTGTTGTGACTTTCATCGCCGACATCACCACTCGGTATGGCATACCACACAGCATCATCACCGACAATGGCACGAACTTTGCCAAAGGAGCCTTGGCTCGTTTCTGCACGACGCAGTGCATCCGACTGGACTTAGCGTCTGTTGCCCATCCGCAGTCAAACGACCAAGTGGAGCGAGCAAACAGCCTCATTTTGTCCGGCATCAAGCCCCGACTGGTCGAGCCTCTAGAGCGTTCGGCCGGCTGCTGGCTCGATGAGCTACTAGCCGTCCTCTGGAGCCTGCACACAACTCCGAACAAATCAACCGGCTTCACCCCCTTCTTCCTCGTCTACGGCGCCGAAGCCATCATCCCGATGGACATAGAATTTGACTCCCCTCGAGTCACCATGTACACCGAGGAGGAGGCCAAAGAAGCACGAGAAGACGGTGTCGATCTGCTGGAAGAGAGCCGGCTGTTGGCACTCAACCGGTCCGCCATCTACCAGCAGAGTCTGTGTTGATACTACATGTGGGGACCCCGACTCATAAGTCGTGATCACCGAATGCACGTGTACAGTGATCCCAGAGATCAATGCTCACTGAACACACAGAAGCTGAATAACAAGAGTCTTACATCCATACATACCATATTACACAAGTAGGACCATTATGGTCGAGCCTGGAGTACAACATCGCAGCGGAAAAACTTCGTCGATAACTTGGACCCATGCCATCTGCCTTAACCCTACAGCATTCACTGAAGCGCCCTAGCTCAAGTGCTCGCCACCAAGAGTTCTTCGTCACATCCTGTTCTTTCATGCCTGGTCAATAAAATAACCAGTGGCAAGCCAATGAGTACTTTGAATGTACTCGCAAGCAACCCATGTTTTGGTTCAAGGTACAACAATGCATGACATAGGTAAATTTTGCATAAAGCTAGTTTTGAGTGCATTGACATGTTCAACATCCTATAAAGCATGCATCAAGAGAATTCAAGTAACCATGAGTACTGGTCACAGATATCAACATAAATAGAATGGGCACCAACCCATTTATCATAAACAGAGTGGGAACCAACCCATCTCATTCGTGTCAAGTCCTTTGACTTGACCCAAGTCATTCCCATCATCACACACACTAGGTTGAAAACTCTGGACATAGTTTAAGCAGCACCGCCCAACCGTCCTTGACCGTGGACACGGCTATTCGAATAGTTTTACACTCTGCAGAGGTTGCACACTGTACCCACAAGAACCGGGGAACTTCCGTGTCATCCACGACCCGCGGTACCTCAAGTACCCGGGGTAAGCACCCGATCACTACCTTTCCCTAGACGACACTAACATGGAGTCCACTCGATTGGTAGTAACCCTCGTGCCCAACATTTCACATCATAAAGTTGGAGAGCCTTGCTCCCATATTCATCGTATACCACAAGCACGGGGTACCAACGGTGTGTTCGGTGCCCTGTGAAAACAGTCATGGCCGCCCTACAGCACGACCCGTCCCGAGAGAGAGCACCAACTCTCCCCGTCACTAGTAATGCGGCTCCAAGCTAGTATCGCCTAGGTAATCAATAATGCCCTTTCCCATATAAGGGTAGAGTGGTTGCGCATGTAAGGTTGGGACAGTCATCAAATCTTAAATCTAATCCGTTTTCGAAAACAACACACACTTGCCTCGGTACACCACTTCGTCATCAAGTGGTTACCTTTCTCATCATCTCCCTCGGGCATAAATGGCACCCGATGGGGTTTTCGAAAGTTGTTTGAAAATATTTTATCTCCATCACATGCATATCCCCGTCCCTTTGGCATAGCACTACTTAGCACCCTATCTACTCCCACTGGCATAACCCTCATAAGGAGGTAGGGCCATGCGCAATGCAAGTATCAACGAGAAAATAACGGAGGCAACCAACCCACGGGGTTCACCATCTCACCATGATTCCGATGCAACAATAATAAAGAGCTAAAAATGACATGCATATAAAGGGGTATCATAGTCATGGTCAAAGGGCTGCTTGCCTGTTCCTCAGAGTCTTCAAGTCTTCTGGTCCTTCTCCAAGTACTCCATCTACTTCGTCAACTAACATCGGAAACAAACACAATAAGCAACACAACAAGGCAAGAATAAATGTGCTCTAAAAATGTGAAGTTGACTTTTATTGGATACCTCTGGCCATATGAGGAATGACCAAAGTGATTTCATTGGAAGTGGATCAATGGACATCTCCGAACATTTCAATATGATGGAATCAAGAGGTTTATGGACTTGCTAGAAGTGTACAGAAATATATTTTTGAAAAATGATCAAAGGCACCTATTTGACAAAGCATGATTTTATAAGCATCCAGGAATTGGTTTCACTGGATTTGGAGTTCAAGTGAATTTCCTATGAATTTGCAAAGCTGATAAATATGAAGAAATGGCTCAATAATTTATGTGGTACAGAAAGCATAAAAAAAATGTTCATAAACTAGGTTATGAGCTTAGATTCATCTAGGAATTGGAATCATGGCATTTGGATCAATATTGAGCTCTCTGTGATTTTCTAAAGCTTATCACAGAAATAGGAAAAATAGGATGTGATAATTATTTGTGGAGATAAAGTATCTGGAAAAATGTGCAAGTTGCACAATGTGATAGATCAGGAATTTATGAACCTATAGAAATTAGAATCATCAAATTTGGAGTCCATTTGAATTGTTTGGGAGATTTTACAAGTTGACTGGAAAAGAATATGGAAAAAGACAAGGGAAGGGGCGTTATACCTATGCCGCGCCCTGAGCGCAGGATAGGGCCGCAGCGCACTGGGCCGGCCCAGCTGCACGGCCACGCGGCTAAGGAGGGCCACGCCGATGGCATACTATGGTAGTACGCTTCCCTGCAGGGAAGGCGGTCCCGAGGGGATCCTGGCTCCACTTAAACGCCGGGGCCCGCCGACTGAGTCGCTGACTCGCGGGGCCCACCCGCAGGGTCGTCCCCTTCCTCCCGCGCCCGCGTTAGAGGGGATCGAGGACGCGGTGAGCGCCGCCGCCGCTGCCCCCCTGGCGGCACAGCCACCTCGGCCAAGCTCCGGCCACCGGAGGGGTCGCCGGGGAGACGCGGTTCTTCTGGAGGGGAGAGGAGGTGGGGAGCACCTCGTCCTTGTCCGAATCGGAGCGGAGCCCGGCGGTGGCATTCCGGCCATGGGGGCGATGGAGGGCTCGAGGAGGGGAGTGGGTTGGTCCAGGGGGTGCGCGGGAGGGAGAAAGAGCCAAAGGATCAGAGAGAGGGGCTCGGGGCGGCCTCAAATAGGAGGGGCCGAGGTGCACAGCCAGGCCGTGCGCCAGCGAGGTCTTAGCCATCGCTGGAGGCCACGGGAGTGCCTGGCTTCGAGTCGGGGGTCTTCCTAGGCGTGGTCTAGGCCGAGGGGAAAGGATAGAGGGTGCGGGGAGGGGTCAGGGACGCGCGCGTGTGGCTCAGCCCATTGGAGCGCTCGGGTGGCCATGGTGCGCGTGCGAGCAGGTGCAGGAGAGAGAGAGGAAGAAGGGGGCCGACAGCGTGCCGTGTACTGGACGTCGAGGCGACCTCGGGGGACACGAGGGGGAGGCCCTAGGTGGTCTGGTGGCTCGGGCAGAGAGCTGCTACATGCTAGGGGCGCATCAGAAGGCCTCCAGCTGCACGATATGGCTGGCATTGGCATCTTTTGGCGCCAGTCGTGGCCACTAGTGTCTAGGGGTCGGGAGGAGTAAACAAAGGGGTGGTGGCCTTGGATGCCCCGGTGAACCACTAGGAGAGGAGAGAGGTTGAGGGAGAGAGAGAAAAGGGCTGTCCAGAGAGGGATAGTGGGGTTTTACCCCTCCAATAATTGAGCTATGGACTTGCCATTGCTACTGGACGTGCATGGGGACTATGAGGGGCTGTGGTAAAAAGTTGAGCTCATGGAGAACAAGGAAAGAGGTGAAAACATCAACTTTTAAAAATTACCAGAAGGTGTTTGATGTTGGTTTGGGCAAGAAGATGATTCCCATTTGTCATGAGGCTCCACAGGGTGAAATGAAACATATAATTAGGGCCTTCCACCAATTTGGAGCTCAATTGAAGAAAGTTGACAATGCAACTTTGGTAAACCCTAGAAATGAACAGAAATGGGTTTCCCAAGATTTAGTCATGAAAATATGTTCTCCTTGATGCACCACTTGGTGTAGTGTCATCATTTGATCATGTGATCATGCTCACAAAAGTTGGAACCAGGGAGAGAAAGTTTCCAATGTAGAGTTGTTCAAATTAGGTTCTGGACAGGAATGGTTTTGGGGCACTTTGATCAAGTTAACTTGCTCTCCAACTTGTGCCATTTGGTCTAGATGAATTATTAGACCATTTGAGCAAGTTCACAAGGTTTGAGAACATTTGGACATGTTTGGCAATGTAAAGTTGCTCAAACTTCAAAATGGACAGAAGTGGTTTTGAGAGGATTTGATGATGTTATCTTGTTCTCCAAGTCAGGGGACTTGGCAAGATCATCCAATATGTCATATGAGACATGATAGAATTTTCTTGGATTATTTGGAGAATATTTCCTTTGTAAATATTTCAAAAGCTTGAAATATCCAGAAAGGGTTTTTGAGGGGTTTGACCAATATTTTGAACATAACCATGTGTTGAAACTCTTATATATGGACTATATATGTCCTATGAGTTTCCCTGAATTTTGTCAAATATTTTTGAAGCAATAAAATAATTTTTACCTATTAAAGACCATTTCTGGCCTTAAGAAAAAGCCTTTAAATAAAATAGGAGAATAACTTTTAAAATTATATTTCTGTGGTTTCTGGGTATCCTATATCTAATAGGAGTCAAATACATTTTTAGAAAGATTTTTACTGCCCTTAATCAAGTACTTGCAGTGCAAACCTCAATTCAGGGGTTTTTGGAAAACTAATTTTGAAAATACTTTTTGGCCAAATCATTTTTTTGTAGGAAAATACTATATTGCTCTATACACATGGCATGATCATTGGGAAAAGATTTTGGATCAAGGAGATGAAGTATAGAAGTTGGAGGATTTATTTGATTTTTAGAGCACTTGCAAACAGCAGTCAAACATTCAATCAAAGCAAAGACAAAACACTCAAAAGTTTTTGTCAAACCACATTTTAGCATGATTATAGACATAAGTGTTGTGGCATGAAAATTAGGGTGTGACAGACCTACCCCCCTTACAAGAATCTCGTCCCCGAGATTCCCAGACTAGGTGCGGAAAGGAATACAGAAACTTGGATCTGGGGTAGTCTTCAAGTCTTCATGTTGCTTCTGCTTTCGTGTAGTGCTCCATTGAGCTTGAAGTACTTGATGATGCGGCTTCGTGCGTGACGCCCTTCTTGATCCAGGTTGCTAATGGGTAGCTCGCGGTAGGTTAGCTCGGGCTAGAGGTTGATGGCTCGGTGGTTAATGTCCTTATTAGTGCTCGGGCTAGCTAGGAAGTTGGAAACACTTTCGGGGTTGGGATGCATGGAAAGCGCCAGTGCACCTGGGTAGCTCGGTGGCAACTTCAGTGGTAGCCATCTATTCTTCGTCTTGCGGTGATCCTGAGGGGGTTGTTAAATCTTGGAGTGATCTCGAAGAAGGCCGATGGATCTTGGGCGGGCTTTCCTTTGACATGGAAGCGATGGATTCCCTTGAGAGGGGTGACCCGGAGATAAACATGGCTCCCAACCTGGAAGGTCATGTCTCGACGATGTGAGTCAGCGTAGTTCTTTTGTCTTGACTTGGCAGTCCTCCAACGCTCTCCGACAAGCTGGACTTGCTCTTCGGTTTCATGGAGGATATCAGGCCCAAAGACAAGTCCTTCTCCGGTTTCTGACCAATTGAGGGGTATGCGGCACTTCCGTCCGTATAACACTTCAAATGGTGCCACCTGAAGGCTTGACTTCAAGGTTAGTTAAGAATCCTGGTGCAACCAGTTCCAACCCGAAGCTTTCAAGTTCTTCATACAAGGCGGGCAGCTTGTCCTTAAGCATAGCATTCAAGGAACAAGCCTTTCTGCTTAATGCATCTGCTACCACATAGCCTTCCCAGGGTGGTATTGAACACTGAGGTCATAATCTTAGATCAAGTCTAGTCATCTTCTTTGCCTCGTGTTCAATCCCTTTTGAGTGAAAATATACTTCAGACCTTCGTGATCCGTGTATATCTCACATCCCTTCCGTAAGAGATAATGTCGCCATGTCTTCAGGGCATGAACCACTGCTGCTAGCTCAAGGTCATGAGTAGCATAGTTTTCTTCATGAGGCCGTAGTTGCCTTTGAGAGGAGTGGCTTGCAGATATGCACGGTCTTCAACGCGGAAGCTCATTCCTTGACGACGGTGGTTGGTATAGTTCTTCCTCCTTGACATGGCGGTCTTCGGATGTTCCCTAACCAGCTGATCAACTCTTCTTCCGTCTTCGTTCGGACATTCATGTCCTCAAGTAAGGATGATGATCTACTTGCCCAAGTACTCTATGAAGTATTTGGGGTACGTAGAGTGGGCTGAGGCATTGGTGAGGGTCCCGGTTGAGCATTGGTCAAGATCTTATTGATCTAGAGCCAAGGCCCAAGGTCATGATCTAACCGTGTTGTGGATTGGTAGGGCCTAAGGGTTTCAAGGATTCTAGTGTGCAAATGAACATTTATCATCCTATCTTTAAGCACGGTTTCTGAGATGCCAATAGTCTATCTAGTCCTTTAAACAAATCACATCATATCACTGGTAGCATCCTTCGTATAGGCCAACTCCAATCATCACTCATGCCATTCGTATCCTCATGACTCCCAAGAGGAGGTCTAACAAAATCATGCATGTCTACAATCCCCAAACTCATATGTATGTCTACCCCTAAAAACCCATGGGTAGAACATATAAGCTGCTAAGCTTGAACGTGACAATCCAAGTGCTCATCCTATTCCTCCAAGGTCCATGCTAGCGCATCTCTGTATTAAGGAAACACGTCGTATGCCACTCCAAAATCTTGTTTCCTTTTCTATGAATCAACTCCAACAACCTGTTAACTTCCATCAATCACTGCATAACCCATTAATTCTACAAATCCAACTCCTATGCTGGTGTTCCACATGATCTTCTAAAGTCTTTATAATCCCCAATACTTGAAAGGGCTGCCTTACTATAGTTAGTCCACCAATTGCCATTATTGTATTCTAATAATACTCCAAGGTCAAGCTCACAAAGATGCCTACAAAAACTCTCACAATTAGCCCAATCTCCTAGTTTATCGTCCACCGAGAAACATGGTATCATGATCGAGATCATCAGTCTAAATCAATTTACTCCGAACCATGTAGACATACTCAGCATCTATATTCAACTAGGATCACCTATTTAAACCCAAATCTTTTGTCCAACGAGAAATCCTACATGTTTCCCCCAAGTCACTTACGTAATATCAACTGCCTCCTATCAATATCCCATGGCTAAGTTAAATCCAAATACTTCCAAGAATTTAGCTTGCGATCAAATTCGTCCTATAAATCCAATTTACTCATGGGTAGTGAAAGCTACGCTACTCTATAATCATGATCCCACCAAGTTCATCACCAACATGGAAGCCTTATAATCCACCAAAGAGTCTCAGATAGTTCCTCAAAGTCATTGATATAAACTCATCAAGTCCTTGCCCTCTGTCCCTATCTCCTTGAATTGGTCTTCCTATGGCATCGTCAGTTTTGGTGCGATCTTAGGAAGATAACGTGCTCATTCACTATGTCCACTAGTTCCATAATGAACCCAGTGACAAGCAAGGTTACGGAGGCTTAACAGATTCTCCTGCAATTCCGTAGGTTAAGCTCATGGTTAAGGTTTCGAGCTGGGGTATCTCGTGGAGCCTCAAAGGGTCTAGGAATGGGTCTCTAATCTTGAGGGTTAAACATAATTCTACGGGGTTGCACTTGGTCGAGGAGGCTGTAGTAAAAGTCATCAACGCTTGCTGGTCGCCGAGGTGAAATCCTTGGTGCATATTGTCTTGCTTGTCTTCGGTTGAGGAGAGAGATGAGAGGGGGAAGTAGCATAGAGGAGGGGAACGCCTAAAGGGGGTTCTATAGTGCAAGTGCGAACAAACAAGTGCCAAAAAGGGTCAACCACAAACAACAAAATAAGGCAGGTGATATAGTCGCATACTTGTTGCCTAGGGCAAAAGTGTGACTTATATCAAAACATAAACAAATAAAAACAAGCAACACACAATCATGGTTCTACTCGAACCATCATACGGACTCGACTGCGCATAGGGGGTACACGACTCATCCTACCCTAGGGGTTCCCGGACTCCATAGTCGTGCCGTGTGCCTCGTGCAGTCTCCCGGGTTTCCCTTAGGTGTTGCTACGTTTCTTGTAGTTGTTCGACGAAAACGATCCCGGTTGAGCTTGAAGAGTCTCCAATAGCTTCTCGCCTGTTGAAGTGATGGGGTGAAGGTGGCTTCTCATAGCAGGCATTGACTCGGTCTTCTGTTGTCTTCTTAATCATGATGATCCCTTCTTGTCTTCTAAGCCATCGATGGTACCAGGTAGGCAATCCTTTATGCAATGACATTATCAAGGCATAATAGAGGTCCATCATGTCGGTTACGTTGATGATAACATCGACACCAAGAGCGGGGGATGAGGAGAACCGTTTTCCTGCTCACTATGGTGAGGCGGACCAAATGGCTAGGTTCTCATCCATCGGTGGTTGCCGATACATCAACAGTAGTGACAGGGTTACTCTAGTAGCGATGTATATCATGAGCTTGCATATCCTATGCCCTGATCATCATAGGCTAAGGTTGCATCATCTTGGGGCAGTGTCAAGGGTGTCACCATCTCCTGGGTCTTCAGGTCCTCATTCCTCGAGGATGCATCTTCTGTTGGTATCTTCTTGTTGTGATGTCGCCAATCTTGTGTTCAGGAGATGCGGGTGAATGTCTGGCAAGGCAACTTCCTTCTTGATTATTGTCGGTGTACTAAGGTAGGGGTACCTCATTACCCCAACTTGTGCACGGGCAGTTGCAGCTCCCCGCGGCTGGATCTACCACATGCTTGCCGGAGACCATTCCTGCTCCATATCAAGCCATTCAAGAACAAAGTGTACAAGACAGAAGATCGAGACCCCGGCAAGAGGAGCTTGCCGGGAAGGCCGTTCCAGGCTCAAGATTACATCACTCACGCAAGGTCCTGGCGAGAGGAGCTCGCCGGGGAGACTAGAAGATTGCATCATAGAAGACACGCCTCGGCGCTTATACGCGTCAGCCAAGGCCGAGGCGGCAAGTTACAGAGCCGACAAGCTCCGGGCCCGGCAAGATCAAGACCCGGCAAGGTACTTGCCGGAGAGATGCGCCAGTGTGCCCGCACTCCAGCTCATCTCGTCCACGCCGCCTTTGAGCCCTCCCGAGACGCGCGTGGCGGATGGCTGTGCAGCATGGGGGGTGCGGTGGCACTCCACGGTGGTGGATCCATCGCCGTGGCAAACGGAGACGCAAGAGCGGGAACTTTTGGGGTCGACGGCGACGGGCATTAAATGCCCTTGTCCCCCTCTATCAAAAGTAGGTAGAAACCACTGTTCAAGCACTGTAGCTCCACTGTTCCCTTTGTGCTCCAACTACCACCTCTTTTACATCTTTACCCCTTTCTCCTCGCTGACACCTGTTGGTGACCCCTTGGCACTATAAAAGGAGGCCCATGCACAACGTGGGGGGGTTCAATCCTGGCAACTCCCACGCTGGTGTAGCTGCTCATCGAGCTCTTCAAGCTCCCGAGCACAATACAACACAAAGCAGCAGTAGGGTTTTACGCGTCCATCGCGGCCCGAAGCTGGGTAAAAATCCCCGCGCCCGCACGCATCGCCTCGATCTGCTCTCTGTGCCTCCTCCGCCCTCGTACCGCACTCACGAAGGGGCCTCCCCGGCCCCATAGGTGCTCGCGGCGGGCGGGTCCCCATCCGCGCCGGCCCCGGCATCTTTGGCGCACCAGGTAGGGGGCGTCGAGGTTGTGCGGACCTGATCCGGCGTTCGCGCGGCCGCGTTCTTCATCAACCTCTCCAGCCACAAGAACTTCATCGACAATCGCGCCATGGCCTCAAGACGAGGGCTTCAAGGGTTGCAGACCGCTCATGTTTCACCCGCCGCCACCGGAGCCAGCGGTGGGCGGAGGAGACGCCAGCGGAAGGGTGGACACCGGCGAGGGCACTCGCGGCGCCACTCGAATCCAGGGGACAGACGGATGACCGCGCCTCGGTCTCCGTGGATCCACGCCCATCTCAGCGATGACAACCCAAAGAGCGCCGTGCACGGAGGTGGTACTCGATGCTTTGAGGCAAGAACGTGCCGGAGGCTCGCGGATGCTCCGGACCGCTGTCCATGCATGAGCAAAGCGAAGTGCCGGCAGACCTCGCCCTCCTATCGCTACTAGGAGTCCGAGCATATCCTGTTCCTCGCGCCGTTCGCCCCGCTCCACCTCCACTCGCAAGCGCTGCTTCGAACGCTACGCTACCGCCGAGGACGTGCCATCGAGCTCTAAGTCCGGCAGGGCGGCTCGCACAAAGACTCCGGCGAGCGTAGCTCCTCGGACGCTTAAGCCCGGCGTGGACAGCTCGTGCTCGCTCCGCAAACGCGCGTCCTCCGGTGCTGCGCTGCCGCCGAGGACGCGCCATCGAGCTCCACCGCAAATGCAAGGAAACAAGAAAAATAAAAGCTAAGTTGCTCGAGCTTTTGTGCAGAGCACTCCTTAATTCCATGCTTTTTATGTTATATCCTCGTGCGTTCGTCCTTTGTACGCAAAACTCAGGCGCGGAGGAGCCTCGCTGTGGACAGCCGCACTTTACTTTGCTTCGAGCACACTCAACGAGTTAAAAGTGAGCGCGACCAGCTTCGCGCCTTGTTTCGCTTTGAGTCTGCTCAGCAAGTTAAGTGCGTCGCGACTAGACGCGACAAGGTTGCTTGTTTGAAGCGACACCAGCCAGCCTGGCTGCGATGTTCCGCACTCAGCAAGTGTGTTAAGCACCGGCAAGTTCCCTAGAAGCGTAGGGTAAAAGCGCACAAAGGGTGTAAAGTAGAGGGTGTAACATGGCAGGCCCTGCCGTGAGATGCCCTTCGTATGAGAGGCTTGTGCGCGAGAGGAGCCAAGTCGTGGCCCAGTTGCGTACTTGTTTTGTTTCCGAGTCCGCTCAACAAACACAAGTGTGCTGCTGCACCCTTACCTTGCTTTCGAGCCTGCTCGCCAAGTTGCGTCATAACTCGCCCGGCAAGGTTGTTTGCGGAAGCAACACCGCCAATGGGCTGTCCCTTTTCTCGCATGCGTGTTCGCCCCGGCAAGCTCCCCGAGAGCGTAGAGTACAAACATACGAAGGGCAAGGCACGGCATCGTATTGCACAATCAAGATTTATATACATATACATGTACATGATTAAGCTGTTGCAGATCCATCTCAGCTGTTTTCATGGCTGAAATTACAGCAACAAGGAAAAACCGGAAGAGCGCACAAAGACTTAGATTCTGGCCAAGCCAGAATCGGGCTGCGAAGCGCCAAGGTCTCCGCGAGCCAGCGTCGCTGGGCTGCGAGCGCCAAGGTTCGCTCTCCGGCGAGCCAGCGTCATTGGGGCTGCGAGCGCCAAGATTCGCTCTCCGCAAGCCAAAGTTCTTTGGGGCTGCGATATCGATAAGTTTTTCATCCCTCGTCATGCATCCTCTTATGGATCGGGAAAGCGGGCTGCGTCTTTGAACGAAAGCGTGACTTGTAAAACCCATACGTGGAGGAGCCAAGTCGTGGCTGATTATGCATTTGTTTTGTTTCGAGTCCGCTCAACAAACACAAGTGTGTTGCTGCACCTTTACCTTGCTTTCGAGCCGCTTTCGAGCAAGTTAAGCGTCATAATCGGCCCGGCAAGGTTGTTTGCGGAAGCAACACCGCCAGCTGGCTGTCCCAAGACTCGGCAAGCGTGTTAAGCCTGCAAGCTCCCCGAGAGCGTAGGATAGGAGCATACAAGGCGCAAAGTCAAAACTCGGTCCGGCAAGCTTTCCCCTCTTTTCATTGAAAGCATCCTAGTTTAATACAAGTCCATAGAGGATGAAAAACATGATAGAGAGGATTACAAGTTTTTAAATACAGCTAAGGCCCGAGGGCTTACAAATTGAAAGATAAGGTGCCCGTGATCCCTCTCCTGTTTCTCTGTTCAGGAGTTCAGGAGGTAGGTCAAGGAGCCCCCGGCAAGGAAGCTTGCCGGAAGGAGGCCCCGGCAAGAGAAGCTTGTCGGGGAAGGGCAAAAGGGGCGCCTAGGAGAGCGTGACGGAGAGCGCCCACTGCGGCCTGCGGGTGGCGTGCCCTCAGGAGCTGCGCAAGGTGACGGGCGAGGAGGAGCGCGTCCCCGGAGAGCTACGGGCGCCAGAAGACACCAAGAGAACACCCCGGGGGCCGGCCAGGAGCTTGGCGGAGACGGAGGCGTCGGAGGCAGAGCTTGAAGACGGGGTGGTGGGACGTCAAGATTGCCGAGGGCTCTCGCCTCGATTCGACACGAACGGCCTTGCCGCCACTCCCCCTCTTCCTCTTCCGCAGCCTCCCTACACCAGCCGCCCAAGGAGACGGCCCCGGGGAGTTCAGGAGGCCGGCAACCCAGAAGATGGGGTTGCCGGTGGCGCGCGAGGCAGCGGTGTCCGACGCCTAGTCGGGCCCGCCATCCCCCTCGTCGCCGTCGCCACTCTCCTCCTCGCTACTCGCCGGGAGGAGCCTTCGCTATCCGAGGAGCTGTCCACACAGCATCTCACCCGGGTCCCGTAGTCCCCGAAGACCTTGACGGCGAGGAGGTCGCCCTCCATTAACTTGAAATGGAGGGTAAACCCCGCCGTCAAGCTATGGATCCGGGCGAACGTCTTCCACCCTCGGTCGAAGAACATCACGCCGGGGGCTGGGGACACGACACTCACTCGAGTGCCGCTGATCCCGCAGCCCCTCATGCGCAGCTCCATCACGTCGGGTGGATCCGGTCCCATCGCGTCCGCAAACGGGGCCGGCAGCCGGAGGCGGCGACGAGGCGCCGCGAAGCTTGATGAAGAACTCCTGTGGGTCATCTCGGTGTGGACCGCGACGTGGATAGGAGACGCTGGGAGACGGGAGGCGATCGCCACGACCGCCTCCCCGCCGCCTCGGCCATGCCCTCGGCCTCGTCATGCCACGCCTCCCTCTCCCTCTCGTGGCGGCTCCGCTGCCACGGGGCGGATAGGAGAGGTGCGCTGCCCAGAAGCGACCCTCGCCGCCACCGCTGAAGAGCTGGGATTTCTTCCATGGCGGAAAGAAGAACAGAAGATGAAGACGAAGGAGAAGAGGATGAGTGTGGCCATTGTGCTCCCCTTCCGCCTTTTAAAGGGGCGGTGGGGCTCAACCGCCCGCCGCCAATCGAGGAGCGAGGAGGCCAGAGGAGCGGGCCGCTCACCTTCTCCGCCTGTGGACGGCTCGCTCTCCCACCTTCGCCACCCACGACCCTGTGCATGAGGGCAGCGTGGCGAAAAGCGGAGCCGGGCGACGGGTGAAGCGACCTCACTCGCACCACGATCACGGGTGGATGCCTTAAAGACTGCATCGCCGCCCGCCTCACACGACGCCGCAATCGACGCGTGCCATTCTTTGGGGAGGCGGCGGATGCGAAGTGGATTCGGCACGCCATGGGCCTCGTGTGCCCGTGCTGCTGTTTTGGGCCTGGCCCAACAGCTTTCGGCACCTTGTATGCCCAGCGTACCCCAACGTACCAGCGAGGCGCGCAGACTCCAGCGGCTGGATCTACCGCATGCTTGCGGAGACCATTCTGCTCCATATCAAGCCATTCAAGAACAAAGTGTACAAGGCGAAGATCGAGACCCGGCAAGAGGAGCTTGCGGGAAGGCGTTCGAGCTCAAAATTACATCACTCCGCAAAGGCCTGGCGAGAGGAGCTCACCGGGAGACTAGAAGATTACATCATAGAAGACACGCCTCGGCGCTATCTGGCGTCGGCGAGGGTCCGGGAGGCGGCAAGTTCTGAGCCGACAAGCTCCGGGCCCGGCAAGATCAAGACCCGGCAAGGTACTTGCCGGAGATCTCTTGTGTGCCCGCCTCCAGCTCATCTGTCACCCAGCGTCGCCTTGAGCCCTCCCGAGAGGCGCGTGGCGGATGGCTGTGCAACATGGGGAGTGCGGTGGCACTCCACGGTGGTGGATCCATCGCCCGTGGCAAGCGGAGCCATGAGGCGGGAACTTTTGGGATTCGGCGGCCGGGCATTAAATGCCCTTGTCCCCTCTATCAAAAGTAGGTAGAAACCACTGTTCAAGCCTGTAGCTCCTTTGTTCCCGCCTTTGTTCCAACTACCACCTCTTTTACATTTTACCCCTTTCTCCTCGTTGACACCTGTTGGTGACCCCTTGGCACTATAAAGGAGGCCCATGCACAACGTGGGGGGTTGGCTGAGTTCGACTCACTCAACACAACACCACCATCGCTTGCATTCTTGAGCAAAATCAAATACAACACAAAGCAGCCGTGGGGTTTCTGGCGTCCATCAGCGGCCCAGCTGGTAAAATCCCAGCGCGCCCTCGCCTCGATCTGCTCTCTGTGCCTCCTCCGCCCTCGTCCGCACTCACGAAGGGCCTCCCGGCCCCATAGGTGCTCGCGGCAGCGGGTCCCCATCAGCGCCCGGCATCTTAAAGATGCCGGGGCGGATCTTGCTGCCCCGGAGCTTGTCGGCTCAGAACTTGCCGCCTCGGCCTCGCCGACGCTGCCAGATGGCCGAGGCGTAGTCTTCTATGATGTAATCTTCTAGTCTCCCGGTGAGCTTGGCAGCCAGGCCTTTGCGTGAGTGATGTAATTCCTGAGCCTCGAGGCCTTCCCGGCAAGCTCCTCTGGCGGGTCTCGATCTTCCGGCTTGTACACTTTGTTCTGAATGGCTTGATATGGAGCAGAATGGTCTCCGCAAGCATGCGGTAGATCCAGCCCGGAGCTGGCATGACGCTCTGCGACAAGTTGGGGTACCGAGGTACTTACCTTAGTACAACAGGAGCGGATGAGACCCGCCCGCCATGGCACCTATGGGGCAGGGAGGCCCCGCGTGAGAGTCTTGATGCGAGGCGGAGGAGGCCTGAAGGCAGATCGGCGCGTCTGGGGCGCGGGACTTTACCCAGCTTCGGGCGCGATGGACGCGTAAACCCTCTTGCTGCTTTGTGTTGTATTGTGCTCGGGGCTTGAAGAGCTCTGATGCTTAGCTACACCGCGTGGGAGTTGCCAAGGATTGAACCCCCCACGTTGTGCATGGGCCTCCTTTTATAGTGCCAAGGGGTCACCAACAGGTGTCAGCGTGGGAGAAAGGGGTAAAGATGTAAAAGAGGTGGTAGTTGGAGCAGTCGCGGGAGCGGTGGAGCTACGATTGCTTGAGCAGTGGTTTCTACCTACTTTTGCAGAGAGGGGACAAGGGCATTTAATGCCCGTCGCCGTCGACCCCAAAGTTCCCGCTCTTGCGTCTCCGTTTGCCACGGCGATGGATCCACCACCGTGGAGTGCCACCGCACCCCCATGCTGCACTGACCATCCGCCACAGCGTCTCGGGGAGGGCTCAAGGCGGCGTGGGCGAGATGAGCTGGAGTCGGGCACACAACGCATCTCTCCGGCAAGTACCTTGCCGGTCTTGATCTTGCCGGGCCGGGAGCTTGTCGGGCTCAGAACTTGCCGCTCCGGGCCTTCGCGGGGCACGCGTATAAGCGCCGAGGCGTGTCTTCTATGATGCAATCTTCTAGTCTCCCGGCGAGCTCCTCTCGCCAGGACCTTGCGTGAGTGATGTAATCTTGCGCCTGGAACGGCCTTCCCGGCAAGCTCCTCTTGCGGGGTCTCGATCTTCTGTCTTGTACACTTTGTTCTTGAATGGCTTGATATGGAGCAGGAATGGTCTCCGCAAGCATGTGGTAGATCCACCGGGGGGCTGCAACTGCCCGTGCACAAGTTGGGGTAATGAGGTACCCCTACCTTAGTACACCGACAGAGCCCCGAACTGGGCGGACACGGTGCCGCGCTGTTGGGCGGGCCCAAAAAGCGAGTCTGCAGGGCACACGAGGCCCATGGCGTGCCGAATCCACTTCCGCATCCGCCGCCTCCCCAGTAATGGCACGCGTCGATTGCGGCGTTGTGGGAGACGTGGGCAGCGCATGCAGTCTTTAAGGCATCCACCCCGTGATCGTGGTGCAGAGTGAGGTCGCTTCACCCGTCGCCCCGGCTCCGCTTTTTCGCCACGCGGCCCTCATGCACAGGGGTCGTGGGCGGCGAAGGTGGGAGACCGAGCCGTCACGGGCGGAGAAGGCGAGCCGGCCCCGCTCCTCTGGCCTCCTCGCTCCCTGATTGGCCGAGCGGGGCGGTTGAGCCCCCACCTCGCCCCTTTAAAAAGGGGCGGAAGGGGAGCACAATGGCCACACTCATCCTCTTCTCCCTTCGTCTTCATCTTCTGTTCTTCTTTCCAGCTCTTCGACGGTGGCGGCGAGGGTCGCTTCTAGGCAGCGCACCTCTCCCTATCCCGCTCCCGTGGTAGCAGAGCCGGCCATGAGAGGGAGAGGGAGGGGGCGTGGCCGCGGACGAGGCCGAGGGCGTGGCCGAGGCGGCCGGGGGAGAGGCGGTCGTGGCGATCGCCTCCCGTCTCCCAGCGTCTCCTATCCACGATCGGCCCTGCCGGAGATGACCCCAGAGTTCTTCATCAAGCTTCGCCGAGCGCCTCGTCGCCGCCTCCGGCCGCCGGCCCGTTCTGCGGGCGCGATGGGACCCGGATCCACCCGGCGTGATGGAGCTGCGCGCGAGGGGCTGCGGGATCAGCGGCTTTCGAGTGAGTGTCGTGTCCCCAGCCCCGGCGTGATGTTCTTCGACCGAGGGTGGAAGGCGTTCGCCGGATCCATAGCTTGAGCGGCGGGGTTTACCCTCCATTTCAAGTTAATGGAGGCGACCTCCTCGCCGTCAAGGTCTTGGGACTACGGGACCGGGTGAGATCTTGTGTGGACAGCTCCTCGGATAGCGAGCTCCTTCCCGAGCAGAGTGACGAGGAGGAGAGCGACAGGCGGCGGCGAGGGGATGGCGGGCCCGACTAGGCGTCGGACACCGCTGCCTCGCGCGCCACCGGCAACCCCATCTTCTGGGTTGCCGGCCTCCTGAACTCCCCGGGGCCGTCTCCTTGGGCGGCTGGTGTAGGGAGGCTGCGGAAGAGGAAGAGGGGGAGTGGCGGCAAGGCCGTTACATCAGAGTACGAGGGCGAGGAGCCCTCGACAGCGTGCTGACGTCCCACCACCCCGTCTTCAAGCTCTGCCTCCGACGCCTCCGTCTCCGCCAAGCTCCTGGCCGGCCCCCGGGGTGTTCTCTTGGTGTCTTCTGGCGCCCGTAGCTCTCCGAGGACGCGCTCCTCCTCGCCCGTCACCTTGCGCAGCTCCTGAGGGCACGCCACCCGAGGCGCGATGGGCGCTCTCGTCACGCTCTCCTAGGCGCCCCTTTGCCCTTCCCGACAAGCTTCTCTTGCGGGGCCTCCTTCCAGCAAGCTTCCCTTGCCGGGGCTCCTGACCTACCTCTGAACTCTGAGCAGAGAAGCAGAGAGGGATCACGGGCACCTTATCTTTCAATTTGTAAGCCCTCGGGCCTTAGCTGTATTAAAAACTTGTAATCCTCTCTATCATGTTTTTCATCCTCTATGGACTTGTATTAAACTAGGATGTTTTCAATGAAAAGAGGGGAAAGCTTGCGGACGAGTTTTGACTTTGCGCCTTGTATGCTCCTATCCTCACGCTCGGGGAGCTTGCCGGGCGAAACACGCTTGCCGTCTTGGGACAGCCGGCTGGCGGTGTTGCTTCGGCAAACAACCTTGCCGGGCGATTCGACGCTTAACTTCTCGAAAGCAGGCTCGAAAGCAAGGTAAGGTGCAGCAACACACTTGTGTTTGTTGGCGGACTCGGAAACAAAACAAATGCATAATCGGGCCTGACTTGGCTCCTCCACGTATGGGTTTTACAAGTCACGCTTTCGTTCAAAGACGCAGCCCGCTTTCCCGATCCATAAGAGGATGCATGACGAGGATGAAAAACTTATCTGATATCGCAGCCCCCAGCAACTCTGGCTTGCCGGAGACGAATCTTGGCGCTCGCAGCCCCCAGCGACGCTGGCTCGCCGGAGACGAACCTTGGCGCTCGCAGCCCCCAGCGACGCTGGCTCGCCGGAGACGAACCTTGGCGCTCGCAGCCCCCAGTTACGCTGGCTTGGCCAGAATCTAAGTGCTGGTGCGCTCTTCCGGTTTTTCCTTGTTGCTGTAATTTCAGCCATGAAAACAGCTGAGATGGATCTGCAACAGCTTCATCATGTACATGTATATGTATATAAATCTTGATTGTGCAATGTCGATGCCGTGCCTTGCCCTTCGTATGTTTGTACTCTCGCTCTCGGGGAGCTTGCCGGGCGAACACGCATGCCGTCTTGGGACAGCCCGGCTGGCGGTGTTGCTTCGGCAAACAACCTTGCCGGGCGATTCTGACGCAACAACTTGCTGAGCAGGCTCGAAAGCAAGGTAAGGTGCAGCAACACACTTGTGTTTGTTGAGCGGACTCGGAAACAAAACAAATGCATAATCGGGCCACGACTTGGCTCCTCTCGCGCACAAGCCTCTCATACGAAGGGCATCTCACGGCAGGGCCTGCCATGTTACACCCTCTACTTTACACCCTTTGTGCGCTTTTACCCTACGCTTCTAGGGAACTTGCCGGTGCTTAACACACTTGCTGAGTGCGGAACATCAATAGCCAGCCGGTGGTGTCGCTTCCGCAAGCAACCTTGCAGCGTCTAGTCGCGACAAGACTTAACTTGCTGAGCGGACTCGAACGAAACAAGGGCGCTGAAGCTGGTCGCTGCTCACTTTTAACTCGTTGAGTGTGCTCGAAGCAAAGTAAGGGTGCGGCTGTCCACGAGCAGGCTCCTCCAGCGCTGAGTTTTTGCGTACAAAGGACTAACGCGAGGATATAACATAAAAAGCATGGAATTAAGGAGTGCTCGCACAAAAAGCTCGAGCAACTTAGCTTTTCTTTTTCTTGTTTCCTTGCATTTGCGGTGGAGCTCGATGGCGCGTCCTCGGCGGCAGCGCAACACTCGGAGAGACGCGTTTGCCGGAACGAGCACCAGAGCTGTCCACGCCGGGCTTAGAGCGTTCCGAGGAGATACGCTCGCCGGAGTGCTGCGCCAGAGCCGTCCTTGCTGGACTTAGAGCTCGATGGCACGTCCTCGACGGCAGCGTAGCGTTCGAGCAGCGCGCTGCGAGTGGAGGGGAGCGGGCGAGCAGCGCGAGAGAGTGATATGCTCGGACTCTGGTAGCGGCGGGAGGAGCAGGTCCTCCCGGCGCTTCGCTTTGCTCATGCATGGACAGCGGTCCGGAGCATCCCGCGAGCCTCCGACACGTTCTTGCCCCAGCATGCGAGTACCACCTCCCGTGGCACGGCGCTGCTGGGTCATCGTGCGCTGAGACGGACGTGGATCCATGGAGACCGAGGCGCGGTCATCCGTCCTGTCCCTGGATCTGGTGGCGCCGCGAGTGCCCTCGCCGGTGTCCACCCTTCCGCTGGCGTCTCCTCCGCCCACCGCTGGCTCCGGTGGCGGCGGTGAGACGCAGACGGGTCTGCAACCCTTAAGCCCTCGTCTTGAGGGCCATGGCGCAGATTGTCGATGAAGTTCTTGTGGCAAACCGAGAGGTTGATGAAGAACGCGGCCGCGCGAACGACGGATCAGGTCCGCACAACCTCGACGCCCCCTACCTGGCGCGCCAAAGATGCCGGGGCCGGCGCGGATGGGGACCCGCCCGCCGCGAGCACCTATGGGGCCGGGGAGGCCCCTTCGTGAGTGCGGTACGAGGGCGGAGGAGGCACAGAGAGCAGATCGAGGCGATGCGCGCGGGCGCGGGGATTTTTACCCAGCTTCGGGCCGCGATGGACGCGTAAAACCCTACTGCTGCTTTGTGTTGTATTTGATTTTGCTCAAGAATGCAAGCGTATGGTGGTGTTGTGTTGAGTGAGTCGAACTAGCCGAACCCCCTCTACGTTGTGCATGGGCCTCCTTTTATAGTGCCAAGGGGTCACCAACAGGTGTCAACGTAGGAGAAAGGGGTAAAATGTAAAGAGGTGGTAGTTGGAGCAGTGCGGGAACGGTGGAGCTACGATTGCTTGAGCAGTGGTTTCTACCTACTTTTGACAGAGGGGACAAGGGCATTTAATGCCCGTCGCCGTCGACCCCAAAGTTCCGCTCTTGCGTCTCCGTTTGCCACGGCGATGGATCCACCACCGTGGAGTGCCACCGCACCCCATGCTGCACAGACCATCCGCCACGCGCGTCTCGGGGAGGGCTCAAAGGCGGCGTGGACAGATGAGCTGGAGTGCGGGCACACAGCGCATCTCTCCCGGCAAGTACCTTGCCGGGGTCTTGATCTTGCCGGGCCCGGGAGCTTGTCGGGCTCTGTAACTTGCCGCTCCCCGGGCCCTCGCCGGGACGCGTATAGCGCCGAGGCATGTCTTCTATGATGTAATCTTCTAGTCTCCCCGGTGAGCTCCTCTCGCCAGGGCCTTGCGTGAGTGATGTAATTCTTGAGCCTGGAACGGCCTTCCCGGCAAGCTCCTCTTGCCGGGGTCTCGATCTTCTGTCTTGTACACTTTGTTCTTGAATGGCTTGATATGGAGCAGGAATGGTCTCCGGCAAGCATGCGGTAGATCCAGCCGCGGGGAGCTGCGACTGCCCGTGCACAAGTTGGGGTACTGAGGTACCCCTACCTTAGTACACCGACAATTATCCACGAGGATTACAAGGAATCCAGTGGCTAGGGACATAAGGGTTCTAGCGACCATTAAATTTTGAAGGGGAAGAGGAAAGTATATCTTAGCTTTCGAAAAACTCAGAAGGGGGAGAGAAGAATAGATAGTTTTGAAAACTAGTAGTAGTTTTGGAAATAGTTTTACCCTAACTAACGACCATGCTAACTAAGGCTTCCTACAATCGGGATGGCTCGATACCAGCTACGTGGGGACCCGACTCATAAGTCGTGATCACCGAATGCACGTGTACAATGATCCCGAGATCAATGCTCACTTGAACACTGAAGCTGAATAACAAGAGTCTTACATCCATACATACCATATTACACAAGTAGGACCATTATGGTCGAGCCTTGAGTACAACATCGCAGCGGAAAAACTTCGTCGATAACTTGGACCCATGCCATCTGCCTTAACCCTACGGGCATTACGATTTGAAGCGTCCTAGCTCAGCGTGCTCGTCACCGAAGAGTTCTTCGTCACATCCTGTTCTTTCACGCTGGTCAATAAAATAACCCGTTGGCAAGCCAATGAGTACTTTGAATGTACTATAAGCAACCCATGTTTTGGTTCAAGGTACAACAATGCATGACATAGGTAAATTTTGCATAAAGCTAGTTTTGAGTGCATTGACATGTTCAACATCCTATAAAGCATGCATCAAGAGAATTCAAGTAACCATGAGTACTGGTCACAGATATCAACATAAATAGAATGGGCACCAACCCATTTATCATAAACAGAGTGGGCACCAACCCATCTCATTCGTGTCAAGTCCTTTGACTTGACCCAAGTCATTCCCATCATCACACACACTAGGTTGAAAACTCTGGACATAGTTTAAGCAGCACCGCCCAACCGTCCTTGACCGTGGACACGGCTATTCGAATAGTTTTACACTCTGCAGAGGTTGCACACTGTACCCACAAGAACCGGGGCACTTCCGTGTCGTCCACGACCCGCGGTACCTCAAGTACCCGGGGTAAGCATCCGATCACTACCTTTCCCTAGACGACACTAACATGGAGTCCACTCGATTGGTAGTATCCCCCGTGCCCAACATTTCACATCATAAAGTTGGGGAGCCTTGCTCCCATATTCATCGTATACCACAAGCACGGGGTACCAACGATGTGTTCGGTGCCCTGTGAAAACAGTCATGGCCGCCCTACAGCACGACCCGTCCCAGAGAGAGCACCAACTCTCCCCGTCACTAATGTGCGGGCTCCAAGCTAGTATCGGCCTAGGTAATCAATAATGCCCTTTCCCATATAAGGGTAGAGTGGTTGCGCATGTAAGGTTGGGACAGTCATCAAATCTTAAATCTAATCCATTTTCGAAAACAACACACACTTGCCTCGGTACACCACTTCGTCATCAAGTGGTTACCTTTCTCATCATCTCCCTCGGGCATAAATGGCACCCGATGGGGTTTTCGAAAGTTGTTTGAAAATATTTTGTCTCCATCACATGCATATCCCCGTCCCTTTGGCATAGCACTACTTAGCACCCTATCTACTCCCACCGGCATAACCCTCATAAGGAGGTAGGGCCATGCGCAATGCAAGTATCAACGAGAAAATAACGGAGGCAACCAACCCACGGGGTTCACCATCTCACCATGATTCCGATGCAACAATAATAAAGAGCTAAAAATGACATGCATATAAAGGGGTATCATAGTCATGGTCAAAGGGCTGCTTGCCTGTTCCTCAGAGTCTTCAAGTCTTCTGGTCCTTCTCCAAGTACTCCATCTACTTCGTCAACTAACGTCGGAAACAAACACAATAAGCAACACAACAAGGCAAGAATAAATGTGCTCTAAAAATGTGAAGTTGACTTTTATTGGATACCTCTGGCCATATGAGGAATGACCAAAGTGATTTCATTGGAAGTAGATCAATGGACATCTCCGAACATTTCAATATGATGGAATCAAGAGGTTTATGGACTTGCTAGAAGTGTACAGAAATATATTTTTGAAAAATGATCAAAGGCACCTATTTGACAAAGCATGATTTTATAAGCATCCAGGAATTGGTTTCACTGGATTTGGAGTTCAAGTGAATTTCCTATGAATTTGCAAAGCTGATAAATATGAAGAAATGGCTCAATAATTTATGTGGTACAGAAAGCATCAAAAAAAATGTTCATAAACTAGGTTATGAGCTTAGATTCATCTAGGAATTGGAATCATGGCATTTGGATCAATATTGAGCTCTCTGTGATTTTCTAAAGCTTATCACAGAAATAGGAAAAATGGGATGTGATAATTATTTGTGGAGATATAGTATCTGGAAAAATGTGCAAGTTGCACAATGTGATAGATCAGGAATTTATGAACCTATAGAAATTAGAATCATCAAATTTGGAGTCCATTTGAATTGTTTGGGAGATTTTACAAGTTGACTGGAAAAGAATATGGAAAAAGACAAGGAAGGCGTTATACCTATGCTACGCATACGAGCGCAGATAGGGCATGGCCTTACCGGGCCGGCCCATTGCACGCCACGCTGCTAAGGAGGGCCACGCCAATGGCGTACTATGGTAATACGCTTCCCTGCAGGAAGGCGGTCCCAGGGATCCTGCTCCACTTAAACGCCGGGGCCCGCCGACCGAGTCGCCGACTCAGAGGCCCACCAGCAGGTCGTCCCCTTCCTCCAGCGCCCAAGTTAGAGGATCGAGGCGCGGTGAGCGCCGCCGTCGCTTGCCCCGGCTGCACAGCCACCCGGCCAAGCTCCGCCCACCGAGGGTTGCTGGGAGACGCGGTTCTTCTGGAGGGAGAGGAGGTGGGAGCACCTCGTCCTTGTCCGAATCAGAGCGGAGGCGGGCGGCATTCCGGCCATGGGGGCGATGGAGGGCTCGAGGAGGAGTGGGTTGGTCCAGGGGGTGCGGGGAGGAGAAAGAGCCAAAGGATCGAGAGAGGGGCTCGGGCGGCCTCAAATAGGAGGGGCCGAGGTGCACAGCCAGCCCGTCGCCCGGAGGTCGTAGCCATTCTTGGAGGCCACAGGAGTGCCTCGCTTGAGTCGGGGTCTTCTGGGCGTGGTCTAGGCCGAGGGAAAGGATAGAGGTGCGGGAGGGGTCGGGGGCAGCGTGTGGCTCAGCCCATTGGGCCTTCGGGTGGCCATGGTGCGCGTCTTGCGAGGTGCAGGAGAGAGAGAGGAAGAAGGGGCCGACAGCGTGCAGTGTCTTCGGACGTCGAGGCGACCTCGGGGACACGAGGGGAGGCCCTAGGTGGTGCAGTGGCTCGGGCAGAGAGCAGCTACAGTGCTAGGGGCGCCTTGAAGCGCTCCAGCTGCACGATATGGCTGGCATTGGCATCTTTTGGCGCCAGTCGTGGCCACTAGTGTCTAGGGGTCGGGGAGGAGTAAACAAAGGGGTGGTGGCCTTGGATGCCCTGGTGAACCACTAGGAGAGGAGAGAGGTTGAGGGAGAGAGAGAAAAGGGCTGTCCAGAGAGGGATAGTGGGGTTTTACCCCTCCAATAATTGAGCTATGGACTTGCCATTGCTACTGGACGTGCATGGGGACTATGAGGGGCTATGGTAAAAAGTTGAGCTCATGGAGAACAAGGAAAGAGGTGAAAACATCAACTTTTAAAAATTACCAGAAGGTGTTTGATGTTGGTTTGGGCAAGAAGATGATTCCCATTTGTCATGAGGCTCCACAGGGTGAAATGAAACATATAATTAGGGCCTTCCACCAATTTGGAGCTCAATTGAAGAAAGTTGACAATGCAACTTTGGTAAACCCTAGAAATGAACAGAAATGGGTTTCCCAAGATTTAGTCATGAAAATATGTTCTCCTTGATGCACCACTTGGTGTAGTGTCATCATTTGATCATGTGATCATGCTCACAAAAGTTGGAATCAGGGAGAGAAAGTTTCCAATGTAGAGTTGTTCAAATTAGGTTCTGGACAGGAATGGTTTTGGGGCACTTTGATCAAGTTAACTTGCTCTCCAACTTGTGCCATTTGGTCTAGATGAATTATTAGACCATTTGAGCAAGTTCACAAGGTTTGAGAACATTTGGACATGTTTGGCAATGTAAAGTTGCTCAAACTTCAAAATGGACAGAAATGGTTTTGAGAGGATTTGATGATGTTATCTTGTTCTCCAAGTCAGGGGACATGGCAAGATCATCCAATATGTCATATGAGACATGATAGAATTTTCTTGGATTATTTGGAGAATATTTCCTTTGTAAATATTTCAAAAGCTTGAAATATCCAGAAAGGGTTTTTGAGGGGTTTGACCAATATTTTGAACATAACCATGTGTTGAAACTCTTATATATGGACTATATATGTCCTATGAGTTTCCCTGAATTTTGTCAAATATTTTTGAAGCAATAAAATAATTTTTACCTATTAAAGACCATTTCTGGCCTTAAGAAAAAGCCTTTAAATAAAATAGGAGAATAACTTTTAAAATTATATTTCTGTGGTTTCGGGTATCCTATATCTAATAGGAGTCAAATACATTTTTAGAAAGATTTTTACTGCCCTTAATCAAGTACTTGCAGTGCAAACCTCAATTCGGGGTTTTGGAAAACTAACTTTTGAAAATACTTTTTGGCCAAATCATTTTTTTGTAGGAAAATACTATATTGCTCTATACACATGGCATGATCATTGGGAAAAGATTTTGGATCAAGGAGATGAAGTATAGAAGTTGGAGGATTTATTTGATTTTTAGAGCACTTGCAAACAGCAGTCAAACATTCAATCAAAGCAAAGACAAAACACTCAAAAGTTTTTGTCAAACCACATTTTAGCATGATTATAGACTTAAGTGTTGTGGCATGAAAATCAGGGTGTGACACTACAATCGCAAGGTCAAGCCAAGATCCTTCCAAGAGGGAGACCTTGTGCTCCGGCTGATACAGCGAACAGCCGACCAACACAAGCTGTCAGCACCTTGGGAAGGCCCTTTCATCATCAGCAAAGTGTTGGGCAACGGTTCCTACTACCTAATCGACGCTCAGAAGCCTAGAGCACGCAAAAGAGACGACTCAGGCAAGGAGACAGAGAGGCCATGGAACGCAAACCTCCTCCGAAGATTTTACAGTTAAAAGCAGTATGTATCACGCTACCTTTTGTACTATGTACGAAGACTCCGGGTCCCCCGAGTAGAGCTCGGGGACTAACCTCTTTTATCTATATGATAAGTATTATACCTACGAATGTGTTGTTTCATTACTCTGCCTGGCACCGGGTTCGACCAGTCGGAGGCTCGCCGCCTTCTACTATGTGTCATTTCCTGCAGTCAAACAAGTAGTGTGTTGGCACCAGAAAACTTCTCCTGTCAGAAGCCGCAGCTCGCAGAGCTACTGTACAGTGGATAGGGGTCGCAAAGCGGTGCCCACACGAAAAATGGCTAAGGAAAAATGTGCACATAGCCAGGGCCGACATCCCACCTCTTCGACCGCCTACCGAGCAGCCTGCCGGCCGGCTTCTGCTTACCTTGCCACACTCCAAACGGCTAAGTACTTGCCCTCCCATAAATAGCTAAGTACTCAACCCAGCCACAGCCCGCACAGCGGCTGTTTGGCTAGCAAGAGGCTAGCAAGGGAGGGCGATAAAGGAAAAAAAATCAAGGAGCAGAAAGCAAGAAAAGTCTGAACTCGGCAAACAAAGCACAAGTTGTGGCGAAGGATATTTACATAGCAAAAGGCCCATTGTTCAGCATTCAACAGAGTTTGAAATACACCCCGCGGGTGGAATTGTGCAAATTTAACAAAAGTTTGTCGAGACCGATAAGCAGGGAAAATAAAGGCAACAGCCTAAGCAGCAACGGAGGGTTCCGGCTGGACGGCGGAGTCGGCAGCGCCGGTTGCTGCAGCAGACGGCTGGGCGGCAGAGTCGGCAGCATCGGTTGGCGGAGCGGACGGCTGGTCGGTCTCCGCCTGGTTGCCTCCAGCAGCAGTCGGCGCGCTTGAGCATGGATCGTTGCTCGAGGCACGTCCTCCTCGCTTTCCTCGTCCTCCGCATCATCCCCTTCATCGTTGGAATCAATCACCTCGGCCGAGTCCTCGCTGTCCTCCGGATTCAGCCCGAACCACTCAGGTGGCGCCTCGGTGCCGTCATCAACCAGCTCCGGGACAAAGACGCTGGTGTTGGTGTAGTCGGCGATCGCCGCCGCCCTCTTGACAAGGTCGCCCTCCATCGCCACCAGCTCCTCCTGCACCTCCAGCCGAAACGTGGTGAGCTGGGCTAGAACTGGCCCAGGGTACCATGCCTTGACGAATTCGAGCCAGCGTGCTCGGCCGGGCGAGGCCTTCCGGGCTTCAGGCGACGGTTGCCACCTCCACCGGTCGGCAGATCCATTGGGAGTCGCGAGCCGGCACTCCTAGCTAGAGGGCGGAGATCGCCTGGGCCCCGATGCGTTGAAGAAGGCACAACATCTAGTGAGGTGGTCGAAGGTGGGCCTGGATGCTGAGAAGCTGCTCGTTAAGGGTCCGGGGAGCGTCGGCGGCAATCTGCACACCTTCTTTCCTCTGCTCCTGGCGATAGGCCTCAATGGCCTGGTTCGCGGCGACGGAGTGGCCTGGGAAGAAGTCTGTTTGGGTGAAGGGCAAGGAAGCCAGAGGTTAGAAGCCAGCAGTTGGCCTGAATAGAGGCCGGCAACTCAAAGAAAGAAAAAAAAAGAAGCTTACCGTCAACCATGTCCTCAATGGTACCGAAGCCGGCAGTCAGCTGCGCCTCCTTGTCGGCCCAGGCAGAGTGCTCAGTCTCAAACTCAGCAAGGAAGTCGGTCTCTTTCGTCTCCGCCTCCTTTTGAGCCATCTTGAGACGCTCCGTTTGCTCCACCAGCTGCCTGACCAGTCGGTCACGCTCCTCGGCCAGTTTGCTGCACTCTGCCTCCTTGGCGCGCAGCGCAGTGTTGGCTTTGCCCAGCTGATGCTGCAAGGCGGCGTTGGCCTCTTCAAAAGAGAGAAGAAGAAAGGATGTCAACACTCAACAAGGAAGGGATGCAGTTGCGAGGGAGATCCGGCCCGACTGCTCAGCAGTCGGCCCGAATCTCGGGGACTACAGCCCGCGGGGTGCACTATCGCGCCCCTGTAGAGAAAGAAGTTATCAATGATCAACCAGAGAAATACAGTTACTGGGGAGATCCGGCCCGACTGCTTAGAAGTCGGCCCAAATCTCGGGGACTACAGCCCGCGGGTGCGCCAGCATGCCCCCACGGAGAAAGAAAGCAAAGACTTACTCCGGCTCTCTGACAAGTTGGCGGTCTGCCTCTCCAGCTGCCGGACTCCGGAGTTGAAGGTGGTCGCGCGAAGGTTGTGGTAATCCTGCAAAAGGGATGTCAGACGGAGATAGCACTTGATGCTCGCAAGTTCATGTTTCGGACCGCCTGCTCAGCAGCCGGCCCGAAACTTGGGGACTACACCCAGTGGGTGCGCGAGCGCTCCCCCTCCAAGAAATAAAAGGATAAAAAATAAAGGAGCAAGAGGCCTACCCGGATAGCCGCTCGCAAGTCCAAGAACGCCTCGTTGCACCGCTTGAGGGCGTCGGCTTCAGCCCGGAGCTTGGCCTGGACGTCAAGGGCCGCCTGGTTCAAGGCTTCTGTCCCGCTCCGCGCACCTAGCCGGAGGGCGTGGTGCTGGTCGTCTCGGTGTCCGGGACTGACGAGCTCGCAGCGCCGGCCTCCAGCGGTCGCGGTGCAGAGACCGCCTTCGCGAGACGACGGTGCACGGGTATGCGGGCTTCAGGAGTTGGGCCCGTCACCACCTCGTTCCTGGCTGGTGGCGCCAACGGGGCGGGCGGCTGCCTGTCTTGCGCTCCGCCAGTTGATGACCCACAAGTATAGGGGATCTATCGTAGTCCTTTTGATAAGTAAGAGTGTCAAACCCAACGAGTAGCAGAAGGAAATGACAAGCGATTTTCAGTAATGTATTCTATGCAAACACTTAAATTGTAGGTAACAGATAGTTTTGTGATAATATAATTTGTAACGGGTAACAAGCAATGAAAGTAAATAAAGTGTAGAAAGGTGGCCCAATCCTTTTTGAAGCAAAGGACAAGCCTGGACAATTTCCTACAATGAGAAAAGCGCTCCCGAAGACACATGGGAATTATCGTCAAGCTAGTTTTCATCACGCTCGTATGATTCGCGTTCGGTACTTTCATAATTTGATATGTACGTGGACCGGTGCTTGGGTACTGTCCTTACTTGGACAAGCATCCCACTTATGATTAACCCTTATTGCAAGCATCCACAACTTCAAAAGAAGTATTAAGGTAAACCTAACCATAGCATGAAACTAGTGGATCCAAATCAGCCCCTTACGAAGCAACGCATAAACTAGGGTTTAAGCTTCTGTCACTCTAGCAACCCATCATCTAATTATTACTTCCCAATGCCTTCCTCTAGGCCCAAATAATGGTGAAGTGTCATGTAGTCGACGTTCACATACCACCACTAGAGGAGAGACAACATACATCTCATCAAAATATCGAACGAATACCAAATTCACATGACTACTAATAGCAAGACTTACACCCATGTCCTCAGGAACAAATGTAACTACTCACAAAGCGTATTCATGTTCATGATCAGAGGAATATTAATATGCATTAAGGATTTGAACATATGATCTTCCACCAAGTAAACCAATTAGCATCAACTACAAGGAGTAATCAACACTACTAGCAAACCACAGGTACCAATTTGTGGTTTTGATACAAGATTGGATACAAGTGATGAACTAGGGTTTTGAGAGGAGATGGTGCTGGTGAAGATATTGATGGATATTGACCCCTTCCTGATGAGAGGATCGTTGGTGATGACGATGGTGATGATTTCCCCCTCCCGGAGGGAAGTTTCCCCGGCAGAACAGCTCCGCCGGAGCCCTATATTGGTTCCGCCAAGGTTCCGCCTCGTGGCGGCAGAGTATCATCCCGTACGCTTGCTTCTAATTTTTTCCAAGGTAAAAGCCCTCATATAGCAGAAGATGGGCACCAGAGGGCCACCAGGGGGCCCAGGAGACAGGGGGCGCGCCCCCACCCTCCTGGCTAGGGTGTGGGCCCACCTTGGTATTTTCTTCGCTCAATAATTCTTATTGATTCCAAAAATGACTTCCGTGGAGTTTCAGGATTTTTGGAGCTGTGCAGATGTCACAGCCCCAGTTCAGGACTTGCTTTTCTTTGCATTAGCTTCCATGCATCATGTTTAAATTTCTCTTAAATATGAAATGGGGATGACAGAACCCCTGCAACCCCCCTTTAAACCAATTAGGGTTTACTAAAACCTTTTTCGATGAACCTGAAATGCCCTTCTAAAATGTTCATCATCTTTGCCTTGGTCTAGGACCTCTGACAAAAATGGTGCACAATTTTCTTGGACACATAAGGTCACTGAATTAAACCATATGCTATTTGCAATTGGGCATTTAAATGCTATATATTATTTTAAGTGCTCAATAAATTCTAAACTTAAGTGAGGGCTCTAAGGAATAGTCCAAAGAGAGCCCACAATTATCTTCAAGATTTTTTGAAAACGTTTTGGTATTTTTAGTATAGCCCTAAAGACTACAGAATAATAGAAAAACAAAAACTAAAAATAGGAAAACCAGAGAGAGAGAGCCTACCTGGGCCACTTACCTGGCGCCCCACCACGGCCCAGTAGAGGCCCAGCCCACTGGCCCCTGCCAGTCATCACCGACCTCCTCCAGAGGACAGGCAGTGGCGTGGCCGCCACAGTGAGCACACGCTCCGCCACCTCCTGCTTGCCGCTGAGCTTCTGGACGCCCTAGACGCCGACACGCACCCCTCTGGAACTCTCTCACTCTCTCCCGACCTCTTCCCCCTCCTCTGCTTTCTCTCCCTCTCTGCCCAAGCGGAGCTCGCCGCCGCCGTACGCCGTAGACGCAGCCTCCATGCTCCCCTCGCCTCCCCGATGTGTCCACGAGCATCGCCACGCCTCCCTCGTCCTCCCCATCCAGCCATGCCTCGCCGGAGGCCCTGCATCGACGCCATCTTCATCATCTTCATCGCCGGCCACCGGAGATCCCTCTCGCCGCCCCGCTCGCTCCGGTGTTTCCCCGAGCACGCCAAGGCCACCTCTGCACTCGCCGTGAGATCCTCTACCGATCCCCCTACTCCTATGTCCATTAGCTCATCGTAGCCCTCGTTTCCGTGGAGATCGAGACCTCACCGGCGCCGGACTTGTCACCGTCGTCATTTTGGTTCGCCTCCATCCTAACCGAGCACGTCACTGCACTCAGTGCACTCCCAAGAGCCCGTGGCGTCCACCAGCCCCTCCTCCCATGCACCGTAGCGCCGAACCCGTCGTTGTCCGAACTCCGGCCGCCACCTTGGAGCTCGCTGTCGTCGGCTCCGGCCACCATAGGCCCGGCCTCGACCACCACTCGACGCTACGCTGCAAAACTCTCCAACGAGCCCAAGAACGCCTCGTCCTTGCCTCGTGGCGCGTTTCGAGTCAGCGCCGCCGTCTAAGCCCCCGGGGCGTCGAGCCGCTGCGATTTGACCCGCTGACCAGGGGTTTGACCTCCCCAGGCCCCTACTTATTTTAGTATTAGGTTTAATTAGTGTTAAGTTAACTTAGTTAATTAGATGAGCCACTGACATGTGGGCCCAGGTCCTAATTAACCTAGGTTAGTGCTAACCTAACACTAACTAACACTGTTAGTTAGTTGTTACACCGACATGTGGGTCCCAGCCGTCAGGTTTGACCTGGGCTGGCACCTTTGACCTGCTGACGTCACACTGACGCCAGGCTGACGCATTAAATCCTTTTCTGGATTTATTCTTATTTAGGAAATTCCAGAAAATATCCAAAACTTCTAAAAATCATATAAAATCAAACGTAACTCCAAATGAGATAAATTATATATGAAAAATGATCAGAAAAATCCAATCTATCCATCTGTACCATTTTCATGCATGATAGAAAAACTTAGGGCTGCTGTTTAGGCCAAATATTATAATGGCATTTAAACCTTCACATATGGAGTTTGAATTTAAACCTAGGGTTCAAACCAACTTCATTTAACATGCTGCTAGTTGCATTAGCTCAAACCACATCATATTGCCATGTCATGATCATTCATCATATTGTAGCATTGCATTGATTGTGTTCTTTCTCGGTTGTCGGTGACAGTCCCCTCTCAGTAGACGATGTTCCGGCGATTGTTCGATGACACCGATGAAGAGCTATACTATCTTCAGAACTGCCAGGCAAGCAAAACCCCCTTGTTCATTCCGATACAATCCCACTCTCTCGCTCCTGCTCTCGTTTACTGCATTAGGACAACAACGATTCATCTGTTACTTGCTGCGGTAGTTGAACCCCTTTATCCTCTGCATGACCTGTCATTGCCACAGTAAATAGATGAAACCCACTAGCATGTTGTGCCGTGTTGTGCCTACTCATTCATGTTTGTTTGTCATGCCTGCTATTGCTTAGAGTTGATTCAGGTCTGATTCATCGGGGATGAATCAGAGGTGTGTGAACATGTCCTACTATGTGTGAGCTAAGTGTGTGAACACGATTTCGTAAAGGTATTGGTGAGGGGCCATGTAGGAGTACATGGTGGGTTGTCTCATTGAAGCCGTCCTCAGGAACTGAGTTCTGTGTTTGTGATCCATGAAACAGCTACTACCATGCATTGGGCCCTGAAATATGATCCCGCTCGACTTCTTAATCACCCTTGTCCTCTGTACAGGAGTTGCAAGTAGTTTCTAGTGTTTGTAGTATGCTAGAGGCCGTGCTTGTGTTGTGAGGAGGGGGGTGGGCTGTGATGCGGTAGGCACGTGGCACGGTGTACCGGGCACCCGTTTGGTGTCTCGGGAACCCTCCACACATCGTTCGGGACCGTATGTCGAAACTTCGGCCGGACTCACTGCAGATGGAACCTGAATAGGCGATAAACCTGGACTAGAGACCTAGGTTTTTAGGTAGGTCGTGGTCTACACCCACGTCGGCTTTCGCTTGAAGTCTGCCGAGCACATGTCGTGTGCAGACGCTAAGTGGTGGAAACATGTATGAAGAAGTACACCCCTGCAAGGTTAACATCATCTATTCGAATAGCCGTGTCCGCGATAAAGGACTTCCGGGTTGCCTATAATAGTTCATAGACAAGTGAAAGTGGATACTCTAAAATACGCAAGATAAGCATGAGTGCTATGGATGGCGTTCTCGTAGGGAGACGGGAGCGGATCCATAGTGGTGTATTGATATGGTGAATATGTGGACTCGTGTGCACCACCTCAAAAGAGTTACTTGCAGTCGTAGTTCAGGATAGCCACTGAGTCAAAGCTGGCTTGCTGCAGATAAACTCCACCATCCCCTTTGCTGATAATGATGCATATGTAGTTAGTTCTAATGTAAGTCTTGCTGGGTACATTTTACTCATGTTTTCCTATTTTATGTTTTTGCAGAGAGAATTCCGTCTCACTAGTAGTTCCGCGTGGACTTCGACGTTTAGCTTATTATCTCAGCTTCGATCTTGTGCCCTCGGCAGGATCTGGTAGTTAGTCGGGCTTCTCATCCTTTTTCATTTGTATTTGTTTGTACTCAGACATGTTTGAGCTTCCGCTTGTGCTTGACTTGTATGCTCTGAATGTTGGGTCATGAGACCCACGTTTGAAATATCTCGCTCCTCGGAGCCTAATGAATAAATACTTGAGTCGTAGAGTCATGTTGTGATGCCATGTTCTATTTGCACATATCGAGCATATTGTGTGTATGTTATTGAAATGCTTGGTATGTGTGGGATCTGACTATCTAGTTGTTTATCCTTAGTAGCCTCTCTTACCGGGAAATGTCTCCTAGTGTTTCCACCGAGCCATGGTAGCTTGCTACTGCTCCGGAACACTTAGGCTGGCCGGCATGTGTCCTTCTTCGTTCCTGTGTCTGTCCCCTCGGGGAAATGTCACATGATGAATACCGGAGTCTTGTTAGCCCGCTACAACCCGGTTTACCGGAGTCCTGCTAGCCCAGCCTTCTGATTAAGGATTCACTCGTGATGACCGACATCGATCTTTGGGTCATGGATGCTGTCCTGTAAGTCTGTGCCACTTTGGGTTTACGACTAGCCATGTCACCGGGCTCCTTATCATATGGATGCTAGCGACACTATCATATACGTGTGCCAAAAGGCGCAAACGGTCCCGGGCAAAGGTAAGGCGACACCCATGGGAATACCGTGCGTGAGGCCGCAAAGTGATATGAGGTGTTACATGCTAGATCGATGTGGCATTGAGTCGGGTTCCTGACGGCTTTGGTATCGAGCTTTGATTGCTGTAGGATTACCAAGCCAAACTGGTCGAAGTTGAGTCTAGAAATGCTTTAGTTATATAAGGGAATTGATTGTGGGATGGAACGTAAGGCTCTTTTTACTCCTTATACCTTATGCCCTTCTGATCTGAGTCATCCTATCTTTCCTACGGGGTTAAGGAACTAGGCTGTCTCCTCTTTCTATCAGGATCGCGTGTTACTAATCTGTAGACTTGTAAGATTGTTGGACTTAAGCCTCGTTTCAGTTCCTATTACTTCTGTATGTTAACTGTTGATCTCGAAACCTTGATATTGTGCTTCTGAGTGGCTATGCCACCATTTTTGTAGTATGTCTCCAAACTTTTTGAGCATTTACATCCGTCATGCTGTCCGAGTCATCCCAGGTTTCTAAACAATCTGATGCACTTGCAAATCCTTTCCCTCTGGTTTTGATGTTCCTTTGGGCCAGGTTAATCACACTAATTGCTGAGTTGAGGTATTCTTTTACCTCGACATATATGTTGGAGTTAATATTATGACCCTAGGTGTCTTAGGGGATCATCTAGTAATCTAGCTATGATTTGTGTCCCAGTGTGATGACTCTGGCCTTTATTTCCGAAAGCATCCCGTGATGCCACTTAGTAGTAGGTATTCTACTTATGGGTTTCTGAACCCGAGATTCACACTACTTATTTCATGTTGATAGTGTTTGCTAGTTCCTTTAGGAAATTAGTAACCTTTGCATTAGTCCTCGAGGTTCGTGGTATTTCCTTCTTCCAAATACTATGAACCACTTATGGCAGATGTTTGTTGGATCAAAAGATCACAACCGGAGTGCTCTCGATGGGCTCTCCATTCTATATTGCGACTCTGCTAGTTCTATTTTTCTGCATGGGTTATCCGGAAGAAACCCGTTGAACTTGATTCGACATACTAACCTATGCATCCACAACTCAGAAAGTTATATGTTCCCCGAGTTGTTCCTCCTTAGTTGTATTCTGACCCCCGTCTATCAATTGATAGTCAAGGGTATGCGTGCATTCGTTTTTCGATGCCTATTGCTCTTGTGGTCCGTCAAGCCATTCTATTCTGGAATGACTAGGAGAAACAAACTCCAGTACCTCATCCATATCCAGGGTCGGGTCAAAGCAGTTGTAATTCGCAGATCAAATACCAATCCAACTTTTGTTCTGTTCTACCTTGGAGTATTACCATCTTTATATTAAGACTGTCATGAGAATTGCGCTATCTCTTGTGAATTCTTGACGCAGTGATACTTCTCACTATTATTATTCATTCCTCCGTCCCGTGTTGTTGTAACCGGAATGACGATAAGTGAACCATGATGTGTGAAATGAATACTCCTAGCAACCATGTTGCTTGGTAGTAAATGGATAATATTCTCATTCTTAGCGAGTTGGTTATTAAATCTTCATCCTAAGGTTGATTGTGATACCTAGTCCTTATTTCTGGTGCACTCTTCGATCAATGAGTTCGGATTTTTTCGGTCCCTTGCTTATTTAATCATATCATCTTGCTCTAAAAAGCAAGATTGTTCTCGAGCTTAGTAACATATCGGTGGTTTGTGATGTTCCGAATAACTTCTCGAAAGTATTACCAGGTTGTCACCTGACCACTATGTTGAGTTCGTGATCAAGTTGGTTTCTTGTAACCACCCCTTCTCCAAGGATCTGTATCGAGTATCCCTGAGCTAGTTGGGTAAGCTGAACAACAACTTGGAGAGTTGGGAGATAAAAGCTGCCTGACTTAGTTCATGTTAAGGGATATCTTGTGTCTGTGTTGAAGAAAGATGATATCCTCATCAATTGATCCTCGAGACCAGTTGTTGGAGCTATTGTCTTGCCAAAACTTTGATTTGAGTGTGGGCTATTCTCAAATCAAATCGGAATAACGATGTTAAGTAATGTTGTCTTACTCGTGGATTTTCCTCGAGCATACACCATTATGTCTTTTGGGTCTGACCAATACTATCACCTTGTTCACATAGTTATGGAATTCCATCTCCATGGGAACCTGGATGAATTGTTGTTGAGCCCATTGACAACATCCTTATCTCCTCCATGATTTTGTTGAACATTAAGCTAGTGTTGGAAACTTTATACGCAATGTATTCATGTCCCATTCATGAAGCATATGTTCGGATGAAAGAAGTGACTTTCTCTAACTCATGTGCATTTGATGCGAGCTGCCGCTGTGGATTCGAGAAAGTTAGTTTTGCTTCCTCTGGAATCGTCCCAAGTTAGTCACGCATGTGCGAAGTACTCTATGGTTTGATAGGTTGGCCGCCTTCATTCTATATGTGTTTCCTAGCACACCAAGCCACTGATTGACTTGTTCAAGGAGAAGAAGTTCTTTCTTAAGAGCATGCCTTATGCAAGGACTTCGATATCCTCGATGATGATTCCCCACCTGAACTCGGTAGTGTTTTATTATAAGACTACTATGTGGCCATGTTTGTCTGGGACAACGTGTTCACATGTTTGTAGCAGAACCAGCTCATGTTTTGGAGCTTGCTATCGTAGTTCATTTCCCGAGAATCTCGCGATGTCATCTCGTCGATTTGTGTTGCAAACTTTCATTTTTCCTTCTGGACTTGATGGGTCTGGAATATTCTAGCACCAACCAGATCTGAATCTCAGGCAGATATGATGGTTGGAACATCTCCCAAGAACTATAATATTGGTCTCGCGATAACCGGTAAAGTGGATGTCGTGGCCAACACACCTCGCTGGAAGACCTATTATTGTAGTATCTTGATTGAAGTTGGCCACCTCCCCATAAGGATCCCGTAGAATTTATTCTAGTAGTTGTTCCTTATGGATTCTTGAGCTCCCGAAGTCCGAACTTTTACCTGATGTTCTGGGTACCAAACCATTTTAATTAATGGGTTGCACTAGCACGTCAAGGAGAACATTAGAAGCGGAGTGCTAAATGTCTCTCGGTCGATCATCAAGATTTTGTCCCCTTGGCCCCGCTAAGGTGAAATCTGAGAAGGTGTTGTCTTCCTTTGTATCTGCATCCTAGATCGGTATTCGTCATGGTAGCATGTTGTGTTGCCAGGATCCCTTGACACGGATATTGGTAAACCTTGATGAATATGGAAATGCTCAAGTTCTTGAGAGCATGCACAAGCACTAGGTGCTATCATAGTTACCAACTGGGATTGTTCCAGTTTCCTCGGTTATGCTATAACCATTCCAATAGTGGAATTATTGTACTGTTGGGTTTCTCCCCATTTACTAGAATCATTCCCAGCATTTGTGTTTTGTTCCCAGCTTGCACCGTCATTGTGCCATCCTATCTTGGGTCCCATCCATTTCCAATGATAAGCAAAATCATCCCTTGTGTTGTCTTCAACAAGGTAGTCCACATCATCCATTCTGGCTCGAGAATGTCATTCTTTCAGACTCCTTCAAATGATCGATTGTGATTTGCCTTAGGCTGGTATAAATAGTTTCAATGATCTCTGAATCAAAGGTAATTCTTTTTGCCACTTAAGGGGATATATCTACGAGTCACCATCCCTAAGGTGTCTTGTTGTTGTATCATGGCAACTCAACTCCTCGCTGCGTTGACAACCGATTACCACCTTCTTAAGTGCGGAATTGTTGTCTACCTAGTGAACCTTCGACATATGTTCCACTCCATCCCTTTGGATGAATGCTTTGTATCTCAGCTCGAGAGATGTTCTTACCTCTCACTCCATGAGTTGATCTTCAATACTCGATCTTCGAGGAGATCGTTTTCTGGAGAGTCTCCTTCTGTCGTCATCGTGTTGGATGAAGACCTCGCAAGCAAAGACGTCAAGATCGATTGAGTCAACAGATCAACACCATCGAGAAGACAGTTGGATCATGAAGTTTGTGATACTTAGTGTCCCCTTTGTCTTCTTACCTCACGTCTTGAATCTCGGGACGAGATTCTTGTTTAGTGGGGGTGAATTGTCACAGCCCCAGTTCAGGCCTTGCTTGTCTTTGCATTAGCTTCCATGCATCATGTTTAAATTTCTCTTAAATATGAAATGGGGATGACAGAACTCCAGCACCCCCCCTTTAAACCAATTAGGGTTTACTAAAACCTTTTTCGATGAACCTGAAATGCCCTTCTAAAATGTTCATCATCTTTGCCTTGGTCTAGAACCTCTGACAAAAATGGTGCACAATTTTGTAGGACACATAAGGTCACTGAATTAAACCATATCCTATTTGCAATTGGGCATTTAAATGCTATATATTATTTTAAGTGCTCAATTAATTCTGAACTTAAGTGAGGGCTGTTAGGAATAATCCAAACAGAGCCCACAATTATCTTCAGGATTTTTGAAAATGTTCTGGGATTTTTAGTAAAGCCCTAAAGACTACAGAATAATAGAAAAACAGAAACTAAAAATAGGAAAACTAGAGAGAGAGAGCCTACCTGGGCCACTTACCTGGCGCCCCACCACGGCCTAGCAGAGGCCCAGCCCACTGGCCCCTGCCAGTCATCAGCGACCTCCCTCCAGGAGGACAGCGCGGGCGTGGCCGCCGCGCGTGAGCACACGCTCCGCCACCTCCTGCTTGCCGCTGAGCTTCTGGACGCCCTAGACGCCAACACGCACCCCTTTGGAACTCTCTCACTCTCTCCCGACCTCTTCCCCCTCCTCTGCTTTCTCTCCCTCTCTGCCCGAGCGGAGCTCGCCGCCGCCGTAGGCCGTAGACGCAGCCTCCATTCTCCCCTCCCCTCCCCGACGTGTCCACGAGCATCGCCACGCCTCCCTCGTCCTCCCCGTCCAGCCACTCCTCGCCGGAGGCCCTGCATCGACGCCATCTTCATCATCTTCGTCGCCGGCCGTCGGAGATCCCTCTCGCCGCCCTGCTCGCTCTGGTGTTTCCCCGAGCACGCCAAGGCCACCTCTGCACTCGCCGTGAGCTCCTCTACCGATCCCCCCTACTCCCATGTCCATTAGCTCATCGTAGCCCTCGTTTCCATGGAGACCGAGACCTCACCGGCGCTGGACTTGTCGCCGTCGTCGTTTTGGTTCGCCTCCGTCCAAACCGAGCACGTCACTGCACTCAGTGCACTCCCAGGAGCCCGTAGCGCCCACCAGCTCCTCCTCCCATGCACCATAGCGCCGAACCGGTCGTTGTCCGAACTCCGGCCGCCGCCTTGGAGCTCGCCGTCGTCGGCTCCGGCCACCATAGGCCCGTCCTCGACCACCACTCGACGCGCGCCTGCAAGGGCTCTCCAACGAGCCCAAGAACGGCCTCGTCCGTGCCCTGTGGGCGTTTTCCGAGCCGCGCCGCCGTCTCGGGCCCCGCCGGCATTGAGCCGCCGACAGTTTTGACGCGCTGACCAGGGTTTTGACCTCCCCAGGCCCCTGCGTATTTTAGTATTAGGTTTAATTAGTGTTAAGTTAACTTACTTAATTAGATGAGCCACTGACATGTGGGCCCAGGTCCTAATTAACCTAGGTTAGTGCTAACCTAACACTAACTAACGTTGTTAGTTAGTTGTTACACCGACATGTGGGTCCCAGCCGTCAGGTTTGACCTGGACTGGCGCCTTTGACCTGCTAACGTCCGCAGTGGCCTTGGTGTGTGAGAAATCCTTTTCTGGATTTATTCTTATTTAGGAAATTCCAGAAAATATCCAAAACTTCTAAAAATCATATAAAATCAACCGTAACTCCAAATGAGATAAATTATATATGAAAAATGAACAGAAAAATCCAATCTATCCATCTGTACCATTTTCATGCATGATAGAACAACTTAGGGCTGCTGTTTAGGCCAAATCTTATAATGGCACTTAAACCTTCACATATGGAGTTTGAATTTGAACCTAGGGGTTCAAACCAACTTCATTTAACCTGCTGCTAGTTGCATTAGCTCAAACCACATCATATTGCCATGTCATGATCATGCATCATATTGTCGCATTACATTGATTGTGTTCTTTCTCTGTTGTTGGTGACTGTCCCCTCTCAGTAGACGACGTTCTGGCGATTGTTCGATGACACCGATGAAGAGCTATGCTATCTTCAGAAGTGCCAGGTAAGAAAAACCCCCTTGTTCATTCCGATAAAATCCCACTCTCTCGCTCCTGCTCTCTTTTACTGCATTAGGACAACAACGATTCATCTGTTACTTGCTGTGGTAGTTGAACCCCTTTATCCTCTGCATGACCTGTCATTGCCACAGTAAATAGATGAAACCCACTAGCATGAGTAGGAGTTGTTTGAGCCGTGTTGTGCCTACTCATTCATGTTTGTTTGTCATGCCTGCTATTGCTTAGAGTTGATTCAGGTCTGATTCATCGGGGATGAATCAGAGGTGTGTGAACATGTCCTACTATGTGTGAGCTAAGTGTGTGAACACGATTTGGTAAAGGTATTGGTGAGGGTCCATGTAGGAGTACATGGTGGGTTGTCTCATTGAAGCCGTCCTCAGGAACTGAGTTCTGTGTTTGTGATCCATGAAACAGCTACTACCATGCATTGGGCCCTGAAATATGATCCCGCTCGACTTCTTAATCACCCTTGTCCTCTGTACAGGAGTTGCAAGTAGTTTCTAGTGTTTGTAGTATGCTAGAGGCCGTGCGCAGCGCTGACAGGAGGGGTGGGCTGTGATGCGGTAGGCACGTGGCACGGTGTACCGGGCTCCCATTTGGTGTCTCGGGAACCCTGCACACATCGTTCGAGGCTGTATGTGGAAACTTCGGCTAGACTCGCTGCGGATGGAACTTGAATAGGCGTTAAACCTGGACTAGAGACTTAGGTGTTTAGGTAGGTCGTGGTCTACACCCACGTCGGCTTTCGCTTGAATTCTGCCGAGCACAAGTCGTGTGCAGACGCTAAGTGGTGGAAACATGTATGAAGAAGTACACCCCTGCAGGGTTAACATCATCTATTCGAATAGCCGTGTCCGCGGTAAAGGACTTCTGGGTTGCCTATAACAGTTCATAAACAAGTGAAAGTGGATACTCTAAAATACGCAAGATAAGCGTGGGTGCTATGGATGGCGTTCTCGTAGGGAGACGGGAGCGGATCCATAGTGGTGTATTGATATGGTGAATATGTGGACTCGTGTGCGCCACCTCAAGAGAGTTACTTGCAGTCGTAGTTCAGGATAGCCACTGAGTCCAAGCTGGCTTGCTGCAGTTAAACTCCACCATCCCCTTTGTTGATAATGATGCATATGTAGTTAGTTCTGATGTAAGTCTTGCTGGGTACATTTGTACTCATGTTTGCCTATTTTATGTTTTTGCAGAGAGAATACCGTCTCACTGGTAGTTCCGCGTGGACTTCGACGTTTAGCTTGTTACCTCAGCTACGATCTTGTGCCCTCGGCAAGATCTGGTAGTTAGTCGGGCTTCTCAGCCTTTTTCATTTGTAGTTGTCTGTACTCAGACATGTTTGAGCTTCCGCTTGTGGTTGACTTGTATGCTCTGAATGTTGGGTCATGAGACCCATGTTTGTAATATCTCGCTCCTCGGAGCCTAATGAATAAATACTTGAGTCGTAGAGTCATGTTGTGATGCCATGTTGTATTTGCACATATCGAGCATATTTTGTGTATGTTATTGAAATGCTTGGTATGTGTGGGATCGAACTATCTAGTTGTTTATCCTTAGTAGCCTCTCTTACCGGGAAATGTCTCCTAGTGTTTCCACCGAGCCATGGTAGCTTGCTACTGCTCCGGAACACTTAGGCTGGCCGGCATGTGTCCTTCTACGTTCCTGTATCTGTCCCCTCGGGGAAATGTCACGCGATGAATACCGGAGTCCTGTTAGCCAGCTACAGCCCGATTTACCAGAGTCCTGCTAGCCCAGCGCTACAGCCCGGATTCACTCGCTGATGACCGACACGTTCGATGCTGGGTCATGGATGCCTGTCCCTGTAAGTCTGTGCCACTTTGGGTTTACAACTAGCCATGTCAGCCCGGGCTCCTTATCATATGGATGCTAGCGACACTATCATATACGTGTGCCAAAAGGCGCAAACGGTCCCGGGCAAAGGTAAGGCGACACCCGTGGGAATACCGTGCGTGAGGCTGCAAAGTGATATGAGGTGTTACATGCTAGATCGATGTGGCATTGAGTCGGGGTCCTGAGAGAAGAATAAGTTTCCAATATTTGCTCCTTTTCCAGCCAGAATTCCAGCGGCCGGCATTCCCCCTCTTCATGGTAAACCTTGTAAAATAAGAGAGAATAGCCATAAGGATTGAGACATAATGTGTAATAATAGTCCATAATGCAATAAATATTGATATAAAAGCATGTGCATGATGCAAAATGGACGTATCAACTCCCCCAAGCTTAGACCTCGCTTGTCCTCAAGCGGAAGCCGAAATCGAAAAATATGTCCACATGTTTAGAGATAGAGGTGCCGATAGAAATAAAATACGGACATGAGGGCATCATGATCATTCTTATAACAACAGCATATATAGATTTTGTCATATGGTTTCTTATGCTCAAGTAACAATCAATTCACAATGTCAAGTATGGTTCAAAAACTTCATTGAGAACTAACAAACTATAATCTCAGTCATTGAAGCAATTGCAATTTATCATAACTTCAGAAAGAGTCAAGAATAGAGCCTTTCAGCAAGTCCACAGACTCAACTATCATATAGTCATCTACAATTGCTAACACTCACGCAATACTTGTGGATATGAAGTTTTAATCGGACAATGAGAAAGGTAGGGGCTTATTGTGTTGCCTCCCAACGTATTCACCTTTGGGTGATGTCAACAATAATAGCTAATGCTAACTTACATTCAATTGGATATATATATATATATATATATATATATATATATATATAAAGATCTTTCCAACACGAGGTGCTTGCCAAAGGATAAAATGGAAAGGTGAAGATCACCTTAACTCAAGCATAAAGTAAAAACATAAAGTAAAAGATAGGCCCTTAGAAGAGGGAAGCAGAGGTTGTGATGTGCTTTTAGGGTTGGATGCACAAAATTTTAATGCAAAATAACGTCACTTTATATTGCCACTTGTGATATGAACCTTTATTATGCAGTCCGTCGCTTTTATTACTTACATATCACATGATCGTATAAAGCTTATTTTCTTCGCACTAATAAGTCATACATATTTAGAGAGAAATTTATTGATTGCAACATGACAACTTACTTGAAGGATATTACTCAATCCATAGGTAGGTATGGTGGACTCTCATGACAAAATTGGGTTTAAGGATATTTGGAAGCACAAGTAGTATCTCTACTTGGTGCAAGGAATTTTTGGCTAGCATGAGGGGTAAAGGCAAGCTCAACATGTTGGGAAGATCAATGACAATATACTTTAACTGAGATGTGAGAGAACATAAACCATTACATTGTCTTCCTTGTCTAACATCAACTCTTTAGCATGTCATACTTAATGAGTGCTCACAAACATAAAAGATGTCCAAGATAGTATATTTATATCTGAAAACCTCTCTTACTTTATTACATCCTATTAATTGCAACGATGACCAAAACTATGTTTGTCAACTCTCAACAACTTTATGCCTCATACTTTTTATATGAGAAGTCATTACTATCCATAAGATCAATATGAACTCTTTTATTTCTTTTCATTCTTCTACTTTCTCAAGATCATAGCAAGATAGCAAAGGCCTTGACTCAACACTATTCTTTATTATAGATAGCTCACGGACTCGATTACATAGAAGGGATCACAAAGCAAAACTCAAAACTAATTCGTACCAAAACTTCCATCTACTAGAACAAGATATTACTAAAAGGATCGAACTAGGTAAAACAGATAAGATAGGAGTGTGATGGTGATACGATACAGGGGCACCTCCCCCAAGCTTGGCAGTTGCCAAGGGGAGTGCACATACCCATGTGATTATGTCTCCTTCTTCATAGTTGTTGTTATGACCTTCTTGGCGGTGATGCCCCTCAGGATACGATTCTCCTCCTCGAGCTTATTAACTTGTTGTTTGAGGTCCATATTTTCCTGACGGAGCTTGCCAGTGACGGCTAAAGCTCCTTTTACGCAAGGATGCTGCATAGCTTCTGGAGAACAAGTGACACTCTTTTTCATATTTTCATAATAAAGAAATTTAACATTGGAAGGGATGACGGAATTTGGAATAGTCGAGCTCTGTAGTTCCTCCATCATGAATCCTGCTTGAAAGCGGGAGGTAACTTCTTGATCCTCCTCCATGGCATCTATCCTTTTTAAGTCGGCCTCCATCTCATCCTCCGTTGATGGCCCAAAGTGATAAGTGTCGCTGTTTGCTCCTAGACCTAGCATCGGGTGAGACACCCGGCTCTCCCCGACTGACTCTTCAGCAGACATCTTGCTCTAAATCTGCGACAGAAACAGCTCGAAACAAAACAGAGGATATTCACGTGATACGGTGGTCAAAACCTTCGGGAGATTATATAGTGAATTTTTACCGACCAAAATACGTAACGTGCAAGAAAACGGAGTCCGGGAGGCACACAAGGTGGCCACGAGACAGGGGGCGCGCCGAGTAAAGGTGGGCGCGCCCTCCACCCTCGTGGAAGCCTCGTGTCCTTCTCGGATTACTTCTTGCTTTCCAAAGTTCTTAAATATTCCAAAACGAAGGAAAATTGCCATTAGAATTGTTTTGGAGTCGGTTTACTTACCGTACCACATACCTATTCCTTTTCGGAGTCTGAAATATTCCGGAAAGTGTCCTTTATGTATTCCTCCGGGGTTACGGTCTAAATAATATTAGTTTCAACATTAATAGGATTACCTGAGATATAATGTTTGATTCTTTGACTGTTCACCACCCTCGGACTTGTGCCTTCGAAGTTGTTGATTTTTATGGCACCGGAACGGTAGACCTCCTCGATAACATAAGGACCTTCCCATTTAGAGAGAAGTTTTCCTGCAAAAAATATTAAACGAGAGTTGAATAGCAAAACATAATCACCTACGTTAAACTCACACTTTTGTATTCTTTTGTCATGCCATCTTTTAACCTTTTCTTTGAATAGCTTGGCATTCTCGTAAGCCTGGGTTCTCCATTCCTCAAGTGAGCTAATATCAAATAACCTCTTCTCACCGGCAAGTTTGAAGTCATAGTTGAGCTCTTCGATAGCCCAATATGCTTTATGTTCAAGTTCAAGAGGTAAGTGCCATGCTTTTCCATAAACCATCTTATACAGAGACATACCCATAGGATTTTTATATGCAGTTCTATAGGCCCATAATGCATCATCAAGTTTCTTGGACCAGTTCTTTCTAGATCTATTCACAGTCTTTTGCAAAATTAACTTGAGCTCTCTATTGCTCAACTCTACTTGACCACTAGACTACGGGTGATAAGGAGATGCAATTCTATGATTAACATCATACTTAGCAAGCATCTTACGGAAAGCACCATGAATAAAATGTGAACCACCAACGGTCATAAGATATCTAGGGACTCCAAACCTCGGAAAAATAACTTCCTTAAGCATCTTGATAGAGGTGTTATGATCAGCACTACTAATTGGAATAGCTTCTACCCACATAGTAACGTAATCAACAGCAACCAAAATATGAGTGTAACCATTAGAGCTAGGAAAAGGTCCCATATAATCAAAGCCCCAAACATCAAATGGTTCAATAACAAGAGAATAATTCATAGGCATTTCTTGACGTCTACTAATATTACCTATTCTTTGACATTCATCACAAGTCAAGACAAACTTACGAGCATCTTTGAAGAGAGTAGGCCAATAAAAACCATATTGTAATACCTTATGTGCAGTTCTATATCGAGCGTGGTGTCCTCCATATGGTTCGGAGTGACACTTGCGTAGGATCTGTTCCTGTTCATGCTTAGGTACACAACGTCTAATAACACCATCTACTCCTTCTTTATAAAGGTGTGGGTCATCCCAGAAGTAATGTCTTAAATCATAAAAGAACTTTTTCTTTTGCTAGTATGTGAAACTAGGTGGTATAAATTTAGCAACAATGTAATTAGCATAGTCAGCATACCAAGGAGCAGTTCGAGAAGCATTAATGACCGCTAATTGTTCATCAGGAAAGCTATCATCAATAGGTAGTGGGTCATCAAGAACATTATCTAACCTAGACAGGTTGTCTGCAACGGGGTTCTCAACTCCCTTTCTATCAATAATAGGCAAATCAAATTCTTGGAGCAAGAGAACCCATCTAATGAGTCTAGGCTTAGCATCTTTCTTTTCCATGAGATATTTAATAGCAGCATGATCAGTGAATAGTAACTTCGGAATCAACAATGTAAGGTCTAAACTTATCACATGCAAACACAACTGTTAAGAACTCTTTTTTAGTAGTAGCATAATTCCTCTGGGCAGTATCAAGACTTTTACTAGCATACTGGATAACATTCAATTTCTTATCAACTCTTTGCCCTAGAACAGCACCTCTGACATAATCACTAGCATCACACATGATTTCAAAGGGTAAATTCAATCGGTGGCTGAACAATAGGTGCGATGATCAAAGCTTTCTTAAGTATTTCAAATGCTTCTACACAATCATCATCAAAGACAAAAGGAATATCTTTTTGCAATAAATTAGTCAGAGGCCTAGAGAATTTAGAAAAGTCCTTAATGAACCACCTATAGAAACCGGCATGACCAAGGAAACTTCTTATACCTTTTATGTCCTTGGGACATGGCATCTTTTCAATAGCATCGACTTTAGCTTTATCAACTTCAATACCTCTCTCGGAAATCTTATGCCCCAAGACAATGCCTTCATTAACCATAAAGTGGCACTTTTCCCAATTCAAGACGAGACTAGTGTCTTCGCATCTCTACAAAACTCGATCAAGGTTGCTCAAGCAATCATCAAAAGAGGATCCATAAATGGAGAAATCATCCATGAATACCTCACAAATCTTTTCACAAAAGTCAGAGAATATAGCCATCATGCATCTTTGAAAGGTAGCAGGTGCATTACATAAACCAAAAGGCATACGTCTATAAGCGAAAGTACCGAAAGGGCAAGTAAAAGTAGTTTTTGATTGATCCTCCGCTGACACAAGTATTTGACAGAAACCAGAATAACCATCTAGAAAGCAGAAATGTGTATGTTTGGATAGTCTTTCTAGTATTTGATCAATAAAGGGTAAAGGGTAATGATCTTTCTTAGTAGCTTTATTTAATTTATGGAAGTCCATTACCATCCTATAACCTGTAATAATTCTTTGTAGGATCAATTCATCTTTATCATTAGGAACAACAATAATACATTCCTTTTTAGGAACACAATGGACATGACTTACACATTCACTATCAACAACGGGATAAATTATACATGCCTCAAGGAGATTTAGTATCTCCTTTCTTACAACTTCTTTCATCTTAGGATTTAACCGTCGTTGAGGATCTCTAACTGGTTTGGAACCTTCATCCAATTTAATTTTGTTTTGGCATAAAGTGGGACTAATGCCCTTAAGATCATCCAGAGTATATCCAATAGCAGCACGGTGCTTCTTCAGAGTTTTCAATAATCTTTCCTCTTCCTACTCTGAAAGGTTAGCACAAATAATAACAGGATATATTTTCTTTTCATCAAGATAAGCATACTTAAGATTATCAGGTAATGGTTTGAGCTCAAACATGGGATCAACCTTGGGTGGAGGGGGATCCCCTAGGATTTCAATAGGCAAGTTGTGTTTCAGAATAGGACCCTTTTTAAGGAATACTTCATCTATTTCCCTTCTTTCATTCATAAACATATCATTTTCATGGTCTAGCAAATATTGTTCTAACAGATCAGTAGGAGGCATGGCAATAGAAGCAAGACCAATAATCTCATCCTTACTAGGTGACTCTTTATCATAGGGTCGTCAACGAAACTTACCAAAATTAAACTCATGAGACATATCCCCTAAGCCAATTGTAACAACATCCTTTTTGCAATCAATCCTAGCATTAACAGTATTCAAGAAGGGTCTACCAAAAATAATGGGACAAACGTCATCTTGTGGGGAACCAAGAACAAGAAAATCAGCAGGATATTTAACTTTCCCACACAAGACTTCAACATCTCTAACAGTCCCAACCGGCTTAATGGTGTCCCTATTGGCAAGCTCAATAGTAACATTAATATCTTCTATTTCAGCAGGTGCAATATCATGCATAATTTTTGTATATAAGTCAAAGGGTATTGCACTAGCACTAGCACCCATATCACATAAGCCATGATAACAATGATCTCCTATTTTAACAGAAATAACAGGCATGCCTACAACAGGTCAATGTATCTTAGCATCTGGTCTAGCAATATTAGCAGCCTATTCACAGAAGTAAATAACATGCCCATCTAAATTATCATCCATGAGATCCTTAACCATAGCAATACTAGGTTCAACTTTGATTTGCTCAGGAGGTGTATAAGTTCTAGTATTACTCTTACGAACAACAGTTGAAGTTTTAGCATGATCCTTCATCCTAACAGGAAAAGGTGGTTTCTCAATATAACTAGTAGGGACAATAGGATCCTTATAACTGATAATCTTTTCTTCAACTGTAATAGGTGCAACTACTTTTACTTCAATGGGAGAATTATATTTAAACCACTTCTCCTTAGGGAGATCAACGTGAGTAGCAAAATATTCACAAAAAGCAGCTACTATCTCAGAGTCAAGTCCATACTTAGCGCTAAATCCACGAAAAGCATCGGTATCCAGAAAAGATTTAACACAATCAAACTTAGGTGTTATACCTGACTCCTTACCATCATCGGAACCCCAATTTTCAGAGTTGCATTCAATTCTTTCCAATAAATCCCACTTGAATTCAGTAGTCTTCAGCATATAAGAACCAGCACATGAAGTATCAAGCATGGTGCGATCATTGAGAGAAAGCTGAGCATAAAAGTTTTGAATAATCATTTCTCTTGAGAGCTCATGATTGGGGCATGAATATAACATTAACTTAAGCCTCCCCCAAGCTTGAGTGATGCTTTATCCTTCGCGAGGCCAAAAATTATATATGTAATTACGATCACGATGAACAAGATGCATAGGATAGAACTTCTGGTGAAATTCCAACTTCATTCGTTTATAATTCCAAGATCCCGTATCATCACATAGCTTATACCATCTCAATGCATATCCCTTAAAAGATAAAGGGAAGACCTTCCTTTTGACAACATCATCGAGAATACCTGCAAGCTTAAATAATCCGCAAACTTCATTCACAAAGATAAGGTGTAAATCGGGATGCAATGTTCCATCTCCTGCAAAGGGATTAGCTAGCAGTTTCTCTATCATACCCGAAGGAATCTCAGAGTAAATATTTTCAGTAGGTTCAGTAGGTTGAGGAGCAACTCTTTGCTCTACTGGTCGGGGTGAAGATACCCCGAACAAGCCCCTCAAAGGATTAATTTTCGTAGTAACAAGTGACAGAAAATTTCAGCACACTATATAAATGTTTCCTTACCAAGTTCCACTCACCAAAGGCGCTTCACTCCCCGGCAACGGCGCCAGAAAAGAGTCTTTATGACCCACAAGTATAGGGGTTCTATCTTAGTCCTTTCAATAAGTAAGAGTGTCGAACCCAACGAGGATCAGAAGGAAATGACAAGCGGTTTTCAGTAAGGTATTCTCTGCAAACACTGAAATTGTAGGTAACAGATAGTTTTGTGATAAGATAATTTGTAACGGGTAACAAGCAATGAAAGTAAATAAAGTGCAGCAAGGTGGCCCAATCCTTTTTGTAGCAAAGGACAAGCCTGGACAATTTCCTATAATGAGAAAATCGCTCCCGAGGACACATGGGAATTATCGTCAAGCTAGTTTTCATCACGCTCGTATGATTCACGTTCGGTACTTTGATAATTTGATATGTGGGTGGACCGGTGCTTGGGTACTGTCCTTACTTGGACAAGCATCCCACTTATGATTAACCCCTATTGCAAGCATCCACAACTACAAAAGAAGTATTAAGGTAAACCTAACCATAGCATGAAACTAGTGGATCCAAATCAGCCCCTTACGAAGCAACGCATAAACTAGGATTTAAGCTTCTATCACTCTAGCAACCCATCATCTACTTATTACTTCCCAATGCCTTCCTCTAGTCCCAAATATTGGTGAAGCGTCATGTAGTCGACGTTCACATAACACCACTAGAGGACAGACAACATACATCTCATCAAAATATCGAGCGGATACCAAATTCACATGACTACTAGCAAGACTTCACCCATGTCCTCAGGAACAAACGTAACTACTCACAAAGCATATTCATGTTTACAATCAGAGGTGTATTAATATTCATTAAGGCTCTGAACATATGATCTTCCATCAAGTAAACCAATTAGCATAAATTACAAGGAGTAATCAACACTAGTAGCAACCCACAGGTACCAATTTGTGGTTTTGATAGAAGATTGGATACAAGAGATGAACTAGGTTTTTGAGAGGAGATCGTGCTGGTGAAGATGTTGATGGAGATTGACCCCCTCCCGATGAGAGGATCGTTGGTGATGACGATGGTGATGATTTTCCCCTCCCGGAGGGAAGTTTCCCCGACAGAACATCTCCGCCGGAGCCCTAGATTGGTTCCGCCATGGTTCCGCCTCGTGGCGGCGGAGTTTCTTCCAGTAAGCTTGCTTCTAATTTTTTTTCTAGGGTAAAAGCCTTCATATAGCAGAAGATGGGCACTGGAGGGCAAGCAGGGGTCCTAGGAGACAGGGGGCATGCCCCCCACCCTCCTGGACAGGGTGTGGGCCCCCTCTGGTGTTTTCTTTGCTCAATAATTCTTATTTATTCCAAAAATGACTTCCGTGGAGTTTCATGATTTTTGGAGCTGTGCAGAATAGGTTTCCAATATTTGCTCCTTTTCCAGCCAGAAATTCCAGCTGTCGGCATTCCCCCTCTTCATGGTAAACCTTGTAAAATAAGAGAGAATAGCCATAAGTATTGAGACATAATGTGTAATAATAGCCCATAATGCAATAAATATTGATATAAAATCATGATGCAAAATGGACGTATCAACTCCCCCAAGCTTAGACCTCGCTTGTCTTCAAGCGGAAGCCGAAATCGAAAAATATGTCCACATGTTTAGAGATAGAGGTGTCGATAGAAATAAAATACGGACATGAGGGCATCATGATCATTCTTATAACAGCAGCATATATAGATTTTGTCACATAGTTTCTTATGCTCAAGTAACAATCAATTCACAATGTCAAGTATGGTTCAAAAACTTCATTGAGAACTAACAAACTATTATCTCAGTCATTGAAGCAATTGCAATTTATCATAACTTCAGAAATAGTCAAGAATAGAGCCTTTCAGCAAGTCCACATACTCAACTATAATATAGTCTTCTACAATTGCTAACACTCACGCAATACTTGTGGTTATGAAGTTTTAATCGGACACTGAGAAAGATAGGGGCTTATTGTGTTGCCTCCCTACGTATTCACCTTTGGGTGATGTCAACAATAATAGTTCATGCTAACTTACATCCAATTGGATATATATATCAAGATCTTTCCAACACGAGGTGCTTGCCAAAGGATAAAATGAAAAGGTGAACATCACCTTGACTCAAGCATAAAGTAAAAACATAAAGTAAAAGATAGGCCCTTTGCAGAGGGAAGCAGAGGTTGTCATGTGCTTTTAGGGTTGGATGCACAAAATTTTAATGCAAAAGAACGTCACTTTATATTGCCACTTGCGATATGAACCTTTATTATGCAGTCCATCGCTTTTATTACTTCCATATCACACGATCGTATAAAGCTTATTTTCTCCGCACTAATAAGTCATACATATTTAGAGAGAAATTTTTATTGCTTGCAACATGACAACTTACTTGAAGGATCTTACTCAATCCATAGGTAGGTATGGTGGACTCTCATGACAAAACTGGGTTTAAGGATATTTGGAAGCAGAAGTAGTATCTCTACTTGGTGCAAGGAATTTTTAGCTAGCATGAGGGGGAAAGGCAAGCTCAACATGTTGGGAAGATCAATGACAATATACTTTAACTGAGATGTGAGAGAACATAAACCATTACATTGTCTTCCTTGTCTAACATCAACACTTTAGCATGTCATACTTAATGAGTGCTCAAAAATCATAAAAGATGTCCAAGATAGTATATTTATATGTGAAAACCTCTCTTTATTACTTCCTATTAATTGCAACGATAACCAAAACTACGTTTGTAACCTCTCAACAACTTTTATGCCTCATACTTTTTATATGAGAAGTCATTACTATCCATAAGATCAATATGAACTCTTTTATTTCATTTTATTCTTCTACTTTCTCAAGATCATAGCAAGATAGTAAAGCCCTTGACTCAACACTAATCTTTATTATAGATAGCTCACGGACTTGATTACATAGAAGGGATCACAAAGTAAACCAATTAGCATCAACTACAAGGAGTAATCAACACTACTACCAACCCACAGGTACCAATTTGTGGTTTTGATACAAGATTGGATACAAGAGATGAACTAGGGTTTTGAGAGGAGATGGTGCTGGTGAAGATATTGATGGAGATTGACCCCCTCCCGATGAGAGGATCGTTGTTGATGACGATGGTGATGATTTCCCCCTCCCGAAGGGAAGTTTCCCCGGCAGAACAGCTCCGCCGAAGCCCTAGATTGGTTCCGCCAAGGTTCCGCCTCGCTGCGGTGGAGTATCGTCCTGTACGCTTGCTTCTAATTTTTTTCCAGGGTAAAAGCCTTCATATAGCAGAAGATGGGCACCAGAGGGCCACCAGGGGGCCCAGGAGACAGGGGGCGAGCCCAGTAGGGGTGGGCGCGCCCCCGCCCTCCTGGCCAGGGTGTCGGCCCCCTCTGGTGTTTTCTTCGCTCAATAATTCTTATTAATTCCAAAAATGACTTCCTTGGAGTTTCAGGATTTTTGGAGCTGTGCAGAATAGGTTTCCTATATTTGCTCCTTTTCCAGCCAGAATTCCAGCTGCCAGCATTCCCCCTCTTCATGGTAAACCTTGTAAAATAAGAGAGAATAGCCGTAAGTATGAGACATAATGTGTAATAACATCCCATAATGCAATAAATATTGATATAAAAGCATGATGCAAAATGGACATATCACCAGTCGGCGGTTGCGGAGGCATGACAACGTCCGGCATGGCGACATCACCGCCCTCCCTCTGCATGGCTGGCTCTCCTCGTCGCCGGCTCCCCCAGTCGACGCCACAAACTCTGGTAGAGGTGGCGCGGAGTTCAGTGGAGCGACGAGTAGCGGCTCCTGGCGGCGTGCGGCCTCCGCAAACCACTCCTTTACCGCGGCATCAGCTTCCGCCTCCTCCAACTTCTTCAGCGCGGACGCCTCCGCCTTCTCCAGGCGGGCGGCTTCCTGCTCCTCGCGCACCTCCCGTGCGTTTCGCTCCTGCGCCTCCCAGAGGTCAGCGGCCGGATCGATACGCTGGGTGGTGGTGGAGGTCTCCGCCGACCTAATGACAGAAGCGGCGGTCGACTTGTTGAGGGAGAGCGAGGCCCTGAGACAAAAAAAGTAAAGCAAAGAAACTTTAGGCTGGATCAGCAAGGAAAAGCCCATGGGAAAGCACAAGGGAGGTACTTATTGCGACACCATGGGCGGCACCTTCGACAGCTTCAGGAACTTGGCCACCTTCGTTGCGACCTCTTTCCGCCTGGTCGCGGTAGCCGGGTTCTTTGGCTTCTTCGGCACGCTGCCGAACAGGGCGGCACCCTGTTTCCGCTTGCGCTTGCCGCCTCGAGCAGACGGCCCGGCGGAGGGGCCCACGCTTGTATTAACGGCGTCCCGCGCAGGGCACGGCTCGTCCTCCTCCTCGTCGTCATCAGGCCAGGTCTCCATGCCGCCCCCCTCTTCGGTGCCGCCCGCTCCGACGCCGCCGCTTACGGCGTCGTCCTCCAAGGCGGCCGCCCCCAAGTCGGGGTCATCCTCGTCGCTCACCTCCCAGTCCGGCTGGTAGTTACCACCAGGCCCCACGATGGCGGCCGTCTCCAAAGACATGTAGATCTGTGCTCCAAAGAAGTACCACTTCATACCAAGATCAAGGCAAGAACTAAAAAGGGGAAGCTAAAAGACTCACGGCAGGCAGCGGGTTGTCGCGGGAGTATGGCGGCTTGCCGAACCGCCAGGACTCCTCCGACACCTTGAGGTCAGTGATCCCGTTCACCATTCGGGCCACCTCGGCAGTCGGCATGTCCTTTGCGCACATCCGGCTCGGGTCGTGGTGCCCGCTCATCTGACAGATCAGATGAGGACGGCCTTGTAGTCGAAGAACCCGGTGCTCGACAAAGGCGATCAGCAAGTTGGACGCCACGAGACACTCCGCCTCCGTCAGCACCCAGAGCCGGTTGACGGCGGCGGCCGTGTCGGTCGATATGGGCTACGGCTTGTAGCTCCAGTTGGCCCGAGGCCCAACAGGGAGGCCAGTCTCGTAAGGCGGGAGGTTGATGAAGTCGACCGCCGGGTCGACGTTCTCCACATAGAAGTACCATTGCTGCCACCGTTTCACTGACTATGATAGCTTGATGACCGGGAAGGCATTCTTCTTCGACGCCTGGCGCACGGCAATGAAGGCACCTCACTGGGCCACCGTCTCCTTGGTGGAGGTGCCCAGTTTGGCGTAGAAGAAAGCTCCCCATAGCTTGATGGTGGGGAGGATGCCGAAGTAGCCCTCGCACGCCGTGATGAAGGTGGGCAGCATCGTCTCGGTGTTGGGCGTCAAGTGGTGCGGCTGGAGATGGCAAAATTCCATGAATGAGTGGAGGAACCCGCTCACCGGGAGGCCGAAGCTGCGGAGGAAATGCGAGCAGAAGACGACCCACTCGTCCCCCTACAGCGCCGGCGAGATCTCCTCCCGCGGCGGCACCCGCACCTTGACGAAGGCTGCGTTGGGCATCCGGCGCATGGCCTGGAGAAAGGTTAGGTGATCTAAAATCACCACCGAGCCATCCCAGTATCCTCCCTTCTCGCGCGCCATGGCGTTCGAGCGGGGCTGCGTGAGGAGAAGAAGCTCAACGACGGCGAGCTGTGGTGGCGCTACGGTGGGCACGGAGCAGTAGCAGCAGCAGCAGAGAGAGGAGGAAGAAAGAGTGGGGAGGAGGGCGCGCGTGCTCCGCCGCTCCCCTACCTCCCCCTACTTGTAGCCCTCGGACTGCGAAGCCAAGGGGGCGGGACGTGGGATCGTGGGATTAACGGCGCCCACACCCCACGACCCCCTGATTACTACGCAGAGTTACTGCGCAGTAACTCCCACGGGAATCACAACCGCCCGCCTCGGCCGCAGCGGATCCGCCCGCGTGCCGAGGCCCGGTGGTGGCGGGCCCAGCCTGCTATCATGTCCCATCAAGAGCGTGGGTTGACTGGCTGGACGGGCTGACGTGCGCCGTGTGGCGCGCTTGTGGCGGGCGACAGTCCTAGGGAAGCTTAGCAGGCACGCCATCTGTTTCCCGCGTAGGCATTCGAAATCGGTGGATGAGCCCGCCTTGTCAAATTGGCCTCTGCAGCCGGCGCATCATAAGGAGGACCAAGCATTCGATCAGAGAGCGGCAAGGAAGGAAACTACTGAGGCTTCACGGCCTGTCAACTACGACGCCTCACTAGCTTCGGGGACTACTGTCGGAGTAATGGGCCACGGGTAGCCTAACCCGAGTCCCTGAGCCTTTCAAGACATTGGGCCGGCTTCGCCCCACGAGACTCTAGAATGAAGCGCCGCCTTCCGGTGACCGGCTGGCTCAACAGCCGGCTGCCCGAAGACGGTCGAGCACCAGCAGACGGCACCAAGACGGGCCGACTCCTTGCAGACGGCCTCCGTAGAGGCTGGCTTCCAGCAGGCGGCCACCCCGCGCCCTCAGAGTCTGCGCCCCTTGTCAAGAGGACAAAACAGGATGAGGCTACAGTGTAGTCCCTCGCCCCCGAATCCCGGGTTTGGCATGGCTACTGTGTCCCGTATAGGCAGAGATCTCCGCATGATGCGGCACTATTGCCACTCCACCCTCGACATCACCACTGTCAGGCGGGGCCTGCTCCCACGACGGCCTGTCGGTACAGCTCACGGGCGGCGGGCCCTACCAGGCAGCGAGGGCCCGGAGGGCAGCTGAGCCTGGCCAGTCGGATCCAAGGGGATCCGGCTCCCGGCGGGCAGCCGGATCCTTCCTCGAGACCTGAGCGCCATTTACCAGACTAGACATGGCGAGGCAACAGTGATCTCCTACCAGGCGGCGGGACTGTAGCCATGCCTTGCCCGACCAAGCCTGTGTCATTAGCATCACGGCTACAGTGATTAGCCACCAACCAGACCCGCCAGCGGCGGGGGCGGCCTGTCGGCTCCGTACCAGACCAGTTGGAGGGGCCCACCAGGCGGCGGGCCCCAGCTGCCGGTGGAGAAGCCGACGACCAGAGACGCTGACGGCCGGGTCCTACACCCGGCCAAGTTACCATTGTACGCCTGGGGGTAGGCCTATATAAACCCCCCTGGGCACCCATGCAAAGGGTTCCCAACCGGTTAGAACTAGACTCACACCTAGAGGAAGAAGAGAGCTAGCCCTGCCTCCTTCCACCTCTAGCATACAGCTCGAGGAGCACCATTGTACTCACTAGTGCCTTAGTGATCATGCGGAGACCCCGCAGAGCAGGACTAGGGGTGTTATCTCCTAGGAGAGCCCCGAACCTGGGTAAAGTGCACCAGCGTTCGTGTCTACGCCTCATCCCGCTTCCAGGCACCGGTGACGTTCGACTCGCTCCCACCATGATAAGCCATCCTTTGGCATATGTCCCACCCAACCCCCGATAGTCACATCGAGTCTCCTAAAGCTAGTTCTTGCCTGACCAGCAGACGAAAGCCTTTCACTGTTTTGAAGCCAATCAGTCTGAACGTAATGGCTTCAGAGAAGTCTGCACGGAAAGGAGGCAAGCAACGCCGTGGCAACATTACACTTTATTTGCCTGAAGATATGTATGAACTCTACAAGTTTGACCCAGAGGAGAGCTACACCTAGCGCAAGAACCGGATCCAGTGGATCCGAAGACATTGGGAAGAGCAATGGTTCAAGTACAGGTTTGTAACACCTGAATATGCTGAAAAGAATGCCATCAAGCGCTCGTGGGGTGACTGTCTGTACCGTGGTTTGGTGCCAAAGAACAAGGTTGAAGCTATTTAATAGGGGTTCTATCCCTGTATGGACAGAGGACCACAGCCTAAGAATGCTGACCCATCTTCTCTCCTATGGTGTCGTGAAGACAATATTTTCAAGCGCAACTTATAGTTTGCAAAAGATTATGCGGCTAAGAACCAAAAGGAGTTTGGCCTCGACTTCAACCCTAGCTCCTCCACTCCATGACCAGATGGAACTCGTGAAGCCAATGAGAACAGGATTGGCCCCTTCGCCAACTTCGACGGGCTTCCGTCTCATACTACTTCCCAGAGAGCTACTGTGGAGCAATATGCTGAAGAAGCTGATTCTGATGATGCTCCATCACCACCAAAGCAGAAGAAGAAGGCAAAAGCTTCAAAGCCAACTACCTCTGCTGCCCCAAAAGCTTCAACCAAGAAGTCACTGACAACTGCACCGCCTGAATCCAGTGTGCAGTTTGAAGATTTATCTCGTGTGTCCAAGAGGACCAACAAGCCATTGTGCAAGAAGGCTACTGGGCAACCCCTCACTCCTGCTACCATTCTGCGCAACGAGGAAGACACCATTGATCTGTCAAGCAATGAAGATCTTGGTGATGAAGCCCTTGAGATGCTGATCAAGAGTAAGCAAGAGGCGGAGATCTTCAGTGATCTCCCCCTCTTTGATGTTGACATCTTGAACAATTTCACTAATGAGTGATTTGACGACAAGAATATCGGCATTGACAGACTGCAGCTGCCAGTGGGTATCAGCGTCACATTCCACTCTGCCATTGCTAATGTGCTGGCCCTGGCACAGAAAATCGTCGAGCTCAAGAACAAGATTGACTATGAGAAGGCCCATTTCAAGAAGAAAATGCACAAGCTCAGTGTGGCAGATTTGCAAATCTCCAAGAAGATGTTGCATGACCTCAAAACTGAATTGCATAAGAAGCATGAAGAAGAGAAAGGCTCTCGAGAACGCATGAAATCTTACGCCCAGAAATGTGTGCAAGCACACAATGAAGCTGAAAAGAGAAAAGCTCTTGGGTGTCCTGGCATTGCTCCCAGAATGGCTGCTAAGAAGAGCAAGAAGCATTGTGAAGCTAATCCTGACACTGCAAGGCAGGGACAACCGAGCATTGTCTTCCCTGCCAGCATGACTGGCTCGAAGCCAAAGGTCCCCTCAGCTGCTTCTGAGCTCAAGAAGACTAGGAAGGCTGAAGCAGAAGCCAGGAAGAGGAACCACAAGGATACATCTGATGATGCCCCTTCCAACAAAAAGCTGAAGACCAAGGGCTCTAAGTCTTTAAGGAAAGATCGTGCTGCTGCCCCTGAGCCCCTTGTTGTTAAACCTATCTCTGTTGTATATCTTGACTCTGCTAATCGCGAGCGCCGTCTCACTGTTCATGAGACTGCTCCCATAGAGGCACAAGACTGATGAAGTTCCAGTAGTTGACTCCAACGCAGCTGAAGACATTGGTCATGAAGACAATGTAGTTGATGATGAAGTCCTTCCTCAGCTCGAGCGCCAGTTGGTATCATCACCTGCTCCTACGAGCAGTGAATACATTAGCATTGGTCGTCCATTGACGCCAATTGCTCAAGATGACTCCTGGGCTGAGCGCCAACAAGAAGATACCCATTTTCATGATGAGACACCCCATACTCCACCAGCTCAAGTTACGTATCCGGTACTTGATGATGACAATTACATGGAGACCACTCCATCTCCAAAGGCGTCGCCAGCGTTTCACAGGATTCACAAAGGTCTCAAGCCATCCATCTCAATGTCCACCATTCCAGAAGAAGATTCACAACAATCTAGCTCAGTGGCACGTCAAGTGTTACCTGAAGAGAATGCTACTGTGAATGATCAAGCGTCTGAAGCTAATGCTGTTGAAGACATTCCGGCTGCATCAGCCGAGGATGAAAGAAGAGAAGAAAAAAGAGAAGCCACACCCCTTGTTGTTGATCAAGTCATTCTTGAAGAGAATGTGATCATGCCTGACCCTCTGGTCGTTGACCAAATGGAGGTTGAAAACAATGAGGCCGCCACCAACACTTCTACTGAAGCCAATGACCCTATCATGGCTGAGGACAATGTGGAGCCTGAAGTCAATGTGAATGCTGAAACTACTGTGATGCCTGTCATCACTTATGGCGCTGTTCCTCCACCACAGCCTCACACAATGAAATTGTCTTTCGATCGTGACGATCAGCTGGTCACTGTTCGCTAGCCAGTTATGATTCCTCCTACCGCTCCAGGACCACAATATGACTATCATGTGGAGCGAAGGCCTCAAGTCCAGAAGCCAAAGCCGCGTCTGCCAAGGCTTCCTAGCATTGTAACTACCCAAGGCCCATTCAGCGTGCTCAGTTTTAGAGAAGACAATACATTCTTCGACAGTGCCAAGAACCCTTACAAGAATCCAAGCATCTGACAGATTTTGGAGCCACCTACAGCGAAGCTATTGCTCTTGCATTCTATACAATCAAGACATGATCTTTCCTCACAGGCGTCTGGCTTCTGATGCTATGGCTGGGCTGCCATGTATGGAAGAAGCCCTTGACTGCTTCAGGGATGTTGTTCTTCTGGCATTTTTCACTGATAAAGAGAACTGGAATGAAGAGCTCCTACTGCAGTTCTATGCCACCTTACACATTCGAGGCTACAACAGGGATCCAAAGACTTGGATCCTTGAGTGGATGACGGGTGATGTGCATCACAAAGCCAAAGCTCAGGATATCATCAAGCTGACTTCCCTGCCCACTCCAGGTGAGCTATGCGAGCCTGGTTGTTTGCTTTATCAGAATGAACTATAGAGCATATTTCAGAAGCCTGAGCCGAACATGAGCCAAATGCTTAGCATGATGAAGCCTTTGCCCCAAGACGTTGAATATCCAAAGGAATTCTTTGTTAAGGACCTCGAGTATCTGCCACGCACAGTATATCACATTATGAGGCATACTCTCTGGCCCATCAAAGGCCATTCATCTAAAGCCAAACTTGAAGGCTCCATGAAGACTTTGGTGTTCTATCTCGTCAATGGCATTAGATTCAACACTCAAGATTTCTTCATCACACAACTTGTTGCATCCGGAACTGATCTGTTTGGTCTGAAGTTCTATGCTCCATGGGTGATGCGCTTGATTAAGCTTCATTCAACTGTTGACTATCGGCCATCAGCTCACAATCACATTGTCTTCTTGCCTGATGTTGATATGTCTATTTGAAGCCATGTACCCTGAGCCTGCAAAGAAGCCCCTCCATCTACAGAATGTTGAGTTCCAGAGCTTCACACAGCCCATTGATGGTGTTCATGTGCCCAATGCTGCAATTCATGCCTATCCCTTGGCTGGAAACCTGCGCCTACCGCATTGCACACCGAAGCCACTGCAAGCACCATTGCACAAAGGCCTCCGAAGTGTCCTCGTGTTCTCAATGACCGTGAGCTTTTGGTGTCCTTACATCAAAAGCATGAAAAACATCCTGATTGGCTAAAGCGTTAAATGAAGAGTATCTTGGTGGATATCAATCGCATTCACAACTTAGCCACCAAGAACTCGTTTGTTGCTCATGAAGCTTGTCGCTGTTCCTGGAAGAGTCTCACCTTGCCCTGCGCTGAAGATGAACTTCGCGCGGATAGCTTCACTGAAAATTTCAAGTTTGACTCCAGTCCAAATCAAAATGCAAGTTGGCGTCGCACACCCCCCATTGAAAATTCTGAGTACTCATCCTCGGCTGCAACTGTTGTTGTGAGAGTCGCCGATGAAGAAGATGACGCCACTTCGCCTGCTCTCACTGCTCAGCATGGTGATGCTGGACAAGGCCCGTCTGCACCACCTAACTCCACCATCGACCCTGCTGCTCCAACATCGTCTCCAACTGGGAGTGAGTAGATACTCTATGTCTTCAAACCTTTTTGGTCATTACTGACAAAAGGGGGAGAATCATATGAGTTGATAGTCTTCAAGCGGGTCCATATGGGTGGTTGCTTAATTTTTGCTAAAGTTCTTACAACTCTCTTTCTGAAACATTTGGCTTTTTGAGTTGTAACACTTAAACTTGATGGTCGTCTGCTACTTTTACTGTCACTTTATAATGCGCTGATAAATTCCGCATGCAGTCATTCTGCAGACGTCCATTTTCCATTGTGCATATCATTATCTTCATTATCTTCTTATACGCATAATGCATTGTCTTCACACTTTGAAAATGCCCTCCATAAAGCAAAACCTGCCATGTGCATCTGCATTCAAAAGCAAACTATTTATATGCACATCTTCAGGGGGAGCCTCGTCATATGTATGAAGACAATGCTCACAACACTAAACTTTCACATACTTTTATCCCCGTTGAAAACTTCAACCAGCTTTCCTCAACCAACAAAAAGGGGGGGAGATTGTAAATGCATCTAGTGCCACCCCTAGTTGGTTTTGGAGTATTGACAACAAACATGGTTGAGGGACTAATGTGTTTGTGAGAATTGTAGGATAACACAGGTAGTGTCCCTCATGGATTCGTTTACCTACTAGAGATGACCCCTAAAGATGTGTCAAGACATTGAAGACAATGGTGGTTCGTGAAGACATCACGATGAAGAGTATGACGCGTGAAGCTATTCACTTGAAGACTATGGAGTGTGAAGACATAGCTGTTTGGTAGTTTCCTGTTCTTCTTATTGAGTCATAGGAACCACCGTACCGTTAAGTGGGGTCCAAGTGAACAATCTCAGAGTGACTGAAGTGATGCTCGACCAAATCCTATGTCTTTGAGCGAAGACAATGAAACCAAATCTTATCCAGAGTTGGATGAGTCGGCTTTGCTTGTAGCCCAAGCCAAGCTGTCGCATGTGTTTGAAATCTGACCATTGAATACGTGTCAGTTCCTTAGTGACCTAGGGTCATTTTGGACAAATCAAGTTGGGTTGCGTCCTGGCTATAAATAGCCCACCCCCTACACCATAAATTGGAGGCTACTCAGAGTTAGTGCACGGCTTCTGTCGTTTGAGAGCAACCCACCTTCGAAGCATTTGAGAGAGAAATCCTTGCGAGGACAAAGCCCAAAACACCCAGATCCAAAGAGTGTTAGGCATCACTAAAGTCTTTCTATCCGCGTGATCTGAAGACTTATTACACTTGAGGATTGTGAATCCTCTAGCTGGTTAGGCGTCGCGTTCTGAGCATCCAATAGTCATTGTGGATTGCCAGTGAACGAAGTCTGTGAAGGTTTGGAAGTCTACCTCGAAGACTTACCATTGTGATTGGGCGAGGACTGTGTGTCCTTAGCTCAAGGGGAATAAGGTGAAGACACGGTCTTCTGAGTTAAATCTCAGCCTCCCTAACCAGACATACAGTTGTCACAGCAACTGGAACTGGTCTACCAAATCCTTGTGTTCGTCAAGCTACTAGTTCTATCCTCTACTCTCCTTACTTTACAGTTGTCTTTGTGAAATCATTGCTTACTTGTCTAATCTGTTTGACTTAAAACTTTTAAGACTATTATCTTTTTAGCTTCGTACTATCTACCTTTCTGATCCTGTCTACCCAGTTGCAATTAGTATTCACACTTCCATTATGCTGTATGTTAGACTTATGCTTACTTAGTGTAGTTTTCATTCCGCTGCTTACTATTTAGGCTCAATTACTTGTTTGTCTTCAAAGCCACCATGTTTTGAAGACTTTCATAAAAATCACCTATTCACCCCCCTCTAGTCGATAACTAGCACTTTCAGAGACACCCCATACTCCACCTGCTCAAGTCACCTCTTCGGTGCTTGATGATGACAACTACATAGAGACCACTCCATCTCCAAAGGCGTTGCCAGCGTTTCGCAGGCTTCACAAAGGCCTCAGGCCACCCGTCTCCATGTCGACCATTCCGGAAGAAGAAGCACAAAAATCTAGCTCGGTGGCCCGTAAAGTGTTCCCTGATGCCTATCCCTCTGCGACTGCTCACGAGTCTGAAGCTAAAGCTGCTGAAGATATTCCGGCTCCATCAGCCGAAGAAGAAAAAGAAGAAGAAAGAGAAGCCACATCCCCTGCTAATGATGAAGTCATTCTTGAAGAGAATGTGATTGTGCCCGACCCTCCAATCATTGATCAGATGGAGGTTGAAAACACTAAGGCTGCCACCAACAATGCCACTGAAGCCAATGACCCTGTCATGGCTGAAGACAACGCGGAGCTTGAAGCAAATGTGAATGATGAAGCCACTATGACGCGAATCACCTCAGATGGCGTTGTTCCTGCACCATGTCCTCATACCATGGAAAGAACAACCAATCGTGAAGGTCAGCTTGTCACTATTAGATGGCTGATTATGGTTCCACCCACTGCTCTAGGGCCCCAGTGTGATTATCATGTGGAGCAGAGGCCTCAAGTTCAGAAGCCAACACCACGTCTGCCAAGGCTTCCAAGTGCTGTCACCACAAAAGGCTCATTCATCTTGCTCGGCTTTAGAGAGCACAATATTTCTTTGACAGCGCCAAAAACCCATACAAGATGCCCAAGATCACCTCTGACAGATTTTGGAGCCATTAGCAGAGAAGCTATTACTCTTGCATCATGTACAACCAGGACCGGATTTTTCCACACAAGCGTCTGGATTGTGATGCCATGGTTGGGCTGCCGTGTCTTGAAGAATCCCTTGACTGCTTTTGGGATGCTGGCCTTTTGGATTTTTTTGACTGATAAGGAACATTGGAATGAAGAGCTTTTGTTGAAGTTTTATGCCACTCTACACATTCGAGGCTACAACAGGGATCCGAAGACTTGGATCCTTGAGTGGATGATAGGTGATGTACATCATGAAGCCAAAGTTCAGGATATAATCGAGATTACTTCCCTGCCCACTCCAGGTGAGTCATACGAACCTGGTTGTTTGCTTCATCAGAATGAGCTGCAGAGCATCTTTTAGAAGCCTGAGCCAAATATGTGCCAAATGCTTTGTATGATGAAGCCATTGCCGCACGATGCTTGTCGGGTTACGGGTTCCGCAAACCCTCGAGAGGTTCAAACTCTGGGGTGCGTGTGGAGATCTCAACCTACCCAGCCTGCCTACTCGCGATCCTCCTAAGCCTAGCATGAGGAGCTCAAAGAGACAAAGAGACACAGCAGTTTATCCTGGTTCGGGCCACCTTGCGGTGTAATACCTACTCCAGTGTTTTGGTGGATTGCCTCGGGGGGCTGAGGATGAACTAGTATAGTGGATGAACTAGCCTCAGGAGGTGAGGTGTTCTTGAGCTCGAGGGAGCTGAGGGGGTGTGAACTCGCTCCCCTCTATGGTGGTGGCTAAGTCGTATTTATAGTGGACTTGGTCCTCTTCCCAAATGTTGGCGGGAAGGGATCCCACAACAGCCTGATTTGAAAAAGGACAAGTAGTACAGCTTATCCTGACAAAAGTAGTCTTCGCCTGCGAAAAGCCTCTGGTCGTGATGCTGCGGTGGGCTCGTCGATGACCTCTGTCCTGCCATCCTGACGGTCTTGGTCTCATTGCACCAGAGTGGAAACCTTTGGTTGATTCCTCAGGACTCCGCGCCTGTGGCTTGCCTCTTTTGCACCGAAGAAGAAACCTGCGCTCTGTGCCCGCCTGGCCTTGGTCATCATGGCTCACGTCGGTTGAGCCTCGTGAGGTATACCTTGCATAGAACTCTCCGCCCCTCAGGAGCCAACCTGAGGAAGCCGATCCCTTCGGGGATCTTGGCGTCGTCCGCCTCGCGAGGCATGGCCCCTCGCGAGGGTCTTGTCTTGTTGATGCTGAAGCTGGGCCGTACCAGGCCATTGATGGAGCCACGCGGTGGGCTGCAGGCAGGCAGGGCTAGATACCCCCATATCCAGAATGCCGACAGTGGTGAATACCCAAAGGAGTTCTTTGTCAAGGACCTCGAGTACTTGCCACGCACAGTGTACCACATTCTGAGGCGTACTCTCTTGCCTATCAAAGGTAATTCTTCTGAAGCCAAACTTGAAGGCGCCATAAAGATTTTGGTATTTTATATCATCAATGGCATCAGATTCAACACTCAGGATTTCTTTATCCGACAACTTGCTACTTCTGGGGATGATCTATTTGGTCTGAAATTCTATGCTCCATGGGTGATGCGCTTGATTAAGCTTCGTTCAACCATTGACTATCAGCCTTCAGCATGCAACCATATTGTCTTTCTGCCTGAAGTTGATATGTCTGTTGAAGCCATCTTCCCCGAGCCTGCGAAGAAACCCCTCCACCTTTAGAATGCTGAATTCCAGAGTTTCACACAATCCATTGAAGGTATTCATGTGCCCAATGCTGCAACTCCTTCTTATCCTCTAGCTGGCAACCTGCGCATACCGCACTGTGCCAATACTGAAGCAACTTCAAGCACCATAGCTCAAAGGACTCAGATGCATCCTTGTGTTCTCAATGACCAGGAGCTTTTGGTGGCTTTGCATCAAAAGTAGGACAGGCATCATGACTGGCTGAAGTGTCAGATGCAAAGTATCTTGCTGGATGTCAATCGAATTCGCAACTTGACAACCAAGAACTCATTTGTAGCCCATGAAGCCTATCAGCGGTCCTGGAAGAGCCTCACCTTGCTCTGTGCTGAAGAAGATCTTCGCAAGGATGGCTTCACCGAGAACTTCAAGTTTAACTCCAGGCATCCTCAAAATGCAAGTTGGCGTCGCACACCTTCCATTGAAGTTTTTGGGTGCTCATCTTTTGCTGCAACTGTTGTTGCGAGAGTCGTAGATGAAGAAGATAACGCCACTTCTCCAGCTTTAACTTCACTACATTACGATGCTGCGCCAGGCCTGTCTGCACCACCAAACTCCAATGTCAACCCTGCTCCATCTTCTACTCCAGCTAGGAACGAGTAGATACTCTATGTCTTCAAACCTTTTTGGTCATTACTGACAAAAGGGGGAGAAGCATATGAGTTGATAGTCTTCAAGCAGGTCCAGATGGGTGGTTGCTTTACTTTTGCTAAGGTCTTACAACTCTCATTTTGAAACTTTTGGCTATTGAGTTGTAACACTTAAACTTGATGGTCGTCTGCTACTCTTGCCGCCACTTTGTGATGCGATGATAAATTCCGCATGAAGTCATTCTACAGACGTCCATTTTTCATTATGCATATCAGCATCTTCATTACCTTCATATATGCAAGATAAATTGTCTTCACACTTGGAAGATGGCCTCCACAAAGCAAAACCTGCCATGTGCATTTGCATTCAAAAGCAAACTACTTATATGCACATCTTCAGGGGGAGCCTCTTTTTATGTATGAAGACAATGCTCACAAACTGAAGTTTCAGATACTATTATCCCTGTTGAGAACTTCAACCAGTTTGTCATCAATCACCAAAAAGGGGGAGATTGTAAGTGCATCTAGTGCCATCCCTAGTTCGTTTTGGAGAATTGTCGACAAACGTGGTTGTGGGACTAATGTGTTTGTGAGAATTGCAAGATAACATAGGTCGTAGTCTCTCATTGATTCGGTTTACCTACCCGAGATGACCCCTAAAATGTGTGAAAACAATGCTAGTTCGTGAAGACATTCACGACAAAGATCATCACTTGCGAAGATATTCACTTTAAGACTATGGAGTGCGAAGACATAGCTGTTTTGTAGTTTCCTTTCTTGTTTATTGAGTCATAGGAACAACCGTACTGTTAAGTGGGGTCCAAGTGAACAAAGTCAGAGTGACTAATGTGATGCTCAACCAAATCCTATGTCTTATAGCGATGACAATGAGAGCAAACCTTATCCAGAGCTGGATAAGTCAGCTTTGCTTGTAGCCCAAGCCAAGCTACTGCGTGTGTTCGAAATCTGACGGTTGGACATGTGTCAGTTCCTTAGTGACCCAGGGTCATTTCGGACATATCAGGTCGGGTTGCCTCCTGGCTATAAATAGCCCACCCCCTACACCATAAACTGGTAGCTGCTCAAAGTTAGTGCATGGCTTTTGTTGTTTGAGAGCAACCCACCTCCGAAGCATTTGAGAGAGAGATCCTTGCGAGGAAAAAGCCCAAAACACCCAGAGCGAAAGAGTGCTAGGCATCACTGAAAGAGAGATCCTTGTAAACCTTTTTGGTCTTCAAATCTTTTTGGTCATTACTGACAAAAGGGGGAGAAGCATATGAGTTGATAGTCTTCAAGAGGGTCCATATGGGTGGTTGCTTTACTTTTGCTAAGGTCTTACAACTCTCATTTTGAAACTTTTGGCTTTTGAGTTGTAACACTTAAACTTGATGGTCATCTGCTACTCTTGCCACCACTTTGTGATGCGATGATAAATTCCGCATGAAGACATTCTACGGACGTCCATTTTTCATTATGCATATCATTATCTTCATTACCTTCATATATGCATGATAAATTGTCTTCACACTTGGAAGATGGCCTCCACAAAGCAAAACCTGCCATGTGCATTTGCTTCAAAAGAAAACTACTTATATGCACATCTTCAGGGGGGCCTCTTTTTATGTATGAAGACAATGCTCACAAACTGAACTATCACATACTTTTATCCCCGTTGAAAACTTCAACCAGTTTGTCATCAATCACCAAAAAGGGGGAGATTGTAAGTGCATCTAGTGTCACCCCTAGTAGCTTTTGGAGTATTGACGACAAACGCGGTTCGGGAACTAATGTGTTTGTTAGAATTGCAACATAACGCAGGTAGTAGTCCCTCATTGATTTAGTTTACCTACCAGAGATGACCCCTAAAAATTTGTGAAGATATTGAAGACAATACTGGTTCTTGAAGACATTCACGAAGAAGATTATGACTTGTGAAGATCTTTACTTGAAGACTATGGAGTGCGAAGACATAGCTGTTTTGTAGTTTCCTTTCTTCTTTATTGAGTCATAGGAACCACCGTACTATTAAGTGGGGTCCAAATGAATAAAGTCAAAGTGACTGATGTGCTGCTGAACCAAATCCTATGTCTTTGAGTGAAGACAATGAGAGCAAACCTTATCCAGAGTTGGATAAGTCAGCTTTGCTTGTAGCCCAAGCCAAGCTGCCGCGTGTGTTTGAAATCTGACCGTTAGACACGTGTCAGTTCCTTAGTGACCCAGGGTCATTTCGGATATATCAGGTCGGGTTGCCTCCTGGCTATAAATAGCCCACCCCCTACACCATAAATTGGTGGTTGCTCAGTGTTAGTGCACGGATTTTGTTGTTTGAGAGCAACCCAGCTCCGAAGCATTTGAGAGAGAGATCCTTGCGAGGACAAAGCCCAAAACACCCAGAGCCAAAGAGTGTTAGGCATCATTGAAGTCTTTCTGTCCGCGTGATCCGAAGACTTATTACACTTGAGGACTGTGAATCCTATAGCCGGTTAGGCGTTGCGTTCTGAGCATCCAAGAGTCATTGTGGATTGCCGGTGAACGAAGTTTGTGAAGGTTTGGAAGTCTACCTCAAGGACTTTCTAGAGTGATTGGGCGAGGACTGAGTGTCCTTAGCTCAAGGGGAATAAGGTGAATACACGGTCTTCTGAGTTCAATCTCTGCCTCCCTAACCAGACGTACAGTTGTCACATCAACTGGAACTGGTCTACCAAATCCTTGTCCTCGCCAAGCAATTGATTCTATCCCTTACTCTCATTACTTTACAGTTTGTCTTCGTGAAGTCGTTGCTTGCCTGCCTGATTCATTTGACTTCATTGTGTGAATGACTTATATCTGTTTGGCTTTGTCCTGTCTTTCATCCTGATCATATCTACCTAGTTGCAGTTAGTCGTCATGCTTTCACTATATTGTATGCTTGACTAATGCTTGCCTAGTGTAGTGTTCATTCCACTCCTTACTATATAAGCTTAGTTTATTTGTTTGTCTTCAAAGCCAATGTGTTTTGAAGACTTCCATAAAAATCTCCTATTCACCCCCCACCCCCTCTAGTCGATAACTAGCACTTTCAAAAAGAATCAGATCAAAATAACGTTTCTGTGAATTTTCAAAACTAATTTACTAAGCGCAAAAGTTTCTAATTTTCAGCAGGATCAACACAACTATCACCGTAAGCTATCCTAAAGGTTTCACTTGGCACAAACACTAATTAAAACATAAAACCACTTCTAACCAGAGGCTAGATGATTTATTTATTACTAAACAGGAACAAAAAGCAAAGAACAAAATTAAAATTGGGTTGCCTCCCAACAAGCGCTATTGTTTAACGCCCTTACCTAGGCATAAAAACGCGAATAGATCGAGGTATTTCCATCTTCTCCCTTTTGGTGATAAAGAGAAAACTTCTTATCTAAAGCACTTATCTTTCAATTTTGAGAAAGCACGTGGCCATTAAAGGTGGAATAAAGTTTAAGCATACTTTGAAAAATTGCACCTAAGCTAGCCTTCATCTCTTTGATAATTTCATTCTAATAAAAGCACAAAAGAGCAGTGGATTCAACATTTAAACTCTTGGGGTGCCCAAATATTGCTTTCATATTTTCATAAGTATCGATGGCATCCCCTTCAAGAAAAACTTCTTCAAATATAGAATCAAAAACTTGCTTAAGAGAAGAGGGTCTGCTAATGTCGGCGTTCTGGGAACGGGGGTCCCTAGACTTGCCTGCCTGCGGCCTGCAGCGTGGCTCAACTAGTGGCCGCCTAGTACGGCCTGTCTTCATCAACCAAGCGCTCAAGACCCTCACGAGGGGCCAAGCCTCGCCGGGCGGATGAAACGAGGCCTCCTCAGGGGTGGCCTCACCAGGCAGGCTCGTGAGGAGGCGGAGAGATCAAGGCAAGGGGTACCTCGCGAGGTGCCCATGACGCAAGCCATGACGATCAAGACCAAAGGGAACGAGGCGGCGCGCCACCAAGCAGATGTCCTCGTTTCTCTTGGTGCAAAGGGGGCAAGTGCAGGTGCGGAGTACCGAGGCATCAGGCAAAGGTTTCCCTATCGGTGCAACAAGACCAAGACCAGCAGGACAGCAGAAGGGAGGTCACCATGGAGCCCGAGACGACGTCACTACCAGTGCCTTTGGCAGGCGAAGACCACCTTTAGTCAGGATAGCTTGTCCCCTTTCAAAATGGCCGTTGTTGGATCCCTTCCCGCTCAATATTAGGGAAAAGGACCAGGGCCTCTATAAATAGGGCTAGCCACCATAGTAGAAGCCATCTCATCTAGAGGCAACGGAGGCGGATCGATTCCTCCCCAAACACACCACCAAGCACAAGAACACCTCTCCTCGCGAGGCTGTGCTTCCCTGTACTGTTCATCATCAGTCCAAGAGGCAATCCACCACACCACACACTGGATAAGGTTGTTACACAACAACGGTGGCCCAAACCAGTATAAACCTTGTGTCTCTTGTGCTGTTCATTGATCTAGCTTAGAACCACAGCGAGGCTGAGGGCGTGTTTCGGTAGGGAGAGATCTTCGTGCGCACCCCAGAGTTCGAACCTTAAGGGTTTTGCCGGAACCCGATATCCGACATTTGGCGCGCCAGGTAGGGGTGCATCGAAATCTTCTTTCCGCTGATCTGCGTCCCATTACTTCGTCGCATCCATGGCAGACGCTCGCCGAGCCCGCGCCGAGCACCGGGCTGCTCTCGCCGCCCGCATCGCCCAGATGGCTCCCGTCAGCGGGCCTCCTCGTCGTTCTTCGTCGTCTGCCGCCATCGCTGCCACCGGCCTGACGGGGAACGAGCAGCAAGCATCTTCGCTACACCCCTCTGTGCGGCGGGAAGGCCGCACCGCCACTCCATCGCTGACCCCAGTTGGTTCGTCGTCTCACGCTCGTCGCGCCCCCACGGACATGCAGGCCGGGTTGCTCCTAGCACGTGAGATCCTGCACTACCGCCCCATCGATGACCTCTACGAAGAGTGGCTCGCTCGCATCACCGAGCTCATCAGCGCCGCAGGGGGCTCTCTCGCGCCGTCCCTCTCGCTGCCTCGCCCTCCATCATGCATGGGTAACGCGGCTCAGGGAGTGCCTCCGCCACCTCTCCCCCAAGACGGCGTCCTGGCTCCAAGGCGCGCGGCCCCTGGACGTGACCCACCGCATCCAGCGCCCACGCGACAAGAAAGAAGATGCGAAGAGATCCCTCGACCTCAAGAAGGCGCTCCCGTGCTTCCTGCACCAGCACGACAAGACCGCGTCCCTGCACCGGCGCGCCAAGATCCCATGCTGCCCCTAGCGGCAGTGCGTGGGTACCCCCAGGAGCAAACCCCACGTCAGCAAAGGGCTCCGGTGGCCACAGCAGGTTGCCGTGCCTTCACCATCGAGCTGCGTAGCGTCGCTTGGCCGGGCAAGTTCAAGCCGGACCTACCTCCTCTCTACGACGGTATAGCTGACCCCGCGGAGTTCATGCATCTCTATGAGCTAGGCATTGAGGCGGCCAACGGAGACGAGAAGGTCATGGCAAACTGGTTTCCCATGGCGCTCAAGGATGGCGCCCGCACCTGGCTCCCGAACCTGCCTCCCGGCTCGATATCCTCCTGGTACGAGGTGCGTAGCCACTTCATCGCCAACTTCGAGGGCACTCACGACCACCCCCCTGCCACGGGTGACCTGTGCCGCATCAAGCAGCAGCCTGGAGAAACCCTGCAGAAATACATCCAGCGCTTCAATAGCGCCCGCCTCAAGATCCCCAAGGTGATGGACGAGGCCATCATCTCAGCGTTCTCTGATGGCATCCGCGACGTCAAGATGAAGGAGGAGCTCTCCATCCACAAGGAGTTGTGCATATCTCTGGAGCTGTTCAACCTGGCGACCAAGTGTGCAAGAGCTGAGGAAGGACGCCTCTCCCTCCTCGAGCTTCCATCTGCTGACCCAGAAGAGAAGAAGGCCAAGGCCAAGGAAGTGAAGTGCAAAGGAGCAGCCGTTCTCACAGCAGAGCCAGACATGAAGCGCAGCAGGGACCAGCCGGAGTCGTCCAAGGGCAGCTGACCGTTCTGCGCCTAGCACAACCTCCACACCCACAACACCAACGAGTGCCAAGAGCTCAGGGCCATTCGAGAAGGACGCTTCGGTTGATGCCCTGAGTGCAACGACTAGGGCTACGGCCGAGGAGGAGGACGAGGTGGAGGACGATGGGACGAACGTGTCCCTCGCCAGGAGTGGCGTGACCGACCTTGCGAGGATCGCTGGCAGGACCAGCCTCGCGAGGGAGCCTGGAGGGATCAGCCTCGTGAGGACCGCCCGCAGGGCAACATAGGTCTTCCTCCTCTACCGCCACCGCCAAGAAGGAATGACGACCACCATCAGGACGAGGGGGCTGGGGGCTTCCAGGAGCCACGTGCTATCGCTTGCATCTTGGGCGGAGCTCAGGCCCCAGCCTCTCAGTGCATCTTCAAGCAGTTTGCTCGGAAGGTGAATGCAGTCCTCCCCAGGCTCTAGGCCACGTGCCCGCTCAGGTGGTCCAAGTGCGCCATCACTTTCAGCTCAGCAGATCAACTCAAGTGTGCGGCTACCGCTGGCGTCCTCCCGATGCTTTGTTCTCTAGTCATCAGCAACATGCAAGTCACCAGGACCCTCATCGATGGCGGAGCAGGGCTCGACGTTCTATCCATTGAGACGTTCAACAACCTTCAAGTGCCATATGATCAACTTCAGCCTACCAAGCCTATCTCAGGAGTTACTGATGGCTCCACAACCCCGATAGGGCAGATCTGCCTCCCTGTCGCCTTCGGACAGCGCAACAACTACCACACCGAGCTCATCGACTTCGACGTCGCCCACATCCGCCAGCCATACAATGCCATCCTCGGGTATCCAGCCCTGGCCAAGTTCATGGCGGTGACCCACCATAGCTATAACATCCTCAAGATGGCGGTGGAATTATCACGGTCCCCTGCGAGGAAAGAGATGCGGTGTGCTCCCTTGAGCGTGCCTTCCAAGCTGCATCAATCGAGAACCCGGACAGCAAGGGTGAGAACCCTCCTGAGGCAGTCCCCAAGAAGAAGAAGACAACGCCCAGCTCAAGGCCTCAGGAGGTTGGCATCTCAGGAGGTGCCGCATCAGGATCCGCGCCCGTGCAAGGGCGCCTCCTTCCATCGCATAGGAAGGCGCGCCCGGCGCCCTCCTTGGGCAGGGCTCGGGGGCTCTCTTCTGGAGGGCCTTAAACTTTGCCAAAATCAAGAGGGAGGCGCTCGGGCACCACTTGGAGGTGTGCTTCGCAGCATGTTTCCCTCAGGAAGGCACAGGGCGTGGGAAGCCCAATCCTCAGGAGGTCATCACCAAAACCACTCAGGAGCTTCAGGAAGCAAGACCCATGCGCGGTGATTGCTGTGTACCTGGCGTGTCCCATCCAGGCAAGGATGGTGGGCTCCACGTCTGCATCGACATCCCAGGGCTCAACCGAGCCGCATCTCAGGAGCGCCTCTGGCCTTCGGGCGTGGGGCGTTGTGAGGGTCCGCCGCACAGCTATGTTCGCATGCCTTTCGGCTTGCCGAACGCGGCTGCCACCTTCCAGTGTCACTTGCGGAGCATTCTGGCGGCTCAGGAGGCCAGGAACCACGCGGTCCTAGCGGAGATGGAGATAGCCCTCGAGGAACCGCCTGGATCCCCAGATCCTCCCAAGGCTCAGGGCCCCGGTGGCTCGTGAGGGTCGGCATCTTCACCGCGCATCTTCAGCTACTCCAACACACCTTCTACAATTGTACCAGGTGACATCTTCCGAGTTCATTTCAGCTGGGAGCGCTATTAGGGCTGCATCATTCCCAGGCTGCGTGGGTCCATCCCTGCGGCATTATCCCTTCCTGGGGGCGCCCCTCGGGCTGCATCATCCCCAATCCGCTTGGGCCTGACCTAGTGGCATGTATCCCTTCTGCATTTACCTAAGCTGATTTGCCTTTCATGCTTAACCTACCTGTGATTATCGCCTGCCCGATTTACATCTACCACTGGAGCCGCTCGCGCTGGCACGGCGCTTGCGCATGGATCCGTCCCTGCAACATCGACAAATCTGAGTGGTCAAGCTCCGGCTCGCGGCAGCCCCGCACGCGTCACCTCACCAGGCCCTCAGTGCCCTCACCTCTCAATCGGAGCAACCAATGGCCGGCTAGCAATCATAATGGCGACCCGTGCTTTCCTTGTGCTGATTTGCAGGAGCCTCCTGAGGTCTATAGCGGGTGGCACCATGGGCTCTCTCTCTTTCCCACGCAATCCTCTTGCGCGTTAAAAGGGGGGATCCTGAGCATCGCAACTCAGGAGCTCTTACTGGCTCTCCATCCCTCACCCCCTGGCCTTGTCCACGGCATCGCGACCTGGCATACCAGTGGCGGCTGAGCTCGCTCGAGGGTCGGGACATGAGGATGTAGAGCACGAAGGAGAGTGCAGGGAAGAACGGGAATGCTCGCGAAGGCCTAACCTAGCTACGCCACAGCTTCCGACGTACAAGTCCGGTGGAACGCAAAGGAACGACCCCATATTTTCAAGATAAGTTTCACGCCTGGATCAGCTGATCATTGCAAGGCAAAATCTTCACTTGTTGCGGCCCTGTAACGGCAATGTGGCCTTCCTTTCTGGCCTCTTGGCGGCTTTTTGCATGCTACAGGGAAGCTCCTGAGCGTCGCGCCTCAGGGGCTCTTACTGGACCTCGGGCCGCTCACCTCCTGGCCTTGACCACGGCATCGCAACCTAGCATACCAGTGATGAATGAAGCCTGCCTGGGGATCGGGACCTGTCAGCGTAGAGCACCAAGTCGTCGCGAGGATAGAAAGGGGGAACCAAGCCGGGACAAGACACGCATTCGCACAATTTCATAACAAGGATCGCATCAACAAAATACATCGCAGACCCTTTACATGCCCACACGGGGTGTTTTCTCGATTCCTCGCAGGGAACAAAAGACAAGAATCCTAAGGAGTCCTAACAACCCGCGCCTCCATGGCCGACGCCATCGTCAACAGTGGGCCACGGGAGGTCAGCGCCAACCCCATCCAGATCAGTTGCAGCGACGGCCCAATGCTACCGCCCTGCCCCGAGCCCAGCATGAGCTCGGGGGCACGTAGCTGTCATCACTCGTCTCCGGAGTCACGAAGGTCTCGAGACAGTCGCTGGACTCCCAAGCATCACTGCTGCTGCCGGAGGAGCCGTTTAGGGAGCGAACAGCAGGCCTGGCTCCTGCCACGTCGATGTCCCTACTGCCTCCTGTGGGGCAGCACTCCAGGCGGCGGCCTTCTGCGTCGAAGACCTTGAAGAACATCAAGGTGGCTCCATCGTATTCAAAATGAATCATGAGGGCGCCCCCCGTTCGGCAGATCCGGGCGACCTCGCCCCAGCCTCGTGTCATGAAGACCTTGCCCGGGGCGACGACTTCAACCTCCGCTCCGGTCGCCGGAGCGCCACAGTCGGCGTGCTACAGCCAAAGCTCGAGAGGCCCCCTCGGCGGCATCTCGGTGGTGAAGAACAAGGGGAAGCGGATCCAGGTGCTTGGAGGCATCGCCGCATGCAGCACCAGCTCGCGAGGGGAGTCTGCGGCATGGACTCCAGGAGCAACAGCGCGCGTTGCTGCAGCTCGTTGACCATGTCTGCGGCGTGGGCGGTGTCGCTCGTCGTCCCTTTCTCCAGGGCCCTCAGCCTGGAAATACAAGGGTAGCGGGAACCCAGGAGGTGGCCGCTCGCACCAAGGCCTCGTCATCTCCAGCCTTGCAACCTCGTCGCGGCGGCATGGGACCAGCCGTTTCTTCGGCGGGAGCGGATCAGGTCCCTCCCGGGGATCCTTCCCCTTCTCTTCGGCTGAGAATTTGTGGATCAGTGCCATTGGCATCGAGTATGGTGGTGGAGCAAGGGGGAAGAAGCAGGCGGAGCAAGGAAAGATGGACAACGGGGGTTAGCCCCCTCCTTATTTATAGCCCAAGGGAGGCCAACCATCGACCTCCATGATCGCAGGTAATGATGACTCTTTTTTCATGCAGCATGGACTCGTCAAATCGGGCAGTTGCCGAGGCAGCATGGGGAAGCGGAGACGCCCACGTCCAATCAGTTTCCATGTGGCGACCACGGCCGCAGGCTGTTGGGGCCCGCGACGCTCTGCACTTGCCCTTTGGCTTCGCTGCTAAGCCAAGTCCGGGCACGCCTTCGGCCCAGGGGCCACTGTCGGCGTTCTGGGAATGGGGGTCCCTAGACTTGCCTGCCTGCGGCCTGCAGCGTGGCTCAACCAGTGTGTAGGATCATTGAAGGAAAGAGTGTCTAGAGGGGGGGGGGTGATTAGACTACTCGACAAGATAAAAGTTTATGCCTTAAGACAAAGACAAGTTTTAGTCAAGTTCACAATGGAGATCAAGTCGAGCATCATGCATACAAGTCAAGTAGCATACTACACATGCAATTCTAGAGTATGGGCAGCGGAAAGTAAATTGCACAAGTAGTAAAGGAGAGGTGGAGAAGAGCAAACGCAATTTGGAGACACGGAGATTTTTCTCGTGGTTCCGATAGGTGGTGCTATCGTCAATCCACGTTGATGGAGACTTCAACCCACGGAGGGTAACGGCTGTGAGAGTCCACGGAGGGCTCCACCCACGAAGGGTCCACGAAGAAGCAACCTTGTCTATGCCATCATGGCTTACGCCCACGGAGGACTAGCCTTACTCGGGGTAGATCTTCATGAAGTAGGCGATCTCCTTGCCCTTACAACCATCTTGGTTCAACTCCACATCTTGACGGAGGCTCCCAAGCGACACCTAACCAATCTAGGAGGCACCACCCTCCAAAAGGTAATAGATGGTGTTGGTGATGATGAACTCCTTGCTCTTGTGCTTCAAATGATAATCTCCCCAACACTCAACTCTCCTCACTGATTTGGCTGTGGTGGAAGAAAGGATTGAGTGGAAAGCAACTTGGGAAGGCTAGAAATCAAGTTTCATATGGTGGGAGTGGAGCAACTTGATCTCAACACAAGGGTAGGTAGTTCTCTTCTCGAAATGTAAGGTAGGAGTGGTAGTTCTTTCGATGGCTCTCTCCACGAATGAAGAGGAGGTGGAGGGTATTTATAGCCTCCACACAAAATCCAACTGTTACACACATTTGACCAATCTCGGTCGGACCGAAGTTGACAACTCGGTGAGACCGAAAGTTCAAATCTTGTGAACGTTGGGATTTTCGGTGGGATCGAAAATACAATCTCGGTTAGTCCGATTCTTCCAAAGACTAGGGTTTGCCAATCTCGGTGGGACCGACTTTATCATCTCGGTGACACCGATATGATTACAGAAGGTTACAGAAGGTTGGCAACACTAGTTTCGGTGAGACCGAGTTTGGAATCGGAAAATCCGAAATTACTAGGGTTTAGCTATATGGCTGAGGTGGTTCATCTCGGTGTGACTGAGTTTATGGAATCGGTGGGACCGAGATTACTTATGAGTATATGTTGGAATGAAAGATTGCTCATAGTTTGGGAGATAGATCACTAAGCACTTTGAGCAACCAGATCATCATCATAACCTCATCCCCTTTTAATAGTCTTGGCTTTCCTATGGACTCAATGTGATCTTGGATCACTAAACCAAAAATGGAGTCTTGAGCTTTTGCCAATGCTTTCCTTAGCATCCTAGGGGTCCACCTTTCCAGTCCTTTTGCCATGCCAGAGTGATTGACTTTCCTAAACATACTTGATAAAAGCATTAGTCCAACCACAAAGTATGTTGTCATTAATTACCAAAACCACCTGTGGAGCAAATGTGCTTTCAATCTCCCCTTTTGGTAATTGATGGCAACACACAAAAGAAGATATCAAAGCTTACTGAAAGAAAGACAGAATTATCATTAAAGCTTTGACAAACATGTAGTACACAGGCTCCCCCTACAAGTGTGCAAGATTTTCATAGATTATGGTTTTGGACTACCACAAGCACACAAGAGAGAAGAACAAGATGTGCTACATGCAACTTGTCTATATGCATCAGAGCAGATTAGGATAAGATAAAGAAGATGCATATGTGCATGGTGATTTCTTGCAAACAAGTATTCACAAGCAAGTCACCATCATGCACATTCGCAAGATGCATATACTTACCTTGAAGTTCCTTGGCATTGTACCTGAAGAAATAAGCTTGGGAAAACAGGGTTAGATAACACAAGAGTATTTCTTCAACCAACAGCAAGAACATCAAGAGTACCAAGCCAGGGATGACATGTATAAAGAGTGTCTCATGTTGAGCACTAGCTTGAATCAGCAAACATGTCTCCCAAGACTAAAATATTTTCAATAAGCTCTGAGAGATTTTGCTTTTCATAAGATACCAATTGTGCTTTTCAGAAGATACCAATTGTGAGAGCGAAGAAAGCAAAATCAAAGGAAATGATGCCAAATGTATTATCATGTGATCCTCTCCCCCTTAAGGTAAGATTGTTCTTCTTCTCCCTTTAAATCTTCTCTTCTCCTCTTATCTTCCAATCTCCCCCTAAGCTCCCCCTAAATCTTCTCCCCCTTTGACATCAAGTGCCGAAAAGGACAATAAACTAGGAAGGTCAGGAAAGATGGAAGGAAAGAAGTGGGATCCTTAAGAATCACAACTGAGCAAACTAAGTATGCAGAATAAATCAGTTAGTTGAGCTGCAGAAGATGATATCCTGGTGAATGTAAATTGGTGACACCGAATTGATATGGATCGGTGAGTCCGAAAGTCAGAGACTTAGGGCAGATCCTTTTTCGGTCAGACCGAAGTGTTCAAATCGGTGACGCCGAGTTTAATTCCAAGGAAACATAGAAATAATTCAGCTCATTTTGCAAGGACTGTTTCAAAAGATTTGCAATGAATTTGTAAAGGATTTTCAAGGAATTGATCAGAGCCAAAAAGATATTCACAAGAACAGAAGAAATAGAAATGAAAAAGATTGCTAGATGAAGTTTTTTTTTAATAAGCAAGAAAACTCAATGAGAGAGCATAGGAGAAAAACAGAAAAACTCCAAAACATATGTACTTCATCTAGATAGGGTCATGACAAAGTCACCTATGTTTGAGTATATTGACTTAGGAGTCAAATGAGAACATTTGATCATAGGTCATACTCATCGTTTAAGCTCAAAATGGGGTTGCCATTTTTCGATTAAGCATTTGATGTGATCACATCTTATGAAGCTGCTTGTACTCATGACTTTGACTAAAGCTCCTTCAAGATGTGAAGAACATACCTTGGGCTTGTTGTTGCTTGTACTCATGTAGGTGAACTTGATGTAGATGCTCATAGAATGTGAAGTTGGAGCACCTTTTTCCAATTGTGTAGTTCCTACATGGGTTAGGCAAGCAAGGAAATACTCAAGAATATCCAAGATGACAAGAGTGATATACTCGATGTACTAGGTGTCAAAAAGGATATGTGAAGTCTTGTTCCTTGAACTCAACATCCCAAAGGGCTAGATACTTGGTCAATGACAAGATTACTCATGATTTGAGTGTGTGGTAATCTTGTGGAATGTAGACCATCCAAGTACCTGCAAGGAGTTAGATGCAATACAAGGGGGCAAATGTGTCCAAGACATATGATCCTCATCATAAGAGAAATGTCAAGGATTAGTCAATTAGGCTCATGCCTTGCATGCATCAATGGAGTTTTCACTCCAAGTTTGAAGCATCAATGATGTTCAACTCACTCCTTAGCGACAAAACACTTTCTCATCAAGTGGTTTTGTAAAGATATCTGCAAGCTGTTTGTCGATCTAACATGCTTAAGATCGATGTCACCCTTTGCAATGTGATCACGAATAAAATGGTGATTTAACTTCAATGTGTTTCGTGCAAGAGTGTTGCACGGATTGTGTCCAATCTTAATCGCACTCTCATTGTCACAAAGCAAAGGAACATGTCTTGCATGTATCCCATAATCCTTAAGCGTTTGTGTCATCCATAGCAACTGAGCACAACATGAACCTGCAGCAATATATTCTGCTTCGGCAGTAGATAATGATACCGAATTTTGTTTCTTGGAGGACCAAGATACAAGGGATCGACCGAGAAATTGACACGTACCCGAAGTTGACTTTCTATCAATCCTGTCTCCGGCATAGTCCGAGTCGGAATAGCCAACAAGATCGAAAGAGGCCCTCTTAGGATACCAAATGCCAAAGTTAGGTGCGTGTATCAAATATCTCACAATTCTTTTAACAGCTTTAAGATGACATTCTTTAGGGGCTGCTTGATATCGAGCACACATGCATACACTCAACATTATGTCAGGACGAGAAGCACAGAGATATAGTAGAGAACCAATCATGGATCGATAAACTTTTTGATCATCAGGTTCTCCATCTTTTGTCAAGTCATTATGTCCGCTAGTAGGCATGGGGGTTCTCATACCTTTGCTTTCTTGCATGTTGAACTTCTTGAAGAGATCCTTAGTGTACTTTGTTTGTGAGACAAAAGTACCCTCCTTAGATTGCTTGATTTGCAACCCAAGGAAGAATTTGAGTTCACTCATCATGGACATCTCATACTTCTCCGACATAAGCTTTCCAAACTTCTCACTAAAATGAGGGTTAGTTGAACCAAAGATAATATCATCAACATATATTTGGCACACAAATAGTTCACCATCAACCCTTTTCGTGAATAGCGTTGAGTCTATTTTACCAATCTCAAATCCTTTCTCAAGAAGAAAGCTAGTCAAGATTTGTACCAAGCTCAGGAGCTTGCTTAAGACCATAAAGAGCTTTGTGCAACTTGTAAACATGATTAGGCTTTTTAGGATTCACAAATCCGGGAGGTTGTTTCACAAATACTTCCTCCTCAATTTCACCATTTAGGAAAGCACTTTTAATGTCCATTTGATAGAGAGTAATATCATGGTGGTTGGCATAAGCAAGAAGAATGCGAATGGACTCAAGTCTAGCAACGGGGGCATAGGTCTCACCATAGTCCATACCTTCGACTTGTGTGTAACCTTGAGCTACGAGACGAGCCTTGTTGCGGATGACTTGTCCATCTTCATCTTGCTTGTTCCGAAACACCCATTTGGTTCCAATGACGTTTTGGTCATCATTGGGCTTCTCTACCAAAGTCCAAACGTTGTTCCTCTCGAAGTTGTGTAGCTCTTCATGCATAGCGTTCACCCAATCCGGGTCTTCAAGTGCTTCTTCCACCTTCATAGGTTCAAGACTAGAGATAAATGAGTAATGCTCACAAAAGTTAGCTAAACGAGTTTTAGAGCGAGTAATTCTCCCGGAGTCGATGTCATTCATCATTTGTTCCACGGATGATCCTTCTTGACTCTTGCTCGAACTCGGGATAGCTTTTGTCGTGGTCGTGGCTGAGCTTCCTCATCATCCTCATCTTCTTCTTCATCATTGTTGTTGGTGTTGTCTTGAGGTGGTGGAGAAGGAGGTTGTGGTGGATCTTCTTGTCGCACTTCCTCATCTTGGTGAGTTCCACTTGTGCAAGCCTCCATGTTGCCTTGAGGTTCATCTCTCCGTGAGGTAGGGGGCTCCACATATGTAGATGAGGTACTCTCCTTCACTTCCATGGGACGGATCTTTCCAATAGATAGATCTTGAATGGCTTCCGATGGGTCTTTGTCTCCTACATCAATAGGCATTTGCTCTACTTGCGAGCCCTTAGATTCATCAAACTTCACGCTCTACCGTCTCTTCAACCTTTCGGTGAAATTATTGTAGACACGGTAGGTGTGGGAGTTTGATCCATAACCGAGAAAAAGCCTTCATGAGTTTTAGGAGCAAACTTAGACCGACGATGCTTATCAAGGATATAGCATTTCAACCAAAGACACGAAAGTATCCCACTTGGGGTTTGTTACGGTGAGGAGCTCGTATGAAGTCTTGCCGAGGAGCTTGTGAAGATAGAGCCTGTTGATAGCATGACAAGCTGTCTCGGCGGCTTCACCCCGTAGTGTTTCGTGTCTTGTATTCATCAAGCATCGTTCTCGCCATCTCAATGAGCGTTCGGTTCTTCCTCTCAACAACTCCATTTTGTTGAGGTGTGTACGCGTAGTCGAGAACTCATGTAAAATCCCTTCCTCATCGAGAAAAGAGTCCACATGGGCGTTCTTGAACTCCGTTCCATTGTCGCTCGAACTTTCTTGATCTTCACCTCAAATTGATTTTGGGCCTTTCTAGCAAAAGTTTTGAAGATTCTCTGAACTGCGATTTGTCATCAAGGAAAAATACCCACGTAAATCTGGAATAATCATCAACTATAACTACACCAAAGGAGTTACCACCAAGGCTTTTGTAAGCATTGGGACCAAGAGATCCATATGAAGAAGCTCAAGCGGTCTCCTTGTAGTCATGATGTTCTTCACGGATGACTTCCACCTACTTGTTTTCCTGCTTGATGTGCACTTTGCAGAGTCTATCTTTGTCAAAGAAAACATCCTTAACACCAAGAATATGATCACCTTTAATTAGCTTATCTAGATTACGCATACAAACATGTCCAAGCCTTCTATGCCAAAGCCAACCTTTAGCAGATTTAGCAATGAAGCAAGTTCTAGGTTGAGCTTTCTTAGTGAAATCAACGATATACAAATCACCTCTACGGATACCGGTAAAGACCATGTTATGATTGTCACGACGAAAAACTTGGCAATCTACTTCAGTGAATAGCACATTGAATCCAAAGTCAGCTAATCTAGACACGGAAAGCAAATTGTATCCAAGTGATTCAACAAGCATGACATTTTGAATGGAGCTATCATGAGATATGGCCACCTTACCAAGGCCAAGTACCTTACCCTTGGAGTTGTCTCCAAAAGTCACATACTTGCGTGGACCATCGTTCTTTGCGAGCTCTCGAAACATGTCTTCATCTCCGGTCATGTGATCGGTGCATCCACTATCAAGAATCCACTCTTTTCCACGGATATGTAGTCTCTCAAATTTGCCATAACATTGAGACTCTTCATGATCTTGTCTAGCTCGATGTCCAATCGAGTAATCGTCATCATGCTCATGCTCATCATCATATTGACCCATAGATAGTTCATCATCAACACCTAGGTCAATTTGACAATGACTTGCATCAGTTTTGTCAATGTGATAATAATCATCGAAATGCAATACAAGAGCATTTCTAACTAGAACATTGATAAGTCCGGAATCACCCTTCCTTTTCATAAGATCACGAAGCTCAAAGAAGCATTTATCAAAGTTAGGATCATTGGGCGCAACATATCAAATTCAACAGTCTTGTATAGAATTTCATCAAGACCTCTCAAAGAGTAGTCCGGATAAAGTTCTTCCAAGAACTTCCATATAGCATAGGCGCACTCAAAGTTTGTGACAAGCTCAAGCAAGTTATCGGGCAAACCTCTAATGATAAGATTGACAGTTCTAAGGTTCTGAAGCAAATCAAGCTCTTCATCCATAGTAGGGTGCAAGGGTCAAATGGAGGTACATATGGGTTTTCAACATATTTGCATAAGTTGTACATCTTAAAGATAGCAAGCATTTCAATCCTCCACGAGTTATAGGACACTCCATCAAGAATAGGCACCCTATGACTAACACTCCCAAACGTGAACCGTCCATCTTCCTCCAATGGTGTGCAAACCAAAGCAATGGAGACCAAAGCTCTGATACCAATTGTAGGATCGTTGAAGGAAAGAGTGTCTAGAGGGGGGTGATTAGACTACTCGACAAGATAAAAGTTTATGCCTTAAGACAAAGACAAGTTTTAGTCAAGTTCACAATGGAGATCAAGTCGAGCATCATGCATACAAGTCAAGTAGCATACTACACATGCAATTCTAGAGTATGGGTAGCGGAAAGTAAATTGCACAAGTAGTAAAGGAGAGGTGGAGAAGAGCAAACGCAATTGGAGACACGGAGATTTTTCTCGTGGTTCCAATAGGTGGTGCTATCGTCAATCCACGTTGATGGAGACTTCAACCCACGGAGGGTAACGGCTGCGAGAGTCCACGGAGGGCTCCACCCACGAAGGGTCCACGAAGAAGCAACCTTGTCTATGCCATCATGGCTTACGCCCACGGAGGACTAGCCTTACTCGGGGTAGATCTTCACGAAGTAGGCGATCTCCTTGCCCTTACAAACATCTTGGTTCAACTCCACATCTTGACGGAGGCTCCCAAGCGACACCTAACCAATCTAGGAGGCACCACCCTCCAAAAGGTAATAGATGGTGTTGGTGATGATGAACTCCTTGCTCTTGTGCTTCAAATGATAATCTCCCCAACACTCAACTCTCCTCACTGATTTGGCTGTGGTGGAAGAAAGGATTGAGTGGAAAGCAACTTGGGAAGGCTAGAAATCAAGTTTCATATGGTGGGAGTGGAGCAACTTGATCTCAAAACAAGGGTAGGTAGTTCTCTTCTCAGAAATGTAAGGTAGGAGTGGTAGTTCTTTCTGATGGATCTCTCCACGAATGAAGAGGAGGTGGAGGGGTATTTATAGCCTCCACACAAAATCCAACCGTTACACACATTTGACCAATCTCGGTCAGACCGAAGTTGACAACTCGGTGAGACCGAAAGTTCAAATCTTGTGAGCGTTGGGATTTTCGGTGGGACGAAAATACAATCTCGGTTAGTCCGATTCTTCCAAAGACTAGGGTTTGCCAATCTCGGTGGGACCGACTTTATCATCTCGGTGACACCGATATGATTCTGAAGGTTCTGAAGGTTGGCAACACTAGTTTCGTGAGACCGAGTTTGGAATCGGAAAATCCGAAATTACTAGGGTTTGGCTATATGGTGAGGTGGTTCATCTCGGTGTGGTGAGTTTATGGAATCGGTGGGACCGAGATTACTTATGAGTATATGTTGGAATGAAAGATTGCTGATAGTTTGGGAGATAGATCACTAAGCACTTTGAGCAACCAGATCATCATCATAACCTCATCCCCTTTTAATAGTCTTGGCTTTCCTATGGACTCAATGTGATCTTGGATCACTAAACCAAAAATGGAGTCTTGAGCTTTTGCCAATGCTTTCCTTAGCATCCTAGGGGTCCACCTTTCCAGTCCTTTTGCCATGCCAGAGTGATTGACTTTCCTGAAACATACTTGATAAAAGCATTAGTCCAACCACAAAGTATGTTGTCATTAATTACCAAAACCACCCAGGGAGCAAATGTGCTTTCACAGTGGCCTAGTACGTCATGTCTTCATCAACCAAGCGCCCAAGACCCTCGCGAGGGGCCAAGCCTCGCTAGGAGAACGATAAGAGGCCTCCTCGGGGGTGGCCTCTCCAGGCAGGCTCGCGAGGAGGCGGAGAGATCAAGGCAAGGGGTACCTCGCGAGGTGCCCATGACGCAAGCCATGACGATCAAGACCAGGCGGGCGCCAGCCCGCGTAGTGTCCTCATTTACTCTTTGGTGTAAAGGGGCAAGCGCAGGTGCGGAGTACCGAGGCATCAGGCAAAGGTTTCCATATCGGTGCAACAAGACCAAGACCAGCAGGACGGCAGGACGGAGGTCACCATGGAGCCCAAGACGGCATCACTACCAGTGCCTTTGGCAGGCCAAGACCACCTTTAGTCAGGATAGCTTGTACTAGTTGTCCCCTTTCAAAATGGCCGTTGTTGATCCCTTCCCGCTCAATGTTTGGGAAGAGGACCAGGGCCTCTATAAATAGGGCTAGCCACCACAGTAGAAGCCATCTCATCTAGACGCAACGGAGGTGGATCGATTCCTCCCCAATCACACCACCAAGCACAACAACACCTCTCCTCGCGAGGCTGTTCTTCCCCTGTACTGTTCATCATCAGCCCAAGAGGAAATCCACCACACCACACACTGGATTAGGGTGTTACACCACAACGCTAGCCCGAACCAGTATAGACCTTGTGTCTCTTGTGTTGTTCATCGATCTAGCTTAGAACCGCGGCGAGGCTGAGGGCGTGTTTCGGTAGGGAGAGATCTTCGTGCGCACCCCAGAGTTTGAACCTTAAGGGTTTTGCCGAAACCCGATATCCGACAGCTAACATAAAAAAAATTCAAGTATATCTCAATTTGATATTGAGGCACATAGCTAGCTCGGATCCTTAAAAGCCTATCCCAAGCATCTTTCAAAGATTCATCAAGCAAATTAGGAAAAATTCTGGGGTCATCTTCATCAAAATTACTGTAACTCTTATTGATAACCCCAATAGGTCTTTCCATAGCATCATTATTTATGAGGTCAGATAGAATGGAGGGGCTATCCAAAGATAAACCCGGGAGAAAACCCTTAGACCCCTTTGATTCGGCTATAATGATAGGAAGACATAACTTAGGCAAACGCTAGGAAAACGAGAGAAAAAGGCAAATATTTTCGAAAATCGTTTTAGAGGTGGTGGAGAGGAAAACGAAAGGTGAATGGTGAATGATGTAATGCAAGAGACAAGAGTTTATGATGGGTACTTGGTATGGCTTGACTTGGCGTAGATCTCCCCGGCAACGGTGCTAGAAATCCTTCTTGCTACCTCTTGAGCTTGCGTTGTTTTTTCCCTTGAAGAGGAAAAGGTGATCCAGCAAAATAGCATAAGTATTTCCCTCAGTTTGAGAACCAAGGTATCAATCCAGTAGGAGACAATGCACAAGTCACCGAATACCTGCACAAACAATCAACAACTTGCACCCAACGCGATAAAGGGGTTGTCAATCCCTTCACGGTTACTTGCAAAAGTGAGATCTGATAGAGATAGATAAACGGTAAAGTAAATATTTTTGGTATTTTTGGTTCATAGTTAGCAATAGTAGATCGGAAACGCAGACTAAGGCATAGCCTAGTGGTGGGAAGGGGCTGATGCCTTTCCACCCACCCTGGTTCAAGGCATGGTACTTGCAATTTGGGATTGTTGCACCAATTATACTGTAGGGGTTCCCTTACAGTCTTCCTGTCAAAAAAAAATAGTAGATCGGAAACTAGTAAGATGTAAACGAGATTCAATATAATGGGAAAGAGACCCGGGGCCCATAGGTTTCACTAGTGGCTTCTCTCAAGATAGCAAATATTCGGTGGGTGAACAACTTACTACTGAAAAATAGATAGAAGAGCGCAAAGTTACACTACAAAAAAAAGACACATCTGCGACATTTTAGGCCGAACGAATTTTTTTTCTTTCATGCTTATGACACTTCTATGACGATAATTGTGACAAAACCCAGTATCATCATAGATGTGGTGGGCTCCTACTTCTATGACAAAAAATCATGACAGAAAATGGGCTTTTCGTCCTGTGCGGGCTGAAGACACAGCTACATGACATTCTTTGGGCCGTCCATGACGGAAAAAACCGTGGTAGAAGCAAGGGCGAGGAAAATTTCGGGGAGTTCCCGGTTACGGTGGGTGGTCAGGGGCTGAGCGAAGCGCGTTTCTCTCGTACACGTACGCACATGTGTGCGAGGCGTTAGGCTCTAACTAAACTCAAGCGAGGCGTTGGGCTCTAACTGAACCCGAGCGATTGCACTAGCTACGTTACTGAAACCGAGTGATTCCTTCGCTACTATTGCTAACTGAAGCCGATCGAACCCTGCTGCCTCCTTCCCTTGATGAACAGTGAGCGTTTGGGGGGGGGCGTGGATGAATAGTTCCTGATGGGGGTGGATGAACAGGACCCTGTGGTGTTGCCTCTGGATGAACAGGACCCCGATCGAGCCGGTTGGGGGTGGATGAACAGGACCCCGTGGAGGGCTGGACGAACAGGACGACACCGTGGAGGGCTGGTTGAACAGTAGCTGGTGGAGGGCTGGATGAATAGTAGCCCGTGGAGGGGTGGTTGAACAGGACCCCGTGGAGAGGGCTAATTGAACAGTAGCCGGTGGAGGAGCGCGCGGTGGAGGCTGGATGAACAGGAGCCCGTGGATGAATAGTCGCAGGTGGAGGCTGGAGGAGGTCGACGGTGGATGAACAGTAGCCGGTGGAGGCTGGAGGAGGTCGATGGTGGAGATGAACAATATCCCGTGGAGTCCCGTTTTGCGGTACGCCACACCTCTCCCGATGAACAAGACCCCCGTTTCGACCGTAGCGCTCCAACACAAGTCTGTTTCCTCTATTTTGCGGTACGCCACACCCCTCCCGATCAACAGGACCCTGCTTCGACCATAGGAGGTCCAACAGAAGTCTGTTTCCTCCGTTTTGTGGTACACCAGACCCTTCACGATGAACAGGATCCCGTTTCAACCATGGTTGGTCAAACACAAGGCCGTTTCCTCCGTTCTGCGGTACGCCAGGCCTCGTTTCCATCAGCTGTTCCGTCCAAGCCCTCCCGATGAACACGACGATGCATTTCGTTCTGACCCAGCCGGTTGGCTCCCCATGAACACGATGATGATGCAGTTTCTCCGTTCTGACCCAGCCATGTACACGAGCCATGGCCGTATGTATGTGCGAGTAGGCATTCGAGACAACGCCCGTATGCACGTATGTGGTCGTCTTTTCTTTCATGCACCCTGGCCGATGTATGTACGTGTACAAGTTACATGTGCGCCTCTACTACGACACATGCGCGCCTCTACATCAACCAGTCTGTACGTACATGTTCACGACCAGAATGACAATGATACGTACGCTTAGACTAGGTGGGTCCCGACTATCAGGCACTTCCTTGCGTGCAAAGATGTAGCTGGTGGGTCCCAGCAGCAGGGGGCAAATCATTTTTTTGCCCGTAATATGGACGCACTTCCTTGCGTGCGAAGATGTAGCTGGTAGGTCCCAGTAGTCAGGGGGGAAACATTTTTTCACAAAGTACGGTGGGTCCCTGATAACCCACAAGTATAGGGGATCGCAACAGTTTTCGAGGGTAAAGTATTCAACCCAAATTTATTGATTCGACACAAGGGGAGCCAAAGAATATTCTCAAGTATTAGCAGTTGAGTTGTCAAATCAACCACACCTGGATAACTTAGTATCTGCAGCAAAGTAGTTAGTAGCAAAGTAGTATGGAAGTAACGATATGATAGCAAAAGTAATCAGAGCAGTTTTGTAGTAGTTGTAACAGTAGCAACGGTAAAGTAAATAAGCAAAGCACAATATGTGAAAAACACGTAGGCATTGGATTAGTGATGGATAATTATGTCAGATACGATTCCTCATGTAATAGTTATAACATAGGGTGACACAGAACTAGCTCCAGTTCATCAATGTAATATAGGCATGTATTCTGAATATAGTCATACGTGCTTATGGAAAAGAACTTGCATGACATCTTTTGTCCTACCCTCCCGTGGCAGCGGGGTCCTAGTGGAAACTAAGGGATATTAAGGCCTCCTTTTAATAGAGTACCAGACCAAAGCATTAACACATAGTGAATACATGAACTCCTCAAACTACGGTCATCACCGAGAAGTATCCCGATTATTGTCACTTCGGGGTTGTCGGATCATAACACATAATAGGTGACTATAGACTTGCAAGATAGGATCAAGAACTCACATATATTCATGAAAACATAATAGGTTCAGATCTGAAATCATGGCACTCGGGCCCTAGTGACAAGCATTAAGCATAGCAAAGTCATAGCAACATCAATCTCAGAACATAGTGGGTAGTAGGGACCAAACCCTAACAAAACTAACTTGATTACATGGTAAATCTCATCCAACCCATCACCGTCCAGCAAGCCTACGATGGAATTACTCACGCACGGTGGTGAGCATCATGAAATTGGTGATGGAGGATGGTTGATGATGACGACGGCGACGAATCCCCCTCTCCGGAACCCCAAACGGACTCCAGATCAGCCCTCCCGAGAGAGTTTAGTGCTTGTCGGCGGCTCCGTATCGTAAAACACGATGAAACTTTCTCTCTGATTTTTTTCTCCGCGAAGCAAATATATGGAGTTGGACTTGAGGTCGGTGGATGTCCAGGGGGCCCACGAGGCAGGGTCGCGCCCTAGGGGAGGGGGAACGCCCCCCACACTCGTCGACAGGGTGTGGGACCCCTGACATTGATTCTTTCGCCAGTTTTTTTATTTATTCTGAAAAGTTGCTCCGTGGATTTTCAGGTCATTCCAAGAACTTTTATTTCTGCGCAAAAATAACACCATGACTGTTCTGCTGAAAACAGCGTCAGTCTGGGTTAGTTCCATTCAAATCATGCAAGTTAGAGTCCAAAACAAGGGCAAAAGTGTTTGAAAAAGTAGATACGATGGAGACGTATCAGTCCCTGCTGTCAAGTGATGGAATCATTATTTTCCGCATAATAAGGAGGCACTTCATTGCTGCGGCTGCGGACCCAGCTGTCAGCCTCTCCATGTACAGTACTCTTCCGATGGAAGTCGGTCGTTGACCACATTGAGCACGCCGTGCCGAGAGCACCAAGGCGGTGGACGATGGTGAGGCCTAGGAAGGGGACGACGCAGAGCCGGGGAAGACGCGGCAGTGGATGCCCACGCGGAGAGGAGTACGAGGGTTCGCTGGTCTGGCTGAGGTGTGAGGCTGCTGTCGCCACAGAATAACAGGGGGTGTGGGTGAGTGGAGGGATGGCCTGGCCAATGGTGGGAGTATTATGGGGCGGTGAGGCCTCCACGGCAAAGACAACCGCCACGGAGGCAGGGCAGCAGCAGCACAACCGCAAACCTTTGCTTTGGTAATTTGGAGCAAGAAGACTAGAGGTTGAATAAGCACTATAGCCGTTGGATGGACATCGTACGGTCACTAGAGCTAGAATCATTCATATTGACTAAGTTGACAAAGCCCTCCATCCATTTCAACTTAGTAGGCCCACAAGTTAGCCTCCCACTATATTGGGTCCCAGCTAGTAGTATTCACTTTTTTTGCGCGTAATAAGGAGGCACTTCCTTGCATGTGAAGATATATAGCTGGTGGGTCCGAGCTGTCAGCGGCGGTAACATTTTTTCATGAAATATAGAGGCCCTTTCGGTGGGTCCCAGATGTCAGGTGGAGGAATCATTATTTTGCGCGTAATAAGGAGGCATTTACTTGTGTGCGGCCGTGGACCCAGCTGTCAGCATCTCCACGTATGGTCCACTTTAGATGCATGTTGGTCGTTGACCACATTAACCACGCCGCGCCGAGAGCACCAGGGCGGTGGACGATGGCGAGGCCCAGGAAGGGAATGACACAGAGTCAGGGAAGACTCGGCAGTTGTTTCCCACGCGGAAGGGGGTACGACTGTACGAGGGTTTACTGGTTCGTTTGCCGTCGCCGGAGAATAACAACAGGTGTGGGTGAGTAGAGGGATGGCTAGGCCAGTGATGGGAGTACGGTGGGGCGGTGAGGCCTGCACGGCAGCACACCCGGCCACCAGAGGAGGGAGCAGGCAGTCCCGCCGGCGCTTGTTCGAGCGTCTAGAGCAGGAAGAGCAGAGATTGAAGAAGCACGACGGCCGTTGGATGGACATCCAATAGTCACTGCTTGTGCGTCAACCTTTTTGTAGGAAAGCCTCAAATCTGTCGAAAACAGCATGCATCCCATCTGCCATTATTTCTAATAATTTACAGCCCATTTTCTAATTCTTAAGGGTTTTTTTGGAGCCCATCTTTTTGTTAGCATTACAGCCCATATTGTGGCCACGGTTAAAAAATTATACGATATTTTGCATATTTCAGTGCGGTCCGAACTGTTTTTAATCCCGAAGTTTCGAGTCACATTCAAACTAATTTTAAAAATAAATGTATATCAGTATAAAATCCAACAAATTGTCCATGATAAAAATCAATGCAATTTTAAATCTCGAATTGAAAATAAAAAGAAATCTGAAACTAATTACCGGTTTGATGTGTTTTAAAAATGTACAGCCCATTTCTCGGCTAGCCGAATGAAGCTCTCCTCGTCTTGAAAGATTTGCAGCCCAACAGGCCTCACAAAGCGACTTACTTGACAAATCACAAAAAAACTGGGCTAGCCATTTTCAAAAGAAAAAATACTGGGCTGGTCTGTGGTAAACATAAAAGAAAAGGCTGCCTAAAGAGGCCAAAGTGCCCCGCACAGCCCAATTGACACCCTGCTTCCGTCTCAAAAACAAATTAGCTAAATGCCACTCCAATTATGGCGATTCATAAAAATGCCACTGCAATTTCCAAACTTTGAAAAAATCCACTGCAATTTTTGCAAACTTTGAAAAACGCCACTCCAGACTTCAAAAAATGCCATTGGACATGGCATGAAATGTCATTATTCAAAGTTTGGAAATTGAAGTGGCATTTCTCGAGATCACCAGATTTGGAGTGGCATTTATCAAATTAACCCAAAACAAAAATAACTGGGCGAGTTGTTGGGTCCCTTGTGTCAGCCGCTCGTTGTGCAATTCTCTTGTTTATTGATTACGTTGACAATGGCATGGGACCCAGATGTCTTTTTTTATTGGCTTGAAATAAGGAGGCACTTGCTTGCATACTGCCATGACCTTGATGGGTCCCTGCTGTCATCCTATCCATGTACAATCATCTCCTGATTGTGTACGCGTCAACCTGGTAGGCCCACAAGTCAGTCTCTAAACCCGTGGCGGACAAATACAACCCATTTAAACCAATAACAGCCCATTCCATACGTTCAAATGGAAAGTTCAACGTTCAGAGCAAAGTAACAAGTCTGATCCAGATATAGAGTACTGAACTTCCACGTTGACAACCATCATAGTCAAGTTAACTATCTACTACCACGTTGCCGGCCGCCATTTGCGGTACAATCTAAACACCGGCACCGGCGTCCTCCGCCTCGCCTCGGACTTGCCAGAGGTGCGATAGGGCGCGTTGCTCGCGCGCGTTGGCCCTTTCCATGCCCGTGTTGTCTACCGAAGCTTCGGCTTCTAAGCGGGAAACCCACTTGACGATCTGGTAGTAAATTTCGGCGTCGCGAATGCGTGCGTGCCAGACAGCCTATATGGCTATTTGTCGGGCACCGGCCTCCATGTAGTTGGCCCAGTTGCAGGCGCTCTGCTCGCAACTCAGAGCGTTAGTGCACTGCTGCTCCATGTCCCACAGGTGGCGCAAATCAGCGACACGCTGCTCCTCCGCTAGGCGGTCGCGCTCCAACAACTCTTGCTCCTCCGCTAGGCGGTCACGCTCCAACAACTCCTCATACTCCGCATTGCCATCTAAAGACCGATAGAATGCCTCCTCCCTCTATCTGCCTTCCGGTGAAAAACCGAACACTAGTTCCGGCGGTGACCACCTCCGGCGTCGCCTATCACGGACGGGCGAGGCATGGCCCACATGGCGAGAGCGAGGATAAGTGGCGAGCGACGACGGACCAGTGGGGGCTTATGAGGATAGGGTGAGTTGGGTGATTGTACCACCGGAGAAGGTCGGGAAACAGTACTTATAGGCGGAAGGTAGGCGAACCAGCGTGTCGCGGGAAATGCGATGGTCATCGGAATTCAATGCATAAGCAGGCATGGCTTAGCGCGCCAGCTTACCGTGGAAAACTAGAAAAACTAAAATTATGACTGTGTCGTCCCGTCCCGTCCATGCTGGGTCGGACGCTGATATGTCTCCAACGTATCTATAATTTATGAAGCATTCATGCTATATTATTATCTGTTTTGGATGTTTATGGGCTTTATTATACACTTTTATATTATTTTTGGGACTAACCTATTAACCGAAGGCCCAGCCCAAATTGCTGTTTTCTTGCCTATTTCAGTGTTTCGAAGAAAAGGAATATCAAACGGAGTCCAAACGGAATGAAACCTTCGGGAGAGTTATTTTTGGAACGGAAGCAATCCAGGAGACTTGGAGTGCACGTAAGGGAAGCAACGAGGAAGCCACGAGGCAGGGAGGCACGCCCTACCCCCCTGGGTGCGCCCCCCATCCTCGTGGGCCCCTCGTGGCTCTCCTGACCGACTTCTTTCGCCTATATATCTCCATATACCATAAAAACATCGGGGATCACAATAGATCGGGAGTTCCGCCGCCGCAAGCCTCTATAGCCACCAAAAACCTCTCGGGAGCCCGTTTCGGCACCCTGCCGGAGGGGGGATCCCTCACCGGTTGCCATCTTCATCATCCTGACACTCTCCATGACGAGGAGGGAGTAGTTCACCCTCGGGGCTGAGGGTATGTACCAGTAGCTATGTGTTTGATCTCTCTCTCTCTCGTGTTCTTGAGGTGATACGATCTTGATGTATCACAAGCTTCGCTATTATAGTTTGATCTTATGATGTTTCTCCCCCTCTACTCTCTTGTGATGAATTGAATTTTCCCTTTGAAGTTATCTTATTGGATTGAGTCTTTAAGGATTTGACAACACTTGATGTATGTCTTGCCGTGCTTATCTGTGGTGACAATGGGATATTCACGTCATATACTTGATGTATGTGTTGGTGATCAACTTGCGGGTTCAATGAACTTATGCATAGGGGTTGGCACACGTTTTCGTCTTGACTCTCCAGTAGAAACTTTGGGCACTCTTTGAAGTACTTTGTGTTGGTTTGAATAGGAGAATCTGAGATTGTGTGATGCATATCGTATAATCATACCCACGGATACTTGAGGTGACATTGGAGTATCTAGCTGACATTAGGGTTTTGGTTGATTTGTGCCATTCTAGTACGAACTCTATGATAGATCGAACGGAAAGAATAGCTTCATGTTATTTTACTATGGACTCATGAATATATTGATCAGAAAGGATAACTTTGAGGTGGTTTCGTACCCTTCAATAATCTCTTCGTTTGTTCTCCGCTATTAGTGACTTTGGAGTGACTCTTTGTTGCATGTTGAGGGATAGTTATATGATCCAGTTATGTTATTATTGTTGAGAGAACTTGCACGAGTGAAAGTATGAACCCTAGGCCTTGTTTCCTAGCATTGCAATACCGTTTGTGCTCACTTTTAACATTAGTTACCTTGCTGTTTTTATAATTTCAGATTACAAAAACCTATATCTACCATCCATCTTGCACTTGTATCACCATCTCTTCGCCGAACTAGCGCACCTATACAATTTGCCATTGTATTGGGTGTGTTGGGGACACAAGAGACTCTTTGTTATTTGGTTGCAGGGTTGTTTGAGAGAGACCATCTTCATCCTACGCCTCCCACGGATTGATAAACCTTAGGTCATCCACTTGAAGGAAATTTGCTACTGTCCTACAAACCTCTGCACTTGGAGGCCCAACAACGTCTATAAGAAGAAGGTTGTGTAGTAGAAATCAAGCTCTTTTCTGGCACCATTGTTGGGGAGGTGAGTGCTTGAAGGTATATCTTTAGATCTTGCAATAGAATATTTTTGTTTCTTGTTTTATCACTAGTTTAGTTTATAAAAGAAAACTACCAAAAAATGGAATTGAGTTTGCCTCATACGCTTCATCTTTTTAATATCTTTTGTGAGTTTGATGAAAAGGAAAATTGTGCTCAAGTGCTAGAAGAAGAAATCTATAGAATGTTTGGTACTAAATCTTTGTATGATGAGCATGATTGCAATGTTGTTAGCATGAATTCCTTGAATATACATGATGCTAATGATATGCAAAGCCACAAGCTTGGGGAAGCTATGTTTGACAAAGATGATATTTTTTGTCCCCCAAGTTTTGATGATCAAATTTATTATGATGAAAGCATGCCTCCTATCTTATGACTTCTTTCGCCTATATATTCCCATATACCCAAAAAACATCGAAGAACAAGATTGAGTTTTCCCTTTGAAGTTATCTTATTGGATTGAGTCTTTAATGATTTGAGAACACTTGATGTATGTCTTGCCGTGCTTATCTGTGGTGACAATGGGATATCATGTGATCCACTTGATGTATGTTTTGGTGATGAACTTGCGGGTTCTGCCCATGAACCTATGCATAAGGGTTGGTACATGTTATTGTCTTGACTCTCCGGTAGAAAATTTGGGCCACTCTTTGAAGTACTTTGTGTTGGTTGAATAGATGAATCTGAGATTGTGTGATGCATATCATATAATCATGCCCACGAATACTTGAGGTGACAATGGAGTATCTAGGTGACATTAGGGTTTTGGTTGATTTGTGTCTTAAGGTGTTATTCTAGTATGAACGCTATGATAGATTGAACGGAAAGAATAGCTTCATGTTATTTTACTACGGACTCTTAAATAGATAGAATAGAAAGGATAACTTTGAGGTGGTTTCGTACCCTACCATAATCTCTCCGTTTGTTCTCCGCTATTAGTGGCTTTGGAATGACTATTTGTTGCATGTTGAGGGATAGTTATATGATCCAAGTATGTTATTATTGTTGAGAGAACTTGCATTAGTGAAAGTATGAACCCTATGCCTTGTTTCCTAGCATTGCAATACTGTTTACGCTCACTTTTATCATTAGTTACCTTGCTGTTTTTATATTTTCAGATTACAAATACCCATATCTACCATCCATGTTGCACTTGTATCACCATCTCTTCGCCGAACTAGTGCACCTATACAATTTACCATTGTATTGGGTGCCTTGGGGACACAAGAGACTCTTTGTTATTTGGTTGCAGGGTTGCTTGAGAGAGACTATCTTCATCCTACGCCTCCCACGGATTGATAAACCTTAGGTCATCCACTTGAGGGAAATTTGCTACTATCCTACAAACCTCTGCACTTGGAGGCCCAACAATGTCTACAAGAAGAAGTTTGTGTAGTAGACATCAAGCTCTTTTCTGGCGCCGTTGCCAGGGAGATGAGTGCTTGAAGGTATATCTTTAGATCTTGCAATCGAATATTTTTGTTTCTTGTTTTATCACTAGTTTAGTTTATAAAAGAAAACTACAAAAAATGGAATTGAGTTTGCCTCATACGCTTCATCTTTTTAATATCTCTCATGAGAATGATGGAAAGGAAAATTGTGCTCAAGTGCTAGAAGAAGAAGTCTATAAAATGTTTGGCACTAAATCTTTCAATGATGAGCATGATTGCAACGTTGTTAGTATGAACTCTTTGAATATCCATAGTACTAATGATGATTGCACTAGTTATGATGAAAATGTCTCCTATAAGCATGTCAATTTTTGTGGAGTGCATTGGGTTTGCAAGTACACACCAAATAGGGAAGATAGATATTGCAAGAGGCATAAGCATTTAGAAACTAGATGGTTGCAAGAAAGGCTTGATGTTAGTGCTGAATATTTAAAATTCATTTGCCGTACTTGTGAACTTTGCAATGAACGTGGTCATTTACATCTCCGATGCAAATTGTTTCATGATCGAATTGTGTCCAAGAATTGTGATGATTTGATTTCCCTTGAACATCATAATGAACTTAGTTTGCTTTTGGGTTATGAAGAAATGAAATGTTTAATTAAGGACCTTCCAGAATTTGCCCATAAGAATGATCTAGAGGAGATTTATATGTATTGTGCGGTGAATTGCATCGAAAATCCTTATATTTCCAATTACATAAAGAAAAGAAAGCAAATAGAAGATGATGAGAATACTAATGAAAGGGATGGGACTTCCTAATATCCTCCTATTATTTCTTATGATGAATCAGGTAATGAGGAGGAGCTTTCTATTCAACCAATCTCATTAATAAAGAGCTCAAAAAGGAGGATTGAACCTACACATGATGTGAAGAATAAAAAGAGAAGACGGAAAAGCAAAGATAGAAAGGTATCCCCCTCAAATGATGTTGCTCCTACTACACATTGTGATGATGATAATTGCTACACTATTGGTGCTATCCATACTATTAATGATGAGAGTGATTATGCTTATGATTTGAAAAGGCCCAAGCTTGGGGAAGCTATGTTTGATGAGGATGACATATTTGAGAATATATTTTCTGCAATTAATGTTTGTCCCAAGCTTGGGGATGCTATGTTTAATGAGGATGATATTTTTAGCCTCCCAAGTTTTGATATGCAAATTTGTTATGATGATAGCATGGCTCCTACTTATGATGATTATATTGATGAAAGTGGGTTTGGAAGAGTGTCAACTTTAGGAAGTAATGATCCCACTATTTTGGAGGATGTTGAATCTTATAATATTTACGAAAGTGGATTTGGAGAGGTCAAGAATTTATTTAGTGATGATTCCACTATCTTGGAAGAGGTTTCAATCGATTATGATGAGAACAAAGTTGCTACTTATGATGATTATTGTGATGACACTTATGCTATAAAAAGTAGTGATGATTATATTTATAAAACTTGTCATGATTATGATTACCCTTTTTCTGAACATTACTCTGTTAATGTGGAAAGAATTTATAGAATTCGAGTCTCTTATGATACTCCCACTATTCCGAATGACAAGAATTTTGCTTATATGGAGAGTAGTAAATTTTCTATGCAAGTAGATCATGAAAAGAATGCTTTAGGTTCTGGTTATATTGTTGAATTCATTCATGATGCTACTGAAAATTATTATGAGGGAGGAACATATGATTGTAGGAATTGCAATAATATCAAGTTTCGCCTCTATGTGCTTAAAGTTTTGAAGTTGTGCTTGTTTTCCCTTCCTATGCTAGTTGATTATTGTTCCCATAAGTTGTTAGCTCACAAAATCCCTATGCATAGGAAGTGGGTTAGGCTTAAATTTGCTAGTCATATTCTTCATGATGCTCCCATTGTGTTTCAATTCTTATCTTTTATACGAGCACCATTGAAATCATCATGCCTAGTTAAAAGGCATTAAAAGTGCTTGTTGGGAGACAACCCAATATTTACCTTTACTGTTTTTGTGTGTCCACATTATTATGCTACTGTAGTAATCATGTTTTATAGCTTTTGTTTCAATAAAGTGCCAAGTAAAACCTTTAGGATAGCTTACGGTGATAGTTGTGTTGATCCTGCTGAAAATCAAAAACTTTTGCACCCAGTAAATTAGTTTTGATAATTCACAAAAACGTGGTTTTGATCTGATTATTTTTGATATGGATTGGTACACAAATTTCTTAGGACTTAATAATTTGGTAGGATTTTTAGAGTTCCAGAAGTATAAGTTTGATACAGATTACTACAGACTGTTCTGTTTTTGACAGATTCTGTTTTCTATGTGTTGTTTGCTTATTTTGATCAATCTATGAGTAGGATCGGAGGGTATGAACTATAGAGAAGTTGGAATACAGTAGATATTACACCAATATGAATTTAGAATGATTTCACAAAAGTACCTAAGTGGTGGTTTTTTTTTTATACTAACGGAGCTTACGAGTTCTCTGTTGAGTTTTGTGTTGTGAAGTTTTCAAGTTTTGGGTAAAGATTCGATGGACTATGGAATAAGGAGTGGCAAGAGCCTAATCTTGGGGATGCCCAAGGCACCTCAAGGTAATATTCAAGGAAAACCAAGAGCCTAATCTTGGGGATGCCCCGGATGGCATCCCCTCTTTCGTCCTCGTTCATCGGTAACTTTACTTGGAGCTATATTTTTATTCACCACATGATATGTGTTTTGCTTGGAGCGTCATTTTATTTTTCTTTTGTTTTGCTTGCTGTTTGAATAAAATACCAAGATCTGAAATTCTTAAATGAGAGAGAGTCTTCACATAGCTGTATAATTATTTAACTACTCATCGATCTTCACTTATATCTTTTTGGAGTAGTTTGTCATTTACTCGTGTGCTTCACTTATATCCTATGAGTAAATGGTTGAATGATTTGAATTTCATAAATCTGAAATTATATTATGGTAAACGGATGCATGAAATAATAAGGAAGGAAGAGAGATTTCACATATAAATATACTATCTTAGACATCTTCTATGATTGTGAGCCCCATTAATTATTTTCAACCTGGGCAAATTAGTTGAAATTGGACAAGGAAGACAACGTAATGAGTTATGCTTGGGTATATTTGTATAGAAGTTATTTTGTTATAGATCCTCCAACATGTGGTGCTTGCTATTTAGAATCCTTTGCTAGCCAGAATATCTGTACTAACCGGGAATACTGCTTGTGCATCCAAATCCCTTGAACCAAGTTTTTTCCATGAGCGTCCACCATACCTACCTATATGCGGTATTTACCTGCCGTTCCAAGTAAATTTGCATGTGCGAAACTCTAAACCTTCAAATAATAATCTGTTTTGTATGCCTCTAATCGCTCATGTAGCGACTAGGGGCTGTCAAGATCTTCCATGCTAGGTGGGTTATTCTCACGATGAGTGGACTCCGCTCATCATTCACGAGAAAAATGGCTGGTAACTGGGATGCCCAGTCCCATGATCAAAAGATCAAAATCAAATCAAAATAATTGCAAACAAAACTCCCCCAGGATTGATGTTAGTTGGAGGCACCCGTTGTTTCGGGCAAGCCATGGATTGATGATTGTTAGTGGAGGGGGAGTAAAAACTTTACCATTCTATTTGGGAACCGTCTATAATGTATCCAGTATGGAAGAAACTGGGAACCCTTGGTTGTTATGTTGACAATGAAAGCATACCTCTCAAAATTATTTTCATCTCTATTTCAAAATCGAGCTCTGGCACCTCTGCAAATCCCTGCTTCCCTCTGCGAAGGGCCTATCTTTTACTTTTATGCAAGAGTCAGTAGTATTCCTTCTTATTCCAACCTACTCTTTAGTTGGCAAGCATCATGTGATGGGGAAAGATCTAAGCATATATGGCCATTCAAATATATTTGATCATGAATTATTATTGTTGACAATTATCTATATGATAAGTAAGTTGGGAGGCGAAACATTAAGCCCCTATCTTTCTCTGTGTTCGATGGATGCTATTTGTTCTAAAAATATGCTTTGAGTGGTAGCAATCATGGAAGACTATATGATAGTTGATTATGTGAGATTTGCTAAATCAAAGCTCTTACATAGACCCTTCCTGAAAATAAGATGAATTGCAATTGTTTGATGACTGAGAACATAGTTTCTTAGTTTTCAAGAAAGTTTATGGTCTATGCTTTAACATGTGAATAGCTTGTTACTTAATTGTGAGAAGTTTTATGAGATGAGCTACTGTTATGACAAATAATGATGCTAGAAAAGGTGATTGAAATTATCATTGATCAAACTTGTTGTAAGTGCATCTAGTGCCCCTTAGTGATTTTGGTGTATTGAAGACTTAAAGGTTAAGTAACTGATGCGTTTGTGAGTGTACAGAGGTCTATAAGTCTATGAGGAGTTTGATATTTACAGAGAAAGTCGACCCCTAAAAATGAAATTCTTCGACTGAAGACTTTGACATTCTGAAGACTTTCTGAAGACTTTGAAAGTGAAGAAATTGGTGTGACCTTGAAGACTTGATATTCATTCGAGGAATATGAAGCGTGAAGAGTTTTGTTTTCGTAGTTTCATTTTCTCTTTTTTGAGTCATAGGAAACACCGTACTGTTAAAGGGGGTTGAGGAAATATTAAGGAAAAATTTCCATGTGATGCTCAACTCAAAATCCTACACCTACCAATCCATTCGAGTGAAGCCATTGAAATCTCATACAGCTTCGATCAAATTCATCGATGATGAGACGCAGTTCTTCCGATCACCGAGGACTTTGCTCGATCGAGGAGTTAGGAATTCGCCAGTCTGAATTGCCTACACATGAGGAACATGATAGCCCGAGGAATTTGAGAGTCAAATTTCCGACCGTTCTTTATCTTCTTGCGCGGCTGTCCCAAAATATCTTATCCACCTAACGGTCATATCATTGAAGGGCATTTATGTCTTATCATGTCGGCCTGCTCCCTAGGCTATAAATAGCCGCCCCCTACAACCACTAGCTGGTTGGCTGCTCCGAGAGAACTTGACACTTGTCATTTGAGAGCAACCCATCCTCCGAGGACTTTGAGTGAAAATCATCAAGTGAGGAAAATCCCAAAACCAAACCACCACAAACCCAAAGTGATTGAGCATCACTGAAGAAATTGATCCTACGTGGATCCGATGCTTGTTACCTTTGAAGACTGTGCTTCTTCCAGACGGTTAGGTGTCAAGGTCTAGAGCATCCAAGAGGAATTGTGGATCGCCGAGTGACCAAGTCTGTGAAGGTTTGGAAGTCACCTGAAGACTTACCACGAGTGATTGGACGAGGCCTGCGTGGTCTTAGTTCAAGGAGAATACGGTGAGGACTGGGTGTCCTGTGTTGCGCTCGTAGATGGGTGTCCGGACTGTGTGTCCACGAGTTTAAATACTCACCGCTCCAACCGGACGTATAACCGAGATAGCAGTTGGGACTGGTTACCAAATCATTGTCTTCACCAACTGACTGGTTCTATTTCCTCAACTCTTTCATTTCCTCATTGCTGTGTTGAATGTTGTTCATATCTGTGCTTGAAGACTTTGATCAAGACTTTCACAAATTCCTCAGCTCAATTTCTTCATCTGTTTGTCTTCATCTTGCTATCCTGTGTTTACGCTTTCCGTACTCTGTTTTAGTCTTCATTTCATCATGCCGACTATGTGTGTATCTGTTTATGTTTACTTCGAGTACATATTCATTGCAAGTAGTTCTTCCCTAAGGAGTTTCCTCACCAGCAAATTCCTCGTTGAAGAATTCATAAAAATCGCCTATTCACCCCCCTCTAGTCGATATAACGCACTTTCAATTGGTATCAGAGCAAGGTACTCCCTTGTTCTGTGTGATTTTGGTTTAAACGCCTGGAGTTTTAGTTATGTCGACTGCAGGTATGATCAAGGTCTCGCCTGGGTGTCCTACCTTTGATGGAACGGACTACCCCTACGGGAAGAACAAGATGCGAATGCATCTTGAGGCAATTGACAATGATCTCTGGTATGTTGTGGAAAATGGTGTCCCCTCTGTCACTGAAACACTGACCGCTACCGATGTGAAGAGATTCAAACAACTCGATTCTCAAGCGAAGAATATCATCTGTGGCCATCTGAGCAAAGGACAGTATGGAAGAGTGAGTGCTTTGGAAACTTCTAAGCTTATCTGGGATAGGCTGTCCAAAGTAAATGAAGGAGTTTCAACTCAGCGTGACTCTCGAGTCGATGTTCTTCGGAATCTCTTCAACCGCTTCAAAAGACTCGACAATGAGAATGTCCAACAAACCTTTGATCGCCTCACTGACATCTCAAATGAGCTTCAAGCCCTCGGTGCCATCGACATCACCGATCATGAAGTTGTGAAGAAACCTGCTGAGATCGCTGACTCCTCATTTGATACTCGGGACCGATGATACAAGAACGTCTTGACTACAAGTCGCTTGATCCTGCTGATATCCTCGAAGGCTAAACACTCATGAGTTCCACTTGCTGAAAAGAGAGATCTCTATGGATCAAACTATGGCAAACCACGTGCCACAAGGCTAAGGTTGTGTCGACTCAATGTGAGGATTACGGTAGTAGCCTTGGTGATCTGAAGAACTGAGCTAGGATCTAGCTCGCTTGTGAAGAAATTCCAAGTTCACAAGACATGGTCGCTTTGGAAAACCCTCAAGAGGAAATGATTCCTCATCCAAAGGACTACAAGAGAAGACTTTGCCACAAATGCAAGAAGCCTGGTCACTATATTCAAGATTGTCCTCGATGGGAAAAGGAAATGAAGAAGAAGAAATACAAGGATTACGAGTTACGATGATATGAAGAAGAAGAAGAAATCGTCAAAATCTTCGCCATCAAAACCCTCAAAGTCTTCACCTCACAAGAAGGGCAGCTCCAAGAAAGCTCGGGCATTCATTGGCAAGGAAATGGACTCTGAAGCTGAATCTGAGGAAAATGATGAAGAGGAGGAGTCTGAAGAATCTGAGTCCGTGTGGCAAGTCCGGCCGTTGCTCTCGCTTTCGTCGACAAGTCCATCTTCAACATCAAGAAACCGACTCCACCGACAAGACTGATGAAGATAATGATGGCTACGCTCCCACCTATTGCTTCATGGCAAAAGGAGCTAAGGTACTCAAATACAACTCCTTTGATTCTAGTGAAAATGAATCTGATGAGGATCTCAAGCCTAGCTACTCTAAACTTGCTAAAATTGCTGTGAAACAACAACGGGCTCTTCAAAAGGTTCAAAACATGCTAGATAAAAGTGATGATATGTTGGGTGAAGAAATGGATCGCACTAAAGCCTTGACTGAAAATCTTCAGAGACTTCAGTCTAGGTATGATAATCTTCAAGGTCATCATAACTCTCTCTTGTCTGATCATGAGAAACTTTCGTATGAATTTCTTCAAGAAAAGCAAGATCATGAGAAGCTTTCTCTTGAAGCTATTCAAAGAAAGGAAGATCTTGAAAAGCTAAGAGTGTGTTATGAAGATCTTCAGAAGGAGCGCGATTCATTACTAGCTCAACAAATCAGCGCTTCTCAGGAAGAATTTGTTCCTCCATGCTTAAAGTGCATTGAACGTGAATCTACTAATTCTTCACCTGAATGTTCAAATGCTTCAAATGTTACAAATTCTTCATCTGCCTCTGCAATCACTAATTCCTCATCCGAGGACATTGCTAGTATCACTGACAATGCAGGGCTGAAGGAATTGTACATGACAGGCATGTACAAAAGCCTCAAAGGGCATCGACACTTTGTGATGTGCTCAAAAGCAGATCCTCAACGAAACCCTAGGAAAGAGGGTATTGCCTTTGAGAGGAAACTCAATGCCGATGGAACATATTGGAAGCCCGAGCGATCCCAAAACCTCATGGGTTGCTGCAAAGGGACCTCCAGTTGACCCATCTAACTTATCTGGCTTTACGTGTGAATCTTCTCATTCCTCTGATGAGTCATTTGACTCCAACTATAAACTGTTCAAAAATCAGAATGGTGAAGTATTTGCTAGATATGTTGGCACTAACTACAGGAACGGTTCCCCTATGAAGAAAATCTGGGTTCCCAAAAGTTGTGTTGAAAGTCTTCAGGTGAATGTCCTCATGACACCACCTGTGAAGAACAGGAACCCCAGATCAAATTCTTCATATGGACCAAACTCTTCATATGGATCCAAGTCCTCATATGGACCAAATTCTTCACGAGGATCAAATTCCTCAACTGGATCAAAGTCCTCATATGGTTATCATCGTGCTAACAACTCTGTCTCGTAGGGTAGAGCTAAGGGCTATGAATATGTGCATTATTCTTCAAACCATTATGTTCATAAGTCCTCGAAGAATTACTCTGCTTATTCATATGCTTACCCTAACCCCTTCTATGTTAAGCAAAATGGTTTGGAATCTTTGCCACCTTTCTCACATGGTGCTCGCAGGATGATGAACTCTTTGCCACCCCTCCAGATGTGGGTGGTGAAGAAAAAGAACTAATCTCTTCTGCAGGTCAGGTCTCGGGCGTGCTCTAACGTCTGAAGAATTTGTCGGGACCCGACAAAAATGCTCGAAAGGACGCAGAGCGAATCATGATGAAATGAACTTTCATTTCACACGCCCTCATACTACTATATCTGCTATCGCTTGATGAAATTCATCGATGAACTTGATATCATATTCTTCACCGATGAAGCATATGAGATTGTAAGCTACACTAATTCATCTGCAGGATGATCAACCCAAAACCACCGAATGGGTCCTCGATAGTGGATGTACAAATCACATGATTGGTGACAAGAATCTATTGATGGATGCTCCTTATCACCGTCACCTCTGAAGCATATCATCTTTGGCCGACAAAGGCAAAAGTCGTATTGGGTCTTGGTAAGGTTGCTATCTCTAAGGATAAGCACATGGACAAAGTCATGCTTGTTGAGTCCTTAGGATACAATCTCATGTCGGTCTCAATGCTTTGTGATCTTGATATGGTTGTCGTCTTCGGCAAATATCGCTGTGTTGTGATTATGGAAGCTGACAATTCCAAAGTCTTCGAAGGCTTTAGGAGAGGAGATCTGTATGTTGTTGATTTCTCTACAGGACCACAACCAGCCGTGTGTCTACTCGCAAAAGCTTAGAAGGCTGGCTATGGCGTCGACGACTTGGTCATGCGGGCATGAGGAATTTGAACACGCTTGTGAAGAAGAAGCATGTCATTGGCACTGAGAATGTAAAATTCCTCAAGGATCACTTATGCGGAGCATGTGAAGCCAGAAAAATGACCAAGGCCAAGCATCCAGCGAAGACTATCATGACCACTACACGTCCATTCAATTGCTTCACATGGACCTCTTCGACCTAACCATTATTCAGCAAATCACTAATGATGCATCTTTATATGGTTTTGTCATTGTTGATGATTATTCTCGATATACATGGGTACACATTGTTACTTACAAACATGAAGTGCGGAAGTCTTCAAACGATTTTCCTCGAGGGCTTCAACCAACTTTGGTGTGAAGATCAAGCATATCGAAGTGACAATGGAACCGAGTTCAAGAATTCTGGTCTTGATGCCTATCTTGATGAACTTGGTATTACTCATGAATTATCTGCTCCCTATACTCCTCGCAGAATGGCGTCGTGGAGCGCAAGAACAGAACTCTTGTTGAGATGGCTCGCACTATCCTTGATGAATACAAAACGCCTCGGCGTTTTGGATTGATGCAATTGATACCGCCTACCACATCATCAACAGAGTATATCTTCACAAATTCTTCAAGAAGACGCCTATGAACTCCTCACCGACAAGAAACCCAATGTGAGTTATTTCAAAGTCTTGATGCTAAATGTTGGATTAGAGATCCTCACCACAACTCTAAATTTGCACCAAAGCACATGAAGGTTTTATGCTTGGTTATGGAAAGGACTCGCACACCTCTGAGTCTTCAACATTGTTCTTCACAAGATTGTTGACATCAGTAGATGTGCGGTTCGATGAAACTAATGGCTCGCAAAGAGAGCACCTACCTTCATGTTAGATGAACCAGCACCGAGGATCATATCAAGCTCAAGGCAACCGAGGATGTCATTCCTCTGTAAGAATCTGCTGAAGAATTCATTCCTGCTCATGAAGAACATCGAGTGATGCACTGAAGAACATGATGAGGAAATGGTGTCAAGAAAATGCTGATCAAAATCCTCAGCTACAACCAACTCATCCACGCGTTGCAAAAGAAGTGCAAGTGGAGAAGATCATCGATGACATTAGCGCACCAGGTCCTCTCACACGCTCAAAAGCCTCACACTTATCTAACTTTTGTGGGCACTATGCTTTTGTCTCTATCTCAGAGCCCACTAAGGTAGATGAAGCATTTCTGGAGCCGGAGTGGATTCAGGCTATGCAAGAAGAATTACATCAGTTCGAGCTGAACAATGTCCGGGAATTGGTCAATCGCCCAGATCCTCGCAAGCATAATATCATTGGCACAAAGTGGATCTACCGCAACAAGCAAGATGGAAATGGCCTTGTGGTGAGGAATGAGGCACGACTAGTAGCTCAAGGCTACACACAGGTTGAAGGAATTGATTTCAATGAAACTTTTGCACCTGTTGCTAGACTTGAGGCTATTCGCATTTTACTTGCCTATGCTAACCATCATGATATCATCTTATATCAAATGGATGTGAAAAGTGCATTCCTCAATGGTAAGCTTGAGGAAGAAGTATATGTTGCTCAACCCCCAGGTTTTGAAGATCCCAAGAATCCTGACAAAGTCTTCAGACTCAATAAGGCCCTCTATGGACTCAAGCAAGCCCCTCGGGCGTGGTATGACACATTGAAGGAATTCTTCGTGAAGAATGGTTTCACACCCGGTTCACTCGACCCTACTCTTTTTACTAAATCATATGATGGTGAACTGTTTGTGTGCCAAATATATGTTGATGATATTATCTTTGGCTGTACTAACCAACGATACAGTGATGAATTTGCCTATATGATGAGTGAAGAATATCAAATGTCTATGATGGGAGAATTGAAATTCTTCTTAGGTCTTCAAATTAAATCGAAAGACACAATGGCATATTCATATCTCAGAGAAATACCTCAAAGATGTACTGAGGAAATTCGGCATGCAAGATTGCAAAGGCGTCAAAATTCCTATGCCCACAAATGGCCATCTATGCACTGATGAAAATGGTATTGACTTCGATCACAAGGTATACCGCTCCATGATTGGTTCTTTATTGTACTTATGTGCATCTAGGCCAGATATAATGCTTAGTGTTTGCATGTGTGCCCGATTTCAAGCTGCACCGAAGGAATCACACCATAAGGCTGTGAAGCATATTCTTCAATATCTAGCTCACACACCAACACTAGGATTATGGTACCCCAAGGGCTCTGCTTTTGATCTCATTGGATATTCGATTCGACTATGCCGGTGATCGTGTGGACCGCAAGTCAACATCGGCACTTGTCATTTCCTCGGACGATCTTTGGTCTGTTGGTCCTCGAAGAAAGCAGAATCTGCGATCACCGCTTCATCTGCTGAAGCTGAATACATTGCTGCTGGCTCATGCTAACCTCAACTGCTTTGGATGATGCAAACCCTCAAGGACTATGGCGTCAACGTGAAGAATGTGCCTCTCCTTTGCGACAATGAGAGGGCCATCAAGATTGCTCACAACCCGCTTCAGACTCAAGACTAAGCACATCCAGATTCGTCATCATTTTCTTCGTGATCATGTGTTGAAGGGTGATATCTCCATCGAGCATGTGAAGACTCAAGAACAGCTAGCTGATATCTTCACTAAGCCCTTGGATGAGAAGAGATTTAGCAAGTTGCGGTGTGAGCTAAATATCTTAGAATCTTCAATGTTCTTTGAAAAGGACACACATCCTAACTCTTATGCGAATTGATGACTTAGATGTGCAACACATGAAGAAACGTTTTATTCAATCAATGAAGAATAACACTCTAAGTGTGATGAAATTAATGAAGAATTTGATTCTCGTAACCCTCGACAATTGTACGCTGTGTCTGAAATCATCATTCTTATAATGATGAGCTACGCCACCACAAAAGTTGAAAATCTTCAATTTGCGTTTTTCCTCATTTTTGAAATTCCTCAGTTTCTCAAATTCTTCAACTTTGCAAAATCTTCAATGTTTCCGTCGTTTTTCTTCATTGACTATATATATATAGATGTGAGTTTATGTCCTCTACAGCATTCACTTATTGCTATTTCTTCAAGTTGTGATTTCTGCTAAGTGAATGTGATCGGACCCTTCCCCCTCTATGCTATACTCAACCCAATCTATTCACAAATTCTTCATGTGCGTTCTGATTGAAACTCGTTCAAAGTCTTCACTGTGTCCTTGACAACTGAAGAAATTGCGAACGAAATTTTTAAACAAATCTTATCCAGATTTTCGGTTTTACCGCTCAAACCGTTCCGCTTCCCACGATACATTAGTTTATTCACCCACGACCTTACACGATCTCATCTGCACAGTGCGTGGGTGACACATGTCGCGTGAAGGAGAAAGGGCAGGGGCATGTTCGTCCCAAAATCTTCGGGCGAACAGTTTTTACCGTGGCTATAAATACCCTTCTCCCTTCCTTACTTCATTTACTCCGCTCGGTCGCTGTCTCTTGCTCGAGCTCTCCTCAAACCCTAGCGCCGCCGCTACTCCATCGCCGCCGGTGAGGAAGAGCTTCACTGCCTCGACGTCGTCGACGTCGTACTCGCGCCGGCCACGGAAATCTTCACTCCGCCGCCGCCGTAGCCTTCTCCCTCTGCCAAGTTAGGGCGTGGGAGATCTAACGTGACGAACTTCACTACAGTTCATCTCTGTTCATCGTGTTCTTCAGTTCGGGTAATTAAAAGTCACTTTTATTACTCACTTTGATTCTCAAATCTTTCTGAAAATCTTCAAAGGTGTTTTTGTTCATCAAATCTTCACATATGAACACCTCACACACTATATGCTCTTGATTTATCTCTCTAAGCATTCATTTCTTCAAGATTCCTCAATTGTGCGGATTTTCAATCTGTACAACTCTAGAACCTAAGACGAAACGCTTAGTGAAATTCCTCAAGGCTCAGCTGGTCAAATTCCTCGAAACTTGTCTTCTTCGAAAAATCTTCTGAGAATGCATATGACCTCTGCAAATTCCTCGCACCTACACTCTGTTCACAGGTACTCATGTCCGCCATCAATCACTAGGTTCTCATCAACTTAACTCATTTGCAGCGTTCCTCGAAGAAAAACTGCATACTTCTTCAGAGTGTTCGATTGTTCAAATTCCTCATCCAAGAAAATGGCGTAAGGCAAGAGACCGCAGAAGGAGGAAAGAAACCGGAGGTCATGACTGCCTTTGAGATTCTGATGAAATTTACAAAGATTATCAGACACCGATGAAGCCAAATTTGGCAAGGAGACTAAAAATCAGCGCAAAGTGCGATCCAGAGGATAGAACGAAGATGGGCACGAGAATGGAGGAATATCACTATGTTACTCCCAAGTACATGAGGAAATTAGCCTTAAATCCTCCATGCCCAAGAGCTCCTTTGGCACCGCCAAGTCGTGATCCCACCAAAGATCAAGCATGGTGAAGACTTTCCAAAGAATGGTCCAGCGCCAAGCCAAACGGCAAGACAGCCAAGGAGGCAGTGAGGAAATTCAATGAGGATTCTGTTGCTGCGGCTGCCGCTGAGACCTCAGTCAAGCCGAGGAAATCAACGCCGAAGAAGCCTGCTCGCAAGCCAAGTGCTTCACCATCAGCGCCCTCACGGCCCAGTTCCTTAGTTGCGCCCTCACGGCAAATTCCTCAGACTGCTGCTGCTCCCTCAAAATCCTCAGCAGCTCCCTCCAAGTCCTCAACTCCTGTGCATCTTGCTACATGTCAAAGGACTCAGGGTTTCTCAATTGCTTCTGGTGTCCCAGCAAGTTCCTCAGCTGCACCAATGTCCTCATCAGGTCCCACTCTGCTGAAGACAAAAGCAACAGTTGGACGCGGTCCTCGGCCAAGTCCAAAGAAGAAACAGGTTGCCTTCAACGTGCCCTCTGATGATGAAGCTTCTGATGAAGAACTTGTAGAAATCATCAGAGACAGACTGACAAAGGCCGCTAGAGCCAAAGGAACAAATGTGCCACTGCTTTTGAATCCGAAGAAGATCCTTGACTTCATCGACCTATGGCATCAGGATCCAAACACTCCCATACCGGATCTGCCACTGACTCCTGGTGAAAGTCATATGCTGAACCATTTCATCGCTGAAGAGAATGGAAATTTGAAAAGGCTCGTGAAATAAAGAGAGCACAAGCCAGAAAGGAGAAGCTTCTAAGGAAGAACATTGTCAACTTGACTCCTGAAGAACTTCTCAAGGCTCAATCTGAAATCCAAGCCCTCAGCAAGGATTTCGATGCTTACAATGCTGATTGGCAAGGAGCCAAGGTGAGATTCGTCAATTTGACGAAGAAAATGACAACTGTTGCAGCCCCATCGCAACTAGAAAATCCTCAGGCTGAAGACTATGCTCAGCCTGCTGAAGAACATGCTAGCACTGCTGATGACTTTCAGCCTGCTGATAAGAATACAAGTTCCAGGGCTGATGACTCCATTCCAGCCGCTGAAGAAATTCCTAGGGCATCCACTAGTGGTGCGCGTGAAGAAAATGAAGAGATCGGGCAATCGCACTGATTCTTTGCCAAGAAATCGAACCACGCCCTCGGCTCCTCCTGCGCCAACACCAACTCCAATTCTTCCTTCGCTATGAAGTGAAGAAGACAAAGGCTGCAGAGCGAGCTGCAGTGAAGAAGAGGAAGGCATCTGCTGCGTCAAATTCTTCGGCTGCGAAGAAAATGAAGCCAATGACCAGCTCTCTTGAAAATCCCATTGATGCCGTTCCCATTTCCTCCATGTCATCTAAGGAAATTGTTCCTTATGGAGAAGACTACAAGATCCCAAGCGGATCTGATGAAGAAAATCAATCTGTTGCTACCTCAGAACAGGTTGATGAAGAAATTGAAGTGGAAACATTCCCTTCACCGCCAGTTGTTTCCTCACCCATGCCTCAGTTCACAGCTGAAGAGGCTGGTGTTGAGGAAATTGAAAAAGAAGATGAAGACATGGATATTGGATGCACTACACCAGTGAAGAACGATGACTTTTGGGAAGGTCAGCATCCCAATACTCCTCTCTTCACTCCAATTCAACAAATTCCTCAGTCCCCGGCTACAACTGTTCAATTGGGCTCTGAAGAAGCTCATCCCACATCGTCTGTTAATGAAGAAATTCCAGCAGCTAGTGCTAAAGAACCTGCTGCTGATCCCCAAACTGCACAAGAAGAGGAACCAGAAATTCCTCAGCCTGAAGAACCTGAGATCGTGATTCCTAAGGTTGTGCTGCAAATCACTGACATTCCTCTGCCCAAACCGAAGAATCCGTTCTCGAGCAAGCAAAAATTCAAGGCTGAAGATTTCTTTTCTGAGCATGTGTTTTTCACGGCTTATAATCCATATGACTCTGCTCGCATGAGGAAAAGACGCTTCTGGGCTCCAACTCAAGCCAACTTCTATTCCTCAGTGCTCTTTGACAAGGACAAAATCTTCGATCATGAGCATATTCCTCATGTAGATATGGAATCTCTGCCGTGCTTCGAGCCAGTACTCCGAGTTATTCACGATGCAGGGCTGCTGAATTTCTGCACTGATATCTATGACTGGAATGAAGAACTCATTCTTCAGTTCTACGCCACTCTGCATATCACCGGAGACGCTGAAGATGTCAATTCATGGGTGCTGGATTGGATAACCGAAAACACTCACTACAAGGCACCAGCAACTGAATTGCTTCGTGTCCTTCCTCTTGATCCTCCCCATGAAAGTGCACGTTGCATCTACAATGACCACGAACTGTCTGGTCATTTTATGCAAGTGCTCATGAAACCTTTGAAGCCAGGGCAGGCCCCTCGAACCAAATTCCTCGTCAAGGAATTGTTGTATGTGCCTCGGACTGTCTATCGAATCCTGACAAAGACAATGAGTCCCATCAAAGGCCACGACTCAAATGAAGAAGATGTCATTGGCATCATGAAGAACATGCTTTTCAATATCATTCATGGCGTTCCCGTCAACTTCCATGATTTCTTCATGAGGACTCTGGCTAATGTTGCAATGTCGCCTTTTGAGCTGAAGCCATATGCGCCTTGGATTATGAGATTCATAAGGGCAAGATCTTCACTGAATTACAAGGCCGACACTCTGAACCATGGTAGCTACTTGCCGCCCATTGAAGTCCTCAAGCGACCAGTTTCATCCTCCGATGATAAGGGCAAGGCAGCTGCTGTGATTGATGAAGGCACTCGTCCATTGGATGGTCAATTCCGTCTAGCTACATCTTACTCCACCAATGACGATTCTGCAACACATGACACTGCCGCAAATACCTCAGCCAAGCAAAAGCCTCAAGCAACAGCACCCAGGGTGATGACTGATCGTGAGTTACTCCTCAGTCTTCATCAGAAAGTTGAACGCAATCAGAAATGGGTGAAGCGTCAATTTGCTGCAATTCTTCACAACATGACCTCAACACACAATGCAGTGAAGAAAAATCAGTACTACCTTCATGAAACCCTCAACCGCACCTGGGCTGTTCTCAATCATGTGTATTCCGCGGAAGAATTGAAGACTATGGGTCTCCAGGAAGCATTTGACTGGTCTGCACCACCTCCGAAGAAATTCAAGAGAGTCAAAGTTCCTGATCTAGTGGCCAGCTCTTATTCTTCATCGCGTGAAACTGATGAACATGAAGATTTGGACGACACTGCGGCAGGCCCTACTTCAACAACTAACCCGACATGGCGCTCCTCCTCGACTTGAAAATCTTGAGGCGTTAGTCCTCGCCGATCCTTTTGGTCATTTGATGACAAAGGGGGAGAAATATGAGTTAGTCTTCAAGCGGGTTTATATTATGGGCATTTTTATTAAGTTACAACTCTCGTTCTTCCAAAACTTTTATTGGATCGAGTTGTAATCTTGAATCCGATGGTGCCTTGATACTTTTGGTCGTGCTCTGATGCTTTTGATGCACTGAGCTCTGACACTTTTGATGTGATATTCTGCATGCTTATTCCTCGTTAATATTATTGCACGCATGCTGAATCTCATCAGGCACCATATTTCATCATGCATTTCAAATTCTTCATATTATATATCAAATGCGTGTATGAATTACAAGATATAGGGGGAGATCTCCATGATTCGATTCTTCAAATGTGCAATGCCTCAAAAGCAAATTCCTCACTATGCACATATGCAGGGGGAGTTCTTCTATATCTTGCAATCAAATTCCTCAATATTAGTATTTACACTTCATATGTTTGTCCCCGTTGAAAACATAACCTATGTTGTCATCAATCACCAAAAAGGGGGAGATTGTAAGTGCATCTAGTGCCCCTTAGTGATTTTGGTGTATTGAAGACTTATAGGTTAAGTAACTGATGCGTTTGTGAGTGTACACAAGTCCATAAGTCTATGAGGAGTTTGATATTTACAGAGAAAGTCGACCCCTAAAAATGAAGTTCTTCGACTAAAGACTTTGACATTCTGAAGACTTTCTGAAGACTTTGAAAGTGAAGAAATTGGTGTGACCTTGAAGACTTGATATTCATTCGAGGAATATGAAGCGTGAAGACTTTTGTTTTCATAGTTTCATTTTCTCTTTTTTGAGTCATAGGAAACACTGTACTGTTAAAGGGGGTCGAGGAAATACTAAGGAAAAATTGCCATGTGATGCTCAACTCAAAATCCTACACCTACCAATCCATTTGAGTGAAGCCATTGGAAATCTCATACAGATTCAATCAAATTCATCGATGTGAGACGCAGTTCTTGATCACTAAGGACTTTGTTTCGATCGACGAGTTAGGAATTCACCAAAGTCTGAATTGCCTACACAAAGGAGAGAACATGATAGCCCGAGGAATTTGAGAGTCAAATTTCCGACCGTTCTTTGTCTTCTTGGCGCGGTGTCGGTGTACTAAAGTAGGGGTACCTTAGTACCCGAACTTGTCTGCAACAGATCGCTGACACACCACGGCAAGCGCATGCGCGCCCGCCAAAGGCCCTCCACCGTCCCTTATTACTGCCATTCAAGAACAAAGTACTAGCCAAGAACACGAAGGCCCCGGCAAGAGGAGCTTGCCGGGAAGGCCAACCAGGGCATCACCAGAAGACTTGTCATGGCGCCACCTTGCCCGGCAAGGCCAGTGGCCGACAAGCTTACGGCGCAACAAGAGGCCCGCTGCAAAGCACTTGCAGCGGCAAGGCTGCCACCCAACTCCAGCGCGCCCCAAAGGACGCGTCATCACCAGGCCATCCCAAGGGCACGTGGCGTGGCACTACGCAGCCATACGGAGCGAGGTGGCAAACGGAGCTGACAGAGGCGCCATCGTGGCAACCGGAGGCGCACTTAACGGTCACTCCTCCTGCCTTTGTTAGAGCGACGGACGGGCATTTAATGCCCTTGTCCCTGCCGTCGAGTTAGGTAGGGCACCTTTGTTGTCTGCTGTATTGCACCTACCTGCGATTTTACTTTTCTACCCCCTCTTCCTACACTGCCACCTGTGGGTACCCCCTTCAGACTATAAAAGGGAGGCCCATGCGCACGTAGAAGGGGTTAGGTCCATTCGACACCCACAGCACCACTATACGCTCGTACGTTCGAGCAAGATCAAATAACAAACACGAAGCAGCAGTAGGGGTATTATCTCTCCGGAGAGCCCCGAAGCTGGGTAAAGATTGCCCGTCTCCCCGCGCGCGCCCGACCTCGATCTGATCTGCGCACGATCCCCGCTCCCTTGCCGAACCAGAAAGGGGCCCCTAGTGCCCCATAGGTGCTCGAGGCCGCAGAGACACGCCCCGACATCTATGGCGCGCCAGGTAGGGGAGCGTCGAGATTGTGAGCATCTGATCCGGTCTCCACGCGTGCTACATCAGCATCATCATCAACATGCCACCGAAGAAGAAGCATTCGGAGGTGGCCGCTCCATCTACATCAATTCCACCACCACCACCGGAGCAAGCAGGCGGTGAAGTGGACGCCGCGGAGGAGCAAAGTGCCGCGGTGGGTCTCGTGTCGTCACCAGATCCAAGAACAAGGCCCCGCAAGCGTCGGCGACGGTGCAGACGCCGCGCCCTTCCCAAGAGGTGCAGGGTCAACAACGCCCCGGTGCTCCTAGCACCGTGCTCGCGTTGGAGCAAGGCCAAGCTGGTGGGTCGCGGGGCCTTCGAGGTCAACATGCACGCCCGCATGCCGGCGCGAGTGAGGTGCGATCGCTGGACGAGTGTTGCTCCTCCCAATCCGGTTGGGAGTCCGAGCACATCCGCTCTCGCGCCGCTTCGCCGCCGCCGCCACCCAAGACAGCAGAGGAAGCACTGGCCCGAGCCCAGCTGCTTCTAGATTTTCCTCCGGCGCCACACAAGATCGACGACTGGAGGATGGCCATACACAGCCTCATCGGCTTCGCCAACGGCGACAAGCCCCGACGGCCGAGCACGTCGAGGGCCCGGCAAGACGCCCCGGCGCAGGCCGGCGCCGACAGGACCGTTGGGGGTGCCGCCTCCGTGCGCTCCCAGTCACAAAGGCCAAGATCGTCAGCTCGCCGGACCAACCTCGACGCCGACTCCACCGCGTCGTCGGACCCGCGAACTCGCCGTGATCAGCGCCACGTTCTCCAAGAACGACAACACGAAGACGCTCGCACTCGCATCGAGCGTCGGAGAGAAACGCGACGTCAATCTGACCAGCGCGCCGGGCCAATTGTCAACATGCAAGCGCCGGGGGAACCAGGCGACTTGCCGTACGCGGCAGGTTGCCCTGCGTTCACCCGTGAGCTGCGGCAAGTCCAGTGGCCCAAAACCAAGAACTTCAAGCCAGATGTACCCGAGAAGTACGACGGCAGGATACACCCGTCGGAGTTCCTTAGCATCTACAGCATCGCGGTGCAGGCTGCCGGAGGGCGCGACGAGAAGATCCTCGCCAACTGCTTCCCGCTGGTACTCAAACCTAACATCAGATCTTGGCTCATGCACTTGCCGGACGGCTCCATCTCCTCATGGGCGGACCTGTGCCATCCGTTTGTCGGCACCTTCACGGGTGGCCACAAGCCTCATGGCCAGGAGAGTGACCTCCACTTGCTCGTCCGTATGAGGGGAGCCCTCGCAAGTATATACAAAGATTCAGCCAGTGCAACGCAACATCCCGACGTCCACCCCGCCATGGTTATTAGCGCGTTCCACCAGAACGTGCGTGATCGCAGGATGAGGGAGGAGATGGCGATGTGCAAGATCAGAGATGTCAGCGAGCTTTACACTCTGGCCGACAAGTGTGAACGGGCTGAGGAGGGAAGGAAAATCCCTGGAGAGATTGCCGGAGCAGAAGGATCTAACAGCGAGGATGCCACCCCGACAAGGAAGAACCGGAGGCGGAACAATAGGAAGAGGAAAGCTAAGGATGTGCTAGCCGTTGAGCATTCCGGCAACGGAGGCAGCTCCGACAAGGCCAAAACCGACGACTCCGGCGAGGCTGTAGCAGCCGCCGAGAAGCAGGACGGCTCCGGCAAGCGTTATTGCAAGATTCACCGCACCAAAGGCCATGACCTCCAAACCTGCAAAAAAGTAGAGCAGATGGCGGAGCTGCAAAAAGCTGAGTACGAGCGCCGCGACAAGGAGAGAGCCCAGGGAGGTGGCGGAGGATCCGGCAAGAAGCTTCCCGCCCGGGGAGAGCACCGCGGTAAGCCTAAGCTGGGGCAAGGAGACAGGCCTCCCCGCGGCCGCGACAAGGATGAAGATGAAGATGAGGATGAAGAGATGGAGGAAGATGAGACCGATGATCAAGAGTTTCAAAAGGCAACAGAAGTGTTGTGCATCGACGGCGGCACCTCCCTGCACACCTCGCACCGCCAACTCAAACAGTGGGTGCGGGAAGTGAATGTGGCAGAGCCATCCGTCGAGGCACGCAGGCCTCTGAAGTGGTCCGGCACGCCTATCATCTTCAACGTTGAGGACCACCCTGATCGCATCACTGCGGTCGGGTGCTTGCCGATGTTGGTCTCACCAACGATCCGCAACCTCAAGGTCACGAAGATGCTGGTTGACGGCGGAGCCGGCCTGAACTTGATTTCCTCCGCAGTACTCAAAAAGCTCCAGATCCCCGACAGCGAGCTCGAAGAAACTGGTGCCTTTCAAGGAATAAATCCGGGAAGGAGCAAGCCCAAGGGGAAGATCACATTGCCAATAACGTTCGGCAACGAACTGAACTTCAGGACTGAGAGGGTCACGTTCGATGTGGCTGATATCCCGTTGCCCTACAACGGGATACTCGGCCGACCCGCACTCGCCAAGTTCATGGCGGCCTCTCACTATGCATACAATGTGCTCAAAATGCCTGGCCCGATGAGTGTCATTTCTGTCCAAGGCGACAAGAAAGATGCACTCATCTGCATCGATAAGATCTACCGGGAAACAGCAGCTGCAGCAGAGCGCGAGCCGCTTGCCGCTGAAGCTCCCCGGGGGAAGAAGAAGACCAAGTCCGGCAAGGACAGTTCTGGTGCTCACTCCAGCAATCGCATCTCCCTGGAGCGCTGCGCTGCCGTCGAGGACGTGCCATCGAGCTCCACCGGCAAGTGCGAGAAGGCGAAGGCAGGCCAATCAAAGGCTGAACCCAGCAAGAACGGCTCTGGTGCTCGCTCCGGCAAGCCTGTCTCTCCGGAGTGCCGCGCTGCTGTCGAGGACGCGCCATCGAGCTCTGCCGGCCAGTAGGGCAAAGAAAGTTGCCAAGCTTCGAACTTTTGAGTTGTGCTCCCTGAAAATCTGTACCTTGTATGAAGAACCCGAGCGCGGAAGGGTCGAATTGTGGTTAGGTTGCGCCGTCGGGCCATTTCGAGTCCGCTCGACGATAAAAGCACGTCGCAACCAGCCCAACGAGTTCTTCCCGCCGGAGGCAACACCGCCAGCGGGCCGCTGATGCCCTGCGCTCGGCAAGCGTGTTCGCACCGGTGGGTTCCCCGAAAGCGTAAGGACGAAAACATACAAGGGGGAAAGATCAGGGAAGATGCACGGCCTCGACGGACTATTGAAGACGGAAAAGCTAAGTCGTCCGAATTTTTGTACAGAGCACTTCTTAGTTCCATGTTTTTTTTGTTATGGTCCTCGTGCGTTCGTCCTTTGTTCGCAAGACCTGTGCAGAGAGGAGCCGACTCGTGGTTAAGTTGCGTCCTTTCTTTGTTTCCGAGTCCGCTCAACAATACAAGTGCACTGCAACTAGCCCGAGAAGGTTGCTTGCCGGAAACAACACCGCCGGCGGGCTACTGATGTCCTGTACTCAGTAAGTGTGTTAGCGCCGGCAAGTTCCCTAGAAGCGTAGGGTAAAAGCGCACAAAGGATATAACAAAGTAGAGGGCGTAACATATCAAGCCTTGCCGTAAGGCGCCCTTCGTATAAGAAACTTGTGCGCGGAGGAGCCAACTCACGGCTGAGTTGCGTCCTTGATTTGTTTCCGAGTCCGCTCAACAATTCAAGTGCACTGCAACTGGCCTGGGAAGGTTTCTTGCCGGAAACAACACCGCCAGCGGGCTGCTGATATCCTGTACTCAGCAAGTGTGTTAGCGTCGGCAAGTTCCCTAGCAGCGTAGAGTATAAACATACGAAGGGCAAAGCATGGCATCGTTTTGCAAAATCGCACATGAAATAAAATATAGATAACGAACTTATTACAGTACTGTCTCAGCTGTCTTCATGGCTGTAATTACAGTGACAAGGAGAAGCCAAAGGGGCGCACCGACCCCGGCAAGCCAGCTTTGCTGGGGGCTGCAAGTACCAAAGTCCCTTCGCAACGGGCCAGGGCCCCCGGCGGCCGCGGCATCGGCGACAAGGGCAAAGGAGGGCTCACCAGCACCTGGATTTTGGCGGAGCCAGAATTGTCGAAGGCTGCGAAGGCCAAGATTCCTCCCTGACAAGCTAATGTCACCGGGGGGCTGTGGAGTCAGATAAGTTTTTCATCCCTCGTCATGCATCCTCTTATGGACCGGGGAAGGCGGGACTGCGTCCTTGAACGAACGTGTCTTGTAAAACCCACACACGGAGGAGCCGAGTCGTGGCCCAGTTGCGCCCTTGGTTTGTTTCCGAGTCCGCTCAACAAAAACAAGTCTTGCTGCAATCGCTCCGGCAAGGTTGCTTGTCGAAACAACACCGCCAATGGTTGCTTGACGCCCCGCACTCAAAGAAGTGTGTTAGCGCCAAGCAAGTTCCCTAGAAGCGTAGGATGGGAGCGTACAAGGCACGAAATCAAGTAAAGGACTTAGTCCGGCAAGCGTTCCCCTCTTTTCATTAAAAACATCCTAGTTTAGTACAAGTCCATAGAGGATGAAAAACATGATAGAGAGGATTACAGATTTTAAATACAGCTAAGGCCCGAAGGCTTACAAATTGAAAGATAAGATGCCCGTAATCCCTCTCCTGTTTCTCTGTTCAGGAGGTAGGTCAAGGAGGCCCCGGCAAGAGAAGCTTGCTGGGGAGGGCAAAAGGGGCGCCTAGGAGAGCTACGGGCGCCAGAAGACACCAAGAGAACTTCCTGGGGCGGCCAGAGCTTGGCGGAGACGGAGGTGCCGGAGGCGAGCTTGAAGACGGGTGGTGGAACGTCGGCCCTGCGAGGGCTCCTCGCCCTCGACTCCGACTTGACGGCCTTGCCGCCATCCCTCTTCCTCTTCCGCAGCCTCCCTACGCCAGCCGCCCAAGGAGACGGCCCCGGGGAGTTCAGAAGGCGGCGACCCGGATGATGGGGTCGCCGGTGGCCTTGAGGCAGCGTCCGACGCCTAGTCGGACCCGCCATCCTCGTCGTCGTCGCTGCCGCCCCTCCTCGTCACTCTCGCTCGAGGAGGGCCTTCGCTATCGAGGAGCTGTCCACGCAGCATCTCGCCGGTGCCGAGTCCCGAAGACCTTGACGGCGAGAAGGTCGCCTCCATTAACTTAAAATGGAGGGTAAACCCGCCGTCAAGCTGTGGATGCGCGAACGCCTTCCACCCTCGATCGAAGTACATCACGCCGGGGGCTGGGGATACGACACTCACTCGAGTGCCGCTGATCCCGCAGCCCCTCATGCGCAACTCCATCATCTCGGGAGGATCCGGTTCCATCGCGCTCGCGAACGGGGCCGGCAGCCGGAGGCGGCGACGAGGTGCTCGGCACAGCTTGATGAAGAACTCCCAGGGATCGTCTCCAGTGTGGACCGCCTCGAGGAAAGGAGCCGCCGGCGGAGATGGGGGAGGCGCATCACCCCAGCCGCCTCTCCCCCGAGCGCCTCGACCACGTCCTCGGCCCCGTCCGCGGCCTCGCCCCCTCCCTCTCCCCCTAGTGGCCGCCTCCGCCGCCACAGGTGCAGGATAGGGAGAGGCACGCTGCCTGGAGGCGACCCTCGTTGCCACCGTTGAAGGACCAGGGTTCCCTCCCTCCATGGCAGATGGGAGGAGGATTAGCGGAAGTTGAAGATGAAGGAAGAGGAGAGAGTGTGAGACTATTGTGCTCCCTTTCCGTCCCCTTTAAAGGGCGGGGTGGGGGGGCTCGGCCGCCCTGCTCAGCCAACCAGGGAGCAAGAAGGGCAGAGGAGCGGGGCCGACTCGCCATCTTCGCCCGTGACGGCTCGGTCTCCCACCTTCACCGCCCACGACCCCCGTGCATGAGGGCCGCGTGGCGAAAAAGCGGGGCCAGAGCGACGGGTGAAATGACCTCGCCCTGCACCACGATCACGGGGGTGGATGACTTAAAGGGCGCACGCGCCACCCACGTCTCCCACGATGCCGCAATCGCCGCGTGCCGTTACGGGGGAGCGCGGTGGGCGCGGAGCCCGTTGCTGTGCGGACCCAGGCCACGCATGCCCGTGCACTGTTTTGGGCCTGGCCCAACAACGCTCGGCACCGTGTATGGCCCAGGCCCGGGGGCTCCTGTCGGTGTACTAAAGTAGGGGTACCTTAGTACCCGAACTTGTGCTGGGCAACAGAAGCACACCCACGGCAAGGCTTGCCGGGCGCCCGCCAAAGGCCCTCCACCGTCCCTTATTACTGCCATTCAAAAACAAAGTACTAGCCAAGAACACGAAGGCCCCGGCAAGAGGAGCTTGCCGGGAAGGCCAACCAGGGCATCACCAGAAGACTTGCCGCGGCGCCCCGCGCGCCCCGGCAAGGCCCAGCGGCTGGCAAGCTTGCCGGCGCAACAAGAGGCTCAGCAACAAGGCTGCCACCCAACTCCAAAGACACCCAAAGGACGCCATCACCAGCCATCCCAAGGGCACGTGGCGTGGCACTCGCAGCCATACGGAGCGAGGTGGCAAACGGAGTCGACAGAGGCGCCATCGTGGCAACCGGAGGCGACTTAACGGTCACTCCTCCTGCCTTTGTTAGGCGACTCAGACGGGCATTTAATGCCCTTGTCCCCCGCCGTCGAGTTAGGTAGGGGCAATTTGTTGTCTGCTTGCACCTACCTGCGATTTTACTTTTCTACCCCTCTTCCTACGCTGCCACCTGTGGGTACCCCCTTCAGACTATAAAAGGGAGGCCCATGCGCACGTAGAAGGGGTTCGGTCCATTCGACACCCACAGCACCACTATACGCTCATACGTTCGAGCAAGATCAAATAACAAACACGAAGCAGCAATATGGGTGTTATCTCTCCGGAGAGCCCCGAAGCTGGGTAAAGATTGCCCGTCTCCCTGCGCGCGCCCGACCTCGATCTGCTCTGCGCACGATCCCCGCTCCCTTGCCGAACCAGAAAGTGGCCCCCAGTGCCCCATAGGTGCTCGAGGCCGCAGAGACACGCCCCGACAGCCGGCTGTCCCAAAATATCTTATCCACCTAACGGTCATATCATTGAAGGGCATTTATGTCTTATCATGTCGGGCTGCTCCCTAGGCTATAAATATCCGCCCCCTACAACCACTAGCTGGTTGGCTGCTCCGAGAGAACTTGACACTTGTCATTTGAGAGCAACCCATCCTCCGAGGACTTTGAGTGAAAATCATCAAGTGAGGAAAATCCCAAAACCAAACCACCACAAACCCAAAGTGATTGAGCATCATCAAGAAATTGATCTGCGTGGATCCGACGCTTGTTACCTTTGAAGACTGTGCTTCTTCCGACGGTTAGGCATCAAGGTCTAGAGCATCCAAGAGGAATTGTGGATCGCCGAGTGACCAAGTCTGTGAAGGTTTGAAGTCACTGAAGACTTACCACGAGTGATTGGACGAGGCCTGCGTGGTCTTAGTTCAAGGAGAATACGGTGAGGATCGGGTGTCCCGAGTTGCGGCTCGAGATCGGGTGTCCGGACTGTGTGTCCTCGAGTTTAAATACTCAGCTGCTCCAACCAGACGTATAACCGAGACAAAGAGTTGAACTGGTTTACCAAATCATTGTCTTCACCAACCGATCGGGTTCTATTTCCTCAACTCTTTCATTTCCTCATTCTTTGTGTTGAATGTTGTTCATATCTCGGCTTGAAGACTTTGATCAAGACTTTCACAAATTCCTCGTTCAATTTCTTCAATCTGTTTGTCTTCATCTTGCTATCCTATGTTTACACTTTCCGTACTCTGTTTTAGTCTTCATTTCATCATGCTGACTATGTGTGTATCCTGTTATGTTTACTTCTGAGTACATATTCCGCTACAAGTAGTTCTTCGCTAAGGAGTTTCCTCACCAGCAAATTCCTCAGTGAAGAATTCATAAAAATCGCCTATTCACCCCCCCTCTAGTCGATGTAACGCACTTTCACTTGTGCACCTGCTAGCATTCACACTTCATAAATTATTTATTTTATCATTTACCTACTCGAGGATGAGCGGGAATTAAGCTTGGGGATGCTGATACGTCTCCAAGGTATCTATAATTTATGAAGAATTCATGCTATATTATTATTTGTTTTGGATGTTTATGGGCTTTATTATACACTTTTATATTATTTTTGGGACTAACCTATTAACCGGAGGCCCAGCCCAAATTGTTGTTTTCTTGCCTATTTCGGTGTTTCGAAGAAAAGGAATATCAAACGGAGTCCAAATGGAATGAAACCTTCGGGAGAGTTATTTTTGGAACAGAAGCAATCCAGGAGACTTGGAGTGCACATAAGGGAAGCAACGAGGAAGCCACGAGGTAGGTTGGCGCGCCCTACCCCCTGGTCGCGCCCCCACCCTCATGGGCCCCTCATGGCTCCCCTGATCGACTTCTTTCGCCTATATATCTCCATATACCCTAAAAACATCGGGGAGCACAATAGATCGGGAGTTCCACTGCCACAAGCCTCTGTCGCCACCAAAAACCTCTCGGGAGCCTGTTCTGGCCATCTTCATCATCCCAACGCTCTACATGATGAGGAGGGAGTAGTTCACCCTCGGGGCTGAGGGTATGTACCAGTAGCTATGCGTTTGATCTCTCTCTCTTGTGTTCTTGAGGTGATACGATCTTGAAGTGAAATTTCTTCAACGCTTGCCTCTTCAGGAGGGAGTAACCAATGTCCACATCCTCATCCACTTCCATTTCTTCAACGCTGGCCTCTTCAGCAGTAAACTGAGGCGTTGGCGATGATACCTGGGGAGTTGAAGTGAAAGTTTCAACTTCAATTTCTTCATCCATCTGCTCTGTGGAAGCAACAGAGTGATCTTCTTCAGCAGATTCTTCAGGAATCTGATATTCTTCACCATAAGGAACAAGTTCCTTTGCTGGATGCTTGCAAGAGGAACAACATCAATGGGATTGTCAATTGAACTTGTCAAAATCTTCGCCTTCTTGGGGGCAGAAGATTCTGAGGCAGCTGATGCTTTCCTCTTCTTCAGAGCAGCTTGCTCCACTGCTTTGGTTTTCTTCACTTCCAGAGTAAAAGGAAGAATTGGGCTTGCTGTTGGTGCAGGCGGAGCAGAGGGATTAGGATCAATTTCTTCAGGCACAACTGATGCAGTTGGCCTGTCTAGAGCAATTTCTTCAAATGCAAAAACAGAGTCTTCAGCTGGCCTGGCAGATTCATCAGGCGCAACACTAGTTGTTGCCTTGGCAGTTTCTTCAAAGGCTGGAATTTCTTCAGCAGCCCTGGTATTTGCAGTTTCATCAGCCACATGATTTTCATCAGCGGTGCTGGCATTTCCTTTAGTGGCTTGAGCAGATGCTTCAGCCTGAGTGACTTCAACGTGCACAGGAGCAGCAGCACTTGAAATGAATTTCTTCACCAATTTAACGAATCTGACCTTGGCTCCTAGTCATTCTGCCTTGTGAGAATCAAATTCATCACTGAGCTTTTTGATATCAGCTTGTAGAGAGAGGAGTTGCTCAGGCGATAGGCTGAGGACATTGTCCTTTAGATAGCGCTGCTTCTTGTATCGCGCTTTCTTAACCACTCTGGCTTGATCATATTTCGATTTTTCTTCAGCTATGAACGCCATCACCATGTGACTTTGTCCAGTAGTGAGGCCCAGCTCTGGCATTGGAGCATTTGGATCTTTGTGCCAGAGATCGATGAAATCTAGGACTTTCTTAGGATCCAGTAGAAGGGGCACAACACTCCCTTTGCCTCTAGCGGCCCACTGCTGTCTGTCCTTGATGATATCAGTTAATTCATCATCATCAGCCTCATCATCAGATGGAGTTTGAAAGACCACCTGCTTCTTGTGAGGACTTGGTCTAGTGCCTCGTCCAGCAGTTGCCTTGGTCTTCAGCAGTGTGGGACCGGTTGATGAAGGATAAGCTGAAGAACTTGCTGAATCTCCTGAGGCAATTGATATGCCAGTGGTCCTTTGGCACATGGCGAGATGCACAGGTGCTGAGGACTTTGCCGGAGGAGCTGAGGGTTTGGAAGCCTGAAGAATTTGTGCAGCTTGAGGAACTGGGGTAGCTTGAGGAATTTTCCTTGGTGGCACAGAGGAGCTTGGCTGTGAGGGCATTGAAGAAGAACTTGGCCATGAGGGCATTGCTGAGGAAGATGGTTTCTTGGATGGCTTCTTTAGCATAGCCTTCTTCCTTGAAGAAGCATCAGCAGCAGCAGAATCCTCATTAAATTTCTTCACTGCTTCTTTGGCCTGCTTGGCTAATTTAGCTTGCCGCCTGGCCCATTCATTAGCTAATCCTCACCACGTTTAAGGCTTGTTGGATCAGCTCTTTGGCCAGGTGCCAGAGAAGATCTTGTGCATGGAGGGTTAAGAGCGAATTTCTTCATGTATTTGGGAGTGACATATCTGTACTCCCTCCATTCTCTTGCCCATCTTCTTTCAATCCTCTATATGCGCACCTTGCGCTCATTCTTTGTTTCCTTGCCATGAGTTGCCTCATCAGGCGTGCAGTACCCTGCATAGATATCATCAGGGATCTCAAAGGTAGTATTGACTTCAAGCTTCTTTCCTCCTTTCTGAGGCCTTTTACCATCTGCCATTTTCTTCAGCTGAGGAGTTTGCACAATTGAGTTCTCTGAAGAAGTATGCATCTTTTGTTCGACGAATGCTGAAAATGAGTTAAGTTGATGAGAACCTAGTGATTCAGTAGCAGACATGTGTACCTGTGAACAGAGTATAGGTCCGAAGAATTTGGAGAGGTCATATGTGTTCTCAGAAGTTTTTGTAAAACTGAACAAGTTTGAGGAAATTGACTTGATGTGTCTTGAAGAATTTCACTAAGCGTTCTTTGACTTAGGTTCCAGAGTTGTGCGGATTGTTAGATTCGCACAATTGAGGAATCATGAAGAAAAACATCACTTAGAGAAACAGGTCAAGAACTGAAGATTTGTGCTAAGGGTTTAGAGTGTGGAGGTTGAAGAATAAACACCTTTTGAAGATCTGATGAAAATCATCAGTAGAATAAATGCGGTAAAAGTAACTTTTGATTACCCTTGGTGAAGAACACAACGAACAAGAGCTGTAGATTCAGAAGTTCGTCAGCTCGGATCTTCCACGCCCTAACTCGGCGGAGGAAGACGTCTACGGCGGCGGCGGAGGGAAGATTTCCACGGTCGGCGCGAGTACGATGGCGACGAGGTCGAGGCAGTGAAGCTCTTCCTCACCAGCGACGATGGAGGTAGAGGCGTCGCTAGGTTTTGAGAAGCTCGAGGGAGGGAGTGAGGTCGAGCGGAGTAAAAACGACGTGAGGAGGGGAGGGGGTATTTATAGCTGAGGTGAAAAACCGCTCATCCGAGGAAATTGGACGAATGTGCCCCTGACCCTTCTCATTTGCGTGACATGTGTCACCCACGTACTGAGAGGTGGAGATCATGTGAGATCGTCGGTGAATAGATAAGTATACCATGGAATGTGTAACGGTTTGAGTGGCAAACGCCGAAAATTTAGATAAGAATATTTTAAAGTTTCGTTCGCAATTCTTTCAGCTGACAAGGACACAGTGAAGAATTTGAACGAGTTTCAAATAGAACGCACATGAAGAATTTGTGAATAGATTGGGTTGAGTTTATCATAGAGGGGGATAAGGGTCCGATCACATTCACTTAGCAGTAAAAACAACTTGAAGAATTACCAATAAGTGACTGCTATCGATGACATAAACTCATATACATACATACATACATACATACATACATACATATATATATATATATATATATATATATATAGTGATAGAGGCAAAGGTGTCCCGATGTTTCGATGAGATGGTGGCTATCGTTTTCTTTGGGAGTCGACCTTGACGATCCGACTACGAACGTGCGAGACGTCACGCCTTAGCAATCGTTAAACCAACTTCCGACGGGTTATTGACCACGCCAGAGCACGATCAACCTGACCACAAGGGTCTGTTTCCTACGAGCAAACGAAGAACAAGCAAGAAACTGAGATTGCAATCTGGATATTGTGAATATAAGAGGAAAGCTTTATTAATGAAGGTGGGGTTCTGTGACGTCTTGGTCTGGTCGTTGAACACAAACGAAGTACACGAAGTTGCAGCTATGGCGAACTTTTAATCTAAACAAAACCCAAAGTCTAAATGGTGCCCTAAGGGTTGTATATATGGAGGAAGAGGGGGGAATTTCGTGGCCCTATGTGGAGGGGTCCGAAACCAACCCTATCTCTTGTTTCCCCACACATTTGAACTCTAAAAATAGCCTATACTAATGTATTTCGAAATTACATGGGCCTGGCCCAATAAAAAGGTGACGCAACACCTAGGATAGCCTCTGGACGAAATTTGTAAAGTGGCATCTTGTATATTTCGTCCAAGGCTTCATGCACTCATTATGGTGGCTTCAAAGTCCTGAAATCATCACTTGTAACTCTGTTCTTGTTCCCCTTGTGCATGCCATCATCTCCATGCTTGGTCTTGCTCCAATGTTCATCCTTCTCCAAGCTAGGCCCTTCATTTGTAAGCAAAACAAATGTATCCAATTTTGGCAGCATCATATTCTCATGAACATTAGAATCATTACCAAGAAACAAAAGTACCTGGTAATTTAATTGGCGTGCGCGAGCTCTAGTAATTGGTCCAGTATGTATAGCAGCAGGGACAGTGGGTGTAACAATGGTATTGATGTCCTCATCATCCTCCCCTTCTTGAAATGAAGTCGTCCTCGATGGAAGTTCATCTTCCTCTCCAAAATAAGGCTTCAAATCTGCAATGTTAAAAGTGGGACTAACCCCAAAATCTGTAGGCAACTCAAGTTTATATGAATTATCATTTATTTTCTCTAACACCTTAAAAGGTCCGTTAGCACGTGGCATTAGCTTTGATTTGCGCAAATCAGGAAATCTATCCTTACGCAAATGTAACCAAACAAGATCTCCAAGTGCAAACACAACATGTTTTCTACCCTTATCTCTAGCAAGTTTATATTTAGCATTCATACGCTCAATGTTTTCCTTAGTTAACTCATGCATTTTTAAAATCAATTTAGCACATTGTTTAGCATCAAAATTAACCTTCTCCGAAGAAGGAAGAGGCAACAAATCAATAGGTGCACGAGGTAGGAAACCATACACAACTTCAAAAGGGCACATCTTAGTAGTAGAATGCAATGAACGATTATAAGCAAATTCAATATGAGGCAAGCGTTCCTCCCACATTTTCTTATTATTCTTCAAAACAGACCTAAGCATAGTAGACAATGTTCTATTGACTACTTCAGTTTGTCCATCAGTTTGGGGGTGACAAGTAGTACTAAAAAGCAGTTTAGTCCCCAACTTAGCCCATAAACATCTCCAAAAGTGGCTAAGAAATTTAGTATCACGATCTGAAACAATAGTATTTGGCACACCATGCAAGCGAATAATTTCACGAAAGAACAAATCAGCAACATTAACAGCATCATCGCTTTTATGACATGGTATAAAGCGTGCCATTTCTGAGAATCTATCCACGACAACAAATATGCTATCCCTCCCCTTCTTTGTTCGAGGTAAACCTAAAACAAAGTCCTTAGATATATCCTCCCAAGGAACACTAGGTACAGGCAAAGGCATATATAAACCATGAGGATTGAGTCGTGACTTAGCTTTTTGACATGTAGTGCAGCGAGCAATAAAATGCTCAACATCCTGTCTCATCTTTGGCCAAAAGAAATGTGTAGCAAGTATGTCCTCTGTCTTCTTCACGCCTAAGTGTCCCACTAATCCTCCTCCATGCGCCTCCTGCAACAACAACAGACGAATAGAGCTAGCTGGAATGCATAGCTTGTTAGCACGGAACACAAATCCATCATTAACGACGAACTTGTTCCATGTTCTCCCTTCTTTACAGTTCTGCAATACATCTTTAAAATCAGCATCATGCTCATATTGATCTTTGATGGTCTCCAAACCAAATATTTTGAAGTCAAGTTGTGAAAGCATAGTATAGTGACGAGACAATGCATCAACAATAACATTTTCTTTCCCTTCTTGTGTTTAATGACATAAGGGAAAGTCTCAATGAATTCAACCCATTTAGCATGTCTACGATTCAGTTTAGCTTGACTTCTAATATGTTTCAAAGATTCATGATTAGAATGTATAACAAATTCTTTGGGCCATAAATAATGTTGCCATGTTTCTAAAGTCCGAAGAAGAGCATATAAATCTTTATCATAAGTAGAATAATTCAGACTAGGCCCAGTCAATTTTTCAGAAAAGTATGCAACAGGTTTGCCATATTGTAATAACACACCTCCTAATCCAATTCCACTAGCATCACATTCAATCTCAAAAGTCTTATTAAAATCAGGAAGCTGGAGTAAAGGAGCATGTGTCAACTTATCTTTCAATACCGTGAAGGCTTCTTCCTGTGCGGTACGCCAAAAAAAGGCACATCCTTCTTTGGAAGCTCATTGAGAGGTGCAGCAATGGTGCTGAAATCTCTCACAAAACGCCTATAAAATCCAGCGAGGCCAAGAAAACTCCTCACTTGTGTGACCGTTTTGGGCTGCGGCCAACTCTCAATAGCTTCAATCTTGGCTTTATCAACTTCAGTTCCCTGTGGAGTAACAACATAGCCAAGAAAAGATATTCGGTCGGTGCAAAAGGTGCACTTCCCAAGGTTACCAAACAAACGTGCATCACGTAGAGCAATAAAAACAGCACGTAAATGTTCTAAATGTTCCTCCAGAGATCTGCTATAAATCATTATATCATCAAAATAGATTACCACAAATTGTCCAATGAAAGCACGTAAAACTTTATTCATTAATCTCATGAAAGTACTAGGTGCATTAGTTAACCCAAAAGGCAAGACTAACCACTCATATAATCCAAACTTAGTTTTAAATGTTGTTTTGCATTCATCCCCCAATTTCATACGAATTTGATGGTATCCACTATGTTAATCAACTTTGGAGAATATTGTAGAGCCACTCAATTCATCAAGCATATCATCTAGCCTAGGAATAGGATGATGATAATGAATAGTAATATTGTTAATGCCTCTACAATCAACACACATACGCGATGTACCATCTTTTTTTGACACAAGAATAATAGGAACAACACAAGGACTAAGGGATTCGCGTATATAACCTTTGTCGAGAAGCTCCTGTACTTGACGCATAATCTCCTTTGTCTCCTCTGGATTGGTATGGTATGGCGCACGGTATGGCAGTGAAGCACTGGGAATTAAGTCAATCTGATGATCAATCCCTCGAATAGGCGGTAATCCTCGTGGCACGTTTGTGGAAAGACATCAGCGAACTCCTGCAAAATGTTAGTGACAGCAGGAGGCAAAGAAGAAGGCACGTCCTTGAAAGAAAATAATGCCTCTTTGCACACAAAAGCATAGCAAATAGATTTGCTGAAATCTAGCTCATCAATATCAGATTTGGTGGTAAATAAACATGCACTTTTCAATTTAATTTCCGAAGCAACACTAGATGGTTTATTATTAGTCTTCATTTGTTGCTCAAATTCTTTTGCCACAATCTGATTTTCACTCTTATTTTTCGCCTGTTTTGCTTTATTAGCTCTATAAATGTCATCTTTCAAAATGGAATCAGGAGACATAGGAAGCAAAGTAATATGTTTGTCCTTATGAACAAGAGTATACTGATTGTTTCTACCATGGTGTGCAAATTTTTTATCAAATTTCCATGGTCTACCAAGTAATAAGGAACATGCTTGCATGGTTACCACATCACAATCAACATAATCAGCATATGTAGAGATACTAAAATGCACACGAATAGCACGCGTTACCTTAACCTTGCCGTTGTTATTGAACCATTGGATATAGTAAGGATGTGGATGTGGTCTTGTGGTGAGAGATAGCTTCTCCAGCATCTCCATGCTAGCCAAGTTGTTGCAGCTCCCTCCATCAATGATGACGCGAACAGAACGTTCCTTCACAACTCCCTTTGTACAGAACAAATTATGCCTCCGATTTTGCTCAGCTTGTGTGACCTGCACACTCAAAACACGTTGAGCAACTAAACATTCATACTTGTCAGCATCTTCAGGAGCCATGTAGTGTGTCTCATGTTCAGAATCATCTCCACCATGTTCTTCACGTGTAATAAGAGCCAAAGTATCCTCATCATAGTCACTAGCAGACTCATACCCACCATCCTCAGTAGCAATCATCACACGCTGAGATTTGCATTCTCTCGCATAATGACCTCTTCCCTTACAACGACGACAAATAATATCACTTGTGTGCCCTGTTGATGCCATGGAAGAAGAAGAGCTCCATGAAGGCCCGACAGGTGCGCTCTTGGCAGATAGTGGTGGTTGTGCCTGCTTTCTTGTATCACGGCTGGAGGTAGCACCTGCTGGAGGTGCTGGTGTAGTGGAAGTAGAAGATGCACGCGGTGTCCATGATGAAGGTCGACCTGCAGAAACGTTAGTTCGCGCCAATGCCTATTGATCCTGCACTTCACATTCAGCTTTACAAGCAAGGTGGAATAAACGAGTGATATTAGTATACTCCTTATACTCTAGAATGGTTTGAATCTCTCTATTTAATCCACCCATAAAACATGCAAGCATAGCTTCATTCTCCTCAACAATACCACATCTAATCATGCCAGTTTGTAATTCCTGATAATATTCTTCTACAGAATTTTTCCCTTGTCTTAAACGCTGCAATTTTTGAAGCAATTCACGTTGATAATATGGTGGAACCCAACGAGTACGCATAGCAGTTTTCAAAGCAGCCCAAGTAGCTGGAATAGGATATAATCTACAATGTTCAGACCACCATACACATGCAAAACTAGTGAAAGCACAAACAGCAGCAGCAACCCGTCTCTCCTAGGGGTATTGTAAACATGTAAAACATTGTTCAGTTTCTAACTCCCATGTAAGATATATATCAGGAACATATCTACCCTCAAATGGTGGAATTTTCAATTTCAGTTTAGGAATATGGTCATTATCTCGTACCTGAGGTGGTGGTGTAGGCCAACCGTTGCGAATATATACCTGAGGTCGACCTGCTGGTGGTGGTGCTGGTGGCTGCACATAGTTCTGATTTTGATCAACCTCATCCTCATAATCGTCCGCATAATCGTCATCCTCCTCGGCACCAGCAGTCGCTGTAGCAGGAACCAAAAAACATCAACAATAGGTGCAGGGGCACCAGAATTTTGTCCATCCTTAATTGGAACGTGTTGTGCTCATCCCACTTGATTTGGAAGGCGGCGTTGGAGATGTTGTTGTTGTTGTAGAGGTGCGACAGGTGCAGCCGATGGTGGTTGGGGAAGACGCTTGAGCAATTCATTAAACTTGTTATCCAGCTTTGTCTCGAACGACTTCTCAATGCCATCTATCTTTCCCATGGCCTCTTCAAATCTGTTTAGCACATCTTGCACTTGTCTACTCATCATTTGCTGAAATTTATCATGTAGATGGTTGTTCATCATGTTCTCTCAACCGGTCTCATTGGCTTGTGATCCTGCCATGGTTAGCAGCAATAGAAACACAAAAGAATATGATCCTACAGACTACTAGGAAGTGGTGGTGATGGTGGTGTGGCACAAATCCTTCAATCGAATCTCAAATTCTTACCAGTTCTTACCCAGCACCAGGTGGTGATCGGCAACCGTTGTAGTCAAAACTCTCATTGCTTGGATAGAGAGCTTACTAGGGAGAGTCAAACGCACGACATAGATGTATGTGGAGCAGGGAAGGCTTATAATATGGTAGCAAAAAGGGTCAGTAATAATCAATTCAGAGATGCAAAGTTGAATAAACGCTCAACGTCGGTACTGTGCTGGTCCTAGGCTAGACCGTGCTAGAGACGCGAGCCTAGAACACTAACAAAATCACGGCACGACACGTAATCAAGGGAGGAGCACCTCTAAATTTTTTTTAATTTTTTTCACTTTTTTGCACTTTTTTTCCTCTTTTTTTTGAAACTGGAACTATTTTTCTACTGCGGGTGGCACAGAAGTTGGGGAGTCCGACTTGGTCACGACTCGTAATATCGCGTGATCTGGAAATCAGAAACAAAGGAACAAATACTGGACTCGGACTAGGACTAGTGGTGGAGATGAATCTGGTGGAAACTCGGACTTGTGGCGGATATATGTAGGGCGGTGGAACACGAACTGGTGGCGAATCACTAATGGAGGTGGACTCAGATTATCGTGATGGCGGTGAATATGTGGTATATGGCAGAGGTGATGACGATGGTGGTATATGGCAGCGGTGATGACGATGGTGGTATATGGCAGCGGTGATGACAATGGTGGTATATGGCACCGGTGATGACGATGGTGGTATATGGCAGCGGTGATGACGATGGTGGTATATGGCAGCGGTGATGACGATGGTGGTATATGGCAGCGGTGATGATGATGGTGGTATATGGCAGTGGTGATGACGGTGATGCGGCGGCGGCGTGACAACTTGTGAAAAAAACTCGAAACACTAAAGGGCTAGACACTAAGACCAGCAACTAGACACGACGATGCAACCGCAAATTCAACAATGCAAAACACTAAAAAGATTATGCAAAGGCTCAGATTGGTTCGGATCTGATGAACTAACTCTATTTTTTTAAAAAAATCATGGACTGTAGGTATGAAGAACAGAATCGATCTAAACTACGAAAAGCTATAAAATCTCATCGAGCAACCTAGCTCTGATACCATTTGATAGAGGCAAAGGTGTCCCGATGTTTCGATGAGATGGTGGCTATCGTTTTCTTTGGGAGTCGACCTTGACAATCCGACTATGAACGTGCGAGACGTCGCGCCTTAGCAATCGCTAAACCAACTTCCGAGGGGTTATAGACAACGCCGGAGCATGATCAACCTGACCACGAGGGTGTGTTTCCTGCGAGCAAACAAAGAACAAGCAAGAAACTGAGATTGTAATATGGATATTACGAATATAAGAGGAAAGCTTTATTAATGAAGGTGGGGTTCTATGACGTCTTGGTCTGGTCGTTGAACACAAACGAAGTACGCGAAGTTGCAGCTATGGCGAACTTTTGATCTAAACAAAACCCAAAGTCTAAATGGTGCCCTGAGGGCTGTATATGAAGGGGGGAATTTTGTGGCCCTTAGTGGAGGGGTCCGAAACCAACCCTATCTCTTATTTCCCCACACATTCGGACTCTAAATAGCCTATACTTATGTATTTCGAAATTACATGGGCCTGGCCAAATAAAAAGTTGATGCAACACCTAGGATAGCCTCTGGAGGAAATATATAGTGGCATCTTGTATATTTCTTCCAAGGCTTCATGCACTCATTATGGTGGCTTCAAAGTCCTGAAAACATCACTTGTAACTCCGTTCTTGTTCCCCTTGCGCATGCCATCATCTCCATGCTTGGTCTTGCTCCAATGTTCATCCTATCCAAGCTAGGACCTTCATTTGTAAGCAAAACAAATGTATCCAATTTAGGCAGCATCATATTCTCATGAACATTAGAATCATTACCAAGAAACGAAAGTACCTGGTAATTTAATTAGCGTGTGCGAGCTCTAGTAATTGGTCCATTATGTATAGCAGCAGGGACTGTGGGTGTAACAATGGTATTGATGTCCTCATCATATAGTCAATGAAGAACAAATTGAAGAGTGAAGACAATGCAAAGTTGAAGAATTTGAAAAACTGAGGAATTTCAAAAATGAAGAAAAACTCAAATTGAAGATTTTCAACTTTGGTTGGTGGCGTAACCCACCGTATAAGAAAGCTGATTTCAGACACCGCGGACAACTCTCGTAGGGTTTTGTGAATCAATTTCTTCATTAATTTCTTCACACTTAGAGGGTTAGTCTTCATTGATTGAAGAAAAATGTTACTTCGTGTGTTGCACATCTAAGTCATCAAGTCAGCATAAGTGTTAGGATGTGTGTCCTTTTCAAAGAACATTCGGAGATTCTAGGATATTTAGCTCACACCACAACTTGCTAAATCTCTTCTCATCCAAGTGCTTTGTGAAGATATCGGCCAGCTGGTCTTCAGTACTTGCATGGTCGATGGAGATGTCGCCCTTCAACACATGGTCACGAAGAAAATGATGACGAATCTGGATGTGCTTTGTCTTCGAGTGCTGAACTGGGTTGTGTGCAATCTTGATAGCACCCTCATTGTCGCAGTAGAGTGGCACATCCTTCACATTGATGCCATAGTCCTTGAGTGTTTGCTTCATCCATAGTAATTGAGCACAGCAAGATCCAGCAGCAATGTACTCAGCTTCTGCAGTGGAGAGTGATATGCAGTTCTATTTCTTCGAGGACCAACATTACCAAGGATTGTCCGAGACATGTGCCTGACGTTGACTTGCGGTCCACCCGATCACCAGCATAGTCAGAGTCTGAATATCCAATGAGATCAAAGGAAGAGCCCTTGGGATACCATAATCCAAGTTATGGTGTGTGAGCTAGATATCGAAGAATATGCTTCATAGCCTTATGGTGTGATTCCTTCAGTGTAGCTTGAAATTGGGCACACATGCAAACACTAAGCATAATATCCGACCTAGATGCACATAGGTACAATAAAGAGCCAATCATGGAGCCATATACCTTTTGATCGAAGTCTTTACCATTTTCAGCAGTGCATAGATGGCCATTTGTGGGCATACTTTGACGCCATTGCAATCTTGCATGCCAAATTTCCTCAACACATCCTTGATGTATTTCTCCTGAGATATGAATATGCCATTGTATTGTTGACGAATCTGAAGACCTAAGAAAATTTCAATTCTCCCATCATAGACATTTGATATTTTTCACTCATCATATAGGCAAATTCATCACTGTAATGTTGGTTAGTACAACCAAATATAATATCATCAACATATATTTGGCACACGAATAATTCATCATCATATGTTTTGGTGAAAAGAGTTGGGTCAAGTGAACCGGGTTTGAAGCCTTTCTTCATGAGGAATTCCTTTAGTGTGTCATACCATGCACGAGGTGCTTGCTTAAGGCCATAGAGGGCCTTGTTGAGTCTGCAGGCGTGATCTAGAAATTTTGGGTCCTCAAAACCTGGTGGTTGAGCAACATATACTTCTTCCTCAAGCTTACCATTAAGGAATGCACTTTTCACATCCATTTGATGTAATATGATATTATGATGGTTAGCATAAGCAAGCAATATGCGAATAGCCTAAAGTCTAGCAACAGGTGCAAAGGTTTCATCGAAATCAATTCCTTCAACCTGTGTGTAGCCTTGAGCTACAAGACAATCCTTATTCCTCACCACGAGGCCATTTTCGTCTTGTTTATTGCGGTAGATCCATTTGGTACCGATAATGTTGTGCTTGCGTGGGTCTGGTCGCTTGACAACTTCCTGCACATTGTTGAGCTTGAATTGATGCAATTAATCTTGCATGGCTTAGTCCACTCAGATTCCATGAATGCTTCATCAACTTTAGTGGGCTCTGTGTTAGAGACAAATGCAAAATGCCCACAAAACTTAGATAAGTGTGAAGCTTTAGAGCGCGTGAGGGGACCTGGTTTTTTTATGTCATCGACGATCTTCTCAATTTGCACTTCGTTTGCAATGCAAGGATGTGTGGGTTGATGACTTTGCTTAGGCCTAGTAGTTTCTTCAGGGCCAGTTTCTTCAGTAGCACCAGCGTGATTTTCTTCACGAACAGGAATGACTTCTTTAGCATATTCTTCGGTAGGGATGACATCCTCAGTAGCTTTGAACTTGATGGATTCCTCAGGTGACATTTCATCTAGCACAGGAGGTAGGCGCTCTCTTTGCGAGCCATTAGTTTTATTAAACCGCACATCTACAGTTTAAACAACCTTGTGATGATTGATGTTGAAGACTCTGTAGGTGTATGAGTCGTTTCCGTAACCAAGCATAAAACCCTCATGTGCTTTCGGTGCAAATTTAGAGTAATGGTGAGGATCTCTAATCCAGCATTTAGCACTGAAGACTTTGAAATAACTTACATTGGGTTCTTGTCAGTGAGGAGTTCATATGAGATCTTTTTGAAGAATTAGTGAAGATATACCCTGTTGATGATATGGCACGTAATATTAATTGCTTCAGGCTAGAAACGTCGAGGTGTCTTGTATTCAGCAAGCATAGTGCGGTCCATCTCAACAAGAGTCCTGTTCTTGCGCTCCACGACGCCATTCTGCTGAGGAGTATAAGGAGCAGACAATTCGTGAGTAATACCAAGCATATCGACATATTCATCGAGGCCAGTGTTCTTGAACTCGGTTCCATTATCACTCCTGATATGCTTGATCTTCACACCGAAGTTAGTGGAAGCCCTTGAGTAAAATCGTCTGAAGACTTCCTGCACTTCATTTTTGTAAGTGATGATATGCACCCATGTGTAACGAGAATAGTCATCAACAATGAAAAAGCCATAAAGTGATCCAGAACTAGAGAACTTGGCATAATGAGTAGGGCCAAATAGATCCATATGAAGTAATTCAAAGGGACATGAAGTGGTCATGATAGTCTTTGAGGGATGCTTGGCTCTGGTGATCTTTCCAGCCTCACAAGCCCCACAAAGATGATCTTTGAGGAATTTGACATCCTCGATGCCAATGACGTGCTTCTTCTTCATGAGTGTATGCAAGTTCCTCATCCCAGCATGACCAAGTCATCGATGTCGTAACCAGCATTCTGAAGCTTTTGCAAGTAGACATGTGGCAGGCTGTGGTCCTGCAGAGAAATCAACAATATACAAGTCTCCTTTCCTAAAGCCTTCGAAGACTTTGGAGTTATCAGATTCCAAATGCACAAGGCAACGAAATTTGCCAAAGACAACAACCATATCAAGATCACAAAGCATTGAGACACACATAAGATTGAATCCTAAGGGCTCAACAAGCATGACCTGGTCCATGTGTTTATCCTTTGAGATTGCAACCTTACCTAGACCCAATGCCTTGCTTTTGCCGTTGTCAGCATAGGCGATATGCTTTAGATGAGATGGTGACAAATTAGTGTCCATCAACAAGCTCCTGTCACCAATCATGTGATTTGTACATCCACTGTCGAGGACCCACTCAGTAGCTCTGGGTTGTTCATCCTACAGATGAATTAGTGCAACTTACGAACCCATATACTTCGTCAGTAAAGAATATGATATTAATCTATTTATATATAAAAAGTAATATAATAGTTAACTAGAAAAAAGAGAATTAGTCTAGAAAATCACAAAATAATCAGAAACATCTGGCCATCAATTAAACTGACTAACTGATTACAACCAATGGATCTCCGAAGTGGTCTATTTACATAATAGTTCAAACAAATTACCCACCAATGCCCTTAATTATTTTTTGTCGTACCCATTCAATTTATATCTAGCTAGAAAAAGAAGTTAGGGTATGGTGCTACGCTCCAACATGTTCTCGCCACCGCCAATTTCTCATCGGTGCGCTCGGCCGGCCGGCCGGCCGGCTGGGCCTCAGCCTAATACGTATACGCGTCAGCCCCATGCATGCACACCAGGAGCATCCGGTTCCATATATTGCTTTGTGCAAGCATCCATGTTCCAAGGAGCTACCTTTGAGATCTAGGGAAGACTTAACTAGCACTCATGCATGTATGGGTGAGCTTACGTGGACGAGCTTGGCGCGCCACGAGCCGCGAGCATGTGGAGACTCTGGGTGCTGATAGCAGTTGAAGCAAGGCAAAAACCGGCCGGAGCGCTGAGCCATGAGCGTGTGAAGAATCTAGAGGCAATGGTTGTGTACGTGCGTGATGCGTAGCCCGTCGGCCGCGCCTGCGATCGAGTACATGAATACATGAATACTTAATCAACGGGAATGGGCCAAAACAATGCAATTATGGTCCACAAACATAGATACAAGATCAGTCGTAAATTGTTCTTATGCACACAGCTCAGTGTTTGGTGCAGTCATGGCATGAGGTATTATTTTCCTACTACTCCGTGTCTGGATGTGTGTATAATACAACATAAATTCTCTAAACTTCTATCAACATAACACGCCAATCTCAACGTTAAAGGATTTTTTAAACTTTTGCAGATTTATATAGAACAAGAAGATGCTACGTAGAAGATCCGCCTTCAACTGACCTTTTCTGCGTCTAATTCTTGCCAAAGCATTGAGTCGTTTTTTATTTTTTATTTTTAGCAACGCCAATCTCAATGTTAAAGAACTATTTTTTTTTACAGATTTGTATAGAACAAGAAGATGGTGCGGAGGAACAGACGCGGCTTCTAGGGTCGTCGGTGGCCATGTCCAGAAATTACCAGGGCGCTGGCCATGCCGTACGTAAAGAGGCAAAGGTGATTAAATTACGCTCACACTAATCTCGCGTTTGGACGGTGCACATACGTACAGATAAAAACAAGAAAGTTGATTGATTATTCCGACAGCTAAATCAATCTGCTGTGCCTTTTGCGTACGAGCATGTCCAAGTCATTGGAGTCAAGCTCCATGCAAGGTCATGAGATTGAAGTACGTGTGTGCTGCTCCTATGTAAAGCACCGGCCAGCAGTAATCATGAGGTGGAAGTTAGCTTTCAATCGTTCTAACCGAAGATACATGGTGGTGTGGGTCTTCCCGGGTATGCGACCACGATCCTAACCTTGCAGCGTCCACGCGAATAGCTACCGGGGGGTGGCAAATGACGTCCGCGAGGACATAGATATAAGCCAGGATACTGATACGACTACGAACAACTAAGTATCATGCAAAAAAAAATTAAATAACTTTTGTTTGGATGCATGTACGCATGCTTGGGTTTCCTCCTGCTAGCTACACGTCACTTAATAGGTAATGTAGATGCGACTGGGATACAAATATGATGGCATTTGAAGAATAACAAAATTGACATGATTAACACCATGCATTTACCATCACTCTGTTATACTGATCACCTAGGACTAAATGTGCTTAATTATTTCTTAGCAGAAGAAAAAACTATAGCTGAAGCTTTGTATATGTATTTACATCCTTTTGTTCATTTAATTACAGCTCTAGAAAGTATAATATATTTCTGGTCCAGAGGATTATTTCGGTATTTTAATAAGAAATAAAATAAATAGTACATCATGTAAGAAACTATGACAAAAGTTACAGAAAATACTGCAACACATTAGACATTTTGGCTAACTATTTTGTTGGAGGTAGCCTGATATGCGTATACGGACAAATTCACATAACCAAGGAATTTATTTTTGGAATTAGCAGCAGTGACCACAGTTTACGGCAAACGGGTGCCTTCGCAAAAAAAAAATGGAACAACCGACCGATAACTAAGATTCACTTCAACCCTCTGCTCTGCTAATTTAACATGGAGTATGCGTTATTGGGAATGGGTTTCTACTTATAGTACCGACTAGAAATAATTTTTAATCTTAATTCTGAACCATAGGGTATTTATAGATTCAAATACATGAAATATGTATAATTTTAGTTTCGCCTTTGTGTAAATCTGTACAAGAATACCTCTAGAAATCATATATGGTACGTGATATGGCATAGAGCTTTCGTAAAATCCACATGAATAATGTTGGACAGTCTAAAGTTTATGAGCACCATGTTACCGAGGTTACATTAATAGTATTATTGATGACCCATTTTTGCCTCTTTGTTCCTTTACTATGTCTTATGAATATTATTATCCATTTAAACACTAATTATCTCACTAACATGGTATTATAGAACATTCACGTGGAAATTTGCATGCTAGGGCCTATACACAGGAACACACTTTACCTTCATGTAGAAGTGCATGACTCCATAGGTTAGATTGAGAATAACCATTCTTCAACATATTTTTTATATTGGAGATATTATTCAATTGTTTATGAACTATTTGCCTATGATTTTATCTAATGTTTTATATATTGTTAAAAATAATATGTTTATATATATATTAAAAAAAAATCTTTGATCTACTGATGTTTTACTGAAAAAAATTGGACATGAATTACACAATAAGAGGAATGCAATGCTGACATACTCATGGAAAAAAGGATATGCATTTGCTTATCTATGTGCGAAGGTATGGACACATTACAACCCTAACAGACTGCAATGGGAGTGATTCATTACATTTTGACTGAATTCCATCTTACCAAAAAACTTAATAAAATAAGAGTAATACAAGCATTGAAATATATAATACTTTATTTAGGTTGGCATGACATTTTTGTAGTTAAGTCATAATTGATGACCACGTATTACTTCAATTTTTTGGTACTTCAGTTAATACAATTATATTAATAGAAAAATTTAGCATTGAAGTGAATTTAATGTAAATATGTGTATCATAGCGTCTTACAAGTTTTTAACAGCTATGCGAATAATATACACTATGAATTCTTGGACAAAAGGTTACAGGCCTCGATAATATGTGCATAATGTGCTAATTATTAGAATATTACCTCTAAATAGTAAAATGGGATATAACATATAATGACTTTTGCAAGGCAAATACAACTGTGTCTTTTATCCTTTTTCAGATCTGTACTTCCACATATGATTAGTGGTCGGGGATTTAAAACTATAACCACACATACTTATCACTTCAAATTACTCAAAAGTAGTATTAGTAAATGAATTTTCAATTGTCGAAATAATAGATTTATTATGGTGGCTACCCACACAAGAAAACACTTGTAGTATAATTATTCTTCAACAAGATGCTGCAACCGACCTTTTATTATATGAGAATATGTACATGGAGAATTTGTAGGCTATGAACTATCTTCATAATTATAGATAACATATTAGTGCTAACATGATATTGCAAGATGGATATGTTCTACTGATATGCAAACGTGCGTCAAGAGCCAGCAGAGAGAAGAAGGAAAGGAGAAATGGGATCGGAATACATCAATGTCTGTATGAAGGTGTGAGTGTGAGAGATGTCTGAGCACTGCGTGGTGTGCATAAACCTATTGGGCTAAAAGCCCCACTAACCATTCAAGTAGAAAAATATAATTTCACTCGAAACAACACAAATATTATTACCTACTAATCATTTATTATGAAGTACTTTAAAAAAATGATTACATACAGTGTACATTGTACATCACCTGGAAATAAAAGTATAGTGCATATACGTGTGCTTCGTCTAAATTATATACTTTTCGGTGTTGGAATTTTTCTGAACATGTCCATGTAAACATTTAGTACATGTCCATATGGTAAAAAACTTGTAACCATTACAAATCACCCACATTTAGACTTACATTAGATTCATAAGGAAATTCTAAAAAAAACAATATATATAAACACTAAACATGTAGGACTTCACTACAGTGCAACGGAGATGTCAAGCCAGTCACACACACAATCTTAAGACATAATTAGGTGGTTTAAATATTCCCGAAAACATGCAAGGGCACCTCAAATCCTAATAATCACCATTTGATGACAAACTAAACAATTGGCAAATATTAACTTCATGTAACATAACTTGGGTAAATACTAGCCCGCGCGAAGAGCGGGCCACTTTGCTAGTTTCATCAACAGTAACAGATATAGCAATATAAGGATGTGAGAGATGAATGATTCATTTATTCATGATTAGCTTGCGTCCTTTCAAGCACATTCAGGTCTCCAGCAAATTCTTCAGACAAGTTAGTTCGTTTGGAGACCTGACCCTGCATAAGAGATTAATTCTTTTTCTTCATCACCCACATCTGGAGGGGTGGCAAAGAGTTCATCATTCTGCAAGCTCCTTAAGAAAATGATGGCATTGAAGCTAGTGCACTTTGTTTCACAGAAGAGCGGTTAGGATAAGCATATGCATAAGCAGAGAAATTCTTCGAGGAGTTGTGAACATAATGATTTGAAGAATAATGCACATAATCATAGCCTTTAGACTTTCCATGCGAAACAGAAGTGTTAGCACGATGATGTTCATATGAGGATTTTGATCCATGTGAGGAATTTGATCTATATGAAGAGTATGGTCCATATGAGGACTTGGATCCATAAGAAGAATTTTGTCCATATGAAGAATTTGATCTGGGGTTCCTATTCTTCATTTGTGGTGTCATGATGACATTCACCAGAAGATTTTCAAGGCATCTTTTAGGAACCCAGATTTTCTTCATAGGGGGGCCATTTCTGCAGTTAGTTCCAACATATCAAGGAAATACTTCATCGTTCTGATTCTTAAATAGTTTATAGTTGGAGTCAAATGACTAATCAGAGGAATATGAAGAATCGGAGGTAAAGCCAGATAAAGTGCATGGATCTACAGGAGGTCCTTTCGCAGCAACCCATGAGGTTTTTGGGTACTGCTCAGGTTTCCAGTAGGTCCCATCAGCATTGAGTTTCCTCTCAAAGGCAATACCCTCTTTCCTAGGGTTCCTATTCAAGATCTACTTTTTGAGCACATCATGTAGATTCTGATTCCCTTTGAGGCTTTTGTAAATGCCTGTCACATACAATTCCTTCAGCCCTGCATTATCGTCAGTGGTACATGTGGTATCCTGAGATGAGGAATTTGTAACCACAGAGACAATTGAAGAATTTGCAGCAATAGAAGAATTTGAACATTCAGGTGATGAATTAGCAGATTCATGCTCAATGCATTTTAGACCTAGTGGAATAAATTCTTCCTGAGCGGAACAGATCTGTTGAGCAAGCAAAGAATCATTTTCCTTCTGAAGATCTTCATAACTCGCTTTTAACTTCTCAAGATCTTGCTTTCTTTGAAGAAATTCATAAGAAAGCTTTTCATGATCAGATAAAAGAGTGTTATGATGATTTTGAAGGTTGTCAAACTTTGACTGAAGTTTTTGAAGACTATCAGTCAACGCCTTAGTTCGATCCAATTCCTCACCCAACATATCATCGCTTTCATCTAGCATGTTTTGAACTTTTTCAAGAGCTCTTTGTTGATTGGTGGCAAGGGAAGGAAGTTTGACATAGCTGGGGCCAAATTCATCACCTGATTCATCATCACTAGATTCGGAAAGGTAGCATTCTATTACCTTGACACCCTTTGCCATAAGGCATGGTGAAGAGGATGATGATTCAGGTGCGAGAGTCATCTCCTTGAGTGATTCCTTGAAATCCTCAAACCAAGGATCATGACGAGTAAGATGGCCTTCGTAGACCTCAGAGAGTCAGTCCTAGATTAGCTTCACATGATTGAGATGCATGATGTTTCTGAACTGATTTTGGGACAAACAGGAGCAGATGACATCTTTTGCCGTGAGGTTGAGTAGAGTGTACTTGTGAATGTCATCAGCCTCCGCCATCTTGCAGAGATCGGTGAGACCAATCTCAGTGATGGTCCACGGTTTGCTGTACATCGCCATGAGTCGCTTCTTCATCATGGCCTTCCACTTGGGATACTCATGACCGTCAAAGATTGGTCAAGTCACTTTCTTCATTCTTGCAGTCGACATAACTAAAACTCCAGGCGGTTAAAAAAATCACATAGAACAAGGGAGTACCTTGCTCTGATACCAATTGAAAGTGCGTTACGTCGACTAGAGGGGGGTGAATAGGCGATTTTTATGAATTCTTCATTGAGGAGTTTCAGGGTGAGGAAATTCCTAAGCGAAGAACTACGTGCAGCGGAATAAGTACTCAGGTATAAGCATAACAGAGTAACGGCATAGTCATCATGATGAAATGAAAGACAAACACAGAGTATAGATAGCGTAAACACCGGATAAGCAGGATGAAGACAAAACTGGCTGAAGAAATAGGATTGAGAAATTAGAGAAAGTCTTCAGTCAAAGTCTTCAAACTGTAATGATCAGGTTCATCAACACATAACTGAGGAAATGAAAGGGTTGAGGTAATAGAACCAGTTTGCTTGGTGAAGATAATGATTTGGTAGACCAGTTCCAACTGCTGTGACAGTTGTACGTCTGGTTGGAGCGGCTGAGTATTTAAACTCGAGGACACACTGTCCTCACCGTATTCTCCTTGAGCTAAGATCACACAGACGTCGCCCAACAGTAGTGGTAAGTCTTCACAGGTGACTTCCGAACCTTCACAACTTGGTCACTCAGCAATCCACAATTCCTCTTGGATGCTCAGACCATGATGCCTAACCATCTGGAGGATACACAGCCCTCAAAAGTAACAAGCGTCGGTTCCACACAGGAACAATCTCTTCAGTGATGCTCAATCACTTTGGGGTTTGTATGTTTGGGTTTGGGATTTGGGTTTTCCTCACTTGATGATTTTCGCTCAAAGTCCTCGGAGGATGGGATGTTCTCAAATGACAAGTGTCAGTTTGTCTCAGAGCAGCCAACCAGCTAGTGGTTGTAGGGGGCGGCTATTTATAGCCTAGGGAGCAGCCCGACATGATAAGACATAAATGCCCTTGTCTGATATGACCGTTCGGTGGTAAGATATTTTGGACAGCTGGCGCGTGGCACAGCAACGGTCGGATTTGAGGTTCGAATTCCTCAGGGCTATCATGTTCCTCACTGTGTAGGCAATCTGCACTGGCGAATTCCTAACTCTTCAGTCAGAACAAATTCCTCAGAGATCAGAATATCTTCGTCTCTGTCACTGAAGAAATTGACTGAACTGATATGAGATTGCCAATGGCTTCAGTCGAAGGATTGGGTAGGTGTAGGATTTTGAGATGATCATCACTTGGAAATCAGTTTCCTTAGTATTACCTCGACCCCCTTTAACAGTACGGTGTTTCCTATGACTCAAGAAGAAGAAAATGAAACTACGAAAACAAAGTCTTCACGCTTCAGATTCTTCATGATGAATATCGAAGTCTTCAATGTCACACGAATTTCTTCACTTTCAAAGTCTTCAGGAGAACCAAAGTCTTCAGCCGAAGACATTCATTTTTAGGGGTCGACTTTATTTGTAAATATCAAACTCCTCATTGACTTATAGAGCCTGTGTACACTCACAAACATATTAGTCCCTTAACCTATATTCTTCAATACACCAAAATCACTAAGGGGCACTAGATGAACTTACAGGTGGTTCCCTACCCTGGTCCTGATATATGTCGCTTCAGCCTAGATGATCAGTCCTGCGTTGCTCTCGATATTGACATAGCTGGCCCTTCCTAGAGCACATATGGTTCAAAGCAAGCATTTCCAACACCGAGGATTGGTTGAGTTGAAGTTCGTTTGATTGCTTGTTATTTGTTGTGTGATGAAAACTTCAGTATTTACTAGAATGTTTTGTTGGAAATAATCTATAATCCAACATGTATCCTCGTTGTCGTTGTGTGTTGATGACTTGTTGTTTGTAATGAATGGTACATTTGCAAATGCATGTCATAAACTAAATTTATGAATGGTTTTCGAGTCACCTCTTGGAGTGTGAGTACCGTAGTAGTATAGCCAGCATCCGGGTAGTATATAAAGTTGCCACATCACATAGAGCCAACCTAATATTGGAGTATGCTAGCCCTCCAGCGGCGCACCGCTTCAAATGGCGGACGAAGTGATAGGTCACGTCACCTTGTGTCCAGATCTGAGATGCCACGTGTACCAGATGAATGACTCCAAGTTCGACCACCGTGATGCTAGGTGCGAGCCGAGGAACACCGTTGGAGAGACCCGCCCCCCCCTCATAATTTTCCTACATTGGGCGTTTGATTCATAGGATAGAATGCTATAGGATTTTTTTCCTACGTAATCATGTTTTAATTGGCAATCTAGCATCCACTCCAATTTTTGTTTCACTTCCTTTGTTCCTACGAAGAGAGTACTTGCTCTATATGATGTGCCGCTGCAATAGCCGCCTATATTAATTAACCATGCTCTAAAAAGGTGGAGCAACTTTGGCTATAGTAGTACTGTACTAGGTTAGTAGGTGACCTTGCGCTTGGCTCTTCTCCTCTTCCGGAAGTCGAACAATATGATGGTATTACAGTAGTACTTCAGGCAATCTGACACTAAATGAACTGTTGCACATCCACCGCTTGTAAGAAAAAGTTTCTCCTCGTGCTACTAGCCACCGCGCACGCATTGGCGAGGGAGAAGGCATAGTAAGCAAGCTTCTCATTGAGTTGACGGGACACATCAAAGTTATTTAGTACTCTCTTCAAAAAGGGCCGACCATGTCCATGGCTACCATCTCGTGCTCTGTCATTGAGTACATGCACTATTCACATGCCATCGAGGAGAAAACATATTGTGTAGTACTAGGTGCCATTGAAGTGCACGACTCACTTACGCACCGCATATCTCCATTTTCTTGCATGACACATCCACCTTGATGCTAGATGTCCCGCGTGTCAGCAAAAGGATGAACAAAGCTCATGTCTTAAACGAAAGAGTGGACGAACATATATTCCCAACGATCGAGAAGGAGCAACAAACCTCGCGGTGGAGAGTCTACACTCATAATATTTTATATTATTCAGCGATATAAAATCAACCAAATCTCTCCACGTTCCTATACCATTCTATAGTATGAGAATAACTTTGAACGTAAGCCATTGATTCACTCTATCCAATGGTCATAGTTGGAAAACCCAAACAAAACCAAGAATTGGATCAACTCTTTTAGCACTTAGATTGTTGCCTCCTGCCCACCTAGTCCACCTATATATCCGCCCACGTGTGATGATCACAGGAGCTATCCACTCAGATTATATGTTAAAAAAATAAATGTTGATAACTAATGCGGCACCTCGGGCCAACGCGGCCAGATCGCATCATGCACGAGAAATTACACACCATGTTTCGTTGACATGTGGTCCCATTCCAACATGTCAGTGAGACGACGGTGAGTCCTTTTGTACAATTTCCGAACGGACGTCTATGTAGGCTGGGGCGCCTCTTCGTGTACAGTGGAAACCGTCCACCGCCTCTTCGCCTTCCCCTCTCGATTTGGAACTGCTGTTGCACGCTCTTCCTCCCTCCTCCATTTTCCTTCACCCTTCCTTCTACCATTGTTCGATCATCTTCTCCATGGAGGGAACAAGCCAGAAATGACCCCATTATTCTTGCACTGATCTGAAAGATGACGTGGTGGAGGAACTCATAGATCGGTGCAACATCATCACCTCGGCTAGCATGGCAGGTTCGTTGAAGACCATTCTCGACTCAAATAATAATATCATTACAAGGAACCCAAGGGTCCAGGAGCGGTTTGATCTCCCCTACCTTCTTCGCCGTGACCCTGCTGACCGGCGCAACGACAGAGGCCTCGCCTTGTGCAAGTTGATGCCGCTTGATAATGATACATGTGATGTTAAGATGCCATCGCTTGAGGGTAAGGCTTGGGCAGGCGCAAATGGAGTTGGGTTGTTTATATTGGGTTCAACTGTGAGTGGGAACTTGTGAATGTGTACACTCGTCACCGGGTTCCACTTCCAAAAATCTCAGACTGCCCAAAGGTTGAGCACACCAGTATTCTACGCACGTTCAAATAGGATCATGGTGACTGTCGTCTATGGAAGATAGCAATTTGTCGAGTTCCCAACCGCTCTTGGCATTACAGGAACTATGGAGTTGTTGCTATCTTCGACAAGCTTGTTGCCGTCCTTCATGGTTCGACTGGATGGATATTGCTCAAAAATCAGTTTCTATACACGGATGTGTACTGTGATGCAATTCAATACGAGGGTCTTGTGTTTGCTGCCACCACTCGTGGCACTATTTTTGCATGGGATCCTCGTAGTTTCGGTATGTTTGTCTTCCACCGTAATTATAATTGTTTCATCCACATGCATGTGGGTTAGCAAGTTTCCCTTTACTAATTAACCTTCTTCTTGTGTTTCCAAGGTCCTGTGAACATTCCACCACCTATACTTGAAAAAATTTATGACCAAGGGGGAGATGACGATGCTGATGATCACGCGAATGAGGACGAGTGGGACCCATATACTCAGTGGTGCCTGGCAACTTATTCTTATGGATCACCTCTTCTTGTCTGTATACAGGGCACTGCTGATGTTACTAAGGAAGCAAGTGTTGTCTCCCATGGTCACACTCTCCGTACCTATTCCAACACCCGTTGCAGGGTATACGGGATGGATACTAGTGTGCTAGCACCAACACCTTCTCCCTGGTACAGTATTCATAGTCTTGGAGAAAACTCGCTCTTCCTTGGACAAAACTATCCAATGATGGTGAAAGGCCATCCAGCTGCTATTGATGCAACGTTACTACCATTTATGAGAAGCAACTGTATCTATACCTCGGTGGTTCCCTACCCTAGTCGTGATATAGTAGACCGCTTTAGCCTGGATGATCAGTCCTGCTTGGTCTCGAGATTGATAGTAGTTGGCCCTTCCCGGAGAATCACTTCTGGTTCAAAGCAAGTGTTTCCAACACCGACGAGTGGTTGAGCTGAAGTTCATTTCATTGCTTGTTATTTGTTGTGTGATGAAAACTTAAGTATTTATAATGTATCCTCGTTGTCGTTGTGGGTTGATGACCTGTTGTATGTAATAAAATGATAGGCCTGTGATAAACTTACTAAATTTATGAATGGCTTTCGAGTCGCTTCTCTGAGTGAGTGCTGCGACGAGGCAAAACATATTTTCCGAATACATAATTGTATGTGCATTACAACAGGTTATCGGATGTGGCCAATCAACAATAGTACACTATTTTTACTAGCTTCACATGCTTCGCGCGTCGGGCAGGTGTTTTTACTGTAGCTATGAATCCCATCATCCTAGGTCCTCGGATGAGTCCAGTAGAAATTGCATTCTGATGTTTGGGTTCAAACTTTCAGAACTACTGCACCGTCTCTACGTCTACGTATATGTAATACAACAAGTTTTAAACTTGAGACCAGCCACCCACCCTCACAAAGAACACTTTTTAACCTACCACAGACTCCAGGAAATTTGGCCACAGTGTGAGGTGGGCCATATGTTAATGTGTTCGCTATACGTAACCAGCACCTCGAATCCTCGATACTATTATGTAGTAGGGTGGCATGGGCCAGAACAAGCATTCACGTCCAGGAGTATGGCACACGCCACTAGCACGACTTCCATCAGACACCATATTTCTTGGAGTCCGTGCTACAACTATCTCTTCAACCTCATCATTTCTCTAACTCAGCCATCGTGCAGCAGGCGAGGTGGGGGTTTGCCGATAGTCGGTTTCCTCAACTGCTGTCCCACTTGTAAGGCCAGCTCCAATGCACGACCCCAAATGGACCTCCATTTTGCCCGGATTCTGTCCGTTTGGGTAGGGCAATGAGGTCGTGTCCGGGCCATTTCTCGGATGCGATGGTCGTGCGCCCAACACAGACACATCCCAGCCGCGTACATTTTTCTTTGCAAACACATATCTTTTTTTCATCATTGATTTTTGGTACATGGAAATACATCACCAAAATTTGACTAGAAAAGCAAGACCAAAGAAAACAAGAACCACAAGAATACATTTTAGAAGATATCCAACTTCCATAACTGCTCCTGTAAGTTGGATTAGTGCCTTCTCAATGCATTCATTGTTGATCTGTGGAGGCTCGATCTTGCGTGCTTCTTTCTTCTTCGAGTGTAAAGAAGTAGACGTTGCTTCCTCGCATCTAGTCTCATGTCTAGCCTCTATTCTATCAACAAGTGCACTAGTCTCATCTCTAGCCTCTATGCTAGCTAAAAGTGCTAGAACATCTACTAAATTGCGCCCTATCAATATATCGATGACTCTTCTTCCCAATACCAAAATTTGCATCCATTCTACACAATAAAATTTTAAGTTAGCACAACTATTCTAATGCAATAGCACAAACGAAGATTTGGTCGAGTTCTTCCTCCTTTTGCCGACACGTGGGACATCCAGCATCCAGGTTGTGTCATCCAAGAAAATGGAGTGGTAGTTGAAGCCACGTGATGTGCATCTTGGGTTAAACTGTAAATAGAATCTTACTACTCTTGAGTAACTCCAAAAGGGCCACCGAAGACCTTTATTGGATTTCTTTTTCATCACCAGCACGTCGAGGTGAAAGATGTGCAGGTTCAGTAGGTCCTCTTGTGTTTTCACTGACATGTGGGACCGCATATCAGCAAATAAATGACGGGCTCCACGCGTCTGTTGGCTGGATGAGAAGAGAGATAGAGGAGGGCTGAGCATGGACTCTAGGAAATTTGTTCTACGTAACCAGCACCTCGATATAGGCTCGATATAGTGGGGTGGCATGCGCCATAACTAGCATTCACGTCTAGCAGTATGGCACACGCCACCCACATGAGTCCCATCTAACACCAATTTTCTTGGAGTCCGTGCTACAGCCATCTCTTCTCCCTCCTATTTTCTCAGCCATCGCGTGCTGGGTGGGGTGGGGGTTTGCCGATAGTCGGTTTGCTCAACTGCGGTCCCACTTGTAAGTGAAAATGCAACACAACACGCATTCCCCCTTGAGTAGCGTGCCGGACCAACCGTGTGGGGGTGCGACGCGAACACGACAGGCTTTTCCTTTTGAACTTGTAACTTGTAAAATTTGGTTCTGCTCCATGGCGCGGTCGATAGATAGAAATAACGATTTTCCCTAGAGTAATGAGAAGTTTGGTTCTTGCGTGGTTCATGCATGGAGTACGTATGAAAATTATGAAGTTGATGCGAAAGGTAAGATAATTACTAGTAGTACCATATACTACTACATGGATTTGACGGAAAGATAAAGATACATACGGACCCATCAACGACATCCTCACGCCCTAGTGCAGCGGGTCACCAACCGACGTGTGAGGAGCAGCGGCGTTGGTAGCGAGCTCAACATGCTTTTGAACAATGCCATCCAAGGTTGCCCTGCGGTCCAAGAAGGCCAGCGTCCTATCATCCTCCTCTTGCATGTAATAGTCCTTGTGGACGATTTGTGCATAGACGTGGGTGATTATGTTGATGGTGTCTTGATGGGCCAGCTGCTGCGCGGCGAGTGCGACCTCGAGGTGGACATTCTCTGGCGCGACGGCAGGCAGTCGCAGGGCCACCAGTGCGTCGAAGAGGTTGTCACCATAGAGGCCGTTGAGGGTGGTGGGCATCACACAGCCTGGGCGCGTCGGCTGGAGGCGTACGTCAAGGTCGTCCGCGAGCTTCTTGACGACGGTGAACTTGTCAAGGAAGCTGATGAGGACCTCGTCGAACAAGGAGACGAAGCTGTCATCCAAGCGGCCCCTCGCCCTGGCGGCCTCAAGCACTACTTGGAGACGTTCCTCGGTGCCGGGCCGCAGGCCGGCGTCGTGGACCATCTGGCACAGCCGGCTGATGCTCGCGCTCATTGCCTCCATGGGTCTTGCTTCTAGTCAACTGATCTTGCGATTGGAGTGATCACTCTTGCCCTTGGTTAGCGTGCGTAGGTGCGTAGGATTTCATACTAGATTGGACTGGCAGGGAGCCTTTATATGAGAAGTGTAGACTGCATTGAATTCACGTGCGTGTTGGCCATCTACTCCTCGACCCTCGACTGCACCTTCCTTTAGGTGTATGACAGGTGGGCCAACCACCCGTTGGGCCCACGTGTCATGCACCCAAAGGCAGGTGCAGTATGTTAATGAAGTTGTGTCCCCCTCTATGCCGATGCAGTATAGTCATCTCACCGGACCTCTAGTTGGGGCCAAACAAGAGAACTTTGATGTTTACTGGTTTATTGGTCCCCTTTGCATTTTGTGCCAAGTTTTGACCTTTGATTTAACTAATAAAATGTTAATGCATGTAACCAAAAATGTTGTGTAAGTCACCTTAAAAAACCAAATAATCCCAAAACACTTAGGCACGGTACATTCACTCCCTCCTCATTTCTTATTTCGAGACATATCAACCAATGAGAGATGTGGGCCGTGCATGCTTTCAATGACTTGAGACTACCAAACATGACATGCGGTGGTTAGTTCATTGCATGTAATCCTATTAATTAGCAAAAAGACATTACGTTGTCTCGCCGATAGGAATAAAACAATACACAATGTATTTATTTACAGAGGGGGTAGTACATTTTTTCTGACATGCATTACTAGATATTGCTAATCAAATACTAAAATCTAGATGGATGTGGGAGTACTACTAAATCCAGACGGTGGTGCTAGTAATAGTAGTAGTACTACCAATGTAGTAGCACTGTACTACCCGTTGGTCAACTTATTACGTGCTCCTCCTCACAGTGAAGTGACAAGACCCTGCGCCGGAGATGACACCTGAGTATAGGCGCTGTGTTTGGCATACCATAGTCAGCCTCACCGTCTGCAGTCACTAGCATCATGGCTGTAGAGCTAGCCTGCTTACAACTAGCCGTGTTCGACATAATTTCCCGTGCGTAGATGCCCGTGCATTGCACGGAACACCAAGATTGGGGGTGGACAGCACCGGCAGCGGCCATCGCGCCAGATTTTTCCATGGCCTTCTAGATGTGGTGGGGAGGAGATAAGGCTGATTGTGAGAGATAAGGAGTTGTTTGTAAATAGGGAACAAGTGCGGACATATTTTTGCAAAACTGGAGAAGTTTGGTTTGTATGCGTCAGATCTAGATCTGACGGCTATTGGTGAAAGATGGTAGGCACAACATCATCACCAACTCAGGACCTCTTTGAGTCGCAGGATTTCGAAAACGCGGGAATAGGACATGGCAATATTACAAGTTTCAAACTGATATTACAAATGTTAGGAGTAATGCTGCACCTACAAAGAGGGAATTACTAGGAAGTTTAGATAAGAACTTTCGTTACTTTAGGTGGATGCAGCATTATCGTACAAACTAAAATCCACCACCCTGACAAGTCACTAATGGGCAAATAAGTTTTCGAGTCTCTAGCCACTTGATGTTTCAAAAACAAAATCAGCTTCTGCGAAGACTTTGTCATTTAGGCTTAGACGCTTGCGGTGATCAGCACGCCATTCATTGTTGCACCACAGAATGCCAAACCTCGTTACCTTGAGAACACTTGCCTCCAAAACAAAGAACCTGGCCAATTTAATCTCAGATGTGCTGCCTCGGTAGTCGATCAAATCAATTTCTGTAAGATTGAGATCAAGACATTCGATGAGATTGTTATAGTGCAGCACACTTTTCACTTTTGGGTCTTTTTTATCTGCAAAAGAAGAGAACATATTAGAGCAGTTGGCTGTATAAGATTGCCATGTCATCAAGAGGTACCAATATCATTCGCTCATATGATAGGGTTGGATGGCTAGTAATATTTCTTCCCTCTCTCTCTCTCTCTCTCTCTCTCTCTCTCTCTCTCTTTCCTCTCATTTACCTAGGAGCACGTGAAGAGCTTGAGCATTTGTTGCCTTCCACTATGTGTCCGATGCCATATTTCTCAAAAGTATGCCACATAATGCGCATCAATGTCAAATCAAAAGATTTGGCACCGCTCTCATGAAGTGAGAGAGTTGGCACCAACGTGAGAAAAAATACTAAAAACATTTCTTTCGGTGCAGTGCGTAGATGCAGTTTTGAACACTACACTTGTCATCGTAATTTGGGAAAATTACGAAAAAATTGAGCTACATTGTGATTAGCGTTTATGTGACGCCCGGGTAATCAAGCTACAGTGTACCTCTGCTAATGATGCCACGTCACCTTGATTACTGTTACTGATCTCGCGTTAGCTTGAAACCGGTTCAAATTTCAAAATTAAAATAAAGGCAAACAATAAAGGTTTTCACATATTAAAACTAAGTGTTCGGGTGGAGCCAAATAATGCCTAGGTAATTATGGTGGAGAGACCACACTTCTATAAAATGTTAAATAATCTAAAATGAATAAACAGTAGCTAAATCAATTAATAAGTGCCTTCTGAATTTTATAAAATACTAAACTATTTTGTTTAGGGGTAAAACTTTTTGTGACAGTAGTTTATTTAAAAGTACCAAGTTAGATGTTAGTGATAATTTTTACTAAAACTAAAATAAGATGTAACTAAAATAAAACAGAAAAGAATATAAAAAAAGAAGAACAACAGACCCCCCCCCCCCTGGGCCTCGTGGCCCAGCTGAACTATGCCGCTCGAATAGGCCGGCCCACACCCCCACCACTTAACGCCCGGTCCACATGAACGAAACCCTAACCCTCCCACTTCTCCTCCCGATTCCCCACTCTCTCGCTCCTCCCCACTCCCGATCCCTTCGGATCGGGCAACCACTCAGCGCCCGGCGCTCAGGCCTCCCGTCCGCCGCCGCCAGCATTCGCCCGGCCCCCACCTGCGCCACCCCGTCGCCTCGCCTCATCTCCGCCGGCCTCCCCAGGCCTCGTCACCCCATCGACGCCCGTCGTCCCCGCCGACACCCGACCTCGGCGCCCGCCGACATCGTCACGTTGCCGCCTCGCCGTCCTCTCCATCCTCGACCTCGTTCCCGCCGTCGCTGGACCCCGCTACATCAACCTTCATCGAGCCCGCTACCCTGGACCCTACTCCCCACCGTGAGCCGCCGCCTTTCCCTCCTCCTCTCCCCTCGGCGGCCGCGCACTCGCCTTCCTCGGCTCACCTCGTCACTGCGCGCCCCGGTCCCCACCACCATGCACGCCGGTGCCATCTCCGGCCGCGCCCGATGCGTGCTCACCATGCCATCGTCTGTGCGCATGCAACCGCAGCCTACCTCCCGCCGGTGGCCACCTCCACCCGCTCACGCCCTGCCTCCCCCGGCGCCGCTGCTCATCCCTTCTCTCCGGTTGGCCTCGCGGCGCCGCCCCGCTCCAGCCACGGTCGCCGACGTCGGGCCTGGCGCCGCCCCCTTCACCCGCTGGCCGCAGCGCCCAGTCGGGCGGGCTGGTGCCCGTCACCCGGCTCCGCCCGCGCCCGTTGACCCTCTAAGGCCTTTTGGCCCACTGACTAGTGGGGCCCAGCCCCTGGATCTAAAAAAAGAGAGAGAATAATAAAACTATAATTAAAATAATAATTTATTAATTAATTAATTAACTTAGTTAATCATGTTTAGATTAAACTAATCACCTACTTAAACTAATTAATTTTGTTTAACTAACTCAATCAATGACAGTAGGACCCATGGGTCAGTTTGACCAGTCAACTCTGTTGACTGCTGACGTCAACATGACATCATGCTGATGTCATTATTTCATTTTCGAATTAATTAAATTCCAGAAATTAATAAAATCTTTAGAAAATCATATCTTTTAATCCGTAACTCGGATTAAAATATTTTCAACATGAAAGTTGCTCAGAACGACGAGACGGATCCGGATACGCAGCCCGTTCACCCGCCACGTGTCCCTAGCATAGTGAACCTGCAACATTTCACCTCCGGTTCATCTGTCCGAAAACACGGAACACCGGAGATACTTTCCCGGATGTTTCCCCAATTCACCGGTATCACCTCATACCGCGTTAGAACACGTCTAGCTCTGCTTGTTGTCCTGCTATGCACTTGCTTGCTATGTATTTACTGTTTCTCCCCCCTCTTCTCTCCGGTAGACCCCGTGACGATGCTGATGCCCCTGTGGTCGACTATGTCACCGACGACCCCTCCTTCTTGTCTGAGTTTCCAGGCAAGCCCCCCCTTTGATCACCAGATATCGCCTATTCTTCTCTATACTGCTTGCATTAGAGTAGTGTAGCATGTTCTTTATTCGGTTACTCCTATTACATTGCATAGTCTGTCATTGTTGCTACAATCATTGATACCTTACTACAATCCTAAATGCTTAGTATAGGATGCTAGTTTATCATCATTGGCCCTACATTCTTGTCAGTCTGCCTTGCTATACTATCGGGCCGTGATCACTTGGGAGGTGATCACGGGTATATACTATACATACATACATACTATACAGATGGTGACTAAAGTCGGGTCAGCTCGTTGAGTACCCGCAAGTGATTCCGATGTGGGGGCTGAAAGGACAGGTGGCTCCATCCCGGTAGAGGTGGGCCTAGGTTCCCGACGGCCCCCGACTGTTACTTTGTGGCGGAGCGACAGGGCAGGTTGAGACCACCTAGGAGGCAGTGGGCTGGCCTGTTGGCGTTCGCGGATACTTAACACGCTTAACGAGACCTTGGTATTTGATCTGAGTCCGCTCTTGGCCTATACGCACTAACCAACTCTGGCTGGAGCAGTTATGGGCACTCGGCGTCGTGGTATCGGCCGAAGCCTTCTAGGCGTCGGCGATCGAGCGCGCGCCGGATCGGGCGTAAGCCCGCTCTTGTATTAAGGGGCTAGTTACGCTTTGGCCGCCCTCATAGCGTGCAAGTGTGCAATGGGCGATTGGCCTGCACCCTGCGCCATAGGAGTTAGACCAGCGTCTTGACCTCTCTTAGGCCTAGGTGGGGCTGTGACATGTTGATCTTCGAGGCGGGCATGACCGGAAAGTGTGTCCGGCCAAATGGGATCGGCGTGTTGGGTTATGTGGTGCACCCTGCAGGAAGTTAATCTATTCAATAGCCGTGATCTTGATAACAGGGCGACTTGGAGTTGTACCTTGACCTTATGACAACTAGAACCGGATACTTAATAAAACACACCCTTCCAAGTGCGGATACAACCCGGTGATCGCTCTCTAACAGGCGACGAGGAGAGGATCGCCAGGTAGGATTATGCTATGCGATGCTACTTGGAGGACTTCAATCTACTCTCTTCTACATGCTGCAAGACGGAGGCTTCCAGAAGCGTAGTCTTCGATAGGACTAGCTATCCCCCTCTTATTCTAGCATTCTGCAGTTCAGTCCACTGATATGGCCTCCTTACACATACACCCATGTATATGTAGTGTAGCTCCTTGCTTGCGAGTACTTCGGATGAGTACTCACGGTTGCTTTGCTCCCTCGTTTCCCCCGTTTTCCTCTTCTTCTCGGATGCCGCAACCAGACGTTCGAGCCCAGGAGCCAGACGCCACCGTCGACGATGACTACTACACTGGAGGTGCCTAGTACTACATGCAGGTAGCTGACGACGACCAGGAGTAGTTAGGAGGATCCCAGGCAGGAGGCCTGCGCCTCTTTCAATCTTTATCCCAGTTTGTGCTAGCCTTCTTAAGACAGACTTGTTTACTTATGTCTGTACTCAGATATTGTTGCTTCCGCTGACTCATCTATGATCGAGCACTTGTATTCGAGCCCTCGAGGCCCCTGGCTTGTATTATGATGCTTGTATGACTTATTTATGTTTTTAGAGTTGTGTTGTGATATCTTCCCGTGAGTCCCCGATCTTGATCGTACACGTTTGCGTGCATGATTAGTGTACGATTGAATCGGGGGCGTCACAGTTTACTAATAGGGAAGAAGTTTAACCTCGATGAGTAGCTTCTTCGTGCACAGAAAGCATGTAAAGAATCCAACAACTTGATCCAGACTAGGGCTGATAGATTTATTGCCAAGATCTTCACTATGCACATAGACTGGGTCAATCTTGTCGGAATCATTTTTTGGAAGACGGTCGTAAATACATCAAGAAGAAATTTAGAAATGTGAATTTCAAGAAGACGGAGAAGAAGATGAGTGATGTTGTAACGCCCCGGACCCGATGCGCCAGGTGTCCACCAGTTATTCGCCGTCGTTGCCATGTCATTTGCTTGCGTGTTTCATTTTGCCATGTCATCATTTGCATTTCATATCATGTTATCATGTGCATCGCATTGGCATACGTGTTCGTCTCATGCATCCGAGCATTTTACCCGTTGTCCGTTTTGCAATCCGGTGCTCCTATGTTCCCCGGCGTCCCCTGTTGTCTTCTGTTGTGTGCAGGTATTAAACTTTCTCGGAATGGCCCGAGGTTTGCCAAGCGGCCTTGGTATAGCACCGGTAGACCGCCTGTCAAGTTTCGTGCCATTTGGAGTTCGTTTGGTACTCCAACGGTTAACCGGGTAACCGTAAAGGCCTCTTTTGTTGCAGCCCAACACCCCTTCCAAAGTGGCCCAAAACCCATCTAACTCCCCTCCATGCTCTCGGTCGTTCGATCACGATCGTGTGGCCGAAAACCGCACCTCATTTGGACTCTCCTAGCTCCCTCTATGCCTATATAAACACCTCCCCCTCCAAAATCCCGCAGTCCAAACCCTAGAAATTTCCCTCGCGCCGCCGGACGTTTCTTCTTCCACCGACGGACATGTCCGCCGCCGCGCCCGGTCCAATCCCGCGCCGCCACGTGTCCCGCCGGCCCCTCTCCGCCGTCCCGCGCCCACGGCCGCCCGGCCCGCCTCCGCCCTCGGCCCGCGTGCAGGTTGCCCGATCCGTGCCTCGGCCTCGCCGCCCGGTGTCGCGCCGCCGGCCCGCCTCCTCCGCCCGCCCATCCGCTGCCGCGCCTCGCCAGCGCCGCCCGCCCGCCCGCGCTTCGCTGGCGACCAGCCCGCCCGGCGCGGACCTCGCCGGCCTCAGATCGGTCCCGCCGCGGTAGCCCTCGGCATCGCCGACCGCCGCCGCGCCTTGCCGTAGCCTCCTCCTCGCCAGATCCGGTCGGGACCACGGATCCGGCCGCGGCACTTCGTCCCGCCGCGGCGCCCTCCTCCGTGCCCCGCCTCGCCGGACCCCGCCATCGCCGCCGCGCCATGACCTCTGCCAGCCCGTGGAGAGCGCCTAACCGCCTCCCTGCGGTGCGCATGGGCCGGCCCACCAAGACAGCCTTGCTTCCGCCTGCCCAGCCCCACCTCGGCCCGGCCCAGCCGGCCTGCCGCCTCCTCCTCTGCAATGGGCCGAGCCCAATGGGTGAGCCCGCCTAAACCCCGCCGAGTGCGCTGAATAGTCATATCCCGCTCATATGTTTTTTTCCAGAAATATGACTAAGTCCCAGATTTCCATCAAAATCATGCCATATTCATCATGTCACATCTCTTCATCCGTAGCTCCGTTTTATGCATGTAATATGTCAAATTGTTCGCCTCGACGAGTAGATCATTTCATTCCATTGCATCATTTTCATTTGAGCTCATCTTGATGCCCTAAATGCTGTTGGAAGAGTGCATGTTGATGTTAATCTCTTTGGCTGTTATAACTTCTTTGTTTTAACATTTTTTCCATGATTTATGTGTGCATCCTATGAGGTTGAGCTCTACATGAATGTTGAACTATGCCATGCCATCTTTCCAGGGGTGTTGAGCATGTATTTTAGTGAGTTGTGTGCTGAGTGTATCAAGCTTGTAAAGTAGGGTAGTTGCTGTTGCTGTTTTCCAGACAGATTCTGTTATATTTTGTTGCTATGTTAACATGCTTCTAGTAATCATTCTATGCATAATCTGGAGATGCTCTATAAACATGTTTTGAACTACATGTCATGATCTATCCATTCATGCCCTTGATTGCAATTATAGCCGGCTGGAACATGTTTATATCTTGCTCCAAAGTTGCTTGAAAATGTTGTTTGTCAGCCTGTTAACATTAAGTTCACTTGTTCCCATGTGTTTTCCTAGTGATCCATGCACCCTATGACCTTGCTCTTGCCATGCTTAGCTTCATAAACATGCCTTCTTACTGTTGGTTTCCTTGCCATGCCATGTATTGCTCTGTAGTGAGTGGTTCGTGCTCACGAACATGCCTACTTATTGTTGTTCCTGCCATGTATAAATCTGTAATATAACTTGCCATGTTTACATGGGTGCCATCATATTTTCTGTGCCTTTTTGGCTCATGGTCAGTAAGGGACTTTTGATATATGCTATTAGTAGATTCATGCCATGCCTTTGTTTGCCATGATATGTAGCATGTTGTTTGATAGCTCTAAACATTGCAACCTGATGTTATTTCTGCTAAAGCCTGAAACTGTTATTATTTCCAATATCTCCATGTGTTTTTGAGCATGTTCTAGTTGTTTCTGGAGATAGCTCAGTGTTCGTGTTTTGTTATGCTTTACATGTACTTCATGCCCATGCCTTTTGTTCTTATGTTGGGGTGATGTAGCTTATTGTTTTGATGCTTGCAATATGCCTAGTTGCTGTTATGGACAGATTGTTGCTATGACTTGTATAGAGTGTATGTGTTGCACCGTTGCTCCGTTTTGAGTGTGCTCTATATGAAACTTGCTTGATTTTCCATATAGTTCCATATTATCATGTTGCATCCTTGTTTTGAGATGTTTTGCTTGATGTTTGGGTGCATTTTGCATCAATGCCATGTTTAACTTGTTTTGCTCATATCTCCTAGGCCGTAGCTCTGAATCTAATGAACTTTATATGTAACTTGACTAGAATTTCGTGTAGTTCATCGTGGTGCATCTTAACTTGCTGTTTAACTACTTGAACATAAGGTTTATTCAGTTCTGGACCAATTTCGAAATTTGCATATGAGGACTTACCGGAATTGTTATATGTTGTTTCCGGCCTCATTTAAACTTGCCTTGATGTGTTGTTCTTGTTTGCATCATCTCTTGCCATGAGTAGCTTCATGTAGCTTGGTCATGCATCATGCTTGTTGTGCATCATGTCATGTTCATGTGTGGTGTGTTTACTATGTTGTGTGCTTCTCCTCGATAGTTCCCGTTTCGTTGCGATCGTGAGGATTCGTTCGTCTTCGGTTGGTTCGGCTTCATCCGTTCGTCTTCTTCATGGACTCGTTTTTCTTCCTTGCGGGATTTCAGGCAAGATGACCGCTACCTTGGATCTCACTACTATCATTGCTATGCTAGTTGCCTCGTTCTTTCGCTATGCTGCGCTACCTATTACCTGTTTATCAAGCCATCCCATATTGCCATGAACCTCTAACCTTTGACACCTTTCCTATGCAAACCGTTGTTTGGCTATGTTACCGCTTTGCTCAGCCCTCTTATAGCGTTGCTAGTTGCGGTGAAGTTGAAGATTTCTCCATGGTGGACAGGATTTTGGTTGGGATATCACAATATCTCTTATATTATTAATGCATCTATATACTTGGTAAAGGGTGGAAGGCTCGGCCTTATGCAGTGTTTTGTTCCACTCTTGCCGCCCTAGTTTCCATCATACGGTGTTATGTTCCCGGATTTTGCGTTCCTAACGCGGTCGGGTGATTTATGGGACCCCCATGACAGTTCGCTTTGAATAAAACTTGTCCAGCAAGGCCCAACATTGACTTTTACCATTTGCCTCACCTAGCCCTTTTTCCCTTGTGAGTTGCGCTCTCGAGGGTCATCTTATTTTACCCCGGGCGGTGCTCGTTGTGAGTGTTGGTCCAAACCGTCTGCCGCCGGTGGCCACCAGGGGCAACTCTGGGCTGGCCTACCGGAAGTTTGGATAATCCGGTGTGCCCTGAGAACGAGATATGTGCAGCTCCTATCAGGATTTGTCCGCACATTCGGGCGGCTTTGCTGGTCTTGTTTTACCATTGTCGAAATGTCTTGATGTACCGGATTACGAGACTGATCGGGTCTTCTGGGTGAAGGTCTATTCCTTCGATGATCGCGAGAGCTTGTCATGGGCTAAGTTGGGACACCCTGCAGGTATAAACTTTCGAGAGCCGTGCCGCGGTTATGTGGCGAGATGGGAATTTGTTAATGTCGGTTGTAGATAACTTGACACGGATCCGAATTAAAACGCATCGACCGAGTGTGTAGCCGTGATGGTCTCTTCTCGGTGGTCCGGAAGTGAACACGGTTTCTGTGTTATGATTGACGTAAGTAGGTGTTCAGGATCACCTCTTGATCATTGCTAGCTTCACGACCATTCCGCTTGTTCTCTTCTCGCTCTCTTTTGCGTATGTTAGCCACCATATATGCTTAGCCGCTGCTGCAACCTCACCACTTTACCCCTTCCTTTCCCATTAAGCTTTGCTAGTCTTGATACCCATGGTAATGGGATTGCTTGAGTCCTCGTGGCTCACGGATACTTCAAAACCAGTTTGCGGTGCCTATGTTACCGAAAGCGGTGGCGCAACCAAGCTCAAGGAGGAGATCGATGAAGATCTTGCCCTTTGTGTTGTTTCGTTCTAGTTGATCGATGGCGGAGCCCGGTTGGGGTCGATCGGGGACCTTTGTCGCATTTGGGGTTCTTCTTTTATTTTGGTTCCGTAGTCGGACCTTGATTGTATCTGGATGATGTAATGCTTTATTCATGTAATTGTGTGAAGTGGCGATTGTAAGCCAACTATGTATATCTTTTCCTTATGTATTACATGGGTTGTGTGAAGATTACCTCACTTGTGACATTGCTTTCAATGCGGTTATGCCTCTAAGTCGTGCTTCGACACGTGGGAGATATAGCTGCATCGAGGGCGTTACAAGTTGGTAATCAGAGCCTTCCCCGACCTTAGGAGCCCCACTGCTTGATCGTTTTTAGCGGCCGAGTTGTGTCTAGAAAAATGTTTTGAGTCATTTAGGATTATATATATCGAAGAGTTAGAAATTCTTTTTACTCCTCAGTCCCTTCGTCGCTCTGGTGAGGTATCCTGACGTAGAGTTTTGACTCTTCTCTTCTCAAATTTCACTAAAAAAAATTTAGGATTACGCGGGTATCTTAGAATCGTTCCGATGGTTTTATGATGACAACATTGTCTTGGTGCCTCCCGTCAGCAGGGTTTTTTTAGTGGAGGTGTCCTGGGAAGTTGAGCTCTGAGGTGTTGTCGTCATAATTTTATCGTTGCAGTTCTGGAATACCTTAGTTTAGTACGCCGACATCGAAAATCTCTTTTATGCAGTTGTTGGTGAGATAACCCCGCTAACCCAGTACTGAGGTGAGTACGGGAGTATTGCCATGACTCGTATAACGGATGCTTTTCGAAGGTTGAGGTAGACGATTTCCGAAGGTTTCTTGGTTATGTGTTGACGGATGGATACAGCTTGGATGTAGGTATTGTTAGTTTGTGTGAGATATATTGCTTCCCCTGTATCCCAAACACCAGATTGCATAACCAGAAAGTTTCGGGAGTTTTATAGGTGGGAATTCAAGTAGCTCCTAGAATATGTTTCCGACAGATGCATGATATGGGATTGGGTAAATCTCTATCATATGTTTGTTTCCGGCTTATTCAGCAAGCCAAATCCTTTGTTTTGTTTTATTGTGGTATTCAAGTTGCTTCGAAGTCAAATGTTGAATCCATACCTTTCCTAAACGGTGTTCTCATATTGCTATGCGAATACTAATCCTTTTTGATCATTGATTTTGTCATGTCAACTCCTTTCCAACCGGTGTGCTTCTCTTCAAGTGGATCTCATCATTCTTTCCATTCGCAAGATCAATTCTAAGTTTTCTCAACGGTGTTTGTTTCATCCGTCCCAAGTTGCCTTTGTTTTCCCGCCCTCCCACCCTTTTTCTTCAAGGACACAGATTTCTTAATCAAGTATCCATTTATTCATGTGAAGTATCTTCACTCTTTTCTTTCAATGTTCTTATCCGGTGATTTCCCATGAAGATGCTCAACAGCTTCAAGTTCATCATCCTTCGTTCTTTTTCTTCTCTGGTGGATCCAATTCAAGCTTTCAGTGTTGATCATATTCCGTTCCTCGTGTCAAATGCTTTCTCATGTCGGTGCACCTCTCAATCACTCACCTCTTGCTATTCATTTGTTCCAGAGTGCTGAAGATATCTTGGAAAATTTGTGTTTCCATTCTTAATCCGTTCAAGCCATTGGGAAATTGTTATCTCATTCAAGCCATTTAATTCAACCGGTGCAACATCTCTTTTTAAATCATTCTCAACGGTGTTCTTTTGAGTGGGCCCTAACCCACAGGTCTTTTCCCAGGATCTTACCTGACTCTTCTATTTTCCGAGAGCTATCCTAAATTCTTCTCCAAGTTTGACGTAAGAATGAGTTATCATCAGTCAAATGCTTTTCTCCAAGATCTTTCAAATTCTTTTCATAGTTGGCTCAACCTCTTCGCTTTTGATTCTTCCGGTGTGCCTCAACAATTCATGGTGGTTCTCATCTTCATTCTCATCATTTGAAGACCAAAGAAGGATTTCTCTTAAATCTTGCTCCATTCTCTTGAAGATTCATGGTTCTAGCTTCATGCCATCCTCATAATCGTTTTTGATTGTGACAATTCTTTTCTTACCATCCGGAGTATTTCTTGAGTTGTTTCCATTTCTTTCCTCCGAAGGCCATCATGTCATAATTCTTCATTCTCAGATTTGAGCTTTCATTCTCCAAATCTTACCGGTGCATCATTCAAATAACCTCTAATTAGTTCATGGTCTGTTCATTCTCATGTATCTAAATCCCCTCAAGTATCTTCATTCGTTTTCCAATTCTTTCCGGTGAATTGTGCCCTTGCTACTCTCTTCTCCAATTTTTTACGGTGGTTCTTTCAAGATCTCTCTTCCTTGTTCATCATATCAATTCATTCATTATTTCCAATCCTACCGGTGATTCATGAAGACCTTCTCAAGTTTACGCTATATCTCTCTTTATCCTTTTGTCAATGGGAATAAGTAGTATGCTAAATCCATTGCTTGTCATCAATTTAATTTGATGAAGGATAAGCATACAATAAATCTTATTCTTATTTCCTCGAGGTGATTCAATTCTTTTCATTCGGAGATTATTCATGATGAATAAATTCTTGTTTACAAGTGATTCATTTTTCTTTCCGGAGTTGGTCATCATATCACATTCTCAGTTCGAGAGGCTTCATCTTTCTTTTCCAGAGTTCCAAGTTTTTCTGCATTATCTCGTTGCAAAGCTCCATCTAAATCATCACAAGGCTTCACCTTGTGTTTTCAACTTCTCTTTCTTTTCATCATCCTTCTATTGCCGGAGTTCTTCATGGAGGCTCTAAGTGGTGTTTCGTCAAGGATTCTTTTCATTCTTCAATTGTTCTTCAAGATTTCTCTCGAAGTTATGATCCGCCAAGCTATACTCAAAATTAAACATGGTGCCTAACACATGTTTTGTTTTGAGGAGCTCAAGTATTCTTCATCTTGCATTCCAAAGTGCAATTCTTTCTACCTTATCTTTTGAGGTGGTGTTATGTCACTCTTGACAATTTCCTTCATGTTTCATGATTCATATTGTTGTCAAAAGTGAGGTATTTTAAATCCATCAATCTCTTCTTTGGAGTTATCTTGGTATAGATTTCACCTAAAGCCTTTCCTAAGGAATGTTGCTATTTGTGGTGTTTATCCATGATCCAAGTTTTCTCCTATCCTCTCGGTGAAGAAGTTTTTCATCTCTTTGGTACTCTCAATCTAATCAATGTTTTCCATTAGTGGCCGGTTGTCACCTCATAGTCTCAAGATGTTTTCCATAATCTCACAACAAGCTTGTGCTTCTCGTTGTTGATTTTCCAACAACTCCGTTCGATTCTTCTTTGCAAGGATGCTTTCCAAGTTCACTTGTGGCAAAAGTTGTCATTTTCTTCTCTGTCCCTTTATCTCAAAGGTCTAACTTCTATTCTTTCATTACGGAGGCATTGTGATGTTGTGCTCTTCACCCATCACCTCGTTTTGTGAGGATCCTGTTCTTTTCTTGCTTATCCATTTAACCGGAGTGTTGTATCATCTCTTCAATATCTTTTCATCTCATCAAGTTTTCTTCTCTTTTCTACTGGAGTGCTGTCCAAATTCTGAAATTCTTTTTCCTCAGCTATCTCATTATACCGATGTGGTCATATTCTTTTCGTTCGTGAAGCTCTTATTTCCATGTCTTTCAACCTTCAAGTTCTCGTAATGTTCCTTCTTCCTCTTTTCTAACCGGTTTGCTTGCAATCTCGTTCATCTCTGTTATACTCTTTCTTTAAATTGCTCAACCTCTCAAGGTTCTTTGGTTTCACTCATTGGTCAAAGAAGCAACTTAGTTTTACCTCTTCTCTTCCTCTTCTTTTTCCCTCCGGTGCCGTCCTAGATCTCGGGACGAGATCCTCTCGTAGTGGTGGAGTGTTGTAACGCCCCGGACCCGATGTGCCAGGTGTCCGCCAGTTATTCGCCGTCGTTGCCATGTCATTTGCTTGCGTGTTGCATTTTGCCATGTCATCATCTGCATTTCATATCATGTTATCATGTGCATCGCATTGGCATACGTGTTCGTCTCATGCATCCGAGCATTTTCCCCGTTGTCCGTTTTGCAATCCGGCGCTCCTATGTTCCCCGGCGTCCCCTTTTTGTCTTCTGTTGTGTGCGGGTATTAAACTTTCTCGGAATGGCCGGAGGTTTGCCAAGCGGCCTTGGCATAGCACCGGTAGACCGCCTGTCAAGTTTCGTGCCATTTGGAGTTCGTTTGGTACTCCAACGGTTAACCAGGTAACCGTAAAGGCCTCTTTTGTTGCAGCCCAACACCCCTTCCAAAGTGGCCCAAAACCCATCTAACTCCCCTCCATGCTCTCGGTCGTTCGATCACGATCGCGTGGCCGAAAACCGCGCCTCATTTGGACTCTCCTAGCTCCCTCTATGCCTATATAAACACCTCCCCCTCCAAATTCCCGCAGTCCAAACCCTAGAAATTTCCCTCGCGCCGCCGGACGTTTCTTCTTCCACCGACGGACATGTCCGCCGCCACGCCAGTCCAATCCCGCCCCCACGTGTCCCTTGGCCCCTCTCCGCCGTCCCGTGCAGCGGCCCGCTGGGCCCGCCTCCGCCCTCTGCCCAGCGCGCCTGCCGCTCGATCCGTGCCTCGGCCTCGCCGCCGGTGTCGCGCCCGCCCGCCGCCTCCTCCACCGGCTTTGTCCGTTGCCGCGCGCCTCGCCCGCGCCGCCCGCCCCGCCCGCGCTTCGCTGGCGACCAGCCCCACCCGGCGTGGACCTCGCCGGCCCTGGATCGGGTCCCGCCGCGGTGGCCCTCGCCATCGCCGCCGCCGCGCGCCTGCCGTAGCCTCCTCCTCGCCAGATCCGGTCGGGACCACGGATCCGGCCGCCGGCTTTTCGTCCCCGCCGCCACGCCCTCCTCCGGCGGCCCGCGCCTCGCCGGACCCCGCCATCGCCGCCGCGCCATGGCCTCCTGCTTCGTGCGGAGGAGCGCGCCCAACCGCCTCCCTGCGGCGCCGCATGGGTCCGGCCCAGTGCCTGAGCCTTGCCCGGCTGCCCAGCCCCACCTCGGCCGGGCCCAGCCGGCCTGCCGCCTCCTCCTCGCAATGGGCGAGCCCAATGGGTGAGCCCGCCTAAACCCGCCCGGTCGCTGAATAGTCATATCCGCTCATATGTTTTTTCGAGAAATATGACTAAGTCCCATTTCCAACAAAATCATGCCATATTCATCATGTCACATCTCATCATCCGTAGCTCCGTTTTATGCATGTAATATGTCAAATTGTTCGCCTCGACGAGTAGATCATTTCATTCCATTGCATCATTTTCATTTGAGCTCATCTTGATGCCCTAAATGCTGTTGGAAGAGTGCATGTTGATGTTAATCTGCTTGGCTGTTATAACTTCTTTGTTTTAACATTTTGCCATGATTTATGTGTGCATCCTATGAGGTTGAGCTCTACATGAATGTTGAACTATGCTATGCCATCTTTCCAGGGGTGTTGACCATGTATTTTTGTGAGTTTTGTGCTGAGTGTATCAAGCTTGTAAAGTAGGGTAGTTCTTTGTTCTTTGTTTTCTGACATGATTCTGTTATATTTTGTTGCTATGTTAACATGCTTCTAGTAATCATTCTATGCATAATCTGGAGATGCTCTATAAACATATTTTGAACTACATGTCATGCTCTATCCATTCATGTCTTTGGGTGCAATTATAGCCTGCTGGAACATGTTTATATCTTGCTCCAAAGTTGCTTGAAAATGTTGTTTGTCAGCCTGTTAACATTAAGTTCACTTGTTCCCATGTGTTTTCCTAGTGATCCATGCACCCTATGAACACGCTCTTGCCATGCTTACCTTCATAAACATGCCTTCTTACTGTTGGTTGCCTTGCGATGCCATGTATTGCTCTGTAGTGAGTGGTTCGAGCTCACGAACATGCCTACTTATTGTTGTTCCTGCCATGTATAAATCTGTAATATAACTTGCCATGTTTACATGGGTGCCATCATATTTTCCGTGCCTTTTTGGCTCATGGTCAGTAAGGGACTTTTGATATATGCTATTAGTAGATTCATACCATGCCTTTGTTTGCCATGATATGTTCCTGTAGCATGTTGTTTGATAGCTCTAAACATTGCAACCTGATGTTATTTCTGCTAAAGCCTGAAACTGTTATTATTTGCAATATCTCCATGTGTTTTTGAGCATGTTCTAGTTGTTTCTGGAGATAGCTGAGTGTTCATGTTTTGTTATGCTTTACATGTACTTCATGCCCATGCGTTTTGTTCTTATGTTGGGGTGATGTAGCTTATTGTTTTAATGCTTGCAATATGCCTAGTTGCTGTTATGGACAGATTGTTGCTATGACTTGTATAGAGTGTATGTGTTGCACCGTTGCTCCGTTTTGAGTGTGCTCTATATGAAACTTGCTTGATTTTGCATATAGTTCCATATTATCATGTTGCATCCTTGTTTTGAGATGTTTTGCTTGATGTTTGGGTGCATTTTGCATCAATGCCATGTTTAACTTGTTTTGCTCATATCTCCTAGGCCGTAGCTCTGAATCTAATGAACTTTATATGTAACTTGACTAGAATTTCATGTAGTTCATCGTGGTGCATCTTAACTTGCTGTTTAACTACTTGAACATAAGGTTTATTCAGTTCTGGACCAATTTCGAAATTTGCATATGAGGACTTACCGGAATTGTTATATGTTGTTTCCGGCCTCATTTAAACTTGCCTTGATGTGTTGTTCTTGTTTGCATCATCTCTTGCCATGAGTAGCTTCATTAGCTTGGTCATGCATCATGCTTGTTGTGCATCATGTCATGTTCATGTGTGGTGTGTTTACTATGTTGTGTGCTTCTCCTCGATAGTTCCCGTTTCGTTGCGATCGTGAGGATTCGTTCGTCTTCGGTTGGTTCGGCTTCATCCGTTCGTCTTCTTCCTGGACTCGTTCTTCTTCCTTGTGGGATTTCAGGCAAGATGACCGCTACCTTGGATCTCACTACTATCATTGCTATGCTAGTTGCCTCGTTCTTTCGCTATGCTGCGCTACCTATTACCTGTTTATCAAGCCATCCCATATTGCCATGAACCTCTAACCTTTGACACCTTTCCTATGCAAACCGTTGTTTGGCTATGTTACCGCTTTGCTCAGCCCTCTTATAGCGTTGCTAGTTGCGAGTGAAGTTGAAGATTTCTCCATGGTGGACAGGATTTTGGTTGGGATATCACAATATCTCTTATATTATTAATGCATCTATATACTTGGTAAAGGGTGGAAGGCTCGGCCTTATGCAGTGTTTTGTTCCACTCTTGCCGCCCTAGTTTCCGTCATACCGGTGTTATGTTCCCGGATTTTGCGTTCCTAACGCGGTCGGGTGATTTATAGGACCCCCTGACGTTCGCTTTGAATAAAACTTGTCCAGCAAGGCCCAACATTGACTTTTACCATTTGCCTCACCTAGCCCTTTTTCCCTTGGGAGTCGTGCTCTCGAGGTCATCTTATTTTACCCCCGGCCGTGCTCGTTGTGAGTGTTGGTCCAAACCGTCGACCGCCGGTGTACCAGGGCAACTCTGGGCTGGCCTACCGGAAGTTTGGACAATCCGGTGTGCCACGAGAACGAGATATGTGCAGCTCCTATCGGGATTTGTCGGCACATTCGGGCGGCTTTTGCTGGTCTTGTTTTACCATTGTCGAAATGTCTTGATGTCACCGGATTCCGAGACTGATCGGGTCTTCTGGGTGAAGGTCTATTCTTCGATGATCGCGAGAGCTTGTCATGGGCTAAGTTGGGACACCCAGCCAGGTATAAACTTTCGAGAGCCGTGCCGCGGTTATGTGGCGAGATGGGAATTTGTTAATGTCGGTTGTAGATAACTTGACACCAGATCCGAATTAAAATGCATCAACCGAGTGTGTAGCCGTGATGGTCTCTTCTCGTGAGTCCGGAAGTGAACACGGTTTCTGTGTTATGATTGACGTAAGTAGGTGTTCAGGATCACCTCTTGATCATTGCTAGCTTCACGACCGTTCCGCTTGTTCTCTTCTCGCTCTCTTTTGCGTATGTTAGCCACCATATATGCTTAGCCGCTGCTGCAACCTCACCACTTTACCCCTTCCTTTCCCATTAAACTTTGCTAGTCTTGATACCCATGGTAATGGGATTGCTGAGTCCTCGTGGCTCACGGATACTTCAAAACCAGTTTGCGGTGCCTATGTTACCGGCGGTGGCGCAACCAAGCTCAAGGAGGAGCTCGATGAAGATCTTGCCCTTTGTGTTGTTTCGTTCTAGTTGATCGATGGCGGAGCCCGGTTGGGGTCGATCGGGGACCTTTATGCATTTGGGGTTCTTCTTTTATTTTGGTTCCGTAGTCGGACCTTGATTGTATCTGGATGATGTAATGCTTTATTCATGTAATTGTGTGAAGTGGCGATTGTAAGCCAACTATGTATCTCTTTCCCTTATGTATTACATGGGTTGTGTGAAGATTACCTCACTTGCGACATTGCTTTCAATGCGGTTATGCCTCTAAGTCGTGCTTCGACACGTGGGAGATATAGCCGCATCGAGGGCGTTACAATACCTGAACGATTACGGATCCAATAAAGAGTTCGAAGAATTTGGCAGACGAGTACACCAACGCTGTTAATTTTGGCGCGTCAATGACCCTGATTTTTGTTGGACCTTCTAGATCCGATACAAGCTATCTTTCAAGGAAAAGCGCATTCTCAATGACAATAGCGTGGAACAGCTGGAGTGATCTCTTCCCAATTGATGTCTTATTGCGGGGCCAGAAAGACACATAAATCCATTGGAGATTCGTCGAGGCCATGTGGAGGCTAATGAACATGTGGATCTGCTCAAGACGAAGGCACTCGAGCGTAGTACAGCTGCGGAGCAGGTGCTCCACAGCCTTCTTCGAGATGACAACGTCGAAGAGGTCGAGCTGCTTGAGTTGAGGAAGAAGAAGGGCAAGCGCGGCATTAATCTAGGGAAGATAGCAGGAGCTGAAGCTGGCGCGGCGCAGCGTTGGCGTGAGGCGGAGCGTGGACGGTGGCAGAGAGCAACATCGTCCAGCTTCAAAGCTGAGCTCCTCAAGCTGATCTAGGGCGGGGGATGAGAACCACTCGTCGAACTTGGCTTGGACCTTGCAGTTGGTACTGAACATGCGGATGTTAAGGCGTCTGCTGGCCCTGGGTGCGATGAAAGGATCTTGGAGACTGCGGCTATGCGTTTGCAATCCCCATCGCAGAGGCATGATACGTCTCCGTCGTATCTATAATTTTTGATTGTTCCATGCCAATATTATTCAACTTTCATATACTTTTGGCAACTTTTTATACTATTTTTGGGACTAACATATTGATCCAGTGCCCATTGCCAGTTCCTGTTTGTTGCATGTTTTATGTTTCGCAGAAACCCAATATCAAACGGAGTCCAAATGGGATAAAAACGGACGGATAATTATTTTGGAATATTTATGACTTTTGGGAAGTAAAATCAACACGAGACGGTGCCCGAGGGGGCCACGAGGCAGGGGGCGCACCCTAGGGAGGCAGGCGCGCCCTGGACCCTCGTGGGCACCCCGTAAGGCGGTTGACGCTCTTTTTTTGCCACAAGAAAGCTAATTTTATGAGAAAAATCTGGGCGAAAGATTCAACCCAATCGGAGTTACGGATCTCCGGATATAAAAGAAATGGTGAAAGGGCAGAATCAGAGAACGCAGAAACAGAGAGAGGCAGAGAGATAGATCCAATCTTGGAGGGGCTCTCGCCCCTCCCATGCCATGGGAGCCAAGGACCAGAGGGGAAACCATTCTCCCATCTAGGGAGAAGGTCAAGGAAGAAGAAGAAGAAGGGGGGCTCTCTCCCCCTTGCTTCCGGTGGCGCCGGAGCGCTGCCGGGGGCCATCATCTTCACCGCGATCTTCACCAACACCTCCATCTTCTTCACCAACATCTCCATCACCTTTCCCCTTCTATCTACAGCGGTCCACTCTCCCGCAACCCGATGTACCCTCTACTTGAACATGGTGCTTTATGCTTCATATTATTATCCAATGATGTGTTGCCATCCTATGATGTCTGAGTAGATTTTCGTTGTCCTATCGGTGATTGATGAATTGCTATGATTGGTTTGAGTTGCATGTTTTATTATTGGTGCTATACTATGGTGCCCTCCGTGTCGCGCAAGCGTGAGGGATTCCCGCTGTAGGGTTTGCAATATGTTCATGATTTGCTTATGGTGGGTGGCGTGGTGTGAAGCCTGCAGACCGAGTAAGTAGGTTGTTTGCTTATGGGATAAAGGGGACTTGATACTTTAGTGCTATGGTTGGGTTTTACCTTAATGATCTTTAGTAGTTGTGGATGCTTGCTAGAGTTCCAATCATAAGTGCATATGATCGAAGAAGATAAAGTATGTTAGCTTATGCCTCTCCCTCAAATAAAATTGCAATAGTGATTACCAGTCTAGTAATGTAGTCAATTGCTTAGGGACAATTTCACAACTCCTACCACCACTTTTCCACAGTCGCTATATTTAATTTATTGCTTCTTTATCTAAACAGCCCCTACTTTTTAGTTACGTGTTCTTTATTATCTTGCAAACCTATCCAACAACACCTACAAAGTACTTCTAGTATCATACTTGTTCTAGGTAAAGCGAACACTAAGCGTGCGTAGAGTTGTATCAGTGGCAGATAGGACTTGAGAGAATATTTGTTCTACCTTTAGCTCCTCGCTGGGTTCGACACTCTTACTTATCGAAAGAGACTACAATTATCCCCTACACTTGTGGGTTATCAAGACCGTTTTCTGGCGCCGTTGCCGGGGAGTCATTGCATGGGGTGAATATTCTCGTGTGTGCTTGTTTGCTTTATCACTAAGTAATTTTTATTTGCTGTTCTAAGTTGTTCTCTATCTTTAGTTATGGATATGGAACACGAAATACCAAAAAAATTAGGTGTACTTGCTACTCATGGAGATGGGGAACCTCCTAAAACCCTAGATGCTCGTTGTGTGAAAGGAATTATGGACTACTTTGATAATCCTGAGAAAACCCCATTCAATTATGTTATGGGAGACACGTTGGATCAACGTGAATACTTTAGGGATTATCGCTTGACACAAAAGGGAAACTATTATGGGATCAAATTTCTATGTTGTATTAGTATGCTCGGGATCTATGCTTGAGACATGAATATACTTGTTGCTCTAGGATGAAGGCTCCACACCTTCCCTTTTCATGCGAATTTAATGATAATAAAACCTTGGGTTCCTATGCTAATGGTATATATGATTACTATGATGTGGAACAAATAGAAGAATTTGTTGCTTTTATGGGTGCTTATGAGATTGAATCTATGTTTAAAGAGTTTGAAGATTTTGATGATTCGGTCTACAGACCTGAAAATTTCGCTATACTTAGATATTGCTATGAAAATTATGAATACAATTCCAATATTGATGCATTTATTGAGAAAGTCTCCATTGTCCAGGAAGAGACTAATATTTTGCAGGAAGCTATGGAAGAAGAAATTGATGAAACTGTGAGCTCATTGGATGAAAAAGATGATGAGGAGAGCGAAGAACAAAAGGAGGAAGAGCGGATTAGCTACCCATGCCCACCTTCTAATGAGAGTAACTCTTCAACTCATACATTGTTTAAGTCCCCTTCGTGCTTACCGAAGGATGATCACTATGATGATTGTTATGATCCCTTTAATTCGTTTGAAATATCCCTTTTTTATGATGCTTGCTATCCTTGTGGCCATGATGCCAATATGAATTATGCTTATGGAGATGAACTTGCTATATTCCTTATGTTAAACATGAAATTGTTGCTATTGCACCCACGCATGATAGTCCTATTATCTTTTTGACTTCTCCCAACTACACTATATCGGAGAAGTTTGTGCTTATTAAGGATTATATTGATGGGTTGCCTTTTACCATTGCACATGATGATTTTGATAGATATAATATGCATCTGCTTGTTTCTCCTACTTGCAATTATTATGAGAGAGGAACTATATCTCCACCTGTTTATGTTTCCAATATGATAGATTTGCAAGAACTGCTTATACTATGCATTCGCCTTTACTATGTGTGCATGAATTGTTATTTACATGCCGATGCATAGGAAAAGAGTTAGACTCCGTTGTTACTTGATATATGTTACTTTGTTCTCACTGCTAAATTACAAATTATTGTTAATTAAAATTGGCTTTGATATACCTTGGGATCCGGGTGGATCCATTACTTGAGCACTATATGCCTAGCTTAATGGCTTTAAAGAAAGCGCTGCCAGCGAGACAACCCAAAAGTTTTAGAGAGTCATTATTTCTGTTGAGTGCTTTTTTATGGTTTAAAAACAAAAAATAAAGAGGGGAACCCAAAACCTTTTCAAAAAGGAAAGTGAAAGTGAGAAAGATAAGCATTGTTGAAGTGGGAGCTAGCCTTGAACTTTGTTCATGCTCACGGAAACTTTGTGAATCTTAATTACAGAAAATTTTCATCAAAACTAATTATCCCCTTGTACAATTCCATTGTATTATAAAAATAATGTGCTAAGGTTTGCCTTTAGGATGTTTACCATCCTTGTTGGTTTGAATGGTGCAGGACAGAAGCTTTGGTTGTAGTGCACGATTTTACATTTTTTTACTGGAACGTCAAATGCTTCTGATTCCTTTTGCACTGTCTTTCCGTACAAATTGTTTATTTTTAATAATTTTTTATAGAATTTTTGGGGTAACAGAAGTATGGTGAATGTTCGAAATTCTCTGACTGATTACATTTTCTTTCGACGATTCTGTTTACGATCAGAGTTTGCTTGTTTTGATGAATCTATCAATTTATATCAGTGGATTAAGCCATGGAAAAGTTATATTACAGTAGACACAATGCAAAAACAAAATATGAATTGGTTTGAAACAGTACTTAGAGTGGTGATTTGCTTTATTATACTAATGGATCTTACCGAGTTTTCTGTTGAAGTTTTGTGTGGATGAAGTGTTTGATCGAGGAGGTCTCAATATGAGGAAAAGAAAGAGAGGCAAGAGCTCAAGCTTGGGGATGCCCAAGGCACCACAAGTAAATATTTAAGGAGACTCAAGAGTCTAAGCTTGGGGATGCCCCGGAAGGCATCCCCTCTTTCTTCAACAAGTATCGGTATGTTTTCGTATTCGTTTCGTTCATGCGATATGTGCAAGTCTTGGAGCATCTTTTGCATTTAGTTTTCACTTTTCTTTTATGCACCATGCTGGTATGAGATAGTCCTTGGTTGATTTATAGAATGCTCATTGCACCTCACTTAAATCTTTTGAGTATGGCTTTATAGAATGCTTCACGTGCTTCACTTATATCATTTCAAGTCTGGATTGCCTGTCTCTTCACATAAAAAACCGCCATTTGTAGAATGCTCTTTTGCTTCACTTATATTTGTTAGAGCGTGGGCATATCTTTTGTAGAAAGAATTAAACTCTCTTGCTTCACTTATATCTATTTAGAGAGATTACAGGAATTGGTCATTCACATGGTTAGTCATAAAACCCTACATAAACTTGTAGATCATTGAATATGATATGTTTGATTCCTTGCAATAGTTTTGCGATATAAAGTTGGTGATATTAGAGTCATGCTAGTGGGTGGTTGTGGATTGTAGAGACACTTGTGTTGAGGTTTGCAAGTCCCGTAGCATGCACGTATGGTAACCGTTGTGTGACAAATTTGGAGCATGGGGTGTTTCTTTGATTGTCTTCCTTATGAGTGGCGGTCGGGGACGAGCGATGGTCTTTTCCTACCAACCTATCCCCCTAGGGGCATGCGTAGTAGTAGTTTTCTTCAAGGGCTAATAAACTTTTGCAATAAGTATATGAGTTCTTTATGACTGATGTGAGTCCATGGATTATACGCACTTTTACCTTTTGATCGTTGCTAGCCTCTTCGGTACCGTGCATTGCCCTTTCTCGCCTTGAGAGTTGGTGCAAAATTCATTGGTGCATCCAAACCCCGTGATACGATACGCTCTATCACACATAAGCCTCCTCATATCTTCCTCAAAACAGCCACCGTACCTACCTATCATGGCATTTCCATAGCCATTCCGAGATATATTGCCATGCAACTTCCATCATCATCATATAGATGACTTGAGCATTTATTGTCATATTGCTTTGCATGATCGTAAGACAGCTAGCATGATGTTTTCATGGCTTGTCTATTTTTTGATGTCATTGCTGCGCTAGATCATTGCACATCCCGGTACACTGCCAGAGGCATTCATATAGAGCCATATCTTTGTTCTAGTATCGAATTGTAATACTGAGTTGTAAGTAAATAAAGTGTGATGATCATTATTATGGAACATTTCCCCATAAAATAAGAGGCCAAAGAAGCCTAAATAAAAAAGGGGGCCAAAGAAGCCCGCCAAAAAAAGGAAAAAGAAAAAGAAAGAAAAGGGGCAATGTTACTATCCTTTTACCACACTTGTGCTTCAAAGTAGCACCATGTTCTTCATATAGAGAGTGTCTTATGTTGTCACGTTCATATACTAGTGGGAATTTTTCATTATAGAACTTGGATTCTATATTCCAATGATGGGCTTCCACAAAATGCCCTAGGTCTTCCTGACTAAGCAAGTTGGATGCTCACCCACTTAGTTTCAGTTTGAGCTTTCATACACTTATAGCTCTAGTGCATCCGTTGCATGGCAATCCCTACTCCTCACATTGACATCAATTGATGGGCATCTCCATAGCCCGTTGATTAGCCATGTTGATGTGAGACTTTCTCCGTTTTTGTCTTCTCCACATAACCTCCACCATCATATTCTATTCCACCTATAGTGCTATATCCATGGCTTGCGCTCATGTATTGCGTGAGGGTTGAAAAAGCTAAAGCACGTTAAAAAGTATGAACCAATTGCTCGGCTTGTCATCGGGGTTGTGCATGATGGGAGCATTTGGTGTGACGAAAATGAAGCATGGCCAAACTATATGATTTTGTCGGGATAAGCTTGCTTTGGCCATGTTGCTTTGAAAAACATGATTGCTTTATTAGTACGCTCAAAGTATTATTGTTCTTATGTCAAATGATAGACTATTGCTTTGAATCACTCGTGTCTTAATATTCATGCCATGATTAGATTACATGATCAAGATTATTCTAGGTAGCATTCCACATATTATCTTTTTTTATCATTTACCTACTCGAGGACGAGCGGGAATTAAGCTTGGGGATGCTGATACGTCTCTGATAACCCACAAGTGTAGGGGATCACGACAGCTTTCGAGGGTAGAGTATTCAACCCAAATTTATTGATTCAACACAAGGAGAGCCAAAGAATATTCTTAAGTATTAGCAGTTGAGCTGTCAATTCAACTACACCTGGATAACTTAGTATCTACAGCAAAGTATTTAGTAGCAAAGTAGTATGATAGTAATGGTAACAGTGGCAAAAGTAAAGATAATAGTTTTGTAGGAATTGTAACAGTAGCAACAGAAAAGTAAATAAGCGAAGCACAATATGTGAAAAGCTCGTAGGCATTGGATCAGTGATGGATAATTATGCGAGATGCGATTCCTCATGTAATAGCTATAACATAGGGTGACACAGAACTAGCTCCAATTCATCAATGTAATGTAGGCATGTATTCTGAATATAGTCATACGTGCTTATGGAAAAGAACTTGCATGACATCTCTTGTCCTACACTCCCGTGGCAGCGGGGTCCTAACGGAAACTAAGGGATATTAAGGCCTCCTTTTAATAGAGAACCGGAACAAAGCATTAGCACATAGTGAATACATGAACTCCTCAAACTATGGTCATCACCGAGAAGTATCCCGACTATTGTCACTTCGGGGTTGTCGGATCATAACACATAATAGGTGACTATAGACTTGCAAGATAGGATCAAGAACACACATATATTCATGAAAACATAATAGGTTCAAATCTGAAATCATGGCACTCGGGACCTAGTGACAAGCATTAAGCATAGCAAAGTCATACCAACATCAATCTCAGAACATAGTTGATACTAGGGATCAAACCCTAACAAAACTAACTTGATTACATGGTAAATCTCATCCAACCCATCGCCGTCCAGCAAGCCTACGATGGAATTACTCACACATGGCGGTGAGCATTATGGTGATGGAGGATGGTTGATGATGACGATGGCTACGAATCCCCCTCTTCGGAGCCCCGAACGGACTCCAGATCAGCCCTCCCGAGAGAGATTAGGGCTTGGCGGCGGCTCCGTATCGTAAAACGCGATGAAACTTTCTCTCTGATTTTTTTCTCTGCGAAACGGAATATATGGAGTTGGAGTTGATGTCGGTGGAGCCTCAGGGGGCCCATGAGACAGGGGCGCGCCCAGGGAGGAGGGCGCGCCCCCCACCCTCGTGGACAGGGTGTGGGTCCCCTGGTCTTGATTCTTTTGCCAGTATTTTTTATATTTTCCAAAACTTGTCTCCGTGGATTTTCAGGTCATTCCGAGAACTTTTGTTTTCTACACATAAAACAACATCATGGCAGTTCTACTGAAAACAGTGTTAGTCCGGGTTAGTTTCATTCTAATCATGCAAGTTAGAGTCCAAAACAAGGGCAAAAGTGTTTGGATAAGTAGATACGTTGGAGACATATCAACTCCCCCAAGCTTAAACCTTTGCTTGTCCTCAAGCAATTCAGTTGATAAACTGAAAGTGATAAAGAAGAACTTTTACAAACTCTATTTGCTCTTGTTGTTATAAACATGAAAAGCAAACATTCAAGTTTCAAAAAGTATTATGAACTAACCATACTCACAATAACACCTCGGTCTCACAATTACTCATATCAATGGCATAATCAGCTAGCGAGCCATAATAATAAACTCGGATGACAACACTTTCTCAAAACAGTCATAATATGATATAACAAAATGGTATCTCGCTAGCCCTTTCTGAGACCGCAAAACATAAATGCAGAGAACCTTTAAAGATCAAGGACTGACTAAACATTGTAATTCATGGTAAAAGAGATCCAGTCAAGTCATACCCAATATAAACCAATAATAATGAATGCAAAGTGTGCTCTCCAGCGGGTGCTTTTTAATAAGAAGGTGATGACTCAACATAAAAGTAAATAGATAGCCCTTCGCAGAGGGAAGCAGGGATTTGTAGAGGTGCCAGAGCTCGATTTTAAAATAGAGATGAATAACATTTTGAGCGGCATACTTTCACTGTCAACGCAACAACTATGAGATGGCTATATCTTCCATACTATATGCATTATAGGCAGTTCCCAAACAGAATGGTAAAAGTTTATACTCCCCCACCACCAACAAGCATCAATCCATGGCTTGCTCCAAAACAACGAGTGCCTCCAACTAACAACAGCCCTGGGGGTGTTTTGTTTAATTATATTGATTTGCTTTGATCTTTTTAGATCATGGGACTGGGCATCCCGGTTACCGGCCCTTTCTTGTGAATGAGGAGCGGAGTCCACTCCTCTTGAGAATAACCAACCTTGCATGGAAGATACAGGAAGCCCTAGTTGAAACATGAGCTGCTCGAGCATACAAAATAGAATTTCATTTGAAGGTTTGGAGTTTGGCACATACAAATTTACTTGGAACGGCAGGTAAATACCGCATATAGGAAGGTATGGTGGACTCATATGGAACAACTTTGGGGTTTAAGCAGTTTGGATCCACAAGCAGTATTCCCGCTTAGTACAGGTGAAGGCTAGCAAAATACTGGGAAGCGACCAACTGAGAGAGCGACAACAGTCATAAACATGCATTAAAATTAATTCACACCGAATACAAGCATGAGTAGGATATAATCCATCATGAACATAAATATCGTGAAGGCTATGTTGATTTGTTTCAACTACATGCGTCAACATGTGCCAAGTCGAGTCACTCAATTCATTCAAAGGAGGATACCATCTCATCATACCACATCATAATTCTTTTAATAGCATGTTGGCACGCAAGGTAAACCATTATAACTCATAGCTAATCAAGCATGGCACAAGCAACCATAATCTCTAAATGTCATTGCAAATATGTTTACTTCATAATAAGCTGAATCAGGAACGATGAACTCATCACATTTACGAAAACAAGAGAGGTCGAGTTCATACCAACTTTTCTCATCTCAATCAGTCCATCATATATCGTCATTATTGCCTTTCACTTGCACGACCGAACGATGTGTATAATAATAATAGTGCACGTGCATTGGACTAAGCTAGAATCTGCAAGCATTCAACTCAAGAGAGAAGACAAGGTAATATGGGCTCTAAGTTAAATAAACAATCATGCATATGAGAGCCACTAAACATTTTCAATATGGTCTTCTACTCTCAACCCCCAAAGGAAAGAAAAGAAAATAAAGCTATTTACACGGGAAAGCTCCCAACAAGTAAGAAGAAGAACGAGAAATCTTTTTGGGTTTTCAATTTAATTTCTTCTATAAGCATGGAAATTAAACTAACTAATTTTTTTGGTTTTTCTTAAGGTTTATCAAAAACACAAGAAGAAAGCGAGAAAAAGAGAATTAATCTAACATGGATAATACAATGAAAGAGTATGAGCGCCAACAACTAGAATAGCGTGTGAACATGAATGTAAAGTCGGTGAGAAATACGTACTCCCCCAAGCTTAGGCTTTTGGCCTAAGTTGGTCTATTGCCATGGACCGCGGCTACCCTCCCCGGTGTACTGAGAGGTGTAATCAGGATACCACTGGGCGGTCATTTCCTCCAGATCCCACTGGTAAGATGGTGAACGATAAGGGTCCAGTGAAGGTTCCGGCTCAGGCTCGGGTTCTGGAGTGGATGCTTGGCCTCGATGAGCGTACACCGCTCCCGGCGTGACCAGAAAATTATCTACAGTCAAATCAAACAAGAGAGGCGCAGGAAGAACAATAGTCTCATTGTGTTTCTTATCAAATCTCAGGTTATACAGAAGCATCTTATCTTCGTTGTCAACAATAAACTCATGCGCTACCATGCTCTTGTAATCTAAAATGTAAGGAGGCAATATTGTCTCCTCTTTCTCATGGTGCCTAATAGGTATCTCAAAATATTTAGCAAGACGTGCAGCATAGATACCTCCAAAGATGGGGCCTTTTGTACGATTCAGGCTTACCCGTTTAGCAATGACAGCACCCATACTAAAACTAATGTCCCCAAGCAAGGCATGGTGAAGAATAATAATATCAGGAACATTGAAGTTTCCACTATTTCCACGACCAATTAAGCCGGTCATGGAGGAAATCGATGAGGCCTGCATTCTCAATCAAAGAATAAAAGTCTTCATAAATTCCAGCTTCTCTCAAGAAATTATCGCATGGCCATTCACACGGCCGAACTTCCGCTATGCGAGGAAGATTATACTTGGCCTTTTCCTTCTCTTTAGCTTGTTTTTCCTGGGAGCCTTGGCTAGAAGAGCCCCTCAAAAATCTCCTTAACATTTTCTGAAAATTTCTGAAATTTTAGTGACTTCAAAAATAAAAGTGAATAAAACTAAACAAGATTGATAGCAACTACTCCTACAAGTGCCTAGAGCATATATCATGCATTAGAATTACTTGGGACCTCACAAATTTAACATGCAAGCTCAAGAACATGGTCACCTATGCAGCAAAAATTTGCAATGAATAAAGCACTAGAACAAAAACTAATTGGACCAATGGAGGAGTCACATACCAAGCAATAATCTCCCAAAGCAGTTTTGTGAATGGAGCTTTGAGCAAATAGATCGAAAATTCAGCAAAATGACCTAGAACTCATGCTTGAGCTGGATGGGGATTTTTTGGAAAGAAGATGGAGTGTGTGGGTGCTGGCATAAGTGGAGGGGGCCACCATGGGCCCATGATATAGGGGGGCGCACCCAGGACGTGTGGGCGCGCCCTCCACCCTCGTGGCCAGGTGCTTGCCCCTCCTGTAGTGTTTTCAGTGCCTAAAATCCTCAAATATTCCATAAAAAATCATACTAAATTTGTAGGGTATTTGGAGCACTTTTATTTTTGGGATATTTTTTATTGCATAGATAATTCAAAAAACAGACGGATAATACTATTTTTGCTCTATTTAATCTAAATAACAAAAAGTAAAAAGAGGGTACAGAAGGTTGTGCCTTCTAGTTTCATCCATCTCATGATCATCAAAATGAATCCACTAACAAGGTTGATCAAGTCTAGTTAACAAACTCATTCCGAATAACACGGAACCGGAGAAATTTCGAATAACACTAGGTTACCTCAATGGGGATATGGACATCCCCAATAATAAGAATATCATATTTTTTCCTTGAAAGTGGGAAGAGGAAATTCAAAACCTCCAATAATGATAGTTAGAACTTTCCCAATAGAATTGATGCTATGAACTTGAGGTTGTTTCCTCGAAAAGTGTACTGTATGCTCATTACCATTAACATGAAAAGTGACATTGCCTTTGTTGCAATCAATAACAGCCCCTGCAGTATTCAAAAAAGGTCTACCAAGGATAATCGACATACTATCGTCCTCGGGAATATCAAGAATAACAAAGTCCGTTAAGATAGTGACATTTGCAACCACAACAGGCACATCCTCACAGATATCAGCAGGTATAGCAGTTGATTTGTCAGCCATTTGCAAAGATATTTCAGTAGGTGTCAACTTATTCAATTCAAGTCTACGATATAAAGAGCGAGGCATAACACTAACACCGGCTCCAAGATCACATAAAGCAGTTTTAACATAGTTTCTTTTAATGGAGCATGGTATAGTTGGTACCCCCGGATCTCCAAGTTTCTTTAGTATTCCACCCTTAAAAGTAAAATTAGCAAGCATGATGGAAATTTCAGCTTCCGGTATCTTTCTTTTATTTGTAACTAGCAAAGTGGCCCGCTCGATGCGCGGGCTAGGATTTTATTAAGTTATAAATGTGAGATCACACTATTTTATCTGCCCAACAATTTTTTATACCAAATATGATGACATTTCAAATATAGTACTCTTGCAAACATAGTTTTGTTTTGGTACGTTTGGGTTTTCGTCGAAAAGGGGGTACTGATGTGTATTTGTGACCCCTTACATATATACACATTGTGATCACTTCATCCCTTACTTGCTAATTATGCATGTCATGAGGGGTAGGGTGTGCGTGTGTGCGTTCATGGGTGTGAGTGTATGCACGTATGTATGAGGGCTTGCGTGCATCTTGATGTTTAAAAAATTATGCATGTCATGCTAACTATATTTTTTAAGAGATATACTAACTATATTTACATCTTTCTTTTCATTTTTATTCTGTTGCTTATATCTTGTACAAATTGATAAAACCTACTTCCTCTGTTTCTAAATATAAGTCTTTTTAGAGATTTCAGTATAGACTACATACGGATGTATATAGACATATTTTAGAATGTAGATTCATTCATTTTGCTCCGTATATAGTCCATATTGGAATGTCTAAAAAGACTTACATTTAGGAACTGAGGGAGTATTTTGGTAGTCCATTTTGCTCGCATGATCATTTGATTTAGTTAAGAGACGTGCCCTCGGTAGTATCAACGGTGGCTTATATTTTCACGTCACATAGTTTGCTCTCACAGTGTACAGAACATAATCGGTTTCATAGGCCCACCAGTATGATTGTTCACTTTCCCCATTCTGTAGTCTCCCGGACTTCTCCGTTCTCTCAACCCACTCATATTTTCACACAGTGACAATGTTCCTATTGCCCGATCCCCTTTCTCCTTTCCTTATTCTCTCTGCTCACTCGAAAATTTCTGCTCTCCCATCAGCTTGCTCTCTTGTTCGCTGCCTTGAGGTTCCTCGTCCTCACCTCAAGCCACTCCGCAGCTGGTGCTGCCACAGGGACGGCAGCTGGTTTGGCTCCTCGTACGCCTCCTTGTTCTCCTAGCCCTTTGCTGGTAAACTACGATGGAGGAGGCGAGATTATCGATCTGCACAGTGCCGTTGACCCGTTGTAATTGGTGTCCGTGTAGTTGATTTGGTCGTGGATTTCATCTCCCGCAGGCCGCATCCCTCTTAGATCTAGCTTGGGTGTGAGGATGGCGGCGAGGTTCTCTTCCCCAAGCGCACAAGCTAGAGCGTTGTCGCTCTTTCCACTCGAGGCAGCTCGGGACACGGTCCTCATCCTCTACAGCGACAATATTCTTCGAAGTTCGACCTACAGGTCCTCATTTTTCGTATTCCCAACTCTGTCATATTTCCCCCTTTTAGTTGAGTTACTTGTCCTACATAAACATAAATCCTAATTAGTAGAAGTAAGATATTGTTTCATCTCCGGCAGCTTAGCTATAGATAGAACGAAATGTAACATGATTTTGTGATTTCATAGAGCAATTAAAATTAGCCGCAGTCAAAGATATGGAAATGCATGGGCGTCCGAACTTTATAACCACTTGTTTTACGGTAAAATGTGTGAGATATAACTTTACTACATCAAAACCACCGAGTTAATGAAGGTAAGTTTTCATGCTTTGAAAGATTTGAGCACATAGATAGCAGAACGATGTGCAAAGCATAAGCAAGGTACATAATGTTGCTTCCTCAGATCTTTGTAATACCAGTTGTGCATTGTTAAAATTTAGAAATTGAACTGAGAACTGTAATTAAATCAAATGGATGATAACCTGCATAAGGGTGAAACTTTGTGGAGATTTTCTTACTTCGCATGGATCAAAGGTTCTCCTTTTTGTGTAGCCGCGAAGTCTGGCACATCTCCATTTATGATTGGAGGTTGTCTCTTTTTCTTGTCTTGAAGTTTCATTCTCCTTCCAATCTTGCTATTTTTGTTGATTGTCTCGACTTGCATCAATAAGATAACAATTTAAAATAAGTTTTATCATTGAAGCTAAAATCAATTAGGAACCTCCAATGCCTAACTGGAACTATTGCATTTTTTGTTTTAATTTTGTTGTGATAGCACACACAAAATATTCATCATTAGTAACGGATCACCTTGTTGGATTACATATATGTTTTGTTTTAACCATCTTGGCAGGTTTCTAACCTTCCTTGTTATGTGCCCCTCTTTTCTTTTCATTGTTGATTCCTGCACATTAGAGAGTGGAAATATAAAGCTAAAGCTCTCTTTTCAATCCAATGAAATGCAAGCTCTTTTGCGTTTTCTTGAAAAAAAATCAAATAAAACTAAAGTGGATGATGTTATAATATTATTACAGACAGTGGTGGAGTTAGAGATCGTGCTTTGCTGTGGCAATGGACGACGATAAATATCATGGTGGTGCTCCCGCTGGTCATTGGACATGGGAGTACCCTTCTTGGCTGCTTGAGACTTTGACCAGCCGCCCCGCTTGATGGTGGGTGTGCTACTATTACAGATTAATGCTCAAGTTTATGAATATTCATTATTTTTGTTACTTTTCACCATATAAATAATTTTTTGGTCGTACAAGTAAAGGAGATCTATTTTCTAGACCAGTGTTTTGCAGAAATCTTTAATGATAAAGAGGAACTTAAGTTCCAATCATCATGTGAATACAAAAATATCGTGAGTATTTTTTAGTAGAAGCCGACCGAAGCAATCTCTACCTGATTAATGAGGAACTTTATTAGACAAAATTACCGAGGTACTCATGCAAAATATTATGTGAACCATTATCTAATCTACAAACTCCAAGTGATTACCATACTGCACTGCCCTGTGCTTCTTAATGGATTTGAGGCCTATGGAAGCCATCCCACAACCCAAAATATAGTAGAGGATCACGCTAGAATAAGATTTTTGTTTAGCACTGCCCAGAGTAATTGAGGGTCTCCATTTGTTTTTCATTTTTTGTGGGGGGCATAGTGGGCGACATCCTCTCATTATCCATTAATAGGTCTGATCTATAATTTCATGCAGATCATACATACTGGAGGTGATCTAGTTGCTCAGCGGAGCCGGTGGTGCCCAATGCCAAGTGCCACTTTGCTTGGAGGAAGTTGACCTCAAAGTGTTGTTCCTTTGGATGAAGATGGTGTACAAGGTTGTTAGGATCTTTGAGAGATTTTATATATTCATGCGACCATGAGATTTTGGTCCTATCTAGAGATATTCTGTTTGGAGAGATCGAATATCTGCAAATCTCTGAGAGTTTTGATTTGTTTGGAGAGATGTCATCTTTGTACAGTTTTTTTTTGTGGGAAGGATTTTCAGAGTTTGGTCATGGTTCTTACCCTGTACGCCCCATTTTTTATTATATGGGATGATCTGACCGCTCGTGGGATGGTGCGACCTGTTTTTTTGGTTAATGGTCCAGCCTATCATGAGTTTGTGTACAGGTCCAACCTGTTATGGTCTCACGTCTGAGAAATCTGACCCTGCTTGTAATATTTTTTTATTATGGATCCAATTTGTTATGATCTCACATTACGGGGCCACCTGATTTATGAAGATCTTCTCACGTTACGGGGCCACTTGGTTTATGAAGATCTAATGGTCGCACATTGTTGATTGGAAATAGGTACACGTAATTAAAGGTCGGATGTTTCTAATTATTGTGGGATTTTTAAGCTAATTATCTTTATTCTGGTTAACCCGTCAAGTACTTTTTATATATAAATAGATGATATCCTTCATATACTTAGCATAAGGATTCACTTTGAGCATATCAGTTAAGCGCATATGTAAGAAAATAGTTCTAATCATTTCAACAAAGAGCTCAAAAATCCTCATCATCCTTTGTCTTGGATGGTTTAGGAGGAAAGGGAATGGGTTTCTGAACCCATGGTTCTCTTTCTCTACCGTGCTTCCTAGCAACAAAATCTCTCTTATCATAACGTTGATTCTTTGATTGTGGGTTATCAAGATCAACAGCAGGTTCAATCTCTACATCATTATTTTTGCTAGGTCGAGCACCAACATGAACATTATCATTAACATTATCACTAGGTTCATGTTCATCACCTGATTGTGTTTCAGCATCAGAAATAGAAATATCATTGGGATTCTCAAGTGTGTCTACAACAGGTTTACTAGAGGCATGCAAAGTCCTATCATTTTTCTGTTTCTTCTTTCTGGAAGAACTAGGTGCCTCTAAATTATTTCTCTGAGAATCTTGCTCAATTCTCTTAGGGTGGCCTTCAGGATACAAAGGTTCCTGAGTCATTCTACCGGTTCCAGTAGCCACTCTAACAGCAAAGTCAGGTTTATTATTTAATTCATCGAGCAAATCATTTTGAGCTTTAAGTACTTGCTCAGCTTGAGTAGCAACCATAGAAGTATATTTGCTAATGAGTTTAAGTTCACCTTTAACTCTAGCCATATAATCACTCAAGCATCCTATCTTGAAAGAATTATTCTTTAATTCTCTACCAGCATAAGCATTAAAACTTTCTTGTCTAGCCATAAAGTCATCAAATTCATCTAAGCATGAGCTATGAAATTTAGTAGATGGGATTTCAACTTTATCATATCTATAGAGAGAATTTCCGTTTACAACCTGTGCCAAGTTATCAAGACAATGTATTTCTTCGACAGGCGGTATATTAAGACCATGTATTTATTCAATAGGTGGTAAATTCTTAACATCTTCAACTTTAATACATTTTTCTTTCATTGATTTCTTTGCCTCTTGCATATCTTCAGCACTGGGAAATAAAATGCCTCTCTTCTTCGGAGTGGGTTTAGGAATAGGCTCAGGAGTTGGCTCAATTGGTTCAGGAATTGCCTCAGAAATTGGCTCAAGGAGAGTCCAATTATTTTCATTAGTTAACATATTATTCAATAGTAATTCAGCTTCGTCGACTGTTCTTTCCCTGAAAACACAACCAGCACAACTATCCAAGTAGTTCTTGGAAGCATCGGTTAGTCCATTATAAAAGATATCAAGTATTTCATTTTTCTTAAGAAGATGATCAGGCAAAGCATTAAGCAATCGGAGAAGCCTCCCCCAAGCTTGTGGGAGACTCTCTTATTTGATTTGCACAAAGTTATATATTTCCCGCAAGGCAGCTTGTTTCTTATGAGCAGGGAAATATTTAGCAGAGAAGTAATAAATCATATCCTGGGGACTATGCACACTACCAGGATCAAGAGAATTAAACAAAGTATTATCATCACCCATTAATGAGAACGGAAATATTTTAAGGATATAATAATAGCGATACTTCTCATCATTAGTAAACAGGGTGGCTATATCGTTCAACTTGGTAAGATGTGCCACAACAGTTTCAGATTCAAGGCCATAAAAAGGATCAGATTCAACCAAAGTAATTATTTCAGGATCAATAGAGAATTCATAATCCTTATCAGTAACACAAATAGGTGAAGTAGCAAAAGCAGGATCATGTTTCATTCTAGCATTAAGAGATTGTTGCTTCCATTTAGCTAATAATTTCTTAAGATCATAACTATCTTTGCAAGCAAAGATAGTTCTAGCATCTTCCTCGTCCACAACATAACCCTCAGGAACAACAGGTAATTCATAATCAGGGGGAGAACTTTCATCATCACTATCACCAATAATAGCATCTTCAATAATTTCATTCTCTCTAACCCTAGCAAGTTGTTCATCAAGAAATTCACCTAATGGCAAAGTAGTATCACGCACAGAAGTAGTTTCATCATAAGTATCATGGATAGCAGAAGTGGCATCATCAATAACATGCAACATATCAGAATTCATAGCAGTAGCAGGTTTAGGTGTCGCAAGCTTACTCAAAACAGAAGGAGAATCTAGTGCAGAGCTAGATGGCCGTTCCTTACCTCCCCTCATAGTGATCAACAGATATAAATCCCAAGTGACTCAAAGAATAGAGCTATGCTCCCCGGCAACGGCGCCAAACATTAGTCTTGATAACCCACAAGTGTAGGGGATCGCAAGAGCTTTCGAGGGTAGAGTATACAACCCAAATTTATTGATTCGACACAAGGGGAGCCAAAGAATATTCTTAAATATTAGCAGTTGAGTTGTCAATTCAACCACACCTGGATAACTTAGTATCTACAGCAAAGTAATTAGTAGCAAAGTAGTATGATAGTAATGGTAATAGTGGCAAAAGTAAAGATAATAGTTTTGTAGGAATTGTAACAGTAGCAACAGAAAAGTAAATAAGCGAAGCACAATATGTGAAAAGCTCGTAGGCATTGGATCAGTGATGGATAATTATGTCGGATGCGATTCCTCATGTAATAGCTATAACATAGGGTGACACAGAACTAGCTCCAATTCATCAATGTAATGTAGGCATGTATTCCAAATATAGTCATACGTGCTTATGGAAAAGAACTTCCATGACATCTTTTGTCCTACCCTCCCGTGGCAGCGGGGTCCTAACGGAAACTAAGTATATTAAGGCCTCCTTTTAATAGAGAACCGGAACAAAGCATTAGCACATAGTGAATACATGAACTCCTCAAACTATGGTCATCACCGAGAAGTATCCCGATTATTGTCACTTCGGGGTTGTCGGATCATAACACATAATAGGTGGCTATAGACTTGCAAGATAGGATCAAGAACGCACATATATTCATGAAAACATAATGGGTTCATATCTGAAATCATGGCACTCGGGCCCTAGTGACAAGCATTAAGCATAGCAAAGTCATAGCAACATCAATCTCAGAACATAGTGGATACTAGGGATCAACCCTAACAAAACTAACTTGATTACATGGTAAATCTCATCCAACCCATCACCGTCCAGCAAGCCTACGATGGAATTAATCACGCATGGCGGTGAGCATCATGAAATTGGTGATGGAGGATGGTTGATGATGACGACGGTGACGAATTCCCCTCTCCGGAGCCCCGAACGGACTCCAGATCAGCCCTCCCGAGAGAGATTAGGGCTTGGCGGTGGCTCCGTACCGTAAAACGCGATGAAACTTTCTCTCTGATTTTTTTCTCTGCGAAACGGAATATATGGAGTTGGAGTTGAGGCCGGTAAAGCCTCAGGGGGCCACGAGACAGGGGAGCGTGCCCAGGGGGGAGGGCGCTCCCCCCACCCTCGTGGACATGGTGTGGGACCCTGGTCTTCATTCTTTCATCAGTATTTCTTATATTTTCCAAAACTTGTCTTTGTGGATTTTCAAGTCATTCCTAGAACTTTTGTTTTATACACATAAAACAACATCATGGCAGTTCTGCTGAAAACAGCGTCAGTCCGGGTTAGTTTCATTCAAATCATGCAAGTTAGAGTCCAAAACAAGGGAAAAAGTGTTTGGAAAAGTAGATACGTTGGAGATGTATCAGTCTCCGTCGTATCTATAATTTTTGATTGTTCCATGCCAATATTATTCAACTTTCATATACTTTTGGCAACTTTTTATACTACTTTTGGGACTAACATATTGATCCAATGCCCAGTGTCAGTTCCTGTTTGTTGCATGTTTTATGTTTTGCGGAAACCCAATATCAAACGAAGTCCAAACGGGATAAAAAAGGACGGAGAATTATTTTGGAATATTTATGATTTTTGGGAAGTAAAATCAACGTGAGACGGTGCCCGAGGGGGCCACGAGGCAGGAGGCGCGCCCCAGAGAGGTAGGCGCGCCCTGGACCCTCGTGGGCACCTCGTAAGGCGGTTGACGCTCTTCTTTTGCCGCAAGAAAGCTAATTTTATGAGAAAAATTTGGGCGAAATATTCAACCCAATCAGAGTTATGGATCTCCGGATATAAAAGCAACGATGAAAGGGCAGAATCGGAGAACGCAGAAACAGAGAGAGACAGAGAGATAGATCCAATCTCGGAGGGGCTCTCACCCCTCACACGCCATGGGAGCCAAGGACCAGAGGGGAAACCCTTCTCCCATCTAGGGATAAGGTCGAGGAAGAAGAAGAAGAAAAAGAAGAAGGGGGGCTCTCTCCCCCTTGCTTCCGGTGGCGCCGGAGCGTTGCCGGGGGCCATCATCATCACCGCGATCTTCACCAACACCTCCCTCATGTTCACCAACATCTCCATCACCTTCCCCCTTCTATCTATAGCGGTCCAATCTCCCGCAACCCGCTGTACCCTCTACTTGAACATGGTGCTTTATGCTTCATATTATTATCCAATGATGGGTTGCCATCCTATGATATCTGAGTAGATTTTCGTTGTCCTATCGGTGATTGATGAATTGCTATGATTGGTTTGAGTTGCATGTTTTATTATTGGTGCTGCCTATGGTGCCCTCTGTGTCACGCAAGCGTGAGGGATTCCCACTGTAGGGTTTGCAATATGTTCATGATTTGCTTATGGTGGGTGGCGTGAGTGCCAGAAGCTCAGACCCGAGTAAGTAGGTTGTTTGCGTATGGGATAAAGGGGACTTGATACTTTAATGCTAAGGTTGGGTTTTACCTTAATGATCTTTATTAGTTGTGGATGCTTGCTAGAGTTCCAATCATAAGTGCATATGATCCAAGAAGAGAAAGTATGCTAGCTTATGCCTCTCCCTCAAATAAAATTGCAATAGTTATTATCGGTCTAGTAATGTAGTCAATTGCTTAGGGACAATTTCACAACTCCTACCACCACTTTTCCACACTCGCTATATTTACTTTATTGCTTCTTTATCTAAACATCCCCTACTTTTTAT